>OV281359.1:5000000-6250000 GCA_923062675.1 Marasmarcha lunaedactyla
GACTACTCTAAATATTCTGCTACGATTTCTGTACTTGATACTACAATAACCGATCATAAAATGACAGTAATGGGACTGCACTCTACTAATAAAAAACATTCACCACTTAAAATCAAATTAATTACAAACTACGACGAAGCTATTAATACTCTTTATGATACTTTTGATCCTATCTTGTTAACTACAGATGATCCTGAAGAGTTAACAAATAAATTAATAACTCTGGTCACTAATGCTTTAAATAAAAATACAAAATCAGTAAAAATTCCGTGCAGCCAACGCATAATCAAGCCTTGGATAACTCCTGGTGTATTGAAATGTATAAAGCATAGAAATAATCTTCAAAGAAAGTTACGTACTGATGAAACTAATGCCATTCTAAAAATTACCTATCGACGATACCGAAATTTCTGTAATAAACTCATTAAAAACCTAAAACACCAATTTGAAAGGCAGTTGATTTGTAACTCAAAATCTAATAATAAATCGTTATGGAATTGCATTAAAACTATCACTGACTTAAATAAAACCAAAAACACGAACACAAGAGCTTTTAAATTTAGGGTATATGCCTAATGAATCAGTCAATTATATAAATAACCATTTTAATAACGTTGCTAATCTGTTAGCAGAGGATATAAACATTGATGCTCAATCTGTGAAAACTTATATTAATGAACTCCCAACCCAAATCAACTCAATAGGCATTGTTGAACCACATCACATTGAAGTGGAAAGTATTATAACTAATCTTAAATTATAATCAGCCCCTGGTTATGATAATATACCAACAAAATTTATTAAAATGGGTAAAAAATGTCTTGTACCTATAATCACAAGAATATGTGCTTTATGTTTGAGAAAGGGTATTTTTCCTCAAGCCTTGAAACGTTCTATTATTCATCCGGTACGTAAGGGTGGGGACAGAGAGGATATCAATAATTACAGACCCATCTCAGTTTTAACAGTACTGTCAAAAATAATTGAAAAAGCTATAAACTCTCGGCTATTACAGTAATTCAATCTCGTCAAGTTTTCAAAAATAATTTTCATAAGTATTTACTTAAGTCACAACAACAACATAGCTAGTTTGGTAGTAATATGTTATATATGTATAAGCGTAGGCATGAACTAATTTATCATTTATATTATTATTTTTTATTTCGAAAGTACAGTGAATCTGCAGAACTATTTTTACAGTTCAATATTATCGCTAATTATTATATTTTATTATATATTATATATATTTTTTATATTATTATAATAATAATAATTTATTTATTTATTATTATTTTTTTTTTCTATTTTTACCGTGCCACATATACATATACATTTATATAAAATTGCTCCTAATTTTGTAAAGTAACTTACCATAATAAATATATTCTTCTTTGTTTCATGTTTAAGTAAAAATATAATATTATTGTGGAACTATCCAAGTGCATTCTTCCCTCTCCCAGAACATCTATGGGATTCAGGGTTCGACTGAAAACCAGCGTCGGGGATTTAACTGAATCCTCGACATTTTGCTGAGTCGAGTTCCCATTTTATTTATTGTCGAATTACTGTGAAAAATTGAATATTATTTGTAATTTCGACAATTTTGTAAAATAAATATATTTCTTTCTTTCTTTCTTTCTAAAAAAATATGACTTACTATCGAAATCTCAATATGGTTTTCGCGAAGGAGTAAGCACAGAAGATGCAATTCATGATTTAACTAGTAATATTACACAACTCATTGATACCAAGAAGAAACCTCTGTGTATTTTTTTAGACCTAAAAAAGGCGTTTGACACCGTCTCTGTTCCCATCCTTCTGTGTAAGCTGGAAAAGTTGGGTATCAGAAATAAATTCCTAGAATTAATAAAAAAACTATTTGCAAAACCGCACCCAACGTGACAAAATCGGTGTTTATTACAGTTCTGATACATTAACCACAAACTATGGAATACCACAAGGCAGTGTACTCGGCCCAACGCTTTTCTTGATGTATATCAATGATCTGACGAATCTTAAGTTACCTCAAGGCCAAGTGTTCTCCTACGCTGATGACACGGCCTTACTTTTCCACGGCACCAACTGGGAAATAGAATTCCTAAATGCCGAAGCTGGTTTGCAGTCGGTAATGAAGTGGCTCAAACTAAATTCCTTGACGCTAAACCTAAAAAAAACTAGTTTTATAACTTTCTCGATTCGCATTTCATCTCAACCTCTTGCAAACCTCAGACTAAAAGCTCACATCTGTGATAATAACATTCTGACAGTCTGCGACTGTCCAGAAATTGAAAAAGTTAAGACAACAAGATACCTGGGCGTCGTTATCGACAGTCAGCTATCATGGTATGAACAATTACAATCAGTCTCTAACAGAGCTAGGAAAATGGTTTGGATCTTTAAACGTTTACGCCATATTTGTGACAAAACTCTCATAAGGTATATTTATGTAGATTTAGTTCAATCAGTTCTTCTGTATTGTATAACTGTCTGGGGAGGGACATTTAAAACTAAATTTATAAGCATTGAACGGGCACAGCGTAAAATATTGAAAATTATACTTTTTAGGAATATGTTATAAATCACTGAACTAACCTATCTTGCTACTGATCTTTTAACCGTTAGAAAACTATATATACTGCACTGTATCTTAAAAGTACACAAACAAAATATAATAGACAATAAAACATTGAAAAAAAGGAACCATAATACTCTAATTAAAATAAACAAAGTGAATACAGAATTTGCTGCGAAACAATTTAAAATACAATCCATTAAACTATATAACAAAATAAATAAATGTCTTAAAATCTACGATATGACTGCACATAAGTGTAAAATAGCGGTCACAAATTGGCTGAAAACCTTAGATTATAATAAAACGGAAGACTCACTAAAAACAATTTCATAGCAAAGCATAATAATAATCATAATATACATCGTCATACATATGTGTGTGTGTGTGTGTATAGAACATGTTTTCACTGCATAATAAATTATTATAACGTATAAACCTATCTTATAACATTATATGTATTATTAGAATTAATTTATTATAAATGTAAAAATACTAATATTTATTCTATTTTAAATCGCTATACGCTCGTGACTTATAATAAGCATTACGTCTAAGCAACACCAACAGAAGAATGTTACGTTATAAGGAGCACATTTACTTGAATATGTTGTAAATTTTTTTGTGTACCGTCATTATGTTTTATATTTGAAAAAAACGACAACTTCTGCATAGAAATAATAAACTTTTAAAAGTACCCTGCAAACGTAGAATTTGAATAAGAAATTATTTGTTTTGTGAGATTTTTCTGTTTATATACTTTATTTCATTAGATCTGTATTTGTGACACTTATGAAATTATAAAAAAAGTACCATTATTTTATTTTATGTAAGTATTACGTTTGTAAAATGAAAAAAAAAATTGTCTTCATTTCAAAAATTGTTTATTTTTAAGTATAAATGTAAAACTAACGAGTGGAAGAGTGTTAACCCCTAACACAGGAATGTTTATCCTAAAAGGGGTGTTCCGCAACAATTTGTAAAAACCTTAGAAATAAAGAAAATTTTGAATTTTGAATTTGAATTTTGAATTTAAAAGGCATATCGCAGTCTGAAGTAAGGCGCCTCGACAGCTGAGCCAATCACCCGTTAATTGTAATGGTTTCCCGTTCCGATAAATATCAGAGCCGATCGCTATTGAATGAAATGTAGCAGACGGGCTCTTCAAATTAGTCACAGCATTTGGTACTACTTTTCCGTTGTAAGTTAAACTTTTATATTTTAGTAAATCATGTGTATCTTGTTCCATACAAAGCTTGAAGAAAATTTTTCAATTATAAACGCTTCCGTTTCAAATCAAATAAATGTTTGGGGATTCGCACTTGTTCTTTTAATTTTAGCTTGTAGCTAATAATAAACTATAATTTGTTGACCTAATATAAAAACACAATCTCTGTAATGCTACCTTCCAGAAATAAATTGTATGTCATCACATAATATTTTGTTTTAATTATAGCGTTATATACGCCCAGACATTACCGCAAGTACAGAAATATTAGTTATGTTAAAATATTTAATGTAACACCTGGTAAAATCATATGAAAATGTTGTGAGTGCAATGTTTAAATAACTTCATTGAGTGTAGGTAAAATTATTGTTTACTATGCCTATTTTGTTTTTAATTCTGGCAGAGTAGTTTTTCGGCGTATCACATTCTTTTGCGACTGGTAACAACTGTAAGCTTTGGAACCAGATTGGGTCAAGTTATCACATTATATGAAAAAAGATTCTAAAACTGTATTAATGTATACAAATGTATTATTTAACAAAATAATACAATTCGTGCTTACCTTTATGTCGTAGGAGCTGGTTATTTAATTAACTTTAGGTAATTTTAGAATAAAATAAAGATTCGGCTGGAACCCTAGCTATAGCGTGGCGAAAGAAGATAATTGTCAACGTATAAATCGAGTAAAGAGTATTTCATACTCTATGAAAATATACATATATGTAGCAAATACTCATTTCATTTGATTTACTATTGGAACTACTTGATGAATATTTATCATTTGGTTCACTATCCTATTTTTTAAATGAATATAAGCGTGCATGGGGAAACGTTTTCACATTTACTTTCCCTTTTTGAGTTTCATACAAAGGAATTTAAGGAAAATTTTATATATTGCATGTCATAAAAACATGTGCAGCAATTTTAAGGGAATAAATATTTTATTGACAATGACAATGTTCCCGTACTGGTCCAATAGTGATAACATATTCTAAGTTTTATTATGCATATCACAGGTAGTAACATCAATACTTCTTGCTTTTTTTACTTAGTCACGACCATTGTACTTGTACGCCTCTGTTGACACGACCAGTGACCGCAGTGACGGAAAATTACCCAATTATTATAAAAAAATATATAGGTAATATAAAAATATATAGTATACACTCGGCGTCACAATAATCGCACCTATCGAAAAAGCAACTTTAAAATACTTTTACTCAAACTTTGTCAATAGTAAGGGTATGATTGTAGGATATCATTGGAAAGGTTATTTAATTGCCTATTAGAAATAACAAACATGTGTATATGTTTTAAAGCTTTTAATAAAAAAATCTTAAAAAGGATAAAAGTTACAAAAACTAAATTTAAAACAACATAAAAAAATCTCAAATCAGTCCTTAAAATCTAGTGTTTCCTCCCCTTGCTTTGATGACAGCTTCCATCCGATCCTTCATGGACCTCACGAGGGTCACCACTCTCTCTTGGGGTATGTTCTCCCATTCTTCCTTCACGGCATCCTGAAGCTCTTGGAGAGTGGTGGGAGCAGGATCACGTGCTCGTAACCATCGCCAACAAAACCGGCATACGGGACCACATGGTCTTGTAAGATTTCTGTTATGTACCACCCAGCATTCAGCGACCCTTGCCCGCGACCACCGCCAGTCCGAGAGACGCACACAAGTTCCGTTTTCCCTTCAACAGATATGCCACCCCAGAACATACAGGAACCACCTCCGTATTCGACGGATTCCTCTATACACGCTTGGGTAAAACGTTCCCCTCTTCTTCGGTATACCATTCTGCGTCTATCGTTGCAGAAAAGACATACTCGTGTCTCATCGGTAAAAAGAACGGCCCTCCACTGGTCAAGCGTCCAGTTGACATGCTCCTGAGCAAATTGTAACCGCTCTCTCCGATGTCGCACGGTCAATTTTGGGCCTCTAGCAGGTCTGTGAGCTCTTAATTCCTTTTCTTTCAATCTTCTTCTAATCGTAGAGACACTCACAGACGTTCTACGAGCTGACCGGAGCTCTTGTTGCACCTCAACAGCATTGCTGAAGCGGTGGCGCAACGACGTAGACACAATGAAATGGACGTCTCTTTCTGATGTACAACGTTTTCTTCCGGATCCACGTCTTCGGGTATAGCCACTAGTCTCACGGAACCGTTGGTATACTCGTCGTACTGCAAATCGGCTAAGGTTCAACTGTCGAGCAACGTCAACCTGTCGCAGTCCTGTTTGCAATAGAGCAACGATTTGAGCGGCTTCTTCAGGGGTTGTATCCATCTTCAGGTACAGTTCTTTTGCGTATGTTGTTCCAGTGTGTTCACTCTAAAGTTTGAGTAGCGACTGACCCATTTCTTTTTTTTTTTGGTTCCCCTCCACGGGAAGGGCAGGAGGACATAAAAATGCTCTGACGCATACTCCGCGCGCGCGATCGGAGTTATGTGGGACTCGTCCCGACGCCTACCAGAACCATACCCACTAAAAAACCCCCTGTCGGCTCGTGCATTTTTGCCACTCAGCCTTCATCTGAGCGACGGCCAATTGGAGAAAGAGGCCGCGCCAGCGGGGCCCTTAAGGGGTCACCCGCTGAGATTTACATAGCACTGAAGGTGCTGAAAAAAGAAAAGTATATAAAAACATTAAAAATGAAAAGTAAATAAAAACATTAAAAATGAAAAGTAAAATTGCATTAATTCGGATTTACGTTAGAATTAGGATTTGCGGCCTGAAGGGCCTCGAGAGCTAAAGTTAACTGTGTAGGTTCGCCCGTGTGCGCGTTTCTCGGCCTAGCGACTTTGAATTTCGAATCTAACACAGGAGCAGTATATGAGACTGAATTTCGAACAAGATGATTGGGATGGGATTCGGCGCGTTTGAAGAACGATTCTGAGAGTGTTTTGAGGTGCTGTTGCACTGTAGGTAGTTCAAGATCTCTGTGCAGGTCCGCGTTGTGCACATACCAAGGTGCGTCTGTGGCCCTGCGGCAGAAGAGATTTTGAACCACCTGCAGCTTATACAGGACGGAGGGATTGGCGTGGGCAAAGACTGGCGAAGCATATGACATGACGGGTCTAACGCAGACCTTATAAAGCGTACGTTTATTTCTAAAAGACATTTTACTTTTTCTACCTATCATACTATTTAAGCGGCTTAAGTAGAAACGCGCGAGTTTCGTTACTCTATCGACGTGTGGCTTGAAAGAAAGCGTCTGATCTAAGGTGACGCCTAAGTATTTGACAGTGCGCTTCCAGGGGATGGGAATACCTAACATACGAATGTGCGGATCGTTGTGGCGATTACGACGTTTGTGGTCGAATTGAATAGCAGAACTCTTTTCTGGGTTGACATCGATACGCCATTTTTGGAACCAAACACCGAGGGCGTTTACGGCCTTTTGGAGTCTGGTGATGTTATACGGGATCGCGTGACTTTTAGTGTAAAGGGCGGTATCGTCTGCAAAGAGGGCGAGTTCAACGTCTTTCGGCGGGATGGGAATGTCGTTAGTGTACACGGTGTACAGCAGAGGGGCGAGGACTGAGCCTTGCGGGACTCCAGCCTTTATGGGACGAGGCGCGGAGAGCGTGCCTTCATGTTTGAATCGGAAACTACGGTCTTTAAGAAACGACGCTATTAATTTGACTAGGCGAGCCGGTAAGCCTATTTTATAGAGTTTAAAAACGAGTCCGCTCTGCCAGACTTTGTCGAAAGCCTTGGCTACGTCAAAGAGAACCGCGATTGCTTTTTTACGACGCGGATAGAATCCTTCGAGAATGAACTCGACGATTCGATGGACTTGCTGAGGGCAGGAGTGCTTAGCGCGAAAGCCGAACTAGTGGGGAATAATGAGAGGGTCGCCATCCGTTGGAAACAGATGGTTCCGCATTCGAGAGAGTATGACTCTTTCGAGAAGTTTAGACATTGCCTTGAGGAGGCTGATGGGTCTGTGATTAGCCGGGATGTTCAGAGGTTTACCCGGCTTGGGAATGCCTATGACTGTCGCTTCTTTCCAGGCTTTTGGAAAGTAGCTAAGGGCGAAGCAGGCATTGAAAATGATAGCTAACAAGGTAAGCATCTGTTGAGGTAGGTGCTTAAGTGCGTGGTTGGAAATTCCATCCGCACCCGGAGCCTTTTTGGACTTTTGCTTTCTAATGAGAAGCAAGATTTCATCATTAGAGACTGTGACGGGGTCGTCGGTGATAGGGAGAGATTCTCTGCGGAGAACTTCGTCCTCCACCGCCTGATGTGGGAGGGATCCGCGGGTTGCGTGCTGGGCGAACATTGTGCCGCTATGCTGTCGGCGAAGCATTCGGCTTTCTCTTCGACTTCGAAGGCAATGGTGCCGTCGGGACAAGTGAGAGGAGGAACGTGAGAGGCGGTGTCTACGCGTAAAGCTCGGGCCATTCGATAATACGCTTGGTGGGACGGGGAGATATTCTCCATGAGATCGTTAAACTGAGTGTCATGGAGTTCCGCGAGGCGAGACCTAACTTTACGTTGAAGCTGATTCGCAGCTGTTTTATATGCGGGCGTGGGATATTTCTTGGCTCTCCGGAGAGCCGCGTTCTTAGCTTTAATGAGATTGCTAACGGCTAAGGGAAGCGCGGGTTTGCCTTGCTTAGCAATGATTACGTTGTCGCTGATGGCTGAGTTGATAGCATCAGTGAGGTTATCGACTATCGAATCTATTTTAATCGGGCTGTCTAATTGGTCGGGCGAAATCGCGAGCGGAGAGTTCGGTGCCTCTAAGGCTGAAACTAACTTATTTTTAAAGCCTTTCCAGTTGGTAAAGGTCTTAGGAGATGTGACGTTGTCGTCAGGCGCGCCTAGCACCAGGGAGACGGGGCGATGGTCGGAGCCTAGGTCATCGAGCGGTTCGATGGACCTGAGATCAAGATTGATTCGCTTGATAATTGCAAAGTCGAGGATGTCAGGAGAATAGGTCGGGTTGTTGGGATAGTGAGTGGGAGTGATGGGGGATATGACGTCTAAGTCAAGGGAGTTAGTGATGTTGAGGAGAGCGATACCGCTGGTGTTGGTCGATAGGCACGTCCAGTCAGTATGTTTGGAGTTAAAGTCTCCGAACATAATGACTGAATGGCCGAGGGCGAGAATGGCCTCAAAGTCGCTGCGGATTGGTCTGGTACCACTAGGTATGTAGATTGAAGCTATGATGATGGTCGGATGACCAGTCATAGCCAATCTACACACAGTGGCCTCCATGTTGAGGAGAGGAGGGGTAGGGAGAGGACAGCAATGGAAGCCTCTTTTGTAATATATAGCGGTGCCGCCGTAACCGTCGGAGTTGGGCCTATCGTTGCGAGTAAACGCGTACTTAGGAATAGCGTATCCCCTGGAGCGGTTTGGAGTAAGCCATGTCTCCTGGAGAAGGAATAGGTCAGGTTCTTTGTTCTGAAGGAACAGTTTAATCTCGGGAAGGTTGGTGCTAAGGCTACGAGCGTTAAAATATACTAGGGATAAGCCCTTGGGTTTAATACGACTGGACGCGGGATTCGCGGGTCTAGACATTATGATTTACTTATATACGAATGTATGCAAAAATAAAAATTTATAATGAATTTAAGAGCGAGTGATGCTCGGCTAACGCAAATAAACGCTCTTGAGGAGAGCGGGCGGCTCGCAGTTTGCGTGCGAGTATGGAAATTTCATTAATGTCTACGTTTTGGATGACGTCGAATACGGTCTTCATGTCCTCAGCTAACGACGACTGAGGTGCAGAAGACGGAGCGGGACGCGGCCCTACGGAAGCTACGGGGATGGGTCGGGAAGGTGCAGGCGGGACGGCCGGACGCTGCCTCCAAGACAGAGCCTGAGTAGGCGTCGGCTGAACGGGCTTTGCTTCCGGGGGACCCCGGTTGCGCAGCGGCGGGAAGTTAGCGGGAGTGAGCGGCGGCGCCGGTTTAGGCGCGACCCTTTTGGCGGTGGGGCGCGGAGCGCGCGGGCAACCCCTGTAGTTAGCTGTGTGGCCGGACTGGCCGCATAGCACACAGGCAGGGGGGGAAGTGGATTCGGGAGTGCGAGTGCACTCCTTAGTGATGTGGGGATCCAGGCACTTGACGCACCTGGGGGGAGCTGAACAGTTAGCCGCTGCGTGGCCATATAGCTGGCAGCGGTGGCACTGCCCAGGGTGACCGCGGGGGTTGGGACGCTCGACGGAGATGTTCGAGAGTCCGCAAATTGTGCGAGCCTCTCTGAAAATCTCCTTCGAGTTGGGAGTGTTGGTAAGGATTACTAGAACTAAGGGAAAACGCCTACCGCGGTTGGAGTGCATCTTGTGCACTGCTGTGGCCGGGAAACCCTGAGACTTAAGGTCCTCGAGAATGTCTTCGTTACTGAGTTCGAACGGGACGCCCCGTAGTACTGCGCGGATCTTACGCTCCTCCGGGAGGGCGTAGGTGTGGTACGCGATTTGATTTAACGAGAGTAACCTGGTAAACGCGCGGAAGTCGTCGACGGTCGCTACTTGAATTTTGATTGTATCGCCAGCGTTGGCGGCTTTTAAGTAATTAATTTTGTGCTCTTTGCACAAGTTAGAAACCGCGGTCCAGCGTGCTTTTTCACGCAGGAATACGGGCGGAGGGAGCTGAGGCTTCGGCGGGACGGGAGCGCAGCGCGTCGCTGGCTTCGATGTGACCGACGGAGACGCGGTTACTACGAGCGATTTTAACGACGCGGGGGCTGGTGTTGAAGACACCGGGGAGGTCTCGGGTATTGAAGATACCGAAGCTTTCTTAGAGCGCTTCTTGGAGCGCTAGGCGACAAGTTGAAACGCGGGCTCAGGAGAGCCGGTTAAGGTGACGGCATCTGACGACGTATCAGACGCGGGTTCGGAGTCGCTCCCGGGAGCGGTACGCTTACGACGCGACGCGTGAGAGGATGCGACCGATTCGCAGTCCATCTCGGACGAGGCAGGAGACGCGGGAGAGCTGTGGACCTGAGGGGTCTGAACGTTGGAGGCCTGAAGGGCCGGGGTTGAGGCCTGAGGGGCCGGGGTTGAGGCTTGAGGGGCCGGGGACGCGATTGATGCCTGCAAGGCCTGCGTTATGATGTCTTTCGGGATGTAGACGCCTACCGCAGCAAGCGGTAAATAACGCTTAGCGGATCCATTATGGAGGGTTGGGACAATAATATAAATAAATATAAGTATAATAAAAGATGCCTAGTTCCTAAAAACCTAGCAAAATCCTAGCGGCTAACCTCCCTACCAGCGGTAGGGGGGCTGGGGAGGAAAACCTAAAACTAACAGTAGTACGCCGAAGGCCGCTACCTAGAAACCTAAAAAAGGGTACGCAGGTAAAGAGTTGACCGCGTTAGGGTCAACCTTTACCGACAGAAAGGACAAATACACACGAAAACACACAAATATGATAAAAATAAATATGAAAAATAGAAAAAAATAAATAAAATAGAGAAGAGAAATAAAATAAAAATAAAAGGACTGGTTCAGTACAAATTCGTTGTCACCGTTAAGTATCCTTTGCACTGAAACCAGACTACTTACGCTGAGCACAACACTGCACTCAGCACAAGCACAACACAACTTAGCACAGCACTTTGAAGACTAAGGGTTAGTCGCAAAGAAAAATCGCACTTCGATAGCACTCAGACGGAGTAGAAAAACCTTGAAAACCGTAGCACGGAACCAACACGCTAAACTGTGACGTCAGTAGACTGAGCGCCACGGAATAACGGGAAAGGACCGATCAACGAAGAACGGGGTCTTGGTCTAGCGCTCCTTAACTGAGCATTTTTTCCAATATCTTATTGATTGGTCCCTGGTTAGAAATGGTAATTGATTTTTTAATGATACAGGTAATGAATGTAAAGGTATTGAAGTGCACTTTACAATGATATTTCTTTTTCACGCGTGGTATTTATGGGCCAGATTCTAGGAGCAATTTACTGAAAAAAACATAAAGGTGCGATATTTGTGACGCCGAGTGTATATATTAAAACTCAATTTTATTTGTCAGTTCTTATAAATTCTGACAAACTTAAATTTTATGACATGATAACATTGAGTGTCAGTTTACTCCAGACGAGGGTTCCATGAATACATAACTGCAAAATTAGGGACAGTAAAGTATAAAATGACACTGTGAAGTGCTAAATTGGGGTCTGGCATCTGTTGGTTTTCTCTTTGCATCTAAAGCACTGTTGTTTCAGTATCAGAGTTGGCGCAAAGAATAAAAAAAGAAACGAAGCATTGGGAATCCTTTGTAGAAAGACAAATGGTAATGTAATAGATAGCGAGGAGCATTTGTAACATTAACCTGGAACAATAAACTTACTGTTCTCGGTCCTTTAAATATACAATTAGCTTTGTTTCTATTTTTATTATAACCTTGTATTTAATTATTTTTATTTTTATACTCAATAACCTGTAAATAAAAATATTTACTATTAAATGTCACCTTGATAATTTGTTGATATTATTGACTCTGTCAAATTGTAATTTTTATTTAATGTCACTCCGACGTAAAAGAGGTGGTATAAGTAAGTGCTTACAAGGAATGCTCTTACTGATACCTTATCAAAATATGAGACTCCAGGCGGCGATAATACCCACCCGACTGAAGATGACTACAAAAGGCCCTAAAGAGGCTAGAAACCTTGTGGTCTTTACGTCGAACTCTACACTCGACGTCGGTTCACTCTCTACGCGCATCCTGTTGCAAGAACTCGTATTCGCCTCCACCACGCCTGACACACATTTCGACGTGTGGATGATTATTTAATTGTGGATGTGGATGATTATAGAATTTCCTTTTACACCGAAAATTTCTACACAAATTACTGGGCGCACACGCGAATCTACATTATCACTATTCGCGGGGCTATGTGAACTTAGCACCCGACTTTTGCAAAATGGCTCTCCTTATGGTTTTTTTGAAAGATATTGGTTAGTAGTAGATAGTAGTGAAGTTATTTTCGTTTCAGCTCTAAAAACAAAAATTTTTTTTTTATTTCTTGTGTCATGCAAGAAAATGTTAGTTTTGGATTGTACTGCAATGTTTTTCGTTTGTAGTAAAATAATATTTACAGAAAAATTTACTTTTCACTTGAAATTTTTCCGATACTAAATTTACCACATTAGTTCGATTTCAAAGAAAATCAGGTTACTACAAACGCTGGAAATGGCTGGAATCCATGTGCAGAGGTTATAACTAGATTGTAGTGCAATGTTTTTGGTTTGTAGTAGAATAATAATGACAGAAAAAATGTATTTACCCTTGAAAATTTTCAAATACTAAATTTACCACACAAGTTCAATTTCAAAGAAAATTAGGTTACTACAAACGCTGGAAATGGCTGAAATCCATGTGCAGAGGTTATAACTAGATTGTAGTGCAATGTTTTTTGTTTGTAGTAGAATAATAATGACAGAAAAAATGTATTTACCCTTGAAAATTTTCAAATACTAAATTTACCACACAAGTTCAATTTCAAAGAAAATTAGGTTACTACAAACGCTGGAAATGGCTAAAATCCATGTGCAGAGGTTAAAACTAGATTGTAGTGCAACGTTTTTTGTTTGTAGTAGAATAATAATGACAGAAAAAATATTTTTACCCTTGAAAATTTTCCAATACTAAATTTACCACATAAGTTCGATTTCAAAGAAAATCAGGTTACTACAAACGCTGGAAATGGCTGGAATGCATGTGCGGAGGGTAGTAGTAGATTGTAGTGCAATGTTTTTCGTTTGTAGTAGAACAATATTGACAGAAAAAATGTTTTTATACTTGAAAATTTTCCAAAACGAAATATACCACAAAGTTCGATTTCAAAGAAAATCAGGTTACTACAAACGCTGGAAATGGCTGAAATGCATGTGCAGAGGTTATACCTAGATTGCAGTGCAATGTTTTTTGTTTGTAGTAGAATAATAATGACAGAAAAAATGTATTTACCCTTGAAAATTTTCAAATACTAAATTTACCACATAAGTTCAATTTCAAAGAAAATCAGGTTACTACAAACGCTGGAAATGGCTGGAATGCATGTGCGAAGGGTAGAAATAGATTGTAGTGCAATGTTTTTCGTTTGTAGAAGAACAATAATGACAGAAAAAATGTTTTCACGCCTAAAAATTTTCAAGTACTAAATTTACCACATAAGTTCAAATTCAAAGAAAATCAGGTTACTACAAACGCTGGAAATGGCTCAAATCCATGTGCAGAGGTTAAAACTAGATTGTAGTGCAACGTTTTTTGTTTGTAGTAGAATAATAACGACAGAAAAAATGTTTTTACACCTAAAAATTTTCAAGTACTAAATTTACCACATAAGTTCAAATTCAAAGAAAATCAGGTTACTGCAAACGCTGGACATGGCTGGAATGCAAGTGCGGAGGGTAGTAGTACATTGTAGTGCAATGTTTTTCGTTTGTAGTAGAACAATAATCACAGAAAAAATATTTTTACCCTTGAAAATTTTCAAATACTAAATTTACCACACAAGTTCAATTTCAAAGAAAATTAGGTTACTACAAACGCTGGAAATGGCTGAAATCCATGTGCAGAGGTTATAACTAGATTGTAGTGCAATGTTTTTTGTTTGTAGTAGAATAATAATGACAGAAAAAATGTATTTACCCTTAAAAATTTTCAAATACTAAATTTACCACACAAGTTCAATTTCAAAGAAAATTAGGTTACTACAAACGCTGGAAATGGCTAAAATCCATGTGCAGAGGTTAAAACTAGATTGTAGTGCAACGTTTTTTGTTTGTAGTAGAATAATAATGACAGAAAAAATATTTTTACCCTTGAAAATTTTCAAATACTAAATTTAGCACACAAGTTCAATTTCAAAGAAAATTAGGTTACTACAAACGCTGGAAATGGCTGGAATGCATGTATTCGTTTGTTTATAAAGGACATTTTACTTTGTCTACCTAACATACTATGTAGCTGGCCTAGGTAAAAACGGGCGAGTTTCGTTACTCTATCGACGTGTGGCTTGAAGGAAAGCGTCGGGTCTAAGGTGACGCCGAAATATTTGGTATTGCGCTTCCAGGGGATGGGAATACCTAACATTCGTACGTGGGGGTCGTCAGCGGGACGACGGCGTTTGGGTCAAAGCGGATCGCAGAACTCTTGTCTGGATTCAATGTATTTACAATTTTATCTCAATTTATATTAGCCCATTATGAGCTGAATTATTTCAGAGGCTTAGAAATTGTCAATTTTTATATTTATTGTTTTTGAAGGCTCCCCGAATTATTTTTAATACTTAATTAAAAATTTTTAACTTTTTTTAACTTTTGCAAAAAAAACAAAACAATGGGTGCCATATGGCAGAGCTAGGCCAATACGTAAGCTTTAAATCTCTTAACTGATATGCTTACACTTTTTATTAGCTAACTTTTTACCGTCTATTTCTAAAATGATGAAGATTTTAAGTAATGTTTTTTATGAATTTATAAATATAATACAGCATTTATTTTATGAATTTATATACTAGTACACACTTTTGAACGTGAAATTGATAGTTGCATGATGCACAGAGTTGCAGTCTTGTCTGACTCTTGAACATCTCCAAAGCACATTTGCGACGGGATTCGCGGGGAACTAATAATTAAAGTAAATAATTATTTTGGCGACAGAAAATTATCAATATGATTACCATACTTTTTAAATAGTTAACCTGACGACATACGACAAGAAAGCAACAACAATAAATTTAAATTTAAAATACATTTATAGTCTACATTAAAATAGATTGTATGTTACTAGTAGATAATTATTAATGAGACTCTCGATCCCGCAGTCAAACTGTTAAACAGTTTTGCGGGACTGTAATTTAGGTATAAGATTTTTTTGTATATTTAATAAATAATAAATAAAAAAAAATAAGTGATTCCGACCATCATAGCGAATATAATCAGTGACCCTTTTGCCTGTTTTAGAAGTCTTAGAATCTGAAGGACGGCTACCACTTCGTGGTAAATTTTTGAACTGCGAAAGGCAAGTCTGTACGATTTCTCGTCGAAAAAAAAGCTGGGTGAGGGTACTGCCTGAACATCTTGATAATTCCCAGGCCTTACATATATGCGCATCAATTAGGTATGTAAAAATCGGCCACCATCATTTCTTGCCTCTGATCGCGCTGGGATATGGAGGCGATGCCGCTTTACCTAATATTATGTCATATTCAGGGTCTGGTATCACCCGTGCATTTCCGCAACTAGTGAAGCATGATTGCCGTGGTGACAGAGACGTAGATACCAATACCACTTCACACCCAGCATTGCGTTGCCAACTCTTACTGATAATCTGTTCAATGCAAAGTAACCGCGGCTCAATTTCCTCATCTTCTTCTAGCAGGGCTAGTGCCTCGTGGAGTGTACAACCCCTATCAAGACCAAACAAAGAAACCAAAAATAAACATGACACACATTATTAGAATCAACGACATATCGGCCTAGAGGTGCCATACGGCACCCGTAAATTTTGGATACGATAAAACAAACACGCAAACTAAACTTAATTATTGGGACGGGTTGTTGGGATAGTGGGTGGGAGTGATGGGGGATATGACGTCTAGGTCAAGGGAGTTAGTGATGTCGAGAAGAGCGATACCGCTGGTGTTAGTCGATAGGCACGTCCAGTCAGTATGTTTGGAGTAAGTCTCCGAACATAATGACTGAATGGCCGAGGGCGAGAATGGCCTCAAAGTCGCTGCGGATTGGTCTGGTACCACTAGGTATGTAGATTGAAGCTATGATGATGGTCGGATGACCAGTCATAGCCAATCTACACACAGTGGCTTCCATGTTGAGGAGAGGAGGGGTAGGGAGAGGACAGCAGTGGAAGCCTCTTTTGTAATATATAGCGGTGCCGCCGAAACCGTCAGAGTTGGGCCTATCGTTACGAATAAACGCGTACTTAGGTATAGCGAATCCCCTGGAGCGGTTTGGAGTAAGCCATGTCTCCTGGAGAAGGAATAAGTCAGGTTCTTTGTTCTGAAGGAACAGTTTAATCTCGGGAAGGTTGGTGTTAAGGCTACGAGCGTTAAAAGATACTAGGGATAAGCCCTTGGGTTTAATACGACTGGATGCGGGATTCGCGGGTCTAGACATTATAATTTATTATTTACGAATTTATAAAAGAATTTACAACGAACTTAGGAGCGAGTGATGCTCGGCTAAAGCAAATAAACGCTCTTGAGGAGAGCGGGCGGCTCGCAGTTTGCGTGCGAGCACGGAAATTTCGTTAATATCGACGTTTTGAATAACGTCGAACACGATCTTCATGTCCTCAGCCAACGACGACTGAGGGGAAGATGACAACGCGGGACGCGGCCCTACGGGAGCTACGGGAGCTGGGATGGGTCGGGAAGGTGCAGGCGGGACGGCCGGACGCTGCCTCCAAGACAGAGCCGGAGTAGGCGTCGGCTGAACGGGCTTTGCTTCCGGGGGACCCCGGTTGCGCAGCGGCGGGAAGTTGGCAGGAGTGAGCGGCGGCGCCGGTTTAGGCGCGACCCTCTTGGTGGTGGAGCGCGGAGCGCGCGGGCAACCCCTGTAGTTAGCTGTGTGGCCGGACTGGCCGCACAGCACACAGGCAGGGGGGGAAGTGGATTCGGGAGTGCGAGTGCACTCCTTAGTGAAGTGAGGATCCAGGCACTTTACGCACCTGGGGGGAGCTGAACAGTTAGCCGCTGCGTGGCCATAGAGCTGGCAGCGGTGGCACTGCCCAGGGTGACCACGGGGGTTGGGACGCTCGACGGAGATATTTGAGAGTCCGCACATTGTGCGAGCCTCTCTAAAGATCTCCCTCGAGTTGGGAGTATTCGACAGGATTACCAACGCTAAGGGAAAACGCCTACCGCGGTTGGAGTGCATCTTGTGCACTGCTGTGACCGGGAAACCCTGAGACTTAAGGTCATCGAGAATGTCCTCGTTACTGAGTTCGAACGGGACGCCCCGTAGTACAGCGCGGATCTTACGCTCCTCCGGGAGGGCGTAGGTGTGATACGCGATATGATTTAATGAAAGTAGCCTGGTAAACGCGCGGAAGTCGTCGACGGTCGCTACTTGGATTTTGATTGTATCGCCAGCGTTGGCGGCCTTTAAGTAATTAATTTTGTGCTCTTTGCACAAGTTTGAGACCGCGGTCCAGCGCGCCTTTTCACGCAGGAATACGGGCGGAGGGAGCTGATCGGCGGGACGGGAGCTCAGCGCGTCGCTGGCTTCGATGTGACCGACGGAGACGCGGTTACTACGAGCGATTTTAACGGCGCGGGGGCTGGTGTTGAAGACACCGGGGAGGGCTCGGGTATTGAAGATACCGAAGCTTTCTTCGAGCGCTTTTTGGAGCGCTTGGCGACAAGTTGGAACGCGGGCTCAGGAGAGCCGGTTAAGGTGACGGCATCTGACGAAGTATCAGACGCGGGTTCGGAGTCACTCCCGGGAGCGGTACGCTTACGACGCGACGCGTGAGAGGATGCGACCGATTTGCAGTCCATCTCGGACGAGGCGGGAGACGCGGGAGAGCTGAAGACCTGAGGGGTCTCGACGTTGGAGGCCTGAGGGGCCGGGGTTGAGGCCTGAGGGGCCGGGGTTGAGGCCTGAGGGGCCGGGGACGCGATAGATGCCTGTAAGGCCTGCGTTAGTATGTCATCGGGTATGCTGTAGCCAGACGCGGCGAGTACCTGGGCGAACGACCTAAGTACGTTGACAAGGTCCATTGGAGGGCTTGGTCCTACGATATATAATATATAAATATATAAAAATGCCTAGGTTCCCTAGCAAACCTAGCACCTAAACCTCCCTACCCGCGGTAGGGGGGCTGGGGAGAATAACTTAAAACTAACCGTAGTATGCGGAAGGCCACTACCTAGAAAGCTAAAAAGGGTGCGCAGGTAAAGAGTTGACCGCGTTAGGGTCAACCTTTACCGACAGAAAGGACAATTACACACGAAAACACACAGATATGATAAAATTAAATATGAAAAATAGAAAAAATAAATAAAATAGGGAAGAGAAATAAATAAAAATAAAAAGGACTGGTTCAGTACAAATTCGTTGTCACCGTTAAGTATCCTTTGCACTGAAACCAGACTACTTACGCTGGGCACAACACTGCACTCAGCACAAGCACAACACTACTTAGCACAGCACTTTGAAGACTAAGGGGCTTAGTCGCAAAGAAAAATACGCACTTCGATAGCACTCAGACGGAGTAGAAAAACCTTGCAAACCGTAGCACGGAACCAAAACGCTATACTGTGACGTCAGTAGACTGAGCGCCACGGAATATCGGGAGGGAACCGACCAACGGAGAACTGGGTCTTGCACGTCCGCACCGCGTGGCGATCGGAGCGAGAATGATATAGTTATCTCGCTCTTGCACCGTATAAATAGCCAATCGCCGGTCTTCACTGTACGTGAGGCGCATATGGTGCTAATATATGAACGCCTTGAATTGGGTGCCAAACGACACCGCTAGGTTATAATGGGTAAGAATGCTTTTTATTATAGGTAAAACCAGGAGAGATGGACCAGCGGTTGAGAAGGACCATCGTAATTTATACAAAACTATTACTTTTATTTAAGCTGGCAACACTTACGCGTACTTGTCAAACGGTAAACTCTGTGTAAAAAGCGAGACTGTTGGATTTTTATTTGTGAAATTAATAAAATACGAATTAAAAGGTTTCGGAAGCGGAATTTTTTTATATAGGTGTTTTAAAAACGAAGGTACGTATAAGATACTGTGTTTATAGAATATGAAATGATGTTTCTGTGTTAATATGTTCATGAAATGATAAAATAACCTCAACATTTTTGTTTATTTATTTTGTTTTTAATATGAGAAAGTGGTCCGTCACTCAAAGCAATTTAGGAGAGATAGACCATAATATGTACGGGTGAGATGGACCAATAATAAAACATTTTTTTGCAAATTTTAAGTGGTTTTAGATTATTAGTTACAATTTATTTTTAAATCTATACATTTTTAATGAGTTATTCTCTCCTTTTGTAGGTAATATGCCTTTAACATATAAGAGAAAAAATGGAGTATGTACAGTCAGTGGTTTGGAGAGAAAGTGCGTTAACTGATGCTTTTCAAGCTGTTTCTAATGGAATGGGTATCAATGAAGCGGCAAAAACATTTGAGATACCAAAAACTATATTTAAGAGAAGACTAGCAAAAAATAATTTGGCTAAAAACGACGTTCTTGGTCCGAGTGGCATACTGCAGCCTGAGAAGATTGTCACGCACATTAAAAAGTTACTGTAAAGTGGGTTTACGCCATCAAGAGAGGCAGTGCGTTAAATGGCATATAATTTAGCGGAAAGGCTCCAAATTAAACATAACTTTAATCAGGAAAAGAAAATGGCTGGAAATTGGTGGTTGAAAAGCTTTCTTAGATGAAACATTGAACTTTCAATCCGGCAATCAGAAGGTGGCCAGGGCTGAGTGGATGAATAAAGAATGTGTCGATAAGTATTTCAACCTTTTAGAAGAAGTTTTGAAAGAAAATGAACTTTTTGACAAACCCGGCTCTATTTTTAATATGGACAAAACGGGCTTGCAGCTAAATAATAAGCCAGGGAAAGTAGTTGCCGTGAAAGGATCGAAAACTGTTTCTAACGTAACTGCTGGTGAAAAAGGTGAAACGATTTCTATCATCGCTCGCTGCAGTGGAGGAGATGTTTTTCTTCCACCCTATAGCATATTCAAGGGCAAAAATAAAAAACCTAAATTTGATGATGGCATGCCACCCGGCTCTGTAGTAACAATGTCACCAAAATCAGCATACGTGAACTCGGAAATATTTTTTGATTGGCTATAGCATCATTTTTTGCCCCGCAAACCACAAGGTAAGTGCGTGTTGATCCTTGATGGACATTCTTCACATTGCAGCAATGTGAAAATGTTGGAGTTTGCTGAAGAAAACGAAAATATTTTGGTTAGTTTGCCCAGCCACACAACTCATTTTCTTCAGCCGCTTGATAGATCATTTTTCTAGTCCCTAAAATACTTTTATTATGACGAATGCAATAAAGTCATAACTGCTAACCCAACAAGAAAACTAACACGCTTGCAGTTTGGAAAGATCCTGGCTTCTCAGCTACTGGGATCATACCGTTTAATAGAAACGCTATACCAGACTATGCTTTTTTAACATCAAGTAACTCAAATTATGACAATGAGCTACAAACTGCTGCTACAATTCAACAGGACCAACCTACTAAAGAGTCAACCCTTGCACAGCCAGCAACCGTTCAAAAACCATCAACTAGTGAAGCTCTCTCTCTCTAAGAGTGACGCCAAGAAAGATTTTGGATGTAGTTTCACCAATCCCCATCATAGAAAAAATTGCAAATGTTCGTCATAGGTCAAGAAAAATAGCAGAAATTTTGAACTGTACTGAAAATATCCAGAATTTAAAAGTCAAATCAATCAAGGAAATAAATGCAAAAAAGACAGAAACTAAAAAGGGAAATTCTACTGAAACTAAACAGACTTTAAAAATAACACAAAAAAGATGGTAACTAAAAGTTGAATTTCTGCAAAAAAAGAAATAAAGAAAAAAAAAGACAAAAAAAAAATTAAAGAATTGAAGACAGCTCTGATGAAGATAGTGAACAAGAAGTTATAACTCTGCGTGATAGTCCTGAAATGGATGACAAAGAATGGGATGACAATGAATGTGCAGGCTGTGGTGAAAACTATGAGGATACCCTGAGTAAAGATGAATAGCTGCAGTGCACTATTTGTAAACGTTGGTCCCATGAAGGCTGCACCAAATATTCCGATATGTGCGACCAATGCGGGGATACGGTCACCAATTGAAGATTTTATTTTTATTTAATTGTTTATCTTACTTGTTAATTTCAACTTTTATTTTTGTTAGGACCATCTCTCTTTACTGGGTGGTCCGACTCACCCTGTATGGGAGAGACGGACCGAGGGTCCTTTTTTTTAAATTTCAATTGTTACCAAAAAGAAGCTATGATCGTGCCATATTAAATTAAACAAATGTTGACTATTAATAGTTAGTTACCATGACCCAAAAGTGTATATTAGTTATTAAGAAATAAAAAAGATATTCAAGTTGGAAAAAATGTGGCCCATCTCCTGGTTTTCCTATATATAAAATTATCTTGAAAATTTGGGAAAGTTGAAAGTTGATATGACCTAAGTAAAACAATTACGCATGAATAGATTTAATTTCCGTAAATATTTGTTAATTTTGTTTTTCTTTATTTTTCAATAAATATAACATCAGCTTTATTTTGTAACCCTCATATATGCATAATTACTAAACAATTTTATCTGAAAACTTTCTATTCGGTAATAGTCAATAGCGAAACGCTGCTGCATGCATGGCACAGAAGCATAATAATACTGTTTTCCAAAAAGTATGAAACAATTTTCTTCAAACACTTGAATTATTTGATCGAACATATATTACTTCCTAGTCAGGGCAGTAAGTGGCCAGTTAAAAGTTGTTCTAAAAGCTATTACAGAATTTCTACAAAATAGGTTTGATGACTTAGAGCCTTCCCTATAAGCTAGATTTCGAAAAGACTTCAGCACTAAGGTCGAACGAAATTATATATTATTAATGCATAGAATTTCAGTTCAAAATCAGTTTATTTAATTTAACAATTTTGTGTTCGGGAAATTAACAAGACAAGGAGAGGCAAATCCGAATTAACGCCGGGTTTCACACTCGGTGGTTCCTCGAGTGTGGGACGTGAAGCGTGAGAGGTGATAATGTGAATTTATGTTGGGCCGTAAAAGTTGTGTATAATAGTGTTTAAATTAAGTAAGTTTTATATTATGTAGCACGGAAATATTAATAGGTTTGATAAAAATGGTTAAGTCGTCTATTAAAAAAACCTTAAGCTAAAAAAATTTAAACGACCATGACACGTAGAATACTGATTAAAATCGACTTAAAAATATTTTGATTCACCAAATTAAATCGACACTTTTTAACTAAATCACAGTCAAAACACTTAACTTTCAGACCTTGCACAAACAATAGAAAATATATTTAAGAAAAATTGTCGAACCTATAAATTATTCGTAATCACTGTACCTAACAAACCGAAGACAAAGAGAGATAAAGAGAGTGGAACTGTTTAGTGGTTAGTTATAATACAGTGTGGCAATCCGTAATCTGATAGCTGAAAACAATGGTAGAAGAACGGTTTCTTAGATTATGGGGCCATTAGTGGTTTTGTCGATTAAATACCGGTATGAATTGATTTATTTTTTATTTTTTTATTTTCATTCGATAACAAACAGTGTACATAATTATACAGTTTTACTACAGAAGATATATTTAACTTAACACCATTTACATGCTTTCACATATAAGTAATAAAGCGCTTGTTTTATGTCACATACAATAGAGGAGAATCTCAAATCACAAAAAGACACATTTATAAATATAAAAAGCAAGAACATTGAATATAACAATACACAAATCTACATTATAACTAGCCAAATGTATGCATCGTGGTCAGTTCTTCATACGAGAGCTCAATATGGTAAGCAGAACGATAAAGAAGCACACAATATTAATTAAGCCAGTAGAATACAAACAAAGTAAATTTTATTTCAGGAATCGCCCGAAAACGCTTCGAGAAAACAGAAAACAATTTATATTATTTGGAGTCAAACCATTTGGAGGATAGTACCTGTTTAAATGTTAATGGGATGGAATTAAATTAATCTACACAACAAAATAAATTTTATCTTAGTCTATCGATAATTTGTAGCAAAAAGTTATTCCGTAATTGGCTTTGAAACATTAATTGAACTGAATATTGGGTTAAGAAGGGAATGGGAGTTAAGACTTGGATGATAAAAATTTTAAATAAAGTACAATTAATAAGGGGTATTTGACTCAAACTAAGGGGTAGCTATCGAATGGAGCAGTTGACATAAGAGCTCAAATTAAGTGAGGTTTTTAAGATAATTTCGTGGCGCCAATTTCTTTATTTTTTTTGTTTCAGGGATGGAAAATGCATTACGCATACCATCCGGGCGCAGGTGGCTAGGGGCCCGAGTGGTTATGTGGGACTCCCGTATAGGCTAATGAGACCCACGGTATACCCACTAAAAACCGCCCCATCTTCCTTCTCGCCGCCTTGTGACGGGGTTACGGGAACGGTTTCGCACACATCCGCGACCCCGCCGGCGGCAGCTGCCCACAAGCGGCTCCATCGCGAAAGCCCGAAGGCCCTCCACGATGGGCGTACCGGATGGTAAGGTGTGACTCCCTCCTCGGCCTCCACCAGTACTGTAGCAGATTCCCCCGAGTCTGCTACTAGAAGGCCATGGATACCAGATAACTGGTACCCGGTGGCAGATCAGGTCTGTGGTTCTGCCACCGACCACACCTCGGCCGCAGTGGATAGGGCAAGCGGCGCACCGCAATACCGACATGCCACGTCTTCTGCGGCCCCACCAGTGCCGTTTTGACGAAACGGCCCCACCAGCTCCCAGGGGGTAGGGAGAGTGTCGCACCGTAATATCAACACGCCTCTCCCCCTGCGATCCCTCCACGGCCGCAGAAGATAAGGAGAACGGCGCACCGTAATACCGGAACCCCTCTTCATCTGCGGTCCCACCTCCACGCGCGTCCGCTGCGGACTTGTTCAGCCCGCTCAGCGCCCTCCTCGGGCCAGCTGGTGGCCCAAACAGGCCGGCCCTGGTTGCTTCTTAGCTTCACCGTTCCTGACCAGTCCACGGTTACTAAGTCCCCCCGCCACGACAAGGCGTGCAACCATCGGGGGGGAATTTCGTGGCGCCAATAACATTTATATTATTAACCAAGCTCATGTAGCTCTAGTTTGCCCTGCCCATGGTGCACCCTGCTGGACAGCGGACGAGGCTCTGGCGACCGAGCGATGGCGGGATAACTATTTTGCAGGTGGTAGGTCTCAACCGCGGCTTGCAACCACCCTCGAGACAAAGCCATGCCGCCAAGTGACTTAATCACGTTCTGGCATGTCTTGAGTAGTCATGGAAGAAGAATAAGTCCGAGTAATTGCACAGCGGGGTCCAAAGAAATGGTGCATAGCCATTCGTGAAAGGCTGCCCCACCGCCTGTGTAAAATCCCGGGATTGCTGGAGAGGGTCCGATGGCGATCCCCGGGGGGTTTTGGGCTTCCCCGCGGTCTCCATCTGAGTGCCCCACCAGTGGGTCTGAGTTGCTTGGTTCGAAACATTGCGCTTCACTCAACTTCTATTCCTCTCCCCTATTCACCCTATTCACGTAATGGAAAAGTCAAAAAAGAAAAATAAGTGCCGACAGCGGATGCACTCCCTCTCCCTAAAAGTACACTTCTCTAACATCGAAGAAGTGCACTCAAATCTCCACGATGTCCACCACCACCTTGAGACAGAGAGGCCGCACTTATTATTTCTTACAGAGACAAAGATCTGTGATCATTCGGATCTGGCATACCTGCATTACCCAGGCTATATCCTGGAGACCAAATTTCACCCCAATGCGGGCGTGTGCGTGTATGTCAGAGACGATATCTGTTGTCGACGTCTCCGATACTTGGAAGTTCCGGATTTTTCTGTTTTATGGGTCTATGTAGATACTGGCCTGGATTGAATTGTATACGCCAGTATTTACCGATCACACACGAGAGCTCAGGAGACAACTCGAGTTATTGAATATCTCAGTGATACTGCAGATAAGATCCAACGAAGCTATCCCTCTGCGCAGGTGGTGTTCCTTGGGGACTTTAATGCCCACCATGGAGAGTGGCTGTACCCGTTCAAGGACACCGATCACGCTGGCAGAGAAACCTATCGGTTAGCAGTAACTCATGGTCTCTCCCAGCTCGTCCACGAACCTACGCGCATTCCTGACGTTGTTGACCATACTGCATATTGCTTGGACTTTCTGCTGACAACCGATCCAGACAGATACAAGGTGTCCGTATCTCTGCCATTAGGGACAATCGACCACTGTTTGGTGAAATCTGTGTCGCAATACTCGCCAACCGATACCAGCCCAAAAGGCAAAAGGCGAGTATGGCGGTACAAGTCAGCAGATTGGGATGAGATGCGACACTTTTTTGCCTCTTATCCTTGGCGGCAAGCTTGTTTTACTTCTGTTGATTCATCATGCTGTGCTGATGCTGTCTCCAGTGTGATATGTCAAGGTATGGAGTACTTTATACCGTTCTCTGATGTATCCCTGGAGTCCAAAGCCCGCCCATGGTTTATTGCTGATTGCCTCCTAGCTGAAAAGCGAAAGCATGTAGCATACCAAGCCTGGGCTAGCGCTCGCAGAAGCAAAGCTATGGATCTCCCAGCTAAGAAGCAGGCGTACAATGCTGCTGCAAAGTCCTGCAAAAAGGTGATCAGAAACGCTCGTTTCAACCACACTGGCCGTACCGGGGACAAGTTAGCATCCTATCCCACGGGGAGTAAAGCTTTCTGGTCCCTTGCGAAGTCGGTTGAGATGAACTTCTGTCGCCCATCACTGCCACCACTGTGAAGCACGCCGCGGCTCACTTTACGGTATTGCTCGCCGACCGTGCCTACAAACCGCAACGGCTCACCTTACGGTATTGCTCGCCGACCGTGCCTACAAACCGCTGCGGCTCTCTCCACGGTATTGCTCGCCGGACCGTACTTAGATATCCAAAATTATATATAAGGAAGCCGAAATTCTAATAATTATCCGATATGGACTGCGCGTCGGTCTCATCCTCGCGCTCATCTCGTAGGAAGCGTACCGCTCCCGGGAGCGATTCAGACTCCGCCGCGTCCGTAGCTTCGTCGGTCGCCGCCACCCTAACCGGCTCTCCAGAGCCCGAGTTCCAATTAGTTGCCAAACACTCTAAGAAGCGTTTGAAAAAGGCCGCGGTGTCTTCAACACCCGAGCCAACCCCGGTGTCTTCAACAGCAGCCCCCGCGCCGTCAAAATCGCTCGAAGTAACCGCGTCTCCGTCGGTCCCATCGAAGCCAGCGACGCGCTGCGCTCCCGTCCCGCCGAAGCCTCAGCTCCCTCCGCCCGTCTTCCTGCGTGAAAAAACGCTCTGGACCGCGGTTTCTAACTTGTGCAAAGAGCACAAAATTAATTACTTAAAAGCCGCCAACGCTGGCGATACAATCAAAATTCAAGTAGCGACCGTCGACGACTTCCGCGCGTTTACCAGATTGCTCGGGTTAAATCAAATCGCGTACCACACCTACGCCCTCCCGGAGGAGCGTAAGATCCGCGCAGTACTACGAGGCGTCTCGTTCGAGCTCGCGAATGAAGAAATCCTCGAGGACCTTAAGTCCCAGGGTTTCCCGGCCGAAGCAGTGCACAAGATGCACTCTAACCGCGGTAGGGTTAGTTATCTTGTCGAATACTCCCAACTCGAGGGAGATCTTTAGAGAGGCTCGCACAATTTGCGGACTCTCAAATATCTCTGTTGAGCGTCCCAACCCCCGCGGTCACCCTGGGCAGTGCCACCGCTGCCAGCTCTACGGCCACGCAGCGGCTAACTGCTCAGCTCCCCCCAGGTGCGTTAAGTGCCTGGATCCACATTTTACGAAGGAGTGCACTCGCACTCCCGAATCCACTTCCCCCCCTGCCTGTGTGCTGTGCGGCCAGTCTGGTCACACAGCTAACTACAGGGGCTGCCCGCGTGCTCCGCGCTCCACCGCCAAGAGGGTCGTAGCTTCCGTAGGGCCGCGTCCTTCTCCGTCATCCGCACCTCAGTCGTCGTTGGCTGAGGACATAAAGACCGTGTTCGACGTTATTCAAAACGTCGATATTAACGAAATTTCCGTGCTCGCACGCAAACTGCGAGCCGCCCGCTCTCCTCAAGAGCGTTTATTTGCTTTAGCCGAGCATCACTCGCTCCTAAGTTCGTTGTAAATTCTTTTATATTTGTATAAACTCGTAAATAATAAATTATAATGTCTAGACCCGCGAATCCCGCGTCCAGTCGTATTAAACCCAAGGGCTTATCCCTATCTTATAACGCTCGTAGCCTTAATACCAACCTTCCCGAGATAAAACTGTTCCTTCAGAACAAAGAACCTGACTTATTCCTTCTCCAGGAGACATGGCTTACTCCAAACCGCTCCAGGGGATTCGCTATACCTAAGTACGCGTTTATTCGTAACGATAGGCCCAACTCTGACGGTTTCGGCGGCACCGCTATATATTACAAAAGAGGCTTCCACTGCTGTCCTCTCCCTACGCCTCCTCTCCTCAACATGGAAGCCACTGTGTGTAGATTGGCTATGACTGGTCATCCGACCATCATCATAGCTTCAATCTACATACCTAGTGGTACCAGACCAATCCGCAGCGACTTTGAGGCCATTCTCGCCCTCGGCCATTCAGTCATTATGTTCGGAGACTTTAACTCCAAACATACTGACTGGACGTGCCTATCGACTAACACCAGCGGTATCGCTCTCCTCGACATCACTAACTCCCTTGACCTAGACGTCATATCCCCCATCACTCCCACTCACTATCCCAACAACGTCCTACTCTCCTGACATCCTCGACTTTGCAATTATCAAGCGAATCAATCTTGATCTAAGGTCTATCGAACCGCTCGATGACCTAGGCACCGACCATCGCCCCGTTTCCCTCGTGCTAGGACCGCCGAACGATAACGTCTCATCTCCTAAGACCTTTACCAACTGGAAAGGTTTTAAAAATACGTTAGTTTCAGCCTTAGAGGCTCCGAACTCTCCACTCGCGATCTCTCCCGAACAATTAGATAGCCCGGATAAAATCGATTCATTAGTAAATTCTCTCACTGATGCTATCAACACAGCCATCAGTGACAACGAAAAGGTTGCTAAGCAAGGCAAACCCACGCTTCCCTTAGCCGTTAGCAATCTTATTAAAGCTAAAAACGCGGCTCTCCGGAGAGCCAAGAAATATCCCACGCCCGCCTATAGAACAGCTGCGAATCAGCTTCAACGTAAAGTTAGGTCTTGCCTCGCGGAACTCCGAGACGCTCAGATGAACGATCTCATGGCGAATATCTCTCCGTCCCACCAAGCGTACTATAGCATGGCCCGAGCCTTACGCGTAGACACCGTCTCTCACGTTCCTCCTCTCACTCGTCCCGATGGCACTACTGCCTTCGAAGTCGAAGAGAAAGCCGAATGCTTCGCCGACAGCATTGCCGCACAATGCTCGCCCAGCACGCAACCTGCTGATCCCTCACACATCCAGGCGGTGGAGGACGAAGTCCTTCGCAGAGACTCTCTCCCCATCACCGCCGACCCTGTCACAGTCTCTAATGACGAAATCTTGCTTCTCATTAGAAATCAAAAGTCCAAAAAGGCTCCGGGTGCGGATGGAATTTCCAACCACGCACTTAAGCACCTACCTCAACAGATGCTTACCTTGTTAGCTATCTTTTTCAATGCCTGCTTCGACCATAGCTACTTTCCAAAAGCTTGGAAAGAAGCGACAGTCATAGGTATTCCCAAGCCGGGCAAACCTCGGAACGTCCCGGCTAATCACAGACCCATCAGCCTCTTCAAGGCAATGTCTAAACTTCTCGAGAGAGTCATACTCTCTCGAATGCGGAACCATCTGTTTCCAACGGATGGCGATCCTCTCATTATTCCCCATCAGTTCGGCTTTCGCGCTAAACTCTCCTGCCCTCAGCAAGTCCACCGAATCGTCGAGTATATACTTGACGGTTTCTATCCGCGTCGTTATAAAACAGTCGCGGTTTTCTTTGACGTAGCCAAGGCTTTCGATAAAGTCTGGCACAGCGGTCTCGTTTTTAAACTCTACAAGATAGGCTTACCGGATCGCCTAGTCAGGTTAATAGCGTCGTTTCTCAAAGACCGTACGTTTCGATTTAAACACGAAGGCACGCTTTCTGCACCTCGTCCCATAAAGGCTGGAGTCCCTCAAGGCTCAGTCCTCGCCCCTCTGCTGTACACCGTGTACACCAACGACATTCCCATCCCGCCGAAAGGCGTCGAACTCGCCCTCTTTGCTGACGACACCGCACTCTATACCAAAGGCCACAGTGTTCGGCACCTTGTAACCAGACTCCAAAAGGCCGTAAACGCCCTTGGTGTATGGTTTCAAAAATGGCGCATCGATGTGAACCCTGAAAAGAGTTCTGCGATGCGCTTCGACCACAAACGCCGTCGTCCCGATGGCGATCCCCACGTTCGAATGTTAGGCATTCCCATCCCCTGGAAGCGCAGTACTAAATACTTAGGCGTCACATTAGATCCGACGCTTTCTTTCAAGCCACACGTCGAAAGAGTTTCGAAACTCGCTCGTCACTATTTAGTCCGCCTAAATAGCATGTTAGGTAAAAAAAGTAAAATGTCCTTCAGAAACAAACTTACACTTTACAAGGTCTGCGTTAGACCCGTCATGACGTATGCCTCGCCAAATTTTGCCCACGCCAAACCCTCCCTCCTGCACAAACTGCAGGTAGTTCAAAACCTCTTTTGCCGCCGGGCCACAAACGCACCGTGGTACGTGCGTAACGCGGACTTGCATAGAGATCTTGAACTGCCTACAGTACAACAACATCTCAAAACACTCTCTGAAGCGTTTTTCTAACGCTCCGAAACCCATCCCAATCCTCTAGTTCGTGATTCAGTCTCATATACTACTCCTCTGTTAGACTCGAAGTTCAAAGTCGCCAGGCCTAGAAATGCGCAAGCGTACTCATCCACCAGACTGTCACGCGATCTCTAGGCCCTTCTGGCTGCAAATTCTAATTCTAACGTAAATTCTAATTCTAACGTAAATCCTAATTCTAACGTAAATGCGAATTAATTCAATTTTATTTTGCAATTTTTTTAATTTTTGTTTTAATTATTGATTTTCATTTTGAGCACCTTCAGTGCTATGTATTCACCTTCAGTGCTTTGAGCACCTTCAGTGCTATGTAATCCCAGCGGGTGACCCCTTCTGGGTCCCGCTAGCGCGGCCTCTTTCTCCAATTGGCCGTCGCTCAGATGAAGGCTGAGTGGCAAAAATGCACGAGCCGACAGGGGCTTTTTTAGTGGGTATGGTCCTGGTAGGCGTCGGGACGAGTCCCACATAACTTTGGAATCGCGCCAGAGTATGCGTCAGGGCATTTTTATCCTCCTGCCCTTCCCGCGGAGGGGAACAAAAAAAAAAAAAATAATAATAATCATCATTCGTTATCGAACCGTCTTTCTTTTCGCCTCCAACATACCTCCAAGCTCCTAAAACTGCAAAGGCCTGACGGGTCTTTGGCCCACAGCGCAAAAGAGAAGGCAGACTTGTTCGCAAATCTATTCGCAGAATGTTCACGTCTAGATTCCAAAGCTAAAAGCTCACCCACGTTACCCCTATTCGGCCCCAAGACGGAGGCCGTCCAAATTCACCAGAAACAGGTACTCAAATGAATGCTTACAAAATCTAGACGTGAATAAGGCCAGTGGTCCGGATGGCATTCCCGCAGTGGTTTTAAAGCACTGTGCAGCCGAGTTGTCTCCTGTTTTGACACGCCTATATCGACTCTCTCTAAGGACTAAAAAAGTTCCAAAATCATGGAAGTTTGCAAACGTACAGCCCGTACCAAAAAAAGGCAGTCGAGCCGACCCAGTCAACTATAGACCTATTGCAATCACTTCCATAATTTGCAAAATTATGGAACGTGTATTGAACCATCGTCTTCTGACGTACCTAGAGACCGATGAGCTCCTCAGTGACCACCAATATGGTTTCGGCGGAGGACGCTCAACAGGAGACCTTCTAGTGTACGTCACGAATCTATGGAACATGGCCTTGGAAGGGCACGGAGAGGCAATAGCCGTATCCTTGGATATCTCCAAGGCCTTTGACCGGGTATGGCACGAAGCCCTCTTGAGCAAGCTTCCTGCGAATGGCATACCATCTGGACTCTGTGACTGGATTTCTGATTTCCTGAGGGAACGGTGAATTCGAGTTGTCGTCGATGGCTTCTTATCAGACCTAATGACCTTCTTTTATCGGAAGGCATTATTGGTTACGCCAACGACAGCACTGTTGTAGAGAGATATGTGTCCAATGCGCGAGCGAGTCCTCAAGAAATCCGGGCTTTGAGAGAGTCCATGTTTGAGCGGGTGGATTTGGCCTTAAAGCAAGTGTCCGATTGGGGCGAGTCCAATTTGGTCAAATTTAACCCGTCGAAAACACAGGCGTGTTTATTCTCCGCGAAAAAGAGCAATTTCGACCAAACGCCCACTTTCCAAAATGTTTCTATACCCTTAACTCACCACCTAGGGCTTCTGGGCGTAACTATATCGTCCTAACTAAACTTCGGGCAACAAATTGTGTCCATGGCTCAAACAGCTTCAAAGAAGTTGGGAATCATCTCGAAGGTCCGACGGTACTTCAGCCCTGAACAGCTACTTAATTTGTATACAGCTCAAGTTCGATCTTGTATGGAGTACGGTAGCCACCTTTGGGATGGTTCTGCAAAGTACCAACTAGAAGCGATGGACGCAGTTGACCGTAGAGCCCGAAAAATTATTAACAACTTTGACCTCACCACCAAAAAACTGCAAAACCTTGACCATCGTCAGAAAGTTGCCAGTTTAGCAGTCTTCTACAGATTACATTTTGGAGAGTGCGCGAATGCTCTTTTTGATCAGGTTGAACCCACACCCTTCTTGCATCGGACTACTAGACGCAGACAGACCTTCCATCCCTTCATGGTTGATATCCCAAGAAGTCGAACCAAACGCTTCGATAGTTCCTTTTTGGTGCGGGTCGCCAAGGTGTGGAATGAACAGCCTGCGTCTGTTTTTCCAGAAAACTGTAGTCCTAGTTCTTTCAAGTTTCGAGTGAATAGGTATTTCGTGGATAGACGTGTAACACCTTCGTCTTCATCGTCATTGTCCATCAGGTGAGATAGAAAACAAACGTCTAATCCTTTTTCAATAAAAAAAAAAATCTGTACGGATCACAAACCAACTAGGGCTTCTAGGCATGACCAACCCGTCAAAACTTAATTTTGGTCAATAGATTGAAACCATGGCACAGTCAGCTTCCAAAAAATTGGGAGTCATCGCAAAGGTCCGGCGGTACTTCAACTCCGAACAGCTGCTCAACCTGTACACAGCCCAGGTTCGATCTTGTATGGTGTACTGCAGCCATCTTTGGCATGATTCCGCAAAATACCATCTTAAAGCGTTGGATTCTGTCGACCAAAGGGCCCGTAGACTCATAAGTGACGTCAAACTTACTTCTTCGAGACTGCAAAGTCTCGAGCATCGTCGAAAAGTTGCTAGTCTATCGGTTTTTTACAGATTGCACTTTGGAGAGTGTGCGAATGCTCTTTTTCAGCTGATCGAACCTTCCCCCTTTCTCCACCGGTCAACCAGACGTTTGTGGTTAGCGTGCCGATGAGCCGAACTAAACGGTTCGATAGCTCATTTTTGGTTCGTGTTGCCAAAGAGTGGAACGATTTGCCTGCGTCTGTTTTTCCAGACAAATATAACCCTGGAGCCTTCAATTGTAGAGTGAATAACCCTAGACAGGCGTGTATGATCCTCGTCTTCATTGTCATTTTCCATCAGGTGAGATGAAAGACAAACGCCTGCTAATAATTAATAAAAAAAAAAGTTTTTTTAAAATTAATATGTTGTCTGTTAATTATTGAACTTATTATGAACTTAATCAATTTGAGGTATGGGCCTCACCCTAAGCTCACTCTATCTTGAGTGCGTTCTCGAACACAATTTTAAATTTAAACGTATTTCTCCTGAAATGAGATTCCGTGTTAAAGTATCATGGGTTACCATTATTCCACGTGTCTTTTATAATTAATACATAAATGAAATGAAATGAAAATTTCAAGGCTTGCTCACAAGTAAATAGGACTTGGTTACCATTTTGGTGAATTAATTTACCGAAACGCCTTGTTCCTGCTATTTGAACATTATAAATATCTTTGTGATTTTTTTTAATTCGTTATATAACGATTTTTGGGTTGTTTCTCATTATTTAAATCACTTTATATTGGCCATTCGACAACAATATTGATGTAAGTACAAATATGTGTGAAAAATATTGATTTTTTTTTCACGAGGCGAATAAGTTGATCGAAATTGATATCGGTATTTATAATAAATACTCTGTATAATAATGTTAACGGTAAATATGTAAAAAAATTTACTTTGGTTTGAACTAGACTTAAATGTAATTTTGTCATGAATCTAACTAACTTATGTAGTTATGTATATATTTAATTTTACTTATGAGATTTCTAGACAATTTGACTTGTTTGTTTCTTTTCAGTTCACTTATTACGCAGTTAAGTAATACATTTTTTTGAGTTTACTTTTTGTAATAAAATTTATTTTTGTTAACTTACTAGAATACACATATGTTATACAAGAGATTGTATTTAACATAGTAACAAGCACTTTTTTACCCGACTGCAAAGGGTTATGTTTTTCGGATTTATCTTGTATGTATGTATGTAGTATTCTTTAAAACCTCATATCTCCAATACCGCTGAACGGAATTACACAATTGAGGCATCGTTAGATTCGTCTTATCAACCCAAGTGTTCTTAGATAGCTGACGTTAAAAAAAATCAAACATGGCGGCTGTGCGAAGCCTTTGTAGTTATTTATAACATTTACCTTACCTTTACCTCTTTACCTTTTATTTATTATTGATGGCTTATAACCATATCCCGTCATAAAGGATCATATATTAACAGGGCAATAAGAAGTAAAAAGTAATCTAGAAGCAGAACCAACTTTAATTTTGCAATCATTTAAAGTAAGTTGAACTCATAACTCATATCTACTCTTGACATTTTTTAACAATTTCTGTCCAAATACGGACCCTTTCTTAATGAAATCGCTAATATATTAGAAAACGGTATAAATTTAGTTACATTAAAACGGTCACAAAGCATGTGATGTGAGTTGCAATGATAATTTCACGAGTAGTCTTAAGTCTACAAATGTTAGTTAGTTATGTAAGAAATCTATCACGTCAAGTATCAGTATAAAAAGATGTACTCATATTTCTTTTATAAATTTATACTTTCAAAAAGTGAAACTATAAAAGCTGGTATTTTCAATCTGTTTCAGCTGCAGGGTCGCTTAAGTGTAAAAAGCCAAAATTCCACGGCCGAAATACCTTTGCAGGCCCTTGTCACCTTACACTTCCCAATTTCTAATTTTCTTTATCTTTCATTATTAATTTGGCCAAAAATGTCAGAAATTCGCTGGAAAAGATTTCCATTTGATACGGATAGGTAGCTTGTGAAAAAGATTTATCTGAGTTATTTAAAGTTAAGTATATATGAGGACAAAAGAAAAAAAATAACATGTTTTTACAAATCACTTCAAAAACTCAAGCCCTAATTAGTTGGTTGGTTTTAGCGGTTTGTAAAATAAATACAATGTTTTTTTTTAATAACTTTAAAGAAACATGTAATTTAAGAACTTCCAACGACTTGAATTATGTATAAAATTCATTGTGCCATCAATAATCAAACCAAGTTTTACAATTCATCTTTTCAATACTAATGATGACATGCTTTACTCATCGCTTTCAAAGCGGACAAAATACATCTATAAAAAAAATTGTAGATTGCCAATGTACTTTAAAGAATTGACAAAAAAAATATATCTGATTTTTTTAATATAAAAGTAATCTAAATAAAAGCAAGTATCATAATATTTAAGGTTTCATAGAAAAATTAGTTTAACAGTAGGTATTCCAAAGCTTTTTTTATTACTAACTTTACCTTTGTAACATAAAATGAAAGTAATCTCAAGTTATCGGCATAGTATGAAAAGCACCTGACTTAAAATAGATTAAAAACATTCAAAAAATTCAACATTTTTTGCACATCTTATCCAGACTCATCTCTTTATACGCTCTGAAAACGACAAACTGCGTTCTGCACTTTTTTTATCGTGAAAAGTCCTTTTTGAAAGCGATGGAATGTCATTATTAATTTTGCAAAGAAAACTTGGCTTGGATTTTAAACGTAAGTCCTTGAAAGTTTATTAATTATATTTTGTTTCAATAAAGTTTTACTTAAGACATTTAAGAGTTACACTTATAAATTTTGTATAATCGGTTACTCGACTGCCTCTGACAGTAGGATTAAGCAATATTTAGTTCTTTTATCTGGTCCCGTCTTGGGCGGTACTACAGCCCTCTTATTTTGACCGCCATAATAATGGCGTTTTCGTGCTTCGATTCCAGTCAAAGAGAAAGAATAGCCAGTGCAATTACTAGAACATAGGTAATTTCAACTGAAGCCTACAGCAACGCATCATTATTCGATATAAAATCATTACAATCACAATTAATGAATGAAACACATACGACTTTTGATGCCAATGCAAATGCAAATTTTGAGGCTGGAAAGCTTGTGCGGTCTGTTGTAACTTTAAATTTCTTAGTTTTTATTTCCTTGAGCTTAATTATTCACGTGTTCAGTTCCAGATCCCATAATTTTACTTGAAATATTTGCAGGTAATATATTTTCCAATTTTCTTTTAAAATTTACTTTACTTTACATTAATAATAGAGAACTTTAAATAATACTTTTGATGATTCAATGTGCTTCTTACCATTCGGTCATGACTTCCAATTTTAACTGAGTTGACCACACAGATATCATTGAAAATTGGTTTTCTCGACGATATGATGAAGTCTACCTCGATTTTAGTTAAATCGTGAAGGTTAATCCAAGTTCGGCTCCGGCTTCCTGAAGAAGGAGTTAATCGTGAAAAGATCTTCTCTCTCCATGAAGTCATCCAGGATCTAGTCTCGGCGGTTCCGATTTCCAACTTCAAATTGCCTCTCATAACCTCTACCTCATCTTCGGGATGTGTCGAAGTCGGAACGTAAAAGTTGAAGATTTTCAATGAATAAATACCGTTTGGTAATACTGAGTATTGACACTCTCTCTCAACTTTAATAACAATGTTGACAAGCGACTTCGAAAAAGCTTTTGACCGTGTGGATCATTTTGCTCAAAAAGCTCTAGGAAGTTGGTATATCTAACTGAAATAGATGTCAGGCTGTTGTGGTGGGTTTTGGTGGGTGGTATTGCTCGGATTATATCTCGGTAACTTCGGGGGTCCCACAGGGATCCATATAAGGACCGTTGCTTTATTCAATTTTCTTATATGACATAAGAAAATATATTCATTCTGACTTAATCATGTATGCCGATAACATTAAAATCTACAGTAAAATTAACAACTTGACAAACAGCAATAACTTACAATTAGATCTTGACCGACTGTATGATTATTTTTGTAGTAATCGTACCAGCATAAATGTGAGTAAGTGCGCACGCATAAGTTTCAGTCGAAAGCGAAGACCAATCCTAACCACTTACAATATAAACAAAGACTTAATCCCTAAAACAGATCTCATCCGCGATGTAGGTGAAGCATATTGCAACAATGGTTACTAGAGCCTATAAAAATCTAGGTTTTATCCTGAGAGTACGTGGTCCTTTTTCGGATATAAATTGTCTAAAGGTGTTATATTTCGCTTTTGTAAGGATTCCACTCGAATATTTCAGTGCCATATGGAACACCCATTACACCACCTATAATGGAAACATAGAATCTATACAAAAAAAGTTAATTAAACATTTAAACTATCCCACACACTCAAAGCAACACAAAATTTACAGAGATGCCTGCACTCAATTCAAAATATAGTCACTCTGCGATCGGCGTAACTTACTTGACATGTTGTTTCTCTATAATATATGCAATGGTTTAGTTGAAAGCATTGAATTAACTAACTCAACACTTCAACTATAAACACCCACAAAAAAAAGCCAGACACACCAATCTGTTTAACCCTCAGCACTCAAAAACTAATTTTACACAGAATTTCGTTATAAACAGAATGCAAAAAACCTACAATACCAAGTTTGCTCCCTTTACAGACTTATTTCATAATTCTAAAAGAATTTTTAAGCTGCACGTTACTAAAGCTATCAATGACCAATAATTAATTGCTGCGTTTATTATATTTTATTTAACAAGTTTAGTATTTTATACTCACATACTGACACAAACACACACAGAGATTCACATACACACACACACACACACTCATATAGGTACACACGTTTTTCCAACGTAGAGCATTGCTTTGATTTTATCTGTTATTTCTGGCATTTTACTCGTTGTCTATAAATTCTTATTAATTAACTGCTTTCACATTATGTAAATTATCATTTTGTTTACCATTTTGACAATTTGAAAGCTGTTTTATTTTTAATGTTCTTGCTAAGTTGAAAATTTTTTTTTAAATATTTTGACTTAATTACATAATATAATAATTGTCATCAATGTTCATAAACTTGCCCTTAGTATTTATTTTTGATTTATAAAGTGTGTTTTTAGATTTTATATTTAAACATATTTTTTTTTATAAATTTTTCATTATGGATTAATAATATTTACCATTTGAACTAAAATTTGACTTTTTGACATACATTAGTTCTTTTTTTATATGTTCTTTGACTCAGTTATTAGAAGTTTAAATTTTATTACATTCTTCAAGTAATCTGAATTAATTTAAAATCATCAAGGCTGTATTTCTTGTATAAGGAAAATAATGTAAATCCATAAATGGCTATATGTATCTTATTCTCTTTGTAACTATATAACTGTTTTGTTGGGAGCTGTGGATTTTGTAATAAACTAATGAACAAATAAAAAAGACTTGTGGACGAGAAACCAGACACCAACTTGGGTCACCCTCCCGGTTTTATAGTATATTTCCAGATTTAAGGATTATCGAGTCCTCCACCTGTCTTCAGAGTTACGATAACCCCATTATATCCCATCGCAATCTGCTCAACACTTCTTCCAGTTCAAGAAGCTACTTGCAGGGCCAGTAGTCGTTGTAACGGCAGCCTGATCTCTGCCAGGGATTCTTTTCTTGACCACTACCGTAGCCAAGACTAGCGGTACTGGGAGTAGTGGCTGTGGTGCGTTCTTCATCGGGCGATATATCAATCAACATGGATGCATATGATTGATAAGATTGAGACGTCGCCCAGATTAACACGCTCACACATCCTATGTGAGTGCTGAGCTAAAAGTGATTACTGCAACTATAAAGATTAAAATATAGAATACTTACCCCACCGACAAGTATTAAGTTTAGACTAATCTTCTTCTTTTTCTTTACTAATAACTCCGAATAAACTTATACAAACACACAGCTCGAGAAGGAAATTCGGAACGTTTTCATTAAATTGAAGGTTAGAGCTACTACTATCTATGCTACGAGACCGTACTTCAGGAAATTGTATGTTTTAGATATGTAAGAGACCTTAAATACATGTTCGTTGACTAAAACCTGGTTTTCAATTTTCGCTGAAATTAATAAACCAGACATAGTTTGCGACTAAATAGTAAAATTCATATTTTACACTAAAATATAAAGGCAAATATTTTACATAAAATCTTTAAGAGAAAACGTTCAGGTAAAATTAAACACTTCAATGGCTAATGGTTTTCCTCGGATATTTTGAATCATTTTGAAAATATGGCACATTTTTTTTATAATATGAAAATATTTTTTTTGTGTACTTTGTCCAAAATATATCAAAAAAACCTATATATGCACTTTTCAGAATTAATCTGCAAAAGAGATAAAAGTTTTGCTAGTTTTTCCAATTATATTTGTGACAAGCTAAAAAAGCGTAATTTTTTTAAAATGGAATAAAGATGGTGTATTTTGTTTGGTTGATATATGTAGTGAACATTTATGAAGAATGCTGATAGGTGCGAGAGCTTTTAAAGAAACATAAACAAGCGATATTACATTTTTTACTGAAATTTATAATGAAATCTGTATTTTTCAAGCATAACGCTTGTACCTTACAAGCCTGCTTAAACGAAAATAGGCAAACAGGCAAATAATAAATAACCTATAATTTAGAAAGCACAACTATTATTATTGTTATTTAATTATAGATTATACGTGTAAAAGTAGATTTAAGATAAAAAATGAGTTCCTTAAATTTTATAATGAACATGTTGATGTGTTAAATTATAGGTTCAAATTTTTATATCCTAACACTCAGGTAAGCAATATTAAATTATTGCAAACAATACATGTAAATCATATTCAAGATACGTTCATTTTATAGGAAAACCCTTGATCAATATTCAGCATTCCGCTTGAATAAATTTGAAAAGTGATTGATTTTATTAAAACGTCTTATCTTCCGCTTTTTAAAATATGACTCAGATTTTGCCAGCGTCGATCCTGTTTCTTGTTTATTTAAGGATGTATTGTTTATTATTTAAATAAAATCACTTTGTGCTTTGGAATTACACGTTTTATTATTATTAGTTATTATTGAGCGAGACCTGTGAGTGTAACACACTGGTCTCGCTCGAGTCTGTCTCCGAGTGGCCCTGGGAAGGGGGACAGCTGGTGATATTCAGATGGCAGATCAGGATTGACAAATGCGTTCATAATAAGTAGTTATAACTACCCCTTCCCCAAAAAAAGAAAAAGAATACATTACTCTTGAAATAAAATAGCAAGCTTACTTAATATGCCTCCCTTGAGGCAACAAAAAAAATACAACTACAGAACTTATTACTATGTTGTTTCACATACTTTACAGTCAAATATATTGTTACATTGCAGCACCTATCTTTAACATACTCTTAATTATAAATAAGAAATATTATTTATTAATAATAACATCCTCCTTTGAGGCAATTTCGACAGAACTTATAACTATGTTATTGGTAAATATTCCGTATCGCGCCACCAGCGATTTTGAGGCTGATTTTTTTTTTTTTTTTTTTTGCTGCCGAAGCACCCTCTCTCGGGAGGGAGGTGGAAGATTCGTCATGAATACCTCCGCAGCCGTCTGCGGGGTTATGTGGGACTCACCAAAGTGGCACCTACCCACTAAAAACCACCCAAGCGGCTGTAGCATGGGAATGCTGTCAGCCTTCATCGGAGCGACACCCGGGTTGGGAGGTGGGCGCGCAAGCAGGGACCCGCTAGCGGGTCACCCGCTGGGAATACTTAATCACTTAAGGTGCAAATGACATTTATATATTGTTGATTAAACGGCCTGGGCAGCCTTAAGCTGGTCCAGATTGGCCGAAAGTTGATCGGGGGGATCCGAGAGTGCATTTCTCGGTCTACGGACTTTGTACCTCGACGGCATGGACGGAGCAGTATAAGCTACTGTCTCGCGTATAAGGGGGTTAGGGTGCTCTTCGGATCGCTTAAAATAAGCGGTGGAGAGCGTCCTAAGGTGTTGTTGTATGGTAGGCAGTTCGAGATCTCTGTGCAAGTCTGCGTTTCGCACGTACCACGGAGCATCCGTGGCCCGGCGGCAGAAGAGATTCTGGACTACCTGTAGTTTATACATATCGGAGGGTTTAGCATGTGCAAATATTGGGGCGGCGTACGTCATGACTGGTCTCACGCAAACCTTAAAAAGCGTTCGCTTGTTCCTAAGAGACATTTTACTGTGCCGGCCTAACATACTGTTAAGTCGACCCATGTACAGACGGGCGAGTTTGGTAACTCGGAGAATGTGTGGACGGAATGAAAGCGTACGATCGAGCGTTACGCCTAGGTACTTGGTGGTGAGTGCCCACGGGATGGGCGTACCTAGCATTCGGATGTGGGGGTCGTAGGGACGACGGCGTTTATGATCGAAGCGCATCGCAGAGCTTTTCTCTGGATTTACATCGATACGCCATTTTTTAAACCAAGCTCCGAGGTCATTTACGGCCTTCTGGAGTTTGGTGATGAGTGTGTCGACGTGCACGCCCTTGACGTATAGGGCAGTGTCGTCAGCAAAGAGGGAGAGTTGAACACCTTTAGACGGGATGGGTATGTCATTGGTGTATATTGTGTATAGTAACGGGGCGAGTACCGAGCCCTGAGGGACGCCCGCCTTGAGGGGGCGGGGGGTGGAGAGCGTACCTTCGTGTTTGAAACGAAAGGTGCGATCTTTAAGGTAGGAGCCGACTAGTTTGACTAGACGGTCGGGCAAGCCTGTGTTGTGAAGCTTGTAAATGAGCCCTGCGTGCCAGACTTTGTCAAAAGCCTTGGCTACGTCAAAGAAGACCGCGACTGTTTTCAGTCGTCTGGGGTAGAAGCCGTCTAGTATGTACTCGACGATTCGGTGGACTTGCTGAGGGCACGAGTGTTTGGCTCGAAAGCCGAATTGATGGGGGATAATAAGGGGGTCACCGTCCGCTGGGAACAGGTGGTCCTTCATTCGAGCGAGTATGACTCTCTCGAGAAGTTTGGCCATTGCCTTGAGTAGACTGATGGGTCTGTGATTAGCCGGGTTATTCAAGGGTTTACCCGGCTTGGGAATGCCTATGACTATAGCTTCTTTCCAAGCTTTTGGAAAGTAGCTTAGATCAAAGCAAGCATTGAAAATAATCGCAAGTAAGGTAAGCACCTGCCGAGGCAGCTGCTTAAGTGCTTGGTTGGAAATTCCATCCGCACCCGGGGCCTTCTTGGATTCCTGTTTCCTAATGATGAGTAGGATTTCATCATTAGAAACTGTAATGGGGTCTGCGGTGATTGGACGGGAGTCTTTGCAATCGACTTCGTCTTCCACCGCCTGGATGTGAGCTGGGTCTGTGGGTTGGGTACTCGGGGAGCATTGTGAAGCAATGCTATCGGCGAAGCATTCAGCTTTTTCGTCGTCCTCGAAGGCGGTAGTGCCATCGGGGCGAGATAACGGAGGGGTGTAGGTACGAGCGTCTAGTCGGAGGGCTCTCGCCATCCTATAGTACGCCGTGTGGGACGGGGAAATATTAATCATAAGATCGTTCCTTTGAACGTCTCTATATTCCGCGACGGTACGTTTGACTTTACGTTGAAGTTGGTTAGCGATTTGCCTGTAGGCGGGTGTGGGGTATTTTCTGGCTCTGCGGAGAGCGGCGTTTTTAGCTTTAATTAGGTTGCTAATGTCCAAGGGAAGCTTGGGCTTGCCATGCTTAGCAACCTTTAGGTTCTCACTGATGGCCGAGTTGATGGCGGTAGTGAGAGAATCGACTATCGAGTCGATTTTATCCGTGCTATCGAGATAGTCGGATGAAATCGCGAGTGGGCAGTCTGGGGCTTCCAAGGCCGAAGACAGGGTGTGCTTGAAACCTTCCCAATTGGTATAGGTTTTCGGAGCAGGAGGGTCGTTTTGGGGTCCTAATATTAGGGACACCGGACGGTGGTCAGAGCCTAAGTCGTCTAGCGGCTGTATGGTCTTAAGGTCGAGATTGATATCCTTGACGATGGCAAAGTCAAGGATATCAGGTGAATGTAGTGGGTTGTCCGGGTAATGTGTCGGTGTAACCGGTGAAATGACATCAAGATCGAGTGACTTCGTGATGTCTAGTAATTTAACACCACTGGTGTTAGTCGACAAGCACGTCCAGTCAGTATGTTTGCAATTAAAATCGCCGAATATAATGACGGATTGCCCCAGTTCGAGTAAGGCCTCGAAGTCACAACGAAGGGGCGCTGTACCACTAGGTATGTAGACCGAGGCCAAGACTATGGTCCTGTGACCTGTCATAGCCAGCCTACGTACTGTGGCCTCCATGTTGGTGAGCGGAGGCGTGGGAATTGGAGAACAGTGGATACTTCTCTTGTAGTAGATGGCAGTGCCGCCTCGTTGGACCGAGGCGGGCCTGTCACCACGCACAAGGGAGTATTTAGGAATGTTAAGACCCCTGGTGTGCTGGGGTTTTAAAAATGTCTCTTGGACAAGGATTAACTCGGGCTCAATGTTCTTAATGAACAGTTTGAGCTCCGGAAGTTGGTTGATTAGACCTCGGGTGTTGAAGGAGATCAGGGATAAACCCCTAGGTTTGATGCGACCAGTCGTGGCGTTTGGTGTATTATTCATTATAGATGTACCTATAATGAATTAATTAGGGATTGGTACTCAGCGAGTACCATAAAGCGGTCTTGGGAGTTGCGGGCCGCGCGCAGTTTGCTGGCACACTGCGCGACTTGTGACATATCGACTCCTTTGATGGTGTCGTATATCAGTTTGAGATCCTCAGCCATCGATGGCTGAGGAGAGGGTTTTGGGCCTGCTGGTGGAGCAGGGTGGGTCGGAGCAGCCGGACGCTGTCTCCAGGCAAGCACTGGAGTGGGCGTGGGCTGGGCGGGCTTTGCTGCCGGGGAATCCCGGTGGCGCAGCGGCGGGAAATTAGTGTTACTAATGAGGGGCGGGGCCTGTCTGGGCGCCGCCCTCCTTGCAACAGGTCGGGAAGTGCGGGGTGCGCGGGGGCAGCCCCTGTAGTTGGCGGTGTGGCCGGACTGGCCACACAGCACACAGGATGGGGGAGAGTTTGATTCCGGAGTGCGACTGCACTCTTTGGTAGTGTGATGCTCCAGGCACTTAACGCACCTGGGGTTGGCGGTGCAGTTGAGCGCCGCGTGCCCGTAGAGTTGGCATCTATGACATTGCCCGGGATAACCGCGGCGATGCGGCATCTCGACCGAGATGCCGGAGAGTCCGCATACGGTCTTGACATCTCTGAAGATGTCTCGGGATCTGGGGGAGTTGGTCAGGATGACCAGTGCAAGTGGGAAACGTCGTCCATTCTTGCTGTGCATCTTATGCACAGCAACGACGGGATAGCCCTGGGCTTTAATGTCTTCGTATATGACATCATTGGAAATTTCATCAGGGATTCCCCTGATGACTGCTTTTACCTTACGCTCTTCTGGGAGAGCGTAAGTGTGATAGGGTATCTGCCTATTTGTGAGGAGGGTTGTTAGATTTCTAAAGTCCGCAATCGTGGGGACTGAGATTTTAACGGCCTCAGACATGTTGAGGGCGTTAGTATAATTGATTTTTTGGTCTGAGCATAAGCTCGAGACTAGAGGCCATTTGGCCTTTTCCCGTAGGAAAACGGGGGGAGGGGTCTTCGCCTTGGCCAAGACCGGCTCGCAGCGCGAGGCCGGCTTGGCAGGGGCAGCGGTGAAGCTGGCGGGAACAGTCACGTCGAGTGACATGAGGGGGACGGGGACGGGCGACTGGGTCGCCGGGACGATGGTTGGTGTCGGAGACACCGGTGCTTTCTTGCTCCTTTTGGAGCGGCGTTCCACCAGCGTGAAGCTAACGGTGGGTTCAGGGGAGGTGATAGTGTCCGCTGTGGAAGCGGTTTCGTCGCTACTGCTAGATGCAGTGCGCTTGGAGGGGCGGGCGGCTGATGAGGCCGAGGTAGAGGTTGCCGTCGAAGTGGCGTCCGAGTTATCTACCTCCATGGAGGAGGCAGAGGGAGGGGGAGTGCTGTGAGGCAGCGTCGATGATGAGGCCTGAAAAGCCGGGGCCTGAAGGGCCAGTGGAGCCAACAGGGTGGCGAACATGGGCGAGAGATCGCTAAGCATTCGAAGAAATGCATGCGGGTCGAATGGGGCGCCTGAAGCGGCGACGCCGTCGACGAATTGCTTCGCAAGCTCTGCGTGAGCTTGCGCAGCCATTGCGTACGGCGGGGGAGGGAAGGGGAGCTATCGAGATATTAAATATGATAAATATATACTTTATGAGCAACCTAGCACAAAACCTAACTAAGCCTCCCTACCGGCGGTAGGGGGGGTCGGGACGGCCGCAGCGGTGCCCCTAACTCGGACAGCGCTGGTTCCGTCACCCTGGGTAAGGCCCAGTGCACTGGGATCGGGACTTCCGGTTTGTTGTTTGCCTGAAGGGCGAAACTGTGCGCACCGGGGCAACGCCGACTGGTTTCGTTGGCACCGTTACGCGTATCCACCAGCCCACGAAGTCTTGAACTCGGCGAACTTACTACACGAAGAACTCCTGGAACGTCGAAGCCCGTCGACGTAGCTCACGTTCGACGAGACACGAAGACGGTTAGCAAGCCACTAATCGCCGTGAAAACGGCGTTTGAAATTTAAAACGGAAACGTCAATGAAATAATAATACGGTAACGACCTTATGAAATTTGATTGCTCGATTAGCGCGGGGGCTAAGGGAGCGGGGGGAGGCGTCTACGATTGACGTGCGCTCGAGAACGCACGCAAACCGAGACTGATGTTTGAGGCTGATTTTTTTTTATGACTTTGTCATGAGTTCTCAGCACCATAACTAGTGTTGTTATGATAGCGCATGACCTTCTTTGCCAAAAAAAAAATTCTCAAATTGTTTTCATTGCGACGTTTCATTATGGAAAAATTTTATACCAAAAATATCACGCGCCACCTTAATTTTGCTTCCTCTCATGTTCTTTATGCATAAAAAATGTCTACATTTTCGTAGTCTAATTGGGTCTGTTCTGGTTATTTTACTGTAACTCAATCAGCTTCTGTATGCAAGCCCCCTTCTGGCACTCGCCGGCCGCTGCCGCGGCACGCTCGCTACGCTCGCTCGGCTCTGCTATTTTAATATTCAGTATAGATAATTATGACAATATATATTCGTTTCAAGATTTCACTTGTCTGAAAAGAACAATATTAGTCAACACGCGCTCAAATGCGTTTGCGAACAGTCCACAAAAGGGACATTTGAAGACAGTTTTTTTTAACGAATTAGTACCCAAATAATTTAGCATTTAATATTATGTATTAAGAGCAATACTTTAAAGTAATATACCATAATAGATATCAGAGTATTAAACCAACTATAATAGTTTGGTTTTATTTGTCATTGTTTCATAAATTATTTGTTAAGGTAGCAAAATTGCCCAGGCGTTTAAATTGAAAAATATAAGATGTCACGGCATTTATGTAGATTCTAGTGACCTTACACAATGTCACTAGAATCTACTATTGAATGAACTAGTATGTTATTGATTATTAATTCGTAACCTTGACATTATAAACCGACATTATAAACGGACATTTCAATTTTATTTCTGATTTTTATTTACATAAAAATTAGTTATACTTATCATAAATATTTAAAATTCTAGAATGTACTATTTGTATAGATATTTGTGTAGAATTATTTATGTGTTATATTATTATTAATGTTCGATGGTAATTAGATTATAAAACTGAAAAAAAAAACCTAAACAATTTAACAAAAAAATAAACTTGCAAAAGTTTGCAGGAAATACTTAGAGCACAGCTCCTTTTTTGAAACAACATTTTCTAAATATACATTATATAATGCTAAGTACGAATCAAATTAAAACAAGAATTATAAGAAATATATGTAAGTTTTGGCGATGAACTGTTTTGAATTACTATCAAATAATGATAAAGACAACAGTGAGACAACAGACGACACATCGTTTTGGCCTTAGAAAAAATTAATACTGCTTTCTTAATTACACAATGTAGGTATGTGAGGAAATTAATGTGTGGTACCAAGTTTGAATGTGTCAATGTTACATTAAGATCACTGTTTTCTTTTAAATAATTTGAACTTTTATTGCTATATTATATTAAAGTATAAGATATTTTTTTTAAGTTCTAGCATACTTCAACTCTAAAACTATCGCCAAAAGGTGGCAATTTATAAGCAGTACATTCTCCAGATGTTAATACAACCGATGAATTTAACCATCACGTATACTCTCCTACGACACAACTTATTGGAATTTTTCTAGATCTGCTTTTCTTTAAAAAAAAAGATAATCTTCCAAGTTATTCAAGTAAAACATGAAGAAATCTGATCAAATTAAAATTAAATCAAATGATAACTTTGAGAAGCGACCGGAACTTTCCCCCGTTGCATGATTGCTGCAAATCGGTTTAGCCTTGTACGGTCTCAGGGCAAACGCAAATAAGTCTACAATATACTCGCAGACCTACTAGCTAACCATTAAACAAATTTATCGGAAAACAGTCCAAAAATACAAACAACATGGCGCAGTAATTTCAATATCACGTGATACATTCACATCGGGGCTAACAGAGCAAATAATGCGTACATTATGTTTTTTCTTTCAGCACAATTTATTTTCATACGAAGCTTGTTATTTTATACGGGCGGTGCTATGATGTCAAATGAAATAACAAATGTCTGTATAGTTTTCGTTTGGATTTTAAGACAACAATTTCCAGTTGGCTAATATGTACTACAAATTATTTTTGATAAATTGTTATGGCTTCCTATTGTTACAGATCTTCTATGTTTTTCCCGTTTCAGTTCTTATTTATTCTTTTCAGAATTATACCCATCTTCCCTCATGCATTTTTTAATATTTTGTGACTATTTATAAACTAAAGCAACTTTTTTTATATACTTTATACACATCAAGGCTTTGTGAATAAGTATTCAAAAAGTCCTTTTGTTTAAAAATAACTGAGTCAATTGCAGTTTTCACGAATTGTGAATTTTTTTAGAAGGTAATACGTGATTTGGAATTTTAAAATTAATTCTTACCTTAAATTTTATTTCACATATACTTGTTTTTTTTTTTAAACTTATTCTTAATATGAGCATTTAGGTTTTATTGAAAAAGGTTGCAGTCCCTACTTACTTTTGTAAAACTAAAATGATGCAAAGTAAGATAAACTTAAGTGAGTTAAATTTCGAAATAAAACATATTATTGAAACTGGGAACAAATTACGCAATAAGTTAATGACGTAAATTGTAGGTGAGTGTAAAATTAAATTATGAAGAAAAATTTTTTACCTAAAACACCCGGTACTCAATATCTGCTACAAAAGTCATGAACGGTTTCTTAAACTAAATATAGAACATTGGTGATGAATTACAAATACATTTCTAATGTTCAAAAAAAAAGTATTTACCTGCAGTGTATTTTTACTCTCAATTCTGACTAATAAATTGATTGATACAACTCGAGAGATAAGTATTTTGAATATAACTTTAAAGATGTTGAGATACAGAATGATATTATACTAAAAATCTAGAGCTTTGAGCTACTTTTGACGAATCGTGAAACTGTTCGTAATAAATAAATAAACACCTAAATAAATAAATTAAAAAACAAAGGTATCACTAGACTATTACGTATCGTTGACGTTAAATAGCGGAATCTTTGGAACCTTTTGTCTTAATTACGTAAATCACGGTTTCTCTGCATCATAATTTCAATATAATTGTCGAAGCTTAAATTCAGCATTTAGTTACTGAATTTTAACAATGTTTGGGAACATTCCTGGCGAGCTTTTGGGGTCCGCGGTCTTGAGGGCAACGTTATACTTCAAAACAATTATAATTATCTGTCCAAATTTTAAGCTAAGAATCCAAATTAATAAACAATTGATAGTGGTAAAGATACTTTGGCGATATGTACCAAATTAAATGTTTGAGAATGCCAGCATTTCCGCCATAGAAAGAGCCGCTGCCCGTGGAATTGACGAGGAAGAGCGATGTTTCGTATTGGAAGAGGACTCCAACCACATAATAAATTATTTTTATATATGTATATAACTTAGAAAATTTCCAGCTCAGCTGTTGGTTAATACGTTCTTGTAACACATACTATACTTTATACAGGGTGAAAGGAAATTCAATACATTCATTTGAAGGGGTTGTAGTAGAGCTTATTTCCAATAGATCTGGATAGACAACATGTGGTCGGAAATTATTATTTACTAAGTCTTGCCAATTGTAGAGAAAAAAATTTTTCTTAGAAACTAGTTGTCCTTTTAGGGGCATAGTACCTTTTTTAGTACCATTCGTAACTAGATTTGTGATTTAAATAAGTTTCTTGTTTATTTACTTTTAAAAAAAACATTAAGTCTTATTGTTTATATATTTCTAGAAAATACATCAATTTGGAGTTTGAAATCGGACATTATTCTCAAAAAACACAAAAATGCGTACAACTTGATAAATAATAATTTCCACCGCATGTTGTTTATCCAAATTTATTGGAAGTCGACGTTTTGGATGACGTCGAACACGGTCTTCATGTCCTCAGCCAACGACGACTGAGGTGAAGATGACAAAGCGGGACGCGGCCCTACGGAAGCTACGGGAGCTGGGATGGGTCGGGAAGGTGCAGGCGGGACGGCCGGACGCTGCCTCCAAGACAGAGCCTGAGTAGGCGTCGGCTGAACGGGCTTTGCTTCCGGGGGACCCCGGTTGCGCAGCGGCGGGAAGTTAGCGGGAGTGAGCGGCGGCGCCGGTTTAGGCGCGACCCTCTTGACGGTGGAGCGCGGAGCGCGTGGGCAACCCCTGTAGTTTGATGTGTGGCCGGACTGGCCGCATAGCACACAGGCAGGGGGGGAAGTGGATTCGGGAGTGCGAGTGCACTCCTTAGTGATATGAGGATCCAGGCACTTAACGCACCTGGGGGGAGCTGAGCAGTTAGCCGCTGCGTGGCCATAGAGCTGGCAGCGGTGGTACTGCCCAGGATGACCGCGGGGGTTGGGACGCTCGACGGAGATGTTCGAGAGTCCGCAGATTGTGCGAGCCTCTCTGAAAATCTCCTTCGAGTTGGGAGTATTTGACAGGATTACTAGAGCTAAAGGAAAACGCCTACCGCGGTTGGAGTGCATCTTGTGCACTGCTACGGCCGGGAAACCCTGAGACTTAAGGTCCTCGAGAATGTCTTCGTTACTGAGTTCGAACGGGACGCCCCGTAGTACTGCGCGGATCTTACGCTCCTCTGGGAGGGCGTAGGTGTGATACGCGATTTGATTGATCGACAGAAGCCTAGTGAAAGACCGGAAGTCGTCGACGGTCGCTACTTGAATTTTGATTGTATCGCCAGCGTTGGCGGCTTTTAAGTAATTAATTTTGTGCTCTTTGCACAAGTTCGGAACCGCGGTCCAGCGCGCTTTTTTACGCAGGAAGACGGGCGGAGGGAGCTGAGGCTTCGGCGGGACGGGAGCGCAGCGCGTCGCTGGCTTCGATGGGACCAACGGAGACGCGGTTACTTCGAGCGATTTTAACGGCGCGGGGGCTGGTGTTGAAGACACCGGGGAGGGCTCGGGTATTGATGATACCGAAGCTTTCTTCGAGCGCTTCTTGGAGCGCTTGGCAACAAGTTGAAATGGGGTCAGGGGTCGGGCTCAGGAAATTCAAATTCAAATTTCAAATTCAAATTCAAATATTTATTTCTCAACATTGACAATTACTTGTTCTTATTGACGTCAAATAAAACATGATTCTACCACCAGTTCGAAAAAAAACCTTCGTGAAGAAGAACTGGCAAGAAACTTCACGGGTATATTTTTTTTTTTCAAAATAAATTTACAGTCTCTTTATGTCTATACAAAATTATTCTTTTCTGCATCTGTTAGCTCGGCAAGTCTCCCTCCCCCCAAGTATCCAAACGACGAACACCCTCAAACGGCACCCGTTCACGAGTTAACGCGGGATCCTCGGGATCATCGCCCTCCTCAACCATATTAGAGGGAAGTGAATAGGGAATAAGGAGAGCCGGTTAAGGTGACGGCATCTGACGACGTATCAGACGCGGGTTCGGAGTCGCTCCCGGGAGCGGTACGCTTACGACGCGTGAGAGGATGCGACCGATTCCAATCCTTCTCGGACGAGGTGGGAGACGCGGAAGAGCTGAAGACCTGAGGGGTCTGGACGTCGGAGGCCTGAGGGACCGGGGACGCGGTAACTGCCTGTAAGGCCTGCGTTAGTGAGTCATTGGAAATGGTGACGCCGGACGCAACGAGCGCCTGGGCGAACGACCTAGCAAAGTTTACCAAGCTTTGCTGGTCCATTGGAGGGCTTGGTCCTATAATATAAAATATATAAATATATAAGAATGCGTAGGTTTCCTAGCAAACCTAGCACCTAAACCTCCCTACCCGCGGTAGGGGGGCTGGGGACGACGCGAAGTGGTGGCCCTAATTCGGACAGCACTGTACCGTCACCCTGGGAAAGGCCCAAGTGGGATCGGGTCAGCCGGTTTCTCCTTGGCCTGAAGGGCCTTGAAAGCGCACCGGGGCAACGCTATCAGGCTTAGTTGTCACCGTTAAGTATCCACCTGATCAAACGCGAGTCTACTACGGAGTGTGTCGTCAATAAATTGACAACAAAAACCGGGCGTAGACCTGACGAAGTTGGGTTGCACTAAAAGTGCGGGATTGACTACGTTACGACTGGCCGGAGCCGGCTGCAGAGCGAGTCTCTGACTACGTACAGGCGCCAAACGTCAAGTACGCAGCCAGAAGGACAGCCCGGGTCTTGCGAACCACTATCGAATTTAATCGACCGCGGTAAGCTCAACCCTGTTGTTGCTGCAGTCACCGAGGTGAGGTTTTTAATTCAAGGGGTGCCCAGAGTGTGGGGTTGACTACGTTACGACCGGCCGGGGCCAGCCGCAGAGCGAGTCTCTGACTACGTAGCAGGCGCCAAGTGTCAAGTACGCAGCCAGAAAACAGCCCGAGCCTCGCAAACCACTATCGAATTTAATCGACCGCGGTAAGCTCAGCTCTGTTGTTGCTGTGCGAGAGACCGACTTACTTGCAGCCGATCGAAACCGGCCGCAGCGTAAGCCCTGAAGAGGCTAACAGCGTATGAGTATTGCGAACGAGTTGATGTCGTGAGACGACAATCGTGACTCAACGGCTGGAGCGACCGCGAACGCGTCCGAGCGGGGCCGGACGCAGAACGGATCTGAGAGTGGCGTTTGAGTATTGATACGAGAGAAGTCGTGAGACAACAATCGTGACTCGGCAGCCGGGAGCGACCTTCAACACGTCCGAACGGGTCCGGACGCAGATCGGGTCTGTGTGCTATGATAACAGATGAGAGGAAGCATATTAGAGCGCTGGCTGCTCGTCGCATACTAAAGGCACGCACTGAGTCACTCTTCAACACCTAGACTTTTTCAAGTGCCATTGATAAATTTTAATGCTTCTTCATATATTGATTTAATGAACTGGCAGGAAAACTTAACCGAACCGCAGCTTTTGAGAAATTTATCTGACTAAGAAATTAAGGACATTGTCGAATCTGGCAGTGACAGCAAACCATTGTTTGCCATACTCAAGCTGTAGAGAGAGTTGTGAAGATAACGACCAAAGCTTCTCTCAGTGCCCTTTAACTGGAACTCAACCACATAAATGTGATAAATATGGTGGTCAAAAAAGGAAGGACTGTAGTCCTGCCCTACACGAGATCCTAACAAAAATACTCTATTCTATAAAATCTAGCAAGAATTTAGGTTATTAAGATAAAAATATATTCCACTTCATAAAATAAACACATAAAAAAAATTATTATTACTTACTGCAATAATGGTGAAATAGCAACCGTGTAAATTTATATTTACCTAATAATCATATAAGTCTATTTTACAAAGAAATTACACATAAATAAAATTGTTTATTCTGCGTATTTTTTTTATCTGTTTTTAAACTATTTGCATGTATATTTGTAGTAGTATTTAATGTATTTTTAAAGTTAACAAAATGTGCAGTAGTGGCGCATGTGGCAGCAATTACTGGTAATCAGCGATTTGTTGTCAAAACAACGAAGTTGTAGCTGAGTGGTATGACATTAGTTCCTCTAGTACACGCGCGAACCCTGGCACCTTGCTCGCCTAGTTCTCATATAGGTTAAGTTTACGGTGAGTGACTGGTCAACAATAAAATGAATTTTTATTTTTTTTACACAGGCAAAAATAGAAAGAGACAAAAGCACATTTAAAAAGTATTTATTAATCTTCTAAGCCTACTTTCCTCAAATTGAGCTTTTTTCGTATCATGTCATACAATATCAAGTCTAGATGTCCAGAATCCCATTCGTTACGTCCAATTCCGCAAACGCTTTTAGAGACAAAGAGAAAATGGTCAGATTCCAGATCGCAAATTAAGCTGTCAACAGTTTCATATTTGGCTGTACTGTCGTTAATTTGCCAGTTATGTATTCATGAAATCCATCGTTCAAAGCAAAAAAGGTTTGATTTTGCGAAAACAGTTTATTGAAAAAGCTTAGTTTTGCTGACATTATCGCTTTTAAATATTGTTTATTCCCAAAATGAGAATTATAAGAATGCACCCTGATAATAATAAACCATGATTTCTGAACTTTTTACGTCTATCTTGCTCATGTTGTAAATGTGAATGTAATATTATTATATATAATATATACTAATATTTCGATGTTTATTACTCAATTACGCAAAAACGGTTTAACGGATTTTTATGATTTTTTAAAATGAGTATAAATAACTTGGAATAACATTCAACTTGGCTTTTAATTTTTACTCTTTTTATAACCGGCAAACCAGTACATGACCTACCTGATACCTAGTGGCACCACACTCACATCTAAAAATTTAACGGGATAGCAACATCATACACACTGAAATGAACTTACAGAGATAACTTTGTACTTAATAACTCATTTATGTTTATCATTGTTCATTGTCAAATGATTGATTGATTAATGATTATTTTTTATTTAATCATTTTTCTAACTCTAACTGTCTTTAGCTTGGTTTATAAAAATATGTGCTTGCTTTATGATTTGATAGCAAACTTTTCTTTAAATAATATTTGTGTGGTGAAATTGATAGAATTTCGATTAAAAGATAAATCAGAAAGTCAAGTGAGAAACACGATAATTAGATTTATATCAAAGAATGTTATATTTATTTTTTTTGTCTGTTTTCTAATAGTTTTAATAGTAAAATTCTAATAGTTCGCCAAAGAGGCTTAGAACTCTTTCGAAAGCTTCTTATGTTTTGATATTTTTGTACGTTTATTACCCAAATACATTAAATAAAACACTTTTTAACTGGATTTCATCTCGTTTAATCATATTTTTACATTTTAACTTGATGTTACGGTGTTCGTCTGATTTTATCGCGTTTGATTATATTTTTGACCCTAAATTACGTTTTTTAGACATAACAAAAATTAAAAAAAACTGTATTTTAATATTTTATTATTAATAAGTCTAGTGCTCTGTTTTATAAGCAATCAACGTGTTATAAACAATATGAACTGCAATATTCTTCCAAGCACCTTCCAAAAATCTTAATAAATTAAATTAACTAAGTAGTTTTCTCAATAATGAAAATTTATGGCTTACTGTTTTAACCAATCCAATAATTGCGGCCCTTAAATCTAACTAAAAGCAATTTGGTTCATAGAAATTTGAGCAATTATCCTTTACGCTTACAGAGAAATTGAAAGTCATTCAAACTTCACCTTCTATTATTTTGCATGAACAGACAAGTGCAGAAATATTACGTAAAAGGTGAAGTATCGTACCGTTGAAATGTTTGTTATTACCTAAAATGTAGGACCAATCTTCGTTTTCCGTTATTATATCTACATATTTACATTTTGAACTGGTGCACATCGCACTAACCGAAAATGAAATGTCTTCTTTATATCAGTATTCTACGAGTCACGTGTAGTTGTTTAAAATGTGTAATGTAAATAGAAAATCTATTTGACTTGTAAATCAACATCTGTATACTTTAGACAATGTACATGTGTCTGTCCTAACCAAGACCTATGGCTACGATTTAGTGAGTGATACTATCCGCGACTACTACCTACCGAGTATAATAATAATAATAATAAATCCCCAGATATACACACCAACTGTTTGGCCCCAAAGTAAGCAGAGCTTGTGTTATGGATCACCATACAGCGACCATACAACTGGGGGGGAACCCAGAATAAACATAAATATATAAATAGAAACAACCATGACCCGAAAACAAACAGTTGTGTTCATCACACAAATGAATGCCCCGGCCAGGACTCGAACCTGGGATATTCGGCGTATAAGGCAAGGCTACATACCACTGCACCACTCGGTCGTCAAAAACTGACATTAAAAGCCGTGACTCCATTAACTAATTAATTACATTTGTGTGTTACGTGAAATTAAACACTGGTAATAAAATTAAATTACAAGAAGATTCCTCAATATTGCAATATTGCAGTCATAGAAATTAATAAGCGATCAGCTAGCATGTAATATTGGAGAAAATATACTTATCTTTCATAGACGTGCTTAAATTTATATGACCTGGAAAACGGTTTCGTACTAGGTAATACAAATTTTAAACAGTATTATAAGTATCATGGTAAGTCGTAATAAATATTTCTTACTTGACATCCTACTGCAAAAGCCTAATTCGCATTATCACCTCTCACGCATCACGTGCCTCACTCCAGGACAAGCCGAGTGCCGAATATGTGGCCCGGCGTTAATTCGCATTAGGCTCTTCTTGCTTTAATAATTATCCGAATATGGAATGGCTCCATATAATGAAATGATTTTCAACTGAAATTCTGTTCGTTAATTATCTATAATTTCGACCTATGACCCCGGACGAGCAGCATCGTAAGTCTGTGCTAATGTCTGTTCGTAATCCAACTTATAGTGGGGCTGCAAGTCATTAAACCTGTATTAAATAATAAATAAATATAACAATAAATAATAATAATAATAAATCCCCAGACAAACACACCAACTGTATGGCCCCAAATTAAGCAGAGCTTGTGTTATGGATGACCATACAGCGAACTGGGGGGGATCCCAGAATAAACATACATATATATATATATATATACAAACAACCATGACCCGAGAACAAACATCTGTGTTCATCACACAAATGAATGTCCCGGCCGGGACTCGAACCTGGGACCTTCGGTGTATGATGCAAGGCTACTTACCACTACACCACTCGGTCGTCTTTGAGTATTAAGTATCATTAAGTACTCGTGTTATGGATACTAGATAACGGAAAAATAAACTTAAGAAATATATAAACACACATAGATATTTTTTCATATATAAATATTAGAAATAAACTTAAATAAACATACATACACATCCATGACCAGAAAGCAAATATGATAATATATCTGCCTCTACGAGGATTCGAACCCGGGACCTCTGGCATGAAAGGCAAGGGTACTTACCTCCACACCAAACAGGCCGTCATTATAGACCATTCGTTATGACTTTAGATAACAAACTCTACACCTGGCTAGGCAGTTAATTATGTTTATAGTTCTTCTTTATTAATTAAAAATATTACTATGATCCCGTGCCTTGATTCAGCGTATCGTAAAGAATTCCAAAAGGCCATTTGTAGATTCAGCTATGAATTAAAAACACAATCTGGGGGAATCGAATACCGTTATTGCTCATGGAATTTCAAAGTGTTATAATACGAGTATTATTAAAAGTTTTATAAGTAGGCCAAGTTAAAGTTAGCTTCGTGATTGGTTTCTCCGATAGTATATTTTTAATTCCGGCATATTTGTCCAAGTGTTTGTTTTAAAAAAATGGCAGATTCTTTTTGTTTTTGTAATTGAACATGAAACGTTGATAATTATAAATGGTCTTGACATACGAAGTACTTAACTACAAAAAGATAACAATAAACTAAAAGACGATTTGACGACCGAGTGGTGTAGTGGTAAGTAGCCTTGCCTCATACGCCAAAGGTCCCAGGTTCGAGTCCTGGCCGGGGCATTCATTTGTGTGATGAACACAGGTGTTTGTTCTCGGGTCATGGTTGTTTGTATTTATATATTTATGTTTATTCTGGGCTCCCCCCCCCAGTTCGCTGTATGGTCATCCATAACACAAGCTCTGCTTACTTTGGGGCCATACAGTTGGTGTGTTTGTCTGGGGATTTATTATTATTTATTATTATTATTAAAAGCATATAATATGTTGAATAAGTAAGTAAAATTAACGGACCTATCAATCTCATCAAAGAACCGTCAAAATCAACTAGATCGCAAGCATCATTATTTTTTATTTAAAACAAGGTATTAATGTTCGACTGATGGCGCACCCACCGGCGCCCTCTGTCGAACAAATGTGGCTTAGCCTGAGCATAGGGGGTTTAAGGCTAGCAATCGGCACTGCCTACCGCCCGCCATGGTTTGACATTGACATATTTATAGATGCCTTAAGTGAAACCATAAACTCGCTCGGAAAATTTGACTACATCCTCTTACTGGGTGATTTCAATATAAATATGTTAAAAACAAGTGACCTTGGAACTAAAAAACTTTCGGAATTCTTAATTACCATAAACTTGATTCAATATGTTAACCAGCCAACTCACTTCACGGACCACAGTGAAACATTATTAGACGTGGTCTGCTGCAATGCAGACATTTGTAACTTGTCTGTGAACTATACCCCAGATCTCAGTAGGCATGCGTTTATTACTTTTGAATTAAACATTAAGAAGTACAAACCACCGCCCAAATGGCTAATTTACAGACCTCTAAAAGACATTGATGGTACGCTTTTTATAAATGAACTGAACGATATGCAATGGCATTACACAGATACCAGTGACATAAATTTGATGTTAGAGTTTTTCAATGCACGTATATTGTATTTATATGATAAATTTGCCCCTGAAAAACATGTGTTTTTCCACACCAACAAAACATTTTGATAGGGTCTGGCATGATGGTCTCTTGAGTCTGGATATCTCTGGATATTTTCTGATTTTCTGATCTGATTTTCTGAGGAAACGGGCAATTCGAGTAGTCTAAGACGGCTGCTTTTCTGACCTAATGGCAATTAATGCCGGGATACCTCAGGGATCTGTTCTCTTTGCAACGTTATTCTTGCTGCACATTAACGACCTGCTTACCCCAGGCATTATTGGTTACGCTGATGACAGCACCGTTGTAGAGAGAAACATGTCCAATGCGCGAGCGAGTCCTCAAGAAATCCGGGCTTTGAGAGAGTCCATGATTGTGTCCGATTGGGGCGAGTCCTACTTGGTCAAATTTAACCCGTCGAAAATACAGGCGTGTTTATTCTCCGCGAAAAAGAGCAGTTTCGACCTAACGCCCACTTTCCAAAATGTTTCTGTATCCTTAACCGACCACCTAGGGCTTCTGGGCGTAACTATATCGTCCCAACTAAACTTTGGGCAACAAGTTGTGTCCATGGCTCAAATTGCTTCAAAGAAGTTGGGAATCATCTCGAAGGTCCGACGGTACTTCAGCCCTGAACAGCTACTTAATTTGTATACAGCTCAAGTTCGATCTTGTATGGAGTACTGTAGCCACCTTTGGGATGGTTCTGCAAAGTACCAACTAGAAGCGATGGACGCAGTTGACCGAAGAGCCCGAAAAATTATTAACAACTTTGACCTCACCACCAAAAAACTGCAAAGCCTCGACCATCGTCGGAAAGTTGCCAGTTTAGCAGTCTTCTACAGATTACATTTTGGTGAGTGCGCGAATGCTCTTTTTGATCAGGTTGAACCCACACCCTTCTTGCATCGGACAACTAGACGCAGACAGACCTTCCATCCCTTCATGGTAGATATCCCAAGAAGTCGAACCAAAAGCTTCGATAGTTCCTTTTTGGTGTGGGTTGCCAAGGTGTGGAATGAACTGCCTGCGTCTGTTTTTCCAGAAAACTATAGTCCTAGTTCTTTCAAGCGTCTAGTGAGTAGGTATCTCGTGGATAGACGTGTAACACCTTCATTTTCATCGTCACTTTCCATCAGGTGAGATAGAAGACAAACGTCTAATCCTTTTGCAATATAAAAAAAAAAAAGATTTTGTGTAGCTAAATTCATGTCGTCCATTTCGTTAGATGAAAAATTATTATTAGGTATAAAATTTTGTACAACCCTTTTTTGAAAATTCTATAGTATATCCTAGTCACTTATCCACTGTAATACTACTTGATTTTTAGTAATAGATAGCCAACAGTTGTATAAATATTGCAGTCGGCCTGAATGTACCTGAGTTATAGTCTGGTCACACGTGGGCGACCCCTGGAAGACGACCGCGTGTTCGTCGTGGGCAGAGGTCAGCGATACGTTGTTGGCGCTGGTGCTGAAACCGGGTACCCCACTAGCCACCCCCCTTGCTCGACGCTGCGTATCGAGGAGGGCTCATCCAGTTTCCCTGGTACTGTGTTCTCGGTATGGATGATGGTGGTGGTTTTGAATAGCTGGTTTGAATGTTGTGGGTTTTTTAATTTGCTGGCTTTGTTTTTCAATCGCCCTAGAGGCTTTTATTTTCTCAGGCAAATCACTTCCAAAGAGAGTTTCGTCTCTTTCTCTATTTTGTAAAACCGAAAGGAACGATTTTTCGAGACTCGGTGTTATCAGTTTTACCCTAATTGCGTTTCTATGTAATGTAGATCTGTGAGGATTCTGCATCCGTCTGTGAGTACTTTTATGACCTGCACTTTATCTTCTGCGAGTAATAGTAAGGTAATCGCTTTATTAATAGCGGCGATTCCTTGACCAAGTTGATCTTGCTTGGTTAAAATGTTCTTGTCCCTATTTCAGGTTATGACAGCGACAGCTGCAGATATTTTGGGATTTAAAGTTGGAGCTTTAAGAAGTTTACAATTTTCGGGGATGAGATATTCTTTTGGGAGTGTCTCCTTTGTATCTTTTGCAAGACCTTTTTTGAGAATCGGGAGCCATCTTTGGGCTAAAGACTGATGAATATTTTCACCGAAACCAGGCTTTTCATCAACGGCTTCTCCCAAGGCTAATAGGAGCTCTGGCTCCAGTTCTGTAACCTCATTGTTTGCAGTTCCAGCAATTGACTCTGAATGTGCAGTGTCAAGCGTGATATCAGGTGCAGTCCCTTCTATGATATCGGGTAGTGCACCTTCAAGATGTTCTTGTGTGCTTACATTGGTCGTATTACACTTCTACTTCGAATGGCGAGGGTCCGATTTCTATAAGTGAGGAATGAATTCTTTAAGAATTTATTTCCCGTTAAAATAAATTGTTAAAAATGTTTTTGCTTAATAAATTTATTTTAATATAATATAATCTATTTAATGAGTCTATTTTAATTTTTCATGTATAAAAATTCAGAGATATACAACGATAGGAATTATTCAATATGATTTCTTTCTTCTTTTATATTCAAAAATAGGAATAATAACATTGTAAACATTACGATTTTTACGTAAATTCTAATGTTAGCGACCAAATAGTTAATACGCTTTAGTAACTTTCCATTAAATATTTCATCACGGAAGAACCCTCAAAAAAAATATATATTGCATCACGCTAGACTTTGGTCTAACTTATGGATGCCTAACAACAGTACATAATAATATGTGTTCAGTACAGAACATATATTTGGTATGGCAATTTTATATATTTTTGTTTGTATGGTGGCAACACCGGATTTCTTTCTTTTTTTTTCTCAACTGGACTCCCATGAGCTCCAGACACCTTTTTTTTTGTTGTGTGGTAATAAATAGTGAATTCGGTAAATTACTGTGTTTTACTTGGAAACCACGCAACAAAAGTGGTCCTTCGAGCCGGATCTGAACCAACGACCTATGGACCATACGTTGCCTGCAGTTACAAACTGGCACCTATGGTTTAAAAGCCTCTACGTTTTTGGCCACTCGATGCTTAATAGAGCTAGCAAATACATATAAAACCCAATACCCACTTGCTGCTCAAGCTTTGCTTCACAACACATATGTAGACGATGTACTTGCTGGTTGTGACGATGAAAGTCAACTTTTTGTACTTAAAAATCAACTTATTGATTTACGAAAATTAGGCAACTTCAATTTACATAAATGGTGTTTCAATCATACTTCAATTTTGGAGGAGATTCCTAGCAATAATAGATATTTTGAAAAAAATAGCTTAAATGGAGATAACATTATCACAGCCATTGGCTTGAAATTTAATGTTGTTTCAGACACTTTTTATTTTAAAACCCCACCACAGTGTGATGAAGGCTTATATACTAAACGAAAGGTTCTTGGCTTTATTGGCAAAATATTTGACCCATTGGGCATTATTGGGCCAATAATAGTAATAGCTAAAATTTTAATGCAAGATTTGTGGTCTTTGAAAATAGGATGGGATGATATCCTTCCTGACAATTACTCCCATCAATGGGATAGATTTGAAAAAAAATTAAAACAAATGAATAATATTGAAATAACTAGATTTTTGCACTGTAATGATTCAATAACTGTAGACTAAATTGGATTTGCAGATGCTTCTTCTAAAGCCTTTGGTTGTTGTCTCTACCTAAGAATTTTAAAACCAGATGGAAATGTAGTGATCAATCTCCTATGTTCAAAATCACGTGTAGCACTTTTATCAAAAACACTCACCATACCCCAGCTAGAGTTAAATAGTGCTCTTCTACTTGGGGAGCTGGCGAGCAAGGTAACTAATGTACTTAGCTGTAGATTTTCACATTCTGTTTTTTTATTTAGTGACTCCCAAATTGTTCTTGCTTGGATAGAGTCAGGTAGAGCCAAGGGTAATACTTATGTTAATAATAGAGTTCAGCAAATTATAGAGCTGACAGATAAGAGTTGTTGGTACTATGTTCGCTCTACTCAAAACCCAGCAGATTTTATCTGGCGTGGGGTAAAGCCGCAAAGTTTGCAGGCAAGTAACTTGTGGTGGCATGGACCGCAATTTTTATTAAATTCAGATTTTACTCATAAACAAAATGTGACCGATAAGTTAGAGATTCATGGCGCACAAGAGAAAATTCCTTGCCTGTTACAAAAAGTAGACCAGCCTCTATCATTTAATTTACTACAAAAATTTTCTAATTTAAACAAACTGCAAAGTGTTATAGATTATATTTATAGATTTTATAAGAATGCGTCTAAAAAAATTATAATAAAGGAGCTGTACGGTCAGCTAACTACATTCACGTGTCTATTGTATAGTGTTATGTGTATGTCAGGTAATCAATAAAACTGTATAAATTATTAACTTTAGTGTGACTGTATAGAACTGTAATGTGCTGTAATAGTTAGCCGACTGTACAAGAAAGGGTGAGGTTAAATCTGTAACCTACAAATAACCCTAATTTCCTACCTAACCACCTAACCTATCCATACACTACGTATATATAAATATATAAATAGATGCGGGATACCTATTGCCGTGAGACCTAAGGCAATAGGCGGAGGAGAAAGGGATGAAAGGTTTGGAAAGGTTTTCTCACTGCCGGTCAAGCAGACTCACAAGACCGATCGTTGGATGGCTAAAGGTGTCTTGGCCACAGTGAGAGGAAGCTGCAAGTCATAGACGGAACGGCGTCGTCCAGGTCTCGTCCAGTAGTCGTCCGGTAAGTCCAGTCACGTAGTAGTTTTCCTTCAGGGCGTCGTCGTGGCTAGCTCAGCTTGGTGGTCGTCTTGTCAAGGGGTGCCCAATTGAAACAGCGTTGAGTCCAAATCCAAAGAGAGTTTATTTACAAAAATTACAGCTATTTATATCAAAGTTTACTACATTAGTGTGTGTACATGTAACATACGTCAATTTATGAATTTACAAGTTCTGCACAAAAACTGCTAAGTTTTTGGTAGGTCAACGTGCTGCTGACTAAGACGCCTGTTCACTCGCGTGAACATCTTGGCGCCTCTCGACAACAGGAGTCTTCAGTTCGTAGAGTTGGATGTCGTGCGGCCGGGGCGGAGCACCCTTCGTCGGCGAAGCGTAGAGGGCGTGCGCGGGCAGAGGAAGTGCGCGGGAAGCCTGGCGCTCGCTGCCGCCCTGCCGCGGCGAGGCTGGCACAGCAGCCTCCTCTGCTGGAGTCCATCTTGCTGTTCGTATTTTGCGCACCAACTGTGGAACACAAAAATAAATTAATGAAACTAGAAATAAAATTCCTATTATTGTCGAAAGGCTAATTACGTAAGTTTGGGTAGTGATGCTACTCCAAACGGTGTTGTCTAGGGTTGTCTGTAGGTTATTTTCTTTATTAATTAAATTATTAAAAATGTCAGAAGAGCTATCTAAAACCTGCTCTTTAGAAATATTAGTATAATTACTATACAAGGGTTTAAAACTAAATAATTTAAGGTCTACGGGTCTACTATATGAAGCTAAAACATTAATTGAAGTCGTTCTTAGCGCAACTAATGTAGTCGTTATTGTCTTTATAATGCAATTTCCAGATATTTGTATGATTCCGACATCTTGTAAAGAGACTTCTTCTCTTTCTCCGTCGCACACAATGGACACAGTTTCTTTGTGTTTCGTCAAAAATAGCCAAGTATTTGCCATCTGCAATCTTTTCCATATAATATTGTTTTTTACTTTGTAGGATTTTTTGTGACAGTCTGTACTATTGTTTTTTGTTGTTACATATTTAACTATGCAATTGGGATTTAATTGCATGTTTTTCACCGCCACAGGAAAACATACGAAGTTGTTATATTGATGAAGGCATTCTTTAAACTCCTCATGCGTGAGTTCAAAATAACGTTCATTATTGTAGTCGATGCCTATGAATATTTGTTGTATATCTATCACGTCAAAGGAACCATCATGGTTTTTTATAGGTATTGGTGTAGCGTGTACCAATGTATATTTCGATTTTTCTGCTATCGGAAAGTACGCATACACCATAATGTGAGTCTCATTTTCTAATATCCTTGTTTCAATTAGCTTCGATTGAATGATGTTTAAGTTAGACGGTAATAATTTATTTCCTTTTTGAATTAATTCTGCTACATTTCTTGGTGATAATACTCTGTATATAGTAGATTTCGATATGTATATGTCCATCAATCCTGAATAATGATCTATTACTTCTATGATATAGTTGTAAGCTAATTGATATGATTGTAGAACATTAATTTTCAAGTAATTTTGATCTATTGATTTATACCATCTGTTGTTATCATAAATGTATGTTATAGCTTGATTAAGCTTTGTTTGAAATGATTCTAATTTATTTCTTATTCTTTCTTCTGTCTGATTTACTGTTGAAATTGTTGATATCATAAACTTTGTTTGTTGATTAGCTGAATCTATTAGTCTCCTTGGTTTTTCTGTAATGCGTCTAGGTCTTTATATACTTCGTCGTTTACTCCAAATATTGAAGTCATAAATTGTCCGAATAAACCTCTCTTTTTTCTGTTCTGATTAATTTGTGTCAAATATTCATGTATTCTCTTAACTTCATTTTCTTTCTCTTGTATATGATTATAATATTGTTGACAATGGGTCTCTGTGTTGTCTATGACTAAGTTGTTGTTGTAACATAGGTCTTGAAATTGTTTGGATGTTTTTACAACTTTTTCTAAGTCATTTTTCAACATATATCTTTGGTAATATTTTCCAATTCGAAATGTTCCTCTATCTATGGTAACGTTTCCCATTTGTTCCACATATATCCCTGGGTCCAGCTGTTTGACTACATAACTGGCTCCAGCTGCCGATAATAGTTGCACAATCAAAATTAACATTAGCAACCAATAACTTAATTTGCTTGTCGATTGTTTGACAATTCGTCGATTCTTCACATTTGCTATGTTTATTTGAACAGGGGTCGTCGTCGTATTTTCACTTTTCTCTAAGTTTTCATTTATCGGAAGTGGAATTAGAGTGTGAATAGACCTTTTTTGATCAGCCCCTTGCGACCTTTGTAGGGTGACCACCCTCGTGGCTCCGTCCTTGCCTGGATGTATAAATTTGACCTTTGCCAAGGGCCATCTGCTTGGTGTTATATTTTCATCTTTAATTAGGACGATTGTTCCAACTTTTAAATTTTCTTCGTTAGATCTCCACTTATAGCGTTGTTGTAATTGGTGTAAATATTCTTTTGTCCACACCTTCCAAAAATCTCTTTTCATTTTTTGTATAAGTTTCCATCTTTGTAGGAGGTCTGTACTAACGTTTGTCTGGATGGGGTCTGGTACGCCGACAGATTCGCGTCCTATGAGAAAGTGGCTGGGAGTAAGTACTACAGTGTCGTTAATGTCTTCGGTTTGAACACACAAAGGCCTTGAGTTCAAACAAGCCTCTATTTGATGTAAATATGTCGTGAGCTCTTCGTAAGTAAAGGTACTTTCACCTATAATTCTTTTTAAATGGTGCTTCATAGATTTTACTCCGGCTTCCCATATTCCGCCGAAGTGTGGCGCTGCTGGCGGTATAAAATGCCAATGAGTACCTAAGTTTGTCAACGTGTTTTGAAATTGTGCCGATTGCGCAATTTCTAATATTTCTTTATGTAATAGGTTTGCACTTCCCACAAAGTTCGTAGCATTGTCACTATATATGTGCGACACGTGACCTCGTCTAGCCATAAGTCGTCTCAGCGCAGCCAGGAAGGACTCCGCCGATAAATCCCCAACCAACTCTAAATGTATGGCTTTAGTTGCGAGACAAATAAATACGGCAATATATCCTTTATAGGATTTGTGACCTCTTCCTTTCATAGCGCGCACCTGTATGGGCCCGGCAAAGTCACAACCTGTGTGGCTAAACGGGTGTGATTGCGTCACACGTGGCCTGGGCAAGGCTCCCATTTTCTGTTTAGCTGTCTCAGCTTTATAGCGAATATATTTTACACATTTTTTAATGTGACTTTTTACTTTTCGTTTTCCTCCCAATAGCCAATATTTTTGTCGAATGTATGCAAGTGTGAGTCGATTTCCGCCGTGTAAGGTTTGCATGTGCGCGTCGTGTATGATTGCTGACGTCACGTGATTTTCGTGCGGCAATAATACAGGGTGCTTTTGTTCGTATGGCAAATCCGAATGTTGTAGTCGTCCTCCGACTCTTATCAAACCGTCTTCGTCTATGAAGGGGTCTAAACTAGAGAGTGGGTTCCCTTTTTTCAATGATTTTGCGCTTTTTAATGACTTATATTCTTCTTCAAATGAGTCCTTTTGTACTTGTAATAATATTTGTTTTTTAGTCTTGTCTATTTCGTCGCAACTTAATAATTCAGTTAATTTTTCTCGTCTTAAAAATCGCAAACAGTATGATAATACACGTACCATACGCAGAAAGCTCGAAAATCTTTTTGTGACGTCTTTCTCAGTTTTAATTTCGATTGATATTTGATGACATGTTTTCATCTCTTCGCAGGGCTCTGGGATTGTTTGCTCCGTGAATGTTAACTTGTTTGATTGTAGCCATTTTGGCCCACTCCACCATATTTCATGTTTTTTCAGTTTGCTGGGTTCTATGCCTCGAGTTATGACGTCAGCGGGGTTGTCTGCGGAAACTACATGATTCCACGTCGCTTGAGGTAAAGTTCTCTGTATTTCCGACACTCTATTGGCTACGAATGCCTGCCATCTGTCTGCTTCACCCTTTATCCATCCGAGTGTAATCATAGAATCGGTCCAACAATATACTGTAGCTATGTTACAGTTTATTCCTTTTATTACTTTATTAATTAATTTTGTCAATAGAACGGATGCACATAGCTCGAGTCGAGGTAGCGTCGCCTTATGTTTCTTCGGAGCAACCTTTGACTTGGCTTCCAACAAAGTAATGTAATGTTGTCCATTTATTTTTATTCGACTGTACACCACGGCTCCGTATGCTTTCTCAGACGCGTCACAGAACCCGTGTAATTCGATCTTAGCGTCTGGTATATAATGGGTCCACCTAGGTATTCTTATTTCTTCGATACTTTTTAATTGGTTTTGAATATCGAACCATTTTAGTTTTATATTTTCAGGAATTAAATCGTTCCAGTTAATTTTAGTGAACCATATTTCTTGTAATAACAATTTCATTGTTATTATGACGGGTTGTAGCCAACCAAGAGGGTCGAATAATTTGGCTACTTCCGAAATAATAAACCTTTTGGTCGGTTTGTCATTTGTTGTAACTTCAACTTTGTAGTAAAAGGTGTCGTTTTTTGGGGACCAATGCACTCCTAATGATTTTCTTGTTTCCTCCATGGACAGTTTTATCATATTATCGTCTTGATTTTTAGCAGGGAGGTTTTCTAATAATTCGACGCTATTTGATGACCATTTTCTTAAATTAAATCCTCCAGCTCGCAACATTTTTATTAGTTGTGTTTGTAATATTTTTGCCGATTCGACATCTTTTCCCCTGAGAGAATATCGTCAACAAAAAAATCTTGTATCTTTTTACTGGCAATAGGGTAGTTTTGTTGTTCATCTTTTGCGAGCTGTTGCAGCGTTCTTATGGCCAGATATGGCGCTGCAGTCGTACCGTATGTAACGGTTGTCAATTCATATTCTTCAATGGTTTCAGTTGGGGAAAATCGCCATAATATTCGTTGGTATTTTTGGTCGTCTTTGTGAATTTTTATAAATCGGTACATTTTTTCAATGTCCGCCATAAAAACAATTTTATGTTTGCGCCACCTGAGTAGAATCGTCGCCATATCTTGTTGTAAACGTGGGCCTTTATACATATTGTCATTAAGGCTCACTTTTGTATTTGGCTTGTCGCTGGCGTCAAATACTGTACGTAATTTTGTAGTCAACGCGTCTTCTCGAATTACCGGCTGGTGCGGTATATAGTATTTGCCCGCGTAATTGTCTTGTTTGTTTACTTTTTTCATATGATTCATATCCAAATATTCTTGCATAAATGCATTGTATTGTTGTCGTAAATCCGTTTTTTTTACGAGTGTCTTTTCTAATTGTAGGAGTCTGGCGGCGGCTTTTTGTCGCGAATTTCCATATTGTATGGAAGGGTCTTTTAATGGAAGCCTGACCGTATAGGTCCCATCCTGTGGGTCTCTTGTCGTTGTCTCGCTATAAATTTTCTCGCATATGCGATCATCTTTATTTTGTGGTTTCTCGTCAGTAATTTCTTCTAATTCCCAGAATCTGCTGAGGTGTAATTCGTCGGTGCGCGTAATTAAACTTTTTATTTTCATTTCTCTGCATATCTCTGCTTGGCAAAACCCGGACAAAATCCAGCCCAATGCTGTATTTTGTGCTATCACGCCATTTTCCAATTTTTTGAAACCTTGCAATATCATGTTACTATAATCTTCTGCTCCCAAAATGATATCTACAGGGCCTCGTTTATAGTAGGTAGGGTCGGCTATAATTTTATTTTCCAACATTTCATTTTCCAGCGGTTCCAGGTCTTGTTTAGGTACGGCGCCAGTAAGCTTGGGTAAAATAATAAGCGATGTTGATAGTAAATAATTACTCGGGAATCTCGGTCTCAGCGTGACGTCAATCATATAGTTTGAGGTCTTCGGGTTTTCGTCTGCGATGCCCTTTATTTCCGCCTTTATTCTTCGCCTGGGATGTCCTAGTAATTGTGCTACTTCCTCAGTACATAATGATGCTTCGGATCCTTGGTCGCATAATACACGCAATAGTTGTGATGTACCGTCGAACGTTGTTGTTTGTACTAAGGCCGTAGCTAAAAGTAAAATTTTTTGTGTATCCGAATTTTGTGTAGCCACATTAGTTTTGTAAGTTTGTTTTTCAGTTTGTTGTGGCTTAGTCATGAATGATTTTGATGTTTCAGGTTTCATATTTTTTTGTGGATAATTTTTGTATTTTGTAGGCTGTTTTAATGTTTTATATTCCTCATAATTTCTATGCAACAGAGTAGAATGCGCCTTATTACATATTTCACATTTATTGTATTTTTGGCTGACGCACTCTTTCTTTGCGTCGTGCATGAGGCATTTATAACACATTTGCACATTCCTAATGCGGTCATTTACATTCATTGTTTTGAATAATGGGCATTGGTGTATATTATGTTCATTATTGCACAACCAGCAAATACCTTTTTTACTCGACTGCGTGTACAATAAAGGAGTGTTATGATTATGTCCATGGGTATTTTTTTCTAGATATTGATTGCTTGACCGAATATATGGTTGAGTGTTTACTTGCGATATTGTACTGGACTCCAGGCTTTTACTGCGCTTTTCCAAAAATTTCATTAATTTAGAAAATTCTTGTAATTTGTTTGGCTCGTCTAATTGGTCTTCATATTTCATATTTGTATCTTGATCCCACTTTCGTGTAACTATTCTTGTTAAAATCGGATCCCAGGTCGATATGTCAATGTTTTGATTTTTCAGGGCTTCTAGACTTTCGTTTATTGTGTCGTGCATTTCACGCAAATTCTTTGCAATTGGACTTTGTAATTTAGGCAAATCCAATAATTTGTCTACGAACGTTTGTACAATAAGTCGTTCATCTTTATATCTATTAATCAATAATGTAAGAGCTGCATTATAGTTGACCTCATTGACAGACAAATGCTTTATTAATTTTTCTGCGTCACCGCGTACGTGGGTTTTTAGGTATTGCATCTTTTCAGTCGTGGAAATAGTACAGTCGTCATCGATAATTTTTTTAAATAAGTCGAAAAATGAATTCCAGGATTCGTAACTTCCTGTGAATACTGGCAAGGTTATTCTTGGCAACTTAGTCGATGAAGTTTTCAAACTTTGAATGTTTGATTCGTTTATTTTGTCTTGTATTTTGTCTATAATAGTGTCGAATTGCGTTTGCGCGTCTATGTGCAGGTCTTGTCGGAAATACTCGTGGTTGAGTGTACTTTGTTCTAATAATAGTTGTATATGTACGTCGTCGATTTCTTGCCATAATTTTTCAAGTTGTTTTGTTATAGATTGTAGTTGCCATGACGTTTTATTTTCACAAATAGCTTTCTCTGCTATCTCTAGTTTGCGTCGGAGCTGTCTCAATCTGTACATTTGAATGAACATTTGGGGTGTCGTTTGTTGGTCGCTGTCTGAGTCGGTCTCTAGAGGGAAATTTATGTCGACGAGCTCTTCGACATGGTGTAATTTTTCCTCTACTTGGTCAAGGTGTTCTGTTGCTAGGTCGTAGATTTTTTGTATAGTTACTTCAAAGTATTTTTGCGTCATATACCGGTGAGTCATTACTAATTCTTGTTCTTCTAATAGATGGTGGTTTTGTCGTGCTCTCTGGTAAATGCTATTTAACAGGGCTCTTCTGTCGTTAACATACTTCTGTGTCTTCCTGGTCGGTGAGTCTTTTTTGATGTTATCCCATATTCTTTTGATTTCTAGATAGTCGTTTTCTTGACTCTTGATTAAATCATTGATCTCTGTTACGTCCATTGTGTCTTCTTTCTTCGCTCTTGAATGCCCTAATGGTCTCTAACCTACACCTATCCAGCTACCCTATCGTCAGTGTGCACCTCGCCTACACCCTCGGCTCGGTATTATGCGACTTCTCAATGAACTGGGGAGGTCCACTTGTGGAAGGCCAGCCACCGAACCGCTACCGACGAGGGATGTCTATAGGCTACAGTGAAACACTAGGTCTGTCTCGATATGCAACAAACTGATGCGTTGTGGGTTCACCAGCCGGTCGCACACGAAACGTTCAGTCAGTCTTTGTCATCTAGTCCCTAGGGGGGGGAAAGGAGGGCCGCGGTTTTGGTTCAAATTTAATATCGAAGGACCATAATGTACGGTCAGCTAACTACATTCACGTGTCTATTGTATAGTGTTATGTGTATGTCGGGTAATCAATAAAACTGTATAAATTATTAACTTTAGTGTGACTGTATAGAACTGTAATGTGCTGTAATAGTTAGCCGACTGTACAAGAAAGGGTGAGGTTAAATCTGTAACCTACAAATAACCCTAATTTCCTACCTAACCACCTAACCTATCCATACACTACGTATATATAAATATATAAATAGATGCGGGATACCTATTGCCGTGAGACCTAAGGCAATAGGCGGAGGAGAAAGGGATGAAAGGTTTGGAAAGGTTTTCTCACTGCCGGTCAAGCAGACTCACAAGACCGATCGTTGGATGGCTAAAGGTGTCTTGGCCACAGTGAGAGGAAGCTGCAAGTCATAGACGGAACGGCGTCGTCCAGGTCTCGTCCAGTAGTCGTCCGGTAAGTCCAGTCACGTAGTAGTTTTCCTTCAGGGCGTCGTCGTGGCTAGCTCAGCTTGGTGGTCGTCTTGTCAAGGGGTGCCCAATTGAAACAGCGTTGAGTCCAAATCCAAAGAGAGTTTATTTACAAAAATTACAGCTATTTATATCAAAGTTTACTACATTAGTGTGTGTACATGTAACATACGTCAATTTATGAATTTACAAGTTCTGCACAAAAACTGCTAAGTTTTTGGTAGGTCAACGTGCTGCTGACTAAGACGTGTGACGGTTGTCTATTTCAACCTCTTTTTGTCAGTAAATTTTATTTTTTTGTTGTTCCCGACGTAATTTTAAACTAGGAATTACGTAGTGTCGGAGAACGGCAATGTTTTGATTTGACAAGTCAGTCACGAAAAATTATCTATCAAAGCAACTTGAATCTATTTATTTATTATTTTTTCCGAGTTTATCATTCAAAATTATATAGTTAAGATATTTTATTATCTAAAATCAAAGTTTATTTTTACGTTCACGAGTGTGCGTAGCCAAAATTGTTGGTAAGGATTCTCATTCATTAAAATTTATTTTATTGTTATTTTTTCTTTTCAGATCAAATTTAATTGTATTAATATTTCTGTTCTATTTTGTGTGACTATTTTTTATTTCAATTTTGTTTATATTTTTCTGTTTGTATTTACAGGCATCTTTGTATATTTTAAATTTTACCGAAAAAATAAACACAGGAGAGAATTTTGTGTTTTATTGAAACTACGCTTCATACTGGCGCCCGAATATTCAAACGTAGTTTATGGAGAAGAGAGGAGAAATTGCAACAGAAGGAACAAAAGGAACAGAAGAATTGCAACATTAAAAATAATTTTTTTATAATTATTATTGAGGTCAGGCATAAAACTTTATTTGTTACCATTTTCAATCATTAACATTCACTATAATATATTTATATATGTATCTACTATAATATATCTACTATAATATATCAAAATACTGCTAAATTATTCAGACATTTAAGTTTCTTTAGTTTCTTTCGTTATAATATCCTTGAAGAAATTTTCTGAAGACACAACATTCTATAACCCAGTAATTTCACTATTTAAATAACATTTTCTATTCATTTTCATCACTTGAAAATACGTATATTTTTAAGGCTCTATTCTGCATAACGACTATTAACAAATTTGTTTCACTTTAACATTTTTTTTTTGATTTTGCAATGAATTTTTCACAATTAAATAAATCTGAAATAATTTATGAATTAAAAATCAGAAATATAATTTTTTCTTCGACGCAATCTGTAGACGAACTACGATCATTATTATTAAATATTAATGTAGATTCTGAAACAGAAATTTTACAAAATAGCCCTGAAGAATTTTCAGAGAGAAAGAGAATTTTCACGGCGAGCATAAGCCGATTCTTTTTGTCTTATTTTTTTTTCTATGCACCTCATTATCGTTTGGCTATACCATTAACATTGACGTTGGTCAAAACTTATAATTAATTATCATCATTGTAGTATTAGGTTAACTTATTGCGTAATTTATTTAATATTTGCAATTCTAGGAGTGTAAACTCTTATTTTCAATATCTGTATTATACTTTATAGTATAATTTGTTAGATGTTATCAATTTTTTTTTCTCAATTTTTTTTCAAGCGGTTTGCAACTTGTAAAATTAAGCCTTCTGCACGAGCGTTTATTATGGTAACTCGTTAAACTAAACCATACCTATGTGTATTAGTTATACACTTGAATCACTTTCCTGTGAGAATTATTTTCATATGCTTTCCGGCATATTTATTTCAGTCTTTAACTGAAACTTGTTTATAGTAATCACCGTGCGGGATTTAGCGACACGTTAAAGAAGCCATAAGCTATTAATATTTTCAGCGGATGGCAACTATTAAAGCCTTTTGCCGTTGCGTTCAACTCTATTGAGTTGACTTTTTTAGGATACGATTCCTCATAAGCAACTCTAACTGCATGATGTTTTATTTCCAGTAGTTGGAATAAGACTAGTATGAAAGAGAATGTATGTTGTAATTATAATGTACGTTGATGGAGTTGAACGATGTATATTAACATTGTATATTCCAGGAACATGTTTAAAATTTTATCATTCATGAACCATGTAATTTAAGATAATTATTTAGGATTTTTTTTTTCTCTCTCTTGTCTGTTTTGTTTTTTTTTTCTATTAAATAATTTGTTGATATGCAATATATCAATATTATTTTTTTATATATACAGGATGTATTTTCAAAAAAATTCTTCTATAGGATGTTAATATTAATTTTCATTTTGCTTTTAATTATTATTTTTTTTTTTGATTGTTCTTTCATTTAGCAGATTAAATATTAAAATTCGATATGTATATGCGGTTTATTTTGATTTGGTTTGAATTTGAAATTTTACTAAAAAAAAATCTTTCAGATTTTTTTTTTCCCGGCCCCCGGGGTATTGTGACGGTTGTCTATTTCGACCTCTTTTTGTCAGTAAATTTTATTTTTTTGTTGTTCCCGACGTAATTTTAAACTAGGAATTACGTAGTGTCGGAGAACGGCAATGTTTTGATTTGACAAGTCAGTCACGAAAAATTATCTATCAAAGCAACTTGAATCTATTTATTTATTATTTTTTCCGAGTTTATCATTCAAAATTATAGAGTTAAGATATTTTATTATCTAAAATCAAAGTTTATTTTTACGTTCACGAGTGTGCGTAGCCAAAATTGTTGGTAAGGATTCTCATTCATTAAAATTTATTTTATTGTTATTTTTTCTTTTCAGATCAAATTTAATTGTATTAATATTTCTGTTCTATTTTGTGTGACTATTTTTTATTTCAATTTTGTTTATATTTTTCTGTTTGTATTTACAGGCATCTTTGTATATTTTAAATTTTACCGAAAAAATAAACACAGGAGAGAATTTTGTGTTTTATTGAAACTACGCTACAGACGCCTGTTCACTCGCGTGAACAGGAGCCTAATTTGACTCCTAAAGAATTAGAATCAGCTCTCTTCAAAATTGTACACTGTGCGCAGACTTGAATTTCCAAAAGAAATTATTTCATTAAACAATAATGAAAAACTGGTATCAGGCCTTGCTAACTTACATCCTTATATTGATAACAATGGTTTACTTCGAGTGGGCGGTAGGCTACAAAATGCAAGAATTTCGCAAGAAAAGATGCATCATCTTGCCCAAAAACAGCAATATTACTTCTCTAATAATAGAAAGAGAGCACCTCCGTTTATTGCATGCAGGTCCTTGTACTTAGCTCTCTGTCACAAAAACTCTGGATAGTAAATGGTATTCGAGAGGTAAAAAAGATACTTCACAAATATATAAAATGTGCTCGACTAAAAGCTGAGACTGCTAGGCAGCTTATGGGTTCTCTACCTGCGGAGAGAGTCACTCCTTCTAGGCCCTTTCAACATGTTGGCATAGACTTTTGTGGTCCATTTAATATCAAAATTGCAAGGATTCGCAAACCACTCGTAACCAAGGGGTATGTAGCTGTATATGTATGCTTCTCTACAAAAGCTATACATTTGGAGGTGGTGTCAGACATGACTACTGATCCTTTCTTAGCATGTTTTGATCGTTTTATTTCAAGACGTGGCATACCCAGTAAGGTATTTTGTGATAATGCCAAGACTTTCAGGGGTGCTGATAGCCAGTTAAAAGAATTGTATAATTTGCAATCATTACATTCTCATAGAGATTCAATTTATAATTACTGTAAAAATAATTACATAAAATTTATGTTTATTCCCAGTTACTCCCCTGAATTTGGTGGACTTTGGGAAGCCGGGGTCAAGAACACATCTCAAGCGGGTTGTTGGGAATCTTTGCCTGACCTACGAAGAGTTTAATACAGTGATGGTCCAGATAGACGGTGTTTTGAGTTCTCGACCTCTGCTTTCCAATCCCAGTGAAGGTGGATACTTAACGCCAGGACATTTCCTGATTGGTACTGCTTTGAGTAGTTATCCTGAAGTTGATTTATTGGACATTCCATTAGAAAGATTAAAGTTATGGATAATCATTTCAAAGATTAAGCAACATTTTTGGAAAGCATGGTCTGCTGACTACCTTACTCAACTACAAAGCCGTCCCAAGTGGAAGTATAGCAAACCTAATATTAAGGTGGGTGATATAGTACTTGTTAAAAATATAAATAACTCTCCTTTGGAATGGCCTAAAGCTATAGTAGTAAAAGTATTTCCAGGACTTGACAACAATGTACGAGTAGTTGAAGTTAAATATAATAATAAGATTTATTTGAGATCTATAAACAAATTATGTCCTCTCCCAATAGAGAGTGGTTAGTTGTAAAATTTCAATAGTAAATAAGATAAACATATGTAAACATAATATGCTCTTTCTGTATCTATACACAAACAATAATTCAGCTAAATTACTAGCTACTGTTAGATTTTCTACTATGTAAATTGTCTTACTACTAAATTTAAAAAGCTGTATTTTACTAACTTTAGCATGCTTTATGTATTGCTGTATAAATGTTCTGTAAGGCATTATTTATTCGTTAAGTGCTAATTATGTTCATGACTGCCCCCCCAACTATGTTCAGTACAGAACATATATTTGGTATGGCAATTTTATATATTTTTGTTTGTATGGTGGCAACACCGGATTTCTTTCTTTTTTTTTCTCAACTGGACTCCCATGAGCTCCAGACACCTTTTTTTTTGTTGTGTGGTAATAAATAGTGAATTCGGTAAATTACTGTGTTTTACTTGGAAACCACGCAACAATATGTTTAAATTTTAATATGATGATACATATTAAGATCTCTTGTAACATTTAGACAAGTCTGTTCTTATGTTACCCTCGCGTTGAATTATTTTCAACTTATGAGGCCGAGATACATTTTGTATTCACAAAGTCAGCTTATGTTTGCTACGTAGATTACAAGTATGAAAAATGTTTAATAAATTTAAAAATTACCTTCGTTTCGTCGGAATCTGAAGAAGAGGAATACACAATCACACGGCGTCGATATTTCAACTTATTTTCTAATTTACGAATTTTATTTTTATAATATTCGATTTTATCAGCTTTACGTTTAGGCATAATGAAATTATTTTTTATAAAGAAAAAGATAGATGTGCTCGTTGCCACGCACGAAAAAAGACCCAAGTTTTGGGAACTGCCAAAGGTATGAAGGATTTTTTTCTTCCTAAATTTACCCTCTCTTAAATATGTGCGTAGTGTTGCCTGTATGATAAAAGGACTACCTGGTAATTTTATATCGGAAGAATGAAGTGAATGAAATATGATTCAAATAAAAAAATGAAATATTTAATGGTTATTTTTATATTATTATGACGTGAATTATTTAATAAATTAGCTTGCTAGCTAACAATTTAAAAAAGCCTATAACCACTTTAAGAAACTCGAACCTTATTAAATTTGATTGTAACATTGACATTAAAATTTTTCGTTTCGCCGCAAAATTATATAGCAGCTACACGTGGAAATGATATTGTAATTATCTCGTTATTTTAAATTAATTCTAGCGTAAAAGCATCTTCAATCCAATTAGTAATTGTTTCATGAACGTAATTTTTGATGATGTATAATGTAAAATATTGCATGTGGAGTATGTAAGGATGAATAAATATACAGTTTTAAAGTAACATTATTTAACTGCTTATGGAGACAAAAGCCGTGCTGTTTAGGCTATTGCTTTATTGATCTGTTTGGTGCGTGAGAAATATGTTTGCAATTGTTTTTTAATAAAAAATATGGAGGATATAAACTAAAAATAAAAAGCATTTTGTAATTTTTTCTGTATAACTTATATTACTTTATAAAAGAAACTGAGCATATCTAATATTATAACTTGCTACTAGCTTGAATATATCAGTAATTGCCACGTCATAGGTAAAAAAAGGTTGGGCACGATGGTCTACAATGTCTTTCAATAAAGTAAACTTCACCTTGTCGATATCATTAAACGTAATAAAATGCTAATATAATTTTCATGGAAATTAGCTGTTAACTCAGAGGATACAGTATTTATACATAATGACATACATGACATTTATGTATTTTAAGATAAACGAAACCATAGAAAAAAAAATTCACTATTTTGTATTCTTCTGACACATAAGTATTGTAGGTACTGCAGCTAGTTCATCCACATCCTAGGATAGATACGCAGACAGATTCCATTTATCTAACAAATGCATGACACGGGGTCAATGATGAAAACCTTCGAAAAATTGTCATTGTAAGCTGTCTTCATTTACTTGCAAAACTTCACATGAATTTTAGCATAATGCCTCTTGTATTACAAGTCAGTCAAAAGTTTTGTAATTGCTCAGCAAAACTTCTAACTAAGCCGACAATAAGGCAAAGTGGCATTCATTTTTGCATTTGTTTTAGAGATCTTAATCGATCTGTTAATGTTAATGTTCTTTTTTTTTTTTTTTTGTTCCCCTCCGCGGGAAGGGCAGGAGGATAAAAATGCCCTGACGCATACTCTGGCGCGATTCCAAAGTTATGTGGGACTCGTCCCGACGCCTACCAGGACCATACCCACTAAAAACCCCCTGTCGGCTCGTGCATTTTTGCCACTCAGCCTTCATCGGAGCGACGGCCAATTGGAGAAAGAGGCCGCGCTAGCGGGGCCCAGAAGGGGTCACCCGCTGGGATTACATAGCACTGAAGGTGCTCAAAAATTAAAAGTAAAATAAAAACATTAAAAAATGAAAAGTAAATAATGAAACCATTAAAAATTGAAAAATTAAATATGCATTAATTCGGATTTACGTTAGAATTAGAATTTACGTTAGAATTAGAATTTGCGGCCAGAAGGGCCTCGAGATCGCGTGACAGTCTGGTGGATGAGTACGTTTGCGCATTTCTAGGCCTAGCGACTTTGAACTTCGAGTCTAACACAGGAGCAGCATATGAGACAGAATCACGAACTAGAGGATTGGGATGGGTTTCGGAGCGTTTGAAGAACGCTTCAGAGAGTGTTTTGAGATATTGTTGTACTGTAGGCAGTTCAAGATCTCTATGCAAGTCCGCGTTACGCACGTACCACGGTGCGCCTGTGGCCCGGCGGCAAAAGAGGTTTTGAACTACCTGCAGTTTGTACAGGAGGGAGGGTTTGGCGTGGGCAAAGATTGGCGAGGCATACGTCATGACGGGTCTAACGCAGACCTTGTAAAGTGTACGTTTGTTTCTGAAGGACATTTTACTTTTTCTACCTAACATGCTATTTAGGCGGACTAAATAGTGACGAGCGAGTTTCGAAACTCTTTCAACGTGTGGCTTGAAAGAAAGCGTCGGATCTAATGTGACGCCTAAGTATTTAGTACTGCGCTTCCAGGGGATGGGAATGCCTAACATTCGAACGTGGGGATCGCCATCGGGACGACGGCGTTTGTGGTCGAAGCGCATCGCAGAACTCTTTTCAGGGTTCACATCGATGCGCCATTCTTGAAACCATGCACCAAGGGCGTTTACGGCCTTTTGGAGTCTGGTTACAAGGCGCCGAACACCGTGGCCTTTGGTATAGAGTGCGGTGTCGTCAGCGAAGAGGGCGAGTTCGACGCCTTTCGGCGGGATGGGAATGTCGTTGGTGTACACGGTGTACAGCAGAGGGGCGAGGACTGAGCCTTGAGGGACTCCAGCCTTTATGGGACGAGGTGCAGAAAGCGTGCCTTCGTGTTTAAATCGAAACGTACGGTCTTTGAGAAACGACGCTATTATCCTGACTAGGCGATCCGGTAAGCCTATCTTGTAGAGTTTATAAACGAGACCGCTGTGCCAGACTTTATCGAAAGCCTTGGCTACGTCAAAGAAAACCGCGACTGTTTTATAACGACGCGGATAGAAACCGTCAAGTATATACTCGACGATTCGGTGGACTTGCTGAGGGCAGGAGTGTTTAGCGCGAAAGCCGAACTGATGGGGAATAATGAGAGGATCGCCATCCGTTGGAAACAGATGGTTCCGCATTCGAGAGAGTATGACTCTCTCGAGAAGTTTAGACATTGCCTTGAGGAGGCTGATGGGTCTGTGATTAGCCGGGACGTTCAGAGGTTTGCCCGGCTTGGGAATGCCTATGACTGTCGCTTCTTTCCAAGCTTTTGGAAAGTAGCTATGGTCGAAGCAGGCATTGAAAATGATAGCTAATAAGGTAAGCATCTGTTGAGGTAGGTGCTTAAGTGCGTGGTTGGAAATTCCATCCGCACCCGGAGCCTTTTTGGACTTTTGATTTCTAATGAGAAGCAAGATTTCATCATTAGAGACTGTGACAGGGTCGGCGGTGATGGGAAGAGAGTCTCTGCGAAGGACTTCGTCCTCCACCGCCTGGATGTGTGAGGGATCAGCAGGTTGCGTGCTGGGCGAGCATTGTGCGGCAATGCTGTCGGCGAAGCATTCGGCTTTCTCTTCGACTTCGAAGGCAGTAGTGCCGTCGGGACGAGTGAGAGGAGGAACGTGAGAGACGGTGTCTACGCGTAAGGCTCGGGCCATGCTATAGTACGCTTGGTGGGACGGAGAGATATTCGCCATGAGATCGTTCATCTGAGCGTCTCGGAGTTCCGCGAGGCAAGACCTAACTTTACGTTGAAGCTGATTCGCAGCTGTTCTATAGGCGGGCGTGGGATATTTCTTGGCTCTCCGGAGAGCCGCGTTTTTAGCTTTAATAAGATTGCTAACGGCTAAGGGAAGCGTGGGTTTGCCTTGCTTAGCAACCTTTTCGTTGTCACTGATGGCTGAGTTGATAGCATCAGTGAGAGAATTTACTAATGAATCGATTTTATCCGGGCTATCTAATTGCTCGGGAGAGATCGCGAGTGGAGAGTTCGGAGCCTCTAAGGCTGAAACTAACGTATTTTTAAAACCTTTCCAATTGGTAAAGGTCTTAGGAGATGAGACGTTATCGTTCGGCGGTCCTAGCACGAGGGAAACGGGGCGATGGTCGGAGCCTAGGTCATCGAGCGGTTCGATAGACCTTAGGTCAAGATTGATACGCTTGATAATTGCAAAGTCGAGGATGTCAGGAGAGTAGGACGGGTTGTTGGGATAGTGAGTGGGAGTGACGGGGGATATGACATCTAGGTCAAGGGAGTTAGTGATGTCGAGGAGAGCGATACCGCTGGTGTTAGTCGATAGGCACGTCCAGTCAGTATGTTTGGAGTTAAAGTCTCCGAACATAATGACTGAATGGCCGAGGGCGAGAATGGCCTCAAAGTCGCTGCGGATTGGTCTGGTACCACTAGGTATGTAGATTGAAGCTATGATGATGGTCGGATGACCAGTCATAGCCAATCTACACACAGTGGCTTCCATGTTGAGGAGAGGAGGGGTAGGGAGAGGACAGCAGTGGAAGCCTCTTTTGTAGTATATAGCGGTGCCGCCGAAACCGTCAGAGTTGGGCCTATCGTTACGAATAAACGCGTACTTAGGTATAGCGAATCCCCTGGAGCGGTTTGGAGTAAGCCATGTCTCCTGGAGAAGGAATAAGTAAGGTTCTTTGTTCTGAAGGAACAGTTTAATCTCGGGAAGGTTGGTATTAAGGCTACGAGCGTTAAAAGATACTAGGGATAAGCCCTTGGGTTTAATACGACTGGATGCGGGATTCGCGGGTCTAGACATTATAATTTATTATTTAAGAATTTATACAAATATAAAAGAATTTACAACGAACTTAGGAGCGAGTGATGCTCGGCTAAAGCAAATAAACGCTCTTGAGGAGAGCGGGCGGCTCGCAGTTTGCGTGCGAGCACGGAAATTTCGTTAATATCGACGTTTTGAATAACGTCGAATACGGTCTTCATGTCCTCAGCCAACGACGACTGAGGTGCGGAAGACGGAGAAGGACGCGGCCCTACGGGAGCTACGGGAGCTGGGATAGGTCGGGAAGGTGCAGGCGGAACGGCCGGACGCTGCCTCCAAGACAGAGCCGGAGTAGGTGTCGGCTGAACGGGCTTTGCTTCCGGGGGACCCCGGTTGCGCAGCGGCGGGAAGTTGGCAGGAGTGAGCGGCGGCGCCGGTTTAGGCGCGACCCTCTTGGTGGTGGAGCGCGGAGCGCGCGGGCAACCCCTGTAGTTAGCTGTGTGGCCGGACTGGCCGCACAGCACATAGGCAGGGGGGGAAGTGGATTCGGGAGTGCGAGTGCACTCCTTTGTGAAATGTGGATCCAGGCACTTAACGCACCTGGGGGGAGCTGAGCAGTTAGCCGCTGCGTGGCCGTAGAGCTGGCAGCGGTGGCACTGGCCAGGGTGACCACGGGGGTTGGGACGCTCGACGGAGATATTTGAGAGTCCGCAAATTGTGCGAGCCTCTCTAAAGATCTCCCTCGAGTTGGGAGTATTCGACAGGATTACCAACGCTAAGGGAAAACGCCTACCGCGGTTGGAGTGCATCTTGTGCACTGCTGTGACCGGGAAACCCTGAGACTTAAGGTCATCGAGGATGTCTTCGTTGCTGAGTTCGAACGGGACGCCCCGTAGTACTGCGCGGATCTTACGCTCCTCCGGGAGGGCGTAGGTGTGATACGCGATTTGGTTTAATCCGAGTAACCTGGTAAACGCGCGGAATTCGTCGACGGTCGCTATTTGAATCTTGATTGTATCGCCAGCGTTGGCGGCTTTTAAATAATTAATTTTGTGCACTTTGCACAAGTTTGAAACCGCGGTCCAGCGCGCTTTTTCACGCAGGAAGACGGGCGGAGGGAGCTGAGGCTTCGGCGGGACGGGAGCGCAGCGCGTCGCTGGCTTCGGTGTGACCGACGGAGACGCGGTTACTACGAGCGATTTTAACGGCGCGGGGGCTGGTGTTAAAGACACCGGGGAGGGCTCGGGTATTGAAGATACCGAAGCTTTCTTAGAGCGCTTCTTGGAGCGCTTGGCGACGAGTTGAAACGCGGGCTCAGGAGAGCCGGTTAGGGTGACGGCATCTGACGACGTATCAGACGCGGGTTCGGAGTCGCTCCCGGGAGCGGTACGCTTACGACGCGACGCGTGAGAGGATGCGACCGATTCGCAGTCCATCTCGGACGAGGCGGGAGACGCGGGAGAGCTGAAGACCTGAGGGGTCTGGACGTCGGAGGCCTGAGGGGCCGGGGTTGAGGCCTGAGGGGCCGGGGACGCGATAGATGCCTGTAAGGCCTGCGTTAGTATGTCATCGGGTATGCTGACGCCGGACGCGGCGAGCACCTGGGCGAATGACCTAAGAGCGTTAACGAGGTCCATTGGAGGGCTTGGGATAATATGAAATATATAAATATATAATGTATGCCTAGGTTCCCTAGCAAACCTAGCGCCTATTTATATAACAAATGCCTAGAATTCCTAAATAAAAATCTAGCGAACACTAGCGGCAAACCTCCCTACCAGCGGTAGGGGGGCTGGGGAGAATAAATTAAAACTAACAATAGTACGCCGAAGGCCGCTACCTAGAAACCTAAAAAAGGGTGCGCAGGTAAAGAGTTGACCGCGTTAGGGTCAACCTTTACCGACAGAAAGGACAAATACACACGAAAACACACAAATATGATAGAAATAAATATGAAAATAGGAGAAAAATAAATAAAATAGAGAAGAGAAATAAATAAAAATAAAAAGGACTGGTTCAGTACAAATTCGTTGTCACCGTTAAGTATCCTTTGCACTGAAACCAGACTACTTACGCCGGGCACAACACTGCACTCAGCACAAGCACAACACAACTTAGCACAGCACTTTGAAGACTAAGAGGCTTAGTCGCAAAGAAAAATCGCACTTCGAAAGCACTCAGACGGAGTAGAAAGACTTAGGAAACCGTAGCACGGAGCCAACACGCTAGACTGTGACGTCAGTAAACTGAGCGCCGCGGAATGGCGGGAAGGGACCGATCAACGGAGAGCTGGGTCTTGCACGTCCGCACTGGGCGGCGATCGGAGCGAGAATGTTCTGAATGAATGTTAATGTTCGCTGTTCATTGAATTTATATATTTAACTGGCCCTAAATGAGTAGGAGACGTCAACGAAACACACATTTATGCTGGGTTATTTAATTAGGATGGTAATGATAATTTGCCAAACAAAACCACACCATATTTGATCACACGTGAAAGCCAGCATATTACATTTATATCTTAGAGGGCCCTAATACTGGTAAAAGCTGGAAATTAAATTTCGAATATCAATATACACAGAAAAAAAACACACTGTACATTACACTTTAAACATTTTTACTTACAAATAAAACTTTTCAAAGACTTTAAGGGAATAAGGGAAAGGGAATAAATTTTACAAAGTTAGAGAGATTTGAAATTTTATCCACATAAAAAATTTATAAATTATAATAGGCTTAGTTAGAAAATACAAGGTATTTAAAACTCAAAAAGGTTCTTTAATCTTCATTTAAAGTTTTAAAACTCTTTTGAAAGCCAATTTTACACACATTGACCAAAGTCTCAGCAATCCGTAATGATTACATCTTTGTACGAGCAAACTTCGTACAATCCCGCCTTTGTTCAAGCTTACAACCGATGCTCTGCAATTTATGGCTTGAGTTTGTGATTCAGATAATTTCACGATCATAAAATACTGTATCTCGTTGGTTTCCGGATAATCCCAAAAACGGAGTAATTGCCGGTATAATAAATAGGTCACTGAAGGCTATTTTCCTGCCCAGTGAAAAGTTGCTAAGGTAAAATCGATTCCCAAAGTCATTAACCCTGCTTCTTTAAACGATATCTGGCCAATTAGTATTCTTTCGTTTCTCTCAAAACATGCAGAAAAAGTTGTTTGTCTTCAACTCTTGAAGTTTTTAGAGAGAAATCGAATTCAAAATTTGCATCAATCAGGCTTTAAGCAAGGACGTAGCACAGCTACGGCGTTATTACACATTGTGGATAATATTTTATCAGCACAAGATGAAGGACAGGGTACAATGCTTGTTTTATTAGATTACTTAAGCGCGTTCGATTGCATAGATATTGATTTATTGTTATCTAAATTGTCGTACTCTGGGATAGAGGGTTGTAACATAAAATGGTTTTCGAGTTATATTCTTGGTAGGTCACAAAAACTTCAGGTGATGAGGTCGGATGGTTCTTATGTATTTTCCGAGGAAAATACTGTACTTAGAGGTGTCCCTCAAGACTCAATATTAGGACAGCTTTTTTATATTTTATACAGTACGGATCTTAGAAAGGAAATATACAAGTGAAATTTTCATTGTTACGCTGATGATGTGCAAATTTACAGAAGCTGTTACATTGATGACCTGGATGCCTCTGAAGAAAAACTTGATGACGATCTTAGAAGTATCAGCACGTGGTCAAAAAAAATTCTTTGGTTCTCAACCCTTCCAAGACAAAGTTTATGCTATTGGATTCTAAGGCTCAAGTGAATCAATTTAAAGATCCTAACCATAAAGTAGTTTTAAATCAGACAGTAATCGAACTAGTCTCTGAAGCCTGAAATTTTGGATTGATCTTTGATGAACAATTAAGTTTCAAAAAATACTTGAGTGAAGTGACTCGGAACTGCTTTTTAGATAAACGTTGCACATTTTCCGTAGCTATCCCAGCGTTTCCTTAAGATAAAAACTCTGTGAGAGCCTTATATTGTCTAAATTAAATAATTGTGATGTCGTTTTTGGGCCATGCCTCCCGAGCAGATATCAACGTTTGGCGCAGCGGATACAAAATACCTGTGCTAGATATTGTTATTCTATACCACCGCGAACACATGTGACTTCTTTTCTGAACCGAGAAAATTTATTCAAAATTGGAAATCGACAGAAATTGCATCTGGCATGCCTACTTTCTAATGTAGTCCATTTCAGCAGACCTGAATATCTATACAGCAAACTTAACTGGTTCTCTTTATCAGACAAAAATAATACGTCTATATATTTATTAAAATCTCCACGATACAAAACTACGGCATTTCGAGGAAGTTTTCGCTACCAGGCAAGCAAGTGCTGGAACAGCCTGCCTCCGCCTGTTCGACGGATTTCCAACCGTGTATCTTTTAAAAATAAATTTAAAAATATCTTGCTCGCGCAACAAAAAGCTTGCCCTGTATAGTGAAGACTGACTCGGACTGTATTTACTATTTTATTATTACCTTTTCATTAATTGATGTTTAATATTTGCTATATTTATTAATATTACTTATTTTTATTATTCAGGTTTAATTAAATCCTATTCATATATTTATTAAATTATTTATACGTATTGACCAATATCTCAAATATACCACCTTACAATATTTATAACGTTGCCACAACCCTGTTGTAACCCTAAACACCTTAAAGGGTATAGGGCACGACAGAAAATCAGCGTGACTTATGCGACATTATGCTGAGTCGCTTACCTTTTTTTAGAAATAAGTTTAAAAAAATTGTTATGATTTTTTTTCTATCTATCTTCTAGATTTTTTTAAACGGTTTATTTTTATTTTATAAATCAATCGAATCAATCAACAAACAAAACTGTTAACGTAAAACGTACAGTAAAGGTATACAGGATTAAAGGTTATATCAATACCTATTCATGATACCATATATACGGTGGTACGTTTAACCTACAGGGGAAAAATTAAGCAACAGTAAATTGATTTTTACAAAATTCTTTATATATTTTTCTCTAAACATAAGTTAAAAAAAAAATATTTTTTAATAAAGAAGAGAAAAAATTAAGTGAAAGAAAAGGCGGTTATGCGGAATTTTCGTTACCCGTGCTAATTTAAGAAATTAAATTAAGAATGAGGAGATTTTCCTTGGTTTAGTGTAAATTATTCCGCTGAAAAGTAAAGCAAATGTCTAATCAGATCGATTTTTCTCAGTTCATCTTTTTGTATAGTGGAAAGTTAAAAAAATAGCAATTTATAAATATCAATGATATATTATTGAATAAAAAAATCGGCGCACTAAATTGCCGAAGACACGATTCCACTACGTTTTGTGGCTGTATGAGTATCTCGTGTATATCCGGCGGAAGTCAATGACGAGACTGATTTGGCTGGCACTGTTGGGTTGGTTTTGGCTTGGCGGCTTGGCTATGGCATGGCAGGCACTGGCTGGCTGGCGTTACAATATTATATATTTCTTAACTAGCAACAGTTAAAAAACAAAGCTTTTTGAGATATAGTTTCAATATGTTAATGTTAAAAATTATATTATCATGTTATATTGGATAGGAGACTCGTTCCAACTACAAATTATTTATGTCTTCACATATTTACACTAAATAATTATTAAGTATTTATCACTCATTCACACATATTTAAAGTTAAACTATAAAATAAATAAAACTAAAAAATATTGGTTGACCTCAAAATTTGGTCTGAAATAAATTTCAGTAGAAATTTAATTTATGATGTATAAATATTTTACAAATTCCACAGAATTAGCTACAGAAGCTAAACCTTGCCACCTTATTGTTAGTAAATTAGATATTGCCACGCTTATTAATTGACGCCTGTTATCTAGGCATCTAACTAATTACTGGACATGCACTATTGTTTCTGGCTTGTGGCGGAAGAAATGTGGCGTGAGGATTGTGGCGACGCAGACATTTTAGATGTAAGGTGATCTACAGGCTTACCTTTGTATAAATCATAAGATATTTTAATATAATAAATATAAGTATAAAATAGTCCTGTCAAAATGGTTTTAATACACGTCTTAAAACCTTTTTGTTACCGATTTTTGCTTACTTTTCATTTGCAAATTAATTAACAAAAACAATGCTTTTAAAGTAGAAAGTTTAAACATATTTTTCAAAATAAATAAACGGTGTATCGTTTTAGTTATTCTTAATTGTTTTTAAACGAATAGCTTACAATTTTATCAAAGAATTAAAAACTGGCTATAGATAATTTAATCACCTCGTGCGTGTCCGTAATTGAAAACATACGAAAAAGCTGTTTTCTAAACGTTGTCCCAGAAGACTTCCATAAAAACTTAATTTAAAGTATAATGTGTAAAATTAGGAATTTTACTGAAAATTCACCGCCAAAATGCGCGGATTGTCGATTTGATAAATGTGATACATCCGCTGGGCTTTGCTCGTTTTTCCATTTTGTGGATATAAACATACTGCAGTTTTGAGTTGAGAAATTAGAATGTTGTTCCAGTTGTTTTTCAAGTTAAATAATGTGTGTTTTAAATGGGTAAATATTATGGTAAAATGTAAACAAAATTTACTTCTATAGTGGGTTTTGTTCAGGATTTTTTGTTAGTATATAAGCTGACATTAACGAATGTTTTCGGGAGAGATATTTTTCTTTTTGTTGATTATTTAAGTTGAAATTTTTCAAGTAGAGGTGGGTATTGGTTTTTAATGATTGACGTTTCAAATATTTAATTCTATAAAGCGTTCACATATTATGTCGACCGTCGAATCGTGTAAAACCGTGTTCCAGATGCAAACTCCTCCCAATGCTTTCTATAGATTTATATAAGTGTTTGTATGTATATGTTTGTATGCAATCCCTTATTATTATAATATAATATAAATCTAATATAATTATTATTATAATAAAGTAACTTGGTAATTAAATTTATTATAAATATATAATTATTTTAACTACATTTTTATCATTTGTGTCTGTTTAAGTATTATATAATCACAAAATATATTTATTTATTTTTATACTTATAACATTTTTTGTTTCAATAACATCAAGGACGGCCATTTTGTATTTATTGCAAGTTTGATTCCGCACTACATGTACGTTCATACTTTAATATCTGCGAGTTTCTTGTCAAGTACCTACACTTGTTGGTAGAAAATCCGTGCAGTTATGTCTTGTGTGACTATTGAATATGCGAGCGGGTTAGAAGTGACGAGTGATACACCGAACGGCTTTTTTTTTTTTTTTTTGCTGCCGAGGCACCCTCACGGGAGGGAGGTGAAAGATGCGTCATGCATACCGCCCGAAGGAAAATACCGTCCTCTGCGGGGGGTTTTGTGGGACTCACCAGAATGGCACCTACCCACTAAAAACCACCTGTTGGCTGTGGTAAAATTTTACTGTTAGCCTTCATCGGAAGCGACACCCGTCGGGAAGTTGGGCGCGCTGGCGGAGGCTCGCTAGCGGGTCTTCCTATTTAAAGATACCTATTTAAAGTCATGCCTTCAGTACTTTCAAGTAACTTGTTCCTAATCTCGTCAAAGCTTAGGGAAGCCATTGCGGAGGGGTTGGGGAGGGACAACAATATATAAATATATATTCTATGAACCTACCAACGAAGACTAACTTCCTGAAACCACCCTACACGCGGTAGGGGGTTGAGGACGACGCGGATAACTTACTCGAACACGAAGATTCGAGTCACCTGGAATGACGAATCCCCGTCGACGAAGCTCACGTTCCACTGAAACGCACTGACGTTTATTATAGCAGTAGTTCGTAACGGGTCGCAGCCCGCCTATCTATATTACGTATACATATACAACATCCCTCCCACAATATTCTACAGTAATATTAACATTAAAAGAATTGTTTATAAAAGTTTGCCTCGGGACGTGCACGCTTTGAAGCTACAGGAAGCCACGCCTGGTCCAAGGGAGCTGGCTCGTCCGACCCTTCCGCCTCATGAAAGTCATCCTCATCATCCTCATCGAGCTGGTGCGGTCGGCGGACGCCTCTTGTCATGGTCACTTTAGATGGTGAAGGCAAGCACTGTGCGGCACCCGCACCCGGTGACTGAGAGGCCCATGCTGTTTCCTCCTCTGCGTTGGACGACGATGACTGCAGCGGCGACTGCGGCTGCGACTGCGGCGGCGACTGAGCTGGCAGCTGGGGCGGCGACGGCGCAGAGCTGGCTTGGCAATCCTGACCGCTGAGCATAATTGAAACCTTGTCCCAAGACACTGGCAAATGACTATCACTATTACAACAGACAGCGCCCTTATAGGCTACAATTTGATTTTATGTTTTTTTATATTAATAAACAAGTCACAGTCTTTTATTAAGTATAACATTTTGCCTATTTCACTAATTATTACGCCTTTGCGCCAAACAAATTGTTTACTATTGGTATATTTTTTAAATAACACATTTTGGCCAATATGAAAATGTTTACTTTTTCCTTTATGCGCTTTAATTTGAGAACACTGTTTGGATTGAACATATTGAGCGAGTGCAGTAGATGAGGATAGCCCCCCCGGTGACGTTTTCATTATATCAAGTCGCGATCTTAACTTGCGCCCGAACACTAGTTGAGAAGGTCATTGACCCGTCGTGGAATGTATCGAGTTTCGATAGTCGAATAGGTATTTCAAAAGTTTTAACCTACTCTCTCTAACATTACTATTAATACTAAGACTTGATTTTATACCCTTTTTTATAATATTTACGTAATTTTCTGCTTGCCCGTTACTAGCATGATGATAGGCCAGTGACGTAATATGGGAAATACCATTCGTGTTGCAAAATAAATCGAATTCTTGCGAACAGAAATATGTTCCGTTGTCCGTTACAATGGTATCAGGCAATCCAAATCGAGACATGAACTCGCATATTTTTTCTATAACGATAGATGTGGTGCAGGTGTTTGTTTCAAATACTTCCACCCATTTCGTATGTGCATCTACTATAATTAGGTACATACGGCTATTAATAGGTCCGAGAAAATCTAAATGAATTCGGAAAAACGGGCGAGTGGGGTACTCCCACGGCGATATCGAAGCGCGTGGCGGCGAAGGGCGCAGAGCAGCGCACACATCGCATGAACCTATCATACGTTCAAGTGCATCGTCTATTCCCGGAAACCAAAACCTTGAACGTGCTTCCGCTTTCGTTTTCACAATGCCTAAGTGAGATGAATGTAATTCCGACAAGACACTATCACGTAACGATTCCGGTAACACCACTTTATGTCCTCGCTTTAAACAACCGTTCTCATAAGCTAGTTGTAGTCTACATAAATGATATGGTTTTAACATTAAACTGACAGTTCTCGGCCAACCGTTTAAAACATACTTTATAACCTGCCGTATTGTAGGGTCGCTGTTAGTTGCACTTCGTAATTCGTCGGAAGTTATAGGTATTGAACCTTGCACTACGAAGCACACATACGCTGCTTTGTCCTGGTCGAACCCCTCCCCGCACGTCTCACCCTGTGCGTCGCCGCTGGGCAGGCTAGCGCGAGACAAATAGTCCGCCGCGTTATCTGCACATCTTACACATTCGATAGAATAGTTGTAGCCACTCAAAAATATTGCGTATCTTTGCAAACGGTTAGCAGATACTTCCGGTATTCCTTTGTATGGACCAAATATAGATTAAAGTGGTTTATGATCTGTACGTAAAATGAATGGATTTGCTCTGCCATACAAATACTGATGAAACCGCCTGACTCCAAAAATTATCGCCGGTGCCTCTTTTTGAATTTGAGAGTATCGCTTCTCTGCGCTATTCAAGGTACGCGAAGCGAACGCAACTGGTTTCTCTAACCCGTCTTTATCGATTTGGGATAAAATGGCACCTAACCCGTGCGGTGATGCGTCAACTGTTAAAATAATCTTAGCATTCGCATTATAGTGAGCTAATACCTGATCTGAGGCTAAAATGTGTTTAATATTTTTAAACGCATCCTCTTCCTACTGTGACCAATACCACTTAGTACCCTATTTTAGTAATTCGTACAGCGGGGTTAAAACACTTGATGCGCCGGGAACAAAACTACGATAGTAATTTACCAATCCTAAAAATGTCTGTAGTTCGTTGACGTTTTTAGGAATCGGTGCATCAAGAATAGCTTTAATTTTGTCGGGTGACCTTTTCAACCCTTCTTTATTAATTATATAACCCAAATAACTAATTTCATTTTTGAGGAACTTGCACTTTTCTTGTTGTATAGTCAACCCCGCATCTTGTAAGCGATTTAAAACTTATGCAGCCTATCCAGGTGTTCGGTATTGTCCTTCCCTGTTATCAGGACGTCGTCCAATAGGACTAAGACGCCATTCATCCCTGCAAGGATGTTTTCCATCGTCCGCTGGAAAATAGCCGACGCGCTTGTCAGCCCGAATACCAACCGTGTATATGCGAAAAGACCGCGGTGTTTATTGATCACAGTCAGTTTTTGAGAATCGTTACTTAAAAATAATTGTTTATACGCCATAAATAAATCCAGTTCAGTAAACTGTTGCCCTCCATACAATTTTGAAAAAAGTTCGTTAATCGTTGGCAACGGATACTGCTCGACGATTAGCAGTTTATTGATTGTAACTGAATAATCTGCACATATACGAACGGAACCGTCTCGTTTCAACACCGGTACTATGGGCGAAGCGTACTCAGCCTGATCTACAGGACGTAGCACCCCCAGCTGGACCAACCTATATATTTCCTTGCTTACTTTATCTCTAAAGTCGAATGCTATAGGCCGCGCTTTGAAAAACATAGGTTTTGCATTTTCCTTTAACCTAAGTTTAACCTCGTACTTATTGAAACGCCCTAATTTGCCGAAAAACACGTTCGAGTAACGTAACTTTAGCGACTCTAAGAAAATATCTGTTTGTTGGCAATAATTAACAGGAGCTAACTGTAACCCAAATTCTGCTATAAAATCACGGCCTAATAATGGCGGCTTTTTTTTTTTGCTGCCGAGGCACCCTCGCGGGAGGGTTGTGGAAGATGCGTCATGCATACCACCCGCAGGTAAAGTCCTCTGCGGGGGGTTATGTGGGACTCACCAGAATGGCACCTACCCACTAAAAACCACCTGTTGGCTGTAGTAAAATTTACCGTTAGCCTTAATCGGAAGCGACACCCGTCGGGAAGTTGGGCGCGCTGGTGCAGACCCGCTAGCGGGTCTTCCGCCTGTAGTGAAAGTTGCACTGAAGGTGCTCAAAGGGACATGAGTTGGTGGCCGTTCTGGGTAGCCTCCGGTGAAGCCGGGGCTGCGCAGAGGTCGGCCGAAGCATGATTTAGGGATCAATTCATTTAAATGAACCTATAATGAATTCAGAAGGAAACTATGCTCCGCCAGAGCTAGCAAACGCTCTGTCGGAGTACGTGAAGCCCTAAGTTTACGGGCTAAGACTGCGATTTCACTAACATCGATATTTTTCATAGCATCGCAGACGATACGCATATCGTCTGCTACGGAGGATTGAGGAGTGGGTTTGTATGGGCGAGGAGCCGGGATGGGATTTGATGCGGGGCGCTGCCTCCAGTTTTCTGGGGCAGGCCTGGACTGTGTAGGCTTTGCAGCCGGAGGAACCCGGCTACGCAGCGGCGGAAAGTTTTCTTGAGAAAGGCGCGGGGCCTGTTTGGGTGCCGCCCTCTTGGAATTGGAGCGCATACAACGGGGTGCACGAGGGCAGCCCCTGTAATTTGCGGTGTGGCCGGACTGGCCACAAAGCACGCAATCGGGAGGAGAGGGAGTTTCAGGAGTGCGATTGCACTCCTTCGTGAAGTGAGGGACCAGGCACTTGACGCACCTGGGCGGGGCGGCGCAGTTGGCCGCCGCGTGCTCGTACAACTGGCACCGATGGCACTGGCCGGGATGACCGCGGCGATGAGGCGCCTCGATCGAGATCCCAGAGAGGCCGCATATAGAGCTAACCCCTTTCAGGATTTCCCTGGACTTGGGGACGTTGGCAAGAACCACCAAAGCGAGAGGGTGTTGCCTCCCGTACTTGCTGTGCATTTTATGCACCGCGAGTGCCGGGAAGCCTTGGCACTGCAGATCCTCCAGGATAGCCTCGTTCGATAATTCGAACGGGACTCCCCTGAGTACCGCTCTGATCTTACGCTCTTCTGACAGAGCATAAGTGTGATAAGCATATTGCTTATCGGTGAGGAGCTTAGTAAAAGCTCGGAAATCGTCTATCGACGAGACAGTGATTTTAATAGATTCACCCGAGTTTACCGCTCGGGTGTAATGGATCTTGTGCTCATTGCACAATGTCGAGACCTCAGTCCATTTACCCTTTTCCCGAAGGAAAACGGGTGGTGGGACCTTGGCCTTGACAGAAGTTGGGGCCGGAGCGGGTGTTGAAGACACCGGGGCAGCTGGCGTTGAAGACGCCGCAGGGGGTATAGGGACGGGCGTCGAGGGCGCCGGGTCTTGTTTCGAGCGCTTCTTAGAGCGCTTCTTAACAAGGGTGAAAGAGGGAGGCTCAGGGCCAGTTGGGGTGGCGTCCGAGGGTGACTCGGTCGTGGGTGCGCGCTTGCGGCGCGGAGGGGCGTCTACTTCGCACTCCATGTCACTGGAGGAAGGGGACGCGGGAGGGCCTATGACCAGAGGAGTCTGGGGAACTGGGGTGGCCTGAGGGGCCAATGTGGACATTAACGTCATGAGATGAGGGATAAGAGAATCTAAGAAACGGTACTTATCTGCATTTATAGACATGCCTTCACTACTTTCAAGTAACTTTTTCCTAAACTCGTTAAAGCTTAGGGAAGCCATTGCGGAGGGGTTGGGGAGGGACAACAATATATAAATATATATACTATGAACCTTTCAACGATGACTAACTTCCTAAAACCACCCTACACGCAGTAGGGCGGTTGAGAACGACGCGGATAACTTAATTGAACACGAAGACTCGAGGCACCTGGAACGACGAATTCCCGTCGACGAAGCTCACGTTCCACGAAGTACGGTTAACAACCCACTGTCTGCCGTGAAAACGGCGTTAGAAACTTATTAGATGTACGGTTAAAACCCACTTTCCGCCGTGAAAACGGCGTTAGAAACTTATTACGGTATACAACTATGAAATTATTTATTACGGCAACAACCAGTGAAATTTGGGTGCTCGATTAGCGCGGGGGCTAAGGGAGCGGGAGGGGGCACGTCTGCGATCGACGTGCGCTCGAGAACGCACGCAGACCGAGACTGATAATGGCGGCCCGCCGTCCCGCACTACGTACACGTCGAGTAGCCGCGTACGGCTGCGCCAACGCAGCGCCATCTCGGCGTGCCCCTCACAACCTAACTCTTCACCTGAATAACTAATTAGTTTTTTATTCGACTTTAGTAACGGAAAATTTTTAAAATGCCATTTGAACGTTTGCTCCGAATTTACCGTAACGGCGGATCCACTATCAATTTCAAAATCAATGTTTTTTCCGTTTAAACACACCGTCTCAACTAGTGGTTCACCCTTTAATGAACGAATATTAAACACTTTACCGTCATCGTCGGCCTCCTGAGCATCCTCATTTACTGCACACGCCTGTATGTGTCTTAGCCTTACTGACTTTTTTACACATTCTGCGTAAATGCCCCTTAGCATTGCACTTTTTGCAAATGTAATTTGCAAACCGACACTCAACGGTTTTGTGATTTGTATACCCACGCACTGAACACTTCACTTTATCACTTTTTGTATTTTTCCTAGCCACTTGTTTCTCTCTTCGGATGTGTGAGGGATCAGCATGTTGCGTGCTGGGCGAGCATTGTGCGGCAATGCTGTCAGCGAAGCATTCGGCTTTCTCTTCGACTTCGAAGGCAGTAGTGCCATCAGGACGAGTGAGAGCAGGAACGTGAGAGGCGGTGTCTACGCGTAAGGCTCGGGCCATACTATAGTACGCTTGGTGGGACGGAGAGATATTCGCCATTAGATCATTCATCTGAGCGTCTCGGAGTTCTGCGAGGCAAGACCTAACTTTACGTTGTAGCTGATTCGCAGCTAATCTATACGCGGGCGTGGGATATTTCTTGGCTCTCCGGAGAGCCGCGTTCTTAGCTTTAATAAGATTGCTAACGGCTAAGGGAAGCGTGGGTTTGCCTTGCTTAGCAACATTTTCATTTTCACTGATGGCTAGTGGAGCCATCTCGAGAGCCAACTCGCGAGCGGAGAGTTCGGGGCCTCTAAGGCTGAAACTAACGTATTTTTAAAGCTTTTTCAGTTGGTAAAGGTCTTAGGAGAGGTGACGTTATCGTTAGGCGGTCCTAGCACGAGGGAGACGGAGCGGTGGTAAGAGCCTAGGTCATTGAGCGGTTCGATAGACCTGAGGTCAAGGTTGATTCGCTTGACTATTGCAAAATCGAGGATATCAGGAGAGTGGTCCGGGTTGTCGGGATAGTGAGTGGGAGTGATGGGAGAGATGACATCTAAGTCAAGTGAGTTTGAGATGTCGAGGAGAGCGATACCGCTGGTGTTGGTTGATAGGCACGTCCAGTCAGTATGTTTGGAGTAAAAGTCTCCGAACATAATGACTGAATGGCCGAGGACAAGAATGGCCTCAAAGTCGCTGTGGATTGGTCTGGTGCCACTAGGTATGTAGATTGAAGCTATGATGATGGTCGGATGACCAGTCATGGCCAATCTACACACAGTGGCTTCCATGTCGAGGAGAGAGGGGTAGGGAGAGGACAGCAATGGAATCCTCTTTTGTAATAAATAGCAGTGCCGCCAACTCCGACGGTTTCCGTCGGAGTTGGGCCTGTCGTTACGAATAAACGCGTACTTGGGTATAGCGAATCCCCTGGAGCGGTTTGGAGTTAGCCACGTCTCTTGAAGAAGCAATAAGTCTGGCTCGTTGTTCTGAAGGAACAGTTTGAGCTCAGGAAGGTTAGTATTAAGGCTACGAACGTTTAAAGAAACTAGGGATAAGCCCTTGGGTTTGATACGACCGGACGCGGGATTTGCGGGTATAGACATTATAATGCTTATTTACGAATTTATACAAAAACCTTTATAACGAACTTAGAAACGAGTGATGCTCGGCTAACGCAAATAAACGCTCTTGAGGAGAGCGGGCGGCTCGCAGTTTGCGTGCAAGTACGGAAATTTCCTTAATGTCGACGTTTTGAATGACGTCTTCATGTCCTCAGCCAACGATGACTGAGGTGAAGACAACGGAGCGGGACGCGGGCCTACGGGAGCTATGGGAGCTGGGATAGGACGGGAAGGTGCAGGTGGAGTGGCCGGACGCTGCCTCCAGCACAGAGCCGGAGTAGGCGTCGGCTGAACGGGCTTTGCTTCCGGGGGACCCCGGTTGCGCAGCGGCAGGAAGTTAGCGGGAGTGAGCAGTGGCGCCGGTTTAGGCGCAGCCCTCTTAGCTGAAGAGCGCGGAGCGCTCGGGCAACCCCTGTAGTTAGCTGTGTGGCCAAGAGGATTCGGTAGTGCGAGTGCACTCTTTTGTGATGTGGAGGTCCAGGCAATTAACGCACCTGGGGGGAGCTGAGCAGTTAGCCGCTGCGTGGCCATAGAGCTGGCAGCGGTGGCCCAGGGTGGCCGCGGGGGTTGGGACGCTCGACGGAGATATTTGAAAGTCCGCAAATTGTGCGAGTCACTCTGAAGATCTCCATCGAGTCGGGAGTGTTGGTGAGGATAACTAAAGCTAGTGGAAAACGCCTACCGCGGTTAGAGTGCATCTTTTGCACTGCTTCAGCCGGGAAGCACTGAGACTTAAGGTCCTCGAGAATGTCGTCATGATTGAGTTCAAACGGGACGCCCCGAAGTACTGCGCGGATCTTACGCTCCTCCGGGAGGGCGTAGGTGTGATACGCGATTTTTTTGATCGATAGAAGCCTAGTAAAAGACCGGAAGTCGTCAATATGCCTAGAGTTTCCTTAAAGAAACCTAGCGAACCCTAGCGGCTAACCTCCTTACCAGCGGCTGGGGAAAATAACTTAAAACTAACCGTTGTTCGCCGAAGGCCGCTACCTAGAAAACTAAAAAGGGTGCGCAGGTAAAGAGTTGACCGCGTTAGGGTCAACCTTTACCGGAAAAAAAATGACAAATGTACACGAAGAGACACAAATATGATAAAAATAAATATGAAAATAGAAGAGAAATTATAAAATAGTAGAAGTAAATAATAAATAAAATAAAATGGACTGGATCAGTACAAATTCGTTGTCACCGTTAAGTATCCTTTGTACTGAAACCAGACTACTTACGCTGGGCACTACACAGCACTCAGCACAAGCACAACACAACTTAGCACAGCACTTTGAAGACTAAGGGGCTTAGTCACAAAGAAAAATCAGACTTCGATAGCACTCAGAGGGAGTAGAAAAACCTTGAAAACCGTAGCACGGAACCAACACGGTAAACTGTGACGTCAGTAGACTGAGCGCCTTGGAATATCGGGAAGGGACCGTTCAACGGAGAACGGGGTCTTGAACGTCCGTACCGGGCGGCGATCGGTGCGAGAAAGGAGTCAATATTTGGCTGACAAGGACTTTAAACAGTATTTCCAATTCGGTCATATAGTGGGGGTCAACGACCACGCCCACAAGGGGCGCTTGTTTGATTACGTCACTTGATTCAGGGGTTTATGTAGGCAAACTACAGATTTAGTACGATACAGAGAGATATCGATGTGTCTTAGTCGTCACAATTATTTTTGGCACCACACGTACAAATGAAAAACAAAAAAAATTATGAACCTTTGTTATAACCGATAATCGGGTTCCAGTAATAAATGAAAACAATCTCGTAAGATGCGCGCATACCGTTTTTCCAATTGTCCAATTAATGGAATGCATAGTATGCAGATGAAGTAGGTACGAAAACTCTAAAAACCGAATGAATATGGATAAATAAATGTATGGTAATGATTCAGAAGACACGTGACCGACGCGTGTCAGCCACATTAAGATTAAAAACGATACGACTTTTTATAAGAAGTCGCGATTGTCTGTGGCCGTGATAAGATTCGAGGAAACGGGTGCTTTATGTGATTTACTGCATACTGATAAGTGGGTCCTGTTAAATAAAATTGAAGATTTGAGAAAGAAAGGTGTCTGTTTACATTGGCTAAAAATACAAAATAAGCAGAGAGACCATTAAATCGTGGCTATTTTTAATAAAAACACTTATATGTTTTTAACAATTCATTTACAACACAATGACAAAATAAAGTACCTAGTTAGTTAACCACAGCAAACAAATCAATCTAAAAACAATATAATTCTAATATTCGTAGTGCTAGTAGATACGTTCTGTTGCATGTGAATTAAATATGAATAAGGTAAATTAAAGTTGTCAGATTTCACTTTGAATTAACTGTTTAGCTCATTCCGCGAATCAGTATGAATAAAACTTTGTCCATTGGTCAGTTTGTTTGTTTATGTTTGTACATCATTCAATCATTGTTCATCTATTGTGATGTATTTTTGAAGAGTTATCTACTGAACGTATTTCCGAGAAGGTTGAAATGCCAAAATGAATTACTAAACGCTACTGAAAGAAACGTCTTCACAATGAAATTTTAATTTAGTGACGTTTTTTGATACATGTATTAAAACATGTGCGTGTATTTAAAATTTTCATAGTATAGAATTTACCAACTTGTTTCATCAAACTAGTCATCGAAGTGTTCTTAAACTTTCTAGTTATACTTATTACTATTAATTAAAAAAAAATGCTTTGCTTGGTTATAAAATCTTCTTGTGATATTCAAATCGTTTCGTAACACGTATCCTAATATTCCCCCTTTCGTCTCGCGTGATTGTTACAGTGGATGCTTACATATTGATTAATGTGTATTGCAACAGTTAGTTTAGTTATGGTTATTGTTCCACCGAGTGTCGTGTGTGTGTGAAGAGTGTGGTAAGTTTTGAGGAAGTTAGTTGTCGATTTTGGGGACGAGTTTAACAATATAGAGTGCTCTTGATACATTAAATGCAGTAAATAAATCAATGTAAACATGATGTGATCTTTTTATTGATCGTACATTTGATTAGAGTTAAAATGTGGAAGGCAGATGACAAGCTCCTGACACACGGAGTTTTCAAAGCTCTGTATGAAATATCGAAATGTCCGAAACCATATATGGCAAATGGTGTTAGTCAGTTTGACTTACCGCATTAGATTTTTTACATTCGGCCAACGAGCACATGACCCACCACCTGATTGTAAGAAGCATCGCACCCAAGGACATCATTGGTCGTTGGTGATTTATTCATCAACATTGGATGTGATTATTATGTCATCTAATGATGCGTCGCCGACCGCAGGCCTGAGTTGGAATTGTCTTTGTTTCAGTAATTGCACTAACCGTTCCTTCCCGTTACCCGGAACACAACCACGTTCAAGTGGTTATTATGGCGGTCACTAAATAATATATGTTTTCGTAACAAAATATTAGGTCATTACATATAAAATTGGCGTTTCGTAAGGGAGGAATATTAGGTAAACTTTTTTTAAATATAATATATTTATTCTATCAAAGTGTATTCCATTGTTTCTATGCACTTTTGCCATCTCATAGGTAGTTCATTGATCCCTTTACTAAAAAAAAATGTGGATGGCAATCAATAAAATCTTTGAAGGCGCCGCCGTATCGGAGCTGAATTTTGCCCTTGCAAGAAGTGGTAAAAAAATGGTAATCTGTTGGATGGAGCAAGGTCCGGGGAGTATGGTGGATGACTTTGACATTCTAATTGAAGCTACTCTAATTTGATAGCCGTCTGTTGTACAGTGTGGTCTAGCGTTGCCCTGATGCAGCAGTGGCCATGAGCGATTGACCAGCCTCGATTGTTTAGCAGCCAGCTTTTCCATTATGGTTTGCAGTTGCTGACAAAAGACATCTACCGTAATCGTTTGGCCAGATTAAACAAAACTGTAGTGAATGACACCGGCACAAGTCCACCAAACGCTAACAAATAACTTTTTTGAGTAAATTTTCACTTGGGGCAGGATTTGGCTGGTTCGCCAGGGGTCCGATTGTCGTACAGGATCCACTTTTCATCACAGGTAATGATTTGACAAACAGTTTTGTTACTAACACTGCAGCCTACAGCTAACTCGGACGTAGTTTGCTTCTTGATCCGCTCCCACAATAGCCTTCAATTCTTCATTATCAACTTTGGTCTCCGGCCGTCCACGGGGCTTGTTCTGCAGGTCAAAATTTCCAGAATGAAAACGTTGGAACCAAAAACGCACAGCGTTTGCTTTTGTGACACCGCCGCCATACACAGCATTAATACTTCGAGCCGTTTCTGCAGTACTGGTGCCACGGCGGAACTCGTACTCGAAAATAACACGATAATTTAAGTTTTCCATTTTCTAAACTAAGTGATGCTAACCAAAAGAGGAAAAATCAAATGAATTACGGTTTTCGAAACACAAATGCGTGAGTGAATAGTTGTATAAATTTGAAATTAGAATTCTTAATCAAAGAGGAGATAATACAGATCAAAGTGGCCAGTACGATAGAACGCCGATTTCATATGAAAGGACCTTATAATAAACACGACTGGAACCTTATTAGCAATAACGATTTATTATTGTAAAAAAATAGTTCCATTGATACTGGCTGCGGTATTATGCAAGAAAAGTGGTCGGCTATTACCACGCAGATATAGCGCGATCATCGCACAATCACATTATAGCATTTTTTTTACAGTTAGCGATTAAAAGGCTATAGTTCGATTTTTGCCATCTATCTATTATAGCAATTTAATTTATAAGCTTACGGAACAATAAACTAAACCAGTTACATTTTCATCAAAATGACACATAAATTACGTCAATATTTACAACACTTGCATACTTTGAAATTAATATTAAACTTTGTTCAGTTTGAGCGAGTTAAAGAAGCAGCTAAAGAAGGTATAGTTTGAGTCAAAGACCTGTGTTTTTAACTTTGGTCTACCGCAGTCAAATTATTTATATTTTGAAGATACTTATTTGTAGATTTGGGTCTCCCAGGTACTTTTAAGTGGATACATAACTCAATATTTGCTTACGTGTATAATTATTTGAAAATGTTGAGTTAACTTTCTTTATTGTTTATATTAAAAGCAACAATTTATCAAATTCAACTTTTTAAATAAAATTTCTTTGTCAATAAAGGTTTCATGATTATATACTTTGAAACCTCACCAATCCAACAGGATAATATAATATCTTAGTAAAATTAAACATGAAACACGAAATACAAATCCAAACTACGAATCTTTTCACTTGCCTTACCTAAAGTTCAAAATCCCTGTTCTTTATCCCACTTCCGTCCCATTTCCATATTACCTTTCCTTTCGAAAGTTCTGGAACACATCGTTCACAGGCAACTCTCTTTTTTCCTTCACAACAACAACCTTCTTAGCGACTATCAGTCTAGTTTCCGCTCAGGTCATCATACTGTCTCTGCGCTAATTAATGTAACTGACGACATCCGATGGGCTATAGAAAACAAGTCTATAATGATCCTTATACTCCTCGAATTCACTAATGCCTTCAATTCCATAGACTTTGACATCCTCCTTGGTATCCTTAAATCCCTTAACATTTTCTCTTCTGCAATAACTTGGTTTAATTCTTATCTTCGAGGACGTTCGCAGCGGGTTCGCCTTAATGAGGCTTACTCTGATTGGCGTGATCTTGTTGCGGGCGTCCCTCAGGGTGGCGTTCTGTCTCCATTGCTTTTCTCCGTTTTTATAAATTCTGTCACAACAGTAATTTCCTCCAAATTTCATTTATATGCGGACGATCTACAAATTTACACCCACTGCTTACCATCCAATATTCATGCTGCTATTTCATCGATTAATGATGATCTCTGCCGCATAGGTGAATGGACCAAGTCCTTTGGTCTGCGTATAAACCCTACTTAATCTCAGGCCATGCTAATAGGAAGTCGAGCAATGCGTAGTTTCCTGGGTTTGCTCAACCTTCCTCCCGACTTCTAAACGACGTCCCGATTGCCTTTACTGATACTTCTTAAAATCTAGGAGTTATTTTAGACTCAAATCTGTCGTGGAATGCTCACATCTGTGAAATCAGTCTAAAACAGCTACATAATTTCTTACCTTATTAACTTTAATAACCTTAACTAAAATTATTCTTCCAGAATCCCTCATCCAACCTATTATCTATTACGCAGAGGCGTGCTATTTGAATGCCACAGAGGAGCTCTTAAATAAACTGGAGCGCTTACAAAATTTATCTATCCGTTTCATATTCGGTCTTAAGAAGTTTGACCGTGTCTCCCAATTTCGAAATCAGCTTCAGTGGCTCCCAATTCGCCTTCGCAGGAACACAAGGATACTCTGCCTCCCTTTTACTGTCTTGCATTCCTCGGCTTCTCCATCCTATCTACGTGAGTGCTTTACATTTGTTCGTTCTGTGAACGAATCGGTAAGGCCAAGTAAACGATTTCTTACGAATGCCTCCATACGAAACCAATTTTTACTCATACTCCTTCACAGTACATGCAGTTAGGCTATGGAACTCCTTACCACATACAATTCGAGCGTCAAAATCTATGTCTATATATATGTTGTATTATGTATATGTATATATATGTATTATGTATATGTATATATATATGTATGTATATGTATATATATATGTATATGTATATACTTATGTATATATATATTATGACAGCTCTGACTGCGTATTTCTCCAGTTTGATGTTTTCTCTTTGACTGTTCGTATTCAAATGAATGTATTTTGTCAAAAATTGTATGTGATCTACAAATATCCGATAATTCTTATTTTTGTATCGCCGTAGTATAGCGCATGCCTGTAACGATACAAGACATTGATTCTTTATTTCAGAGTTTTTCTATGTATTTGTAAACGAATAAATAATAAATATTTAAATAATAATAAGTCTTTACAACAATAGTTAAGGTTAAATTAACTAGAAATAAAAAAGCCCTACCTTTTAGTGATGCTCGATTGTTCTATTAAAAATTCGTATTCGTATCAACAAGCAACGAGACATCTGAAACACCAGCTTTTATTTAAAATTCCAATACACTATTATCAACCTATGCCCCTGGCCTCAAGCAAAGTATTTAGTTACTACGCCTTTTATTTAGTTAGTTTAGATACAGGCCAGTGTCTTTAATAAGTTTCCAAGAGTTGTTTTGTAGAAGTAAGAATACCTTAGTAATTTATTAGACTTTAGCTTTTTGACTGCCCAGATCAGTTGGGCAGACTGTGAATGTGTTATTACAGAATCATTGGTTTTGTTTTTTCGATTCTCTGTATCACGTTCAATAACAAATATTGTAAGTAACAGTTGGCAGAAACACCAACCTCATATTGGGCGTTACGTGTAAGCGTGATAATCTGGGTTGCGGTTCGATATAGTAAAGCTGTTCTGCCCAAGTTGATTAATTACTAATGTTATGAAAGGTAGAAGTGATTAAAGGGATAATTTGATCCAAGTTAGTAATTATATTTAACTGCCATAAATGCAAGAAATCGATAGTTTTGAGAGTCCACCTTAGTATTCCTGGAATATTATTTATTGGCTGTCAACAAAGCGGCCCGTGGGCCGTGGCCTGCTCGCCCTTTTAGCTATGGAATGTAAAGTTGCTTAAACATAAAATGTAACAAAAAATGCATAAAAACAACAAAGATATCGAATTAAGTTCTTAATAAAATAAAAACTATATATTTTATTTCTTTGCAATGAAAGTTCCCTACCTATTTATCTTTTACAGAAATAAAATATAAGTACAGTTTTTAAATGCATCTTAACCGAAACCAACATTTAAAAAATTACTCAAATGCTTACTTAATTTTACGAAAATCAAATAAACGCCTGTTTATGCTACGCTTCAGTGATCCGCGATCAAAAACAATAGTACCCGAAGGTTGTCAGTCTACAAATAAGGGTGTTGTTGATAACAATTGTTTCCAATTTTGATAAGTAATTGTTCCTTACTTTAGAAAATCTGAGCAAAGCAGAAATTAATGCATAGAGCCTCTATGCATTAATTTCTTTATTTATTTTATTTTACAATTTATGTACACCCAAAATATAACTAATCATAAATGGGATAAAATGCTTGTACAAAGGTACTACTTATTTCATAAGAAATTTCTACCAGTAGATCTGGGACTGGAGAGTTTGATTAAAAACTACAAAACTAGTGTGCTTTTTATTCTAATTCTAAATTTATTAAAAATAACAAAAAAATGAAAAATAAATATATACATATATAATAAAAACCGGAGAAATACGAAGTCAGAGCTGTCATCGAGTACCTCTGTTTGAAAAAAATAATGTTTACCAAAGACATACACAGCGACCTAGTGAAAACGTTGGGGGCCTCTAATCTTCCATATTCCATAGTTTCGCGCTGGACAAAAGAGTTTAAGCTGGCTAGAACATCCACAGAAGATGAACATCGCGAAGGACGTCCATCCACACCCCTCACAGCAGAAAACGTGAAAATAGTCGAAGATATCGTAAAGCATATAGCTGAGACTACAGAGATCTCATACGGCAGTGTTTAAAGAATCTTTGCAATCGAATTGCATATGAAAAAGGTCTCTGTGCGTTGGGTGCCGAGAATGTTAACCGTTGAGTAAAATAAAAAACAAATTCGACATTTCGAGGGTGAATCTCGAAAAGCATCAGGTACCAAACGGATCAGGATTTTTTTTGTCTCGTTTCGTGACCATGGATGTGACATAGTTCCACCATTTTTACCCGGAAACTGAACAGCAGTCAATGACTTAGAAACGAGTTTTTTCGGAAAGGAAAGAAATTCAAGATGTCAAGTTTGGCAGGAAATTATTATGGTGTAATTCTTGGAAAAGGGAGCCATATTACGGGCTCTTATTACGCCGACCAAATAAGAAGATTGCGGGAGGCCATCGAGGAAAAAACACGAGGCAAACTGGGAGCTGGAGTGCTGTTTCACAAAGACAACGCACCGGCTCACAAAGCTGCCGTCGCAATGGCTGCCATTCAAGAAACGGGATTCGAATTGCTGGAACCTATTCCTATCCCACCCATCCTATTCGCCAGACCTGGATCCCAGGGACTTTTACCTCTTTCCTCGGCTCAAGGAACTTCTCCGAGGCAAAAAAAAATTGATGACGATGGCGAGGTCATGACTTCTGTAGACGCGTTTTTAGAGGGTCAAGGCAAATGGTTTTTTTCAAAGGGAAATATGGGTTTAGAAAAGAGATGGACGAAATATATTTACTTGCTAGAAGACTATGTAGAGATTTTTTTTACTAAAATACCCGTATTTAATATTTATTATCATTACTTTTGAATCACCCCTCATACTTTATCCAAAAACGCCCATGGAATCGTGGGTGTTAAAATGGAACTCTATTATACTTGAGTAATGCTTTCTATACTTGTAAAAGTAGATGAGCTCAAAGTCCTTTTTCTAATGAATATCTGCTACATTTTTTTGATTTGAATTTTTAATATCGATAAAATAAATAATTTTAGTATTTAATGGAATTTTTAATCTTAAATAAATAATTGTTTGAAGCTTGCAGGCTGCTTTCCACTAGTTCTCAACTTAACGTTTTCACTGACCTGTTTTCAACATGTGTCAATAAATTGTTTCTTTGAAAACTGTTGTCTATTAATGGTAAGAATCGATTTGAACTTTAAATAAATTATGCACTGTACCTACGTCGAATAACTTTAATCGATTTTAAAGTGTTTCTGGGTTTTTAAGTTGATTGTCTATAATTTGAGAGGATTTCTATCCATTCAACGCTACATTCACGCTCCATTTATAGAATAGACAGTCGGAGGTCTAATTTACGATACATCACTTACAACGAAATGTTACTTGGTTAAAAATATAAACAGGTATTTATATTTCTTTTCTGGTTGAATACAATTTCAAAGTGACTATGGCATGCGATTTTATTTGCAAATTACGAGTAACCTCAATAAAACACTGTTGGGATGTAAACCGTTAGCTAGCGTGTTGGCTGGCATGTTAGACCTACTTTTGTTTTAAGGTATTAACTATTGTTCGAGGCATCAACAAATTAATGTTGCATATTATGTTTCACGATTAACTTAATTTTGTGTTACAAACAAAATGTCTGATTTCCTGAGCTAGTTCCAGCAACACTAGCAAATGCGACGATTATTTTAGTTTGTGAATTTTGATGTAATAATAATAATACACTTTACTGTCAACCCAGTTACAAAATTGAAATACACATAGATTAAAACTACAAAACAAAAAAATGAAGAATGACAATGTGGGCGGCCTTATCACTAAAACAGTGGTCTCTTCCAGGCAACCCTGAAATTTTAAATTGCAAATTTTCTAGAACTACTGTTAGGCAGTGCATTTTAGCCAGATATTGAAGTAGACAAATACATATATACATTTATAGATACAAAAATACCATCATTAAACTTTTGAAATAAATATTCTTATTGTATACCAATACATATCACTGAGAAAGATAATTTTTTGCATTTGTTTTATATGCCTCAAGTGTTTTTACCGAATGTAAAGAAGCAGGGAGCGAATTCCGTAGAGAAGTGGCTTCACCGTGAACGGCTGCTGATAAGTACGGGATGTGTGCTTAGGAGTAGCCAGCAAAAAGTTACTGGCTGATCGCAAGATACGTTCTACGTGCTGATGCCGAAAACTAAAACGTTCTTTTAAATAGTGGGGCAGGATAAGGTTGAACAGTATTCCGTATAACAAATTAAGTATGTGAGCATTCCTTTGAAATCCAATTGAAGCTTTGATTTGAGCTTTGTTCGAAAATCAGAAACATGATCATATTTACGCAAGCCAAATATTAATCTTATGCACATATTTTGGAGGCGCTCCAGCTTGTTTAATTGCTCTTTCATTTCAGCGTAATCCAGTATAGGAAGTATCAGTGATTGCGTTAGAGCAATTCTGGTTGGTACGGGAAGAACATTGTGATGCCTTCAAAGAGAACCTATTGCAGAAAAGACCATTCTAATTACTGCTTCTAACTACGATTTCCATGGCATTGCGGAGTTTATTATAAGACCAAAGTATTTAACGACGGAACTGTATGGAATATGTAATCCGTCAAAAATCTTATCGTCAAAAGTCAAAGGTTATGAATAGCAATTTTACAGCGTAATTTAGTGCTACCAACGAGAATAACTGGCGTTTTATTGGGATAAATTTTTAGACCATGCTTATGGCTCCACTCAAGTATGGACGACAGATCCTCGTTGATAGTACCAGCAGCCTCATCAATGTCATCGAAACCAGCTTGCGTGTATATTTGTAAGTCATCAGCATAAAGATGGCAGGAAGAAGAAAGAGAGTGAGTTATGCTGTATATGAAAATAGAAAATAATAGAGGAGAGAGCACACCACCTTGTGGTACACCGGCCGTAGTATTGCTCCATGTGGACATGATGTCCTCTACACAAATACGATGCCAACGGCTTAGCAGATAACTGCGAAACCAATCAATCGCTGTTGAAGATATGTTAATAGAATATAAATTAATGAATTTACGGGATTCTTACCACGATTTTCGATTTTTATTTCGTGCGTCCGATATTTCGATGCTGTTGCAAACAACACGATGGCGGACTGGCAGATGTAGGTAGGTGGCGATGACAGTTAGAGGGAGATAAATCGATCTACCCTACTTTTCGTTCGTTTTGATCTGCTTTTTGAACTGGAACTCAGATTTTTGTTGTTTTTGCAATACACGCGTACCGTATCACTGGGTTTTTGACCCAACACACCACGATCGTTGTTTTTTAGTTTCATGAATGTACTAACCACTGGGTTCCACGTACTAGATAATTTAAAACTGTCTTCTCGATTAAAGCTATTACCACACTTTTTTATTTCTAAGGCTTCTTTAACGAGTCGCAGTATAGAGTATAAAATGCCTAAGAGTTTTTCAAAATCAACGGTTTTAAATGCGTTACTGAAATCTAGGAGTGGCAGTATTGTCAGCTGTTGCTGTTCCATACCTTGTCGTATACAATATCTTGCAAAGGGTGATGACCGTTCTATGATCTGATCGAAAGCCAGATTGAAAGGGATTGAGGAGATTGTTTTTTTAAAAGAAGGATAACGTTGCTGATGGACAAGGTGCTCTAGAATTTTTGAAAATAATGGCAAAATAGATATAGTACGGTATTCACACAAATCAATGGCATTGGATTTTTTGGTATGGGAATAAGATTTGCGTCCTTTCAGGAATTTGTAAATGTAGAAGATGTTAAGGAGTTATTAAAGATCTTGGTAATAACTGGGATAAAGATGTCAAGGATAGGAATGATCATATTACGGCTTATGTTATCACAGCCCACGGCATTGGATGTGATATTGAGTATACTCCGCTTAACATCACAATCAGTGAATTGTTAAAATGTAAAAGAAGGGATATTAGGCTTTGGCAACGTGGAAAGGTACGCAAGGTATAGTCTTTTACATGTCCATCCATATTGCTTGTACAGGAAAAATGCCCATTGAGGGCATCAAGATTAACATCAGAAGGTAAAGAATTATTGGATTTGCCAATTCGTAATGTTTTGAGGAACTTCCAGACTTTAGCTGGGTTACCGTTTTTGACTGAACAATGAATATGGCGTCTCTGTGCGTACCTTTACACCTTATTGCAATGATTTCAAATGGTTCTATAACGCTCCTTGTTTAATTCTGTCGGGAATGGTCTCATTTTTGATCTTGCAGCACTTTTTGTTGTAAAAATTTTTTAATTTCTTCTGTTAACCAGGGAGCGGGAAGATGCTTTACCTTCATAGAACAAACTGGAGCGTGTAGATCATAAAGTTCAGTGAGTAAGTTATTCAGGATAACAACTTGTTCATCAACGTCAGTTTCTTCGTCAATGCTGGCCCAATTCATACAACATCCTGCATCCAAACGAAATTTATTTACATCCATACCACCAAAATTACGACGCAGAAGAATTTTAGGCTTTATTTTCGGTGGACTTACCTTGTACGACAGAAATATGAGATCGTGATATGAAAACGCTTCTGCACTGCACTGGCCATGGTTATCAATATGACTTTGAGATGAAAGAAAAACTAACAGAGAAGGGGCACAGTTCGGAAAAAAATGCGTGGCGTTTAGTTTGGGTACGTGCAAGTTACTGGATTCGAGGATTGATGTTAGTTTGTTTGCACGGTGATCATTTTTCAGTAAACACGTAATGACATAATTCATTATGATGGTGTGTGTGTAGTTTGGAGTGAGCTCTTCGAGTAGCTTCTCGAACTCTAAAAAATAATTATTATGCATTGTTTTTTTTTAATTATTATTTAGGACAGCCAACACATTACAATACATTTACATGTATATATTTTTACAATATAATGTAACAAACATTGTATGTAACACACTTATAGGCTATCACAACATGCTAGTTAATCCATTAACAGAATAATAGACAATATAGATATTTTATATATATACAATATAAGTTAAAACTAATTCAGGAGATAATACACATTTTTAGACAAAAGTTATTCTTTCTTTAAGTTTAGAATCAAACAGGTATTTTTTTATTTTACATTTATAGGTTTTAAGTACATCATTACATATATCCAATTGCATAGATCTTTCCGATATATTGTAACTTTTGATAACTTTATTAATTGGAGCATTGTTGCCTTGATTAGTCCTAGACAAGGCTGATCGAAACATGACAAAATTGCTTGATCTGGCATTACGTCTGGGTACACAAAAGTTTATTTTTCCAATAGTTTGGGGGAGACCAATGTATTATAAATGATTTTGTGTAATGTGCAAAGATCTAGCATCACGCGCTGATTGGATAGAGAGAGTGTACTGTATTTTTGAATTTGCTTAGCATAGGAATTATATTTCTTCAGAGCCCCTTCTCTAAAGCACACGTATCTAAAGAACTTTTTCTGCACTCTTTCTAGTCTCTCTGAGTGTATCTTATATAAAGAGTTCCACACAATGTGACAGTCCTCTAAAACGCTGCGATGGCACGTATATAACTCCCAAGAGTATATTAGTGTAACTGAGTTTTATTTCCACAAATAAAATTCCATAATCAAATAGTAGACATAATTTTAACCACGTTTCAGATACACAGAGGGCATGGAAGTTCTCAAAATCGCAAAATGGTGGGCAGGAATACTCTGAGCATTTATATGGGCTACATTAAAAATATTGGTTGAGACAAAGAAATGCGAATCTAAAAACGCAGTTAGGGATGGTGCAGCACTATGAAACTAGCGTCACAGTTCAACTCTCCTGTTTGACAGGACTCAAAACATATAGTACTATTAGTATATATCTCTTCTAAACTCATTAGAAAAATATATTGCTTAATCTAAACCAAAAGTAAAAATATTCAAATTACGTCGGGAGAACAACAATAAAACTACAATTAGTAAATAAATATAACAATATAATAATGCCTACCTTTTTGCAATTTTACAAATAAATTAGTAATGAAACATTAAAAAAAAACACAAAACAATAACACAAAAAAATAACAGAAAAATCCTACATCCCGTTCATCTTATGTCCTTAATGTTAATGGGGACACGAGGATTATACAAAGCACTAAAATAAGAGTATTTAAGAAAATAAAGTAAAAAAAAAACAATAAAACAAACTTACGAAAAAAAAGTATAGTCAAGCCCATTTTTAGCTACAAATCCAAACCAAAAAGCAAGAAAAACTTAAATACATACTAAAATACATGATTGACAGTAAATATTGACTGGTTGTATATTGAATATTAGATAGATTTACGTATTGAAGTAAACAACGTTAAGATGGGCGTATCGCATGTGCCAAAAACTAACAATAATTCTGACTACTTTTTAATGACTCGCCGGCCTTTAGGTACGGTTGCTAGCTTTGATTGCTTACTGACATCAGATGGTTTTAATGTCGATTCTTCAAGAACGGATTTGAGATCTTCAGCTCCAGCAACGAATATGTCGCCACCACGATTCCAACATTTTTGGATGCCGAATTGTTGTCTAGCAGCCAGGAAAGTCTCATGCCTGAGTTTATTCAAATACTTGGATATGGTTATGCCAGTTCCTTTCAGAAGATACTTTGAAGACCTAGGTTAAGTTTGTGACTATAAACTTAACCAAAATTGGTCTAGGTTTGCCCTGAATGGGTTTACCTAGGCTGTGACCGTACCTGATGTCTCCATGGTTAGTTCTTGCATCTTTAATTTCTCAGCTGTCACTTTGCGCACTGCAGTAATGACATCCTCCTTTTTGTTTTCAGGAATCCCATGAAACAAAAGTATTTTGTAGCGTCTCTTCATCTCAAGCCTGTCACAGTCCCTTACCAAGTGTTCAACCTGTGACTGTAGTGTAGACATGGCAGAGAGGACAAACTTCTTTAATTCTGCAAAATCAGCTTTTAGTGTTGTAGTGGTTGGTATTATTGTGCTGGACTTCTGTGCCTCTTTAAAGTGTGCCTCTTTAAACTGTGCTATCCGTGTGATAAGTGCTTCCATCATTTTACGCATAGACTTTGAGCTTCAAGAATATCCATGATTAGTGTTCAATTGTGCTTGTTGCTTATGTTTACAGTAGTGTTTTTTTTAAAGGATTTTATTGCTGGGAGGTAAGGGTTTTTCTTACCACAGAAACGTTACAAAAATTCACAAGAATAAATTAGAAAATAACTTGATATATAATTAAAAAGTGCAGAGCCAAAAACTTTGTCTTATTTCAACAACTACCCCCATATAATGTTATTTTATTTCATTGCATAACTTACTTAATTAGGGTGAAGTAGTGGTCGTTAACTATTTTTTTAAAGATAAGTAGTGTTTCTGACTCGCGGATTTTATAAGGGAGTGAATTCCAGAATCTGACTGCATGAACGGCAAGTGAATAAGAGAAAAAGTCTGTTTTATGTGGATGTATTAGAGATATGAAGGGTACGATTATGTGCTCTGCATGGCACTTCTATCGAATGGTTAAAACATTGCTTTTTATAGGGAGCTTCCTTACAACCAATCAAACAAAATACATAAAAATCTTGGTTTTTTTTAATGCTTTTTCAGTTATGCTTCATAAAATTAAGTGTTTTAATATACATAACTTTTTTTAACATGCCTTTGGCATTGTAGCTTTCCTTCGTTTAGTTGAAAATGCAAGTAAATTCAAGCAATAAAAATTGCTATAATAGTACTTTATTATGTTTTTTTACGATAAATATAAGATTCCTCTATAATACAAAAAGTACAAGGACTAAGATAGTACACTTTTCACTCATGGGCCGTCCGCCCGAGACTCGTCCGTCTTTATTTGGGCCGCCTAAACAGTATATTAAGTAAACACAAATAAATGTCTTTTACGAACAAACGAACGCTCTATAAGACCTGCGTGATTTATGCCTCGCCAATCTTTGCCCGCGACAAACCCTCCCTCCTGCACAACCTGCAGGTGGTTCAAAATCTCTTCTATCGCACGGCCACAAACCACACAGGCCACCCTAGTACGTGCGTAACGCGGACCTGCACAGATATCTGGAACTACCAACAGTACAACAACATCTCAAAGTCCCTAAAGTCTCCCCCAGTCCTAAATTCGCAGTTCAATGTCGTTAGACATAGGAACGCACTCGCGTAAGTAGCCACGCAGCTAACGACCGATCTTGAAGCCCTTCCAGCTGCTAACTCTAATTCTCCTTGATCACCCTCAGGCCTATGAATGCACCTTTAGTGCTATGATATCTCCCAGCGGATGACCCCATAAGGGTCCCCGTTTTTTCTTTTTTTGCTGCCGAGGCACCCTCGCGGGAGGGAGGTGGAAGATGCGTCATGCATACCGCCCGCAGGTAAAGTCCTCTGCGGGGGGTTATGTGGGACTCACCAGAATGGCACCTACCCACTAAAAACCACCTGTTGGCTGTAGTTAGTACCGTTAGCCTTCATCGGAAGCGACACCCGTCGGGAAGTTGGGCGCGCTGGCGGAGACCCGCTAGCGGGTCTTCCGCCTGTAGTGAAAGTTGCACTGAAGGTGCTCAAAGGGACATGAGTTGGTGGCCGTTCTGGGCAGCCTCCGGTGAAGACGGGGCTGGGCAGAGGTCGGCCGAAGCACGATTTAGGGATCAATTCATTTAAATGAACCTATAATGAATTGAGAAGGGAACTATGCTCCGCCAGAGCTAGCAAACGCTCTGTCGGAGTACGTGAAGCCCTAAGTTTACGGGCTAAGACTGCGATTTCACTAACATCGATATTTTTCATAGCGTCGCAGATGATACGCATATCGTTTGCTACGGAGGATTGAGGAGTGGGTTTGTATGGGCGAGGAGCCGGGATGGGATTCGATGCGGGGCGCTGCCTCCAGTTTTCTGGGGCAGGCCTGGACTGTGTAGGCTTTGCAGCCGGAGGAACCCGGCTACGCAGCGGCGGAAAGTTTTCTTGAGAAAGGCGCGGGGCCTGTTTGGGTGCCGCCCTCTTGGAATTGGAGCGCATACAACGGGGTGCACGAGGGCAGCCCCTGTAATTTGCGGTGTGGCCGGACTGGCCACAAAGCACGCAATCGGGAGGAGAGGGAGTTTCAGGAGTGTGATTGCACTCCTTCGTGAAGTGAGGGACCAGGCACTTGACGCACCTGGGCGGGGCGGCGCAGTTGGCCGCCGCGTGCCCGTACAACTGGCACCGATGGCACTGGCCGGGATGACCGCGGCAATGAGGCGCCTCGATCGAGATCCCAGAGAGGCCGCAAATAGTGCTAACCCCTTTGAGGATCTCCCTGGACTTGGGGACGTTGGCGAGAACCACCAAAGCGAGAGGGTGTTGCCTCCCGTACTTGCTGTGCATTTTATGCACCGCGAGTGCCGGGAAGCCTTGGGACTGCAGATCCTCCAGGATAGCCTCGTTCGATAATTCGAACGGGACTCCCCTGAGTACCGCTCTGATCTTACGCTCTTCTGACAGAGCATAAGTGTGATAAGCATATTGCTTATCAGTGAGGAGCTTTGTTAAAGCACGAAAGTCGTCTATCGACGAGACTAAGATTTTAATAGATTTACCCGAGTTGGCCGCTTGGGTGTAATGGATCTTGTGCTCATTGCACAATGTTGAAACCTCAGTCCATTTACCCTTTTCCCGAAGGAAAACTGGTGGTGGGACCTTGGTCTTGACAGAAGTTGGGGCCGGAGCGGGTGTTGAAAGCACCGGGGCAGCTGGCATTGAAGACGCCGCAGGGGGTGTAGGACACACCGGGACGGGCGTCGAGGGCGCTGGGGCTTGTTTCAAGCGCTTCTTAGAGCGCTTCTTAACAAGTGTAAAAGAGGGAGGCTCAGGGCCAGTTGGTGTGGCGTTCTAGGATGACTCCGTCGCGGGTGCGCGCTTGTGGCGCGGAGGGGCGTCTACTTTGCAATCCATGTCACTGGAGGAAGGGGACGCTGGAGAGCCTAAGACCAGAGGGGTCTGGGGGACTGGGGTGGCCTGAGGAGCCATTAGGGGAATTAACGCCATTATATGCGGGATAAGAGAATCAAGGAAACGATATTTATCAGCATTTATAGTCATGCCTTCAGCACCGGTACTATCAAGTAACTTCTTCCTAAACTCATCAGAGCTTAGGGAAGCCATTGCGGAGGGGTTGGGGAGGGACAACAATATATTTATGCCTAGAGTTCCTAAATAAAACCTAGCGAAGCCTAGCGGCTAACCTCCCTACCAGCGGTAGGGGGGCTGGGGAGAATAACTTAAAACTAACAGTAGTACGCCGAAGGCCGCATTCTCGCTCCGATCGCCACGCGGTGCGGACGTGCAAGACCCAGCTCTCCGTTGATCGGTCCCTTCCCGCCATTCCGCGACGCTCAGTTTACTGACGTCACAGTCTAGCGTGTTGGCTCCGTGCTACGGTTTCCTAAGTCTTTCTACTCCGTCTGAGTGCTTTCGAAGTGCGATTTTTCTTTGCGACTAAGCCTCTTAGTCTTCAAAGTGCTGTGCTAAGTTGTGTTGTGCTTGTGCTGAGTGCAGTGTTGTGCCCGGCGTAAGTAGTCTGGTTTCAGTGCAAAGGATACTTAACGGTGACAACGAATTTGTACTGAACCAGTCCTTTTTATTTTTATTTATTTCTCTTCTCTATTTTATTTATTTTTCTCCTATTTTCATATTTATTTCTATCATATTTGTGTGTTTTCGTGTGTATTTGTCCTTTCTGTCGGTAAAGGTTGACCCTAACGCGGTCAACTCTTTACCTGCGCACCCTTTTTTAGGTTTCTAGGTAGCGGCCTTCGGCGTACTATTGTTAGTTTTAATTTATTCTCCCCAGCCCCCCTACCGCTGGTAGGGAGGTTTGCCGCTAGGATTTTGCTAGGTTTTTTAGGATCTAGGCATCTTTTATTATACTTATATTTTACATATTGTCCCAACCCCTTCCCAAATGGATAAGCAAATCGTCATTAACATTGCGAAGGCGTTCGCCCAAGCACTCGCCGCGTCGGGTGTTTCAATTTCTGACGACATATTTACGCAAGCTGTACTAGCGCTTAACGCGTCCCCGGCCCCTCAGGCCTCCAACGTCGAGACCCCTCAGGTCGTAAGCTCTCCTGCGTCTCCCGCCTCGTCCGAGATGGACTGCGAATCGGTCGCATCCTCTCACGCGTCGCGTCGTAAGCGTACCGCTCCCGGGAGCGACTCCGAACCCGCGTCTGATACGTCGTCAGATGCCGTCACCCTAACCGGCTCTCCTGAGCCCGCGTTTCAACTCGTCGCCAAGCGCTCCAAGAAGCGCTCTAAGAAAGCTTCGGTATCTTCAATACCCGAGCCCTCCCCGGTGTCTTCAACACCAGCCCCCGCGCCGTTAAAATCGCCCGTAGTAACCGCGTCTCCGTCGGTCACATCGAAGCCAGCGACGCGCTGCGCTCCCGTCCCGCCGAAGCCTCAGCTCCCTCCGCCCGTATTCCTGCGTGAAAAAGCGCGCTGGACCGCGGTTTCCAACTTGTGCAAAGTGCACAAAATCAATTACTTAAAAGCCGCCAACGCTGGCGAGACAATCAAAATCCAATTAGCGACCGTCGACGACTTCCGGTCTTTCACTAGGCTACTCTCGATAAATCAAATCGCATTTCACACCTACGCCCTCCCGGAGGAGCGTAAGATCCGCGCAGTACTACGGGGCGTCCCGTTCGAACTCAGCAACGAAGACATCCTCGATGACCTTAAGTCTCAGGGTTTCCCGGTCACAGCAGTGCACAAGATGCACTCCAACCGCGGTAGGCGTTTTCCGTTAGCGCTAGTAATCCTCTCCAATACTCCCAACTCGAAGGAGATTTTCAAAGAGGCTCGCACGATCTGCGGACTCTCGAACATCTCCGTCGAGCGTCCCAACCCCCGTGGTCACCCTGGACAGTGCCACCGCTGCCAGCTATATGGCCACGCAGCGGCTAACTGTTCAGCTCCCCCCAGGTGCGTTAAGTGCCTGGATCCCCACTTCACTAAGGAGTGCACTCGCACTCCCGAATCCACTTCCCCCCCTGCCTGTGTGCTGTGCGGCCAGTCCGGCCACACAGCAAACTACAGGGGTTGCCCGCGCGCTCCGCGCTCCACCGTCAAGAGGGTCGCGCCTAAACCGGCGCCGCCGCTCACCTCCGCTAACTTCCCGCCGCTGCGCAACCGGGGTCCCCCGGAAGCAAAGCCCGTTCAGCCGACGCCTACTCCGGCTCTGTCTTGGAGGCAGCGTCCGGCCGTCCCGCCTGCACCTTCCCAACCCATCCCAGCTCCCGTAGCTCCCGTAGGGCCGCGTCCCGCGTTGTCATCTTCCCCTCAGTCGTCGTTGGCTGAGGACATGAAGACCGTGTTCGACGTCATCCAAAACGTCGACATTAACGAAATTTCCGTACTCGCACGCAAACTGCGAGCCGCCCGCTCTCCTCAAGAGCGTTTATTCGCGCTAGCCGAGCATCACTCGCTCCTAAGTTCGTTGTAAATTCTTTTATTTTTGTATTAATTCGTAAATAATAAATTATAATGTCTAGACCCGCGAATCCCGCGTCCTGTCGTATCAAACCCAAGGGCTTATCCCTAATATCTTTTAACGCTCGTAGCCTGAACACAAACCTTCCCGAGATTAAACTGTTCCTTCAGAACAAAGAACCTGACTTATTCCTTCTCCAGGAGACATGGCTTACTCCAAACCGCTCCAGGGGATTCGCTATACCTAAGTACGCGTTTATTCGTAACGATAGGCCCAACTCTGACGGTTACGGCGGCACCGCTATATATTACAAAAGAGGCTTCCACTGCTGTCCTCTCCCTACCCCTCCTCTCCTCAACATGGAAGCCACTGTGTGTAGATTGGCTATGACTGGTCATCCGACCATCATCATAGCTTCAATCTACATACCTAGTGGTACAAGACCAATCCGAAGCGACTTTGAGGCCATTCTCGCCCTCGGCCATTCAGTCATTATGTTCGGAGACTTTAACTCCAAACATACTGACTGGACGTGCCTATCGACTAACACCAGCGGTATCGCTCTCCTCGACATCACTAACTCCCTTGACCTAGATGTCATATCCCCCGTCACTCCCACTCACTATCCCAACAACCCGTCCTACTCTCCTGACATCCTCGACTTTGCAATTATCAAGCGAATCAATCTTGACCTAAGGTCTATCGAACCGCTCGATGACCTAGGCTCCGACCATCGCCCCGTTTCCCTCGTGCTAGGACCGCCGAACGATAACGTCTCATCTCCTAAGACCTTTACCAATTGGGAAGGTTTTAAAAATACGTTAGTTTCAGCCTTAGAGGCTCCGAACTCTCCACTCGCGATCTCTCCCGAGCAATTAGATAGCCCGGATAAAATCGATTCATTAGTAAATTCTCTCACTGATGCTATCAACTCAGCCATCAGTGACAACGAAAAGGTTGCTAAGCAAGGCAAACCCACGCTTCCCTTAGCCGTTAGCAATCTTATTAAAGCTAAAAACGCGGCTCTCCGGAGAGCCAAGAAATATCCCACGCCCGCCTATAGAACAGCTGCGAATCAGCTTCAGCGTAAAGTTAGGTCTTGCCTCGCGGAACTCCGAGACGCTCAGATGAACGATCTCATGGCGAATATCTCTCCGTCCCACCAAGCGTACTATAGCATGGCCCGAGCCTTACGCGTAGACACCGTCTCTCACGTTCCTCCTCTCACTCGTCCCGATGGCACTACTGCTTTCGAAGTCGAAGAGAAAGCCGAATGCTTCGCCGACAGCATTGCCGCACAATGCTCGCCCAGCACGCAACCCGCGAATCCCACTCACATCAAAGCGGTGGAGGACGAAGTCCTTCTAAGAGACTCTCTCCCCATCACCGCCGACCCTGTCACAGTCTCTAATGACGAAATCTTGCTTCTCATTAGAAATCAAAAGTCCAAAAAGGCTCCGGGTGCGGATGGAATTTCCAACCACGCACTTAAGCACCTACCTCAACAGATGCTTACCTTGCTAGCTATCATTTTCAATGCCTGCTTCGACCATAGCTACTTTCCAAAAGCTTGGAAAGAAGCGACAGTCATAGGCATTCCCAAGCCGGGCAAACCTCTGAACGTCCCGGCTAATCACAGACCCATCAGCCTCCTCAAGGCAATGTCTAAACTTCTCGAGAGAGTCATACTCTCTCGAATGCGGAACCATCTGTTTCCAACGGATGGCGATCCTCTCATTATTCCCCATCAGTTCGGCTTTCGCGCTAAACACTCCTGCCCTCAGCAAGTCCATCGAATCGTCGAGTATATACTTGACGGTTTCTATCCGCGTCGTTATAAAACAGTCGCGGTTTTCTTTGACGTAGCCAAGGCTTTCGATAAAGTCTGGCACAGCGGTCTCGTTTATAAACTCCACAAGATAGGCTTACCGGATCGCCTAGTCAGGATAATAGCGTCGTTTCTCAAAGACCGTACGTTTCGATTTAAACACGAAGGCACGCTTTATGCACCTCGTCCCATAAAGGCTGGAGTCCCTCAAGGCTCAGTCCTCGCCCCTCTGCTGTACACCGTGTACACCAACGACATTCCCATCCCGCCGAAAGGCGTCGAACTCGCCCTCTTCGCTGACGACACCGCACTCTATACCAAAGGCCACGGTGTTCGGCGCCTTGTAACCAGACTCCAAAAGGCCGTAAACGCCCTTGGTGCATGGTTTCAAGAATGGCGCATCGATGTGAACCCTGAAAAGAGTTCTGCGATGCGCTTCGACCACAAACGCCGTCGTCCCGATGGCGATCCCCACGTTCGAATGTTAGGCATTCCCATCCCCTGGAAGCGCAGTACTAAATACTTAGGCGTCACATTAGATCCGACGCTTTCTTTCAAGCCACACGTTGAAAGAGTTTCGAAACTCGCTCGTCACTATTTAGTCCGCCTAAATAGCATGTTAGGTAGAAAAAGTAAAATGTCCTTCAGAAACAAACGTACACTTTACAAGGTCTGCGTTAGACCCGTCATGACGTATGCCTCGCCAATCTTTGCCCACGCCAAACCCTCCCTCCTGCACAAACTGCAGGTAGTTCAAAACCTCTTTTGCCGCCGGGCCACAGGCGCACCGTGGTACGTGCGTAACGCGGACTTGCATAGAGATCTTGAACTGCCTACAGTACAACAATATCTCAAAACACTCTCTGAAGCGTTCTTCAAACGCTCCGAAACCCATCCCAATCCTCTAGTTCGTGATTCTGTCTCATATGCTGCTCCTGTGTTAGACTCGAAGTTCAAAGTCGCTAGGCCTAGAAATGCGCAAACGTACTCATCCACCAGACTGTCACGCGATCTCGAGGCCCTTCTGGCCGCAAATTCTAATTCTAACGTAAATTCTAATTCTAACGTAAATCCGAATTAATGCATATTTAATTTTTCAATTTTTAATGTTTTCATTATTTACTTTTCATTTTTAATGTTTTTATTTTACTTTTAATTTTTGAGCACCTTCAGTGCTATGTAATCCCAGCGGGTGACCCCTTCTGGGCCCCGCTAGCGCGGCCTCTTTCTCCAATTGGCCGTCGCTCCGATGAAGGCTGAGTGGCAAAAATGCACGAGCCGACAGGGGGTTTTTAGTGGGTATGGTCCTGGTAGGCGTCGGGACGAGTCCCACATAACTTTGGAATCGCGCCAGAGTATGCGTCAGGGCATTTTTATCCTCCTGCCCTTCCCGCGGAGGGGAACAAAAAAAAAAAAAAAAAAACGAAGGCCGCTACCTAGAAACCTAAAAAAAAAGGGTACGCAGGTAAAGAGTTGACCGCGTTAGGGTCAACCTTTACCGACAGAAAGGACAAATACACACGAAAACACACAGATATGATAAAAATAAATATGAAAATAAGAGAAAAATAAATAAAATAGAGAAGAGAAATAAAATAAAAATAAAAGGACTGGTTCAGTACAAATTCGTTGTCACCGTTAAGTATCCTTTGTACTGAGACCAGACTACTTACACTGGGCACAACACTGCACTCAGCACAAGCACAACACAACTTAGCACAGCACTTTGAAGACTAAGGGGCTTAGTCGCAAATAAAAATCGCACTTCGATAGCACTCATAGGGAGTAGAAAAACCTTGAAAACCGTAGCACGGAACCAACACGCTAAACCGTGACGTCAGTAGACTGAGCGCCCGATCCAGTCTCGGTCTGCGTGCGTTCTCGAGCGCACGTCGATCGCAGACGCCTTCCCACTCTTTTAGCCCCCGCGCTAATTGAGCACCCAAATTTCACTGGTTGTTGTCGTAATATATAATTTCATAGTTGTATACCGTATTAAGTTTCTAACGCCGTTTTCACGGCGGACAGTGGCTCGTTAACCGTACTTCTAATAAGTTTCTAACGCCGTTTTCACGGCAGACAGTGGCTTGTTAACCGTACTTCGTGGAACGTGAGTTTCGTCGACGGGGTTTCGTCGTTCCAGGACTTCAAGTTCCATGTTCGAGTAAGTTATCCGCGTCGTCCTCAACCGCCCTACTGCGTGTAGGGTGGTTTTTTAGGAAGTTAGTCATCGTTGATAGGTTCATAGTATATATATTTATATATTGTCCTCCCTCCCCAACCCCTCCGCAATGGCTTCCCTAAGCCCTGAGGAGCTTCTGAATAAGCTGATCGCTGATTACGACGCCCAAGGCACTTACTGCCCCCCTCATATGATTCGCACACTGCAATCATTTCTCCCTCTAATCATGGCACTGTTCACACAGGCCCCTCAGGCCACCTCCGTCCCTCAGACCACTCTGGTCTTAGGCCCTCCCGCGTCCCCTTCCTCCAGTGACATGGAGTGCGAAGTAGACGCCCCTCCGCGCCGCAAGCGCGCACCCGCGACCGAGTCATCCTCGGACGCCACCCCGACTGGCCCTGAGTCTCCCTCCTTTACGCTTGTTAAGAAGCGCTCTAAGAAGCGTTCGAAACAAGACCCGGCGCCCTCGACGCCCGTCCCTAAACCCCCTGCGGCGTCTTCAACGCCAGCTGCCCCGGTGTCTTCAACACCCGCTCCGGCCCCAACTTCTGTCAAGGCCAAGGTCCCACCACCCGTTTTCCTTCGGGAAAAGGGTAAATGGACTGAGGTCTCGACATTGTGCAATGAGCAAAAAATCCATTACATCCGAGCAGCCAACTCGGGTGAATCTATTAAAATCTTAGTCTCGTCGATAGACGACTTTCGTGCTTTAACAAAGCTCCTCACCGATAAGCAATATGCTTATCATACTTATGATCTGTCAGAAGAGCGTAAGATCAGAGCGGTACTCAGGGGAGTCCCGTTCGAATTATCGAACGAGGCTATCCTGGAGGATCTGCAGTCCCAAGGCTTCCCGGCACTCGCGGTGCATAAAATGCACAGCAAGTACGGGAGGCAACACCCTCTCGCTTTGGTGGTTCTCGCCAACGTCCCCAAGTCCAGGGAGATCCTCAAAGGGGTTAGCACTATATGCGGCCTCTCTGGGATCTCGATCGAGGCGCCTCATCGCCGCGGTCATCCTGGCCAGTGCCATCGGTGCCAGTTGTACGGGCACGCGGCGGCCAACTGCGCCGCCCCGCCCAGGTGCGTCAAGTGCCTGGTCCCTCACTTCACTAAGGAGTGCAATCGCACTCCTGAAACTCCCTCTCCTCCCGATTGCGTGCTTTGTGGCCAGTCCGGCCACACCGCAAATTACAGGGGCTGCCCTTGTGCACCCCGTTGTATGCGTTCCAATCCCAAGAGGTCGGCACCCAAACAGGCCCCGCGCCTTTCTCAAGAAAACTTTCCGCCGCTGCGTAGCCGGGTTCCTCCGGCTACAAAGCCTACACAGTCTAGGCCTGCCCCAGAAAACTGGAGGCAGCGCCCCGCATCGAATCCCATCCCGGCTCCTCGCCCATTCAAACCCACTCCTCAATCCTCCGTAGCAGACGATATGCGTATCGTCTGCGACACTATAAAAAATGTCGATGTTAGTGAAATCGCAGTCTTAGCCCGTAAACTTAGGGCTTCACGTACTCCGACAGAGCGTTTGCTAGCTCTGGCGGAGCATAGTTCCCTTCTCAATTCATTGTAGGTTCATTTAAATGAATTGATCCCTAAATCATGCTTCGGCCGACCTCTGCCCAGCCCCGGCTTCACCGGAGGCTGCCCAGACCGGCCACCAACTCATGTCCCTTTGAGCACCTTCAGTGCAACTTTCACTACAGCACTACAACGCACTACAGCGCGCCCAACTTCCCGACGGGTGTCGCTTCCGATGAAGGCTAACGGTAATAACTACAGCCAACAGGTGGTTTTTAGTGGGTAGGTGCCATTCTGGTGAGTCCCACATAACCCCCCCGCAGAGGAATTTTCCTGCGGGCGGGTATGCATGACGCATCTTCCACCTCCGTCCCGCGAGGTTGCCTCGGCAGCAAAAAAAAAAAAAAACTGAGCGCCACGGAATATCGGGAAGGGACCGATCAACGGAGAACGGGGTCTTGCACGTCCGCACCGCGTGGCGATCGGAGCGGGGTATGCGTAAGAGCATTTTTTAAATCCAATTGCCATCCCCGCGGAGGGGAACAAAAAAAATGCGCCCACTCTCCGTACATCCAATCGGAAGCGAACGATTGGACGTACGGTCCTTCGCACCTCATTTGTCTAATACGACTTGAGAGCAGCCATTAATGAGTCTACGTTCGTCTTTTACGGCTTTCGTTAACAAATCTCTGGTGATTTTTCTGTCTGCGTACTTCATGCTTGGCGTTAGCTACGCTAGCCGGTTTGATGTCGGTCGTAACGTAGTCAAAATCGCCTCCTTTCGCCCCGACCATAACCCGAAAGTGTTCATTTCTTAGTGCAATTGATGACAATGATTAGTGTTAACGTTGTGATTTATCATGAACACGGCTGATTTATCTGCAAATATTTGTATCATGTGTTGATATTTTGGTTTAAACGTCCTGAATATTATCGGAAAAATATAAGAAAGGAGAATTTAAATCAGTTATTCAATCCTTGTTTTGGAAATATAGTTTAAATGTTGGTTTATGATGTTTGTTTGTCCCAGAATTATATTATATTTACTTTGCTAACCTTTCATAGAGCTCAACTTCATTTTATATATTTTAACGATGAATTCATACTGAACGAGCCACACATAATTAGTTACTAATTTATCTTATTCCAAAATTAAGATTTTATTGCTGAATGCTAAATTATAATTTTTTTATGTATAGTTTGGTAGGATATACATATAGTTTGGACGACCTGTTTGTTGTGGAGGTAAGTACCCTTGCCTTCCATGCCAGAGGTCCCGGGTTCGAATCCTGGTAGAGGCAAATATTTTATTATATTGGGATTCAAGTCATGGATGCGTATGTATGTTTAAGGTTATTTCTAATATTTATACATGAAAAATAATCTATCTGTGCTTATATATATTTCTTAAGTTTATTTATCCGTTATCTAGTATCCATAACACAAGTTCTGATATACGTGATTGATACTGAATTTGGGCTAGATAATGTGAAGTGATTGTTAGAAATATTATGTTAGAAATATTATTATTATTAAACTGTGAATTTTCAGAACTTTACAATGAAGCATAATTTACAGAATTTTATCCCTTGAATGGAATAAGTAATAATACTAGGAACACAACTCACTCTTGCGGCATCGCTGCCGCTGTTTTCTTGTTACAACAATCAGCAAGTCAGTATTGACTGGCTTCTTCGATGATATCTAACAATACAATAAAACGTTAAGTGTTTAATATGTGTTATTTAAAATGTTAACGCAATTTATTAATTTCTCTGATATGTTCCTTGATAATCTCGTTAGTATTATTATAATGTAATCATCCTGTTGTAAATATATATATATATATATATATATATATATATATATATATATATATATATATATATATATTTAAATACTATTCATAATATCGACGCTTGAAAGGCAATCCTTACTAATCGACATAAATCCGTAAAATGAGTTATATATACCATTCGAACCGCACGATTTTTATGCGTCGTTTGGTCTGGGTCTCATAGTTCTACGACAAGTTTTATTGTCGCTTAGATATTGGTTTTAAGAATATGCAGCAGTTAAGACAGTCTAACATTTATAAATATGAACTTAGTTGGTTTTTCATGTATTTACTTTTTAATTTATGTGTATTAACATATTTTTACCTGTCATTAAATTTTCGTTTGAAATCACTTAGTAGATTTTACCTACACAAAGCAATTGTAAGTTATGTGGTTATATATTTTTACTTGATAAATTTATTTTTCAATTTAAACTGGTGCTTATAAAAGTGTCAGGTGTCTTATTTTGACACTATGGATAGCTATAGAAAAAATATTTCTACGAGTGTTAACATAATTTTACTCGAGCAATTAGGTAAATTTTCATGATTTTTTTTTTAAATACTTGAACTTTAATTAAATCTTTCTCCTGTAGTTTTCTAAATGTCGCTTAGTGAGGATTGCCTTTCAAGCGTCGATATATAGAATTTTTCAAATATGCGTTTTATTGTCTTGATCTGTGAACCTGCCTTCGATATATTAATTAGTAGGTATTACAGCTAACTAGTTTGAATGACAAGTTAGTGGTTAAAATACAAATACCAAATTTAAATCTGATTTTACTGAATCGCTATCGCGTTTTGCTTGATATAGCGCATAAATTATTAACAAGTGTAAATTAGACCTAAGTGCTGTTGGCTCTGTGAAACAATAAATAAATAAAATAAATAAAAATAAATAAAATTATATGCTATCATATTTCATGAATCAGTGCACTTTGTCATTAGATTAACAATAACGAAACTTTGGATATCTAAAAAATATTTTTAATTGAACTTATGCACCGAGATTTTCTATACTTCTTAGCCCATATATGCCCTTAACTATTTTTTTCTCCGATTTCTTTCATTTTTCGATATGTGGACTGTGAAGGGTTCTTATGAAGACTGCAACTGAAGCTTTAAGGTTGCACTGAGGGAAGGATTTTTTTTTTAATGGGTCGAAAACGACCCATGAGTCAGTTGTGGTCGTTATTGTGGTGGGGTCGTTATCGATCCACAAATGTTTTCACAACTATATTTGTGTAATAAACATGTATTTCATAACACTTTCACTGTTATGAAATAAATCATCTATCTAATTCTATCTAATGATTTCTATAAAATAAAAACTACATAATAAGTTTTTTAACGTAGATAAAAATATTACTTATATTATTATAAGCAGAAGCGGACTTTTTTGCCAAAAAAAATTTAAAAGAACCAGTGGTCACCAGTAGTAAAAAATCTAGCCGCCAATAAAAAGTTATTTATTTATTTTGGTAGATAATACTTTTTATTGATCGATAGATCACGCTAAGCGTAGGAAATAAGCGTTTCGTTTCACAAAATTGCTCGTTTTCCATAACCTGTTTTAAAGGACAAAAACGACCCACAGTGCATATATGGCTTAGTTTTATGTAGGTATATGTAAAAACTTGTTCAGTTTAAGAAACAATTTGGGGCGTCATTCAATTTCTGGTTCATAGGCATGCTTGATTTAAAATATACACAGTATTCGGAACTTGAATAATTCAATTTTAATTATCTCAATGTTTTAAGTCATGTACCAAGTACATTAGCCACTTATAAAATTGAGTACCCACTTCCTTGTACGTGAAATCGAAAAAGGTTTAAGTCCGCAAGTCACACATGAAGTGGAAAGACGATACGGTCCTTTTGCGAGGTAACTTGATAAGGGTTGATACCTCTATTTTGGGCAGGCTAAAATCTGGAAAAAAGGTTTTGTCTATATTTGACGGACAAAGGGTTCGAAAGATCATTTAGTATATGATGAAGCTTTTTCTTGATGAGTGTCTTTTGCGTTTTGAAGCGTAACAAAATAAATCTAAAATAGCATTGAGAGAAGCTAATCAAATGCTTATTATATTTGTTGTTATTCAAATCTTTGTGTATTTTAATCAAACTATAGATGTTTTACATATTTTAACAATTTATGTACTCATTCAGAGTACAATAATAAAATAATTTAAAATCTGCATAAAACTTGAAAATATTTGCAAAATATTTCACGTAAGTTTGTTATTAATACCTCCTAATTTCAAAGAATAAAGAAAGATTTCAGATTAAATTTGCCATATTTGTTTGTTTTTTGTTCCCCGGATTTGTATGATGAATCTTCAAAGCTACATTTGTGACCATCCAAAAAGCCTGCGATAACCTAGCGAAACGTGCGGCTTGCTTTGAGGCCGCTGTTTCTTGCAAAAGTTCGAAAAGCAAATCTTGACATGCCAAACTTGCAGTAACTGTCCACCAAAAAGTTTGATACATAAAATAATGTCCCGATTTTTCACAAAAAACTTACCCATACTACTGAATGGCTGCTTTTTCTGGTTTAAAGCAGAACACATCTCGCATGATTACATACATCCAATAAATGCCCTATATTTTACAATAACATGATTTCATGGCACCATTCTACACACATTTGTTTTTACTCTTTTGTCAAAACAAGTAGTAACCACCTCTTGCAAAGCCTGCTAACCTTCAGACGCTCTAGTATAAACGCTTTGTAGACATTCTAGGACCAAATACACTGTTTAAATAAGAACATTTTTTGTCGCACTTAATTCCACTAGCTTTAGTTATCCTCACCAACACTCCCAACTCGAGGAAGATCTTCAGAGAGGCTCGCACAATCTGCGGACTTTCGAATATCTCCGTCGAGCGTCCCAACCCCCGCGGCCACCCTGGGCAGTGCCACCGCTGCCAGATCTATGGCCATGCAGCGGCTAACTGCTCAACTCCCCCCAGGTAAGTTAAGTGCTTAGACCCACACATCACAAAGGAGTGCACTAGCACTCCCGAATCCACCTTCCCGCCCTGTCTGTGTGCTGTGCGGCCAGTCCGACCACACAGCTAACTACAGGGGTTGCTCGCGTGCTCCGCGCTCTTCAGCTAAGAGGCCTGCACCTAAACCGGCGCCGCCACTCACTTCCGCTAACTTCCCGTCGCTGCGAAACCAGGATCCTCCGGAAGCAAAGCCCGAGCAGCCAACGCCTACTCCGGCTCTGTCCTGGAGGCAGCGTCCAACTGTCCCGCCTGCACCTTCACGTCCTATCCCAGCTGCCGTAGGTCCCGTAGGACTCATATACTGCTCCTGTCTTAAATTCGAAATTCAAAGTCGCTAGACCGAGAAACGCGCACACTGGCAAACCCACGCAATTAACTTTAGATCTCGAAGCCCTTCAGGCCGCAAATTCTAATTCTAACGTAAATTCTAATTCTAACGTAAATCTGGATTAATGCAATTGTATTTTTCAGTTTTAATGTTTTTAATTAGTTACTTTTCATTTTGAGCACCTTCAGTGCTATGTATTCACCTTCAGTGCTTTGAGCACCTTCTGTGCTATGTAAATCCCAGCGGGTGACCCCTTCTGGGCCCCGCTAGCGCGGCCTCTTTCTCCAATTGGCCGTCACTCAGATGAAGGCTGAGTGGCAAAAAATTGCACGAGCCGACAGGGGGTTTTTAGTGGGTAGTGGTTCTGGTAGGCTTTTTTTTTTTTTGCTGCCGAGGCACCCTCGAGGGAGGGAGGTGGAAGATGCGTCATGCATACCCGCCCGCAGGTAAATTCCTCTGCGGGGGGGTTATGTGGGACTCACCAGAATGGGACCTACCCACTAAAAACCACCTGTTGGCTGTAGTAAGCGTATACCTTTAGCCTTCATCGGAAGCGACACCCGTCGGGAAGTTGGGCGCGCTGGCGGAGACCCGCTAGCGGGTCTTCCGCCTGTAGTGAAAGTTGCACTGAAGGTGCTCAAAGGGACATGAGTTGGTGGCCGTTCTGGGCAGCCTCCGGTGAACACGAGGCTGGGCAGAGGTCGGCCGAAGCATGATTTAGGGATCAATTCATTTAAATGAACCTATAATGAATTGAGAAGGGAACTATGCTCCGTCAGAGCTAGCAAACGCTCTGTCGGAGTACGTGAAGCCCTAAGTTTACGGGCTAAGACTGCGATTTTACTAACATCGACATTTTTTATAGCGTCGCAGACGATACGCATATCGTCTGCTACGGAGGATTGAGGAGTGGGTTTGTATGGGCGAGGAGCCGGGATGGGATTCGATGCGGGGCGCTGCCTCCAGTTTTCTGGGGCAGGCCTGGACTGTGTAGGCTTAGCAGCCGGAGGAACCCGGCTACGCAGCGGCGGAAAGTTTTCTTGAGAAAGGCGCGGCGCCTGTTTGGGTGCCGCCCTCTTGGAATTGGAGCGCATACAACGGGGTGCACGAGGGCAGCCCCTGTAATTTGCGGTGTGGCCGGACTGGCCACAAAGCACGCAATCGGGAGGAGAGGGAGTTTCAGGAGTGCGATTGCACTCCTTAGTGAAGTGCGGGACCAGGCACTTGACGCACCTGGGCGGTGCGCGGCAGTTGGCCGCCGCGTGCCCGTACAACTGGCACCGATGGCACTGGCCGGGATGACCGCGGTTATGAGGCGCCTCGATCGAGATTCCAGAGAGGCCGCATATAGTGCTGACCCCTTTGAGGATCTCCCTGGAGAACCACCAAAGCGAGAGGGTGTTGCCTCCCGTACTTGCTGTGCATTTTATGCACCGCGAGTGCCGGGAAGCCTTGGGACTGCAGATCCTCTAGGATAGCCTCGTTCGATAATTTGAACGGGACTCCCCTGAGTACCGCTCTGATCTTATGCTCTTCTGACAGAGCATAAGTATGATAAGCATATTGCTTATCGGTGAGGAGCTTTGTTAAAGCACGGAAGTCGTCTATCGACGAGACTAAGATTTTAATAGCTTCACCCGAGTTGGCCGCTCGGGTGTAATGAATCTTGTGCTCATTGCACAATGTCGAAACCTCAGTCCATTTACCCTTTTCCCGAAGGAAAACGGGTGGTGGGACCTTGGCCTTGACAGAAGTTGGGGCCGGAGCGGGTGTTGAAGACACCGGGGCAGCTGGCGTTGAAGACGCCGCAGGGGGTGTGGGGACGGGCGCCGAGGGCGCCGGGTCTTGTTTCGAGCGCTTCTTAGAGCGCTTCTTAACAAGGGTGAAAGAGGGAGGCTCATTAGGGCCAGTTGGGGTGGCATTCGAGGATGACTCGGTCGCGGGTGCGCGCTTGCGGCGCGGAGGGACGTCTACTTCGCACTCCATGTCACTGGAGGAAGGGGACGCGGGAGGGCCTAAGACCTGAGGGGTCTGGGGGACTGGGGTGGCCTGAGGGGCCATTGAGGGCATTAACGCCATGATATGCGGGATGAGAGAGTCTAAGAAACGATACTTATCAGCATTTATAGACATGCCTTCAGCACCGGTACTATCAAGTAACTTCCTCATAAACTCTTGAGAGCTTAGAGAAGCCATTGCGGAGGGGTTGGGGAGGGACAACAATATATAAATATATATACTATGAACCTATCAACGATGACTTACTTCCTAAAAACCACCCTACACGCATTAGGGTGGTTGAGGACGACGCGGATAACTTACTCGAACACGAAGACTCGAGGCACCTGGAACGACGAAATTCCGTCGACGAAGCTCACGTTCCACGAAGTACGGTTAACAGCCCACTGTGCGTCGTGAAAATGGCGTTAGAAACTTATTAGATGTACGGTTAAAACCCACTTTCCGCCGTGAAAACGGCGTTAGAAACTTATTAGAAGTACGGTTAACGAGCCACTGTCCGCCGTGAAAACGGCGTTAGAAACTTAATACGGTATACAACTATGAAATTATATATTACGACAACAACCAGTGAAATTTGGGTGTTCAATTAGCGCGGGGGCTAAAAGAGCGGGAAGGCGTTTGCGATCGACGTGCGCTCGAGAACGCACGCAGACCGAGACTCGTCTGGTAGGCTCGGACCGAGTCCCACATAACTCCGATCGCGCGCGCGGAGTATGCGTCAGAGCATTTTTTATCCTCTTGCGCTCTTCGTGGAGGGGAACAAAAAAAAAAGTCGCACCTAAACCATAGGCTTGCTAACCGCAGTGACACGTCAACCTCATCACAGATGCACGACAATTATCGGGAAAGTAATTACAAGCGCGTCTAAAGTCACTGAACTACTCATATGCAATGTTCCAAGAACTTAAATTAACATTCTTACTGAAAATGTGTAGACACACAAATTTCAAAACAATTACCTCTATCTGATAAGACGTTTCCGCAAATAAAATAGTGTAATGCGTCTAGACAGTTTTTTTCCGAATCAAAAAAGTTAAATTACAGTAGTGTCCATTATTTCACATCACTCTCGATATCCTGATGATGAGTTCATAATTAGCTGAACTGTGCAATGTGCTTGTCAATGCATTTCATATGCTGCCATAAGTATGGACTTCATTTTAATTGGGACTTCAGTTTCAGTAAGTTGAGTAGGAACAACACCAAATATAAAATTAAAATAGTTCTCTGTAAAACCACGCAAAAACAAATTATGTTAAACTAAACGATGAAATGGTTGAAAATTACGATAAATTAAATGTTTCGATTAAATAGCCAGTATAATGCTGTAGTTATATCAGTAATACACCTCGGGTTGTTCCAAAAAAAATTTAAGTTTTTTTAGAGAAACTTCGTATAAGCTTTTCTCCTAATATTAGAAGAATCAAAAGATATTTCCTCGATCTTGAGAGTCATATTTCAGATAAACAAATGTACTGACTTTGATGGCGGTGATACTTATAAGTTGAACTTTGTTTGATCAAGATTATATGAAACAAAGTTCTTTGATTAGCTGGTACCGAGATTTAAAAATACCTTGTTAAAAATTTGTTCCCTGAAAGCTTTATCCAGTTTTGATTTGTAATTAAGAACTACCAGTTATAAAGTGACCCAAGAAAATTTTCTAATAGCTCCAATATAGATTCTAGCTAGTGCTCGCACCCGGTTTTCGGATTGTAAATTATATCCAGCAAGTCCAAAACCTTCACGAAAACTTCTACTTACCCAAAAAATTACAAATAAGATGTACGTACCTTATTGATGACTTATCCTGACCGAGTTTAATAAAAATAAATTTATATTTTTTATTTTATTATAATTAGGTAAAAAACGTTTTCACTTCAAGAGAATTTTTAGAAAAGCTTATAATATGTTAGATGTGACGGCTAATCGCCTTTATCTCAGCTTATATAACGCAAAAATTCTAAGATTATCGATCGAAAACAAGGCCAGTCAGCTTGAATCACTGCTTTTTGGTGGTTTCTCAATCTCCGGAACGGAAGTGTTCTTGACGTCTTCTTGGTTAAACTTTATAACACAGGATTGACCAATAGCGGTATAGCAACCAATATGCGTAGCATCACTGATTAGTTTGTGCAACCAATAATGGGGCCAGCTAGCTTGAACTTTGTACAAAGTCGTAGTTCAGCGTAGTTTTATAAAGATGCCAGTTTCCCTTGCTTAATGCAAGATTATTTACATTGAACCGCTGCACAAAAATAGGTAGAGCATACGTCAACAACGTCGTCCAATTTGGCTTTTGACTATTAATTATCAACACTTCTAAGCTTAAACTGCAAAGGCCATATTTTTATATATTTTTAACTGTTGATTTTGATGATTACCGGGTCCAAGCTTACTAGCTTAGTAGGAGTTAAACTGTGAGTAAAGAGGACCCATGCAAAATATTTTAAATATTTGCTTTACATGACTTGTTTCGTATAAATAAAGCCATATTTATAGACATTTCATTGTATTTGTTGGTTATTTAATATGCTTTTTGTAAAGTATAAATGATAGATTTTCTGATTTATAAATATGTACCTATATATAATTTGTAATTTATTTTTATAATCCTTATTTTGGGTTATTTAATTATCACAATTATTTTATGAAGTTATTTTATGTTTTAATAAGTTAAGTAAGTCAGTAATAATATTAAAACTAAGAACATTACCATGGAATATATTAAACAAATTTTGATAAATTTACATGTTTTTCTTCCTTCAAATAGAACAAATACCATCATACAGCTTTACTAAGCCATGAAATGTTTTGTTGCACTCCATAAAGCATATATTGTTGTAAGTCTCGTTGTTAGATGCACATACAGGATCATACACCTTTGAGCATATACACAAAGGTTTTATTTTCACATTATTTGTTGGTAAAGTTGGTTCAAAAGCACTGCTTGTTGTATACGTTTGTCTCTCATTATTTGTTGGCAAAGTTGGTACAAAAACACTGCTTGTTGTATACGTTTGTCTCTCATTATTTGTTGGCAAAGTTGGTACAAAAACACTGCTTGTTGTATACGTTTGTCTCTTATTATTTGTTGGCAAAGTTGGTTCAAAAACACTGCTTGTTGTATACGTTTGTCTCTTATTATTTATTTCATTGTGTGGATTATAGTCATACACATCATATTTTAAAGTCTGTTTACCTCTTGAGTCATTATTTCTCAATACTTCCTTTCTTTTCATTTGGTAGGCTTCCTCAATTCGGCCTTCCGCTGTGTGATAATTAATAACTTTACCTTCATTTTGTGTTTTATGTTTGACATTGTTATCATATCTTTTCGTAGCAATATTCCTATATGTTTTTTTTCTTTCAGATTTACTTGAGTGAACTGTAGGGTTAATTTTAATTTCTGATAAAATTTCTGGTGATGAAAAGGAATCATCTGATAAATCAGTCAATTCTGACGAAAACGAATTTAAGCCAAGAGAATCGGAGACGGCCAAAGTTCTCTTGCTGGTCGGTTGTTCATCTTGGTTGTCAATATCAAGTTTTGTATGTTTATATAAATCATGTGTGCTTTTCAATTGAATTGATGAAGTCGTTTGGCTTATTTTAAATTTCGACGCTACTTCTTTCTTGTATTCCTCTTCATTTTCAAGAGAAAGTCGGTCATTTATAATTTTATTTATTTGAGTGGTGCTCGATTCGAATGACGATAATGTACGTTCTATTTGAGATTTAATTGTTTTGTCTGGTTCATTGTTTTTATTTAGATCAACTGATGCGTCCTTAGGCCTCTTATAGCTTTTAAATTTCATAGATTTTTTAATATATATGGATTTTAATTTTGAAGTTTCATCTTGTTCTTCCTTGCTGCCGATACTGCCAATTGAATGCTTATGTACTTCAGCGGTGCTCGTCATTTCCAGACCTGTTACTTCTTCATCACTTTTCATGTATTTTTGAGTCAAAGGCTCTGAATGAATGTATGTTTCGGTAGGTTTTATTTGATCAGACAATAATGTGAATGTTTCTGGTAGTGATTCTAAGTCGAACTCTACTCGTTCTTCGACATCAGATGACTTTGTTTCATACGAAAACTCTTCAAGTTCATCTGGTTTGTATTCATTGAGTTTTCTCCGTCTTATTTCAAACGACGATACATCCGACGTTCCAGATTCATAATCTTCATGGTCGGTAAGATGGTACTTATTTTGTAATCGTTTTTCAGGAGAAAAGTTCTCTAAATGAGTTGTAGCAGCCACTTCAAAATATTTGATTGGCTCAGTTGTTTTCATATTTTTATTTAGATCTTCTACCTGATATTTTTGTCTTAACCTGTAAAACATAAAAAACTCATGTGTATATATTACCGCAAACTTTTTAGTTACTTGTTAAAATGCTTTGCAGAAAAAAGTTTTCCATTTCAAAAGGCACAACATCAGTTTCATACAATGGTATTGGAGTTTTAATTTTTGAAGTTGACTTTTTCTATCAACAAAATATTAAATTTATTTGCAAACAAATTTTATGTATTAGTTCATACAACGAGCCGTACTCAAGATACAAACTTATTATTTTCTCATGTAATCAAGGATGATTAGTTTTGTGATTTCTGTGATTTTACAAAGATAATATTAGGTCTTTACCAATGAAATTGCCGTTTTTCACGAAATAAATGAAGCGTAATTTTTTTATATATTTTTTATTTCTATTAATCAAAATGATCACCCATGCAATCAATGCATCTTTGCCAACGCATTGGTAGCTTATTGATGCCTTTCTTGAAGAAATCAGCTGGACGGGAGGCAACAAATTCTTCAGAGGCATTTTGTACTGCCTCTCGGGTATTGAATTTTTTTCCCACCAAGAAGTTATCCAAATTCTGGAAAGAAGTCTGTAGGCGCAAGGTCTGGTGAGTACGGCGGATGACGGAGAACTTCCAACCCCAACTCTTGTAGCTTGGAGACCGTCTGCTGTGCAGTATGAGGTCGCGCGTTGTCGTGCAAGAGCAGTGGAGCCGAACGATTGACCAAAGCTGGTTGGAGACGTGCGAGCTTCTCCATCATTGTGTTCAGTTCTTCACAGTACACATCTGCAGTAATGCTTGTCCCGTTTGGCAAGAAGCTGTGATGAATTACACCCGCGTTAGACCACCAAACAGTGACCATCACTTTTCTAGGGGTAAGTTTTTGTTTAGGGCATTGTTTGGGTGCTGAACCAGGGTCCAACCAACTTGCTGAGCGCTTACGATTGTCAAACAGGATCCATTTCTCGTCACAAGTAACAATGCGGTTCAGAATTCCTTCATTTGTATGCCTGCTGAGCAGTGCAAGGCACGTCTCCACGCGTACTTCGCGCTGGCGGCCATTGAGTTCGTGGGGTACCTATTTGTCAAGCTTTTTTACCTCGCCAATTTGACGCAAATGGACCAATATTGTTTTGATGCTAACGTCGAAAGCTGCTGCTAATTCAGCCGTGGATTTAGTTTCATCAGCTTCCACAATTGCGTTTAATTCGTCATTGTCGACCAAAGTTTTCGGACGACCACGGGGTTTCAAATTTTCCAAATTTTTCAGGTCAAAATTTCCAGAACGGAAGCGGGTAAACCAATAACGGGTGGTGCGTTCGTTTGTAAACGTCGTTGATGTTGCGTGCCGCTTGTGCCGCTTTGCTGCCACGACGGTACTCATACTCCATAATTACTCGAATTTTTAACTTATCCATGATGACGAAAAATGTTCGAATGCGTTGAAAACAAAACACTAACTATTAAACAAATGACGATTTTAGAAAAAGAATTCCATGTTTGTCAAATAAAATTAATTTGAAATTAGAATTATCAGTCAAAAAAACAAATATTTTCATTTGAAATGGCCAGTACGGCAAAACGGCAGTTTCATAGGTAAAGACCTATTATGATTTTTTTTCATAAATTGTTTTTTTTTTAACTTAAGTTCCATTTGAATTATTAGCCAAAACCAAAGTAACCAGGAAGCTGACCAAAATATTTATCTTGAGGTCATTCATCTCTTTACAAAATATTTAGAACTCAATATTAGTATAAAAACAAAAGACAAATGTTATTACGAGTATTAGTTAATAAGATAATAGATAGCTTTGACAACAACACTAGCACCATTTCACCATTTAACCTTACCTAACCGTGCCCACCGATGGAAAAGGGTGACAGGCCGCGGCCCACGGCCCTACAATCGTCGTCGGAAAGTCATTTATATTCTAATCACTTTAGTAAAGTTGATGCGTTGATTGCGATGTAGATCACACGTCGTGATCGGTTGGCTGCGTAGCACGTCACCGCTATATTACTCTCCTCCGATACTGAAGGTCGCAAGTAGCGTCCATCTTCAGTCTTTGCGTAAGGTGAAGCTTGCCAGTGTCTCAGCTGATGGTTCCAGTGTGTCGGAACCAGGTGCCGCGTAGTAGTCCACGGTGTCAGGACTAGGCGGCGAATGTCCGACAATCCTCGGTGTGGGTTCGGCTCTCGTGGAGAACGTAACAAGTTGCTACGGAGGTTGCCCCAGGTTGCCGTGGTGCAGATTTCCCCAGTGCGTTGGGGCAGTGCAGTGTCAGTGCGTAGTAGCTGGTGGCTGCGTCGGCCATGAGAGAAGTGCTCTGCTTGTTGACCGGCCGAAGGTGCAGCACTTCGTGTAAACCAGAAGAGAGGTGATCTGCTAAGGACCGGCCGAATGCGCAGGTGCTTTGCCAAGTTGTAGGTGGAGGATGAGGGGTGGCGACCAGTCATATAAGGCTCTAAAAGGTGGTGGTCACATATGCATGTGTTGTCCTCTGGAAGCTGGGCGTAGAGTCTTCGCTGCTGGTGTAACGAGTGATGATGACGATGATGATGATGGAGGCTGTTCATATGCATCACGTCACGTTCAGGAGGGAGGTAGAAGATGTATCATGCATAACTCCGCAGGCACCGACTTCTGTGGGCTGATGTGGGACTCACCAGAGTGAGACCTACCCTCTAAAAACCACCTCGATGGCTGTAGCAAGATTTTGCCGTTAGCCTTCATCGTCAGCGACACCCAATTAGGGAAGGGGGTGCGCTAGCGAGGACCCGCTAACGGATCGTCTGCCGAATGTGAAACTTGCACTGAAAGTGCTCAAAGGGATATGAGTTAGGGCTGGTCTAGGCAGCCCCCGGTGGAGCCGGAGGCTGCACAGAGTAGCCGAAGCTGAAGTATCTGAGGGATCAGTTTATTTACATGAACTGAGAAGGGAATTATGCTCTGTTAAAGCTATAAGACGCTCTGTAGGCGAACGTGAAGCCTTAAGTTTGCGGGCTAGTATCGAAATTTCCCTAACATCGATATGTTTGATGGCGTCACAAACGATACGCATATCTGAAGCAGGCTTGGGCTGCGTAGGCTTTGCAGCTAGAGGTACTCGGCAACGCAGCGGCGGAAAGTTAGCCTCAGTAAGGGGCGGGACCTGTTTGGGTGCCGCCCTCTTTGAGCTTGATTGGATGGATCGCGGTGCACGAGGTCAGCCCCTGTAATTTTCGGTGGGGCCGGACTGGCCACAAAGCACGCATTCAGGAAGGGAGGGAGTTTCAGGAGTGTGATTGCACTCCTTGGTGAAATAAGGCACCAGGCACTTTACTTGGCTATTGTGTCGGCGATTCGTTGGGGTATTTGAATCGCCAGAGATGCAACAGTTTTGAGAAGTACCTGCATGGCTTCCTAAAATGTTGGCGGGGCCATAGTGGCAGACGGCGGACGGGGAAATGACAATAATAAATAAATAAATATGCTATGAACCTACCAGCGAAGACTAAATTCCTAACCCTCCATACCCGAGGTACGGGGGTTGGGGACGACGCGAAGTGGTGCCCCTAATTCGGGCAGCACTCTTCCATCACCGTGGGAAAGGCCCAGTGCACTGGGATCAGGACTTTTGATTTCTTACAGGCCAGAAGGGCCTATAAAGCGCGCTGTGGCAACGCTTACAAGCTAAATTATCACCGTTAGGTATCCACCTGTTCACGGAGAACTTACGACAATTCGTAGTCCTGGAACGCAGAGCTTGCTGGAGCTGCGACGGCGACGAAAATGCCGACGATCAGCTGCAGGCGACAATGTTGAAGATACGTCGTGAAAACGACGATCCTATGAAATTTAGGAAGCTACGGTAGAAACACTAAGCTTCGTAAAAACGACGTGTGTTTGGGGCGGTCAAAAAGTGCGGGGAACTAGGCAGAGCGCGGGAAGGCAGCCAGCAACACACGTGCGAACGAGTCCGCACGTAGATCAAATCTGTGTGTATCATACAGATCGAAAGGCTTAATCAAAAAGAAAATTTTTGCTAACTAACATGTAACGATTTGGTTTATTCCAGTGAATAAAAGAAATCAGTCACATGAACAAGTTTTTAGTAGAATACAATTCGGGTTCGCACGCTGTATTATCTTGGCTTGGCAAATTAAAAACACTACTATCCTGGTAGTTGGAGATGCAGGAGACGCAGGGTGGAGTCCAGCAGCAGCTGAGTTAGTGAGAGTTGGAGAATGCCGCCGTACGGTCAAAGGTAGCCGCTAGATGTCCCGGAGGTGTCCGGCACAGGAATAGTGGGTGGCGCACTGCTGTAGCAGTGACCTACTTGAACCCTGGAATGTCAAACCAGACATTTTACATTCTGCCCGGATGAGCACCTAACTGCGACATACCAACCGAAGCTATCAATAGCTAAGCACAGGTATAGATGAGGTACAGGCATAGTTATATAGTTACGCATCAAGCCTATTAATATGTGGGATAATTGAAAATAAAGAAATTTAGAACACATTTTTCACATGTATTAATTTGTGAGGGTAATTATATAACTTATATAAAAGAATTTTATAATTAGCTAGATGAGTATGATAGATGGAAATTAAGCTGATCAGCGGCTAAGCACATGACATAAAAAGCATCTAGGCACAATCTTAGTAGCATCAAAACTAAATGCTTAACTAATTACAACGCTTACCCAGTAGTACGGGGTCAACACACACAACACACGATAGATTTAAAGGTTTATAAAACTTAACAATTTATATAACTAGACGCGAATATAGTGGAAGTTTATAATTTGACGACGTCCTCACTTCGCAAACGGAATTCGGCTAGTGAGCGACCGGCCGGCTGTGGAATGCGGTTCCGGGGTCGCGGCGCGTGAGTAAGCGGAATGTTGCAGCTAGACTGCCAAACTGGATGTCGCAGCTAAACTGCTGAAATAGGATAGTGCGCGGTGTTTTGGAATTGCCTAGGTTTATGTTTTGTAAAGTTTATATTTTTAATAATTATTTATTTGTAAGATTTTCTTATTCATTGTTTTATTTAGTTAGGTAAGATTTTTTTATTTTATTATTAAATTAAGGTTTAATTTAATTGTTTTAGGTAAGAGAGTGTTACAAACATAGTGTCAGAAATAAAAGGATGACCATGAATTTTAACTTTTGACGTGAAATTCTGTCCTGAAAAAAGAAAAGCTGACATACAACTGACATTATCATTTTGAAGTACCTATTACTAAATGTTCCAATCTACAATATTCAAGGTACTTGCCCTATATGTGGCATAGCCGTGGGGCGCCCTGTATATTCTAATCGCTCAAGTAAAGTTGATATTGCGATGTAGATCACGCTTTATGATTGGTCGGCTGTGTAGCACGTGACCACTACAATATGATTGCCTAGAACTAATTATGGCAAAAAGACAAAGTATTTGCTGATGTTTAAGTATAAGTCCAAACTAACTAGTGATGCTACGCATCAGACGAACGTCTTCCTAACTACAACACTAGGAACTAACTTTTTCAATTTGACAACTACTTTTTTTAAATTTAGATTGTCCTCCGTTTTTTTTTAAATGGCGGCATTGGATTTTGGCGTAATGCCATTGTGAAAGCCCCTATTTTATTCTACAAAATATTTTGACAATCTAAACTATCTAATCTATTTATTTATGATTTTTGATTTTTTTTTTTATTTTGATACTAAATTTTATATTTTTATATCCTTTGTTTGTATTGCATGGGAGGCAAATTTTTATTTTCTAGACGCGAGACATTAGTACCTTAGTACCTTTTAATATTCAGCTAATTATTTTAAATCAATTAAACACCGTTATTCTTATAAATAAATAACCTGCGACGTTCTACTACACTTAAACCTTGTAAGTTAACACTATTAGCACAAAGACACGGTAACCAACGTCAAGTCAGATCTCAGTTCTTGGGAAATGATGGAAAATGACGTTCTTTCGCCTACTTTTTTCACTACCAACACTGTACAACAAGTATATTGTGAAGCACCATAAGCGCAAATTAATTACTATATTTGAGAACTGAGAGGTTACGTTACGTCTTCACTCGTCAAGCATTGGCACCGTAATGGCAGATCGAGCTGATTGATTGAAAATTAAGTTAAATTTTGCGTTTTATGGCAATCAACGCTGTAGTTACTACACAATAACTGTTTCTGCCAATGTCAGGTATTAATATTATAAAAGTAGTTTTAACATAATTAAAACATTGAAAGATAACCTATAACCGTACAGCATTAATGGAACATAGTGTTATCATTCATCATTCACATTGAAATGACATATGACAATTGTACGCCGGAAAACTAGCAACGGAGCTGCCATTATCAAAAAGTTCTAGCCATAGTTTTTTTTTGTATGAAGACTACCTGCTATGAGTATAAGCTGATGTTTAATTAATTGCCGCATGACATTGAATCATTTGAAAACATAAATATCTTTAGAAGTTTAGTCAAGATACATGTTACAAAGAGCACCGGAGAGTAATACTGTGAAAAAGTATTGTTCGTATTCATATTTTATTTATAAGTTATTCTTTAATTGCCAAAATTTTTAAAATAAGGTACACAATTCATATTTACACTAAAAATATGAATCGATTTTAGGACAAAATACCTACACATAACAATGTATCAACTTTTTAGTAAAACAAACATAAAAGTTACTAATGTTACATCAAAAATGAATGAACTTGACATTATTTTGACGGTAGGACTTAATTTGATTGTAGAATTAAGTAACCCAAGTTAAAAAAGATACTTTCCGCACTATTTACACAATTGTGTGAAGGCAAGGTTAATTTATTCACTCAAAGCAAATCAGATGTAATGTCTATGATAAAAGGAACATTTTTCTTATCTCAGATGATATTTAGCACAAACAAAACACAGAATGAATGGAAAGTGACCACTTTGTCTCTTGTCTAAAAACGTAGTATAGTCTAAAAAAAACAGATGAAAATGTTATGCGAAAACAGAGTTTTTTTTTATTAAAATAGATAATACAGATATACACAGATACAGGTCTGTTTTTGTAAACAAATATAGAAATATTAGTTACTTTCTATTTTTTTTTTCTTTTATTATTATTAATTTTTTTTTGTTGTCAAGTCAGTATTAATAATATATAATTTTACTTTTTATTCATATTATACATTTATTTTTTATCGAAGTTTGTTTATAATTAATAAATGTTTAAATACAGTTTATAAAATATTTAAATAGTCTTACTGTCATAAATTTACTTAATAAAATATTTATGTTATGTATGTATGTAATAAACGTAAAAGATTAATTCATAGTTAAAGTTTCAGTAGATAAATAGTGATTTTTTTACGAATATGATAAGTCTCATTTCTTTGAAGCACTTTAATAGCTTTGCAAATTTTATTGTATAACCAAGTTATACAATAAAATTTATGTAATAGATATACTAGCAGAAACGGTTATTAATGATGGTACTTCGTAAATAGTAGCATATCGTCTTTTGGAAATTATTTTTTGTGGTGTAAATTTTGTGTTGTCTTAACATAGTAATCTTTATAAATAATTGACGAACGGTGAGAACTGAAAGTTCTTTATATAATTGCGTAGTTGGATAATCAAGTGGCTTCATGTACAATACTTTTAAAACTGTTCTTTGTGCGCGTTCTAGTTTAAGTGTCTAGTCTTTTTTGCACAACTCCAAACTGTTATTCCGTTCGTTAAAAGAGATTGACATAAGGCGAAGTAAACGATTTTATTCATATTTACATCCTTTATGTGTCTTATTTTCTTAAAAGTACATGTTATTTTTCTGAGACTATTACTAAGTGTTCAATATGGCACTTCCAGTTTAAGTTATGATCCAAAGTTATACCTAATAAAAATAAAAAAATAAATATGTAATTGATGTCACAGAAGTAAGATAAAAACAGGCACAGGCCGAGACACTATTGCAATGGCTAGAATGTGTTTGATACCTTAATTAGATGGCTGTTTGTTATCATTAATGCTAAATGTTACACATTTTTTTTTCTCAATGTAAAGTGTCAGGAGATTTTTGTCAAGCCAATCTAAAACAGTTTTAATACACTTTCACTAGTTCTGTGGACTTCTTCTCACGATGAGGCGTGAAATACAAGTACGGTGTATCGTATTTTTTAGAGTCGTTTAATTCAAATCATTCAGGTTAATTAAAAAAAAGGGTCGGGCTACGTACCGATCCTTGCAGAATTCCAAAATAAACGATAAAAGGGTCACTGATGACCCCATTAATGGTGATAGACTGAGTAAGATTGCTGAGATACGAATGGAAAAGCTGCAAAGGAATCCCTCTCACCCCGTATAGGACTATTAGTAAGGGAATAGGACAGTATCAAATGCTTTTGCCGAGTACAAGAATATAGCTAAGCAGTTATCGGAGCAATCTATTTTTTGAGTTATATGTTCAATGAATATTTCTGTAGCATTAAGTTGATAAATTATGTCGGAAGCCATATTGGCTACAAGAAAATAAATTATTCGAGTTAAGGTAGTGTATTATTCTTGAATTAATTACTTTCTATAATATCTTATTTGTTAGAAATAGTGAAATTGGCCTATAATTATTGATACTGTCTCTATCTCCAGACTAATGGATAGGTAATATAAGAGATCGCTTTAATGAATTTGGAAAAATACTAGTTGCGAGACAAAGATTACATTTTCGTAATAAGAAACTAAGAATTACATTAGTTGTTTATTCAGAATCAGTATCATTGTAAACTACCGACCTGTCTATGTCGTTCAGCTGACTTAGGCTTTATCATAATCAACTCTACTTACTGTCCTACCAGGATAACTGTTACAACCACGTTTTTGACCGTCTATAGAAATAATGAGTGAACTATGATCTGTAATAGAAGTAATCGATGTATCGAGTAGACGATCTTCAAAAGACAATGGCCAATGTAGTTTGGTCCATGAGTAGGATAGCAATAATTTTTTGATGATTATAAATTAATATTTTGTTTCTTTTGAGAAAGAAGTTACTGAAGCACAAAAATGTGTATATTTTCACAGCATAAACCACATAATAAATAAAGTATTTAAGATTCCTTTTAATTGTTTATTGTATGTACAAAACTCATATTTTGCCCAGCAAATAGAGACTGAGACTAACAATACTAACTTATTCGATTCATATACTAATTAATTGACGTCCTCATTAAAGCAAGCACATGCGTGATATATGTTTATTCCGTGTTGTAATGCATAGTACAAGCTTTGCTTACTTTAGAAACATACAGATGCTGCGGAAAAATTACGAACTCAAAATTAGCTCAGTGTAATCATTATAACTCACGGAAGCTTTGGGCCTATTGACGTTCTCGATTTAATGCCAGCAAAGGTCATGGATATTAAACCGCTTGACATATACCTCTTTTTTGGAAGCCTATATTCATAAGAATTCTTTACAAAAAGTAGAATACATACTACACCTGAAAAAAATACTAAATTAAAAAAAAAGAATAATAGATAATGGATATATATCACAGTATAGGTATAATTATTAAAAGCCAAAAAGGAGTTACAAAATAGTCAAATAAATGTCGGTAGTAATAGAGGAATAGGTTTATTTTTATCTAAATTAAAACATCATATAATGTACTGATGGCGGTATTTGATATTCTATAGGGTGAAAGGTAATTAAAGGTTTATATAATTTTTTAATACCAAATACTTCAAGAAGGGCGAGAAATCGAAATAGACCTACGTATGTGTGATATTTATACCCAAGATAAATAATTTATGTAACTTACAAATATATTTATGAAAACACAAATACATAATCCTTGTTATAAAAAAAAACTACTTGAAAAACATGCTAATGTCTCAACATTAACTTCAAAATGCAAATAATAAATGAAAGTAATTCTGATAAGTAAATTAAAATCTCTTCAATTAAAGCATTTTAATTGTTTTTTTACGCACTTTGTGGAATTTGATATTGGATTGGTTTTGCTCTAAATATTAAAGATTATGTACGTCTGCACTGAGATACGTCGAGTAATTACTAAAGGCGTTCCAAAGTACAGAAGTTGCTTAGTATATTTATACTTTATCTCTATTTCTTCTTAGTCAATATGTGTTTTATAAAAAATAACTCATCACAAAATTGTAGCTTCATTACAAAAATGACAAAAATTCACTTGTTGAAAACATGTTAACATCAAACTTTTAAGCTGTATTATAATGTAAAGACGATGTCCCTTGATTAACGGTAAAGTGCGAAATAGGGAATATGCATGTTGTTTAAGGAAGTATGTATTCTTCTATAATATGGTATTAATATAAACGTGGTAATGCACAAATGTACCTCAAAATTTGTTTGTATTATTATTGTTAAATATAAAACTAGAAAATAATGAAACAGGACCAAGTAATGAAATATCTGTCTCTGTTGCTGTTGTTGCAACAAAATAACGTGACACCGATATGGGTGAATTTCAACAACTGGTGTTTTTTTTATCGTATCGGTGAACTTCTTCGTTTATGTGTTTTTTGTGTATTTTTTAGTTTTTATGTATTCTTTAGGACATTATATATTTCCAGATGTATGGATATCAACCTACCATTAAAGACCAAGGAGAAAATCAAAATTGAATTTTGGTTGCCAACGATCTGATAAACCAACCACCGACAAATTTTTCTGGGCACCGATATGAGAAGGGTGACCACCGAGGTGATAAGTTTTTCCACCGAAATGATATTTTGACCCACCGATATCATTAAACCATGCACCTAATTGTACCAAAACGGTGTGAACAACATAGGTGGTACCTATGTATGTTGATAACAGAAACTTAGATGTGATCTTTTTACATAAGACCTTCTGATCTAACGAGAACTGAGTTCTTAGTAATCCAATTCAAGTGTTTTATACTATAAAGAATAAAAATATGGTTATTTTCATTATTATTGTCTTTATTTAATATAAGTAAAGTCCACCTATTCTAGAGCGAACATTTATCAGTGTTTGAAATTGACGTATTTGTATTTATTAATGTAACAGTATATAATTATTTTAATTAAACTTACTTATTTAAATAAAAAATAATAACCGTTACTGATCAGCATAATTATTTTAGTTTTAACGTTAATCAGACTTTAAATTAAACTTTAATCACAATAGAAATACATTCCTCATCTGATCAAAAACTTACATCTGCTAAGTAAACTCCTCAACTGACCAGTTGTGAACTTACGTCTACAAAAAAATGTCCTCATTTGGTCAAAAAATTTACACACTAAGTAATTCGTAATACTTCGGTAGTAATTCTGTTATTACATCATTGGCCTCTGGAACACTTGTTTCACTATTTTTGTTTCGGGCAGCAGCCGCCTTAGCTTTTTTCCTTTGATAATATGCGCGGGCAGAAATTTGATCCTTTTTTTTGTGCATGCCGACGAGCATGTGTAGTCATTTGGCTTCGCGATAGGATAATTCCAGCTGCTTTTCGTCTAGTTAAACGTTATCTGTCTTTCCGTAAAAACTCTTCTCTCAAAATTGGGTCGCTTTAGATTCTAGCTTTTCTTCTTGTTTCGCTTAACCTCTTCCTTTTTTTTCTCCTCCTCGTCTAGTTTTTGCCTCGGCATCCTTAAACAAAATTCCTCCAAAAATCTTAAGTTAAAATATATATTTGCTATACATATTCAGAAATGCCTGGGTAGGTTACCATCCTCCCTATCTTAGGCGCTAAATAACTACGTGTAAGCGTAGTTGTGTTCCGGATGAAGGGGAGGGCCAGCCAGTGAAATGACAGGAACATAAGACTTGACCATCTTAAATGTTGGGTCAGCAACGCATCGTTAAGCATTGCGCGTCCCTCTAACGATGTCCTGGATGCTACTTACCGTCAGATGGCTCCAGTGTTCGTTTGCTGGTTTCAATGAATTAAAAAATTGCTCACCATCCATATGTTAGCTTTACTGAATAGATACCTTCCCAAATGACATGCACTTGAAGGTCGCTCGTTGTAGGTGCATGCTACCACGTGTGTTTGTAATAAAAGAGATAGCTATCGAACGCGGGCGTGTATGACGAGTTTGTGCATACATCTTGCAATATAAATTACCGGTTTAATGTAAAGTCAATAACATTAAGAATGTTTAATATAACCGATTTAAATAAAGTATTCGCTATTGTACGATCATCAGGGCTCTGACTTCATTGAAGTCGGTTAGATGTTTTATTTACACATTTTTATATCACAATTTTTAGTTATAAACTTTTGATACAGTGTACCGATAGCAATAAAACTTGTGCGATGCGGTTGAAAATCAGCGTTTTGCTCCTCCGAGCAAATGTCATCGCTGAGCTGCCTCCTTGTGCGCTGCTACAGCACACGTACTTAACACACGTCGTGTAATATGCCATTGTTTTTATTGATTTTATTTTTTTTATAATAATACGGTGTTCAAATAATAATGTAATGTAATATGTATGTGAGTTTGTAGTACCAATAAAGATTTTATCTACCTATCTATTTACCATTCCCTAAGTTGAGATACTAAAACTAATAGTAAAAGAATGTAGTATATATTAGGAAAGTATTTCCTGGGATATAGTAAAACAAACAAACATACATACACTTATGAAATTTGGCATACGTATTCCGCAAAGAAATGGCGGAAACCACCAATATGATAAAACGACTCACCGAACTGATAAAAGGAGTCACCGATACTATAAAGCAATCCACCGATGTGATAAAACTGTCTGTTGAATCATGAAGTGAGACAGCGATATGAGAAATAAGTCACCGATTCGATTTTTCTGACAGTATCGGTGAAAATTATCACAACGGTGGCAATAAACGACCACCGATTTCACCGATTTGAAAACACCGTCTTGATAAAAGACACACTTTTTCAAATATTACAAAAAAATCACAATATCTAGGATAAATTCAATAACAGTTAAACAAACTAATCCACTAATTACCTTTGTAAAAAGCAAAAAACCACAAAATAACTACTCATTAGATTAGATAAAGCTATCACCGATATTATAAACAAAATGTCCGCGAGCAAATAAAAAGGCCTACTTACGTGTTTGGCGGGAATATGCAGCTATTTGGCTCGCATCCTTCCTGACTGCGTAGTAGCACGTTGCTAACGTAAAATAAATTTGGGGGCGGGGACACTGTGGGACTCGTCTATTCCAAATTAGATCATAATTCCTTTGGGTCACCGACAAGACAGCGTTTTCCAGGACAAGTACATTTGTGCCTCTTATAAAAATAAACGTATATTTATAGAACAGAATAAATTATTTTTCAATAAAAAAAATATTATTCCATGAAATAGAATAGGTTTTAAACTTGATTTTGTTATGTTTATTGACCTATAAGCTTTTACGTCTGTAAAAAAAGTTGAGGGACAGCACCGATACGGGAAAATTTTTAGTTTATGTATTTATTTCTACCCTTAAATATAATCTAATTAAAAGAATATTTTTGCCACAACCCAATTACTACTTATTCTATTCTAAAATAAATAATTCAATACAAAATTTTTATTTTAAAAAACGAATTTCAACGAAGACAAAAAAAAAAGTCGTTTGGGAAATTCACCCATATAATTGGTTGAAATTAACAACTCATAGAAACAGCAAGCTATGTTCCACTATTAAATTTAAAAGGCTGTATATAAAGTATTTAAAAGATAAACTGTAGCTACGCAATACTTACTTAATTACTTACTTCGTTCTTGAATAAACTTGAGATTTTTATTAAGAAAATATTATCAATGAATAGTGCTTGGTAGAAGTTTTGAGAACACTTTTGTGATGAATGAAGGATAAATTATATGCTCATTTATAAGTTATTGAGTTATACTACCTACTCTTGTACTATTGCTATAAAGTGAAGCTAAATATTTTTTATTCAATATGTAATTTATTTACTCTCAATTACCGAACCGATTTTGCATATTGACATTTAATCCAGAAAATCCCACGATGTCGGGGGCTTCGCGGTCGGAACCATATGGGGCTTTTTTTTTTTTTTTTTTTTTTGGTTCCCCTCCACGGGAAGGGCAGGAGGACATAAAAAATGCTCTGACGCATACTCCGCGCGCGCGATCGGAGTTATGTGGGACTCGTCCCGACGCCTACCAGAACCATACCCACTAAAAAAACCCCCTGTCGGCTCGTGCCACTCAGCCTTCATCTGAGCGACGGCCAATTGGAGAAAGAGGCCGCGCCAGCGGGGCCCTTAAGGGGTCACCCGCTGAGATTCACATAGCACTGAAGGTGCTCAAAAATGAAAGTAAAAATAAAAACATTAAAAATGAAAAATAAAAATTGCATTAATTCGGATTTACGTTAGAATTAGAATTTACGTTAGAATTAGGATTTGCGGCCTGAAGGGCCTCGAGAGCTAAAGTTAACTGCGTAGTGTACCGCTCCCTCGGCTAAGACGGTAACGAAAATAAAGTCAGGGACGATTTAATCGATAAAATAAAAAAAATAGACATTATTTATAATATAATTTACAGAAGAGATTCACAGGGGGTGGGAATTTTAAATTCACAACCGACGCACTACTAAAGTCTCCCAAACCAAACCGCACTGTCCTTGGTTCGCAGCAGAAGTCCGAAATCTCAGGGTCACGTCGCGGCAGGCAGACGTGAGGCAGCGGAGTAGGTAGTTGGTCCGTGCGATGATGGGTAGTCGACCAAAAAGGAAATCCTTAGTAGGAGTATGAACCCCGATTTTGGGGTAAAACAGCACACTTATAATATCAAAGATTTAACGTTGAATAATATTTTCTTGAAGAAAAGGTGATGCGTCCTTGCGTTCGAATAGCTTGGCAGGGACTCCGGCCGAACGTTCGAGACGAAAGCGAGCGAGTCGGAGGTGACTCTGCGCATTTGAACAGAAGCGTTCTTCCTACTCATCGTTCATACCGTTACTGTTCACTCAGCGTCACTGCGCGCATAGATGTATTTTAAACTTCTAGTCTAGGTACATACTTATAGTTATTAGATTTATAATTAAGGTAAGTTCTGAGAATAATAATATAACATATCATAAAATAGTAGGCTAGGTATATGTTTCTTTGTGTATTTATTAGATTAGTTTAGTTGTTAAGTTCAATTTTAAAGTAGTCTTGAATATAATCTTATGAAGTAACGAACCGTTACATACCCCCCTTTTTAGATTAGGATTTTTTCTAGAAAAATCCGCTTACTTATAGATGCTACAGAAACTAAGTCAATTTGAAGTCTTTGACGTGCCAAGTTCCTAGGTTATTACCTGCCATGTCCTCGAGTTCATAAATTAGTTTAGATTTTTTTCCAATGATACGGCATTTTATAAATTTTGGGGCTAGCTTCTTGGAAAATTTCTTTTCTTTATCACTTTGATAATATGTTTTTCTCCAGATTATATCACCGACGTTAAAGTCAACGTTTTTGCGACGCAAATCGTAATTTGTGCTATTTCTAGTGTGTGCCTTCACTAGTGATAATTTAACTTTGTCAAATATTTTGTGTAATGCACCTAAATTCTCCGCATAACTATCACGAGGTGTGAAAATAATTTCATTTCCCAAGTCGGAGTTCAAGTAATGAGAGCCACAGCTTATTAGTTCTCTGCCAAAAACTAAAAATGAAGGTGTAAAGCCAGTCACTTCATTGACAGAGCTGTTAAGGGCAAATTGAATTTTCGCAATGTTTGTATCCCAGACTCTATGATCGCGCTCAATAAAGGATGAGACAGATGTAATAATAGTCTTATTATATCTTTCGACAGTATTAATTTGAGGAGTATAGAATGGTGTGTAAAAAATGTTAGGAATGTTATAAGTTTTAAATAAGTTTTTCAGAGTACTACTGATGAACTGTCTCCCATTATCCATAATCATGGTGCTAGGGACACCGTGGATCAAGAAAACGTTTTCCTCCACAATTTTGGCGATTATTTCGGCGGTAGCGCGTCGGATGGGGAAAAGCATGCAATACTTAGAGAAGCAACACGTAATAACTAGAAGGAATGTATTTTGCTTTCTAGACACAGGCAGTGGTCCTACTAAGTCTACACTTAGCATCTGGAATGGTCTACAGCAGTCCTTAGGTCTGCCCATTACGCCAAGTGTTGGATGGTTAGGATGTTTATGAGAGAGGCAGACATCGCAACTAGTGACAAAAGGCCAAAAGTATTTTAAACTTACGCGTTTATGTGTTTTATAAATACCAAAGTGACCAGAGGTAGGTTCGGAGTGATTATTTGTTATAACATCATTTCGGTATTCAAAGGGAACTACTTCTTTCCATTCGAATTCGCGGGTGAGCGGGTTAAGAGATTTCACGTAGCGAAATAATTTCCCATTTTCGACACGATAATTTAAAAAAGATGTCGGTGATTTAAGGCAACCATTAAAAAGGTTTAAAAACCAATTGTCATCTGTTTTTTGACAATTACTGTTAGAACTACTGATAGCAGAAACTGGCACAGAGCGCGATAAGCTGTCAGGAACTACGTTTTCAGACCCCTTTCGGTGCTTTATGTCGAAATTATAAGCAGAGAGTCGTACTCCCCATCTAGCCAATCTCCCAGTTGGGTTGTTAAGGTTTAAAAACCACTTGAGAGAAGAATGATCGGTGAAAACCGTAAACTTAAGACCATTTTCCAAGTAACAACGCCAATGTTCGATTGCGGTGAGCACGGCTAACGCTTCGCGTTCCGTTGCACTATAGTTGCGTTCGGGTTTAGATAGGGACTTGCTCATATAGGCTATTACTTTTTCCTTCCCGTTTAACGTTTGGGTCAGTACTGCACCGATACCGTAGTCACTGGCGTCGGTGTGCACCTCAAAAGGTTGATTGTAATCGGGGCAAGAAAGGATAGGTGTAGAAGAGAGGCATTTTTTTAGTTGCTGGAAGGCTAGGTTGGCCTCGGCAGACCATACAAAAGGAGGGGAATTTTTCTTTTGAGACGTCAATTTATTAAGAGGGTTTGCTAACGTACTGAAGTTATCGATAAATCGACGGTACCAAGAGGCAGTACCCAAGAATCGTCTAACTTCTTTCCGATTGGTAGGAGTAGGGTAATTTATAATAGACTCGACTTTATCGGGATCGGCATGTAAGCCGTTAGAATCCACGACGTAACCGAGATACTTGAGCTGATTTCTAAAAAACTGGCACTTAGAAAAGTTTATAGTTAGATTAGCGGCTTTCAATTTGCTTAGGACTTTCGTTAGTAGGGATATGTGTTGATCGAAGGTATTCGACGCGATTATGACGTCATCAATGAAAAAAAAGACTCTGTGTTCGAATTCTGGCCCGTAAAACAAGGAATCTACTAGCCTTTGTTGGGTAGCGGGAGCATTGGTTAGTCCGAACGCCATGGCTTTAAATTGAAACGTGCCGCGTGAGGGAATATAGAACGCCGTCTTCTGTCTGTCCTGTTCGCGAATTAAAATTTGCCAAAAACTTTTAGAGAGATCTACACTAGACAGATACCGAGCATCGCGTAAATTATCTAAAATTTCTGCCATATAAGGTAAACTATATGCATCTTTTTTTGTGACAGCATTTAGTTTTCTGCTGTCTAGGCAAAAACGTAACTCACCGTTCTTCTTTGGTGTCAGGAGGACTGGTGACGACCACGGGCTCTCACATGGTTCGACCACGTCTTCCTTGAGCATCTCATCTAGTTGCTCAACCAAGATACGTTGTTTCTCCGGTGACATCCTATAGTAACGTTGACGAATGGGGGCAGCATCCCCAGTGTCAATTGGATGTGTGATCAAGGAAGTTCGACCTAAACCGCGTTCTTCGTAAGATATGTTGCGAAATTGTGATATAACTTGGTCAGCCATATTTTTTTGTTCGTAGGATAGATGCTCATAAGAGCACAGGTTACTGGGTCCTGAGTTATCCACATCGACAGTTAAAATGTTATCAGTGTCTTTGTAATAAAGAATACGTTCTATATGCTTCGGAAATAATCCGAACATCCTCCAGAAGTCCATCCCTAATATAAGGTAGTGTTTTATATTTGGGACTACGTATGCTTTTAGAGTGTGAGTTTGTCCGAAAAAACTCACAGGCAGGTAAATAATTCCTAAAGAATCCAATTTATCACCGCCAGCTGTGATAAAATTAGCAGTATCAGACTGGTAAAGTGTAAAACCTGCTTTTAAGAGAGGTTCGTGACTTCCATTTCCCAGAATTGTAGTGGAAGATCCAGTATCTAACAAACCAGTCAGGGGTTTGCTGTTAACAGTAACGGATACATAGGGTCGGGATACATTAACATTAGAAGAAATATTATGCTGGATTGAAGAGATAGCGCTGTAAGTAAAGAATGATGAAATAAAATTCAACCAATTTTTCCACTCAAATTCATTGAATTTTTTTATTTTATTAGACATCTTTGTGACACTATTTTTCCAATCCATATCAGCTAGTTTTTTTGGTTCTGATTACTTTTCGGATTACAGTCAGGGCAATCAGGGTAACGAAAATCCCTTTTTCCGCACCTAAAGCAGAGGATAGTTCGTTCTTCTTGACAATTCCTCAGCGAGTGTCCGTTAATTCTGCATCTTGGACAAAAAGCTTTACTAGAAGGACTTGGGGTTAAAGCGTAAACATTATTGTTATTGTTGGGTTCAAAATTACGTTCATCTTGTATAGCAGCTACTTTTGGTTTGTTATTGTAATTATGGTAATTATTAGAATAAGTTTTTTGTTGATTAGTTTGATTTTTAGGAGTAAAATTAGTAAATGTTGGAGTATGTTTATAAGCAAGGTCGGGAGCGAGCGTACTACTAGATGCTCTGGGAGGCTCGTGGAATAATGAAGATCTAGATCTTATATTTTCAAAATTACGACAGATTGATACAAGTGCGTCAATACTCTTAATTTCGGGAGAGGCAGCTAAGGTATTCGCGTAACAGGGGCGAATATTATGCAAAAGTATATCTATTTTCTCTTCTTCTGAGAAAGGTTTAGAAAGACGAGAAAATAAACCATGCATTATAGAAATGTAAATAATTATATTTTCTTGTTCGCCTTGTGTGCGAGACCTTATTTCTGCCGCTAGACGATAATCGTAGTCGCTATTACTAAAATCTTTTTTTAAAAGAGTGCACAGTTCCTGCCATGAACTTACGCGGTCTTTATTATAACGGTACCAATGAAGTGCGTCATCGGTAAAGATTTCAAAAGCTGAAGAGAGGATTTTGTCGAAGGAAATACCTCGAGACTGAACGAACTCTTCGACTTTCAAAGCAAAAGAGTGCACACAAGTTTTTCCCGAAAATTTTAGTTTTCCAATATCAGAACTTAAACTACGCTCACAAGACACCGAAATAACAGACGGTTCAATATTAGAAGAAGTAGATGTAGATGGAGTCTTAGTGGTCGACATCTGACTTTTTATAGAATTTAATTCTTTGTATTGCGAGTTGAAGCTAGATACGCATATTTTATAAATCTCCACAACCTCTGGCATGCTGGTAATCCTATTTATGCGGTGATAAATGTGATTTAGTAAGGTCTCGGTCCTTATAAATAGATTTTTATCAAAGTTGGATTTTAGAGATGCAATATTAATCTGAGCTTTTACAAGGGACTCTTTAACGCCTTTGAGGTCCTCGTCAGGTTCTAAGTGGGATTCCAGTATGTCCTCAGATTCTATGTGACCTAATTTGGCAATCTGTTTTCGCAGATCAGACACAGACTCACCAGAGCCACCGCGCAATTCAACCTCATATTCAAGTTCAGTTTTATGTAGTGACAGAAATTTAATAGGGTATGACATTTTGAATCGGGTGTGTGTTGCAAAATATACTTACTAACTACAACAGTACAAAAACAACACGGTATCAATTTAGGCTAATTGTTTATATATTACTATATATCAGCAGTAACTTCCAATTGCTACACCAGGACAAAATACAGTTAGCAAGAATCAGCCTTAAAACTAGGTTTAGAAGCCAGCACCAAAAAAAGCCATTAAATGCTTTAAGAAATCAATAGTAGCGTTTCGGTTGTGAAAAGTAGATACCTTGAATGGGCGCCAATGTACCGCTCCCTCGGCTAAGACGGTAACGAAAATAAAGTCAGGGACGATTTAATCGATAAAATAAAAAAAATAGACATTATTTATAATATAATTTACAGAAGAGATTCACAGGGGGTGGGAATTTTAAATTCACAACCGACGCACTACTAAAGTCTCCCAAACCAAACCGCACTGTCCTTGGTTCGCAGCAGAAGTCCGAAATCTCAGGGTCACGTCGCGGCAGGCAGACGTGAGGCAGCGGAGTAGGTAGTTGGTCCGTGCGATGATGGGTAGTCGACCAAAAAGGAAATCCTTAGTAGGAGTATGAACCCCGATTTTGGGGTAAAACAGCACACTTATAATATCAAAGATTTAACGTTGAATAATATTTTCTTGAAGAAAAGGTGATGCGTCCTTGCGTTCGAATAGCTTGGCAGGGACTCCGGCCGAACGTTCGAGACGAAAGCGAGCGAGTCGGAGGTGACTCTGCGCATTTGAACAGAAGCGTTCTTCCTACTCATCGTTCATACCGTTACTGTTCACTCAGCGTCACTGCGCGCATAGATGTATTTTAAACTTCTAGTCTAGGTACATACTTATAGTTATTAGATTTATAATTAAGGTAAGTTCTGAGAATAATAATATAACATATCATAAAATAGTAGGCTAGGTATATGTTTCTTTGTGTATTTATTAGATTAGTTTAGTTGTTAAGTTCAATTTTAAAGTAGTCTTGAATATAATCTTATGAAGTAACGAACCGTTACAGTAGGTTCGCCCGTGTGCGCGTTTCTCGGCCTAGCGACTTTGAATTTCGAATCTAACACAGGAGCAGTATATGAGACTGAATCTCGAACAAGATGATTGGGATGGGATTCGGCGCGTTTGAAGAACGATTCTGAGAGTGTTTTGAGGTGCTGTTGCACTGTAGGCAGTTTAAGATCTCTGTGCAGGTCCGCGTTACGCACGTACCAAGGTGCGTTTGTGGCCCTGCGGCAGAAGAGATTTTGAACTACCTGCAGTTTATACAGGACGGAGGGTTTGGCGTGGGCAAAAACTGGCGAAGCATATGACATGACGGGTCTAACGCAGACCTTATAAAGCGTACGTTTATTTCTAAAAGACATTTTACTTTTTCTACCTATCATACTATTTAAGCGGCTTAAGTAGAAACGCGCGAGTTTCGTTACTCTATCGACGTGTGGCTTAAAAGAAAGCGTCTGATCTAAGGTGACGCCTAAGTATTTGATACTGCGCTTCCAGGGGATGGGAATACCTAATATTCGAATGTGGGGATCGTTGCGGCGATTACGACGTTTGTGGTCGAATAGAATGGCAGAACTCTTTTCTGGGTTGACATCGATACGCCATTTTTGAAACCAAACACCGAGGGCGTTTACGGCCTTTTGGAGTCTGGTGATGTATACGGGATCGCTTGACTTTTAGTGTAAAGGGCGGTATCGTCTGCAAAGAGGGCGAGTTCGACGCCTTTCGGCGGGATGGGCATGTCTTTAGTGTACACGGTGTACAGCAGAGGGGCGAGGACTGAGCCTTGCGGGACTTCAGCCTTTATGGGACGAGGCGCGGAGAGCGCGCCTTCATGTTTGAATCGAAAAGTACGGTCTTTAAGAAACGACGCTATTAATCTGACTAGGCGAGCCGGTAAGCCTATTTTATAGAGTTTAAAAACGAGACCGCTGTGCCAGACTTTGTCGAATGCCTTGGCTACGTCAAAGAGAACCGCGATTGTTTTTTTACGACGCTGAGAGAATCCTTCGAGAATGTACTCGACGATTCGGTGGACTTGCTGAGGCAGGAGTGCTTAGCGCGAAAGCCGAACTGGTGGGGAATAATGAGAGGGTCGCCATCCGTTGGAAACAGATGGTTCCGCATTCGAGAGAGTATGACTCTTTCGAGAAGTTTAGACATTGTCTTGAGGAGGCTGATGGGTCTGTGATTAGCCGGGATGTTCAGAGGTTTACCCGGCTTGGGAATGCCTATGACTGTCGCTTCTTTCCAGGCTTTTGGAAAGTAGCTATGGTCGAAGCAGGCATTGAAGATGATAGCTAACAAGGTAAGCACCTGCTGTGGCAGGTGCTTAAGTGCGTGGTTGGAAATTCCATCCGCACCCGGAGCCTTTTTGGACTTTTGCTTTCTAATGAGAAGCAAGATTTCATCATTAGAGACTGTGACGGGGTCGTCGGTGATAGGGAGAGATTCTCTGCGGAGAACTTCGTCCTCCACCGCCTGGATGTGGGAGGGATCCGCGGGTTGCGTGCTGGGCGAACATTGTGCCGCTATGCTGTCGGCGAAGCATTCGGCTTTCTCTTCGACTTCGAAGGCAATGGTGCCGTCGGGACGAGTGAGAGGAGGAACGTGAGAGGCGGTGTCTACGCGTAAAGCTTGGGCCATTCGATAATACGCTTGGTGGGACGGGGAGATATTCTCCATGAGATCGTTAAACTGAGTGTCACGGAGTTCCGCGAGGCGAGACCTAACTTTACGATGAAGCTGATTCGCAGCTGTTCTATATGCGGGCGTGGGATATTTCTTGGCTCTCCGGAGAGCTGCGTTCTTAGCTTTAATGAGATTGCTAACGGCTAAGGGAAGCGCGGGTTTGCCTTGCTTAGCAATGATTACGTTGTCGCTGATGGCTGGGTTGATAGCATCAGTGAGATTGTCGACTATCGAATCCATTTTAATCGGGCTGTCTAATTGGTCGGGCGAAATCGCGAGCGGAGAGTTCGGTGCCTTTAAGGCTGAAACTAACGTATTTTTAAAGCCTTTCCAGTTGGTAAAGGTCTTAGGAGATGTGACGTTGTCGTTAGGCTCGCCTAGCACGAGGGAGACGGGGCGATGGTCGGAGCCTAGGTCATCGAGCGGTTCGATGGACCTGAGATCAAGATTGATTCGCTTGATAATTGCAAAGTCGAGGATGTTAGGAGAATAGGTCGGGTTGTTGGGATAGTGAGTGGGAGTGATGGGGGATATGACGTCTAAGTCAAGGGAGTTAGTGATGTCGAGGAGAGCGATACCGCTGGTGTTGGTCGATAGGCACGTCCAGTCAGTATGTTTGGAGTTAAAGTCTCCGAACATAATGACTGAATGGCCGAGGGCGAGAATGGCCTCAAAGTCGCTGCGGATTGGTCTGGTACCACTAGGTATGTAGATTGAAGCTATGATGATGGTCGGATGACCAGTCATAGCCAATCTACACACAGTGGCCTCCATGTTGAGGAGAGGAGGGGTAGGGAGAGGACAGCAATGGAAGCCTCTTTTGTAATATATAGCGGTGCCGCCGTAACCGTCGGAGTTGGGCCTATCGTTGCGAGTAAACGCGTACTTAGGAATAGCGTATCCCCTGGAGCGGTTTGGAGTAAGCCATGTCTCCTGGAGAAGGAATAAGTCAGATTCTTTGTTCTGAAGGAACAGTTTAATCTCGGGAAGGTTAGTGCTAAGGCTACGAGCGTTAAAAGATACTAGGGATAAGCCCTTGGGTTTAATACGGCTGGACGCGGGATTCGCGGGTCTGGGCATAATAATTTACTTATTTACGAATTTATACAAAAATAAAAGAATTTACAACGAACTTAGGAGCGAGTGATGCTCGGCTAACGCGAATAAACGCTCTTGAGGAGAGCGGGCTGCTCGCAGTTTGCGTGCGAGTACGGAAATTTCGTTAATATCAACGTTTTGAATAACGTCGAACACGGTCTTCATATCCTCAGCCAACGACGACTGAGGTGCGGATAACGGAGCGGGACGCGGCCCTACGGAAGCTACGGGAGCTGGGATGGTTCAGGAAGGTGCAGGCGGAACGGCCGGACGCTGCCTCCAAGACAGAGCCTGAGTAGGCGTCGGCTGAAGGGGCTTTGCTTCCGGGGGACCCCGGTTGCGCAGCGGCGGGAAGTTAGCGGAGGTGAGCAGTGGCGCCGGTTTAGGCGCGACCCTCTTGACGGTGGAGCGCGGAGCGCGCGGGCAACCCCTGTAGTTTGCTGTGTGGCCGGACTGGCCGCACAGCACACAGGCAGGGGGGGAAGTGGATTCGGGAGTGCGAGTGCACTCCTTAGTGATGTGGGGATCTAGGCACTTTACGCACCTGGGGGGAGCTGAACAGTTAGCCGCTGCGTGACCATATAGCTGGCAGCGGTGGCACTGCCCAGGGTGACCACGGGGGTTGGGACGCTCGACGGAGATGTTCGAGAGTCCGCAAATTGTGCGAGCCTCTCTGAAAATCTCTTTCGAGTTTGGAGTGTTGGTAAGGATTACCAGAGCTAAGGGAAAACGCCTACCGCGGTTGGAGTGCATCTTGTGCACTGCTGTGACCGGGAAACCCTGACACTTAAGGTCCTCGAGGATTTCTTCGTTCTCGAGCTCGAACGGGACGCCCCGTAGTACTGTGCGGATCTTACGCTCCTCCGGGAGGGCGTAGGTGTGATAAGCTATTTGTTTTAAAGAAAGTAACCGAGTGAACGCGCGGAAGTCGTCGACGGTCGCGACCTGGATTTTAATTGTGTCGCCTGCATTGGTTGCTTTTAAGTAATTAATTTTGTGCTCTTTGCACAAGTTAGAAACCGCGGTCCAGCGCGCTTTTTCACGCAGGAAGACGGGCGGAGGGAGCTGAGGTTTCGGCGGGACGGGAGCGCAGCGCGTCGCTGGCTTCGATGGGACCGACGGAGGCGCGGTTACTTCGAGCGATTTTAACGGCGCGGCGGCTGGTGTTGAAGACACCGGGGAGGGCTCGGGTATTGATGATACCGAAGCTTTCTTCGAGCGTTTCTTGGAGCGCTTGGCGACAAGTTGAAACGCGGGCTCAGGAGAGCCGGTTAAGGTGACGGCATCTGACGACGTATCAGACGCGGGTTCGCAGTCGCTCCCGGGAGCGGTACGCTTGCGACGCGACGCGTGAGAGGATGCGACCGATTCGCAGTCCATCTCGGACGAGGCGGGAGACGAGGAAGAGCTGTAGACCTGAGGGGTCTCGATGTTGGAGGCCTGAGGGGCCGGGGTTGAGGCCTGAGGGGCCGGGTTTGAGGCCTGAGGGGCCGGGGTTGAGGCCTGAGGGGCCGGGGACGCGATTGATGCCTGCAAGGCCTGCGTTATGATGTCTTTCGGGATATAGACGCCTACCGCAGCAAGCGCCTGGGTGAACGCGTTAATAGCGCTTAGCGGATCCATTAGGGTTGGGACAGTAATATACATATAAGTATCATAAAAGATGCCTAGTTCCTAAAAACCTAGCAAAATCCTAGCGACTAACCTCCCAACCAGCGGTAGGGGGGCTGGGGAGGAAAACTTAAAACTAACAGTAGTACGCCGAAGGCCGCTACCTAGAATCCTAAAAAAGGGTACGCAGCTAAAGAGTTGACCGCGTTAGGGTCAACCTTTACCAACAGAAAGGACAAATACACACGACAACACACAGATATGATAAAAATAAATATGAAAAATAGAAGAAAAATAAATAAAATAGAGAAGAGAAATAAAATAAAAATACAAAGGACTGGTTCAGTACAAATTCGTTGTCACCGTTAAGTATCCTTTGCACTGAAACCAGACTACTTACGCTGGGCACAACACTGCACTCAGCACAAGCACAACACAACTTAGCACAGCACTTTGAAGACTAAGGGGCTTAGTCGCAAAGAAAAATCGCACTTCGAAAGCACTCAGACGGAGTAGAAAAACCTTGAAAACCGTAGCACGGAACCAACACGCTAAACTGTGACGTCAGTAGACTGAGCGCCACGGAATATCGGGAAGGGACCGATCAACGGAGAACTGGGTCTTGCACGTCCGCACCGCTTGGCGATCGGAGCGAGAATGATATGGGGCTTCCAGTTTGTCGTAGATAGCGAAATGCGGTGGCGAGAAATAGTCAGGGTTCATTAAAAGGCTTTGTAATATGTAATGATTTACTGTACAAAAATATTAGAATAAACAATGAAGAGAAAAAGTTACTAGTTTAACCTCAAGTCATTGTTTAATAATGTAATGTTTGAATTACATGACGATCCATGTACGTTTAGGAGGACAGTTCTACGTCGGTAGGGGAGTTAGTAGATATATTTATTTTAATAACTTTTTTTTTTTCATTGACTAGATATATTATTACATCTTATTCCTACGATGGATGAAGTCAAAATCTATTGTTTTTACAATTATTTCTTATATTCGACATATTCAAATTTGAATTGTTTTCTTCTTTATGTCGACCTTTTTACCGAAATGTCGTGGCATTCTGACCTGCTCGTTAGGCCTAGCCGTGAAGATCAGCCGCCTGCATGAAATTTGTTTACAAACAAAGGTTGGGTGGATAAATTTCTTACAAAAGTTAACTTAGTTACCTATTTGAGCGAGGATATATTTATACAACGGTCTCGGGAGAAACTACACCTGTCGATTAGGTCATTCCTGGTGGTTGGTGTGCATACTTTAGTATACGTACGTATACTATACGTATATATATAGAATACGTACAAAGAGAAAATATAATACTAAATAAGCTATAGTTTCACCGTCACGTGGTATAAGGAACAACGGTTCGGCTTGAACTGCTGAACTTGACGGCCTGTTTGGTGTTGAGGTAAGTAGCCTTGCCTTCCATGCCAGAGGTCCCGGGTTCTAATCCTGGTAGGGACAGATATTTTATAATATTTGCTTACTAGTCATGGATGTGTATGTATGTTTATTTAAGTTTATTTGTAATATTTATATATAAAAAATATGTATGTGTGTTTATATATTTCTTAAGTTTATTTATCCATTATCTAGTATCCATACCACAAGTTCTTAATGATACTTAATTTGGGTAAGATAATGTGGGGTGATTGTTAGAAATATTTATTATTATTATTATTATTAAAACTGCTTCTAGAGGAATTCCCGCCCGTTAAACGTTGTTATAAGCAAGCGAGCATTGCTTAAACTACTTTCAATATAATGTTTCCTAATCACATGTCAAGTATTCTGTACAGAATATTGAGATGCGAGCCAGAACCGTTATAGAGATATTATTTTGTTGTTAACCATTACATATAACAACTTCTTTTAAAAAAATATAACATAAACTTCGTTAATTTTTTTCGTATCACCGAGGTAGGGTCAGAATGTATTGTTTTAACAATTTTTTCTTATATTTGACACATTAAAATTTGAATTGTTTTCTTCTTAATTTATATCGATCTTTTTACTGAAATATTCTGGCATTTTGACGTGCCCGTAAGGCCTAGCCGTGACGGTACATTATAAATAACTTAATAAAGTTGCAAATATCACTTATTTCAAATCTTAAAATACAGCCAAATCTGAGTGAAAACTCCTTGGTTCTTATGACATGAAATGCTCATAGTTACAATGCTTATACCAAAAATAGAAGATTTTTTATTTGATTTTCAAATTTAAATTTCTGTTTTCAATACAATAATAATTCTGTTTCAATCTGTAAACATTCAAAATTATTTTATTTCAGAGCATTCTGTTTTCTTGTAAACGATCGTACAAGTACGTTAATGCCTCCTCTTAGCTCTTGCTCCAAAGGCGATTCGACATCCTTTAGAATTCTATTTTTCAAAAAGGTAGGCTTTGTAAAATTCAAATATAGTGACAGTAATTTTTTTATACAGCGTAGTTGAAGAAGTTACACCGAGCTACAAAAAGAAGGTCATAAGTAAAAAATATTCATTTTAGAGGTTCGTGAAATCTTACGTGTATTTGACTTTCAATTCTGTGTAATTAAACTTTTTTTGTTGAGAAAGTCATGATAATGGATTTTCATCACCTTCAAAAGATTTAATTTAAAGTTTATAAACTCTTACTACTAATTAAAAATATTTGGAAATTGTGAGAAAATTGGTAGCTTATAATTTAATTAATTTACGGGATTCTTACTACGATTTTCGATGTTTATTTCGTTCACGCGTCCGATATTTTGATGCTGTTGCAAGCACCATGATCGCGGACTTTTTGTAACATTATTATAAAAAGTTAAATAGTAAATACATTAAATAATAGTGAAAATAACCGCGAAATTTTAAAACAATTGGTAGCTTATTGAAAGTCATCTAATAAGCTATAAGTTGCAATCAAATACCTACTTTTCGTAATACGTTATACATACGTACATATACTATTATACATTATTACATATACACTATTATACGTTATACATACGTTATATTACGTAAGATGGCCCTAAGGGTCAATACTTCAGTCATTAAATAATAATACACAAAACGTTATTCCTTTTTTTTTTACTAGAAACGTTTATGTGACTCGCAAATTCCGTTATCTGCAGCAAAGCTGAATTGTTTTAAATTTTACTAAATTGAAAATAATTCTGCTTTGTTGGAACCTTTGATACCAGGATGGAATGTTTGAAGATTTCAATAATTTCCGACTTTCGTACAACTCTGAACATCAAATACTTTAAAATGGAGCCTTTTATTTTTTTAAAGAAAGAAATTATTATCAAGAAGATTATTGATAATAAAAGACTTGTGAATTACATGTCTGCTATGCTTGTTGTGAAGTTTTAATTGTGGCTATTGCCTTCTTTTGAAATAAAAAAAATAAAATACAACTATTTAAATTTTTTTTACAATTTTGCCTCATGTGTTTAGCTCATAATGTTGCCACAATTATTCGAATTCTTGTCGATTAACTTCGGCTGCGGGCCCGAATGGAGCTTTTTATTTAACCACATATGGAAAGTTAACCATTAGCAGGAAACCTTTGTAATTTTTTTCGATATGCTTTTTGACCTCTGGTCTGCTATTGAATTGTTTCAACCTATTTTTGTCACTTCACCGTAGGTATTGTGACATAATCTATGGCCTCGTGTTCTGAATTGTTGTGGCCCTGCTTCCTGTACAGTTTCTTGTATCGTCACTCAGCGACACAAGCTTCAGATAATTGGAGATATTAAGGTGAGCCTACGAGCATTCATACTGATCTAAAGATAGTTACTGAAGCAGAAGTAAATACTTGTATCCCATATTTTAGAAATTAATTGATGCTCAACCGAGTTAATATTATTGCTCCCTTTACTTCATAATTGAGGAGGGTCACTTTCTTATAATTTCGCTTATAGTAGTTAAATAACTAACGCGCAATTCATTGTTGTGATTAGGAATTGTAGCCCTAAGCTACGAATGCTAGTCCGGAAACTATATTTTTTAGTTACTCTTCAAACGAGACTTGAAACAAAAACTAAAGCGTAAATTTCAGAGGTAGAACGTCAAAGCTAAAAAATCTAACAATTTTTGCAAAGTACAATAAAGGTTTAATTTCTGAAGAACTTGGTCATTTAACGAAGTATATTAATAAAAACATTGTAGTAGTATTTTGTGACTTTTTATATAAGGTGTTGTTTAGCTTCTGGCGCGTCTTTCTTTACGTTAATAGCTGAATATAATTCGAACATGAATGTCGGATCTTTTGGTAAATGGGAATGTTAAAGTTTTCGTATGAACAACGTTTGTACCTATTACCATGCTAAATAAAACGGCAATATTGCAACGCCGTGCGTTTTATACGAACCCCTTTTATATTCATTTTATTGTCGAGGACTTTTTTTGAAAAAGAAAATATTTTTCTAATGACATGACTCTTTTCTACACCTCTGACAGATCTCTCTTTTGGATGGAGTTTTTATACATTTATAATTAAATCCTTATAAAACAAATCACTAAACCAGCTATACTCTAAGTGTGTTCCGCGGAACCCTAGGGTTCCGTGATACCTCTGTCGGGGTTCCGCAAGAATTTAGAAAAAAAATCAAAACACCTCTCTCCGGTCGCTCCGCGGCTGCGCGGACTCGGCGGCAAACAATTGTTTTATTGTAGGGTTCAATCAAGTATTTTGCTTCCCAAAAGGGTTCCGTCATTTAAAAAGTTTGAGAACCACTGCACTAAACAATTAATATGAATCCTGTTATGTCACCTTATTACACAGAGAGAAGTCAGTGAAATTCAGGTATTGAATCCAGTTAAGATAATCAGGATATGCTAGTTTACCCAGGCGAATAGAAATGGAGCGACCAAGTGGAACATAAAATGGACGAAAACTACAATTACGACGGAGCTGAGCCAGGGCATGTAATGCTGTAAAAGAGATACGTCTGAAAAAGAACCTGATTATATTCTGTTAGCGAATATAGGATGAAGACTGAGTTTTAGTCGGAACTCAAGACGGTGGAGCAGGTCTCAACAACAGCAACACAACAGTCTCATTCCTTAAAGGAAATATTCTTGTTACTTTTTTTTTTTTGTTCCCCTCCGCGGGAAGGGCAGGAGGATAAAAATGCCCTGACGCATACTCTGGCGCGATTCCAAAGTTATGTGGGACTCGTCCCGACGCCTACCAGGACCATACCCACTAAAAACCCCCTGTCGGCTCGTGCATTTTTGCCACTCAGCCTTCATCTGAGCGACGGCCAATTGGAGAAAGAGGCCGCGCTAGCGGGGCCCAGAAGGGGTCACCCGCTGGGATTACATAGCACTGAAGGTGCTCATAGCACTGAAGGTGAATACATAGCACTGAAGGTGCTCAAAATGAAAATCAAATAATAAAAAATAAAAATTAAAAATGGAAAAAAAAATTGAATTAATTCGCATTTACGTTAGAATTAGGATTTACATTAGAATTAGAATTTACGTTAGAATTAGAATTTGCGGCCAGAAGGGCTTCGAGATCGGCTGACAGTCTGGTGGATGAGTACGCTTGCGCATTCCTAGGCCTAGCGAGTTTGAACTTCGAGTCTAACACAGGAGTAGTATATGAGACTGAATCACGAACTAGAGGATTGGGATGGGTTTCGGAGCGTTTGAAGAACACTTCACAGAGTATTTTGAGGTGTTGTTGTACTGTAGGCAGTTCAAGATCTCTATGCAAGTCCGCGTTACGCACGTACCACGGTGCGTTTGTGGCCCTGCGGCAAAAGAGGTTTTGAACTACCTGCAGTTTGTGCAGGACGGAGGGTTTGGCGTGGGCAAAGATTAGCGAGGCATACGTCATGACGGGTCTAACGCAGACCTTGTAAAGTGTACGTTTGTTTCTGAAAGTCATTTTACTTTTTCTACCTAACATGTTATTTAGGCGGCCTAAATAGTGACCAGCGAGTTTCGAAACTCTTTCGACGTGTGGCTTGAAAGAAAGCGTCGGATCTAATGTGACGCCTAAGTATTTAGTACTGCGCTTCCAGGAGATGGGAATGCCTAACATTCGAACGTGGGGATCGCCATCGGGACGACGGCGTTTGTGGTCGAAGCGCATCGCAGAACTCTTTTCAGGGTTCACATCGATGCGCCATTTTTGAAACCATACACCAAGGGCGTTTACGGCCTTTTGGAGTCTGGTTACAACGTGCCGAACACTGTGGCCTTTGGTATAGAGTGCGGTGTCGTCGGCAAAGAGGGCGAGTTCGACGCCTTTCGGCGGGATGGGAATGTCGTTGGTGTACACGGTGTACAGCAGAGGGGCGAGGACTGAGCCTTGAGGGACTCCAGCCTTTATGGGACGAGGCGCAGAAAGCGTGCCTTCGTGTTTAAATCGAAACGTACGGTCTTTGAGAAACGACGCTTTAACCTGACTAGGCGATCCGGTAAGCCTATCTTGTAGAGTTTATAAACGAGACCGCTGTGCCAGACTTTATCGAAAGCCTTGGCTACGTCAAAGAAAACCGCGACTGTTTTATAACGACGCGGATAGAAACCGTCAAGTATATACTCGACGATTCGAGGGCAGGAGTGTTTAGCGCGAAAGCCGAACTGATGGGGAATAATGAGAGGATCGCCATCCGTTGGAAACAGATGGTTCCGCATTCGAGAGAGTATGACTCTCTCGAGAAGTTTAGACATTGCCTTGAGGAGGCTGATGGGTCTGTGATTAGCCGGGACGTTCAGAGGTTTGCCCGGCTTGGGAATGCCTATGACTGTCGCTTCTTTCCAAGCTTTTGGGAAGTAGCTATGGTCAAAGCAGGCATTGAAAATGATAGCTAACAAGGTAAGCATCTGTTGAGGTAGGTGCTTAAGTGCGTGGTTGGAAATTCCATCCGCACCCGGAGCCTTTTTGGACTTTTGATTTCTAATGAGAAGCAAGATTTCGTCATAAGAGACTGTGACAGGGTCGGCGGTGATGGGGAGAGAGTCTCTGCGAAGGACTTCGTCCTCCACCGCCTGGATGTGTGAGGGATCAGCAGGTTGCGTGCTGGGCGAGCATTGTGCGGCAATGCTGTCGGCGAAGCATTCGGCTTTCTCTTCGACTTCAAAGGCAGTAGTGCCATCGGGACGAGTGAGAGGAGGAACGTGAGAGGCGGTGTCTACGCGTAAGGCTCGGGCCATGCTATAGTACGCTTGGTGGGACGGAGAGATATTCGCTATGAGATCGTTCATCTGAGCGTCTCGGAGTTCCGCGAGGCAAGACCTAACTTTACGTTGAAGCTGATTCGCAGCTGTTCTATAGGTGGGCTAGGGATATTTCTTGGCTCTCCGGAGAGCCGCGTTCTTAGCTTTAATAAGATTGCTAACGGCTAAGGGAAGCGTGGGTTTGCCTTGCTTAGCAACCTTTTCGTTGTCACTGATGGCTGAGTTGATAGCATTAGTGAGAGAATTTACTAATGAATCGATTTTATCCGGGCTATCTAATTGTTCGGGAGAGATCGCGAGTGAAGAGTTCGGAGCCTCTAAGGCTGAAACTAACGTATTTTTAAAACCTTTCCAGTTGGTAAAGGTCTTAGGAGATGAGACGTTATCGTTCGGCGGTCCTAGCACGAGGGAAACGGGGCGATGGTCGGAGCCTAGGTCATCGAGCGGTTCGATAGACCTTAGATCAAGATTGATTCGCTTGATAATTGCAAAGTCGAGGATGTCAGGAGAGTAGGACGGGTTGTTGGGATAGTGAGTGGGAGTGATGGGGGATATGACGTCTAAGTCAAGGGAGTTAGTGATGTCGAGGAGAGCGATACCGCTGGTGTTAGTCGATAGGCACGTCCAGTCAGTATGTTTGGAGTTAAAGTCTCCGAACATAATGACTGAATGGCCGAGGGCGGGAATGGCCTCAAAGTCGCTGCGGATTGGTTTGGTACCACTAGGTATGTAGATTGAAGCTATGATGATGGTCGGATGACCAGTCATAGCCAACCTACACACAGTGGCTTCCATGTTGAGGAGAGGAGGGGTAGGGAGAGGACAGCAATGGAAACCTCTTTTGTAATATATAGCGGTGCCTTCGAAACCGTCGGAGTTGGGCCTATCGTTACGAATAAACGCGTACTTAGGTATAGCGAATCCCCTGGAGCGGTTTGGAGTGAGCCATGTCTCCTGGAGAAGGAATAAGTCAGGTTCTTTGTTCTGAAGGAACAGTTTAATCTCGGGAAGGTTGGTGTTAAGGCTACGAGCGTTAAAAGATACTAGTGATAAGCCCTTGGGTTTAATACGACTGGACGCGGGATTCGCGGGTCTAGACATTATAATTTACTTATTTACGATTTTATACAAAAAAAAATAAAAATAAATAAATAAATTTACAACGAACTTAGGAGCGAGTGATGCTCGGCTAACGCGAATAAACGCTCTTGAGGAGAGCGGGCTGCTCGCAGTTTGCGTGCGAGTACGGAAATTTCGTTAATATCGACGTTTTGAATAACGTCGAACACGGTCTTCATATCCTCAGCCAACGACGACTGAGGTGCGGATAACGGAGCGGGACGCGGCCCTACGGAAGCTACGGGAGCTGGGATGGGTCGGGATTGTGCAGGCGGAACGGCCGGACGCTGCCTCCAAGACAGAGCCTGAGTAGGCGTCGGCTGAACGGGCTTTGCTTCCGGGGGACCCCGGTTGCACAGCGGCGGGAAGTTAGCGGGAGTGAGCGGTGGCGCCGGTTTAGGCGCGACCCTCTTGACGGTGGAGCACGGAGCGCGCGGGCAGCCCCTGTAGTTTGCTGTGTGGCCGGACTGGCCGCACAGCACACAGGCAGGGGGGGAAGTGGATTCGGGAGTGCGAGTGCACTCCTTAGTGATATGAGGATCCAGGCACTTAACGCACCTGGGGGGAGCTGAACAGTTACCGTTACAGTTACCGTACAGTTACAGTTCTTGTTACCTGCATAACAACATTTATATATATTTGTTTTTAAACAGCCGAGCCGTTTACAGTCACGTATTCAGTAAAACGACACTTACGAAAAGCCATAACTTTTTTCTGAAATAATTTCTTGCATCTGAGTTTTCTTTAGTTTACTATTTATTCTGTTGTAATTGTTTAATTTAAATAAAATAACACCCTTAGAACTGCAAAACCTTGTCAACACCTCAAACGAATTACTCTATACTTAATAGCTTTAGGGCTGTTTTTGAATGGATAACTTGTCATCCAAAGTCATTTTGACGCGAAAAGATACTAAGTTGCATCAAGAAATTTACCTTACATTTTTACGTTTAAGATTATAAAATAAAGTTTCGTGCGGAAATGATAATAAAACCGAAGAAAGAATTTAAAGATAGATCGCAAAATTGCATTGGTACTGCCTAAAAAAGGTATCACTAGAATAAAGCTTATACGCGTATACAAGAAGATAAGAAACACCTGCCTGTCTAACGAGACAGGTAAGCGGTGAAATGTTTGACACTCTGACACTTTGACGCTCCTGCAACATTGAAGGCAGTTCATTACTCGTGGCTACAGTTCGCGTGAGCACGTGAGCACCTTCAGTGGTATGTAAATCTCAGCGGATGACCCCTTCAGGGCCCCGCTGGCACGGCCTTTTTCTCCAATTGGCCGTCCCTTCAGATGAAGACTGTGAGACAAAAGATTGCCAGAGTCATTCAGGTGGCTTTTTATTGGGTAGTGGCTATGGTAGGCTCGGAGCGAGTCCTACAAAACCTCGGTCACATGCGCGGGGTATGCGTAAGGGTATTTTTTAGATCCTCCTGCCCACCCCTTGGATGGGAACAAAAAAAAAAAATCAACCAGCAAACTAGACGGACCGGCCGATAGCGGCCTTCCCCAACAATCAAATTCAAACTATTAATTGCTTCATAGTACGGTACAAAAAGGATGTTACACAGAAATATAGTTCCACATACTATGCTGTACAACAGCATGCAATAGGTATTATAATAAGTGACTAAATCTATTAACATTGCTTTTTTTTAAAACTATAATGTCATTATTAATTGACACCCCACCACCAATACATTTTATTATTTATATTACTATTATGAAAGTATTACAATTAAATATTCCATTATACAATGAAATAAATTCTACCTCTTATTTTTGTCAAAATATTCCTTTATCGAATAAAAACATTTTTCACTTAACCATTTACTAAACGATTTTTTAAATTTAACTTGAGACAACGACTGAATGTCCTTAGGAACAGCATTATATATTTTGACACACATGGCGTAGCACTGCCTGTTATAAAGTTCTAGGCGTGGTAATGAATTATATACTAATCGATTTCCATGTCGTGTTGCTCTTGTAATGTCCTTAGCTTGAGTAAAATAATGAGCATTGCTTTTTACGAACATAGCAATTTCTAAAATGTACATACAAGGCAATGTTAATATGTTATACAGTTTAAATAAAGGTTTGGCTGATTCGTCCGGTGCTTTTCCAAAAATTGCCCGAATACACTTTTTTTGTGCTGTAAATGCCTTGTTTATCTCCCTAGAATTCCCCCAAGTGATGAGACCGTATCTTAAGGTAGACGCGACATACCCATGGTAAGCAGTCATTACGGTTGAAAGTGCACAGGTTTTCCGCAGTCTGCTTAGAACATACACATAACTATTTAATTTATTTGTTACATAGTCTATGTGCTGTTTCCAATTTAATTTATTGTCAATATAGCACCCGAGAAATTAGGTACATTCTACTTCTTCAATTTTGTCATTTTTATAATGTATGTCAATACTATTGAGAACTTTATTTGTGTTAAATCTGATATAATTAGTTTTAATTAAATTAATATTTAAATTATTACATGTCAACCAATTTATAATTAATTTTATAGTGTTATTAATGTCATATTCAAAATTATTATTATTCTTAGTCAAAATTAAAGATATGTCATCTGCAAATAGGACATATTTATGAGATGTCAAGTTGGGTAGGTCATTTACATATAAAAGAAATAAAAGAGGCCCGAGAACACTGCCTTGTGGCACCCCGCTCGTTATGTTTTTAAACTTTGACCTACAATTAACTATTTCTTTTTTGTCATTTATATATTGCATTTCCACACTTTGCTGTCTGTCAATTAGGTATGTCCTCAACCAACTCAACACTGTGCCTCTAATACCATAATTTTCTAATTTTTGAAGCAACAGGTTATGAGAGACAAGTCGAAAGCGCGGGACATATAAAAAAAAAACGCCTATTGTTTCCTTTCTTAGGTTTATACTATTTGCAACTTCATTAACTAATTCGAAAATAGCAGTGGTTGTTGATTTTCCTTTCTGGAAACCCGATTGTTGCTTACATAATATGTCGAACTTAGCAATGAAATGTATAAGCCTTTTTTTCATTGCTTTTTCAAATATTTTTGAGAGTATCGGGATTAACGAAATAGGACGATAGTTGGAAAGATTGGTTTTTTCCCCCTTTTTAAAAAGTGGTCTTACGATAGATTTTTTCAATAAATCTGGAAATTGACCAACGGAATACGACAAATTTATAAGAAACGCTAAAGGTGCTGCTAATTCTGCGCTACAATACTTTATTACTTTAGTGCTAAAACCATCATAACCTACCGCGTACGTATTATTAAAAGTCTTGATGATCGAGATCACTTCATCGGCCGTTACTGGCTCTAAAAACATTGTATTCACTATGCATTTTTTGTTTGTGTTGTGGCAAACTTTTCCACTCCTGTCACTGCTTAAACTAATTAAATAATTATTAAATTCTTCAGCAATATCTTGCGGATCTTTTATAATCTTTCCGTCCTTTAGTATTTGCTCTATGTGGTTGTCAAAATAATCCCAAGTTTTTTTATTTATTATCTTCCAACAGGTTTTACTTTTATTTTTGGAATTAAAAATTAATTTATGATTATGAAGTTTTTGTGAAAGATTCATGCATTTTCGTAATAACTTTGTATAATGCTCATAATTATTTTTATCAAAAACTGATTTATTTTTATAAAATTGGTATCTTCACTGCCGTCTTGTCTTACACGATTTTTTTAGACCTTTTGTAATCCACTTGGGTGTCTTGTATTTATTTGATATTTTAACCCGTTTTTTTGGAAAGCATAGATTGTAAAAAATATTAAAAATGTCATAAAATAATGTCATTGCCGTATTTATCTCTTGTTGTTCATAAATGTCTGTAAATGAGAAACGTGACATACATTCTCGAAATTTGGCCAAGTTTTCTTCTGAGTAGTCCCTTATAATTTTGTAACACTCTACTGGAGTAACTTTTAAATTTTCTACATAGACATTTAATATTTGAGCAGTATTGTGGTCTGAAAGCTGTAAAGAGAGTACTTCCTCTCGAGCTTCTTTTATGTTGCTAATTATTAAGTCAATACACGATTTTTTTCTTGTTGGAACGGTAATATGTGAAGTCAAATTATAATTATTGATAAATTCCAGCAATCTCTTTCTACATTTTGAATTTTCCGGTGTATTTATGTTTAAATCACCTGTTAGAATAATTTTTTGGTTCTTGTTACAAGTCAATTTATATAGTACTTTATGTAAGCAGTCAAAAAATAAGTTAATGTCAGAATTTGGAGTACGATAAATACATAAAACAATTACATTACAACCATGAACTTTTATACCGCAACACTCAAAAAACTTATCTTGAGCAAGACTATTCACTGTATCTAGTTCTCTGAACTGTAACGTGTTTTTTAACAAAATGCAAACCCCACCACGCTTTTTACCATCCAGTCTACAGTACATTGAAGCCAGTCTATATCCAGAGAGTTTGATGTTATGCTGATTGCTTTTCGTTATAAAAGTCTCAGTGAAACAAAGTAGATCCGGCATTTTATTTTCATTTTGTGAATTGTTTAAAGTAACTTCTAAAAGATTACTTTTTGATAAAAACCCGGCAATGTTTTGATGAAATACCTGTAACTGTTGTGTGTTATTTTTATATCCGTGTGCTTTATGTCCGAAAAAACTTTTTTGGCTTATTATTGTCTATATTATTAGTTTGCACTTTTTTAAAGTAATATGGAATAGTACCTTTTTTATTTTGATCCTGATAAATGTGTTGGTTGGAATTAATTGCTGTTGTATGTACATTTTTTACCTTATTCTTATAAAACTTTAAAAACATAGTTTTATAGTCACATTCATCAATAAAAAAATTTATTTGTCTACATTTTATATCCCATGATTGAGAGTCATTTAAATACACAAATTCACAATTTAAGAAATTTTTACTCAAATTTTGTAGCATGTTATTTAACTTATTTTCATTTAAATACCGATTTCTAAGTACACTTAACAATAAAACATTACAGTTCATTGTATTTTTTAGTGCGACACATAGTTCTATTAACACTTTTGTTGGGTTAGAGTCATGTTCACATATACACATAATTATTTTATCTTCCTTTGTCGGATCCAACCACTTCAGCATCGATAAAATTTCCTCTGTACTTGCATACGGTTTGGTGTATGAAATTATTTCATATTTTTCGTAAGGGGTTTTTAATCGCGATTTGAACAATATATTTCGTAGACCTTTACATTGGTTTCCCCCTATGATAAAAATTCTTTTCAATTGTTGAGTTTGAGTTGTAGTGCTCAACTGTACTTTATCTATTTGTTTATTTTTTATGCTCTCTATAACTGGGGACTTTGCTAGAACCGGAAATAGCGGTTTTTCAAAGTTTTTAATCGACGTTGGCGACGATGGCGATGAAGTCATCTCCGCGTAGTGTTCTACGCATGCGTTACTTGCGATCGTTTGCCTACGTTTACTTTTACTTTCGGTTTTTTTATTTTGTTTTGTAGGAATTTTAGTTTTAGGTGTAGCACACATCGTTTTAAGTAAATGTACTTGTCGAGACAGCTGAGAGACCTCTTTTTTTAAGCTGAGATTTTCAAATATTATGTTCTCCATCTCCATATAAGTGCTTTCTAATTCCGTCTTTAAGTTGTTAATTTCAACCTTTAAGTCGTTTATTTGCCCCAGGTCGTTATTTGAGAAGTCGAAACTTTTTGAAGCCGTATCTTGGTCCACAGAATCCAAAGATAAATTATGATCTAATGATTCACAAGAATGAGTTTGAGTGCTTTTCATCCCCGGCGTTTTGGCAGGAGTTTTCGAAGTGTGTTTTTTCATACTTTTAGCATCTTCATTCAACTTTTTTTGACGTTTATCTGTGTTAACATTTTCTGGTGGTGAACACCTTCGAACACATTTGATGCACAGCCATTTTTTTTTGTGTTCGGCCGTCAATGTATTATAAAATCTTTGTGTTGAAATATTTTCACATTCAATATGAAAATTTAATTTACAATTTGAACATGTCATGTATTCAATATTTATAATTTTCTTTTTACATTTTTTACAAGTCATACGTACAACCTTGTTTTGTTTAGGCGAAGTCATTATGTTGATTTAATTTTATGCCAGTAATTATTATCCTTAAATTGTATTGAAATAGAAAAATACAAATAATGTTACTCTGTTGGGACTCGATCTCAGGTCTCCAGTACCCCGTCGATACGCTAATACCATTCAACCACCGTGACGTTACGTCATTAGTTGAAATTGACCATTATGTTTACTTTATTCTGTGTTGTCTTAGTTTATAATCAGCGCCCTCTTTTATTGTGCACTTGTATTTTTTGGAATTTTGACAATATTGGTAATAATTTATCGTTCCATACACAGGAGTACCTATTAGAATTGGATGTTAGATGTCACTAGTACATATTATAGTCGTTGTAATGATGACTCATTTCAAATATTCTTTGTGTTTATTATTTCTTAATTTCACTCTTATCACTATAAGCGTATTTGATTTCAATTTTGATTTTAACAAAAACACTTTTTGTGACTTACTTTTGATCTCTCACTAAATCTCTCACTAGTAAAAAACAAAACGAATATTAAAACATTATGTTGTTACAAATAAACGACAAATATAATCGACAAAATAGTTCTTAAAAAAAAAGCTTTTGATTTCCCAAAAACTATATGGAATTAATAAATTTAGCTCGAGTACCTAATATTTACAAACAAGTTTCTCGCTTCTTATATAACGGCTCATGTTCGTAGAATTCATTTGATTAGAAATATATGAATCCCAATATTTTTCGATATCAGATAAATTTTAATAATTACATCTAACAATTATTTTATTTTTCATATAGAAAAAAGTTTTGTTATCATTTTTCTAACCCAAGGTTAAACTTATATTCAAATTATTTTAACCTCGAAAAACTCCATCTACCATGTGCCACACGCACAAATATGCTTATCGTTTCCTCTCCCAGCTAGAACAAGTCTCATTCTAGTGTAACCTCTTAGGAAGGAACGGCAGCGATATTAAGCATGGATAAGAAATAAGAAACAAACATTTAATGAGACTTAATATCTCAGAGAAAGAGGACCTGACCAAAATCGCAACTGTCGGTACGACAAGTGAGCTGGAAATAAAAAAAACCGTCAAGAACCATTTAGAAACTTTATCGAAAACATAAAAAAATTTCAAAATCATTGTACGTAATAATAAGTTGTGGCTTCTCCAAAGTAGCTCATCGCCGAGCCGACAATCATAAACACGTATCACGATGCTAGGTATAATTTTGCCCACGACTAAAGTTTTCAAGAAAATTATAACAATTGAGAAGTTTCTCTCGTAAATGAAATTACAGAATTCAATTTCCCTCCTGCAGGATATAATTCACTTTGGATATACATAAGTTGTTGGTGGTTGAATTGATGAGGCGGTTATGACTAACGCAGATATATGATGTTTTGTATTTTATAGCTGGATGCACTATTTTATTTAAAAAAGTTCTTTTGAAGATTCTTCAGAAGCTGTTTGATTCCGACGCCTACATAGCAAAACGCTCCATGCAGGTTCCCAATATTGTTTTCTTAAAAACTGCTGATAAACCCCCCTTTGATGAACTTGAGACATTTACAATTTTTAAGGCTTTTTTGAGAGTCATTACGAATGGTTTCGGACATAGATTTGACGACTTGCAGCCGGCCGAACAAACCGGATTGCACAAAGGATTCCGCACTATAGATCGAATATATACTCTTAACGCATGTAATGAATGATAGTTTAAAAATTATACATAACTAACAAATATAATTGCAGTAAAAACCAGCTTCGCAATTTTAAAAATTTTGTAACTTGACTTCATATTAAGGCATTAAGTGGAGATGCGAATTAACGCCGGGCCACATACTCCGCCGGTCCTCGAGTGTGAGATGAGCGTGAGAGGTGATAATGCTAATTTGTGTGTTGCAGTAGGATGTGTGTACAACGGAGTTTAATTTATACAAATTATTTTATTATAAATCGTTCTGCAGAAAATTTAAATGTTTAGTTTATTCTAGTATATAGTTTTTTTGATTCAGGTATTCTATTTTATTAAAGCACTTTTTAATTTTCAAACACTAATATCTTTGCTATGTGACTCTTCTTGTTGTCATTTAGTTTTTTTTCTGATTTTATGTAACACAATAATTATTGCTTTGAATAAATATTTAAAAATAAATCTTTTTTGAACGCCTAAACATGCCACGTAAAATACTGAAAAGACCCGATTCCTTAATATTCGATTATCCAAGTAAACTTAAAATCGATGCTTCATTACTTAAATAAAAGTCAAAGCACTTATATTCGAAAACTGTGCAAAATTCCAAAAATTTACTCAAACAAAAATTTCTACCTTTTAATTACCCATGTTCATTGTGTGTCAACACATTCTCGCTCCGATCGCCGCTCGGTTCGGACGTGCAAGACCCCGTCCTCCGTTGATCGGTCCCTTCCCGATATTCCGTGGCGCTCAGTCTACTGACGTCACAGTTTAGCGTGTTGGTTCCGTGCTACGGTTTTCAAGGTTTTTCTACTCCCTCTGAGTGCTATCGAAGTGCGATTTTTCTTTGCGACTAAGCCCCTTAGTCTTCAAAGTGCTGTGCTAAGTTGTGTTGTGCTTGTGCTGAGTGCAGTGTTGTGCCCAGCGTAAGTAGTCTGGTTTCAGTACAAAGGATACTTAACAGTGACAACGAATTTGTACTGAACCAGTCTTTTTATTTTATTTCTCTTCTCTATTTTATTTATTTTTTCTCCTACTTTCATATTTATTTTTATCATATCTGTGTGTTTTCGTGTGTATTTGTCCTTTCTGTCGGTAAAGGTTGACCCTAACGCGGTCAACTCTTTACCTGCGTACCCTTTTTTTAGGTTTCTAGGTAGCGGCCTTCGGCGTACTACGGTTGGTTTTAAGTTATTGTCCCCAGCCCCCCTACCGCTGGTAGGGAGGTTAGCCGCTAGGGTTCGCTAGGTTTTTATTTAGAAACTCTAGGCATTTGTTATATAAATAGGTGCTAGGTTTGCTAGGGAACCTAGGCATACATTATATAATTATATATTACAAATCCAAGCCCTCCAATGGACAAAAGCGTCGTAAACATCCTTAGGTCGTTCGCCCAGGCGCTCGCTGCGTCCGACATCCCCATCCCAGATGACGTACTAACGCATGCCTCACAGGCAACTATCGCGTCCCCTGCCCCTCAGGCCTCAACCCCGGCCCCCCAGGCCTCTAACGTCCAGACCCCTCAGGTCTACAGCTCTCCCTCGTCTCCCGCCTCGTTCGAGATGGACTGCGAATCGGTCGCAACACCTTAACCGGCACTCCTGAGCCCACGTTTCAACTTGGCGCCAAGCGCTCTAAGAAGCGCTCGAAGAAAGCTTCGGTATCATCAATACCCGAGCCCTCCCAGGTGTCTTCAACACCAGCCCCCGCGCCATTAAAATCGCTCGAAGTAACCGCGTCTCCGTTGGTCCCATCGAAACCAGCGACGCACTGCGCTCCCGTCCCGCCGAAACCTCAGCTCCCTCCGCCCGTCTTTCTCCGCGAAAAAGCGCGATGGACCGTAGTATCAAACCTTTCCATTAGCTCTTGTAATCCTGTCCAAAACTCCCAACTCGAAGGAGATCTTTAGAGAGGCTCGCACAATTTGCGGACTCTCAAATATCTCCGTCGAGCGTCCCAACCCCCGCGGTCACCCTGGGCAGTGCCACCGCTGCCAGCTCTATGGCCACGCAGCGCCACGCAGCTAACTGCTCAGCTCCCCCCAGGTCGCACTCCCGAATCCACTTCCCCTCCTGCTTGTGTGCTGTGCGGCCAGTCCGGCCACACAGCTAACTACAGGGGCTGCCCGCACGCTCCGCGCCTAAACCGGCGCCGCCGCTCACTCCCGCTAACTTCCCGCCGCTGTGCGACCGGGGTCCCCCGGAAGCAAAGCCCGTTCAGCCAACGCCTACTCCAGGTCTGTCTTGGAGGCAGCGTCCGGCCGTTCCGCCTGCACCTTCCCGACCCATCCCAGCTCCCGTAGCTTCCGTAGGGCCGCGTCCCGCTTTGTCATCTTCACCTCAGTCGTCGTTGGCTGAGGACATGAAGACCGTGTTCGACGTCATCCAAAACGTCGACATTAACGAAATTTCCGTACTCGCATGCAAACTGCGAGCCGCCCGCTCTAAGTTCGTTATAAATTATATTTTTTTATTTTTGTATAAATTCGTAAATAAGTAAATTATAATGTCTAGACCCGCGAATCCCGCGTCCAGTCGTATTAAACCCACGGGCTAATCCCTAATATCTTTTAAAGCTCGTAGCCTTAGCACCAAACTTCCCGAGATTAAACTGTTCCTTCAGAATAAAGAACCTGACTTATTCCTTCTCCAGGAGACATGGCTTACTCCAAATCGCTCCAGGAGATATGCTATTCCTAAGTACGCGTTTACTCGCAACGATAGGCCCAACTCCGACGGTTACGGCGGTACCGCTATATATTACAAAAGAGGCTTCCATTGCTGTCCTCTCCCTACCCCTCCTCTCCTCAACATGGAAGCCACGGTGTGTAGATTGGCTATGACTGGTCATCCGACCATCATCATAGCTTCAGTCTACATACCATGTGGCTCCAATCCCATCCGCAGCGACTTTGAGGCCATTCTCGCCCTCGGCCATTCATTCATTATGTTCGGAGACTTTAACTCCAAACATACTGACTGGACGTGCCTGTCGACCAACACCAGCAGTATCGCTCTCCTCGACATCACTAACTCCCTTGACTTAGACGTCATATCTCCCATCACTCCCACTCACTATCCCAACAACCCGACCTACTCTCCTGACATCCTCGACTTTGCAATTATCAAGCGAATCAAACTTGATCTAAGGTCTATCGAACCGCTCGATAACCTAGGCTCCGACCATCGCCCCGTCTCCCTCGTGCGACGTACGCCTAACGTTAACGTCACATCTCCTAAGACCTTTACCAACTGGAAAGGCTTTAAAAATACGTTAGTTTCAGCTTTAGAGGCCCCTCACTCTCCGCTCGCGATTTCGCGTGACCAATTAGATAGCCCGGTTAAAATAGATTCACTAGTCAATACTCTAACTGATGCTATTAACTCAGCGATCAACGACAACGAAATTATTGCTATGCAAGGCAAACCCGCGCTTCCCTTAGCCGTTAGCAATCTCATTAAAGCTAAAAACGCGGCTCTCCGGAGAGCCAAGAAATATCCCACGCCCGCATATAGAACAGCTGCGAATCAGCTTCAACGTAAAGTTAGATCTTGCCTCGTGGAACTCCGAGACACTCAGTTTAACGATCTCATGGAGAATATCTCCCCGTCCCACAAAGCCTATTATCGAATGGCCCGAACCTTACGCGTAGACTCCGCCTCTCACGTTCCTCCTCTCACTCGTCCCGACGGCACTATTGCCTTCGAAGTCGAAGAGAAAGCCGAATGCTTCGCCGACAGCATAGCGGCACAATGTTCGCCCAGCACGCAAACCGCGGATCCCTCCCACATCCAGGCGGTGGAGGATGAAGTTCTCCGCAGAGAATCTCTCCCCATCACTGACGACCCCGTCACAGTCTCTAATGATGAAATCTTGCTTCTCATTAGAAGTCAAAAGTCCAAAAAGGCTCCGGGTGCGGATGGAATTTCCAACCACGCACTTAAGCACCTGCCCCAGCAGGTGCTTACCTTACTAGCTATCATCTTCAATGCCTGCTTTGACAATAGCTACTTTCCAAAAGCCTGGAAAGAACCGACAGTCATAGGGATTCCCAAGCCGGGTAAACCTCTGAATGTCCCGGCTAATCACAGACCCATCAGCCTCCTCAAGGCAATGTCTAAACTTCTCGAAAGAGTCATACTCTCTCGAATGTGGAACCATTTGATTCCAACGGATGGCGACCCTCTCATTATTCCCCACCAGTTCTCAAGCAAGTCCATCGAATCGTCGAGTACATACTCGAAGGTTTCTATACGCGTCGTAAAAAAAACAATCGCGGTCTCTTTGACGTAGCCAAGGCTTTCGAAAAAGTCTGGCACAGCGATCTCGTTTTTAAACTCTATAAAATAGGCTTACCGGTTCGACTAGTAAGATTAATCGCGTCGTTTCTTAAAGACCGTACGTTTCGATTCAAACATAAAGGCACGCTCTCCGCGCCTCGTCCCATAAAGGCTAGAGTCCCGCAAGGCTCAGTCCTCGCCCCTCTGCTGTACACCGTGTACACTAACGACATACCCATCCCGCCGAAAAGCGTCGAACTCGCTCTTTTTGCAGACGATACCGTCCTTTACACTAAAGGTCAATCGATCCCGTATAACATCATCAGACTCCAAAGGGCCGTAAAAGCCCTCGGTGTTTGGTTTCAAAAATGGCGTATCGATGTCAACCCAGAAAAGAGTTCTGCTATTCAATTCGACCACAAACGTCGTAATCGCTACAACGATCCCCACATTCGAATGTTAGGTATTCCCATCCCTTTTTCTTCAGTAGTGCCATCGGGACGAGTGAGAGGAGGAACGTGAGAGACGGTGTCTACGCGTAAGGCTCGGGCCATGCTATAGTACGCTTGGTGGGACGGAGAGATATTCGCTATGAGATCGTTCATCTGAGCGTCTCGGAGTTCCGCGAGGCAAGACCTAACTCTACGTTGAAGCTGATTCGCAGCTGTTCTATAGGCGGGCGTGGGATATTTCTTGGCTCTCCGGAGAGCCGCGTTTTTAGCTTTAATAAGATTGCTAACGGCTAAGGGAAGCGTGGGTTTGCCTTGCTTAGCAACCTTTTCCTTGTCACTGATGGCTGAGTTGATAGCATCAGTGAGAGAATTTACTAATGAATCGATTTTATCCGGGCTATCTAATTGTTCGGGAGAGATCGCAAATGGAGAGTTCGGAGCCTCTAAGGCTGAAACTAACGTATTTTTAAAACCTTTCCAGTTGGTAAAGGTCTTAGGAGATGAGACGTTATCGTTCGGCGGTCCTAGCATGAGGGAAACGGGGCGATGGTCGGAGCCTAGGTCATCGAGCGGTTCGATAGACCTTAGATCAAGATTGATTCGCTTGATAATTGCAAAATCGAGGATGTCAGGAGAGTAGGACGGGTTGTTGGGATAGTGAGTGGGAGTGATGGGAGATATGACGTCTAAGTCAAGGGAGTTAGTGATGTCGAGGAGAGCGATACCGCTGGTGTTAGTCGACAGGCACGTCCAGTCAGTATGTTTGGAGTTAAAGTCTCCGAACATAATGACTGAATGGCCGAGGGCGAGAATGGCCTCAAAGTCGCTGCGGATTGGTCTGGTACCATTAGGTATGTAGATTGAAGCTATGATGATGGTCGGATGACCAGTCATAGCCAATCTACACACAGTGGCTTCCATGTTGACTAGAGGAGGGGTAGGGAGAGGACAGCAGTGGAAGCCTCTTTTGTAATATATAGCGGTGCCGCCGAAACCGTCGTAGTTGGGCCTATCGTTACGAATAAACGCGTACTTAGGTAAAGTGAATCCCCTGGAACGGTTTGGAGTAAGCCATGTCTCCTGGAAAAGGAATAAGTCAGGTTCTTTGTTCTGAAGGAACAGTTTAATCTCGGGAAGGTTGGTGTTAAGGCTACGAGCGTTAAAAGATACTAGGGATAAGCCCTTGGGTTTAATACGACTGGACGCGGGATTCGCGGGTCTAGACATTATAATTTATTATTTACGAATTTATAAAATATAAAGAATTTACAACGAACTTAGGAGCGAGTGATGCTCGGCTAAAGCAAGTAAACGCTCTTGAGGAGAGCGGGCGGCTCGCAGTTTGCGTGCGAGCACGGAAATTTAGTTAATATCGACGTTTTGAATAACGTCGAACACGGTCTTCATGTCCTCAGCCAACGACGACTGAGGTGCGGATGACGGAGAAGGAATCGGCCCTACGGAAGCTACAGGAGCTGGGATGGGTCGGGAAGGTGCAGGCGGAACGGCCGGACGCTGCCTCCAAGACAGAGCCGGAGTAGGCGTCGGCTGAGCGGGCTTTGCTTCCGGAGGACCCCGGTTGCGCAGCGGCGGGAAGTTAGCGTGAGTGAGCGGCGGCGCCGGTTTAGGCGCGACCCTCTTGGCGGTGGAACGCGGAGCAAGCGGGCAGCCCCTTTAGTTAGCTGTGTGACCAGACTGACCGCACAGCACACAGGCAGGGGGGGAAGTGGATTCGGGAGTGCGAGTGCACTCCTTCGTAAAATGTGGATCCAGGCACTTAACGCACCTGGGGCGAGCTGAGCAGTTAGCCGCTGCGTGGCCGTAGAGCTGGCAGCGGTGGCACTGCCCAGGGTGACCGCGGGGGTTGGGACGCTCAACAGAGATATTTGAGAGTCCGCAAATTGTGCGAGCCTCTCTAAAGATCTCCCTTGAGTTGGGAGAATTTGACAAGATAACTAAAGCTAACGGAAAGCGCCTACCGCGGTTAGAGTGCATCTTGTGCACTGCTTCGGCCGGGAAACCCTGGGACTTAAGGTCCTCGAGAATGTCTTCGTTACTGAGTTCGAACGGGACGCCCCGTAGTACTGCGCGGATCTTACGCTCCTCCGGGAGGGCGTAGGTGTGATACGCTATTTGATTTAACCCGAGTAACCTGGTAAACGCGCGGAAGTAGTCGACGGTCGCTACTTGAATTTTGATTGTATCGCCAGCGTTGGCGGCTTTTAAGAAATTAATTTTGTGCTCTTTGCACAAGTTAGAAACCGCGGTCCAGCGCGTTTTTTCACGCAGGAAGACGGGCGGAGGGAGCTGAGGTTTCGGCGGGACGGGAGCGCAGCGCGTCGCTGGCTTCGAAGGGACCGACGGAGACGCGGTTACTTCGAGCGATTTTAACGGCGCGGGGGCTGGTGTTGAAGACACCGGGGTTGGCTCAGGTGTTGAAAACACCGCGGCTTTTTTCGAACGCTTCTTAGAGCGTTTGGCAACTAACTGGAACGCGGGCTCAGGAGAACCGGTTAGGGTGGCGGCGACCGACAAAGCTTCGGACGCGGCGGAGTCTGAGTCGCTCCCGGGAGCGGTACGCTTCCTGCGAGATGAGCGCGAGGATGAGACCGACGCGCAGTCCATATCGGATGGAACGGGAGACGCAGGAGAGCTATAGACCTGAGGGGTCTGGACATTAGAGGCCTGAGGGGCCGGGGTTGAGGCCTGAGGGGCCGGGGACGCAATAGATGCCTGTAAGGCCTGCGTTAGTGCGTCAGCGGGTATGCTTACGCCAGACGCAGCGAGCGCCTGGGCGAACGACTTAAGAATATTAACAAGGTCCATTGGAGGACTTGGAATTACAATATGTAATATATAAATATATAATGTATGCCTATAATATATAACAGATGCCTAGGATTCCTAAATAAAAACCTAGCGAACCCTAGCGGCAAACCTCCCTACCAGCGGTAGGGGGGCTGGGGAGAATAACTTAAATCTAACCGTAGTACGCCGAAGGCCGCTACCTAGAAACCTAAAAAAAAGGGTACGCAGGTAAAGAGTTGACCGCGTTAGGGTCAACCTTTACCGACAGAAAGGACAAATACACACGAAAACACACAGATATGATAGAAATAAATATGAAAATAGGAGAAAATAAATAAATTAGAGAAGAGAAATAAATAAAAATAAAAAGGACTGGTTCAGTACAAATTCGTTGTCACCGTTAAGTATCCTTTGCACTGAAACCAGACTACTTACGCTGGGCACAACACTGCACTCAGCACAAGCACAACACTACTTAGCACAGCACTTTGAAGACTAAGGGGCTTAGTCGCAAAGAAAAATCGCACTTCGAAAGCACTCAGACGGAGTAGAAAAACCTTGAAAACCGTAGCACGGAACCAACACGCTATACTGTGACGTCAGTAGACTGAGCGCCACGGAATATCGGGAAGGAACCGACCAACGGAGAACTGGGTCTTGCACGTCCGCACTGGGCGGCGATCGGAGCGAGAATGTTCCCATCCCTTTTTTTTTTTTTTTTTTTTTGCTGCCGAGGCACCCTCACGGGAGGGAGGTGGAAGATGCGTCATGCATACCCGCCCGCAGGTAAATTCCTCTGCGGGGGGGTTATGTGGGACTCACCAGAATGGCACCTACCCACTAAAAACCACCTGTTGGCTGTGGTAAGCGTATAACTTTAGCCTTCATCGGAAGCGACACCCGTCGGGAAGTTGGGCGCGCTGGCGGAGACCCGCTAGCGGGTCTTCCACCTGTAGTGAAAGTTGCACTGAAGGTGCTCAAAGGGACATGAGTTGGTGGCCGTTCTGGGCAGCCTCCGGTGAAGCCGGGGCTGGGCAGAGGTCGGCCGAAGCATGATTTAGGGATCAATTAATTTAAATGAACCTACAATGAATTGAGAAGGGAACTATGCTCCGCCAGAGCTAGCAAACGCTCTGTCGGAGTACGTGAAGCCCTAAGTTTACGGGCTAAGACTGCGATTTCACTAACATCGACATTTTTTATAGCGTCGCAGACGATACGCATATCGTCTGCTACGGAGGATTGAGGAGTGGGTTTGTATGGGCGAGGAGCCGGGATGGGATTCGATGTGGAGCGCTGCCTCCAGTTTTCTGGGGCAGGCCTGGGCTGTGCAGGCTTAGAAGCCGGAGGATTCCGGCTACGCAGCGGCGGAAAGTTTTCTTGAGAAAGGCGCGGGGCCTGTTTGGGCGCCGTCCTTTTGAAATTGGAGCGCATACAACGGGGTGCACGAGGGCAGCCCTTTTAATTTGCGGTGTGGCCGGACTGGCCACAAAGCACGCAATCGGGAGGAGAGGGAGTTTCAGGAGTGCGATTGCACTCCTTAGTGAAGTGCGGGACCAGGCACTTGACGCACCTGGGCGGTGCGCGGCAGTTGGCTGCCGCGTGCCCGTACAATTGGCACCGATGGCACTGGCCGGGATGACCGCGGTGATGAGGTGCCTCGATTGAGATCCCAGAGAGGCCGCAAATAGAGCTAACCCCTTTCAGGATCTCTCTGGACTTGGGGACGTTGGCGAGAATCACCAAAGCGAGAGGGTGTTGCCTCCCGTACTTGCTGTGCATTTTATGCACCGCGAGTGCCGGGAAGCCTTGGGACTGCAGATCCTCCAGGATGGCCTCGTTCGATAATTCGAACGGGATTCCCCTGAGTACCGCTCTGATCTTACGCTCTTCTGACAGAGCATAAGTGTGATAAGCATATTGCTTATCGGTGAGGAGCTTAGTCAAAGCTCGGAAACCGTCTATCGACGAGACAGTGATTTTAATAGATTCACCCGAGTTTACCGCTCGGGTGTAAAGGATCTTGTGCTCATTGCACAATGTCGAGACCTCAGTCCATTTACCCTTTTCCCGAAGGAAAATGGGTGGTGGGACCTTGGCCTTGACAGAAGTCGGGGCCGGAGCGGGTGTTGAAGACACCGGGGCAGCTGGCGTTGAAGACGCCGCAGGGACGGGCGCCGAGGGCGCCGGGTCTTGTTTCGAGCGCTTCTTAGAGCGCTTCTTAACAAGGGTGAAAGAGGGAGGCTCATCAGGGCCAGTTGGGGTGGCATCCGAGGATGACTCGGTCGCGGGTGCGCGCTTGCGGCGCGGAGGGGCGTTTTCTTCGCACTCCATGTCACTGGAGGAAGGGGACGCGGGATGGCCTAAGACCTGAGGGGTCTGGGGGACTGGGGTGGCCTGAGGGGCCATTGGTGGAGTTAACGCCATTATATGCGGGATAAGAGAATCAAGGAAACGGAACTTGTCAGCATTTATATATATGCCTTCAGCACCGATACTATCAGCTTACTTCTTCCTAATCTCATCAGAGCTTAGGGAAGCCATTGCGGAGGGGTTGGGGAGGGACAATATATGAACCTAACAACGATGACTAACTTCCTAAAACCACCCTACACGCAGTAGGGCGGTTGAGAACGACGCGGATAACTTACTCGAACACGGCACTTGAAGTCCTGGAACAACGAATTCCCGTCGACGAAGCTCACGTTCCACGAAGTACGGTTAACAAGCCACTATTCGCCGTGAAAACGGAGTTAGAAACTTATTAGAAGTACGGTTAACAAGCCACTGTCCGCCGTGAAAACGGCGTTAGAAACTTAATGCGGTAAACAACTATGAAATTTGGGTGCTCAATTAGCGCGGGGGCTAAAAGAGCGGGAAGGCGTCTGCGATCGACGTGCGCTCGAGAACGCACGCAGACCGAGACTGGTTCCCATCCCCTGGAAGCGCAGTATTAAATACTTAGGCGTCACCTTAGATCAGACGCTTTCTTTCAAGCCACACGTCGATAGAGTAACGAAACTCGCGCGTTTTTACTTAAGCCGTCTATATAGTATGATAAGAAGAAAAAGTAAAATGTCTTTTAGAAATAAACGTACGCTTTATAAGGTCTGCGTTAGACCCGTCATGTCATATGCTTCGCCGGTCTTTGCCCACGCCAAACCCTCCGTCCTGTATAAACTGCAGGTAGTTCAAAATCTCTTTTGCCGCAGGGCCACAAACGCACCTTGGTACGAGCGTAACGCGGACCTGCACAGAGATCTTGAACTACCTACAGTGCAACAGCACCTCAAAACACTCTCAGAATCGTTCTTCAAACGCGCCGAATCCCATCCCAATCATCTTGTTCGAGATTCAGTCTCATATACTGCTCCTGTGTTAGATTCGAAATTCAAAGTCGCTAGACCGAGAAACGCGCACACTGGCGAACCCACGCAGTTAACTTTAGATCTCGAGGCCCTTCAGGCCGCAAATCCTAATTCTAACGTAAATTCTAATTCAAACGTAAATCCGAATTAATGCAATTTTATTTTTCATTTTTAATGTTTTTTATTTACTTTTCATTTTTGAGCACCTTCAGTGCTATGTAAATCTCAGCGGGTGACCCCTTAAGAGCCCCGCTAGCACGGCCTCTTTCTCCAATTGGCCGTCGCTCAGACGAAGACTGAGTGGCAAAAATGCACGAGCCGACAGGGGGTTTTTTTAGTGGGTATGGTTCTGGTAGGCGTCGGGACGAGTCCCACATAACTCCGATCGCGCGCGCGGAGTATGCTTCAGAGCATTTTTTATATCCTCCTGCCCTTCCCGTGGAGGGGAACCAAAAAAAAAAAAAAAAAGTTTCACGATCAATTCATTGCAATCATATCGTATTACCTACACTGACGCATCGGTGATTTTGATTTGATTTGATTGACAAACACTTACAAATCATGACCGTAACATAGATCGCTTAAGTAATATTCGATCTTCGTACTTAGCTAATCCCATTACAGTTCACTCCCGCTCGAGTAAGCGTGTTAGTGAGTATATGAACTGGCCTACACTTGACTTGGTAAAGGTGTGGCGGATGCTAACCGGGGAAAGAGTTTTTGGGAATTAAAACGTTTGGGTTTACTCACATCTTTGTTATTAATCTTATTTTAATAAATGCTTTAAGCATTCCTACGCAATCAAGAGTGACGCTCCAACTTCAGTAGTTAGCAAGTTACGGATCCTTCACGATAGAGATTCAGAGGATGTGTCTATATCACAAGAAATTATTTGCTTTTTCCGGAATTGACTTCTGGAAGTTAAGAGATATTGGAAAAACTGTTTTCTTTATTTTCTACTTACCGCCAATATAAAGACCAGTTAACTAGTAGTTCATAAGTGAGGTAAAGTTACGACAAAGAAAAGAAAAACGATATTATTTATCAATAACATCTACGGTTAATGATGCCTTTTAGGCACCCGTGCCACTTACCATCAGATAGATCGCATGCTCGTTTGCTGGCTATGACAAAGGTAAAAAAAATAATGTTCAAAAAATTCAATTTTATTTCAAACAACGACTTTTTAAACTTTGAAAAAAATTTTCCGTGTTCTATTTCTACATACTCTGTTGCCTAAAAAAGGTATCACTAGAATAACACTTATACGGGTATACAAGAAGATAAGAAACACCTGCCTGTCTAACGAGAACGTTTTCGTAGACAGGTAAGCGGTGAAGTGTTTGTGACACTCTGTAACTTCACTGAAGCAGTTTCCTCACTCTTGGCTGCACTTCGCGTGGGGGAACTTACTGAGGGTTATGTTTTGTAAATAAGTTATTTTGGACAAAAGGGTCGAGTTTATTTTACTAGGGTATCGTTGTGAGATCGGTTATCGGTTTCGATTTTTTTCTAATATTATTTTTGTGATTCTGGAAATGGCGGGTGATGATCGCAAACCACGAGGCTCTGTGCATTCGCATACATAGAATGACTGACTGGCACGCGATAGACTCGGTTCTACATATTACACCCAATGCTGCGATTGCTACGGCAGGGTACTGCGAGGAAGTTTTACATACATTCCTGCGTTCTACAGAAGTGACCAGCCTGCCAACGCGTCGGGCAAGGGTCAAAACTCAAGAACTGCCGTCTGTTTATCTCAAACGAATGTTACCTACACTTAATAATTTTATTTGAATTCATACACATCGAAAACTTTTTTTTTAATATTTTGAACTTCTACCAAATATTTTCATAGCCAGCAATCGAGCATGTTAATTACATGTATATTGAGTTATATTATTATGTTTGTTGAGTATATTGTTAAGTGATGACCTTGTCCATGGACACTATTTGTATATGTTTTATTTACTAACTATTTAAAATTTTATGAGGTATTATAATTGAACACGGAAAATGCAGCCAGTATTCTTTTTTTGTAGTAAGTTATAAAATCTGAGCAATCGCTGGGCAATAGCATAGTGATAACCTCGGCTGTGCAATTTCAAAACCTAGCAAGGGACACGTTTTGAACAAAACCTGTTTTTACTAAATGCCACTTAGGTCATTACGCACGAATTCGCGGTGTTAAATTCTTCAAAACTTGCGTAATAATGAAAATATAAATTTCAGTGAAATTCAAAAATGCGAATGTTTTAGTAAGTCGTAAAGTGCGTGCGTGTGCGCATTCTTGCAATATTTGTTTAAATTTAAAATGGCCCAAACACAGTTTTATCTGTGGTCATTGATATTTACAGCTTTGACGGCTAAAGATCTTTGGTAAGTACAAAAAATTTTGTTGATTATTATTATAATTTGCAATATTTAAAGTCAAATAGTTTCTTATCATAAAACTTAAAATAATTGGACTGCATGTTCTCATTTTATTAACTTAATGGGAATATAGTACTAAACTACTTACTTCTTAATACTTTCATTAAAATTGTATGTGATTTCGTGTAGTATGCAGTGTAATTTCACAGTTTTAAAATTCAACAATTATTCAATACACTGGAAAACAAAACTTTTGTTGATTTGTACACAATTAAATATTATCGTAATATAGGTATTCATTTCTATATATTATTGTGTGTACATAATGTATGTTTTGTTTGTACTAAGGTTTTATGTATGTATGTCAGTAACTTTGCATGTACTAGTATGTTGCTGCTATTTTTCTTCTACCCTGAGAGGTTAACTACAAGTAGCTCAGCGATAATTCTGCCTTTTTACCATACATTTTGCCTCGAGTTGTGTTTTTTTAATGGATAGTTTAATTGTCATTAAAAATGTCACTAGGCCTTAATTACATTTATAAATATGAAAAATGTTTAAAAATAGCTAACTGCCTATGATACTCTAACTAAAAAGTGTGTTTTATGTCTGTATTGGATTGGACAACAATATAAACTAATCAGGCAAAGCTTTCACTTCTTCTAATAAAATCATTGCACGGTGTGGGCTGTTTTTCACTTCTAAATTCAAATTCTAACGCAGACACTACACTTGAAAACATCAATACTGGTTCTAAGAATTCTAACAACCCGTATCGGTCTTCCCTTTCTACTATGATCCTATACCAGGTCGGTCAAGCAGGTCCTGCAAGTGCTGCAAGTGACACATATATTCCTCAAGACCCAACCTGCATCAAATAGGAAGTGATGAAAAGTTTATAAGAATTAATAATCATTATAATGATAATACACCCCCAAACTTACATACCAACTGTATGGCCTCAAAGTTAGCAGAGCTTGTGTTTTGGATGACAATAAAGCGACCTGGTGGGAAACCCAGAATATTCATAAATATATAAATATCAAAGTCATGACCCGAGAAAAAACATCCATGTCCATCACAAAAATGAATGCCTACCTAGGGCTCAAACCTGGGACCTCCGGCGTATGAGGTAGGTCTCCTTACCCACATTGCCACTCGGCCGTAAAATTTGCGCCAGTAAGATGTACATCAAAACTCAACTGTTATAAATGAGTTTTCAGGCAAACTTTTTTAATGTCCACTTACTTCCAGAATGTTAAAGGAAGATTGATGGTTTTATTTTAAGTGAACCCGATTAACCATACTTTCCGTAAAGTGTCAGCAGTTTGTGATGGCGCTAACTTGGTACGATTCTGCTGAGTTTGGGGTTACGTTAATGTCTCTATTGTGATGGCTGAAAATTCTCCGCAATTGAACTGAACTGATTCTTATCATTTTTCTCTATAAGGACAGATAACATCTCCATTTTTAATGACTATGTCTTTAAATATAAGGAATAAACAAGTACTATTTTTATTTATATGAGTTTATAGTTTGTAATTTCATCATGTCTCCATACGACCAAGACTGTCGCTGACTGGAATCAATTAATCATTCACAGCAATGTGTACAGAGAGCAGAAATACATCCCGGCAGTAATCCGACAGAGGGCGCTCGCCGCGATGTTGCCGTCACTAAATAATTACTTATGTGATATAACACAAGCCCGGGTGACCTTCGAACAGCAAACTAAACAAAATAGTGCATTGTAAAATTGAATTTATTTTCTCTGAGGTCTTTAATCATGTTTCGCTATGTTTGTTTTTTTTTGGACCAAAAATAGGAGTTTAGAATTATTACGATACGAGTATTAACGAAAAAATAACAAATTCTGTGAAGCAATCAATATTATTAAATAAATAAGTACTACTGACGTGGCATTAGTCACGTAGCCCTTGAAAACATATTGGTAGTGTTAGTTATTTCTGTACACTGTAGCTCCGTACTGGTCGAATACAAAACTGTTTTAGCCGTACGAAAGTATATCGGTTACGAATAAAATATAAACAAATGCTTCCTCTTTATCATATTACTACTCATTTTTTTGCTTATAAGCCGCTGTTACAAATTCCTAAATAGGTTCTCATAGCTTCGTGTTTGCCAACTTCAATACTAAACCAGTGTTTTTTTTAGGATACAAAATGAATACTTACTACTCATAAAACCTTCGTTTGGAAGTTTCGTTGAAATGTTTTGTTTACTACTTTAGGTTTTACTGAATTGGTCTAATCTATGTGTTTTATATAATTAATTGTAATGGTTCTAAATAATCTCGGCTCTAATATACGAGTATTAGATTTAAAAAATATATAATGTAAATTTTCGTTAAATGGCCTCATATTTTGTTAATGATCCAATAACTTAAATGCATACAAATAAAAGGATGTTATTGCCAGGTTTCCTCAGCACCACAGTTACAAACATATAAATCTATGCTCACTGGATTTAAAATGTATATAAATGCATGGTACTTAATGAAGAAAAAGAAAGAGTGTTTATTTTTATTTAAGCTTCTAAGCACCTTTTTATGGTTTTAATAAATGCTATAAGTTAAATATGCACAAAATAATATTGCAATAATGCATTACAAATTAAATACACTACCATATAAATAATGTGGTCCAAATGTATATAAGATGAAATGCGCTTTTTGTTAACAATACATATTTTTTTATATTATCTCATGAATTTCAAAATTTGTATGTATACACTCGAATTTAACATTCACAATTGTTAAGTTTCGCTACCCTGCAGCTAGGATTTTAGCCAAATCTTATTACTTATTTTATTATAAAATAAGCAACACTTATTTATTAGAACAGCTCCTGTCACTTTAAAGTCAGCATCAAGTGTATTTTTTTTTAATTGCGAAGATAATGGACACGTTTGCCCGCGTTAGGTTTTAGGAGATTTCAGAATGTTTATCCTGACCCAATCAGCGTCCAAAATTCACAGTTGTTTCCGAGTACAAAATATAGAGGATGTTGCACTACCAAGTTGCTATTAACTGCCAGAAATAAAATCAAAATAGCATAATAAAAAAAACTGTATCAAATCAGTGCGCTCATTTAAATAAAGATTGCCATTACTGCCAACACTTTCATTTGATACTACCATATATATATATATACAATATATCTACACAAGACTCATATTTCTTGCGATAATATCTAGGCATACATTACGCTATAATTCATACAAAATATGAAGAAACATGTGTAACTCTTCTAACAGCTTTTGATGAACAAAAACCAGCTCAAAAGATATACAATTAATTTTAATAATAAATTAATTAAATGTTTGTTAATGCATATGAACGCAATATTACTGACATTAAAATTTTATCATAAATAAAATCCTAACAAACAATAAACATAACAATACAAAGAAACAATATTGATATAAAAAAAAATTGTGAATTGGCTGTAAGTTGTAAATAAAAATATTTTCTTTTGTAGACTATGCGATTATTAAATAAATAAATAAAAATCATTTGAATTCGAAAGATACAGATACAGTTGCAGAACCAGAAGAAACGCCTGTATTGAACATTTAGATGAATGCTTGAGGTTTTTTTTTTATTAATAATTTGCAGGCGTTTGTCTTCCATCTCACCTGATGGAAAGTGACGATGAAGATGAGGATCGTACACGCCTGTCCAAGAGGTACCTATTCACTCTACACTTGAAAGCTCCAGGGTTATATTTGTCTGGAAAAACGGACGTAGGCAAGTCGTTCCACTCTTTAGCAACACGAACCAAAAATGAGCTATCGAACCGTTTAGTTCGGCTAATGAATTAGTTAAAATTAAATTAATTAGTTTAAATTTATGAATAAGTTAAATTGTAAAGGTGTTACATTTGTGGCTGCTAGCTGTGACATCGTGGTAGCTAAGATATGAACAACTACTGTTTTACATTGTGAACTTTGTGACTCACATAAAATAATTGGTGATTTGGGAAACATGTAACGTCTTTTATTTATTTGAAAACGTATTAAATATAGTTCTGAAGAAACTTGTTCGAAGAAATATAAATACAAAATCAATTGGATAAAGAAATGGTAGCTATGAAATGTTTAACATATATAAAGAAAACTTTATCGAATAACAAGACCGGCTAAGTAGTGGCCTTTATGTGTTTTGACTTTTATGTTACAATATCTGTGAGACATCGTTTTTGGTGACAGACAAGGGAAGGTTTCAGCAGACCACTATCGTTGGCAAAATGGCATCTGCATTTCTTGTCAGCTAGTGCCATGAACCAGTCATCATAGCAAAACATGTCACCATCTATCATGCGCCATTCCGTTTGGCATTCTGCAGTTTGCTCCCTGTTTCGATAATGGATTTTAAAAGAAGCCATGTCCCTCTTGGCGCAGCTTTGACGCGAAGCCTCTGTGTGCGTTTGCAATTGCACCTACAAGTACTTGAGGTGGTAATTGAGTGCTGATTCATGCTTCAGCTAACGCAAGCGTCTTTGTTTGAGAAGTGCGGTGAAGCTGTGCGATATCAAGAACTTTCTGATTTGATGCTCTGTCTTGCTATTCTACGCCCAAGATCTTATGGACGCAACACATATAGAGTGAGTTTATACGACTTTCTAGTTTTGAATACGTCATCCAGGTCTCAGCACCGTACAAGAATATACTTATGATGGAAGCTTGGTGTTAGCCCTAATTTTTTCAACCTGCGTAGGAAGGAACATTTGATAATGTATTTAGGTTCACTTTGTTTTGTTGCTTACATAATTTATTAGACAGTATATTACACTTTTGTAAATTTAATGTTGTGTTTCTCTTTTTTAACATATAGCTTTGCCACTCCATATAAACTTAAACCAAATTAACTCTATATTTACAAGCTTTATTCCAAAAATACTATCGATTTACAATTATAGTACGCATTAAGCACAACGAAACGATACTGCTTTCTGAAATGATCACTTTTTTTACCTCTACAATCATGTTGTTATGTACTTTTACAAAAATACCATCATTACAATTTACCTCATAACTTCTAAAGGTAATTTACAATATTTATGAGTATAATCATTGTCTGATTTTGCAATAGTTGACCGGGTTATGATAATGTAATATTTCACGCATTTAGGCTATTTAGATGGTTATCGGAGCTCCAAGGGCTTAGGGAGTCTTAGTTATATAGGTGATTGTTTATCGAGTAATGTGTTTTCACAACCAACAAACGAGCACGCTATCGTCTTGATTTAAATTGGTTCTTTTGTTCATTGACAGCGTCAAGCCGACAGATTGTAATTTCTTTTTTTTTTGAGAATTATCGTATAAGGATTCAAAGATTAAAAATATATGTTTTAGTATTTTTCATGCAAAGATTATTAAATAACTTGTTTATAGTTCAGTATATATATATACTGTCAATGTATCTCAATAATTCTGTTTCCACAAAATAAACTTAAATAGACCAAACTTGAACTAAATTAAAATTATTCTTGTTTGCTATTTAGAAAATGAAGGACTAGACCTACATTTAGTTTGACAGGACTGTTATTATTTTAGTTACTCAACTTAGTTTCGGCTGCACATTTGGTATTCTGTTGCACCTATTTTACATCAAATTGTGACTAAAATTTGAATTGTCAAACCAATTTTAATCTACATGTCTTTAGCTATGGAATAAACTTTACTATGTAGAAAAGTGTCGCGACAAACGTGTAATTTGTTTGTAAAGATGGATATAGTGATATGGATGAATGTGTGGAATGATAAGAAGGATATGGAGATAGTTTCGGTATTATATAAAAAAAATTATATTTTTACATTTCATTAATCGAATTTTCAAAATAAATAATAACTCGCCAGCGTTCAATACAAAAAAACTACTTCGCAAAACTTTCTGAGTGGCTTGATATATTTAGTGGCATTCGAAGATCGTAATAAACCGATTTTTAGACGCTAAAAGGGTTTCCATTCAACTTTTGTATTTATTTATTTAATTGACAGTAGAAGGTCTCAAACTTTGCGCAATATTAAAGATTATTGAGAAAAAATCAGTTTCACAACGGCAACGGTGGTCAGCATTTAATTTAGCCCCAAATACTAAATTAAGGTTAAAAATAAAGACCAGGTTCCAGAAATTCTTCTTTTCTTCTAAGGAAAAAATTCTTTTCCAGATTAACACGATCCTATCCTTCGCCCATCAATGGGCTCTTCACCAGATACAAACTTGATTAATTGAGGCTGTCTACTAAGAATTAATAGGTAGATAAAAAAGCTTTTTTGTGTAGTTTGAAGTTCGACTATCGATTAATAATAATTTGATTTAAAAAATTACAATGTTCCACCATTTTAAATAAAGTTGTATATTCAAGGATTTGCAATTCCTTTCTCCCACTTTTTTTTTTGTTAGACTTCCTTGTGTTACACATTTCATTCCCAATTAAGTAACAAGGTTGTAACTCACTTAAACAAAAAATACGACTTGTAGAATAAAGTTTGCTTACAATATTTGAAGCTATGAGTGAATCTACGTGCGTATACCAAAGCGGTGCAAAGAAGCTTGACTTGGTAAACGATCGATACATAAGAAAAGTACCGACCAAAGGGTTCTAGCGGTAGTGACTTTCTTTGTTAAGATCTCTTCTGGCGTGGTACTACAGTCCTTCCTATTTTGACCGCCATAATAATTACGTTATTGGTTGGTTTCGGCCAAAGGAAAGGAACAGCCAGTTCAATTTTCAATTAAAGCCCATGGTCGGCAACGCATCATTAGGTGAGATAATAATCACATCACTATGAATAATAAAACACCTAGGACAAATGATATCCATGGGCGCAGATGCCACTTACCATCATGTTGGCCGCGTGCTCGTTTGTCAGCTGTGAATAAAGTAAAAAAGTGTAAACGCAGCCTAATGGTCGCCAGCTAAATATCTAGTTTAAGTTAACAACTTTATTTTCAAACGATAAACTTAAAATTAATAACATTAACCTCTATTTTAAGCTAAGATATTTGTCCATGAAATCGAAGATAACCTGTTGAGGGTCGATACCTCTATTTTGGATAGCCTAAGTTCTGGTAACAGGGTCTGTCTACCTTTGATGAGAGAAGGGTTATGTAGATAAAATAGTTTATTTGATACTGTGTACATTTCCAAATAGGTTGACGGTAGTTGGTGGAAATGTTTCTATAATTAAATCCATTGTAACCACAAAAATTGTAATAGAGAGATATAGTAATGCCTTCGTTTCAATTTACTTGCAGTGCCAATAATGCTACATTGATCTCTGCTTCTTGCCAATAGCCAACATGCGCAAATAGTTTTAACCAATCACACCATTTTTAACACTTGCAGCACGATGTACGCTTGACGACCATTATTTGCGGACTGAGCCATGTAAATCGAGCATAAAGCCAATGGGACCTATGCATGGCTCGCGTTTCCAGCTCGCAAACAAGTTTCATTTCTCTCTATTAAAATTTCTGTGATTGTAACATATATATACAATTTACAAAAGATAGTAGATAGAAATGACAATTACGCAAAATGACTTGTGTGGGACTTTCATTTCCAAATATCATAGTTGATTTTTTTAATTCTTTTGTTTTAAGTGGTCAGTTTCAGAAACATCTAGTTTGTACTTGTGAATGTAGTAAGATACATTTGTACATACAAACTCTCACTGTCTCATATACTTGTAGCAGCCGACAAGATTAAATCGAAGTCCCACATACATTGGATATGAAATACCGATCTAGTTGAAAAGGTTTCAATCAAGTTGCAATGATGGGATTGAAAGGGTTGACCAACCCTTGGACCCTGCACGTGTTTAATATTCATCGGTGTAACCAGTAACCAGGGCGCTTTATGCGTATTTGATATGGCGCTGAAATGTGTGTTATGATATGATGTCAGTGATCATTCACATTTCGACGCTTGAAAGGCAATCCTCACTAAGCGACATTGAGTAAACTTTACAGGACAGAGATTTAAAGTTCAAATATGAACATGAAAATTTACCTAATTGTTCGATTAAAATTATGTTACCACTCGTAGAAATCATTTTTTATAGCTATTCATAGTGTCAAAATAAGACACCTGACACTTTTATAAGCACCGCTTTGTGTCGGTTAGATAAAATTTACCTGATTTGATAAACAGCTAAAATTATCTAAATCATTACTGTAGTGTATGTAGTAACATGTAAAAAAAGGTAAACTTACCTAATTTGGAATTTTAATACAGAAAGATTAATCTAAACAAATCTGACAGTTTAAAATAAATCAAGTAAATTTGACTAAGCATTATTTAATGATGATTTGTTTGTGTGTTTGTGTGGAAATTTTATCTTAGTTATTAAAATCACCAAAGCTCCCTTCAAAATTGACATTTGACCAAGAATTGCATAGCAAGTATTTGTTATCATGCACGAAAAAAAAATTAAATCAATTATTATTTAAATAAAGTATGTATTAAAAATTAAACAAATATGCTACGTAGTGTATAAATAAATATTTTTTTTTAATTGAACAAATATTATTGCTGTCGCAATTATAAATTACCTACACAATCACTGTCATCACTCAGTTTCTTAAAAAATATAACTCACAATTGTCTGTAAACGAATAATTAATAAACTATAAAACATAGTAAAGTAGCAAGATAAACCTACTGTGCAAAGTGTGAACATTTTTGACACAATTATTAATATCGCTGTAATAATTATAATAACAACACTTATATTATTCGCACAACATAATCAGTCTCTAGAAACAATCAAGATATTTTCCAAACAAAAAATATAGCAAAATAAATCTCTATAGTTACCCAGTATAATTGTTGATATCACAAACTTCAATGTGGGGTAATTCAGAGTCGGGTAAACAATCTTTGACCTTTGTTGAGCGTGGAACGTTCACAAATTCATGTTTAAAGCAGTAAGGAATAACTTTGTCCCCACAAAATTTAACCAAATCGTCGTATTTAGCTTTTGATATCGGAATTAAAAGAGATACCTTGGTTTTAGAATGAATTTCAATATCAAAGAACGCCGCAGTAGGATTCATAGATGTTGTATATTTAACACTTTGCTTGTCTTTTCTGAAAGTCATAATACGGATCTTGCTTATCTTTCCAGTTAAGTTGCCTTTATAATATTTGTCACTAATACTATCCCATCCGTAAAAATCTTCGTAACTCAGTCTTTCTAGCTGGAAAAGCGCTGGTTCTTGTCTCAAAAATACAATAAAAATATCTAAGTTCTAATTTTCTTCCACTTTATTTCAGGATCACTTATACAAATGACACTGTCACAAAATAAATTTATGAAGTAAAAATATATAACCACATAAATTACAGTTGATTTGTGTAGGTAAAATCTACTAAGTGATTTCAAACGAAAATTTCATAATAGGTAAAAATATGTTAATACACATAAATTAAAAAGTCAATACATGAAAAACCGACTAAGTTCATATTTATAATTGTTAGACTGTGGTAACTGCTGGATATTCTTAAAACCTATTTTTAGATTTGACCGAAATTACGCAATATCTAAACAAAATAAAACTCGCAATAGAACTATGAGACCCAGACCAAACGACGCAGAAAAATCTGGCGGTTCGAATGGTGTATTTAACTCATTTTACGGATTTGTGTCGGTTAGTAAGGATTGCCTTTCAAGCGTCGATTTAATACTTTGTAATATCATTACTCTTAATTTTTCTTGAATAAAAAAGAATGAGGACCGCAAGACGGTAGTAAATTTTCTCATTATGTCGACTGTTATTGACAAAAAAACAGTTTTATCAAGGTTTTGGTATCTAAATAATATAGGCAGACGAAAAGTAGTAGTTTATTTTACGAAGGTTGCAAGAGTTAAAAAATACTTCAAATAAAACCCTAGAAAAGAAAGATATCATTAATAAAAAATATAATAATCACGACCTGACTGGGTGGTACTAACATAATCTTACAGAGTTCATATAAAAATATTGAATGAAGAAAGGTATTATAAGTAAATAAATAGTATTTCAAACTTGGAAAATTCGCTTAGAAGACACAGTTCTTTTAGATTTATTTTTAGAATTCGATGGTATTTCTCTTCATCCCAATTCGGAATATACCTCAACAACGCGGTTGGTTGTAACCTTCACGCACCACTGACGTTCCGGATTCCCGCTTTTCTCCAAGCCCAAGCTTGTACAATATGAAGAAGACTGTTTTTTTAAATTGAGTAAATTTACTACTCTTTGAATTTCATAGAATCAGCAGGACAACTCTTATTCAGTGATATAAAATCTCGAATAGAGATAGCAATTTCATACCTACCGCTTACAAGCTCTTGCTGCGTGTCGGGCGATAAATTGCTTTAAAGTCGAGTTTTACCTAAAATTGATATATCCAAAATATCAAATTTTTATCTCGATCGAAGAATCTGTACTTTCCACATTTTCCTCTTACTTCGGAAATATCTCTCAAATGAGAATTACCTCTATAATCGCAGCATAGGGTAATTCTAAATATCCACACTTCTTATACTGAGCAAAAGGCAGTTGTGCATTTGACATCGTTCACCTCACAGGTTCAACTTTCAAATTCTGGACGTGTTATGTACAAGTCATATAATAAATAATAATAAATAAATAAATATTTCTAACAATCACACTACATTATCTAGCCCAAATTAAGTATCATTTAAGAACTTGTGTTATGGATACTAGATAACGGATAAATAAACTTAAGAAATATATAAACACACATAGATATATATATTTTTTTATGTATAAATATTAGAAATTAACTTAAATAAACGTAAATACACATCCATGACTAGAAAGCAAATATAATAACATATCTGCCCCTACCAGGATTCGAACCCGGGACCTCTGGCATGGAAGGCAAGGCTACTTACCTCCACACCAAACAGGCCGTCACATGTGTATATTTATGTTTTGATTCTTTAAATATCAACTGCATTGTACTTGTCTGAAAATTTATTTAAAATACTTAAACCTAGAACTTAATATTAGTTACCACAGCCCGTCCAAAAATATTGCTCTTCTTAAACTTCGACTAGTAAAAATAAATAAATAGTTTTTTTCTGTCTTAATTTTTTTTCAGTAATCAAGATTTTCGTTCAATATAGTCAGTTTAGTGAAGTTGGACTGTGAAAACTAGTTATAAGTTGCATTTAGTTTGATCAATACTATGACTGATTATTTGCTCGGCTGACGTCGGACTTTTCTAAATATTTGGTAAACAATTGTTTAAAAAGGACTTATTGTAATAGAAGCTTATTATATCTACTCAGCCACTTAATGGCGTTTCTTATAAAAAAATCATGAAATAAAAAGATTTTTCGAATCGGATATATTATCTGGCAAAGAGAGGCTCGACCAGGGCGATGACTGTCGAGCATTATCTAGATGAGAAGTTCTTGAAATTATTAAAGCAGATGTAACCATGCACTTGATCTTACTCAGGTAGGTTATTACCACGGTCCATCTTTCCCTTTATCCCAAAATATATGGATATGATGTTTTGAATAACATTGATTTCATCTCAAAAGTCTTAAAAGGGTTAGTTATAGTTTATCACCATTTACGCTATTTATTACAATAGATTTCCTGTCTACTACTTATAGGGCAACGTTCCTAAATTAATAACGCTTTCGTATTTATTGTGAAATTTCAAGATACAAGGTTACATTTCACCATTTAACGTTGTATTTTATCATCTAAAGATGCTACCATTAAGTTTAATTTTTGCTGTAAAAAAATGCAATTTCATATAAAATTTCCGAACTATATTAGCTCCATTTTGGGATAATGGAGCTAATAATGATTTTCGTTCAACCTTCTTAGTAGATAATGGCTTGTCTTCAGGCGGATCCAAGTCCATTAGCCATCAACGATTACATTAGGTTCCTAAGATTATGACTAAAATATACTTAAAAAGTGATCAGAAATACAATAAAAAAATTGCAAAAATGTAAAGTACTGTGACAGTTTTATGAAATTAAAATAATTTCATTGAATTAAATAAGAATTTAAAAAACCATTGTCTCTTTTAAATACGTATTACAGTTAATTATTTTATACCACTAGGCAATGTTTTAAGCCTAAATGAGACAACGAAACCGAATGCTTTTATTACTATTCAATATTTAACGATTGTTTTTTAATAAAATGTAGCCTCATACTGAAATATGTTTCGTTTATTGTCTCTAATTAAACAGAATAGACTAAAATCAATTTTATTGGAAGTTACTACTGTTTTAGTAACTTTATATTCCAAAATAGGGTATTACACTATCATATATCTCGGATCTAAGAAATTTTCAAATCTATTTTTATCATTACCTGATACAAAATCTGCAGTTAATTATTCTACTCTTTTGTTGATTGAAAAAAATTAATTGAGTTGGAACTCTATTTTAAAAAAAAATTCTGCTGCCGCCTACCCGGCAGATACTAATATTAGCCATATTCGACTTTTTCTTATTTTCCTTCCCTTTCTTAATAGTAAAATAATACACCCTACTGAAGCAATCGCAGTATACATAACTGACTCGTGTTCCATTGTAACCACATATGATAGTGTTAATACCTACCCCCCTAAGTAAGCCAATACTCACAAGTTTTTATGAAACATGTAAATTTGGTGTAAGTAAATTGTTGTGTCCCATCAAATTTTTTTTTTTTTTGTTCCCCTCCGCGGGAAGGGCAGGAGGATAAAAATGCCCTGACGCATACTCTGGCGCGATTCCAAAGTTATGTGGGACTCGTCCCGACGCCTACCAGGACCATACCCACTAAAAACCCCCTGTCGGCTCGTGCATTTTTTGCCACTCAGCCTTCATCTGAGCGACGGCCAATTGGAGAAAGAGGCCGCGCTAGCGGGGCCCAGAAGGGGTCACCCGCTGGGATTACATAGCACTGAAGGTGCTCAAAGCACTGAAGGTGAATACGTAGCACTGAAGGTGCTCAAAATGAAAATCAATAATTAAAACAAAAATTAAAACATTGCAAAATAAAATTGAATTAACTCGCATTTACGTTAGTATTAGGATTTACGTTAGAATTAGAATTTACGTTAGAATTAGAATTTGCGGCCAGAAGGGCCTCGAGATCGCGTGACAGTCTGGTGGATGAGTACGCTTGCGCATTTCTAGGCCTAGCGACTTTGAACTTCGAGTCTAACACAGGAGTAGCATATGAGACAGAATCACGAACTAGAGGATTGGGATGGGTTTCGGAGCGTTTGAAGAACGCTTCAGAGAGTGTTTTGAGATATTGTTGTACTGTAGGCAGTTCAAGATCTCTATGCAAGTCCGCGTTACGCACGTACCACGGTGCGCCTGTGGCCCGGCGGCAAAAGAGGTTTTGAACTACCTGCAGTTTGTGCAGGAGGGAGGGTTTGGCGTGGGCAAAGATTGGCGAGGCATACGTCATGACGGGTCTAACGCAGACCTTGTAAAGTGTACGTTTGTTTCTGAAGGACATTTTACTTTTTCTACCTAACATGCTATTTAGGCGGACTAAATAGTGACGAGCGAGTTTCGAAACTCTTTCAACATGTGGCTTGAAAGAAAGCGTCGGATCTAATGTGACGCCTAAGTATTTAGTACTGCGCTTCCAGGGGATGGGAATGCCTAACATTCGAACGTGGGGATCGCCATCGGGACGACGGCGTTTGTGGTCGAAGCGCATCGCAGAACTCTTTTCAGGGTTCACATCGATGCGCCATTCTTGAAACCATGCACCAAGGGCGTTTACGGCCTTTTGGAGTCTGGTTACAAGGCGCCGAACACCGTGGCCTTTGGTATAGCGTGCGGTGTCGTCAGCGAAGAGGGCGAGTTCGACGCCTTTCGGCGGGATGGGAATGTCGTTGGTGTACACGGTGTACAGCAGAGGGGCGAGGACTGAGCCTTGAGGGACTCCAGCCTTTATGGGACGAGGTGCAGAAAGCGTGCCTTCGTGTTTAAATCGAAACGTACGGTCTTTGAGAATCGACGCTATTATCCTGACTAGGCGATCCGGTAAGCCTATCTTGTAGAGTTTATAAACGAGACCGCTGTGCCAGACTTTATCGAAAGCCTTGGCTACGTCAAAGAAAACCGCGACTGTTTTATAACGACGCGGATAGAAACCGTCAAGTATATACTCGACGATTCGGTGGACTTGCTGAGGGCAGGAGTGTTTAGCGCGAAAGCCGAACTGATGGGGAATAATGAGAGGATCGCCATCCGTTGGAAACAGATGGTTCCGCATTCGAGAAAGTATGACTCTCTCGAGAAGTTTAGACATTGCCTTGAGGAGGCTGATGGGTCTGTGATTAGCCGGGACGTTCAGAGGTTTGCCCGGCTTGGGAATGCCTATGACTGTCGCTTCTTTCCAAGCTTTAGGAAAGTAGCTATGGTCGAAGCAGGCATTGAAAATGATAGCTAACAAGGTAAGCATCTGTTGCGGTAGGTGCTTAAGTGCGTGGTTGGAAATTCCATCCGCACCCGGAGCCTTTTTGGACTTTTGATTTCTAATGAGAAGCAAGATTTCGTCATTAGAGACTGTGACAGGGTCGGCGGTGATGGGGAGAGAGTTTCTACGGAGGACTTCGGCCTCCACCGCTTTGATGTGATTGGGATTCGCGGGTTGCGTGCTGGGCGAGCATTGAGACGCAACGCTGTCAGCGAAGCATTCGGCTTTCTCTTCGTCTTCGAAGGCGATAGAGCCATCGGGACGAGTGAGAGGAGGGACGTGAGAGGCGGCGTCTACGCGTAAGGCTCGGGCCATTCGATAATACGCTTGGTGGGACGGGGAGATATTCGCCATGAGATCGTTCATCTGGGCGTCTCGGAGTTCCGCGAGGCGAGATCTAACTTTGCGTTGTAGCTGATTCGCAGCTGTTCTATAGGCGGGCGTGGGATATTTCTTGGCTCTCCGGAGAGCCGCGTTTTTAGCTTTAATAAGATTGCTAACGGCTAAGGGAAGCGTGGGTTTGCCTTGCTTAGCAACCTTTTCGTTGTCACTGATGGCTGAGTTGATAGCATCAGTGAGAGAATTTACTAATGAATCGATTTTATCCGGGCTATCTAATTGCTCGGGAGAGATCGCGAGTGGAGAGTTCGGAGCCTCTAAGGCTGAAACTAACGTATTTTTAAAACCTTTCCAATTGGTAAAGGTCTTAGGAGATGAGACGTTATCGTTCGGCGGTCCTAGCACGAGGGAAACGGGGCGATGGTCGGAGCCTAGGTCATCGAGCGGTTCGATAGACCTTAGGTCAAGATTGATACGCTTGATAATTGCAAAGTCGAGGATGTCAGGAGAGTAGGACGGGTTGTTGGGATAGTGAGTGGGAGTGACGGGGGATATGACATCTAGGTCAAGGGAGTTAGTGATGTCGAGGAGAGCGATACCGCTGGTGTTAGTCGATAGGCACGTCCAGTCAGTATGTTTGGAGTTAAAGTCTCCGAACATAATGACTGAATGGCCGAGGGCGAGAATGGCCTCAAAGTCGCTGCGGATTGGTCTGGTACCACTAGGTATGTAGATTGAAGCTATGATGATGGTCGGATGACCAGTCATAGCCAATCTACACACAGTGGCTTCCATGTTGAGGAGAGGAGGGGTAGGGAGAGGACAGCAGTGGAAGCCTCTTTTGTAATATATAGCGGTGCCGCCGAAACCGTCAGAGTTGGGCCTATCGTTACGAATAAACGCGTACTTAGGTATAGCGAATCCCCTGGAGCGGTTTGGAGTAAGCCATGTCTCCTGGAGAAGGAATAAGTCAGGTTCTTTGTTCTGAAGGAACAGTTTAATCTCGGGAAGGTTGGTATTAAGGCTACGAGCGTTAAAAGATACTAGGGATAAGCCCTTGGGTTTAATACGACTGGACGCGGGATTCGCGGGTCTAGACATTATAATTTATTATTTACGAATTTATAAATTATAAAGAATTTACAACGAACTTAGGAGCGAGTGATGCTCGGCTAAAGCAAATAAACGCTCTTGAGGAGAGCGGGCGGCTCGCAGTTTGCGTGCGAGCACGGAAATTTCGTTAATATCGACGTTTTGAATAACGTCGAATACGGTCTTCATGTCCTCAGCCAACGACGACTGAGGTGCGGAAGACGGAGAAGGACGCGGCCCTACGGGAGCTACGGGAGCTGGGATAGGTCGGGAAGGTGCAGGCGGAACGGCCGGACGCTGCCTCCAAGACAGAGCCGGAGTAGGTGTCGGCTGAACGGGCTTTGCTTCCGGGGGACCCCGGTTGCGCAGCGGCGGGAAGTTGGCAGGAGTGAGCGGCGGCGCCGGTTTAGGCGCGACCCTCTTGGTGGTGGAGCGCGGAGCGCGCGGGCAACCCCTGTAGTTAGCTGTGTGGCCGGACTGGCCGCACAGCACACAGGCAGGGGGGGAAGTGGATTCGGGAGTGCGAGTGCACTCCTTAGTGAAGTGAGGATCCAGGCACTTTACGCACCTGGGGGGAGCTGAACAGTTAGCCGCTGCGTGGCCATAGAGCTGGCAGCGGTGGCACTGCCCAGGGTGACCACGGGGGTTGGGACGCTCGACGGAGATATTTGAGAGTCCGCAAATTGTGCGAGCCTCTCTAAAGATCTCCCTCGAGTTGGGAGTATTCGACAGGATTACCAACGCTAAGGGAAAACGCCTACCGCGGTTGGAGTGCATCTTGTGCACTGCTGTGACCGGGAAACCCTGAGACTTAAGGTCATCGAGGATGTCTTCGTTGCTGAGTTCGAACGGGACGCCCCGTAGTACTGCGCGGATCTTACGCTCCTCCGGGAGGGCGTAGGTGTGATACGCGATTTGGTTTAATCCGAGTAACCTGGTAAACGAGCGGAAGTCGTCGACGGTCGCTATTTGAATCTTGATTGTATCGCCAGCGTTGGCGGCTTTTAAATAATTAATTTTGTGCACTTTGCACAAGTTTGAAACCGCGGTCCAGCGCCCATCAAACACGAAGCTCTACATTTTATACTGTTTATTTAATGGAATGAGCTGATTTAAGTCGGAAGCAGGTATTTTGTTTTTTGGATCGCAAAAGAGGTTGGAATCGTAACGTATGATTTTAATTTTTCATAATTTTTAAGTTGGTGTTAAACCTTGAATGCAAAATGATGGTGTTTAAGTTTTACGAATATATTTTTTTGTCACCGTGTCTCCCATATAAACAGAAACGGTACGTTTTTTTTTTGTTTGAAAGCAAAATGAATCGGGTGTACCGTTGGCGATGTTTTATCAAAATTGGTTCTGATGTTCAAAGTTTTCCATCACTCGGTGGTTTCAAATTTGAAAATGAAACTCGATAAAGTTATATATTTGTAACTCTGTTAATAGATCTCAAAATTCAAATTAATGAAAGTATTCTTTCCCTTCGTCTTCGTCGAGATTGCGTAAATACAACTTAAGTTCGGCTTTGAAAAGGTAGACTGAAAAGAAAAAAACCAGTGAAAAATAGCCCTTTGGCACTATTTTATAAAATAATCGGGTAGAAGGTATACAACTTGACGACAATATGAAAGAATGCCGCAGCCAGGCTGTTAACATAATATGTATATTTTATTTTTCGCAAATACAAACAGAAATAACCTATGGATAAGAAATCTTTGATCTAAAAGTGTTTTTTTAATAATTTTCTTGAACCTATTGAGTGGCAGGGATTGATTTGATTTCGATATTTTTTTGTAACAACGTATTGATATTCCAATAAATGATTTGCTATTGATAAACATGTTGTGATGCAAGGATGACTTTCCAATTTCTTTCAACGTTTCACTTAGAGATTATTTATTTCTAATTTAATTCCACTAATAGCCCTTTTCTGCAGAAAAAAGATCGTTTCAATGTCTGCAGAATTTCCCACAGTAGGTTACCAAAAGACATTAAACTATGACAATAACTAAAATAAACCACCCTGGATATGCATATCAGTCAGAGTAAAAACTAATCCTCTTGAAAAACTTTAGAAATCAATCTCTGCTCAGGCAGGCGTACAAACTGGTGTTGAGAGTTGTTACGGATGGTAGGTTTAACGAATTGTAGCCTCAGTTGAAAAGGCTTCAGCACCGTGATGAGTCGGACTCATATTTAATTATTGTATAAATTTAAAGAAATGTCACGGCCTCAAAGTGATCAAAAACAACTTGTTCAACAATCAAAAGCACCACAACATTCAATAGGTACGAATTTTGTATCAAAACGTAATTATGTCTAATTTAAATGCAAATACAAGATCTTAAGGAAGGAAGTTTCTAACATTTGTTGAACTTCAGACCTTACTGAGAGTTTTGGTTGTTCAAAGTTAGTCAGGTAGCCTTGTAAATTACCATCTTTTGTCACCAAGAGAGGTAACTTTGCAAACTCTTCTTGTTTAGGTAAGTAGAAATTTTAATAATATACTAGACTACATGTACTTTAATTGTTTTGGTTTTTATAATTACATGAATGTTAAATATTACAATGAGTGCATTCCTAATGCCACTCACAGTGCTATCAGCGCCTAAATAAAAACACCGCCAAAGAAAAGTCATGAGTCAGTTTTGACAGGCCGTTTAGAGTGTCCATGCTCCGTAGTTTAGGCACTGTGAGTGGGAGGATGGCGAAATTTATGACGAAAATGATGACGTATGGATATCCACCTTGAACGCGCTCACAGGCATTCGAGATGGCAAAATGAGCACTTTGATATCAGATATTATTGGCATTCGGAACGCACCAAATGAAGGTATACTTTATTTACAAGAATATTTACAAATGAAAATGAGAAAAATCAATAAAAAGTTAAAATTAACAAGAATATTCACAAATGAACATAAGAAAACTAGATGACAAGTTATGAATGACAATTATAAACAGAATAGATTGCTTATTTTTCAATATACTTACGTAGGGCAAAGTCAGTGGCACAATAGTTAAGGCACTAGGTCCGCGATCTGACGATCCTGGTATTGGTCCCAGTGTCAGCCAAATGTACCAATGATTTTGAACAATTTAATCAGATTAAGCCCACTGCTCTAACGGTGAAGGAAAACATCGTGAGGAAATTAAAGCCAACTCATTTTATTTGCACAAATATGGGTATATACATACGGGTGTAGATTTATTACAGATATAAAAACAAAATAGTTTAGCCATATTTTAACATCAACATTAAAATAATCTTATACAGAATAATAACATTTTTCCATTAGTAATTATTTCAAGTTTTGTTTGAACTCATTAATAAGGTCTTTACCTATGAAACTGCCGTTTTGCCGTACTGGCCATTTCAAATGAAAAAAATTTTTTTTTGACTGATAATTCTAATTAGCAAAGTGGCACAAGCGGCACGCAACCTCAACGACGTTTACGGAGCGAACACTACAAACGAACGCACCACCCGTTATTGGTTTACCCGCTTCCGTTCTGGAAATTTTAAAAATTTATTTATATATATTATTCTAATATTAATATAATATTATTCATCTCCTTTATATAATATGGTAGTTTGTTATATATATATATTAGGTCTTTACCTATGAAATTGCCGTATTTCACGAAATAAATAAAGCGTAATTTTTTTATATATTTTTTATTTCTATTAATCAAAATAATCACCCGTGCAATCAATGCATCTTTGCCAACGCATTGGTAGCTTATTGATGCCTTTCATGAAGAAATCAGCTGGACGGGAGGCAACAAATTTTGTACGGCCTCTCGGGTATTGAATTTTTTCCCGCCAAGAAGTTATCCAAATTCTGGAAAAAGTAGAAGTCTGTAGGCGCAAGGTCTGGTGAGTACGGCGGATGACGGAGAACTTCCAACCCCAACTCTTGTAGCTTGGAGACCGTTTGCTGTGCAGTATGAGGTCGCGCGTTGTCGTGCAGGAGCAGTGGAGCCGAACGATTGACCAAAGCTGGTTGCGAGCTTCTCCATCATTGTGTTCAGTTCTTCACAGTACACATCTGCAGTAATGCTTGTCCCGTTTGGCAAGAAGCTGTGATGAATTACACCCGCGTTAGACCACCAAACAGTGACCATCACTTTTCTAGGGGTAAATTTTCGTATAGGGCATTGTTTGGGTGCTGAACCAGGGTCCAAACAACTTGCTGAGCGCTTACGACTGTCAAACAGGATCCATTTCTCGTCACAAGTAACAATGCGGTTCAGAATTCCTTCATTTGTATGCCTGCTGAGCAGTGCAAGGCACGTCTCCACGCGTACTTCGCGCTGGCGGTCATTGAGTTCGTGGGGTACCCATTTGTCAAGCTTTTTTACCTTGCCAATTTGACGCAAATGGACCAATATTGTTTTGATGCTAACGTCGAAAGCTGCTGCTAATTCAGCCGTGGATTGAGTATCATCAGCTTCCACAATTGCCTTTATAATTCGTCATTGTCGACCAAAGTTTTCGGACGACCACGGGGTTCATTTTTCAGGTCAAAATTTCCAGAACGGAAGCGGGTAAACCAATAACGGGTGGTGCGTTCGTTTGTAGTGTTCGCTCCGTAAACGTCGTTGATGTTGCGTGCCGCTTGTGCCGCTTTGCTGCCACGACGGTACTCATACTCCATAATTACTCGAATTTTTAACTTATCCATGATGACGAAAAATGTTCGAATGCGTTGAAAACAAAACACCAACTATTAAACAAATGACGATTTTAGAAAAAGAATTCCATGTTTGTCAAATAAAATTAATTAGAAATTAGAATTATCAGTCAAAAAAAAAATATTTTCATTTGAAATGGCCAGTACGGCAAAACGGCAGTTTCATAGGTAAAGACCTATTATATTGTGAGCCATACCAAAGAAAATCTTAGAATATAGCTTGGTTTTACGAGGTTGAGATCTTATTTTATGCTCGAGCCTCTGGCTTTTTAAACACGCAAATTTGTCTTTTGGTGATATTTGTTTAAAATAATAAGTTATTTTTAACAAATAAAAGCATTTCGAAGATATATACGTAAGGAAAAGTCAAAATTTTTAACTTTTTAAAGAATCTCTATTTCTGAGGTGATTTCCAAGGTACGTGTAAAGCCTTTTAACCCGATTTCGATTGACATTCACACTACCCCTTAGTAGATTGATGCTGATATCCCTGTAGTGGGATTCTTGAGGCTGTTTTAGTTAAATATTTTCAGTTCTGCAATCAATGTTTAATTAAATTTAGTAAGGTTCGAGTTTGTTGAAGTGTTTTACAAACGGCACTATAAGCATTTTTTACGCTTGTATGCTAATATATTCAAAGGTCATAGAATCTTTTGCTTGTGCTTTAATTATAGTTTCCGTAGAACGTAAAAAAATTTTAAGATTCTTAAGGCACCACAGCGGTGCCTTCAAGAATCTAACTTATTTTATGGTGAAAGATGTTTTCGGACGTGAATGGATGAAAATGGACCAAACAAAAACAGAAAAACAAAAACACATCGGGCTCAAAAAGAACCTGAGTTTCTATCACGATACTCTATCCATCTATCAGAACTTCATCAGATTCGAGCTCTAATATAAATGTAACAAGCTTTGCTGCTGCTCGAAACAAAGATAACGAAAAATTTTTTATAATAACGATGCTGAACTCGCTCCATATATCTTTAGTCTAGTATTTTAGTGGCCTGCAGTAAACAATACATTTGGTACACAGTACATTTATGTACTCAGTAACATTTAACCCAAGCTTGAAATAGTTATTTTTAGTCTCTACTTAGATTCAATAGCATTTTGACGGTGAGCTGCCAAAAGGCGATGGCTTTCTTAATGAAATCTTGAATACTTAAGGTAAACTTGGTTTAAATTTCCAAGACAGGTAGCCAGTAGATTTAAGAAAAGTTTAAAAATATAATTTTGTGTAGGATGGGTGATGTAAACAAAACAGATTATATCATATGAGATTTAAATAAAGAAAAAATAAAACTACCAATTTTTTTATATTAGGTCTTTACCTATGAAATTGCCGTTTTTCACGAAATAAATGAAGCGTAATTTTTTTATATATTTTTTATTTCTATTAATCAAAATAATCACCCATGTAATCAATGCATCTTTGCCAACGCATTGGTAGCTTATTGATGCCTTTCTTGAAGAAATCAGCTGGACGGGAGGCAACAAATTCTTCAAAGGCATTTTGTACTGCCTCTCGGGTATTGAATTTTTTTCCCGCCAAGAAGTTATCCAAATTCTGGAAAAAGTAGAAGTCTGTAGGCGCAAGGTCTGGTGAGTACGGCGGATGACGGAGAACTTCCAACCCCAACTCTTGTAGCTTGGAGACCGTCTGCTGTGCAGTATGAGGTCGCGCGTTGTCGTGCAGGAGCAGTGGAGCCGAACGATTGACCAAAGCTAGTTGGAGACGTGCGAGCGTCTCCATCATTGTGTTCAGTTCTTCATACACATCTGCAGTAATGTTTGTCCCATTTGGCAAGAAGCTGTGATGAATTACACCCGCGTTAGACCACCATATATTGACCATCACTTTTCTAGGGGTAAGTTTTCGTTTAGGGCATTGTTTGGGTGCTGAACCAGGGTCCAACCAACTTGCTGAGCGCTTACGATTGTCAAACAGGATCCATTTCTCGTCACAAGTAACCATGCGGTTCAGAATTCCTTCATTTGTATGCCTGCTGAGCAGTGCAAGGCACGTCTCCACGCGTACTTCGCGCTGGCGGTCATTGAGTTCGTGGGGTACCCATTTGTCAAGCTTTTTTACCTTGCCAATTTGACGCAAATGGACCAATATTGTTTTGATGCTAACGTCGAAAGCTGCTGCTAATTCAGCCGTGGATTGAGTTTCATCAGCTTTCACAATTGCCTTTAATTCGTCATTGTCGACCAAAGTTTTCGGGTTCATTTTTCAGGTCAAAATTTCCAGAACGGAAGCGGGTAAACCAATAACGGGTGGTGCGTTCGTTTGTAGTGTTCGCTCCGTAAACGTCGTTGATGTTGCGTGCCGCTTGTGCCGCTTTGCTGCCACGACGGTACTCATACTCCATAATTACTCGAATTTTTAACTTATCCATGATGACGAAAAATGTTCGAATGCGTTGAAAACAAAGCACTAACTATTAAACAAATGACGATTTTAGAAAAAGAATTCCATGTTTGTCAAATAAAATTTATTTGAAATTAGAATTATCAGTAAAAAAAAAATATTTTCATTTGAAATGGCCAGTACGGCAAAACGGCAGTTTCATAGGTAAAGACCTATTATTAAAATTTCCTATCTGGATTCCGACCGGGTCACAGCACAGTATCAGCACTCGTCAATGTGACAGGTGATATACGTTGGGCTATGGAAAATGGATATCTCACAATAGTGTGTCGAAACTGTGTGACATCTGTGTCGCAGTACTCGCCGCCTGACACCAGCCCAAAAGGCGCTAGGCGAGTATGGCAATACAAGTCAGCAGATAGGGATGAGATGCGGCACTTTATCGCGTCTTATTCTTGGTGGCAGACTTGTTTTACATCAACTGATCCATCGTGCTGCGCTGATGCTTTATCAAGTGTGATAGGCCAAGCAATGGAGTATTTCATCCCTTACGCTGACCAATCCCTTGAAACCAAAGGTCGCCCATGGTTTAATGCTGCTTGCCTCACAGCTGAAAAGCTTTAACAAGAAGCGTACAAAGCCTGGGCTGTCGCTCGCAAAAGCAGAGCTGTGGATTCGCATGTACTGAAGAAAAAGTACAATGCTGCCGCCAAGTCTTTCAAAAAGGTGATCAGAAAAGCTCGCTTTGACTCCTTCAGGATATCCTTCAGGAAGCAAAGCTTTCTGGTCTTTGGCCAAGTCGGTTGAGTCAAACTTATGTCGCCCATCGCTGCCACCTCTGAGGAAGCCTGACGGTTTACTGGCCCACACTGCAAAAGAGAAAGCAGACCTCTTTGCTAATCTTTTTGCAGACTATTCACGTCTAAATAGTCAAGGTAAAGTCCCACCCCAGTTACCTCAGTTCGGACCCAAAATGGGTACCATTCATATTCCCCAAAAGGAGAATCTTAAATGCTTGCAGAATTAAGACGTGAACAAGGCCAGCGGCCCCGATGGCATACCTGCAATTGTGTTAAAACACTGCGCAGCCGAGTTGTCTCCCATACTAACGCGCCTGTATCGACTCTTTTTGGAATCTGGAAAGATCCCTAAATCCTGGAAGCTGGCTAACGTGCAACCAGTACCAAAGAAGGGAAGCTGTGCAGATGTCATCAACTATCGATCTATTGCAATCACCTGCATACTTTGCAAAGTTATGGAGCGTGTATTGAAAAATCGTCTCCTAGCACACCTTGAATCCAACGCGCTCCTTAGTGATAACCAATATGGTTTTTGCAGTGAACGCTTGACTGGAGATCTTCTTGTGTATGACACTCACTTATGGAGCGAAGCCTTGGAAGGTCACGGTGAAGCTATAGCGTATCCTTAGACATTTCCAAGGCTTTTGATAGGGTCTGGCATGGTGGTCTCTTGAGTAAGCTTCCAGCATACGGAATACCTAAAGGGCTCTGCGACTGGATATCTGATTTTCTGAGGGAACGGTCAATTCGAGTAGTCTTAGTTGGCTGCTCTTCTGACCTAATGGCAATTAATTTCGGGGTACCTCAGGGATCTGTTCTCTCTGCAACGTTATTCTTGCTGCACATTAACGACCTGCTAACCCCAGGCATTATTGGTTACGCTGATGACAGCAACGTTGTAGAGAGATACATGTCCAATGCGCGAGCGAGTCCTCAAGAAATCCGGGCTTTGAGAGAGTCCATGATTGAGCGGGTGGATTTGGCCTTAAAGAAAGTGTCCGATTGGGGCGAGTCCTGCTTAGTCAAATTTAACCCGGCGAAAACACAGGCGTGTTTATTCTCCGTGAAAAAGAGCAGTTTTGGCCTAACGCCCACTTTCCAAAATGTTTCTGTACCCTTAACCAACCACCTAGGGCTTCTAGGCGTAACTATATCGTCCCAACCAAACTTCGGGCAACAAATTGTGTCCATGGCTCAAACTGCTTCAAAGACGTTGGGAATACAGCTTTGTATACAGTTAAAGTTCGATCTTGTATGGAGTACTGTAGCCACCTTTGGGATGGTTCTGCAAAGTACCAACTAGAAGCGATGGACGCAGTTGACCGAAGAGCCCAAAAATTATAACAACTTTGACCTCACCACCAAAAAACTGCAAAGCCTCGACCATCGTCGGAAAGTTGCCAGTTTAGCAGTATTCTACAGATTACATTTTGGAGAGTGCGCCAATGCTCTTTTTAATCAGGTTGAACCCACACCCTTCTCGCATCGGACTACTAGACGCAAACAGACCTTCCATCCCTTCATGGAAGACATCCCAAGAAGTCGAAACAAACGCTTCGATAGTTCCTTTTTGGTGCGGGTCGCCAAGGTGTGGAATGAACTGCCTGCGTCTGTTTTTCCAGAAAACTATAGTCCTAGTTTTTTCAAGTGTCGAGTGAATAGGTATCTCGTGAATAGACGTGTAAAACCTTCATCTTCATCGTCACTTTCCATCAGGTGAGATAGAAGACAAATCCTTTTTCAATAAAAAAAATAAATATATTTAACACGTCATTGTAAACCAAGTTGTTTTTATTTTCGTTATTAAATATTGGAACATTCGAGTCCTTAAGTGCTTAAACATGTAATGTTATCAATTAAAATTTAGAGTACTCGATAAGCGACTTATTCTTTTTTATAAAATTTTTTTTTATTAAAGGGACTTTCCAATTTGTTAGCTGCTCTGTAAATACACATTTGTTCTACCATTTTGTTATTGAAACATGAACCAGTTAATTAGCTAGAAACTAATCATGAAAATGCAAGGACACGTAAAATTCACTAAAAACTAAAAATTTTGTTACTGTCATTCAAAATTAACTGCTTTTTTTGAATACATGGTGTTTACAAATATATTAGGTCTTTACCTATGAAATTGCCGTTTTTCACGAAATAAATGAAGCGTAATTTTTTATATATTTTTTATTTCTATTAATCAAAATAATCACCCATGCAATCAATGCATCTTTGCCAACTCATTGGTAGCTTATTGATGCCTTTCTTGAAGAAATCAGCTGGACGGGAGGCAACAAATTTTGTACGGCCTCTCGGGTATTGAATTTTTTTCCCGCCAAGAAGTTATCCAAATTCTGGAAAAAGTAGAAGTCTGTAGGCGCAAGGTCTGGTGAGTACGGCGGATGACGGAGAACTTCCAACCCCAACTCTTGTAGCTTGGAGACCGTTTGCTGTGCAGTATGAGGTCGCGCGTTGTCGTGCAGGAGCAGTGGAGCCGAACGATTGACCAAAGCTGGTTGCGAGCTTCTCCATCATTGTGTTCAGTTCTTCACAGTACACATCTGCAGTAATGCTTGTCCCGTTTGGCAAGAAGCTGTGATGAATTACACCCGCGTTAGACCACCAAACAGTGACCATCACTTTTCTAGGGGTAAATTTTCGTTTAGGGCATTGTTTGGGTGTTGAACCAGGGTCCAACCAACTTGCTGAGCGTTTACGATTGTCAAACAGGATCCATTTCTCGTCACAAGTAACAATGCGGTTCAGAATTCCTTCATTTGTATGCCTGCTGAGCAGTGCAAGGCACGTCTCCACGCGTACTTCGCGCTGGCGGTCATTGAGTTCGTGGGGTACCCATTTGTCAAGCTTTTTTACCTTGCCAATTTGACGCAAATGGACCAATATTGTTTTGATGCTAACGTCGAAAGCTGCTGCTAATTCAGCCGTGGATTGAGTATCATCAGCTTCCACAATTGCCTTTAATTCGTCATTGTCGACCAAAGTTTTCGGACGACCACGGGGTTCATTTTTCAGGTCAAAATTTCCAGAACGGAAGCGGGTAAAACAATAACGGGTGGTGCGTTCGTTTGTAGTGTTCGCTCCGTAAACGTCGTTGATGTTGCGTGCCGCTTGTGCCACTTTGCTCCCACGACGGTACTCATACTCCATAATTACTCGAATTTTTAACTTTTCCATGATGACGAAAAATGTTCGAATGCGTTGAAAACAAAACACTAACTATTAAACAAATGACGATTTTAGAAAAAGAATTCCATGTTTGTCAAATAAAATTAATTTGAAATTAGAATTATCAGTCAAAAAAAAAATATTTTCATTTGAAATGGCCAGTACGGCAAAACGGCAGTTTCATAGGTAAAGACCTATTATTTGATATCCTAAACAATGCTTTAACCAGCCATATTAGAATACAGCCTTTAAATGTAAATTTTTTATGAGTACCTAACTAATATTGATAACACATTTTAAACAAATTATAAGCAATCACTCTTAATAGATATTCAATCATTCAGTTATCTCGAAGGGGACCCATTAAAGTCTACTCAAGTCTTGAGTTGCCTATGCAATGCAAAGGAGCTCTGCCACTTTGGGCTTGCCTATCTTTGTGCATAATTAATTCCCTATAAAGCAGTTTCAGAATATTGCACCTAGATTCTGGCCATTCACCGCTACACTGTAGGTATCTTTTGAAGTCCAATAAGGTTTACTTTTTTCAAATATTGTATCTTAGTGCACTTGTACTTATCTATATCGATTTTATACATAATCCAATTTAAATGTATTTATTGCGTACATTTGCAATAAAAATGATTAAAATTCAAACTTCAAATAAACATTTCATCATTCGAGGTCTTATTTGTTCACCAAAGGCTTCTAGTAGAGTTGTACATATTTGCATGAATTATAGGGTAATATGCGGTAGTAGAGTATCTGAGGTTAAGTTGTGTTCTGGAAAAGAGAAGGAACAGCCAGTATAATTACTGGAACCATGGCAATTGTCACTTAAGCCTACAGTCGGCAACGCATCTTTCATAACATCGGCAACGTAAAGGATCAATGATTTCTATAATAATAATAATAATAAAAATATAATAAATCCCCAGACAAACACACCAACTGTATGGCCCCAAAGTAAGCAGAGCTTGTGTTATGGATGACCATACAGCGAACTGGGGGGATCCCAGAATAAACATACATATATAAATACAAACAACCATGACCCGAGAACAAACATCTGTGTTCATCACACAAATGCATGCCCCGGCCAGGACTCGAACCTGGGACCTTTGGCGTATGAGGCACGCCGGCTATGGGCACGGATGTCATTTACCTTCAGATAGATTGCGTTATCGTTCGCCGGCTAAGACAAACAAAAACATATAGCACGTATACTCTATATTTTGAATTGAAACATTTGTGAATTTTGGATCCTAATTGGGTCAGGATATACATTGTTCAGCCAATTAATAATATGGAATCGAATTTTAAAATCTCCTAAGATCTAACGTGGGCATACAAGACCATTATCTACTCACTTTAAAAAAAGGATTGACCATGTTTAATACTTGATAGATCCCTAGGTTTAAAGAATAAAATGAGTTATAACTTATAAGATTTGGCCGGAGCCCTGGCTGTAGTTTAGCGAAAGGAGAAACACATAAAATAATATTTACTTCATATTTTATGAATAAATATATATTGTAAGCAAAAAGTTATCGTTGAACCACATGATGAATATTTATCCTTTGACTATAACAATATATATACTTGCACACTAAACAGTTAATAATATACGTGCAGCGGGAAATGTTTTCATAAATATACTTACTTTAAAACTTTCTCAGCGTGGTAATTGCTACTTTGGTATCAGTTGATTTTAGTTTAGTTGTCGATTTTTTATTTGAAGTACATTATGTTTGTGGTATATTATTCTAGTGTATTTAAGCGTATATTTATTTGCCAAGTTGGAACTTATCACTGAAGCTGACACACACCCTAACTTAATAAACGACTCACATTCAAACTTACTTAATCACGAAAATCTCCATGATATATGAATCAGATCACGTGCTTTATAAATAAGTATGCTTATCACTCTCACCTCTCATCTAGAGAAGTCTTAATCTTCCTCCACTCGCCGAGGAAGGCGGTGGCGATATTAATCACGAGTAACCAAGATACCTTATGTAACTTAATATCTCAGAGAAATGAGACGTGGCAGAGAAATTATTATGATGCTCGCGATCTAGTTGATTGTGATGGTTCTCTCTGAACTTATTGATAAGATTAGTAGTTAAAATATCGGTATTGTATATAGTTAGTGTAAGTGTAAATGTAGGTTTCGATTAAATATCCGCAGATATCTTTTTCTTTAAACTTTAACTTTAAAAAAGGACTAACTTTTGCTAGCGTATTGTAAAATGTATTCACAATTTTGTCGAGCTGATTTGTGATTGTAAATTTGTACCTCTTTTATGATTACAAATGTTATGCAGTTCATTATTATATAAAAAAAAACACCTGCCAAGTAACTACATTTACTGTAACCAATCTAAAGTTATAAAGTTTTCAACAATATTGGAACAATACAAAACAACAACAGAGATCAATACCTGCAACATATTTTTTCTTTTTTGTTTATAGCATCTACATACCTTTACATAACATAATTGATTTTTGGACCTATTTAATTGATTCCATTATCCTCGATAACGATACACTACGTACGTGGCTTACTATCATAGTAATATTTTTTCTCAAAAATACCTTCGTTTTATTTAATGAGATGAAATCCTCTTGAAGTACCTAATACTTACAATACTGCCCAGCCAAGCGAACAAGTTCTTTTTGAGAGTCATTACGAATGGTCTTGTGGACTGCGAATGGACTTTAGAGACTTTAGAGCGCTATATACCACATCACATACATACACGATGCTGCTCGTCCGGGATCAAAGTTCGAAATCATAATAATACACATTGATGAACATAATTTCGGTTGAGAACTATTTCATTGTATGGAGCAATGCTGTGTTCGGAAAGCTATTAAAGCAATGAGAAGCTAATGTAAATGAACACCGGGTCACATACTCGTCACTCGGCTGGTCCTGGAATAAGAGACGTGAAGCGAAGAGGTGGTCATACAACTTTGTGTCTTGCAGTAGGACTACTTACTATACTGCCCAGCCAGGTGAATAAGTTATTTTTGAGAGTCATTACGAATAATAATGTGGACTACGAATAAACTTTAGTACCATATACCACATCACATACATACACGATGCGGCTCGTCCGGTATCATAGGTCGGAAGCATATTAATAACTATTAATGAACATAAATTTTAGTTGAAAACTATTTCATTGTATAGAGCGATGCTGTGTTCAGGTAGCTATCAAAGCAATAAAAAGCTAATGTAAATTAACGACGGTCACTTATTCGGCACTCGGCTGGTCCTAGAGTTAGAGATGTATAGCGTGGGAGGTGATCTTGAGAATTTGTGTTTTGCAGTAGGATGTATGTATTATATAATTATGTGTATTATCTTACATGAAAAAATTCTTCAGATAATAATTTTTAAGACATCTATAGAAGATAAATACTTTTCCTGCCATATTACATGCTAAATGAATCTCTTTATAATTGAAGACGTGGTATTTTATTAAAAAAAAAATATTTTCACTGTATTCAAATATTTTGCTATATTTAGATTCCTGCTTGTAATTTCATGTATAAATTACCCTTGTTTAATTTAACGTTACACAAAAATACATGTTAATGTATAAGCCACGCCTTTGAATCTTAGTCGGTGGTACTTGCGGGCAGTAGCCATACGTCGTAGCTACTGGTCCCTACCAGAGCCCTAGTCTTGGTGTCCCGCCTTAAGTACATACAAATAATACAGATGTTGTTTTGCAACTCAAATACATTTTTTATTCACATACGACGACCGAATAGCTTTGTGTTTAGTAGCCCTGCCTCATAAGCCCAAGGTTCGAGTCCTGGCTTGGGCATTCGTGTGTGTGATGAACATACATGTTTGTTCTCGGGTCATAGTTGTTGATATTTATATGTATATGCATTCTGTATATTCTGGGTTCCTCAGTTCGCTGTATGTACATCCATAACACAAGCTGTGCTTACTTTAGGGCCATACAGTTGGTGTGATTGTCTGGGGATTTATTATTATTTATTAAATAAACGTTTATTCTGTTTACTTGTACGACAACCTATAACCCATAAGTAATTAGCAAGCAAATACTTGAAACGACTACCCATGACACGTAAAATACTGACTGAAATGTAGTTTTAAACCATCGGATTTCCCAACATTAACTAAATTACCTTCAAAACAACATTCCTACTCTGTACAAACCACAGAAAATTAATTTGAGCTAAGTTGTATAACTTTTAATTAGTCGTGTTCACAGTGGACCGAGCTGTTCCAAACAATCCTGAAGAGAGAGGATTATACTGCGCTAAGTCGGACCACAGTGTGCAACCTTGACATTTTTTCTAATAATTATAAGCCTGTAATAATAGAGAGCCTAGATGTTCGATATAAACCTAGAAATAAATATAAATGATTGTTCCTAAAAAGACGCAAATTTTAATATTAATAATTTCAATAATTGATTGTTTAATAATTGGGGGCTTTATAAAAAGTACTCCTGTGCACGTCATGGAGAGCTAGTTAAACGTTCTGCCACTTTCTTTGAGAAGACTATATATTGCATACAAGTATATTCTTTTAAAAATGTCTATTTCAAATTAATTTAATTCAGTTAGTTTAATTTCGGAATTACATACTGGGAGAATAAGAAGAAACCTCTCCTTGATAAAGCACAATTGGATGTTAGCCAAATTAAAGATTATTGCTCTTCTGATGTTTTAGAAATGCACAAACTGGATACATGGGTTTCATCCATTGATGCTCAAACAATCATAGTAACAGCTCTTGACTCGGTAAAACATGCCAAGAAAACCTATGAACCTTATTTGCTCAAAAATAATATTATTTCGGAACTGTATGTTAAATTCTTTACCTATGAAATTGCCGTTTTTCACGAAAAAAATGAAGCGTAATTTTTTTATATATTTTTTATTTCTATTAATCAAAATAATCACCCATGCAATCAATGCATCTTTGCCAACGCATTGGTAGCTAATTGATGCCTTTCTTGAAGAAATCAGCTGGACGGGAGGCAACAAATTCTTCAAAGGCATTTTGTACCGCCTCTCGGGTATTGAATTTTTTTCCCGCCAAGAAGTTATCCAAATTCTAGAAAAAGTAGAAGTCTGTAGGCGCAAGGTCTGGTGAGTACGGCGGATGACGGAGAACTTCCAACCCCAACTCTTGTAGCTTGGAGACCGTCTGCTGTGCAGTATGAGGTCGCGCGTTGTCGTGCAGGAGCAGTGGAGCCGAACGATTGACCAAAGCTGGTTGGAGACGTGCGAGCTTCTCCATCATTGAGTTCAGTTCTTCACAGTAAACATCTGCAGTAATGCTTGTCCCGTTTGGCAAGAAGCTGTGATGAATTACACCCGCGTTAGACCACCAAACAGTGACCATCACTTTTCTAGGGGTAAGTTTTCGCTTAGGGCATTGTTTGGGTGCTGAACCAGGGTCCAACCAACTTGCTGAGCGCTTACGATTGTCAAACAGGATCCATTTCTCATCACAAGTAACAATGCGGTTCAGAATTCCTTCATTTGTATGCCTGCTGAGCAGTGCAAGGCACGTCTCTACGCATACTTCGCGCTGGCGGTCATTGAGTTCGTGGGGTACCCATTTGTCAAGCTTTTTTACCTTGCCAATTTGACGCAAATGGACCAATATTGTTTTGATGCTAACGTCGAAAGCTGCTGCTAATTCAGCCGTGGATTGAGTTTGATCAGCTTCCACAATTGCCTTTAATTCGTCATTGTCGACCAAAGTTTTCGACCAGGGTTCATTTTTCAGGTCAAAATTTCCAGAACGGAAGCGGGTAAACCAATAACGGGTGGTGCGTTCGTTTGTAGTGTTCGCTCCGTAAACGTCGTTGATGTTGCGTGCCGCTTGTGCCGCTTTGCTGCCACGACGGTACTCATACTCCATAATTACTCGAATTTTTAACTTATCCATGATGACGAAAAATGTTCGAATGCGTTGAAAACAAAACACTAACTATTAAACAAATGACGATTTTAGAAAAAGAATTCCATGTTTGTCAAATAAAATTAATTTGAAATTAGAATTATCAGTCAAAAAAAAATATTTTCATTTGAAATGGCCAGTACGGCAAAACGGCAGTTTCATAGGTAAAGACCTATTATAACAGTTGGCACAAATTATATACAGATGGCTCAAAAAGTATTACTGGACTAGGTGCTGGTTTGTTTGATTGGGATCTTGGTCATAAAAAAATGTTAAAAATTAATAATTTCAAAAATATCTCAATTAAGTCCCTAGAACTCATTGCCATCTCTGAAGCTTTAACTTATGCTTTGAATTGTAACAAAGAAAGAATTGTCGTTATTACAGACAGCAAAAGTGCTTTGCAACACGTGGCTCGATGCGCCTCTGGTTCTAGCAGAGGTACACCGATAGCCTATGTTATCTCAAAATCTGTTATTACCTTGTGTAATAAAAATATAGATGTGAGATTGCAATGGGTTCCTGGACACATAGGATTAGCAGGGAACGAAGAGGCCGACCGATTGTCTAAGTTAGCAGCAACAGAGGGTACCTACTATAATTTTTTACCAGATTATACAGATTTTATATCAAAATTCAAAATTAAAGTTAGAAACAATTGGAACCTTCATTTTAATATACTAAGTAAAGATAAAGGAATATGGTACAAATCCATCCAGAATAATCCCTACTCTTTAACCCTGGTTTGAGCATACTAATTTTAGCAGAAATTGTATAAAAGTACTCCTAAGACTTAGATCGGGACACTATCCATCGGCGAAGTTTACATTCCTCATGAAAAAGACACAAACAGATAAATGTTTAATTTGTGATAAAGATGTACAACATTTGCTGATGGAATGTGTCAGAAATAAGGATGAGAGAGCATTGTTATTTGCAGAATAAAATTTAAATGTAATATATGTAGGTCTGTTTTGGACAATCCTTTCAGAACCAGGGTCAAAATTAGCAAAGAAGCTGAGCCAATTGTTTCTGCAATGATAATGCTTTCTGAACTTTAATATACATAGTTATAGTGTTTTTATTATTATTTGTTTTCTTTGCTTTGCATTTTCTTTTGTTGTTGTATGTATTTAGTTATTTATATATAGGATGGGGTCGACATATCCATTGTGGATAAAGACCCTTTTAAATAAATAAAGATTTAAAAAAAAATTATTGATTGTTTTATTTTGTTTTTTTTTTTTTTTGATAAATATCACATAAGAGCTAAAATACTCAATCAACAAATTAAACTGAATATATAAAATTAAACGATTTCATAAATTTCTTGTATTGTATCATATCTCGTATCATATTCCACTAACTACTTACATAGATAAGTCACAAAAACAATCTTAATCTCTATTTCCATCTTCCATCAATCAACTTTTACGCCTCCCCATACCAGCCCGATCACTTACAAACTTTGATCGTTTCTTAAACTGTGTAACTAAGATACAATCTTCGTACATAGCTTAGACCATTTAGTTCACATAATATTCACTTGCGAATATGAACTGGCCTGGGCTTAACTGCGTAAAGGTGTGGCGGATTGGTAGCGGGGAAAGAGTTTTTGAGATTGAAAACAAACGAGTTTCGGATCTCTAATACTTCACATTATTAATACATTCGTTATAATCAATGATTTTTAATTAATAACAAAGCACGTAAGAATAATAAAAACTTGCTACTTACTTACTAAAGTGTCGGTGCCGCAGTTGTTAAGGCGCTGGTTTCTCGATATTAAGGTCCTGGGTCCATCACATTAACTGCCAAATCAGTGAGTTTTTTCTAAAACAAGAGTAACTTGAGAATATAAATTAAACACGTAACAGACTACGGCTCACCCATACCTACTTTATTGTTTTACGTTTATATAATTGTGAGGCAGTACACATTATAACCCAATGTAGATACATACGTATGGTACTCGACTAAACTATTTGAAGAAGCCTTCTTTTTAGTGAGGGGAACTTTACTTAGTGGCATAGCAAATATAGCAAATACTTTTATATCAAAAGGAAAAGACTGATGCTGCTTCTTTAAGTATAAACTGTCACAGATGTTATTTAAAAGAAAAAGTTATTGCCTGGGTACTAAGATAAACAACGATCAAGGTTTTGGTATTAAACTTGAGTTTATAATGAATAGTTTTGTAATTATTAAAAATATAGTCAGCACCACATAAAAAAGAAGAACATGTGATAATACCCTACTTTGCTAAGGCGTTTTGCATGAAAATATAAGTTAACAGTCTTACTTGTATTAATTTAAAATATTGGAGATTTATAAGCTATTTATTAGGAAATTCTGTAAACCATCATTCAAGTTATATCATCAAACACCAGTAGCTGGGAATCTCTCGGAAATCAGCATTGGGAATCTAAGCAATTCAATAATACCACATTTATTATAATGAAAAAATTCGTCATTGTATAATAATAAAAATTTGTATATTATTAACAATATTTCCATACAAAAGTGTAAGAATGTACAGGGAGATCTTTATTTAAATTTTCAATGTTTTAAAATGTTCATATTTTAAAACATTGATAAACGTGTTCCTACACTTTCAGCAATAACATAGATTGCAATGGTACAATACTTCATCTTTTATATATATATATATATATATATATATATATATATATATATATATATAAAAGATTGAATATTGAATGACTTTCAGTTTTACTGTAAGCGTAAAGGATAATTGCTCAAATTTCTATGAACTAAATTGCTTTTGGTTATATTGAAGGACGTGATTTATTGGATCGGTTAAAACAGTCGATGGATATGAATATCAATGGCTATGGTGTACATGTTAATAATTGAGAGAACCCCTTTATTAATTATGTTGGAGGGAAATGTGCTCGGATTAGTATTAAGATAATAAGGTAAAGTTTTAAACTTTTTGTTATGTCAAAAAAAAACGTTTCTTACGGGTATTAATATAATCAGACGCAATAAAATCCACCATACACCGTAACATCAAGTTCAAATGTAAAGATATAGTTAGACGCGATAAAATCCGTAAAAATTGTTTTATTTAATGTATTTTAAGCTGGATAATAAACTTCCAGTGACAGCAACACATAAGAAGATTTCTAAAGAGTTCTAAGCCTAACTATCAAAATTTATAGACAAAAACTAAATAATCTTTCTAATTTAAATCTCATTTTCTTGTTTCTTATTTCACTTTCTCATTCAGTTTTTAATCGAAATTCTATCAATTTTACCGCATCACAGTATTAATAAAAAAAAATATGCTATCTAATCATAAAGCAAGCATATATTTTTATAAATCAAGCTAAAGACAGTTGGAGTTGGAAAATCGACTAAATAAAAAATTCACATTAATCAATCAATAATTGAACAATGATAAATAAAAATGAGTTATTAAATACAAAGTTATCTTTTTAAGTTCGTTGAAAATGTGTATAATCTCGCAAACAAGTAAAATTTTCGAATCTGTGGATGCCAGTTACCATCAGGTGGGTAACGTACTCGTTTGCTGGTTATAAATAAACGTAAAAATTAAAATTGTATTTAATTAATATTCCAAGTTATTTAAGCCAATGTTCAAAAAGACATCCAAGACATCCAAGTCCGTTAGGCCGCTTGCGCGTGATTCAGTACTAAACATCCAAACATAAAAACTTTCACATTTACAGCATGAGTAGGGTTTTAAATATAAATCATTATTACATGGCATGATCGACGTAAATAACTCAAAAACAGACTTATATCATTATTAGCTCAGTCTATATTTACATGGCTGCTATTTCATTATTATTTACAGTAAGATGTAAATCGTAATAGTTTTGTTAATGTGTTTATTTCATGAATTGGAATATATTTTTGCCACTTTATTGTTTGAACCTTCCTCATTATCCTGTAATAAAAATAAATAAATTACCACAGTAAGCTAAATAATTGTTTTATTCCAATGTGTAGATTGGGCAAATATAGAAACATGATTTCGAAGATAATAGCATTTTATGTTACATGTTATGGTGCCATCGACGGCAAGCATGTTATGGTCAAAGCACCACCATTTGTTGGAAGTTATTATTTTAATAACTTCCATCCAATAACATCTACCGACGATGTCCGGTTATAAGTGATGTACGGTAAAACTTTGTTAAGTTTATGTTACATTGTTTTAAGCGTAGAAATAAGTATTTGTTTTTATAATAAATTGATTAAAGATTAAAAAAAAAAACATTTTTTCAGCCTTTCAAACACACAACAGAGTGTTTGAAAGGCTTATTCCAGCCAGACCTGAGAAAATTTACAAGATTGTCAAAGCATGCTACGCCGTGCACAATTCCGTTAAAATAAAAAAAAGTGTTTCAAAAACAACTTTTTGTTTTAATGTGAATGCTCCAACGGTCGACATCGAAAATACACGCATTGGCCGTGTTATTCCAGGAGAATGGAGGGATGTAGATTCAGAAACATTGTAAGATATACCTACAACTACTAACAATCATACATTTCGAGATGCCCGCAGAAATCGCGACGATTGTGCAGATTATTTTGTAAGAGAAGGATCAGTTGAGTGGCAAATCCGAATGATAAGATAACGCTAAGACAAAGATATTTTATTAATCGTTTTATGATGGGCCTTTAATTCAATAACTTAAAAACCTAGGCCCGGTGCACAAATGTTGTACCTTCGATTTTAGAAGTAATAGTATTAATTTTTAATTAGTAATAAGTCTGTCTAGCTCAACTAAGAACATTACAGATTTAAGATCATATTGCAAAGCTAGTCATGCACATAAACTGTTTTCATTTAATTATTCAAAATAATTTCTGTATACCTAGCTATAAAGTCATAATGATATATTTTTATTCGAGAACTTTTACAGACATTTCTATTAAAAAGGCAAATAATTAAGTAACATTGCGTTTTAAAATGAATACCTAAATAGTCTTCTTCCTAATTGTTGCTAATATGCTTCTTTATTACTTCCCAAGCAAAACGAAGGCCACCTGCAGTCTTTCGTCAGAACTTCTGATTCTTTATTTAGCAGTATGGCTGCACTAATATTATGATCTATGCCTCATATGACATATCATCAATAATATTTGTTTATATCACGAATAGTTCTGTAGAATGTTACAAAACTATTTGAGTGTTTTGAGAAACAAACTTTGTGAAAATAGTAACGTTTCTTATAACTTTAATGAAGTTTTGACACGGAGTTAATAAATTGGTTCACTTATTTTCTAAATAGGAAAATGTGTACAAAGTTATAGGCTTATAAGCTTTGTTTTAAGTGTGTTTACATGTATTGACGAAATATACATTAAAAGAATAAGAATACAAATGTTATTTTCCAGTATATAATTGTCATTTTATGAAAATCAAAGAGACTGGTATATATGGAGAAACTGTATCTAAGAAGTCAAACGTATTTTAAGTTTTGTTACATATTATTTTTGCCAATAAATTGTAATATAAAAAAGTTTGATATTATTTTTGTTTGTGATGTTGATTTTTAAAAGGTGCTTTTTTATTACATATTTTAATGACCTACTTAAGTTTTATTGTGAGTATGTGACAATGTTCTGGAGAGTTTATAAAACAAATATTAAATTGTATTTAAAAAATGCTTTGAATAAACACATAAATCTAATTACATTTTATTATTTATCTCATACATGCTTATTAACCACAGTTTTACTGAAAATTGGAATAAGTTTTGTTTTTTTTTCCTAGTAAAATATTGGCTACAAGTTATAACCAATCAATTGGGGTTGGTGAACCAATGCACGTTTTCGTTATTCATAAAATGATTTGTCTGTCTACTTTTCACCCTATTCATACATTTCGCAATATCTAGACTTATGTTTGTAATTTCATGTAATACAATTGTTTAATTTCACGTTGCACAAAAATACATGTTAAGGTATAAGCCACGGCTTTAAATCTTAGTCGGTGATAGTCGCGGGCAGTAGCTCTACGTCGTAGCCACAGGTCTTGGTTGGGACAGACACACCCACCTTGTATATAGTAAGTACTACCGCATTAGTAAGTACTCACTTAGTAATGCGGTAGCGCAGTTGTTAAAGCTCTGGTTACTCAATCTTAAGTTTCTGGGTCAATGACGGCCAGTGACGGCCAAATGTACCAGCGGGTATTTAAAACTTCAGTATCTTGAGGATTTAAATTAAATACTTAAAAGGCAACGGTTCACCAACGCCTGCTTTATTTTTTACTTTGATACGATTGTGATGAACCCGATATATATATATATACGCCTAGTACTCGACCAAATTATTTGATGAAGCCTTCTTGTTCACTAACTTTACTTAGTGGCATAGCAAGCACAGGATATTTTGCTGTAGTCCTTTTCTACGAAGTTTTGAATCAAATTCAACAGAAGGATGCGTAGTGGTGGATGGACGGATTTATTATTATGAGCATGATTGATCGAGGAATCTTCTTTTAAATTGTGTTAAAAATAATATTTAATTATACGAATTGGGTATATGATCTCTTGTAAATAATGTTAGATATCCTTCTTTTAGAGACGTAGAAACGTAGGTGTTCGAGTCTTTAACAAGCTGACGTATTCCGCAATTTTTGAGGTGACAACTTGGCACATTACCAAGATAGGCATTTCGACACTAACTATTGCATATAACTTTGTAATATTTAGGTCGGTTTTTGCGGACCACGTCTATTGCCTTGCTTCGCTCATCGTTCCCTCTTGCGGATAGCCCAGGCTTTAATGAGAACATTTTTGATAAAAAACTAACGAAACAAACAAAAGAAACAAACAATGCCAAACATACATTCATTACTATAACTTATCATTAATGAATTTCATTTCATTTCATTACAGTAATTTTGTATGTTTCTAATATTCGAAGATCAACCAAGCTCGTGTATAGCGTGGTGTGGAAACTTATATTAACATTTTTTAATTATTTATTTATATTAATATTCGTAAGTAATATTCAGTTAATATTAATTTCAGCGTTTTAAGGAATTCCACCATAAGGTGTTAAATTGAGAATAAAAATTTGTTAGGTATATTTTTTAAACAATTTTCATTAAACTTTCATTTCAGACACTTGAATAAAGTTAGTTTGGAGGTGGTGACGCAATAAAACCAGAAACCTTTTAAATTCACTCAGTCTATTATTTTCAAACACTTAAACGTAGTTACATAAGTCAGTATAATAAGTCCTTATCTTATGTAATACAAGTTGACCTAGCGAGGCGGTGTTGCGCAGACGACTGACTGCCTACAACACGCGGCAGTCCAGTCTGGGGTTTTGCTGACTTTGCTAACAATGTATAGCCGCTACATCACACCCCTTCTTTTTTAAAAAAAATTTTTATAAACTATCTTTACCAAAAAAAAATTTATACAATTCAACAAACAAACATCCTGTATCTCGTAAGTGCTATTGCATTTTAATTATACCTTGGAGAGAACAAAAACAAACAAAAATTTTTACCAGTTTTAAAAAAAATATGATTCCATAATATTACCTTACACTAAACTTATTACAGAAGTGTACCAGATGACGTTGATTCGACATGATTGCTGAATCTGTGTTTACATTACGGGTTACTAGGTCTGATATCGCATTCCAAAGCTCAATGCTCTTTGTTTCTTACAATCTATTTATAGAACAAAATATGTTAAGGCGATGCTTCGTAACAAAATATGTTAAGGCGATGTTTCATACACAATGTACCTGTAATTGAATTATTTTACAAAAATTTGAAATAAGAAATTAGCAACAATAATTATTTATAAGTTGTTTGAAATGGGTACAAAATTAATTACACGTAATTTAAAAAGATCACTTATACAACAAAAAAATAACATTTTGCGGATACCTATTTTTCAAGGGCCGACTTGATGTAGGTACTTGACCTAATAATAATCATTAAAATATTAAGGGTATATTGCCCGAGAGGCCGGTCTGCAATATAAAAAAAACGTCCCTTAGGACTCACCTTGCCTCCTCTCGCGACAATAGCCAAAAAAAACTCCCTCATCGGCCGACCTGTATCGGCTTATACCGTGCCGCTTGCGTCACTAGCTGCTTTCCACATGGCTCTTACTCTGTTATCCATCCAGCTTCGAGTGTTTTTACGACATTTTTGAATGCAATAGTACACGAAAATTAATACCATCATTATGAATACTGCAAATACAATAGCTCCGAAAAGCTTAACGTGCGTTATTATTTCATTAGTACTGGCGTTATTTGCACCATTTTGTGCTATGATTATTTCTTGTTCTTTACTATACGATTTACCCATTGGATTGAACAAAATGTTATATACGAGTTACTACGTTAAATTCTTTTGCAATTAGAATAATGTATGATTAATAACTATGTGAACTCATCTATTTTAGTTCATCCGACATCAGCAAATCGCACCGGCTGCTTAACTGCGCGGCCACTGCGCGTGGTTAAAGGTTTAGGCGGTAGCGATTTTTGCACCTGTGGAACATCATTAAAAAAATTTTTACTATTTGAGAACATAGAATTTTTATTTTCATCATTGGGATCTGCTTCATATAAGCAGTAAGCGGGTTTCACTCTATCTATGGAAACGGTTGTTCGACGGCCCCCTATTTCAATGGTCATACTCTTTGGTGATCTATTTATCACAAGATACGGTCCACTATAACTAGGCATCAATGGCCTTTGCACTAAATCATTTCGTACGAAAACATGACTACATGATTTTAAATCTTTATGAACGAAAATTGTACCAGAATCGCTATTTTCTCGTGTCTGGGGCCGGAGACTTTGTATAATATTGCGTAATTTACCTACGTATTTTTCTTGCGACGTTTCTGCGTTCGCGCAATCGACATAAAAATCGCCAGGCAAGCGTAACGTGTGCCCTAATACCATTTCAGCTGCGCTGACGCCGCTGTCGCTACGACATGCTGCACGTAGCCCCAGCATGACCGTTGGCAGTTCATCAACCCATGACCCATTTTTATTCTGTAATAAACGTGCTTTCAAAGCGACCTTCAGAGAACGATGTAATCTTTCTACCTTGCCGTTACTTTGGGGATGGTACGCTGTGGTTCGGAATTTATTAATGCCTAATACTTTCATAAGTTTATTAAATAATTCACTTTCAAATTGCCTCCCCTGATCGCTAGTTAACCTACTTGGGCATCCAAAACGGCAAATCCAGTTTTCATATATTATTTTAGCGACGGTCTCGGCTGTTATATCGCTGACCGGAACGGCTTCCGGCCAGTTTGTAAATCTATCTATCATCGTAACTAAGTACCTATGCCCTTCCTGCGTGGTCGGCAGGGGGCCCACGATGTCTACGTGTAAGTGCTCGAACCGTTCTGCTAGTGTAAAAGTACCTAATTTAGAATGTGTGTGCCTATGCGTTTTTACCTTTTGACATTGTATGCACGCTCGGGCCCATACACTGATATCTTTATTCATACCCGGCCAGTAATATTTATTCGTAATCATTTTACGCGTTGTTCTAATTCCGGGATGGTTATTACTATGTACGACATTGAAAGCCACATTTCTGAACTGCTGAGGCAGGTAGGGTCTCACACGGTTCTCTGAAGTTTCGCAATAGATCGCACTATTACACAGTGGTGATTGTAATTTTTTAAGCACTATATTACCTTGAGATTCCGTCAGCATTTCTGCAAGTTCATCGTCTGTTTCCTGTGCCCGGGCGACTTCGTCGAAATCTAAAACGGTCGGACAAACAATGGTCTCTATAACTCGGGACAACGCGTCAGCAACTGCGTTTTCGTTACCTTTGACGTATTGTATATCGCTCGTAAATTCGCTTATATACAATAGTTGTCGTGCTCGCCTGGGCGTCTCTTTATTATCTGAACCTATTTTAGAAAAAACGTGTGTTAATGGCTTATGATCCGTCATTATGGTGAGCTGCCGGCCTTCTACCATGCTGCGAAAATGTACTATGGCCAAGTATACTGCCAATAGCTCTCTGTCGTACGTGCTATATTTCTTTTGAGCCTCCGACAATCTTTTGGAAAAATACCCCAGCGGCTTCCAGATCCCTTTAACCCTATGTTGGAGGACTGCGCCGACGCACGAGTTTGACGCGTCACACATTAAATACAGCGCACCTTCGTCTCCCGGATGTGACAAGGTCACCGCGTTTTCTAAAGCTAACTTACATTGCTCGAAGGCGGCTATCGACTTATCCGTCCATTTAATCTTTGATTTATCCTTCTTTTTGGCGCCATGCAGGAAGATGTTCAAGTCGGCCTGTTGATCTGCCGCACGCTCTAAGTGATTCCTGTAAAAGTTAACCATACCTAAAAAACGGCGGAGCTGCTCGATTGTTTCAGGTCTGGGGAATTCTTTGATAGCTTCCACCTTGCTCTTCATGGGTTTGACACCTTCCGCGCTCACTTCGTAACCTAAAAACTCTATATTACACTTACCGAGACTACACTTCGCCAGATTAATGGTTATGCCGAACTCTTGAAACCTGGCAAAGACCTGTTTAAGGTGCTCTCTATGTACGTCATGATTCGTACTAGCTACGATGACGTCATCAATGTAGGAAAATAAATTAGAGCTCTCACGCACTTTGTTATTTGTACTCTTACCCTCATCCCCAAGGGTGCAGGTTTCGATTCCCTGCAGCACGCTATTATTCATGAATCTCTGGAACGTTTGGGCCGCATTCCGCAAGCCGAATGTCATTCTTGGAAATTCGAAAAGACCAAACGGCGTTATAATGGCGGTTTTCTCTACGTCTTCCGGTGCAATGCTAATATTATGGAACGCTCTGTTAATATCTAACCGGGAAAAAACACACTTACCTGCCAATCCATATGTGAAGTCCTGAATTCTCGGAATCGGGTAGCGGTCTGGCTTCGTGATCGCGTTGAGTGCACGATAGTCTCCGCAAGGCCTGATCTGGCCGTCCTTCTTTGGTACTACATGCAACGGGCTTGCCCATGGACTCTTTGATGGCCTGCAAATACCTAATTCTTGCATTAACCTAAACTCGTCCCTAGCGATTCTATATCTTTGCGGCGGTAATGGTCTTACTTTAGCAAAAACCGGGGGGCCAGTAGTCTCTATATAATGTACGATACCGTGTTTACTGGGCTCCTTAAAAGAAATTGGTTTCGTTATTTCTGAGTATTGTTCTAGAAGCTCGCGATATGGGTTGTCATTTTGAATACTCGTTATCGCGGGCTCGTTATACAAAACTAATATACCTTGCGTATCTAATTTAGTGCGGCCGTCCAACAACCGTCTATTGTATAAATCAACTACTAATTCGTGTGCCTTTAAAAAGTCTGCCCCAATTATGGGTTGTTTTACGTCAGCTATAATAAAATTCCATCTAAAACTACGGCGTAAACCAAGATTAATTTCTAACGATATTACACCATAAGTTTTTATTTCCGTATTGTTCGCAGCATACAGTTTATACGGGCATTCGCTTGCCTTTCTTTTGTCCGGCACTTTATTCACTGGAATCACTGACACGTTAGCCCCGGTATCGACCAGGTACACTAAGCCGGTTTTCTGTTCTCGGACGCATAAGCGGTGATTGCCCGCAGCACAGTCGCTCACCGTCGCTGACTGTACTGCAACTAGATTTTCCGAATCCAACCGCGCTGACTGTCCATTCACCCAGCCACAGGGTTGTTCGCATTGCGTTGCCTTTTCTCTGAACCGGAAATGATGACGACACAGCCATGCTCGGTTCCCTGCTTCCCGCTGTCGTGACGCTGTCCTGCTCCTGGGTCGCGATCTCCCCCGACCTCCGTCATAGCTTCTGTCCTGCGGTCGTCCGTAGCTCCTGCCTCGCGACCGGATCTCTTCGATCTCCCCGCGGAGTTCCTTTAGCTCCAGGGACATGTTGCGCATGTATTTGATCATTTCCGACTCCATGTCGGTAGCTGCAGGCGCAATGCTGGAAGCTGCTACCGCTGCTACCTGACCGTTGCCTAAATTCTCCAGGATCTTGTCTGCCATGGGTGCCAGGCTGTCCAAACCCACGTTTCCACTCACTGTGAGTACCGCTCTAACGCTGGGCGGCAGGTGACTTAGCCATAATTTTCTTAGGGGCTCCTCCGTTATGCCGCAGTTGTTTGCCAAATCAGCCATTTTTCTTAACAATTGTGATGGCTTTTGCGTGCCCAGGTCCATGTCATTCACTAACCTTTGAAATTGTGATTCTGCACTTTCTTCAAACACTGTTAGCAGGCGCTCCTTAATTGTCTCGTATTTCTCGGTTGCCGGCGGAGATTGCACTATGTCGCTAACTTGCCGCAACGCTTCTTTACTTAACTTTGACAAAACTAGGTCAAATTTGACGCTGTCGCCTTGTTTTTGTGGTGCCATTATGGATTCGAACCGGCAAAACCACATCCTGGGCATATCTGGCCAAAATTCCGGGGTTCGCATTTGAACCGTGACCATTGAAACGTCTCCATTATTTTCCGCCGCCGTCGGTTCGGCCTTGGGCACCGGGTTTTTAGCCCCACTAACACCTGGCGTCGATAACATTTTAATATTCACTTTATATTTCTTAATAAACAATATTCGCTCTCGCTAGGTTCGCGCGTCACCGTGAGTCGTCTTCTTGATCACGTCGGGGTCACCAATTTGGAGGTGGTGACGCAATAAAACCAGAAACCTTTTAAATTCACTCAGTCTATTATTTTCAAACACTTAAACGTAGTTACATAAGTCAGTATAATAAGTCCTTATCTTATGTAATACAAGTTGACCTAGCGAGGCGGTGTTGCGCAGACGACTGACTGCCTACAACACGCGGCAGTCCAGTCTGGGGTTTTGCTGACTTTGCTAACAATGTATAGCCGCTACATTAGTAAGCTTCTGATAATTATATCCTTAATAATGATAGGGGTTATATTTATACTTCCTGTAAGGGTCTTGTTAATTTTTATTTTGAAACAAAATAAATAAACAGTAGTTTTAAAAATTCCATTCTCCTTAGAGGAATATAAAATTATCGTTTTCTTTTTAATAAGAAATAAATATTGTTTCTGGAGTTTGATCAATGAAGTTTATAGGTCAAAATGTATATTTTTGTATGTTCAAGGAGGAAGCAATCCATCGAATATTGTCATTTGTAACCCAATAAATATGTTTCTACCTGTATTCGAATGATACGTAAAAGAGCGGTCAGAATATATCTTACATGTATTATTTTTTGGATATTTTATTGCGTTAGGTAAATTTAATTACTATGACAACAGTATATTTTAATGTATACGTATTTATAAAAGAAATATAAATTTAAAAAATGGGCGCAACTATTACATGAAGCTATTCCAATAACATTGCTCTACTTTGAATATTTTCCGTTTTAGTTTTTTATATATGTTTATCAATAAATACAGCATAATATATGACAAGTTGAAATTGATAAACACAACAAAATATACTCAAATTCAAATTCAAATATTTATTTCTCAACATTGACAATTACTTGTTCTTATTGACGTCAAATAAAACATGACTCTGCCACCACTCACTACTCACCACTCATGCTATCATACTGATATAGATAATGAACTAGCTATTTATGTAACACATTTTCCGACAACCTCTACACTGCACAAACTTTGACCCGAAACTCGAACTGGAGATAACGTCAATCAAAATATATGTCCTCTTCCTGGATCGTGTGAGCTATCAATCACAAATTTTGTTACAAAGCAACAAGTGAGTAACTTGGTGAAATACACAACTAAATATACCACTCAACTTTTGAATACAATCTTCCATAAATCCTACTAATATTGTATGACTAAATCTTATCAACAACAGATAATTATTCAATATGTGGAGGCATCCGAAAAGATGAATGCTTGGTTTAAGCCAATTTATTAAATTAAGCCAGACGGATTGTATTTAAATTCAACTTAACTTCAACGGAACCACTGTAACTTATTTTTTTTTATTTATTTATTTGTTCATTTTTTTTATTTATTTACTTATTCAGTCATTCATTTATTCATTGATTGATTGATTTATTTATTCATTTATTCATTTATTCATTTATTCATTTATTCATTTATTCATTTATTCATTTATTCATTTATTCATTTATTCATTTATTCATTTATTCATTTATTCATTTATTCATTTATTCATTTATTCATTCATTCATTCATTTATTCATTTATTTATTTATTTATTTATTTATTTATTTATTTATTTATTTATTTATTTATTTATTTATTTATTTATTTATTTATTTATTTATTTGCATATTAAGTGTTTTACAGAGGTCTTATTGGAACTTACAACTTAATCACCCATGCATGGGGTATAGCAAATGTCAGAGGGCATTACAAATAATATAGAATGAAATGTTCGATTAGCTTCTTAACATAAAGATGACATTTTTATTGCATATAATTAATTTATTTTAATTGCGGATGCAATATATAAGTACCAATTATCATAAAGACATAATTGTGATGGTTTATGAGGATAGTAAAATATTTTTTTATTAATGGCTACCCATAACTTTTTTTTGAAAATAAAAACCATCAATAACCATATTATATTAACCATAGCCAACTCGAAACTTTCGTACAAAACTCAAAATAACAATTATAGCCGAAAACATTATTTTATTTAACATCATGCCTTTAGCAGTAATCGTATAAAACAAAAAGTTGTGAAAAGAGAAAACCTAATGTACACATTATTCGCGCTTTTAGCCCCGTGTGAATGTATCACGTGATATTGAAATTGTTGCGCTATGCTGTTTGACAGGTTTTTGATTAATTTATTTAATGGTTTGCTAATTGGTCTGGAATTTCTTGTAAATTTAATTTGTATTTAAGCTGAGACCGCAATATACCAAACTGATTGTAATAAACCTACATAAACAAATATTCTTTATACTTTATACGTAATTAAGTATTAGACAAAATTTAATTGGTAACGAACAAACAATAATTTGTAAAAAAATTTTTGCTGGTTATAGGTATTTTTGTCTCTATTTTTGCAAATCTACTATCCCCTCGAACCTTCAATTAAATCTAATGTAACGCAATTTCTAAATGGGTCTCAGACGTCAGTAAGGTCGCTATAAATGATAAATCGAACTTTAGATAAGCTACAATGTTTAGTTTTTTTTTTGCTTCGTTATGTTATGATAGTTCAAAAGTGTAAGTACATAATAGATGGCAGGAAATTTATGTAGGATAATTTTAAAACCTGCTAGTTACATTTCTTATTGTAAGAAATCAGGATTAATTGGGTTGTACTCATCTATTAAATAATTTTAAAAGCAATCATTCGTTCCTAAAACTACAAACTCTAAAAACCACAAGCTATTTTCTCTGAGGTAATAATAGTTTCCGTCCAGATACGAATATTTATGAAAAAACAATACTCACTCGAACGAAATGAAAAGAACTGACACTTGTTAGTTAGTTTTCCGAAACCTGACGTACGTGAAACTTATATGAAAACCGATCATTGAACTGAAAACTGTAATTACTTCTCTTTGTTTTTACAAATTGTTCAGGTTGTCAATCACACAAGCAACGAATCTGTAAAAGTGTGTGATTTTTTTGTGTTATTTGCTTTTATAAACATGTACGTTTTAAATGCCTTATAATTTAATCTAGGTCCTCTACAATTACAATGCATGGTGTTACTGAACTATAATTGCCTGTTGCACTTGTAAGGTGCTAAGAAACCTCTTAAATATTAAATGAATTGCTGTTTAAAAGGTGAACAAAAGACAATTGCTACAAAATAAACGTTATGAATAAATTGAGAGTTTAAATTAAATTTATCAGAATAATTCCTTTTTGTCCCCTACTAAACCCGAAATGAAAACTATCTATTTCGTCGACGTTCTATGGTACTGACATGTGTACGTGATATTCAATACACCAAATGAATAGTAAGAAATTCACCCAGTATACATTCACTGTACACACAACGCAAATGTCTAGGTCTTCTGAACTTCGTAGTTTTTGATCACAGGTAAATTTAATACCGTTATACTACATACATATTGAAGAGCATAAACATTAATTCAGTATAAGACACATTCGAAAACGCCACGTCTTTCAAGTATGAATCCATAAGCAGAGGTCACTTCTAAATTCTAGGAAATATTTCAGTCGATTTAGATCGCTTAGAATAATAAATGCAATATCGAGCTTCAATTCCAATAAATATAAAATTAAAACGGCTTTCAAGTTTAAAGTGCTTTTAAAATTTTACTTTGTTGTATCGGAACGACGAGGGCGTTATAATATAAGTTTTTAATAAATCGTGACAAAACTAATAAGATATAATAAACTTAAAAGCTACTCGTCATTAAATAATAATGCATCAACTTGAAATTTCCGCCTGAAATTCCCAAATTTCATTTAAAATGAGCTTTTTATATAGTGTGACAGTAAAATATTAAGTAATTGAAAAAAATTGTTCGATAGAAATGTTTACAATCATAAAATGTAATTGTTTTATTTGGCATAAAATAAATGCATCGCGTAGTATCACGAAATACTTGCCATTTGTGCCATTTGCATTTATAAATTTAGTTTATTTGACATTTGCATTATTGGAGTTAAAAGGATGAACTGATAAATAATTAATTATAAACAATGAGACAATAGCAAAAGTACATGATCCAATTTCTTGCCATATGCGAGCTCAAATCGGAGGCAACAAAAATGCTTAAGAGTTGTCAGATTTGCTACTTCAGATCGGTAACGGTCCACAGGAACAAGGAAAAGTTGTTCTTAATGAAAACCTATGCTGCAAAGTTTCATTAATGCGAGACCTCATATCATCTGTGTATGAAAACGGAACTCCACTAAATGACCAAGCAGCAGCAAAAATGCTGAAATTTAGAGCTTTGTTCCGGGGGACAATGTAGACTATATCGCCATTATCAGAGTTATGGAAGAAGAAGAATCTACCAGCTACCCGGTAGAATTTTTAGAATCCCTCAATGCTCCTGGACTACCAGCTCACAAAATAAAATAAAAATCGGCGTACCCATAATGCTCCTCAGAAATTTAAGCCCACCAAAACTTTGCAACTGTACCAGATTAAAAGTGACCAATTTACAACGAAATCTGATAAAAGCAGAAATTTAAACAGGGTGCGGAAAAGGTGAAAGTGTTTTTATTCCTTGGATTCCTCTCATTCCAAACAATTTTACATTTAGTTTTAAACGAGTCCAGCTTCCAATGAGCTTCTGTTTCGCAATGAAAATAAATAAAGCCCAAGGTCAGAAGCTAAAAGTTGTGGAAGTGGATCTAAGCATTAGCTGTTTTTTGCACGGTCAGTTATATGTGGCTCTGTCTAGTGTAAGCAATCCTAGCAGCCTGTAAGCTTTCATCCCCGATGGCCATACGTCTAATATCGTGTACAGAGAAGCATTACTGTGAAGCAGATTTTTTTAGCTACCCAAAACGACGGTGTTTGTGATCCAATATTTACCAAATTTTATATTTAAAAAATGCTGCTTTACAACAGATAACTAAACAAATAGCTAAACCGTCATGGCACCTATTGTAAAGATTGTGGATCGAGTAATGTTGGCGGGAGGGCCTGTAGACTACACGAAACAATTTTAATAATAAAGTGTAATTTATAAAAAGGATATACATGTATATATAATTTAGTGTTAGCTTAGAATATTTTCAAAACACTGTAACAATAATATAAAATGTTAACCCTTCAAAATTGTAATCAATAAAACTGCTAATAGTATAAAACTTACTACAAATAAATACTCAACCACATTGACCTGCAAACAGTCCTATTAAAGTGATTATTTCTATATAAAATTGAACATTCTTCAAGGTTCTCGCATAAAACGGGCTAAGTTTTACAACTTCTCACATTAATTAAATACAACGTATTAGAATGTAATGAGTTACTTAACAATGAACTAAATCGAAATGAAATGCCAAAAAAAATATTGGTACAAATATTAGATATCAAATATGTAACAAATATATTATACAGGTAAAACTTCAACAATAAGTAAAATTCAGCCATTATAAAATTCCTAAAGTACACAGCTTCCTACAAAACCTTAAATTCAATATAAAACGCTTTCCTTTCATTTAAATAGTTGACATTTGCCGTTTATAGCTGATTATATTATTTTGAATTGAAAGCACTCAAAGGGATGTAGTATCTTAAACGTTTTTAAAAAGTATTGGGTATCATTTAGCGATGACATTATGAATACGAAGGAAAAGCTAGAAATAAAAAAGTCTCGAGCATCGTCGAAAAGTTGCTAGTCTATCGGTTTTTTACAGATTGCACTTTGGAGAGTGTGCGAATGCTCTTTTTCAGTTGATCGAACCTTCCCCCTTTCTCCACCGGTCAACCAGACGCAGACAGAAGTTTCACCCGTTTGTGGTTAGCGTGCCGATGAGCCGAACTAAACGGTTCGATAGCTCATTTTTGGTTCGTGTTGCCAAAGAGTGGAACGATTTGCCTGCGTCTGTTTTTCCAGACAAATATAACCCTGGAGCTTTCAAGTGTAGAGTGAATAGGTACCTCTTAGACAGGCGTGTACGATCCTCGTCTTCATCGTCACTTTCCATCAGGTGAGATGGGAAACAAACGCCTGCTAATTCTTAATAAAAAAAAAATAGTTTTACTTTTTGAGAAGTAACGTCAGCTGTGAGTTCTTAATGCAAAGTTCTATGTGGGTTGTCATGAACAATATTATGTTGATGGCCGTATCTTACTATCACATGAAAAGTAGCATCTTTTTATAATCCGGGCATACAAGAAGAAAATATGTACCATCCATTTCTTATTTTAAAACAAGAATAATCTGTATAAAAATATTATTATATCTAAAAAAGTTCTTTAATATTATTCAAAGATTCAAAAATTAGATGATTTTTATTAATCACATCTTTGTACACAAATTAACCTAATTCAGGTTAAATCACAGTATAGATATCACTTGCACTAAGTTAAGCTTTTCTTAAAAAACGTTTCCCAAATGGTCAATAAAGCCGCGTCGTATTTACACGTGGATATCTACACTATAGTACCTTTTAAGAACATTGTCTAAATGCTTTAAGCATTTCATTCCTTTTAATAACGATGTCGTCTGTTATCTTCGTCTTCTTCGGACTGACTTTTGTATCGATCTAGATTTCACAAACCGGTTAGCAATTGCTAATTTATTTAAGTTTCTAAAGAAACGACTACTTAACGAGACGAACAGCTCTATCGATTTCCTTGACAGTGTCAGCATAGAGTATTTTCATAAGATATTGTGAAGGATAATAATTGGTAACAAATATTAAATAAAGGAAAAAAATTTAGCAATTAGTTTCATGATTGAACATAATATGACAATATTTATTACTGAGGAAATTAAAAACCAAATGAAATTCTTCTTAGTATAGTAAATAGGTTCAAAATGTTAAAAAAACTGAACTTTTTAATAACTGAAGTTATTATTATTGTAAGCCAATGTCTATCAAAATATACTTATATCTAATTGAAATAATGGAATACGAAAACCAACAACAAACGTAAGAAAAACATAAATGAATATTCCCCAACTCAGCAATGGAAACAAATTTATATTTTATAATAATTTATTTTTATACAATTGTAGACTTATTGTGAATCGAATTGAACTAAAATAACTTTTCGTTTTATAAAATGGAAAGAAGATAAACTCAAAATGTCTTTAAAAGTGTAAGGATTTAAGGATTAGAGTCCAGGTATTTCGTGACAATCGTATTTAGGGCATTTTAAAGCTTCCACCCGTTTTCTCTTAAGAGGTTATTTATTCGGTGGGCATGCCTTTTATTTAGATTAGTATTGAACCTTTTAGGGTAGTGTTTTTACACCTGTGTTTTATAAGCAGATTATTTGTATAAATGGCTTTTTTATCGAATTAATTTACGACTTTGCTATTTCAACGTTCTTTAAAACTACATATGAGCAAGTTGGGAAGTGCTGTAATTTAACGGCATAAAAAACGTTACAGAACCAATGAATTTCATATCACACAGTTCTGGTTAGCTAGTTCTTTTTTGCCAAAATCTTGTCATTTGCGAATACTCTTTCCTCAACAAAAGGTTTACAAGTTTTTGGTGGCTGTTTATATTAAATTACGACATCATAAATTTACTTATCTGAACTTAATGTTCGTCAAATCAAGAAAAAAAAAAACAACTGGCCAAAATTTTGGTTTAACCTGGGTAACATTGTGCCACATAATTTTTCGTCATATTTTGCATTATTTGAAAGACAGGGCACTTTTATATATTTTATACAAACATTTAAACCCTGTCAATCCTGAAATTCACAACATTTTCAAAAAGGTTTAATACGATTTGTAATACTATCATATTAATACTTTCGATTTATGAAATCGTTAGTAAATTTGGTACCGACTTGTTCTTAATGATGTTTTAATTAGACCTTGTTTTATTCGTTTTTTCATTTAAAAACCCGTGTAAAATTTACATAATAGTAAAGGAGATCAACTTATAAAAAGTGGTAATATGTTCTAAAAAGAAAAAAGAAAAGAAAAACGAAGATAAGGGAACCAATCCCGAAACCCAAATGTAGTAAAAAATTTTAATACTGTCTCTTCTCTTAAATAATAAAACTAAATAACTTTATCTGTCCCCCGCTAATTTTATTAAACTAACCATTGAATTGGGTACTCTAGATATCAGTTCATTAAATCGAAAGTAGCTATTTATTCATTATTTGTCATGATATGTCAACAATTGTTATAAAGCTGGAGGTTACAATAATCTGATCTGCGTTGGCAATCAATCATAAGCTTGGACAGAAAATTCTTTACAACCCCATCCTCCCCAACCTATTGTAATAAATAATAAATCCCCAGACAAACACACCAACTGTATGGCCCCAAAGTAAGCAGAGCTTGTGTTATCGATGACCATACAGCGAACTGGAGGGGAATCCAGAATAAACCTACATACATAAATACAAACAACCACGACCCGAGAACAAACATCTGTGTTCATCACACAAATGAATGCCCCGGCCAGGACTCGAACCTGGGACCTTTGGCGTATGAGGCAAGGCTACTTACCACTACATCACTCGGTCGTCAATTTTAAAAACTAATACTACAAAAGCCCACTACTACTGCTGCAATTTCCTATCAATAGAAACGAAAACACTCGCTCTGAACACTCGTGAACCGTGGCGAGCAGCCGCCGCGCCGATCACTAGCTCGCTGGTTTGACGGCCGCGGTGCACTGTTAATCCATTTATTGATGAATGGTTGAGATCAGTTTTAAGCTCAAATAGTAACGGAAATTTACCACAGAAAAATCGATACTATTACTGATACGTGTCTATGTTCTTGTACAATGATATATAAGAGTAAACACGCAAAAAGGCTTTTTTTGCCCTTTCCAAGATGAGACATCAAAATGCTATCCTAATAAGTAAAACTTACTACATATTATAGATATCGCAAGAACCACCTAATAGCACATGTAAATGTCATTTAGGAACATTGCGTAAGTTTAAGCTGATGTTGCTTTTTATTTGTTACATTACTTTGCTTGCAGCTATGACGTTTAATTTAGTGGACTTGAAATCTATCTAGAATTCATACAGCGATTAGAACTACTGCAAATAAACTTACTAAATTATTTAAGTTTCTGAACGGCTACTTCACAAAAAGAACAGCTATCGACTTTCTCGAAAGGGCAGCAGAACATTGGAGTACTTTCATAAGAAATTGTCAAATAAAATATTGGTTTACCCAGTTCAACTAATGTGTGCCCGCGGCCGCATGTGTGCGTGTGCTTGTAAATATCAAGTTTGTGTCGCGTGGTAGCCGCCATCTTGTCAAACCGCGTACTCGTCGCTTTGGTGTGCATATACAATCAGTACCTTTTTGTGACACAAATTAAATTCTTTTAGTTATATTTTATAGGTACAATATTACATAAAAGTAACAGATTAAGGTTTTATCAATTAGACATTGTGTAAACATCAATATCAATTACATTTAATTAAAAACAGTAGTTTTGAGTTGAGTTTAAAAATATTGTAAATTTAATTTTTCTATGTACTTATCTCCAAAATTTCATCAAATCAAAATATCGCGGGACCTTTGTACGTATTTAAATTAATGGAATAAATGTCTAACGTACAAAATACGAACTCAAGAACGGCAAAAATTAATATCCCTAAACTCACCAAAGTAAACAGAACAACAAGCAAATATTTAAAACAGAAACATTTATTCTCATATTTTTACCTAAGGTCATAAATTATTCAATTCGTAGATAATCTCAAAATTCAAAGACCATTTAGTTTCCGAAAGTGGAAAAAAGATAAACGCAGAATATCTTAAATTCCATAAGGACCAAAGCCCTGGGATTTAGGACAGTCGGGTTTAGAGCCATACCATTATACAGCTTTTAACCGTTTTATCTTTAAGGATTATTTATGTGGTGAGCTTGCCTTTTATTTAGATTACTATTGAACCTTTTGGCACAGTATTTTTACACCTGTGCTACTGTCAGCGGATCGTTATTCGGTAAGGCTCTTTTTAACGTCGGTATATCAACGACTTTGCTATTTTAACGTTCTAAGAAACTAGATATTATGAGGACTACATAAATAACGGCCTGCATGTGAGGAGTACATGTATATTCTAGTGTTTAAAACTAGTTAATATAAAATTCCCATTAATATAAAAAAAAAAGTGATAAATTGTTTTTAAATCCTTTTTTCATTTTGTAAACACATTATTATTAATAAACTAAACCCTGAATTGAGAAGGGCTATAACATACATGAACAATAAACTATAAACAATAAATGGCTCTTATTATCTCAGAACATATGAATATGATACAGTTCTTGTTGGCAAGTTCTTACCAAATATACTATAATACTATAAACTTATTCTGCTAACACTACCTTCTTCTTCAAAAGGTTCAAAAAATTAAAATTAAAAAAGGTTATAATTCTTCAAATTCAATATTTGAGTTTTGAAATGCGGAGGCATGAACCATTCTCCGAAAAACAAATTTCTATCAACGTTTTGCTTCAGAACTAGGATTTAAATAGGCTCACTTTAAATAAAACAGCAATATAACAATTTGTTCAAAGTTCAGTTTAATGTCACATCAAAGCTTTCAAATAATTTTAACCCTGACGAACTTAATTGAAGTTGGGTGTATTATAGAGATCCAAATAATGTTCATTACTGATAGAAGTTTTCTGACTCCCAGAGACAATGAAGAAAAGCTAATGGTTTGTCTTTAATTAAATTATGAGTTAAAGACAAAAATATAGATTAAAAGTGATTTTTCACGAAGTTGGCTACATAGTTTTTGTTCTTTGATTTAGTGATTCTAGAATTATAAGTTAAACCTATATTTAAATATTTGTATTTCAAACAATAATGCTTCCATATACATTTAATTAGGGCATAACATAGGACAGAACATTAAAAAATGCATTGCACTTAATAAATCCAAACGTGTCCAGTAGTCTATATCCATCCAGGACGCTCGCGGTTCTATTAATTTGAACAGAAATTATTAATGATGCGTCAATTGTTAAATCATATTGGTTTTTTTTTAAATGATAAACAACAAGGTTTTGCTCTGGATCAGAGATTTCTGCCAAAATAATGTCCATTTTATCTGGAGTTGTATGCTGCTCCAGCTGTAACAAGATGGGTTGAAAGCGGGAAGAGCATATTTATGCCCTTTAACTGAGAATTTACTTAGCATTATCCATACTTCTTCTATGAATAGAAGAGCTACCACTTTTTCATTCGAAGGCTACGCGTATGTTTGTCTGGCTGATAAATGCAACATGGACCCTTCATGGATGATCTTCTCAGATTTGCCCATTATTACGGCGTGGAAACAATGCTTCGCTTTCGCTTGAGGAAAGATCTAACTTTGACATATGATAACAAGAACATTCTTTAAAATATGTAACGATACTGTCGCAAGGTGAACCTGTAATCATCTTGTATAAATCATAAAGTTATTTGGCATACTCAGTGTACTCTAACGCAACATCTGATTGAACCATATAGTTATGTTTTTTTTAATATCGAGAAAATGAAATCGTAAGTTCATCAAACATATTTATCATCGTCCCTACCAGTATTTGATCTAGAGAACCGACTTAAAGAGACCGGCTTTAAATGATGTACAATTTTAGGCAATTTGCTATGCTAAATAAAATGATTCCACTATTTTTCAATGTTTATTTCAATCAAAATAAACTTCAGTCATATCAAATAAATCATTGTCTTTTTCTTTATTAATAATATGTATTGAAATATTCGTTTGACCATAATAGATAAGTTTTTTAATCTCTCCCTAGGTATCGATTTTATTATTGTTATTGTCCAATGAAAATTCTTTTACAATTCTAATGAATTCACATTTTTTATATCTCAATCCAAGCCAAGTTCTATCGAATTCTTTTTGCGCCAATAAATTACCCAATACTTTAAAAACTTTATTCGAGACTTATTACTATTCGGATCACGTTTTAGACTCTCCAGCCTTATAATGACCATGTTTATTCTCAATGCCATGGTAATTTATTTTATTATTTTTTATTTTATAAATTTATATTATTAATTTATTTTCATAAGCCTGGGAATGGACATAGGTACTTTTTAATGCGAAAAAGGGCTGTAAAGGGTTGAAGTAGAGAATTAAAGTTTGAATAGAAATAAGATCGTTTTGAAGATAGAAGCTTAATTTTAGAGAGTAAAAATTTTACCTTAAAGGGGGTAAAAATAAAAAAAATAAAAAACATGTTTTCTTCCTTCAAACAGAAGAAACACTATCATACAGCTTTAGCATCCTACCATCCATCATAAAGCATATATTGTTGTAAGTTTCGTTGTTAGACACACATACAAGGTCAGAAACCATTGAGCGTGCACATAACGGTAATATTTTTACATTATTATTTGGTTCAAATATACCACTTGTTGTAAACGTTTGTCTCCTATTATTTGCTTCATTGTGTAGATTATGGTCATACACATCAAATTATATAGTCTGTTTACCTCTTGAGTCATTATTTCTCAATACTTCCTCTCTTTTCATTTGGTAAGTTTTTTCAATGCTGCCTTCCACTGTGTCATAATTATTAACTTACCTCCAATTTGAATATGGAGTATTTTCTCATATAGGTAGTTAAGCGGTCCGGGACCCTTGATGGACTAAGTCTACCCTAGGGAGGTCTTCCTAGCTAACAAGGGAAAACACCTATAACATTTAATCCACTCTTATTAAAGATGAATCTATTTATAATAATACAATTGATAATTCTTAGACTATTTTTGGGCTGAAATCCGTGAAGGAATGCCATGGAACAATCTATCCATATTCTATCTTTTAAACAATTTACAAATAAATCAAATAATGATAGGCTTATAATTTGCCAATCGTAATTGTCGGCAAGTTTGTTTGTGCGGTAACCTCTTTTATTAGATACGGCACTAGCAAATGTTGCAATCGCCCCTCTTGTTTAATTTATTTAATCAGTGAAGCTGATTGAAGTATGAAGATGATACAGTGAAGATGATCGTAAGTAAAAAACATTTATTTTAGGGTTTAATAAAATTTTACTTGTAAATAACTGTGAATTCAGTTTAAATATAACTTTTTGTGATGTATAAATCATGATAAATAGATTTTTATCACCTTCAAAGGATTTAATTTAAGGTCTATGACGACGAGTCTTTTAGGTCTGTGCTGTACTAACTAATATTTTTTGAAATTTATTGAGAATATTGGCAGCTTATTAAAATTCATCTTAATAGCTATTAGTTGGAATCAATTACCAACTTTCCTTCTTATGCAAGCATACATTGCAGTCAGAAAACGCAGTCAAAAATTATTTGAGATTATGGGTAAAACTGGACATATTAATTGCCCTATTCCTAAAGAAAATATCAACTTTATTGCGAGAATACCTGCGTAAAAACAAATATCAGAAAACAATTATAGTTTCAATACAAACCTATATTTAAAGGAGGATTTTGTGGCCGCAGAGAAGAAATGTCCATGATATTGGCCTGCAAGGGGACAGCAAAGTCTATGTCTATATAAATGACCATTTAACTTTGGAGAACAAAACATTACTAAGCAAAGCTAAAGCTACTGCTAAGGAACGGAGGTTTGCCTGTGTTTAGGTAAAGGGCTGCAAAATTTTTCCATGAAGAAGCCCTACAGCTCACGTAATACATATTAAATCCGAACAAGATTTAAACAAACTAACATAGTACTTAAACTTTTACTAATCAAACTACATATTTGTTGTGTACACCCCTTTAGTTTGCTGCCTTTGATTTTTTCGCACTGAACTGTGACTTACATATTTACACATGTTTATACTATAACTACTATATACCGACGCTTATGCTTCGCCTCGTTTCATCATTCGATTTCCGCTTTTTAATTCATTAGGTATATCTTATATCGTACACGTTACATCTATGTACTGTTTATCATTTATCAACGCTTATTATAATTATCGTGCTGAGTTCTCTTATTTAGTACCTTCTCTTAACCGTTGCACAGTATATTTTATATGTATTTTAATTATTGTTAATCAGTTATATATATTTTTTTTAATATTAATATTATGGGGATTATTTTTCTTTGTTGTGTCCGTAATCAAAAATGATTAAAACTTCATACTAAAACGTCCGTGGTTTGCGTATCAAAACCATGCTGTTCTATGGGGGAACACCCAAAAATTCCGAATTATATAATTCCGAATTTGAACATTCCGATTTTTCAAATTCCAAATTTCACAATGCCGAAGAGTCTTAATTCCAATTATTCAAAAACACGATTCCTGTTTTACCGAAATTCATAAATCCGAAATTTTAATTTTTCCAACTTTCATTAGTACGAAGAATTAAAAACCCGCTGTCTTACTAGTCCGAAATATGGTATTCCGAATTTTAATTTTTCGAAAATTCAATGCTAGCATTCAGATTTTGTATCTAAGGGTATTACGTCAATCCGTCGACGTCGATCGACGGACGATCGATTGGTGTCGTAATACCCTTAATAGTCACTAGAGGGATTCAGCCTTTCCCAACTCAGGAGTGGTGTCAGACGATTGTAAGCCATCACGCGTACTGCGGGTTGGCGGACTACACTTACATTTATATAAATGTATAGGTGCATGGGACTATTTAACTACCATTACCAACTCAGGGGTGGCGGCAGACAATCGTAGGCGATCACGCCTACTGCGGGTTGGCAGAGTACAGATACCTTCATATAAATTTATAGGTGCATTGGATTATTCTACTACTGAATTACCAACTCAGGGGTGGCGTCCGACAATTATATGCCATCACGACTACTGCGACATCGATTGCTCGGTTCTGCCATCGCCCGGTCGACGTCGATCGACGGTTGTACTGAAATCAGACTACTTACGCTGGGCACAACACTGGACTCAGCACAAGCACAATACAACTTAGCACAGCATTTTGAAGACCAAGGGGCTTAGTCACAAAGAAAAATCACACTTCTATCGCACTCAGAGGGAGTAGAAAAACCTGGAAAACCGTAGCACGGAACCAACACGCTAAACTGTGACGTCAGTAGACTGAGCGCCACGGAATATCGGGAAGGGACCGATCAACGGAGAACGGGGTCTTGCACGTCCGTACCGGGCGGTGATCGGATCAAGAATCGTTGTTGAGGGTGTTAGGAACACTGAGTTATTTGACGACCGATAGATCGTTTGGAGGAGGGACCGGGTCTATAAAAGTACTAAACAAATGTTAGGAGGTGCAGTGATTATACCTGTTCGCCGCAAACGCACGGCCAAAACTCGTAGGGACTCGTCGCTGACATTCCAATGCCGAAAACCTAGAGTTACGTACAAGTTGCATCTATGTTTAATGAATATTTGCAATTCTCTTACGCAACAGTTGTCAATTTTTTCAAAACAGCATTGTCTTGCTTTATCCTAAAGACAAATTTATCATTCTTGGGAACTTTAATATGTCCAACTTAACCTGGATTGTTACAGATGATGGTAGCAACTGTCGTTAAGCCGAAATTATTTTATTCTGTTCAATATTAATTTTTTTTTAATTTTAATTTATGTAATTTTTGGCTTAATTTTTTCTAACAGTCCTATATCGTCGACTCCCTACCAGGATCCGTTAGTTTTAGAAGATGCGCATCATCCAACCCTATACTCGCTGACTTTGTTCAGCTTCACACCCTTAGTAGCATGCCGTATACCAAGTATTTATACCATTCTGGAGACTATCAGTCCATTAATAATCAAATAGGCGCTGTAAATTGGCAACATAAACTGTTAAATTATCCACTTGATTAAGCAGTTGCCTACTGTTATGATGTCGTATATGATCTTCGTCAAACCTATATACCAAGTTGAATCATGAGTAATACACAAAAATATCCAGCATGGTATAAAAACTCCCTTATCAAACTCTTAACACTACTCCAAATATGAAACTTACGGTAACCAGTCAGACCTTCGATCATTTATTTTGTTACGGGATCGTGCTAAAACATCTGAAACGGAGATGTTTATTGAATATATTAAAAACATAGAGATAAATATTTCTAAAACCCTAAAGCTTTTTGGTCTAACGTGAAAACTAAAAATCAGAATAATGCGTACCCTGCTGTGATGCATTTTGGGAAGCAATCGTCGGACAGTGGAAAGGTTATTTGTAACATGTGTAACGGTTTGTTACTTTATGCTAAGATTTTATTAAAGACTACTTTAAAATTGAACTTAATAACTAAACTAATCTAATAAATACACAAAAAACACGTACCTAGCCTACTATTTTATGATATGTAATATTATTACTCACAGAACCTATCTTAATTATAAACCTAATTGCTATAGGTATGTACCTAGACCGCGCGAACTTTAATTTAAAATACATCTATGCGCGTAGTGACGCTGAGTGAACAGTAACGGTATGAACGATGAGTAGGAAGACCGGTTCTGTTGAATGCGCAGAGGCACCTCTGACTCACTCTGTCTCGTCTCGAACGTTCGGCAGTCCCTATTCCCTATTTGAAGGCAAGGACGCGTCACCTTTCTGCTAAAAAAAAACCTACTCGTGTTAGTCGAGTCTAAGTGAATTCTTTGATATTATAAGCGTGCTGTTTTACCACAAAATCGGGGTTCAAACTCCTACTAAGGAGTGGTTGCTTTGTGGTCGACTGGGTGTAGAATTCCCACCCCCTGTGAATCTCTTGTTTCAATTATATTATAAATACTATTATTCCTTATTTTATTTTATCTACCTTATTTTCGTTACCGCCTTAGCTAAGGGGCCGGTGCACATGTTAAGCGAATATTTTCACTTGACGTTTTTAGATTACAATTACAATGAGTATCCCGTCGAAAATATAGAAGATAGTGTATCTATAAGTGACATAGGGGACATTGAGGTGGATGCGCTTGAGGTCTACAAACTACTTGAATTTCTAGATTTAAATAAGTCAGCTGGGCCGGATAATATTCCAGCTATTTTTATCGTTAGATGCGCTAGTAGTCTAATGGTCCCAATAAAAGTTTTATTTAAACGGTCGTTATCTGAAGGCGTTGTTCCTACGGTGTGGGAAACAGCATTCATCACTCTAATCCAAAAGAATGGACCAAAAGATAGACTTGAGAATTATAGACCTAGCTCAAAATTGTGTTTGTTTGGTAAAGTCTTGGAAAGGACAGTATATAAACCACTTTACTCGTCACTAAAACAAACATTTAACGAACAGCAACACGTTTTCTAAAGGGAAGGTCCAAAATATCTAACTTTATCTTATGTAGTGACTATTTGTCAGAGCATATGTCAAAACCCGCACAGGTCGATACTATCTACACTGACTACACCAAGTGCTTTGATAAAATAGATCACTTACTACTCCTACGTAAAATTTGATCGGTTGGTATTAGAGCCAATCTTTATAGATGGTTTACATCATACGTTCAAAATAGAACCCAAATTTTTGCATTTTACGGCTTTCTTCTGCAGCATTGTTAATAACATCTGGTGTTCCACAAGGGTCTTTGTAAGGGCATCTACTATTTCACATATCTGTAAATGACATATCATTATGCTTTACTTTTTTTAAATATTTCCTTGGTTTTAGACTGAATTTCAACATCAAAGAACACCGCAATAGGATTCATAGATGTTGTATATATAACACTTTGCTTATCTTTCCTGAAAGTCATAATACGGATCTTGCTTATCTTTCCAGTTAAGTTGCCTTTATAATATTTGTCACTAATACTATCCCATCCGTAAAAATCTTCGTAACTCAGTCTTTCTACCTTGAAAGGCGCTGGTTCTTGTCTCAAAAATGCAAAGCTCTCATATTCTTCCACTTTATTTCTGGGTTACTTATACAAATGACACTGTCACAAAATAAATTTATCAAGTAAAAATATACAACCACATAAATTACAATTGCTTTGTGGAGGTAAAATCTAACAAGTGATTTGAAATGAAAATTTCATAGCAGGTAAAAATATGTTAATACACATAAATTAAAATGTCAATACATGAAAAACCGACATAGTTCATATTTATAATTGTTAGACTGTCGTAACTGCTGGATATTCTTAAAACCATTTTTTTTTTTGGTCGTTTAGTAAGCACAAAATGTAGATTTGACCAAAATTACGCAATATCTAAGCGACAATAAAACTCGTCGTAGAACTATGAGACCCAGACCAAACGACGCAGAAAATCTGGCGGTTCCAATGGTATATATAACTCATTTTACGGATTTATATCGGTTAGTAAGGAGTGCCTTTCAAGCGTCAAAATGGACTATGGGTTCAAAATAATCAACGAATACCACCTAACCGGTTAAGCAACTTACTACTGCTGTACCACTCTAAGCTTCACATGAGTGAAAATTTGCTGCTTCATGTGGTAAATAATAATTATCTAATTATATCTCTTGTACATCTTGTACGTCATTCAAAAGGAAGCAAAATCAACTCTTAGGGTGTTACCATACCAAGATATCAATCGATGGTAGAATGAAACAGTCGACGTCAATCGATCGATTCGAATCGATCGAGATTAATCAATCGATTTCGATCGATGATCTATTGATTGGTGTGGTAACACTCTCAACCACTGGAATATCTAGTAGAATGATAAAATGAACATTTATGGCATTATAGATCCTTTTTATTTTCTTCTTAAGTTTCAGAGGAGGGTACTTAGAAAGTTATATGTTATTGTGGAATTCACCCAAGGCTTAACTTGTTAAAGTTTACGTTGTCTTAATTAGCTCCCTTTGTTATAAAAGAAATAGTTACTACGAGATACATTAAAATCAAATTATTTTAATTATTCTAAATGAAATTTTATCTTATTATCTTTATTTGAAACAAAACTAAAGAATACTTTTATAATTTGATTTGCGACCCTAATGACACGTTAGCCAAAATCAAATTAATCAAAGTGAAATTTTTTTTAATTGTAATAGTGTTTTTCAAAAAGTTGTTGCTTTTAATAAAGGTGGGTTTAAATTGCATGCGATAAAACTATTGGTACGAAAAGACAATAAGCCACTTTCTCAAGTTTGCAAAATGGCTCGGCGAGTTTGGTGATAAAAAATGCTTTAAATTGATAGTCTACTAAAAATCAATAATAAAAAAAATTAATCAAATGCATGTTGTGCATTTTGAAGGCATTTAATTGCCTAGCACCGATAGATATATTTCGATTTCTATATTGTAATGATGTTATGAAAATAAAACCCTTTTGAACCCAGAATTATGACATTCGTATAAATTGTATTCTGATTACCAACAAAGGGAAATAAATTACATTTTCATCAGCTATCTGAGTTTTATTTAAAATCAATACGAATTTAATTAATATTAATTAAATTTAATTAATATCGCACAATATCGGTTGCATAAGTGGTCTGCAGGATGTAGACCTTGTCGTTAGCACCTTAAGTAACAATATGATACGCTCTAAAACTTATATGCAACCATTTGTGCCATAACCATTCAAGTGTTATCCTAGTACTGTAAGAGATCTTAGTCAGTAGAGATAAAGTTTGGTCCATAAAATAATTTATTAGTATGTACGGTCAAAGACCCATCAAGCCTTCTTAAAATATACGCTTTGTTCACATGCATAACTGTGACATACACTGACATGTGCATAATACAATTATGAATTTTGAGGTTTGATTTAAAGTTGTTATACATTTAAAGATATTTAAAGTGTTGGCTGAAACGTACCGCGCACGCGTGTGGCGCTTGCACAAAAGACGCGAGCCGATAATTTGCTGAAATAGACGCTTACACTTGATTTCATAAATATGGAATGTTAATAACCGACAATTCAGTATTAAATTTAACAGGTAACCTTAACTTAACCACTAAAATCTGTAATCTTAACATTTGTCGCAACCGACGTTCAGACAAAGTTCTTGGCAAGTAAAAAATGTCTAACCGACATTGTACCAAGTATTACATTTAGCTCTTTAACAGCCATCATTTTCAGATAGATCGAGAAAAATAATATAAAGCGCCAATTATTTACTGATTAGGATCAACTAAAACATCGTAACCAAAGTTCCTTTGACGATTTTTACCGCCAGAATTACTCAAGCTCCAAAACAATAAATTTATTTTTGGGCTCCAATATCGTATAACTATTTTATTCTTTATCAAAAAATGACTAACTGACATGAAATTAAAATAAACCGAAAATACCGTCGCTTAGAAAAAAAAGGTCGCAAGTGACATCAAAATACGTCGTAGAGAGATGAGACTCGTATTCATCGTATATTTAACTCATTTTCGCTAAAAATGTCAGTTACGACATATAGGCCGTTACCATTGAGTAAGATGGTCCTAAGCATCAATATTTACAACCGTGCCATACATTGAATATAAATATAGAAACGATTATTTAAAACAGAAAAAAAATTACAAAACTAATGAATAAAAATTGTGGCTTCTCTATAGAAAATCGTCACTGCTCTGGAAATCACAAACACGTAGTTTTGAACATTTAACACTAAGACTTTCAAGAAAATTGTAACAACTTTGAAGATTTCTCTTGTAAATGAGAAATTACAGAATTTAATTTCCCGCTTGGAGTGGATATAATTCAGTTTGGATTTTAGTTGTTGGTTTTTATTGTCTTGAGATGATGTGGTGGTCATAACCCAGGCAGATATATAATTATATTTTGTATTTTAGCTTGATGTACTATTTCATTTTAGAATTTATTTTTAAGATCCTTCAAAAATTCCGATGCTTCCACAGTGAAACACATATTGTATCCTCATATTTTTTCTCAAAGATGGCTGATAAAACCTTTGATAGTCATTAGGAATGGTTTCGAACATAGTATGACGACTTCCAGCCTGCCAAATAAACCGGAGTGCAAAAAGTATTCCGCACTATAGATCGAACTATTAACGCATAGCCGGGATGATAGTTCAAAATTATACATTATAAAGAAATATAATTTTGGTCAAAACCAGTTGAAAAATTTGGCGTAAAGTCAGCTGGTCCTCGAGTGTAAGAGTTGATAATGCTAATTTGTGTGTTGCAGTAGGCTCTGGGTACAATGGAGGGTAAATTATATCTCAAAAATATTTTATTATGTTTCGTTCAGCAGACAATAAAAAGGTAAAGGTCTAAAAAAATTGATGACCAGCCATCTGGACGGGCACCCAGAATAAACATACATTTACAAAGGCATGGTTATTGATAATAACCATGACCCGAGAACTAACATCTGTGTACATCACACAAATGGATGGCCCGACAAAGACTCGAACCTGGGACTTTCGGCATATGACGCAGGGCTACTACCACTAAAGCTACTCGGCCGCAAAGCTATACAATAACTACATTTAATATTAAAGAACTGTGAAACATAGCCTTATTTTTATATTACAACTTTTTTATCAATTAAATGTAAAATAATATCATATTGTTTTCTACTCAACAGGAAGCTTATTGATTTTATTTCAGTATTATTTGATGTACTAGTTATAATTATATTAGGTCTTTACCTATGAAATTGCCGTTTTTCACGAAATAAATGAAGCGTAATTTTTTTATATATTTTTTATTTCTATTAATCAAAATAATCACCCATGCAATCAATGCATCTTTGCCAACGCATTGGTAGCTTATTGATGCCTTTCTTGAAGAAATCAGCTGGACGGGAGGCAACAAATTCTTCAAAGGCATTTTGTACTGCCTCTCGGGTATTGAATTTTTTTCCCGCTAAGAAGTTATCCAAATTCTGGAAAAAGTAGAAGTCTGTAGGCGCAAGGTCTGGTGAGTACGGCGGATGACGGAGTACTTCCAACCCCAACTCTTGTAGCTTGGAGACCGTCTGCTGTGCAGTATGAGGTCGCGCGTTGTCGTGCAGGAGCAGTGGAGCCGAACGATTGACCAAAGCTGGTTGGAGACGTGCGAGCTTCTCCATCATTGTGTTCAGTTCTTCACAGTACACATCTGCAGTAATGCTTGTCCCGTTTGGCAAGAAGCTGTGATGAATTACACCCGCGTTAGACCACCAAACAGTGACCATCACTTTTCTAGGGGTAAGTTTTTGTTAAGGGCATTGTTTGGGTGCTGAACCAGGGTCCAACCAACTTGCTGAGCGCTTACGATTGTCAAACAGGATCCATTTCTCGTCACAAGTAACAATGCGGTTCAGAATTCCTTCATTTGTATGCCTGCTGAGCAGTGCAAGGCACGTCTCCACGCGTACTTCGCGCTGGCGGTCATTGAGTTGGTGGGGTACCCATTTGTAAAGCTTTTTTACCTCGCCAATTTGACGCAAATGGACCAATATTGTTTTGATGCTAACGTCGAAAGCTGCTGCTAATTCAGCCGTGGATTGAGTTTCATCAGCTTCCACAATTGCCTTTAATTCGTCATTGTCGACCAAAGTTTTCGGACGACCACGGGGTTCATTTTTCAGGTCAAAATTTCCAGAACGGAAGCGGGTAAACCAATAACGGGTGGTGCGTTCGTTTGTAGTGGTCGCTCCGTAAACGTCGTTGATGTTGCGTGCCGCTTGTGCCGCTTTGCTGCCACGACGGTACTCATACTCCATAATTACTCGAATTTTTAACTTATCCATGATGACGAAAAATGTTCGAATGCGTTGAAAACAAAACACTAACTATTAAACAAATGACGATTTTAGAAAAAGAATTCCATGTTTGTCAAATAAAATTAATTTGAAAATAGAATTATCAGTCAAAAAAAAAATATTTTCATTTGAAATGCTCAGTACGGCAAAACGGCAGTTTCATAGGTAAATAAAGACCTATTATGTGTTTGAACCTTCGAAAGGATCACAGGTGGGTACTTTAAACTGTCACGAAATGTATACTTGATAGTTTCGTAATATTGACATTCGTATATTTGACATTTGACGAGGCCTGCAATTAAAATAAAATTTATATTAAAAATAATATTCGGACGATTACAATTCAATGTTAAACGTTGGACATTCTGAAAAATGTAAACTTAAGAGAGTATAACTGATAATTTTACCAAATGATTCCTGTTGCTTAGGTCAGTGACACATTTTAATGAAAGCATACATTTTATACCGATATGAGTAACGGCTAGGAAAACAGCATAATAGTTACACGTACCTGAATGATAACCCAACGAACAAGGCAGCATGTTTCTCATGATATTAAAAATAATATTTCATATTGAATTTACAACAACCACACAAGATATAACTGTCTTTTAGAATTTACACAATAAGCTGACGAATGGTGTTAAGCAAGAATAGCGTATTTCAGGAATACTCGTATATGTTAGATCCATGGAGTACTCCCTCCGCTGATAGGTGATGCATAATGTTCTTATGTTCGCGTAAGGAATGTTTAGTTTTCAGAATTAATAAGATGTCAACGGTGAAATACACATAAAGGTTACAATCAATATTACTGTATTAATACTTAGGACGTGGTATTAGCTACGTAGCCCTTGAAAACATATAGTGTTAGTAACTTTTGTACAGTGTAGCTCTGTACTGGTCGAATAACAAAACTGTTTCAGTCGTTTGAGAGTTTACCGGTTACGAGTAAAATATAATCAAATGCTTCCTTTTTATCATATTACTACTCACTTTTTTACTTATACTTATTTATTAAAGTTCCTTTAAAGGTTCTCATAGATTCAAAATACATAGCGTAAACCGACAATGTTTGCCTTTGCAAGATAATTTTTATTGTTTCATACCGTTACAAATTATTGCACTTATAATTAACATATATGAGTTTAAGGAATTGTACATAACTTTTTCACGTATGTCACAATTAACAAACAATTAAACTTAAGGCCAAAAGAATTTAAAATATTTACTAGTTGCCAGGGGTTCCCCAACTAGGCTCAAAGGCCATGTATTTTGGGAAACCAGTTGCTTTTTTTAAAAACTATTTTAGGTTGAATTTTACGGTTCAGTTACAGTATGGTGTATTAAAATATAAAAAAAAACATTTATATCGAGATCATAAATAATAAAATATAGATTCTAACTAGGTAAACTTATATAGTATATATTATATATTATTAATTTTGGATGTTTGTAGGTCCCATTTAGTGTAATTATTTATCTTATTAACAGGTTAAAATAATTTATTGAAAAAAGGGTTATTTAAAAATGGAAATATTTTATGATCTTAAACTTTTGTTATTACAGGTAATTGTTTTTTAAGGTTGATAAAATACTTTTCATTTCTCAATGAAAGTTATGTGTCTTTAATTAAGGAAAAAACAATGCTATAAATCTACATATTTTGTAATAAATAACCAGCCTGGCATTATTAATTATACCTTTTAATGAAAGTGAAATTGATGTTTGGTAAAGATAAATTCACTGTACGCTTATTTGTTATATTCTTGTGGTTAGGTGAGGAAAGAATTTCTTTGTGAGTAGCTAAGCAGATTGGGTGAATATATAGTTGATGAAATGTTAACAGGAAAAAGTGTCCATATAAAATGTTATTCGGATATCTATCTATCTAGCGTATACGCTTTCTTTGTTTGTCTGTACACTGCTTATGGATCAGTTGCGTCATGGTGGGTTCATTTAATCAGAAGAGAAAAAAGTAAAGGAATTTGACAACTTGAAAACATAATTTAATATATAACAGACAAGTACTCACATAAAAGTTTTTACATATGTATTAAAACCTTTGGCCAGATTTATTTGTTATAGATATATAGTCACACCCATTAACGGTTAAAAATCTTCTAAACAGTAGCAAATAAAAACAAAATCTCACAAAAATAGCTGTATCATGCTGCAATATTTCTGTCCTCGTCCACAGATTGCATTCCGTGGCATTTCATATATCAAACTGTACGCTTCGTAATTTGTCTGTTTGAAAAAATAAATTATTGTTACGTCGTTGTTCCGAGACATCGAACCAGTGTTTACTTTGAGCAATATAAAACTTGAATGCGGTTTAAATTTGTAGTTATTGCAAGTAAAAGTTTGAGTCAGGAGATAGTTAATATTTATGATGATAATAATGGTCATGATTTATAAAACATTGTGGGCAAATAAAAACCACTACGAGGGACGTGTCATTTTTAGAAAATTTTACGGTGTAAGTTTGTTTTTAGAGGCATCGCCGTAAAACATGAAAGTGCTGCGTCAGTTATATTTCAGTACAAACTCCGTAATTAAAAGCATTGTAACTTGTTAAGTTTATTCTGAGCAACCAAAGTAGACTAAAATATTTCATAGAACTTAGATATGACATAGTTAATTAAAATAATTGATTCCCAGACAAACACACCAAAAATATTCTTTGTAATTACAAAAGGCTTCAAAGGTACATTTTAACTGAAAATGATAGTTTAAATATACCTCGTACCAATCTCGTTATTTTAATGACTCAATTTTTCAACCATTTAACACATTAATTATATGATTTTAAGTAAATTATACATTGCTACAAAACATTAAACGTTCTTTAAAAAAAGGCAATCACGCCTTCATTGTGTAGGTATCTCTGGAATGAGTTAACATAAAAGCACATTTATAAAATAAGCACATCTGTTAGTTGAGCAATATCATTACAATGAGGACTAAAATGATGTTGAACAAATGCTGAACCATATACATGTTACCCAACAAATATTTCGATTTAAAAAATTAACTACCTTTATCATCTTCGTTTAATATAACAAGTTTATATTACAATTAACATTACTTACTTGCAATCATAAATTTATGTTTTCTGTGCATCAACGCGAATTTAATCCAGTCCCTATTTTGCTAAAAATCGAATTGAACATTACTCTTGAGAAGCTGAGGATAAGTATTCAGTTATTATTTATAAGTTATATTTGTTATACAAACAATATTATGCTAAATATTTATCCACCGCCAGGTAGGTACTTAATTCGTCAGCTATTCGCAACCGTTTCGTACACGGCTAAAAGTTCATCCTGATTCAAAGACCTCATCCTGATTAAATGATTAAAATAAATAATTTTGAGGAAAACCTTTGAATTTATAATTTATGTATTCCGAACGGTTTTCGGAGAAGTTTGAGGCAGTTCTTAATTTGCTTAAAAGGGTCTTTAGGAAATTTTATTTTGGGTAGTTTTATTAAAATAAAATTGATGAATTGTTTCAAGATGGAAATAGGGTTCCATATACTCGTATAGTATGAAACAATTAAGCTATTTATAAAGCACCAAAGTGCAGATTGGCAATCTGCATAAAACCATAATCATAATAGACGAAAACCGTCTTGAGCTGAACTATGGTGTTATATGAATCTTTGAATCAACGAATTTTTTTTTTGCATACCTGCATATAGTTATATTGATACAATACGCAGGGATATCTTAGCAAATAATTCAAAAAATATATATATATAGTTTAATAACTCTGATAATACAATAAAATCTACATAATATATCCATTTCTCAGATCTCAAAATATAAAGTTGAATACAGGAAAAACAAATGCACAATTCTTTATTTTATTTTGTGTTGTCGTTATCTTAACTCATACTGAAGGCAGTGCGCTGTCGGAACATTAAATGGAATAAACACTTACAACTAACACTGAGGTAATTTCTTGGTTCAACGAAGCGACAGTATAAAGCCTGCGGTACTTTTAGTGCATATGCCATTTTAAGTAGAAAATTATTTCTTTATTTTTTGTAGAAAACATTAAGAAAAGGAAACCGGCATACCTGGAATAAGCTTTTATTATGCACAATTAGTTATTTCAATAAAAATCTATAAGAAGTTTGGTTTGAATATTATTTTCGAATTCACAAATGTATTCTAAATGAACTGATTTCATATCATTACAATCTTGAAACAGATTTTCATGATTCAGCATCACCGACGGTGCTTTAATAGGAAGTCCAGCAGAACAAGGCACTCCTCGGACGCTTTGTACAATATAGGCACATAATACTCCTTCATGTTTATACTCGTTATATTATGATACTTTGAAACGTAGAGTAAGAAACTAAAATCCCTTGAGAAAAAAAGTTGTTTTCTTCTTATTTTAAATAAAATAAAAATGCTCTGACGCATACTCTGGCGCGATTCCAAAGTAATGTGGGACTCGTCCCGTCGCCTACCAGAACCATACCCACTAAAAACCCCCTGTCGGCTCGTGCATTTTTGCCACTCAGCCTTCATCCGAGCGACGGCCAATTGGAGAAAGAGGCCGCGCTAGCGGGGCCCTTAAGGGGTCACCCGCTGGGTTTTACATAGCACTGAAGGTGCTCAAAAATGAAAAGTAAGTAATAAACATTAAAAATTGACAATTAAATTAGATTTGCATTAATTCAGATTTACGTTAGAATTAGAATTTACGTTAGAATTAGAATTTGCGGCCTGAAGGGCCTCGAGATCTAAAGTTAATTGCGTACGTTCGCTTGTGTGCGCGTTTCTCGGTCTAGCGACTTTGTATACCGAATCTAAGACAGGAGCAGTATAAGAGACTGAATTTCGAACTAGTGGATTGGGATGGGATTCGGCGCGTTTGAAGAACGATTCTGAGAGTGTTTTTAGGTACTGTTGAACTGTAGGTAGTTCAAGATCTCTGTGCAGGTCCGCATTGCGCACGTACCAAGGTGCGTTTGTGGCCCTGCGACAGAAGAGGTTTTGAACCACCTGCAGCTTGTGCAGGACGGAGGGTTTGGCATGGGAAAAGACTGGCGAAGCATATGACATGACTGGTCTAACGCAGACCTTGTAAAGCGTACGTTTATTTCTGAAGGACATTTTACTTTTTCTACCTAACATACTGTAAAGCCGGCCTAGGTAAAAACGTGCAAGTTTCGTTACTCTATCGACGTGAGGGTTGAAAGAAAGCGTCTGGTCTAAGATGACGCCTAAATATTTAGTACTGCGCTTCCAGGGAATGGGAGTGCCTTGCATTCTCAATTGGAGATTGTCGGGGATACGACTGCGTCTGTAGTCGAAGTAAACCGCAGAGCTCTTCTCTGGGTTCACATCGATACGCCATTTTTTGAACCAAGCACCGAGCGTGTTTACAGCCTTTTGAAGTCTGGTGACGAGACCCGAGGTTCTGCGGCCTTTGGTGTAAAGGGCGGTGTCGTCGGCAAAGAGAGCGAGTTCGACGACTTTAGCTGGAATGGGAATGTCGTTAGTGTATACGGTATACAAAAGAGGGGCGAGGACTGAGCCTTGAGGGACTCCAGCCTTTATGGGACGAGGCGCGGAGAGCGTGCCTTCATGTTTGAAACGAAACGTGCGGTCTTTGAGAAACGACGCGATTATCCTAACTAGGCAAGCCGGTAAGCCTATTTTATAGAGTTTATAAACGAGACCGCTGTGCCAGACTTTGTCGAAAGCCTTGGCTACGTCAAAGAAAACTGCGATCGTTTTCTTTCGTTTCGGATAGAAGCCGTCGAGTATGTACTCGACGATTCGATGGACTTGCTGAGGGCAGGAGTGCTTAGCGCGAAAGCCGAACTGGTGGGGAATTATGAGAGGATCGCCGTCCGTTGGAAACAGATGGTTCCGCATTCGAGAGAGTATGACTCTCTCGAGAAGTTTAGACATTGCCTTGAGGAGGCTGATGGGTCTGTGATTAGCCGGGATATTAAGAGGTTTACCCGGCTTGGGTATGCCTATGACTGTCGCTTCTTTCCAAGCTTTTGGAAAGTAGCTAAGGTCGAAGCAGGCATTGAAAATGATAGCTAACAAGGTAAGCACCTGTTGAGGCAGGTGCTTAAGTGCGTGGTGGGAAATTCCATCCGCACCCGGAGCCTTTCTGGACTTTTGACTTTTGATGAGAAGCAAGATTTCATCATTAGAGACTGTGATGGGGTAGGCGGTGATGGGGAGAGAGTTTCTACGGAGAACTTCGTCCTCTACCGCTTTGATGTGAGTGGGATTCGCGGGTTGCGTGCTGGGCGAGCATTGAGACGCAACGCTGTCAGCGAAGCATTCGGCTTTCTCTTCGTCTTCGAAGGCGATAGAGCCATCGGGACGAGTGAGAGGAGGGACGGGGAGATATTCGCCATGAGATCGTTCATCTGGGCGTCTCGGAGTTCCGCGAGGCGAGATCTAACTTTGCGTTGTAGCTGATTCGCAGCTGTTCTATAGGCGGGCGTGGGATATTTCTTGGCTCTCCGGAGAGCCGCGTTCTTAGCTTTAATAAGATTGCTAATGGCTAAGGGAAGCGTGGGTTTGCCTTTCTTAGCAACCTTTTCGTTTACACTGATGGCTGAGTTGATAGCATCAGTGAGAGAATTTACTAACGAATCTATTTTATCCGGGCTATCTAATTGATCGGGCGAGATTCGGAGCGGAGAGTTTGGGCCCTCTAAGGCAGAAACTATCGTATTTTTAAAACCTTTCCAGTCGGTAAAGGTCTTAGGAGAAGTGACGTTAACGTTAGGCGGTCCTAGCACGAGGGAGACGGGGCGGTGGTCAGAACCTAGGTCATCGAGCGGTTCGATAGACCTGAGGTCGAGGTTGATATGCTTGACGATTGCAAAGTCGAGGATGTCCGGGGAGTGGTTCGGGTTGTCGGGATAGTGAGTGGGAGTGATAGGGGAGACGACGTCTAAGTCGAGTAAGTTGGTGATGTCGAGGAGAGCTATACCGCTTTGGTTGGTTGATAGGCACGTCCAGTCAGTATGTTTGGAGTTAAAGTCTCCGAACATAATGACTGAACGGCCGAGGGCGAGAATGGTCTCAAAGTCGCTGCGGATAGGTTTGGTGCCAGAGGGTATGTAGACTGAAGCTATGATGATGGTCGGATGACCAGTCATAGCCAATCTACATACGGTGGCTTCCATGTTGAGGAGAGGAGGGGTAGGGAGAGGACAGCAATGGAATCCTCTTGTGTAGTAGATAGCAGTGCCGCCGAAACCGTCGCAGTTAGGCCTATCGTTACGTGTAACCGCGTACTTAGGAATAGCGAATCCCCTGGAGCGATTAGGAGTGAGCCATGTCTCCTGGAGAAGTAAAAGATCTGGGTCGTTGTTCTGAAGGAACAGTTTGAGCTCGGGAAGTTTGGTGCTAAGGCTACGAACGTTAAAAGATACTAGGGATAAGCCCTTGGGTTTGATACGACAGGACGCGGGATTCGCGGGTCTAGACATTATAATTTACTTATTTACGAATTTATACAAAAATAAAGAATTTACAACGAACTTAGGAGCGAGTGATGCTCGGCTAACGCGAATAAACGCTCTTGAGGAGAGCGGGCGGCTCGCAGTTTGCGTGCGAGCATGGAAATTTCATTAATGACTACGTTTTGGATGACGTTGAATACGGTCTTCATGTCCTCAGCCAACGACGACTGAGGTGCAGAAGACGGAGCGGGACGTGGCCCTACGGGAGCTACGGGAGCTGGGATGGGTCGGGAAGGTGCAGGCGGGACGGCCGGATGCTGCCTCCAAGACAGAGCCGGAGTAGGCGTCGGCTGGACGGGCTTTGCTTCCGGGGGACCCCGGTTGCGCAGCGGCGGGAAGTTAGCAGGAGTGAGCGGCGGCGCCGGTTTAGGCATGACCCTCTTGGTGGTGGGGCTCGGAGCGCGCGGGCAACCCCTGTAGTTAGCTGTGTGGCCGGACTGGCCGCACAGCACACAGGCAGGGGGGGGAAGTGGATTCGGGAGTGCGAGTGCACTCCTTAGTGAAGTGAGGATCCAGGCACTTTACGCCCCTGGGGGGAGCTGAACAGTTAGCCGCTGCGTGGCCATATAGCTGGCAGCGGTGGCACTGCCCAGGGTGACCGCGGGGGTTGGGACGCTCGACGGAGATGTTCGAGAGTCCGCAGATTGTGCGAGCCTCTTTGAAAATCTCCTTCGAGTTGGGAGTATTTGACAGGATTACTAAAGCTAAGGGAAAACGCCTACCACGGTTGGAGTGCATCTTGTGCACTGCTGTGACCGGGAAACCCTGAGACTCAAGGTCATCGAGAATGTCTTCGTTACTGAGTTCGAACGGGACGCCTCGTAGTACAGCGCGGATCTTACGCTCCTCCGGGAGGGCGTAGGTGTGATACGCGATTTGATTTAATGATAGTAGCCTGGTTAACGCGCGGTAGTCGTCGACGGTCGCTACTTGAATTTTGATTGTATCGCCAGCGTTGGCGGCTTTTAAGTAATTAATTTTGTGCTCTTTGCACAAGTTTGAGACCGCGGTCCAGCGCGCTTTTTCACGCAGGAATACGGGCGGAGGGAGCTGAGGCTTCGGCGGGACGGGAGCGCAGCGCGTCACTGGCTTCGATGTGACCGACGGAGACGCGGTTACTACGAGCGATTTTAACGGCGCGGGGGCTGGTGTTGAAGACAACGGGGAGGGCTCGGGTATTGAAGATACCGAAGCTTTCTTCGAGCGCTACTTGGAGCGCTTGGCGACAAGTTGAAACGCGGGCTCAGGAGAGCCGGTTAAGGTGACGGCATCTGACGAAGTATCAGACGCGGGTTCGGAGTCGCTCCCGGGAGCGGTACGCTTACGACGCGATGCGTGAGAGGATGCGACCGATTCGCAGTCCATCTCGGACGAGGCAGGAGACGCGGGAGAGCTGTGGACCTGAGGGGACTGGACGTCGGAGGCCTGAGGGGGAGGGCCGTTAGTATGTCATTCGATATGCTGGCGCCGGACGCAACGAGCGCCTGGGCGAACGACCTAGCAAAGTTTACCAAGCTTTGCTGGTCCATTGGGAGGGCTTGGTCCTACGATATATAATATATGTAAATATATAAGAATGCCTAGGTTCCCTAGCAAACCTAGCACCTAAACCTCCCTACCCGCGGTAGGGGGGCTGGGGATGACGCGAATTGGTGCCCCTAGCTCGGACAGCACTGTACCGTCACCCTGGGTAAGGCCCAAGTGCAATGGGATCGGGTCTGCCGGTTTCTCCTTGGCCTGAAGGGCCTTGGAAGCGCACCGGGGCAACGCTATCAGGCTTAGTTGTCACCGTTAAGTATCCACCTGATCAAACGCGAGTCTACTACGTTTTTTACGAGTTGGGTTGCACTAAAAGTGCGGGATTGACTACGTTACGACCGGCCAGAGCCGGCCGCAGAGCGAGTCTCTGACTACGTACAGGCACCAAGCGTCAAGTACGCAGCCAGAAGGACAGCCCGAGTCTCGCGAACCACTATCGAATTTAATCGACCGCGGTAAGCTCAACCCTGTTGTTGCTGCACTCACCGAGGTGAGGTTTTTACTTCGAGGGGTGCACAGAGTGCGGGATTGACTACGTTACGACCGGCCTGGGGCCGGCCGCAGAGCGAGTCTCTGACTACGTAGCAAGCGCCAAGCGTCAAGTACGCAGCCAGAAAAACAGCCCGAGCTTCGCGAACCACTATCGAATTTAATCGACCGCGGTAAGCTCAGCTCTGTTGTTGCTGTGCAAGAGACCGACTTACTTGCAGCCGATTGAAACCGGCCACAGAGTAAGCCCTAAAGAGGCTAACAGCGTATGAGTATTGCTACGAGTTGACGTCGTGAGACGACAATCGTAACTCAACTGCTGGAGCGACCGCGAACACGTCCGAGCGGGGCCGGACGCAGAACGGATCTGAGAGTGGCGTTTGAGTATTGATACGAGAGAAGTCTTGAGACAACAATCGTGACTCGGCAGCCGGGAGCGACCTTCAACACGTCCGAACGGGTCCGGACGCAGATCAGGTCTGAAGCGCGTGACCACACACCTATCCAGATAACGCGGACCACGCGATCAGCTGAGAGGTAGTTACACAGTAGGTAAATAGATACCTTGTTACTTACTTGCGAGCTTTCTTACATTTCCAGTCCAGTAAGAGTTCTATAAGAATTAAAAAAAAAATGGTATTGAAGTAAGTACTTACCAGTGTTTGTTATTATCTATTGTATTGTATGTGTAAATACGTGACTGTCTGTTGATCGCACAGTGCTTGTTTGCAAATTGGGTGGAAAAACTGTGTATGCAAGTAAGTAGGAAGGTATCTAATTATCTACGTTTACGTTTTTTCTATTGCGCAACTACCTCCCAGCTGATTATCCCGCGCATTATCTGGATAGGTGTGTGGCCATGCGCTTGAACTTTAAAGCTTTAAATTTCTTTATGGAAAGACCATAAGTCCAAATGAAAAACGGTTTTTTGTAGTCGAATGGTGGAGACTTACTTAATCTGGAATATTTTTTTGTAAAATACTTTTTTGAACACCCTGTATAGGTACTAAAAAAACTAAAAATAATAAATGTACACAGCGATTTATATGTTAACAATATTGTTATATTCAATAATAACTTTCTTAAATTAAATTTGACATTTGAATCCAAAATACTATAAGAAATATGAGCGCTTTAAGAAAAGTTCCTTTTTTATTTATAAAAATTACGTTTATTTGGTGCTTCTTTTATTTGTTGAAGTAGAGCTACCATATCGATGGCCCCAACGAATAAACGTGCAAGAGCTCTTACCCAATATTTTTTTTCTTGTATTTTTCATTTATTTGGCCTATGATACACCTATTTAATTTTTAGTGAATATTTTGGACTTAAAATAAACCTGTTATAGCAGTATATTCGTTTTTTGTACGGAAAAAAATATTTTTACATTACACGAACAACAAAACATGCGCCTATTGCATATTCTTTGTTTCTTCGAGTACACAAGAACAAACGTATGAAATCAATCAGCCGCTTGAGTCTATCCTATTCTGTCGGGAATCACTTCTTACAGGTTTATTCGTATAATAATGGAAGCAACTTTTAATAGTAATGATTCATTTCATTTTTATTTACATTCGTGTTTAAAATACAGCTATTGCAATATCCTTTACTAATCTCTCCCGTTTTTTCCAGTGTTGTAAAGGTTCAAGCACTAATTATTCTTCGCTCATCAATTTAAAGTTTTTGAAAGTAACCGTTAAATAAACGAATACATACCTAATAGTGTCTGTTGCAAAAATTTGTAATGATAGACAAGGGGTAAAGAGGGCGGAGTGTAAGATGCGCTTGACATCGCTAGACCCTGGAAGGTCAGTCTGAATGCGAATTTACTCGAATTGTTACATAATTTTGTTTGTTTACTAAGCACTCACGGCGTTGTTAGTTATTTATATTGAATCATTAATGTATGATAGTGTAATTATGAATAGGAATAGAAATAAAGGTGCTTCTAGTCGTTGCAGAAAGATATTAGAATTAGCGAACTATAGAAGATACAAAGGTAAGATACTACATACATACTGATTTATTATGAATCAATTATACATCAATGGAAACATTACATTAACATTTAACATTTTATTATTTAAGTTAATATTAATTTTATTTATACTCTTCTCAATGATTAGTAAATTGTTGTAGAAAAAACATAGTAAGGTAATTTGAGCAATTTGTTTCAGAGAGTTTCATATATCTTTCGCGGAGTTCTTTCCCTGTTGATGGCGTATCAGAGCTCACTAAAGCAAACCCAGGATCTGATGATTTTATTTCTCCAGACAAATTAGTAACTAGTGTGTCACCACACGATAACAATATATCACCACCAAATGTACCAACAAGTGATATTTTAGATATTTCTCATAATATTATTGAGTCATTAGTATCTGAGATGGAACATCCTTCGGCATTGCAATTCGTGAATAATAATGATGATTTACAGACCACTCATAACTCAATGATTATGACTTCATCAACCCAACAAAAAATACATTTCATAGCCACGCCGAGTGTTTTATATATTAATAAAGATTACGATCTAAGAAGTATTTCCGATTTAGATGGTGTTTTACGTAGTATTGAACACACAAAATATATCACAGGATGTTGTAACAACAGGATCGGAGGAAAGGGCCGTGACACTTTCTGAACGAGAAAGAGGAAAATAAACCCTAATTTATGGAAAGATCACAAAAACAAAACTCTTAAAAACGCTGGTAAAAGTTATGAAGCGTAAGAACTAAAAAACAAAACTTACAAAAAACTGTTCGACCACCATTGAAATGTTAAATTGAAATGTTACGAAAAGATACATGAAAATATGAGGAATGTAATTTTTCAGAAGTTTGGGGCTATCGGAGACCATGAAAGTCAGTGGGATTTTATAAACCGCTATGTAAAGAAGAATACTGTCAAAAAAAACAGTTGAACGTAAAAATAATCGTACTCAAACATTAACATATCAATTACCTGATGATACTAAGTCTATGATAAAAATTTGCAAAGTTATATTTTTAAATAGCTTGTCCATTACACAGCAAGTAGTATACACAGCTATAGATAAATTTGGAGACGACAATTATTTTAAAGATTACAGAGATACTCATAAGAATAGGCCAAGAAGAATGTCTGAAGAGACTGAGAAAAGCATAATTGACCATACAAACCTATTTGAAAGGTTGAATCACAATACAACCGTAAAGATAGCCAAAAGCAATATCTGTGTGAAACATTGAATGTTTCTAAAATGTAAAGACTATATTTAGAATAAATAGAAACAAATACCCAGTATAACCAAACATGCAAAGCCACTTAACGCCAAAATGAGATAATATTTAATACAAAATTTAATCTTTCCTTTCACAAACCTAATAAGGTTTACGTGAAGTATGTTCAATTTATCAAACTTCTGATAATGTTAGGAAAGAACAATTAAAAGCAGACTATGAGAAGCACTTGAAAGAAAAGCTATTGGTAAGGCAATTAAAGGAAGAAGAAAAAGAAAATATTAGATCAAATGACAGTGTTGTAGCGTGTTTTGATCTGGAAAAAGTGTTAAATATCCCACAAAGTGAAGTAGGCATTTTTCACTATAAACGTAAATATCTTGTTTATAATTTCACGATCTATCATAGCGAAAGAAGGTTACTGCTACGTCTGGCATTTTCAGATTGCGAAAAGAGGTGCCATAGAAATAGCAAGTTGTCTTTGGCCATTTATCCAGGTAAACGTTGAATTAGGAATCAATAATATATATTTTTATTCTGATTCATGCGCAGGGCAAAATCGTAATCGTTTTGTATTTGCCATGTTTTCTTTAGCATCGAAGAAATTTAACTTAAAAATAACTCATAGATTTTTAGAGAAAGGCTATAGCCAAACGGAGGGCGACTCTATGCATGCTGCTATTGAGCGTTCTAAGAAAAAGCACATTATTTAGACTCCTGATCAGATGTATTCTATGATTGAGAATGCCAAAGTTACCGGGCACAGGTATCAAGTAAAACAAATGACGCAAGCTGATTTCATAGATTTTAAAGAGTTAATAAAAGGAAAAAATTGGTTAAAAGATAAAAATGGCAAAGCAAAATAAAAGAAGTTATTTTTTCCTATATTGATATTGATAAAATTTACTTTAGATACAGTTTCGACGATGAACTAAAAGAGATGCAAACTATCACGAGGACTAATTCAAGAAGGCGACGAGGAGAACCTATAGAAGACGCTGAAAGCCTAAAACTCGCATACACTTGAATGCTACCCGTACCTATGCCTTTATATAGGGATTTGATAAGTCGTTGCGACTCAGGAGCAATACCTAACCATTACCAGAGTTTCTACAGAAATCTAGTGCCATTGGAATCCAACTCGGCTACAAATGATAGTGGCGAGGAGAATTAGTACTTTTTGATTAATTTTTTTTTAGGTCTTAATATATACTTGCTAATTAAAAGTAATTCGTTTTTTATTAGTTAATTTACATTATTATGCCACTCACTTACAAATATGTATTACATAAATAATCAATTGGTCACATTAAGACTAATATAAGTGCTTTTAATCTTGACAATCATGAAAAAGCAATAACTATACAAGAATAAGTGTGTAGAAAACCAGAGCAGGATTCAGGAAAAAAATATTTCCGTAGAATAACCATGCAAAGTGTCAATACACGTGATCATATTTCATATAATAACACGAATAAACGTGCAATGATACAATATAGTTACACTTTATTTACTAGAGTAATAAAATAATATATTTTTTCTTGAATATCTAGAAAAAATATAAAGTTTTTTATTAAATAAATACATGAGATGAAAGATATTTTTTTACCTTTAATTTAATAATGCATTTTATATACCTATTTATTATGAAATTAAAGTTATGCAATCCCAAACGTTTTTATATTTTCCTGAAAAGTTGTAGTTTTTCATTCGCACGCTTATTCGTTGGAGCCATCGATATAGGCACCGCTCTGACAGCAAACGAAAAAGAGTAGGAAGCAGTTCTTGTGTTGAGAGTTTCAGACTGAATAGTGTATTTGTAGTAGTTTTTAACCACGGTAATATTAAATCACGATTTTTGAGTTATTTACGTCGACAGTTATTACGCCTTATATGTTTTATAAATTAAACTTATGTGTATAAAAAAAGTATAATTAAACACTTTATTTCCAAACCAGTTACAATATCGATGGCTCCTACGTAAGTTATCGTAAGCCACAAAATGACAAATTTTAAATTATTGCTAAAATGCATAGATTATTGTTAGATCTTTTAGGATCTAAAAGAAAAAATACCAAATTCGAGCTTTAAGTACCTTTTTCTAAACGTAAATTATAGTATGTTTCAAACTGCTCCGACGCATTTTATCGTTAGTAACTAGGCGACGGTGTACGCGGGGTGAGGCGGAGGCAGCCACCCGCGCTTACGCATCGTAAGTATCAGTTGCGATCGACTACGCCGCATGTACTCTCATGTTCACTTTAAAGCTGCTTTTTGACAGAATTAAAAATTAGATGATCTAGTATGGACAAGTTTAGAAGTTTAGAGTCTAATCGTATCAATACAATGCTGAAAGTGTCGTCTAGAACACAAATGCTCATCGACAAGGACGTTATGCAAAAATGTAAAAATGAGTGTAATTCGAACGATGATGCTGATCTGAACGAGAAATCTATAAAACGAAGTTGTATGAATAAAACGCCATCGGATATCTCTACAAAGTCAGGTAAGCCAAACATAATTTTAATTTTTGGAACTACCTATTATGATGACGGTAGGTACCAACGTAAATTATGATTTGTATCACTTACAATAGTTTACATAGGAACATCACTCGAAAAATATATAGTATGTGTACTTACGATTATTTACGTTGTAATTTACATAAGAAAAAGTATGGTATAATAAATATACAATATTTTACTTCGGAAACTATTTATTTTTATTTATTGTATCTGTAACTTGCTATATTCTACGTCGCATCAGTGATGAACATACGATATTTTACCGATCTAAATTTATAGATTTATGCCTAGTTTTGTTCTTTTTTTCAGAATCTCCCCTTCTATTTGGTGCAGACAGTCATTTCATTCAGGAATGAGGAAGTATTTGATTACAGACCTCCAGAAAAATCATCTAGACTCCAGAATCCACAATCATCAGGCAATAATGTACCTAGCAATGCACCAAACGTAATAAACCTCTGTGATGATAATTACAAAAATGAGTCTTCAATATCAAGTATTATTTCTAACGAAAAGGATTTATTATTAGACTGTGGTGAGTGGGTTAAAAATATTATGCCTGATTTATATAATTTAAGTATGGATGGTGTAAATACTCCGGTACCGAGTAAGCTTTATTTTATTTTTTTTTTCTAAGTCTAAAGTAGTGATAAGGCTGCCCAAATTATTCATGTTAAATTCTTATTATGCTAATTTGTGTACTTTGATTGTGATGGCAATAAAGAGCTTTTATTATTTATTAGAACTAACACTAAATCTTTCTGTATAATTTCAGGCCCTCTCAATGAATGGTTAGATTGTAATCGTAGCCCTGCTTCACAAGATAATGAAGAATCGGTTGCGTCACCATATTTAGACTCCATTGGTGTTACGTTTACACCTCAAGCAAATAGCCCATTCTCTGTTTCAACAAATCCACCAACACCAGCTTCTCAAAAAAGTAGAAACTGCAAAGAAAGAAAAGATAAAGGTAATGTCAGGACGGCATGAAAGTGAGTGGATTGACAGAAAGAGAAAAATAAATAAAAATTTGGGAAAAGATTATGTAAGTCGAAACAGTACAAAAAGAGCTGCTAAAAAAATGGGTACTAGGTGCCCATTAATTTGTCGAATGAAATGTTACACAAAAATATCTGAGGAACAAAGAAAGCATATCTTCGACAGTTTTTGGTCACTAAGTGACAGAACAAAGCAGTGGGAACATTTAGCTCAATTCGCTTTGGCAGACTAAGCGAAGGGTTTAAACTGACACAGATTCGAAACGAAAATATACTATTAAATATTATTTACCATCAAACACAGAAGAGCTTGACATTTTACAGCCAATTGAAGTTTGCAAAAAAATGTTCCTTAGCAATTTTGCTGTGAGGGAGCAGATTGTTTATATGAATATCAGTAGCTGATCGCCGTGGTAAGCATGGGAATCAGCGCAGAATAATAACTGATGAAGTCAAAGAATCAGTGTGTTATCATATTAGATCTTTGACGCCGATTGAATCACATTATACAGAAAAGATTCAGATAAACTATATTTAGATGGCAATTTAAAAATAGAATGGAATAAAATAAAACAAATTGCAATTTACCCTGATGATCCATTTAAGCTGCGTTACAAGTACAATCTAGGTGATGAATATTCAATTATCTCGATAACTAGGAACACTAGAGCTAAAAATAAGTGTGTTCCGTTTTCCTTATCTGCACTTTATCCAAATCCACTGCCTATTTCGAAACCTAAAATGGATGACTTGATGAGTTTATGTAGCAGCGGAATCATTCCTAAGTCTTATAGCGGATTTTTTAAAAGTTTGAAACCAACTGATATTGACGAGCCATTATCGGATTATGACTCGGAATAGTGGTTTCTAATTTCATAAATGAGCTCAAATGAGTTTACTATTGTGATTACATTTGTGCACTATTGAGATTATTTTTAGCTTAATAAGGACTACATTTTTAAGAATTTTTCTTTTTTTAGAGAAGCTTTTTTATGTTAAGACTATTGTTGTATTTAGAGATTTATAAAATTCCTGTTATCCTATAAACTAATGGTTTACAGGTCGCTTTACTGATTTATATTATAATTGAAACTGATCTCATACTAAAAGTTATACAATTTATCTTAAACATTAGATTTTTGAAGATTGTTAAAAATACTTTTAGTTCATAGAGGAGACATGTTTTTTTGTTTTTGTTATTGATATTTTTGAAGCAAATAAAGTTGATTATATTCAAATTTTTATTTTCTTTCGCCCATTAATCGTATCATTCCTGTTGTTAATGTTCTACTTGTAAATTTTGTAACCACAGTTGTATAACTATTAACTTTAATTGTTCTGAGACCATAATTTATTTCTTTTTCTCTAACATACAATAAATTCGGAATGAACTTTCCTATGTAAATTATGATATGTCTTACATGCCATAAAAAACGTTAGAGAATTCCCCCGTATTGTATGGCAATTAATAGATACGACATTTTACCAATAGATCATTCCAACGCAAGCTGTGGTTAGTGTGAGTTACAATAATTATCGTTATTGATTTTCCAAAGAATAATATCGTAACAACAATTCTAGTAAATCCAAGCATATGAAAGAGTATTTCATTACACAAGTTAATACTCAACATTATTGTTTATGTACATGCCAAATTACAAAAAGATTGATTAAAACATGAAGTTGTAGTTCAAATTTGCAACTTCAATCACTCTTCCTGAAAAGTTGCCTTATTCATGTTACGATATTCTACGTAGGAGCCATCGATATTAAAATACACTAAGATTAAAATGACAAAAAATAGTGATAACGTGGATCACTAAAAGACTAATCTTTTCCTGGCAACCTTGAAATTTGTTAATTATAAATCACCTAGAACTACTGTTGCAGTAGCAGGGCATTTTCTGGAAAAAAGGCGTTTTAAAAAAACAGAATATCTCCATTATTTAACCATTTTTTACTTTTTGTGGTTAATGTTGGTTATTTAACGTGTCACCATAACCCTAAGTAACATATTATTTTGATCAAAATAAAAAATAATAATAGGATTGCCCCAGATTTTTTACCGATCTATAAATTCATTTTTCAAAATAGATCGACTTTGACAGAGCCTCCTGAAAAAAAATGTACCAGAGTGCCTTGGCAAGTGCAATCAAAAGTTGGTGCTACAAAAAGTTTAATTTGAATTCCAGAGTGGTACAACAATTGGCGGGTGAATACTAAAAATATATGGGTAAAAAATGAAAAAAAACTTGAAGTAATCCAATTTTATCGGAATCCAGTATTTACCTAAAATGTTTTAATTTTACGGCATAGTGATGAATGACGATGAGAGAGATGGATCTGTTGATGGATTTAAATAGATTAGAATCGAGTTTACTTATATGTGAGATTCTACAATTAAAGAATAAGCAAATAATAATATTTTGTTGATTGCCTGAACAAAAATTTATAATCTAAGGCATTTTTGACCTATAAGCTTAATTGGTCCAAAATCCTGAAACAATATTTATTTCTTATAAAAAAAAACAACACTAATTTTTATTTCCCTGTAATAAGGGTGAAAGTAGGGCCGACTTTTTATTATTTTTGTAAATTAAAAAAACCCCTACAGGAAGTAGTTGTACCAATTTATCCTAAAAACGGAAGATTTCCGTGACTAAAATATGAATACGATGCATCAGCAGAGCGAGAAGTTGTTCATGATAATCTGTTTAATTAGTTATGATAATATATATGAACTTTGATGATCTGGGATTTCAGAATACGCTAACATCGTTTTTAAACATTGTTATACTAAAAAGTGGGCCTTGTTACATACATTTTATTTTATTATAATAATGTATATATATTAATCTTACATATATTCCAGATACACTCTATTTCAAATAAACACGAGTGTTTTAGAAAAAATACTTTTACGTTTAGGTATGCCAAGATAAAATATAAAGGATTTTAAATAAAAAGGTAACAATTAATTAGTACTCGAGTCAAGTTCTAGAAATACTCGGATACCATTTCGACTTTTAGGTTTAAAGTTCATGCCAAATATATTATTATGTGGAAAAGTGACTTAATGAAATAAGGCAAATTGTACGTATAGATGTATAATTAAAGGATTTTACGGGAGTCTACTTAACAAGGCACTGCGTTAAGAGCACTGTCAAAATTTCGGCTAAGGATCCAAAATCGTGGATCCCAATCACAATACCCTAAATTCTCCAATAAAAGTTTAAATAAAGAAAGTCTAAAACTGCATAGATTTGTCCCACAGGATATTGTCCAACTCGTCAATCCACTTTTGATATATTAATTTTAACAAATTTTGAAATCACCAACAACCAAGTCTGTGCTTCCGAAACAAAGGCGCTTTTCGTAAGTTAACGACGAAGAGTCGATTGAATTTAATGCTTCCGAAGTTTGCAAATTTTATAGAAATCGCAGCAAAATTATTCAAAACTATATTTATAGCGTAGTGATATGCCAATCCCGTTAACAAAAAGAAGGCCATCCTGGATTTCGTTCGAGGATACTTACATTTCTTGGATTCACAAATCAGATTAGGTATTAAATAATACTGGAAATAAAAACCCAACAGAATATTCATAGCGCAAATGCAGTCACTCAGAAAAATATATATTTTACGTTTGACTAAAATAAACAAAAGAATTTACTCATTGCTCGCTATTTATTTGACGATTTATGCGAAAAATGCTTCACTTAAATACACTATTGTGGTATGTGTATAACTGTTTCTATTTCATTCATCAGAGAATTTGTCATCAAGAGTTCTTTGAAAAGATGTAAAAAAATAATATTACTTTTTAAATTTTTTCTCAAAACTTTCTGAGTGTCCCACGTATATAGAATATCGAAGTACAAAAACAATTACATTTATAGCTTCTTCAAACAATAGTCGCAACAATTAACAGTTCAAATAAAATTAACATAATGGTAGCAAACAAAAAATACACCGCTAAAATTACAAAAAAATGCGGTTACTCGCTGCAGTATCTCTGTTCATCATCCACTAGTTGCATTTGGCAGTTCATATATCAAACTGTTCATCTTGTAATATGTCTCTCTGAAAAGATTATAACGTCGAGTCGTTTTAATGGCAACACCTTTATATTAAATTTAAAGGAAGTGGAGGTTGGAGCTAGCAAGTGGATTGTTTGATGGTAAGTACATCACTTATTTACGTACTTATAAATGAAGCCTTGTGAAGAAAATTTTTGGGTTTTTTTTTAATACTTGGGTTGTTTTTATTTTGGGAAAAATGCATAAGGCTTTGTAAAATTTTTATTTGTTTGAATGTTTTACTGTACTCATTGATGTAGCCGTTGTATTATATCTTTCGTTCTTTTTCTTTCTCTGTTTTTTTCTGTCTCCTAGTGCTAGTTTGTAAATATTCCTGTATGTAAATAAAAACTAATCTGTCTAGAGGTATGTAGAAAAGGTATTAGAAGGTAATTGCCATAATGCATGAAAGTGCAGATTCAGTTAAATTGCAGTTGCAGTTATATTTTCATTTTAAGTTTGAGATATTATAGGTTGTTAAGTTTATTAAGTCATTTAAAGTTCTTATACATTCCCAAGAATTTAGAATGAAAATCAATTTTCGGTTACCAACTTGACGAAATTAGCCAATATTACGTTTCCAATGTTGGAAAGTACAAATTTTTTGTCTTTTTTTCCTTTGTTTAAATTAATAAAAAGTGAAATGTCGTCACTAATACTATTAAAAGAAGGAATAACGAAAATATGGTGGAAGTAAGAAATCGAGAAGTCATGCATTGTTATATTACATACCATGACCTTGAGCATGACGTTAAATGCTTTTTAAATCATGAAACGTCTCTGACACATTTAAACAGATATCGACAGTTTCATTCGTTACGACATTACCGGCAAATGCACATTGGTCTATTTTGAGCATTCTTCACAAATTTCTTTTTTTAAGCACTATTCCTACTTCTTGACCAAGAGAGCTAGACAAAAGATCGAAATATGCATCATCGTTTTGTATACACTGAGTTTTAAATAAAATGTAGGCTCCATGAAATTTTAACAGCCAAGCATATGACGAGTTTGTGTATTCGGGCACCTCGGACAACAGATCACTTAAAGCAAAAAATATCGTTATTACGTCAGGAGTATGATACGTTATCGAACAAAGTTTAGCTTTTAAAAAAAGTTTCTTTCAGGTTCAAACCGACGAGGGAATTTGTAGGCAGAATCTACGAATAAAGACGGCCTTAAAGATGATTTGTAATGGATGCTAGCTCATACTGAAAAATAATGTCAACAGTTGTGGTTTAATCCTTTAATTGAACCAAGGTAAATGCATGTATAACCGAGGTATTCAAATATCTGCAGGTTATTTACTACATACATTAGTGACCTAGATGGTCACTAAAGATTTCTAATGTTCAAACTTTAAAGTTTCAAAAAATATATAATTTCAATGGTTTTTAAACTTGTTAAATCTTATTTCGAAGACTCACACCTTAAAATCTTTTAAATACTTCGGCAATGCCTGTATTTAGCTTAAGCCTTCGGTAGTTACAAAGCTAAAAATCTGATGAATGTGAATTTCTCATTTCAATTCGGCTCACCAGTTCTTGCTCTCAGGCACCTACACAATAGGTGCATTTCGACATATAGATGATGTTATTACTACAATTGACTTCTTATTGGTTAGGTATGTTCTATTGATTCGATCCATTCTGTGTCATTCTATAAATCTCTGTGTCACAATTATTTCAAAATATCTACATGATGGTTGTATAAAAAACGATAAAAACGATTCAAAGAACTTTTATTTGGAATATTTGGTTACTTTATTTCTTTTAAACAACTATGTTTCTTTCTATAATTATAAAAATTTGAGAACAAAAGTTAGCCGTAATGTTATTCTAGGTCTATTTATACTTTTTTATACTTCCCTCACTTTTATATTTAACACTTTCTTAAAAAATGTGAGATACGCTCATATCCAAACTCCAGGCAGGATGAATCAAACTACGTGCCTTATAAATAAATATTCTTATCACTCTCAGGTCTCATCTCCTCACATCACTAAGGAGTGCACTCGCACTCCCGAAACCACTTCCCCCCCTGCCTGTGTGCTGTGCGGCCAGTCCGGCGATACAGCTAACTACAGGGGTTGCCCGCGCGCTCCGCGCTCCGCGCTCCACCGCTAAGAGGGCCGCGCCTAAACCGGCGACGCCGCTCACTCCCGCTCACTTCCCGCCGCTGCGCAACCGGGGTCCCCCGGAAGCAAAGCCCGTTCAGCCGACGCCTACTCAGGCTCTGTCTTGGAGGCAGCATCCGGCCGTTCCGCCTGCACCTTCCCGACCCATCCCAGCTCCCGTAGCTTCCGTAGGGCCGCGTCCTGCTCCGTCATCCGCACCTCAGTCGTCGTTGGCTGAGGACATGAAGACCGTGTTCGACGTTATTCAAACTGCGAGCCGCCCGCTCTCCTCAAGAGCGTTTATTTGCGTTAGCCGAGCATCACTCGCTTCTAAGTTCGTTATAAATTTATTTTTTTATTTTTGTATAAAATCGTAAATAAGTAAATTATAATGTCTAGACCCGCGTCCAGTCGTATTAAACCCAAGGACTTATCCCTAGTATCTTTTAACGCTCGTAGCCTTAACACCAACCTTCCCGAGATTAAACTGTCCCTTAGATCAAAGAATCTGATTTATTCCTCCTCCAGGAGACATGGCTTACTCCAAATCGCTCCAGGGGATTCGCTATTCCTAAGTACGCGTTTACTCGCAACGATAGGCCCAACTCCGACGGTTTCGGCGGCACCGCTATATATTACAAAAGAGGCTTCCATTGCTGTCCTCTCCCTACCCCTCCTCTCCTCAACATGGAAGCCACTGTGTGTAGATTGGCTATGACTGGTCATCCGACCATCATCATAGCTTCAATCTACATACCTAGTGGTACCAGACCAATCCGCAGCGACTATGAGGCCATTCTCACCCTCGACCATTCAGTCATTATGTTCGGAGACTTTAACTCCAAACATACTGACTGGACGTGCCTATCGACCAACACCAGCGGTATCGCTCTCCTCGACATCGCTAACTCCCTTGACTTAGACGTCATATCCCCCATCACTCCCACTCACTTTCCCAACAACACGACCTACTCTCCTGATATCCTTGACTTTGCAATTATCAAGCGAATCAATCCTGATCTAAGGTCTATCGAACCGCTCGATGACCTAGGCTCCGACCATCGCCCCGTCTCCCTCGTGCTAGGTACGCCTAACGTTAACGTCTCATCTCCTAAGACCTTTACCAACTGAAAAGGCTTTAAAAATACGTTAGTTTCAGCCTTAGAGGCCCCGAACTCTCCACTCGCGATCTCTCCCGAACAATTAGATAGCCCGGATAAAATTGATTCATTAGTAAATTCTCTCACTGATGCTATCAACTCAGCCATCAGTGACAACGAAAAGGTTGCTAAGCAAGGCAAACCCACGCTTCCCTTAGCCGTTAGCAATCTTATTAAAGCTAAGAACGCGGCTCTCCGGAGAGCCAAGAAATATCCCACGCCCGCCTATAGAACAGCTGCGAATCAGCTTCAACGTAAAGTTAGGTCTTGCCTCGCGGAACTCCGAGACGCTCAGATGAACGATCTCATGGCGAATATCTCTCCGTCCCACCAAGCGTACTATAGCATGGCCCGAGCCTTACGCGTAGACACCGCCTCTCACGTTCCTCCTCTCACTCGTCCCGACGGCACTACTGCCTTTGAAGTCGAAGAGAAAGCCGAATGCTTCGCCGACAGCATTGCCGCACAATGCTCGCCCAGCACGCAACCTGCTGATCCCTCAAACATCCAGGCGGTGGAGGACGAAGTCCTTCGCAGAGACTCTCTCCCCATCACCGCCGACCCTGTCACAGTCTCTAATGACGAAATCTTGCTTCTCATTAGAAATCAAAAGTCCAAAAAGGCTCCGGGTGCGGATGGAATTTCCAACCACGCACTTAAGCACCTACCTCAACAGATGCTTACCTTGTTAGCTATCATTTTCAATGCCTGCTTCGACCATAGCTACTTTCCAAAAGCTTGGAAAGAAGCGACAGTCATAGGCATTCCCAAGCCGGGCAAACCTCTGAACGTCCCGGCTAATCACAGACCCATCAGCCTCCTCAAGGCAATGTCTAAACTTCTCGAGAGAGTCATACTCTCTCGAATGCGGAACCATCTGTTTCCAACGGATGGCGATCCTCTCATTATTCACCATCAGTTCGGCTTTCGCGCTAAACATTCCTGCCCTCAGCAAGTCCATCGAATCGTTGAGTATATACTTGACGGTTTCTATCCGCGTCGTTATAAAACAGTCACAGTTTTCTTTTACGTAGCCAAGGCTTTCGATAAAGTCTGGCACAGCGGTCTCGTTTATAAACTCTACAAGATAGGCTTACTGGATCGCCTAGTCAGGTTAATAGCGTCGTTTCTCAAAGACCGTACGTTTCGATTTAAACACGAAGGCACGCTTTTTGCGCCTCGTCCCATAAAGGCTGGAGTCCCTCAAGGCTCAGTCCTCGCCCCTCTGCTGTACACCGTGTACATCAACGACATTCCCATCCCGCCGAAAGGCGTCGAACTCGCCCTCTTTGCCGATGACACTGCACTCTATACCAAAGGCCACAGTGTTCCGCACCTTGTAACCAGACTCCAAAAGGCCGTAAACGCCCTTGGTGTATGGTTTCAAAAATGGCGCATCGATATGAACCCTGAAAAGAGTTCTGCGATGCGCTTCGACCACAAACGCCGTCGTCCCGCTGGCGATCCCCACGTTCGAATGTTAGGCATTCCCATCCCCTGGAAGCGCAGTACTAAATACTTAGGCGTCACATTAGATCCGACGCTGTCTTTCAAGCCACATGTCGAAAGAGTTTCGAAACTCGCTCGTCACTACTTAGGCCGCCTAAATAGCATGTTAGGTAGAAAAAGTAAAATGTCTTTCAGAAACAAACGTACACTTTACAAGGTCTGCGTTAGACCCGTCATGACATATGCCTCGCCAATCTTTGCCCACGCCAAACCCTCCCTCCTGCACAAACTGCAGGTAGTTCAAAACCTCTTTTGCCGCAGGGCCACAAACGCACCGTGTTACGTGCGTAACGCGGACTTGCATAGAGATCTTGAACTGCCTACAGTACAACAACATCTCAAAACACTCTCTGAAGCGTTCTTCAAACGCTCCGAAACCCACTCCAATCCTCCAGTTCGTGATTCAGTCTCATATACTACTCCTGTCTTAGATTCGAAGTTCAAAGTCGCTAGGCCTAGGAATGCGCAAGCGTACTCATCCACCAGACTGTCAGCCGATCTCGAAGCCTTTCTAGCCGCAAATTCTAATTCTAACGTAAATTCTAATTCTAACGTAAATCCTAATTCTAACGTAAATGCGAATTAATTCAATTTTATTTTGCAATTTTTAATTATTTTTTTTAATTATTTGATTTTCATTTTGTGCACCTTCAGTGCTATGTATTCACCTTCAGTGCTTTGAGCACCTTCAGTGCTATGTAATCCCAGCGGGTGACCCCTTCTGGGCCCCGCTAGCGCGGCTTCTTTCTCCAATTGGCCGTCGCTCAGATGAAGGCTGAGTGGCAAAAATGCACGAGCCGACAGGGGGTTTTTAGTGGGTATGGTTCTGGTAGGCGTCGGGATGAGTCCCACATAACTCTGGAATCGCGCCAGAGTATGCGTCAGGGCATTTTTATCCTCCTGCCCTTCCCGCGGAGGGGAACAAAAAAAAAAAAACAGGTCTCATCTAGAGCAAGTCTGAAGCTTCCTCCACTCCCTGAGGAGGGCAGCGGCGGATATATTTATCACGGATAGCGAAGACACCTTATAAAACTCAATAGCTCCGAGAAATCGCCTTTTACCTCTGCTTAAAATTAAAAATATAAATATTGAACGCATCAGAAGATATCTTTTGTAAACGTGTTATTACGTAATTCATTTACTCGCTCGGTGTTCATATAATTTAGTTTGGATGTCTGTTATTGGCAGCTCATTTCCTTGAATTGGTGATGACGTAATTACCTTCTGGTAAGAATATGATGTCCTAAATTTTATAACATACTGTAATATACAGGGTGACTTGTAATTCGACGTATTCATCTTGCGATGTAATAATACAACTAATTTCCAAAAAAATTAACTATAATATCCCTAATACCAAGGAGGCTCGTTATCGAGATATTCAATATTTTTGGTTTTGTTCCAATGCTCGATAACGAGCCTACTTGGTATTAGGGACATTATAGTTAATTTTTTTGGAAATTAGTTGTATTATCACATCGCAAGATGAATACGTCGAATTGCAAGTCACCCTGTACATTATATAAGAATAATATTTTAGCAGGATGTTCTAATATAATAAATCAATAACATTCAAACGCGTCAGAAGTTTTTTCATTTTGATAACTTGATAGCGAAACGAAGAATGCATTGCACAGGAGTATAGTAACATAACTTATTCTATTTTTACAAAAGAATCATCCTGCAAGAACTTTAGACATCAAGCAAATCAAGTAGGCGTACAAACTGTTGTCAGAGTTGCTACGGATGGTCTCCTTGAACGTACGTTTAATGACTTGCAGCCTCCGGTATGACTCCGTTAAAAAGGCTTCAGTGTCATGATAGGTTGAAACCATACGTAATTATTATATAATTTTATAGAAATCTCACAGCCCCAAAGGGTAACCTATCATGTTTTCGAAATTTTCTTGCTCGCATTTCAATTGTTCGAAAACGGTAATACGATATTTCAATTGCAAGAATGATTATTTTATACAAGTATTTTTCTCATAAACTTATTTTACATATATTTCGCATACTATAAAAACGGTTGAACAATTATCAGAATTACTTTTTGCCGTTTGACAGATGTTTTACTTACCATACTTTAAATAACTAGAATTACTTTATCGACATAATACTCGATATGCCCATCGAGCTTTAATGAGTTTTGTTGTCACACATCATTTGCATAATTATCTGGACCGAACATGACATCGGTAATTAGAAAAAATAATAGTAATAATAAGAGCAGGACAAAACTAAAGCCGCAAGGAACAAAGCCTGCCAAATTTTGAAAAGTATATAATAGTAAGTACAGAAATTGACCGAAATCGTGCACGCTTTGTTAGATAAACTCTTTATAACATTGCAGCGACAAATGCTATTCAAATTGATACCGATATTTACCGATCGTTAGCTTCAATATTAGATTGATATTAACACTCTTGCCTATCGATTTAATTTAGCAGTAAGGGATGTTTTAAGATAATATATATAATAATAGCAGTAACTCTAATCTTAAAATATATTGCTGTTACATTCCGCATGGCTCCTTGCACACTAGTATGGTAGCATACTTCTATGAACTAATTTCTTAACAGTTTTTAGATCACCCGAACGGCTTTTTCCTTGTTACTGGTGATTTTAATATCTCTAATAGCCAATGGGATTTATCCACTGAACCACCTAAACTTGTCACTACAATTGCCGACCCTCTCACTTTTGAACTAAATAAGTTTCTTGCCTTTACCAGTTTTAAGCAATGTAACAAAATTTTTAATAAAAATAATAGGCTACTTGACTTGGTTATAAGTAATTGTTTCTGTGTATTGTCGGCATGCTATACTCCATTAATTTCAGAAGATGCTCATCATCCAGCCCTTCATTTCTACCTAACAAACCTCCAGTACAAAGGAATAAGCTCTGCACCAAGAACAGTTCGCTTATTTCATGTGGCGGACCATCTAGTCATTCAGAAAGCACTGGAGGAGGTTGACTGGGTTACATTGTTGCAGGGTGACAACATTGAGCAATGTACTGATCTTTTTTACGACACCGTAAATAAAATAATAGAACAGCATGTCCTAAAATCTATATCTATAGTCCTAAAAAATATATAAATACCTAATGATCGATATCCTATATGGTATACCAAACCTCTAATTAAAATAATTAAAGAGAAGCTTAAATTCCATAAAAAATGGACAATATATAAAAATAGCTCAGATTATGACACTTTTAAAATACTTAGGGAAAGGCAAAAGTTAATAGAAGCGAAATGTTACAAAGCATTCAATTACAGAGCTGAACGTAAAATTAACATAGATTGCAAGCACTTTTGGTCCTTTATAAAATCCAAAAAGAAATCTGACGATATCCCAGGCACTATGCATTACAATATTCACAGTAGCTCGAATGTTGAGGATGTTTGTGAAATGTTTAATTTGTACTTCCACTCCGTGTTCGAGCCTTCGGATGGTAATATAACGTCAAATAATATTTATGTTGATACATCTCAAAACAGCAACAGTAGTGTCAGTGTGGGTTCCATCGCTTTGTCTTTGGATACTGTTAAAAAATACTTAAACAATCTCAATATAAATAAGGGCTGCGGTCCAGACGGCTTACCACCACAATTTTTAAAGAAATATTCTGATTCCCTGTGTTGTCCCCTATATATTTTATTTAATCTATCACTTCAAACAGGGCGCTTGCCTAACAAGTGGAAAGAGTCACTTGTTATTCCTATCTTTAAATCGGGTAATAAACACGATGTTAAAAACTATCGCCCTATTTCCAAACTTTGCACGGTAGCTAAAATGTTCGAGAAAATAGTGTACGACTCGCTGCTTCCAATTTTGAGATCATCCATAGTTACCGAACAACATGGATTCATAAGTAAGCGTTCAACGGAAACAAATCTCTGCGAATTTATCCAGTTCGTATCTAAGGGTATGGACGATGGATTCCAGACTGATACGGTATATACAGACTACTCCAAAGCGTTCGATTTCCCATTCGAAGTTGATTTGTAAGCTCTATGAGACTGGTATTCATGGGGATTTATTGAGGTGGCTCAAATCCTATCTTCGGGACCGGAGTCAGGCTGTCACGATCAAAGGTTATACGTCCTCTTTCATGCCCATTTCATCTGACGTGCCTCAAGGTTCCCATCTTGGACCTTTACTTTTCCTAGTTTTTATCAATGACGTAGTAAAGATTTTTTGCAACTGTAGATGCTTGATTTATGCTGATGACATGAAGATCTTTAAAAAAATTAATTCAATTTCAGATTGTTATTTGTTACAGGAGGACCTGAATAGACTGGTGACTTATTGTGAAATTAACTCGCTATCTCTAAACGTTAATAAGTGCAACGTTATCTCTTTTACAAGAAAATCAAAACCAATCTGTTTCGATTATAAATTAAATAACTTAATAATCAATAGGTCCAATGGCCTGAGGGATTTGGCTGTTCACCTGGATAGTAAACTTACCTTTAACTCTCACGTTAGCATAACGTCTACCAAAGCTTTCCGCATGCTTGGATTTGTTTTGAGAATTAGCAAAGAATTTACTAGCCCTAAAACTCTTATATTGCTATACAATAGTTTTGTTTGTTCAGCTCTGGAATACGCCTCTACAGTATGGAACCCCCAGTATAACGTCCACATTCAAGAATTGGAGCGAATACAAAATAAATTCATCAAGCGCTTTAGATACCATTTCCCCTCAGCCTCAACTAGTGAAATTATCAGTCTGCAGAACCGCCGTCATATTAGAGACTTAATGTCTCTACAAAGGATTTTAAAAAATTAAATTGATTCACCAGTTCGGTTAGAAAACATATATCTGTTGTGCCCTCGCTTTTCTTCTCGGAAAAAGAAAACTTTTTGGACCCCGAACTCCAAAACAAACTATAATAAAAATAACTTCCTTATTAGAGCATGTAACCTGTATAATAATAATTATTTATTCGCAAATATTGACATCTTTTACGTGTCTTCGCAAAGGTTCCGAAAGGATATCATCAGTGTAGTTTCCAATGCCTAACAATTAAGCATGTTTAGATGTATTTAATGTCACGTATTATTTTAGTTCTGTACAATATTTTCAACTTTTAATTATTACTTACATTTTTTTTCCACCTTTAGTAAGTGTATTCACACCGATCGATATTTCTAATTGTTAACTTTTATAGTGGAAACTTTATTGGTTGATGTGTTTGTAAAATGTATTATTTATTGTCTTATTGTACTGTTTGTTTCCTTAAATTAAAAAAAAAATAAAATTAAAATAAATAAATATCATGAGTAGGCACAATGACAGGATGGAGGTGCAATGATTTACAATTCAATAAGTATCGTAAGACAACAATAATAATTAGGTGCGACGATGAGCACAGCGAGGAGGAGCGGTTAGTTTGTATGCAGGCTATGCAGCGCGAGCTCCAAAAAGATCTCCGTTTGACATGGAGGAATGACGCCTAGCGGGTTACAACACGGATTATGAAAACCAAAACGTCAAGCGTTTCATTGTTAGTTTTGTGTTTTCGTAATATTGTTAATAATATTATGAAAACCAAAACGACTGGCAAAAGATACTTCAGCTAAACAGTGGCTGAACTTTAAAACATATGTAAAAATCAAATTACGTTTGGACATCGTATATTCGAACTTCTGAAAAATGCATTTTCGGTGAAATGAAACAGTTAAAAAAAAACAAAATATGGGGAAGGTTTTCGAATAATTAAAATTCGGAAAAAAAAAAAAAATCGCATTCGTGATAGGTAACCGCCCCGAAGTCATCAAAAACAACTTGTCAAAAATCACAACGAATTTTGTACCAAACCGTAATTATGTCTTATATAAATGCAAATACAAGACTTAAAGGAAGGCAGCTCTTAACACTTGTTGAACTTCAGAAATTGCTGAGAGTTTGGTTGCTTAAACTTAGTCAGGTAGTCTCGTAAATTACAATCTTATGTCACCAAGAGAGGTAACTTTGCAAACTCTTCTTGTTTAGGAAATTAGACATATAAGTATACTGGACAGCATTTACTTAAATGGTTTTGGTTGTTATAATTACACGATTATAAAATATTACAATATAGGAATACTTTATTTACAGGAATATTTACAAACGAACATAAGAAAAATGAATAACAAGCTTTATAGAACATACAAACATAATTAAAAGGTTATTTATCATTGCACTTACGTATGGCAAAGTCGGTGGAGCAGTGGTTAAGGCGCTAACTTCTTGATCTGAAGATCCAGGGTGTGATCCGAATGACTGCCAAATGTAACAATTATTTTTAACAACTTAAGTACACTCAGCCCGCGGCTCTTATAGCCGGTTTACACGCGTTAAGTGGTTAAGTTGGTAACTAAATTTTAACTAAATGTTAAGTTAAAACTTGCATGTAAACAGTCAATTTAGTGACAAGTGGTAACTTAAAATTTAGTACGCAAGTGATTGAACAGATTAGGATTCGTTCTATTTTTCGTATAAGTAGGTGGGCGGGGCTTCTTACTTAACACGTTTGGACGTGATTTTTAGTTAAGTGCATAAGTTGAAAAGCGGGTAGCGGCAAGAGCTTGTATTTATGACGCATTTTCTCTTTTTTTTAATGTAGGAGTGGAGTTAAGTTTCTACTTTAAAATTTGTGGAAGAATATTGAAGGGTGTTAAAATAAAGGCCGTGTACCATAAGTTCCAGCCGCCTTTCGCTCTAGAATGCCGTCATTCCCTATGGTCGAGCCCATACTAGTTTCCGTCTGAAGAAATGAATATCATTTGGAGTTTATCTTTCGTTGTCACGATTCTCGCTCCGATCGCCACGCGGTGCGGACGTGCAAGACCCAGTTCTCCGTTGATCGGTCCCTTCCCGCCATTCCGTGGCGCTCAGTCTACTGACGTCACAGTCTAGCGTGTTGGTTCCGTGCTACGGTTTTCAAGGTTTTTCTACTCCATCTGAGTGCTTTCGAAGTGCGATTTTTCTTTGCGACTAAGCCCCTTAGTCTTCAAAGTGCTGTGCTAAGTTGTGTTGTGCTTATGCTGAGTGCAGTGTTGTGCCCAGCGTAAGTAGTCTGGTTTCAGTGCAAAGGATACTTAACGGTGACAACGAATTTGTACTGAACCAGTCCTTTTTATTTTTATTTATTTCTCTTCTCTATTTTATTTATTTTTCTCCTATTTTCATATTTATTTTTATCATATTTGTGTGTTTTCGTGAGCATTTGTCCTTTCTGTCGGTAAAGGTTGACCCTAACGCGGTCAACTCTTTACCTGCGTACCCTTTTTTAGGTTTCTAGGTAGCGGCCTTCGGCGTACTACGGTTAGTTTTAAGTTATTCTCCCCAGCCCCCCTACCGCTGGTAGGGAGGTTTGCCGCTAGGGTTCGCTAGGTTTTTATTTAGGAATCCTAGGCATTTGTTATATATTATAGGCATACATTATATATTTATATATTACATATTGTAATTCCTAGTCCTCCAATGGACCTTGTTAATATCCTTAAGTCGTTCGCCCAGGCGCTCGCTGCGTCCGGCGTAAGCATACCCGCTGACGCACTAACGCAGGCCTTACAGGCATCTATTGCGTCCCCGGCCCCTCAGGCCTCAACCCAGGCCCCTCAGGCCTCAACCCCGGCCCCTCAGGCCTCCAACGCCCAGACCCCTCAGGTCTATAGCTCTCCCGCTTCTCCCGTTCCATCCAAAATGGACTGCGCGTCGGTCTCATCCTCGCAATCATCCCGTAGGAAGCGTACCGCTCCCGGGAGCGATTCAGACTCCGCCGCGTCCGAAGCTTCGTCTGTCGCCGCCACCTTAACCGGCTCTCCTGAGCCCGCGTTCCAATTAGTTACCAAACGCTCTAAGAAGCGTTCGAAAAAAGCCGCGGTGTCTTCAACACCCGAGCCAACCCCGTTGTCTTCTACACCCGCCCCCGCGCCGCTCATGTCACTCGAAGTGACCGTGTCTCCGTCGGTCCCATCGAAGCCAGCGTCGCGCTGCGCTCCCGTCCCGCCGAAACCTCAGCTCCCTCCGCCCGTCTGCCTGCGTGAAAAAGCGCGTTGGACCGCGGTTTCTAACTTGTGCAAAGAGCACAAAATTAATTACTTAAAAGCCGCCAACGCTGGCGATAATTGTATCGTCGTCGACGGTCGCGACTTGAATTTTTATTGAAAAATTCAAGTCGCGACCGTCGACGACTTCCACGTGTTCACCAGGTTACTTTCTTTAAGACAAATCGCGTATCACACCTACGCCCTCCCGGAGGAGCGTAAGATCCGCGCAGTACTACGGGGCGTCCCGTTCGAACTCAGTAACGAAGACATTCTCGAGGACCTTAAGTCTCAGGGTTTCCCGGCCACAGCAGTGCACAAGATGCACTCCAACCGCGGTAGGCGCTTTCCGTTAGCTTTAGTTATCTTGTCGAATACTCCCAACTCGAGGGAGATCTTTAGAGAGGCTCGCACAATTTGCGGACTCTCAAACATCTCCGTCGAGCGTCCCAACCCCCGCGGTCATCCTGGGCAGTGCCACCGCTGCCAACTATATGGCCACGCAGCGGCTAACTGTTCAGCTCCCCCCAGGTGCGTAAAGTGCCTAGATCCCCACATTACTAAGGAGTGCACTCGCACTCCCGAATCCACTTCCCCCCCTGCCTGTGTGCTGTGCGGCCAGTCCGGCCACACAGCAAACTACAGGGGTTGCCCGCGCGCTCCGCGCTTCACCGTCAAGAGGGTCCCGCCTAAACCGGCGCCGCCGCTCACCTCCGCTAACTTCCCGCCGCTGCGCAACCGGGGTCCCCCGGAAGCAAAGCCCGTTCAGCCGACGCCTACTCCGGCTCTGTCTTGGAGGCAGCGTCCGGCAGTCCCGCCTGCACCTTCCCGACCCATCCCAGCTCCTGTAGCTTCCGTAGGGCCGCGTCCTTCTCCGTCATCCGCACCTCAGTCGTCGTTGGCTGAGGACATGAAGACCGTGTTCGACGTTATTCAAAACGTCGATATTAACGAAATTTCCGTGCTCGCACACAAACTGCGAGCCGCCCGCTCTCCTCAAGAGCGTTTATTCGCGTTAGCCGAGCATCACTCGCTCCTAAGTTCGTTGTAAATTCTTTTATATTCGTATAAATTCGTAAATAATAAATTATAATGTCTAGACCCGCGAATCCCGCGTCCAGTCGTATTAAACCCAAGGGCTTATCCCTAGTATCTTTTAACGCTCGTAGCCTTAACACCAACCTTCCCGAAATTAAACTGTTCCTTCAGAACAAAGAACCTGACTTATTCCTTCTCCAGGAGACATGGCTAACTCCAAACCGCTCCAGGGGATTCGCTATACCTAAGTACGTGTATATTCGTAACGATAGGCCCAACTCCGACGGTTTCGGCGGCACCGCTATATATTACAAAAGAGGCTTCCACTGCTGTCCTCTGCCTACTCCTCCTCTCCTCAACATGGAAGCCACTGTGTGTAGATTGGCTATGACTGGTCATCCGACCATCATCATAGCTTCAATCTACATACCTAGTGGTACCAGACCAATCCGCAGCGACTTTGAGGCCATTCTCGCCCTCGGCCATTCAGTCATTATGTTCGGAGACTTTAACTCCAAACATACTGACTGGACGTGCCTATCGACTAACACCAGCGGTATCGCTCTCCTCGACATCACTAACTCCCTTGACCTAGACGTCATATCCCCCATCACTCCCACTCACTATCCCAACAACCCGTCCTACTCTCCTGACATCCTCGACTTTGCAATTATCAAGCGAATCAATCTTGATCTAAGGTCTATCGAACCGCTCGATGACCTAGGCTCCGACCATCGCCCCGTTTCCCTCGTGCTAGGACCACCGAACGATAACGTCTCATCTCCTAAGACCTTTACCAACTGGAAAGGTTTTAAAAATACGTTAGTTTCAGCTTTAGAGGCTCCGAACTCTCCACTCGCGATCTCTCCCGAACAATTAGATAGCCCGGATAAAATCGATTCATTAGTAAATTCTCTCACTGATGCTATCAACTCAGCCATCAGTGACAACGAAAAGGTTGCTAAGCAAGGCAAACCCACGCTTCCCTTAGCCGTTAGCAATCTTATTAAAGCTAAAAACGCGGCTCTCCGGAGAGCCAAGAAATATCCCACGCCCGCCTATAGAACAGCTGCGAATCAGCTTCAACGTAAAGTTAGGTCTTGCCTCGCGGAACTCCGAGACGCTCAGATGAACGATCTCATGGCGAATATCTCTCCGTCCCACCAAGCGTACTATAGCATGGCCCGAGCCTTACGCGTAGACATCGTCTCTCACGTTCCTCCTCTCACTTGTCCCGATGGCACTACTGCCTTCGAAGTCGAAGAGAAAGCCGAATGCTTCGCCGATAGCATTGCCGCACAATGCTCGCCCAGCACGCAACCTGCTGATCCCTCAAACATCCAGGCGGTGGAGGACGAAGTCCTTCGCAGAGAATCTCTCCCCATCACCGCCGACCCTGTCACAGTCTCTAATGACGAAATCTTGCTTCTCATTAGAAATCAAAAGTCCAAAAAGGCTCCGGGTGCGGATGGAATTTCCAACCACGCACTTAAGCACCTACCTCAACAGATGCTTACCTTGTTAGCTATCATTTTCAATGCCTGCTTCGACCATAGCTACTTTCCAAAAGCTTGGAAAGAAGCGACAGTCATAGGCATTCCCAAGCCGGGCAAACCTCTGAACGTCCCGGCTAATCACAGACCCATCAGCCTCCTCAAGGCAATGTCTAAACTTCTCGAGAGAGTCATACTCTCTCGAATGCGGAACCATCTGTTTCCAACGGATGGCGATCCTCTCATTATTCCCCATCAGTTCGGCTTTCGCGCTAAACACTCCTGCCCTCAGCAAGTCCACCGAATCGTCGAGTATATACTTGACGGGTTCTATCCGCGTCGTTATAAAACAGTCACAGTTTTCTTTGACGTAGCCAAGGCTTTCGATAAAGTCTGGCACAGCGGTCTCGTTTATAAACTCTACAAGATAGGCTTACCGGATCGCCTAGTCAGGTTAATAGCGTCGTTTCTCAAAGACCGTACGATTCGATTTAAACACGAAGGCACGCTTTCTGCACCTCGTCCCATAAAGGCTGGAGTCCCTCAAGGCTCAGTCCTCGCCCCTCTGCTGTACACCGTGTACACCAACGACATTCCCATCCCGCCGAAAGGCGTCGAACTCGCCCTCTTTGCTGACGACACCGCACTCTATACCAAAGGCCACAGTGTTCGGCACCTTGTAACCAGACTCCAAAAGGCCGTAAACGCCCTTGGTGCATGGTTTCAACAATGGCGCATCGATGTGAACCCTGAAAAGAGTTCCGCGATGCGCTTCGACCACAAACGCCGTCGTCCCGATGGCGATCCCCACGTTCGAATGTTAGGCATTCCCATCCCCTGGAAGCGCAGTACTAAATACTTAGGCGTCACATTAGATCCGACGCTTTCTTTCAAGCCACACGTCGAAAGAGTTTCGAAACTCGCTCGTCACTATTTAGTCGGCCTAATTAGCATGTTAGGTAGAAAAAGTAAAATGTCCTTCAGAAACAAACGTACACTTTACAAGGTCTGCGTTAGACCCGTCATGACGTATGCCTCGCCAATCTTTGCCCACGCCAAACCCTCCCTCCTGCACAAACTGCAGGTAGTTCAAAACCTTTTTTGCCGCCGGGCCACAAACGCACCGTGGTACGTGCGTAACGCGGACTTGCATAGAGATCTTGAACTGCCTACAGTACAACAACATCTCAAAACACTCTCTGAAGCGTTTTTCAAACGCTCCGAAACCCATCCCAATCCTCTAGTTCGTGATTCAGTCTCATTTACTACTCCTGTGTTAGACTCGAAGTTCAAAGTCGCTAGGCCTAGAAATGCGCAAGCGTACTCATCCACCAGACTGTCACGCGATCTCGAGGCCCTTCTGGCCGCAAATTCTAATTCTAACGTAAATTCTAATTCTAACGTAAATCCTAATTCTAACGTAAATGCGAATTAATTCAATTTTATTTTGCAATTTTTTATTTTTTTTTATTTTATTTTCTATTATTGTTTTCATTTTGAGCACCTTCAGTGCTACGTATTAACCTTCAGTGCTATGTAATCCCAGCGGGTGACCCCTTCTGGGCCCCGCTAGCGCGGCCTCTTTCTCCAATTGGCCGTCGCTCAGATGAAGGCTGAGTGGCAAAAATGCACGAGCCGACAGGGGGTTTTTAGTGGGTATGGTCCTGGTAGGCGTCGGGACGAGTCCCACATAACTTTGGAATCGCGCCAGAGTATGCGTCAGGGCATTTTTATCCTCCTGCCCTTCCCGCGGAGGGGAACAAAAAAAAAAAAATTCGTTTTCACAGTTTGAGTGTTTACTGAAAATTAAATATTGTCGATGAAAGTTAATGTTGAAACTAAAGCTTTATGTGTATTTTAATGAGGTAAATTTTGATTAGAAAGCCACCGTTATTCAACATCAATATGAAAAATTTGTGTCAGTTATTATTTTTAAGAATTAAGAAGTTTCAAAACACAATATTTGCTACTTCCACTAAACGAATACTCATGTAACAAATAAACTACATAATACAATATTTAATCATAAAAAAAAACAACAATCACTCTATTATATCTGTAAAAAGCGTATGTATGAAGAAAAAATTTGCAGCCATATTGCACCAACAAGTCAGATTTAGTTATGAATTTGGAACCGAAGCCTTAATATTATTTTACTACAATTTTTCATCTTCGCTCTAGCGCTCTAGCCTGCAGCCGGACCACGGTTTTCCATTAATCCACGGTCAGAACACGTGAACGCTTCATATAATTAAATATTTGAATGTTTTTATCATAATAACCACTACTGCTTGAAAAATTGCAAGAACAACTCAACCAATCAAGGTAAGAAAGAAAATTTCTCCCGAAAACATTCATCTTATAAAATAACGAAACATTTTTAAACAATGTCTTCTGTATAATTAAGCTTTGTTGACATTTTATGTATGCAATAACTTTGTATTGCCACATACACTCTTTTAAAACACACATTATTTATTCTAAAATCGACTGGAGCTAAATTCTCATTTCTCATCGCAAAACTGTAGTTAATTTATTCCCACCTTTTCAGTTTTATGCAACTGGCAACCGTTTTGAGAAAATGAGTGAGGCCCAAAATGGTGGATGTGAAAATTTATCAAGTTGACAATCCGTGCGTTTTGGCAGTATCGTTTCAGTGAAATTCTTGACTACTGACAATATATCGTTATCACAATATACTTTGGTTGAAGTTTTTATGGAAGTCTTCGGGGATAACTTTTAGTTAACATTGTATTTTTTTGTTATGCTTTCAACATATATAAGAGGCTCAAATCACGAGTTTTTCATTTTTTTACTTTGTCATTGCCAGCATACGAGCAATCCGATGCCCAAAAACATCATGAATCGTAGATATAATATAGATTTTTAAATAAAATCGCCGGTGCACAGCCACGTGAACGTGGTAATAACCACGTTCAAACAAAAAAGAAAGGCCAGCTGTTTTATGAATGTAGCAAGCTTTGCTGTTGCTATCAGCAAAGTTAACAACAAATCGTTTATAAATAGTAAAGACGTCGTACTCGCAAATTACTTAGAGGCCTGCTGCAAGGTAAACAATAAGGTACGTTCACGAACTCAGTTACATTTTATCCATGCTTAAAATAGTTATTTGCAATCAAAATACCTACTGAGATTCAATAACTTTCGGAATGGCATTCTGGCAGTGAGCTGCCAATAACCGTTGGCTGACTTGAGGGAATCTCAAATACTTACCTAAGATTGCTTTACAGTGCCAAGAGAGGTAGATGGTAGATTTTAGGATTTACCATAAGGGGTTCTTGGTTTCAATATATAAAAACCTGGTTTTGTTTAGGAGAGGTGATTCAAGTAAAATCCGTAGTATTATATTTACATATGCGTAATGTGAAAATTACATGAAAGTACCAAAATTTAAAAGATTTCGTATGCCTCTATCACCTCATAAAACTACAAAAAATTTGCCCTCTAGGTTGAGCTGGTGTGTCTCAAAGATCTCTATTAGAATATTCTTATCTATGTATAATAATCTAGAAGAGATTTTGCATGTTTAAGTGTATTCTTAGTACATATACAATTTATACATGTACCTATATATTCTGATAAAAGGGTCATATTTTAAATCTGTGCGTAGTTATATTTTAAAAATTCTCACATAACGTTCAAAGATAGATTTGAAGATAGACTCTTTAACTATTAATTATTTATCTAAAAAGGTTGTTATTTAAATGACAAAAAATGTTAAACAATGTGTAAGATTGTACTAAAACTAAATACTAAAATGTTTATATTGTGAATGCCAAACAAAAGACTGGCAAAAACTATATAAAAATATAATGTACTAACTTTTTGTTTCATTATAATTAGTATTGCCATTAAATATGATAATTAAGTATATTTAAGCGTGATAAACGCAGAAAATAAAAGGGACAAAATTTTCTTATTTAAACCGGACCAAAGTATAATGGACTAAATGGGTACATTCAATGATATTACGGTTAGTTTACTAAAAGACGTTGCCCGTGTTATGTAGCGCAGATAAAAATGAGTTGGGCTGGATTCCAATTTGTTAATTAGCTCTTTTCTTGAAATTCATCAAACGTTCGTTAGATTAATTAAAATGAGGATTTCTTTGGTCCAAATATAAACTTGTATCAGATTGATTTGAATTTATGAATCAAAAAATTTCCTTTTTCCAGATTTAGCTAGTTATTAACGTGATTTCTAAAATTTTTAAGCAAAACGATGAACAGAACCTGAGTTGTTTGAGCTATGTAGCGATCTTTTTGATTATATGCTTGCAAAGTTTTAACCTACTACAGGAGATTGTACATGTCCCTACTAAATTAACTACTCACATTCAAGGTAAGTGTACCCTGAAAAACTCCATTCGGTGTTGATCTAATCACATGCATGATAAATAAATATGCGTATCACTCTTACCTCTCGTCTAGAGAAGTCCTAATCTTACTTGACTCCCTGAGGAGGGTGGTGGCAGTGGAATTAATCACTGGTAATAAAGATACCTTATGTAACTTAATATCTCAGAGAAATGACAACTGGCACAGATATAATTATGATTCTTGCGATTTAGTCGATTGTAATGGTTCTTTGATGAGATTGGTAGGTCCGTTAATTTGACTTACATATTCAACATAAATAAATAGATATATGCTTTTAGCTTTTTGCTTTCTTTTTGTAACTTTGTGAGAACTACGCATTTTAAGCCAACTTATGATCATCAACGTTTGCAGTTCAATTAATCAAAAAAGTATCTGCCAGGCTACTACATTTACTTTAAACGCACCGAATTAGATATAGTTTACCGGAGAAACCAATAAAAGCCAATCGTTGTGTTCCACGAGGCTAACTTTAACTTTAACCTACTAATTATTTTTTTTTATAATACTCGTATTATAAAAAAAATTGAAATAAAAGATAATGAGCAATCACGGAATTCCCTCAGGTTGGATTGCTTGGATTGATTGGTTGGATGCTTTGTAAAGTAATTATGGATGTTGTCCAATAAAAGTGCTTGCAGCCAAACTATAAGTTGGATTGTGAATAGACTTGAGCACCATGTATCGCAGACATACGATGCAGCTCGTCCGGGATCATAGGTTAAAATTATACAGAATTTCAGTTGAAAATCACGTCATTGTATGGAGCCATTTTGTATTCGGGTAATTATTAAGCAAGAAGAGGCTAATGCGAATTAACGCCGGGCCACATACTTGGCACTCGGCGGGTCCGAGAGTTAAACACGAGGTGATAATGCGAATTAGAGTTTCGCAGTAGGATGTGTAGTAGGAAATATTTATGACGACTAACCACGATACTAATAATACTGATTTAAATTTTTATTACCTAGCACAAAACCGTTTTCCAGATAACATAAATTTTAAGAGGTTTATGAAAGTTAAGTATTTTTCCTGCCATATTTCATGCTAGATTATCGCTTATTAATTCATTGTGTGGTATTTTATTTGAAATATTGAGGAATTTCATTTTATTACTAGTGCTTTATTTTGCACGAATGTATTTAATAAATAAGGCCACGGATTTGAATGTCAGTTGGTAGTGATCACGAGTAGTAGCCTTACATCGTTGCCAGAGTATGTATGTATATTGTGCGTGAGCCTCGAGTCACGCACAATATACATCCAAAGTAAAGATCTTGATTTACGAGTCAAATAGATTGATGTTTATTTTTCTAAGTTTAAAAAGTGTATAAAAACGTTTAACAAGAAAAATGTTTAAAGCGACTACACATGAATACTGATCAAAAGGAGACATCTTCTTTTCGGTTAGCGATGTACCTACACCAATCATGAAAAAAATTTGTTAACACATGAAAATTATTCAAAAAATTATCATTCAAAATTAATCAAGTGCTCTCTCCAGATGATGTTTCAAAATTCTGCTTTGTTAAACGAAATTACGAAATAACATGTATACCATTGAATTTGTGATAACTTGTTGTCTCTCTATTCCGTAGTTTGATCAGATCCGTTTGTAGAACTAGAGCTGTCTGTAAGGTTTCAACAGTCGATGTGCACTATTAGTTACAACGTGGTATGTATACCTTAACAACTTTCACTGATGTTTAATGATCGATTACAAAGATCATACTCAACTCGACAATAAAGATCAACTCGTTTCGGCAACCCAGAATAATCAAAATTTCCTTTTACGCATTATCAATTACTTAATCAAATTGGCCGTTTTAGAAATAAGCCTGCACATACAAACAGACAAACAATTAAAATACCAAAAATTTGGTTTGGATTCTGTTATACGTTATTAAAAACTCCCAGTAATAGTCTTTTCAAAATATCTTCCACGTACAGTTTTCGATCGGATACAGTTTTATTACATGTATAGATTACATTTGCTAGCTATTCGATTTCATATTAATTTCATGAATACCTTTTAAAAGCTAATTTAAAATAAAGAGGAACAACATTAGTCCATTAAGATGTTTCTGTCAATACAACTAACCTTTTATCAATTCCGCGTCCAAATGTAGCATAAATGCTCTTAAGTCTCACGAAAGGTTCTACGAGTATTGTAAGTAAAAGCCTCAAGTTGAGATCAGAAAGCAGTTCCCATATAGGGAAAAAATTAATGTTGCCGATAATGTCCCGTAAATAAATTTAAATAAAACATCGAAAATCGCGGAAAGGTCCTATATTTTCAGTAATAATATACATTTCATTAGAACGGTACTTCACCTTTTACGTGATATTTTAGCACTTACCTGTTCTTGCAATAGAAATATGTATAGTTGGAGAGGTATTATCTTCTAAGATAACAGAAGGTGAAGTTTGAATGGCTTTCAATTTCACTGTAAGCGTAAAGGATAATTGCTCAAATTTCTATCAACCAAATTGCTTTTAGTTAGATGTCGCATTTATTTGAATGGTTGTAATATAATAATATAGTAGTAGTAATATTCAATGGATGTGAATATCAATATCTTACGTAATAATTTAAATGGAGAGAACGCCTTAAAAATTTTACTTTATTAAGGTTTTTGGTCGGTGTTTAGAAGAATATTGCAGTTCTTGTTGTTCATAACACATCGGTTTCTTATAAAACAGAGCACTGTGCTTATGAAGTTAATATATAAAAATATGATTAAACGAGATAAAATCCGATTAACAAGTGTTTTATTTAATGTATTTAATGTTGGGTAATAAACGTACAGTTATATCAAAACATAAGGAGATTTCTAAAGAGTTCTAAGCCTCGTTGGGGAACTGTTGAAACGGAGAGACAAAAAATGAATAAATTTAACGTTCTGAAATATTAATCAGCAATATTATTTTCTTTAATTTTATCAATCTGGTGTTTAATCGAAATTCAATTAATTTTACTGTAACATAATAAACATTTAAAAAGTGTTTTATTTATTAAACAAATATAGCAAGATCGATGCATAGAACTCAAAAACCATAGTTTTTATTTCTGGAATTATATTTCTTATAATTTTTATTTCAGGAACAAATTTAATAGTTTTATAGTTAAACATTAACAGCAATAAATGAAGGAAAACCTAATATTTTTAACAAGGCGTTGTCACGAGATTTCATCTTGCGATGTGATAATACAACTAATTTCCAAAAAAATTAACTATAATGTCCCTAATACCAAGGAGGCTCGTTATCGAGATATTCAATATTTTTGGTGTTGTTCAAATGCTCGATAACGAGCCTCCTTGGTATTAGGGACATTATAGTTAATTTTTTTGGAAATTAGTTGTATTATCACATCGCAAGATGAATACGTCGAATTGCAAGTCACCCTGTGCATTATATAAGAATAATATTTTAGCAGGATGTTCTAATATAATAAATCAATTACATTCAAACGCGTCAGAAGTTTTTTCATTTCGATAACTTGATAGCGAAACGAAGAATGCATTGCACAGGAGTATAGTAACATTACTTATTCTATTTTTACAAAAGAATCATCCTGCAAGAACTTTAGACATCAAGCAAATCAAGTAGGCGTACAAACTGTTGTCAGAGTCGCTACGGATGGTCTCCTTGAACGTAGGTTTAATGACTTGCAGCCTCCGGTATGACTCCGTTAAAAAGGCTTCAGTGTCATGATAGGTTGAAACCATACGTAATTATTATATAATTTTATAGAAATCTCACAGCCCCAAAGGGTAACCTATCATGTTTTCGAAACTTTCTTGCTCGCATTTCAATTGTTCGGAAACGGTAATACGATATTTCAATTGCAAGAATGATTATTTTATACAAGTATTTTTCTCATAAACTTATTTAACATATATTTCGCATACTATAAAAACGGTTGAACAATTATCAGAATTACTTTTTGCCGTTTGACAGATGTTTTACTTACCATACTTTAAATAACTAGAATTACTTTATCGACATAATACTCGATATGCCCATCGAGCTTTAATGAATTTTGTTGTCACACATCATTTGCATAATTATCTGAACCGAAAATGACATCGGCAATTAGAAAAAATAATAGTAATAATAAGAGCAGGACAGAACTAAAGCCGCAAGGAACAAAGCCTGCCAAATTTTGAAAAGTATATAATAGTAAGTACAGAAATTGACCGAAATCGTGCACACTTTGTAAGATAAACTCTTTATAACATTGCAGCGACAAATGCTATTCAAATTGATACCGATATTTACCGATCGTTAGCTTCAATATTAGATTGATATTTACACTCTTGCCTATCGATTTAATTTAGCAGTAAGGGATGTTTTAAGATAATATATATAATAAATATCATGAGCAGACACAATGACAGGATGTAGGTGCAATGATTTACAATTCAATAAGTATCGTAAGACAACAATAATAATTAGGTGCGATGATGAGCGCAGCGAGGAGGAGCGGTTAGTTTGTATGCAGGCTATGCAGCGCGAGCTCCAAAAAGATCTCCGTTTGACGTTTCAGGAGGCTTACATAGAGGAATGACGCCTAGCGGGTTACAACATGGATTATGAAAACCAAAACGTCAGGCGTTTCATTGTTAGTTTTGTGTTTTCGTAATATTGTTAATAATATTATGAAAACCAAAACGACTGGCAAAAGATACTTCAGCTAAACAGTGGCTGAACTTTAAAACATATGTAAAAATCAAATTACGTTTGGACATCGTATATTCGAACTTCTGAAAAATGCATTTTCGGTGAAATGAAACATTTAAAAAAAAAACAAAAATATGGGAAAGGTTTTCGAATAATTAAAATTCGGAAGAAAAAAAATTCGCATTCGTGATAGGTAACCGCCCCGAAGTCATCAAAAACAACTTGTCAAAAATCACAACGAATTTTGTACCAAACCGTAATTATGTCTTATATAAATGCAAATACAAGACTTAAAGGAAGGCAGCTCTTAACACTTGTTGAACTTCAGAAATTGCTGAGAGTTTGGTTGTTTAAACTTACTCAGGTAGTCTCGTAAATTACAATCTTATGTCAGCAAGAGAGGTAACTTTGCAAACTCTTCTTGTTAAGGAAATTAGACATATAAATATACTGGACAGGATTTACTTAAATTGTTTTTGGTTGTTATAATTACACGATTATAACTGTGGTGTTTAGGAAAAAGGGGATAAGTCGTATATATCAACTTTATAGTAGGCCCTTAAAACTAAATTGTGGCCAGCGCGGTTAAGGAATTTGTAAGATAATTCCAGAAATTATCAACACACTCTTATTTTGCAATACTCCTTATGTTTCTTTAGGTTTAAGTTATTATGCAAACTACATGATTTATGATTTTTTTTAATATAACGCAAAATATTTGACTCAACCCCTTTTTCTTTACTATAAAACGTCAATAGTCATGCATCAAGAAACATGACTCCAAGATCGATTCCTAATTTTAATTTTAAAAAGTAGTTTTTTTAATATTACAGGATAAGTAATAGAAATAAGAACAATAATTAATAATCAGAGCAAATTTAATTATCAATAAAATCTTCCAAATCTGGATCATCAACAGTATTTCGTTCTGTAGTAGGTAGAGATCTATAAAACTCATGGCAATCGTTTTCGATTAAATGCAAAATACTGAGAAGATCCTTCTTTTTTTCTTCAGAAATGGGCATTGGACCATTATAACATTTTTGAGGTTGTAAGTCAGTGTCAGTCTCACACAATTGTGTTTGGAACTTGACTGTTCCTGTTTCAAATTGTCCAGAAAAACAGAACCATTTCACGTCATGCCATACAAATTTTTCGCCAGAACTGTCTATTTTTCGGAGCTGAAGGGGACCCTTATACAATAGTGCATAGTTTAGAAACAAACTATTATTCATCACAATTACGCTTATATTTTTATTGGTACCCCTTACTAGGTTGTACCAGTCTCTAGGTAAATGAATACTCATACCGGTGGTCTTCTTTTTGCGCTCAATTTGTGCATGAACTGTGTCACATTCCATGTGAGTATGACCAGGTACTAAAAACTCGTGCTCAATTTTGATGTCAGGGCGAAGTTTTGTTAAGCACAGGAACATAGCCACAACATGGCTGTTTTTATTCTGCCCACCACATGTATCCAAATAAAATGTGATTTCTTTTATATCTGGCGGTAAATTGAAAATGAAATGAAATAAGCACGAAGCTATTTGATTGGCCCCACGACCACCATCAGCTTCGTGCCACATGTAGCAATAGCTTTTTTTAGTAAAACAATCGTATATAGTTAAGTTAAAAGTCCAAAGAAGACGCTTGTAAAATACTATATTAGTCTGGAGGAATGGTGTGCCTAGGCATTGCTGGAGATCAAAACTGTAAACTCTCTTGGAATCAGAACATTTTTGTTTGTCAGTTTTTTTAATTTCAAAAGCAGTATCAGCCTCTGCTTGATGAGTATGCAATTGCTTTTTGAAATCTGCAACATCTTGATGAGGTGCAACTTTGATCTTCATATTAAAAGAATCACACGTGTTACATGTATCTAGGGATGGTTTTTTAAATGATAATCCCATAGACCGAAATACTTTGCCAAAGAAGCCGTATGAAACGGGATTTGACATCTTTACTTTGTACATATCGTACATAATTGAAATAGATAAACCAGTTGGTAGGTATTTCTTTTCTGTGTGTCTTCGGCTATAATGTGATTCGTATACCGGATATGAATTAATGTGGTCTTTTATGGCTTGAATCCTATCCTCAGAAATTTTATTTGGGGGCACACTTGAACCTCTTTTATCAGGTGTTACAATACCTGACAACTTCTCAGATTTTTTTTTGTGATTATTTCAATAGCTTTACTAGTGATAGCGAATGTCTTTAGGAAGCAGAGTTTGCAAACTTGAGTCATATTACCATTCAACCTCAAGTGATAAGCATGATTAATCATTCGAGGCTTAGGGTCTTTATCTGTGCAACGTAATCGTTGTGTCTTTTTTGTACGTCCAATATTAAACTAGCTAAGTAATCAGTCCGTATATTATAGTCACCGATTGACCACAGCTCCTTGCACAGTGTTTCTTGATCTTGTCTAGTTATTTTCTCGCTACATTTCATCCGACAATCTGATAATGCAGTAACCCTTCTTTCTTCTACTACTTTCCCAGATTTTGTTTCATACCGCTCACCCTTATTGCGTTTTGTCTGAATAATTTTCCGCTTATTAGATCTTTGTCTTCTACGGCTCGCTGTAACGACGATGTTTTCTGGTTCTACATCATGGTCATCTGATGAAGAAAAAGTTGTGGAAACATTGGTTTCATTGGTAGGGTTAAACGTTCTGTCATGAACACTGTCATCGGAGTCAAAATCTATTTGGTTGGTTGATTCAGCCTCAGTGTTATTAGAGTTTACTTGTGATGACGTAGATGGTTGAGCTGTAAAGACCAAAATAGTGTTAGTTTACTACATAATAAAAATAATGTGTTAGACTGTGTGTCAATGAAAACGTCGCTACTTTCACTACCAGGTCACTACCAAGGTTGAATGGTTATGCTTTGACAGTTTGGTTTCCTATCTATATCAGCCTGGATACATTACTGCTGGACAAAGGCCTTGCCCAAAGATCTCCACGGCGTTTGATCTTACGCTGCCCTTAACGATCGCTTCCCAGGACTCTAGGACTTTACTGCCCCAACGATGATTCTTGGTCAGACTCAGTATCTACATGAGCATATTGATAGCATTAGTAAAACCTACCTATAAAACTCTGGCTACAACTTGGTTCTAAACTCGTAAGTGTCGTAATAGATTGTGTATTACGATCAGAAAGTCTAAAGTCATCGTCATCAGCATTTATTTCTGGAATAAAATACTAATATCATTACAAAATTACAATTATTTAATTTTGATTATTAATTTACTATCATTATTATACTTATATAGATACAACAATATACTCACCAATGATTTTTGACCTATTGCTATGTTCTAATGCTAAATCTGATTAAGTGTCTGTAACTCAGTCTCCGAACCGTTAGATCCTGTTAACTTGAAATTGGCTTCAAAATCAGTAGGAGCTGTTGGTTCTAATCCCAAATCTTTTAGAGTAATGAGTTGTGATTCACTCTCAAATTCACGAGATGTAGTAAGCATAGAATTTGGTTCCATTAAATAGCTAGAAGCTGTTGGTTCTAATGCGTCGATGAAACTCTGTTGCTGTGAGTCTGTAAAAAATAGGTCTAAATTCGTATTTAATTTAAAAAAAAAAACTTGAAAATAACATCACTCACACCACTTGCCACATTTTCAAATGGCTAAAATCAATCACTGTTATTTACCTTTAATGTTATGATTATGATTTTCGTCATTATGTTCTTTCTGCAAAGCAGCTATTAACAATCTTCCTTTACGCGTCAAATTCAAACTATTATAAGCGCCAACTTGAACTCCTGAAAGTAAATAAGGATTATACTTCGAGGTAGGTATTCAATACACCAACACACCAATAAAATATATAGTAGTAAGTTGTTCATCTATCTATCCATCAGTATTTTAAATCCACTGCATGACCTTCTATAGGGTTCATCATATTTCACATCATCAGCCGGCTCCGGCTACCGGCTTAAGGCAGTCCAGTCAGCAAGTGGAAAAGATAAAAACTTATTTGTGTAGTGTAGGTTACCCACCTAGGTATTTATAATCGTAGGTATTACGCCCGGCCGTGTAAACAGATATGATGTTACAACAAACAACAACAAAAGGTTCGTACCTTCATAAATCTGTAAATACTAATAATAAAACACATATACATACCTTTCTTATTATTATCCATGATCATAGATATTTTACAGACTACTCAGTTTCAATAAATATCAATATATCACTCATTAACTCGAATTCGATGCACAAATCACAAGTTTTGACATGATACTATTAAAACGCGCGAAAACAAGCGCACCGATGATGTACCTACAAAGCCCCCGCCTCGCCCCGCGTAAAGGGAATGACTTGACTTAACTCGTTTTTCCGTGTTAAAACGTGGTGTGAATGTTTGCTTGTTTGAATGGAATAAGGTGATAGGTGGAGTCGACTCATTTTGTTTGTAAAAAAAAATATACATCGCATAAGTCTCATTTTGCTTTTAAGTTCAATTAACCAGATTATGCCAAGTTTACGACTTATCTCTTTTTTACCTAAACATTAATAGCATGTTAATCACAAGTATGTAAAAATCCCATTTTGTCAAAATTTTGACTCATCCCCTTTTTCCTAACCACCACAGATAAAATATTTAAATGTAGGAATATTTTATTTACAGGAATATTTACAAACGAACATAAGAAAAATGAATAACAAGCTTTATAGAACATACAAACATAATTAAAAGCTTATTTATCATTGCACTTTTACGTATGGCAAAGTCGGTGGAGCAGTGGTTAATCCGCTGACTTCTTGATCTAAAGATCCAGGGTGTGATCCGGATGACTGCCAAATGTAACAATTATTTTTAACAACTTAAGTACACTCAGCCCGCGGCTTTTATGGCCGGTTTACACGCGTTAAGTGGTTGATTTGGTAACTAAATTTTAACTAAATTTTAAGTTAAAACTTGCGTGTAAACAGTCAATTTAGTGACAAGTGGTAACTTAAAATTTAGTACGCAAGTGATTGAACGGATTAGGATTCGTTCTATTTTTCGTATAAGTAGGTGGGCGGGGCTTCTTACTTAACACGTTCGGACGTGATATTTTAGTTAAGTGCATAAGTTGACAAAGCGGGTAGCGGCAAGAGCTTGTATTTATGACGCATTCTCTCTTTTTTTTAAATGTAGGAGTGGAGTTAAGTTTCTACTTTAAAATTTGTGGAAGAATATTGAAGGGTGTTAAAATAAAGGCCGTGTACAATAAGTTCCAGCCGCCTTTCGTTCTAGAATGCCGTCATTCCCTATGGTCGAGCCCATATTAGTTTCCGTCTGAGGAAATGAATACCGTTTGGAGTTTATCTTTCGTTGTCGCAGTTTGAGTGTTAACTGAAAATTTAAAATTGTCGATGAAGGATACACTTGAAACTTAATCTTTATTTGTATTTTAATGAGGTAAATTTTGATTAAAAAGCCACCGTTATTCAACATCAATATGAAAAAATTGTGTCAGTTATTATTTTTAAGAATTTAAAAGTTTCAAAACACAATATTTGCTACTTCCACTAAACGAATACTCATGTAACAAATAAACTACATAATACAATATTTAATCATAAAAAAAACAACAATCACTCTATTATATCAGTAAAAAGCGTATGTGAATGAGAAGAAAAAATATTGCAGCCATATTGCACCAACAAGTCAGATTTAGTCATGAATTTGGAACCGAAGCCTTAATATTATTTTACTACAATTTTTCATCTTCGCTCTAGCGCTCTAGCCTGCAGCCGGACCACGGTTTTCCATTAATCCACGGTCAAAACACGTGAACGCTTCATATAATTAAATATTTGAATGTTTTATCATAATAACCACTACTGCTTGAAAAATTGCAAGAACAACTCAACCAAAACAATCAAGGTAAGAAAGAAAATTTCTCCCAAAAACATTCATCTTATAAAATAACGAAACATTTTTAAACAATGTCTTCTCCATAATTAAGCTTTGTTGACATTTTATGTATGCAATAACTTTGTATTGCCACATACACTCTTTTAAAACACACATTATTTATTCTAAAATCGACTGGAGCTAAATTCTCATTTCTCATCGCAAAACTGTAGTTAATTTATTCCCACCTTTTCAGTTTTATGCAACTGGCAACCGTTTTGAGAAAATGAGTGAGGCCCAAAATGGTGGATGTGAAAATTTATCAAGTTGACAATCCGTGCGTTTTGGCAGTATCGTTTCAGTGAAATTCTTGACTACTGACAATATATCGTTATCGCAATATACTTTGGTTGAAGTTTTTATGGAAGTCTTCGGGGATAACTTTTAGTTAACATTGTATTTTTTTGTTATGCTTTCAACATATATAAGAGGCTCAAATCACGAGTTTTTCATTTTTTTACTTTGTCATTACATTACATACGAGCAATCCGATGCACAAAAACATCATGAATCGTAGATATAATATAGATTTTTGAATAAAATCGCCGGTGCACAGCCACGTGAACGTGGTAATAACCACGTTCAAACAAAATAGAAAGGCCAGCTGTTTTATGAATGTAGCAAGCTTTGCTGTTGCTATCAGCAAAGTTAACAACAAATCGTTTATAAATAGTAAAAACGTCGTACTCGCTCAAAAAACCGTAACTCAAATTATTTAGAGGCCTGCTGCAAGGTAAACAATAAGGTACGTTCACGAACTCAGTTACATTTTATCCATGCTTAAAATAGTTATTTGCAATCAAAATACCTACTGAGATTCAATAACTTTCGGAATGGCATTCTGGCAGTGAGCTGCCAATAACCGTTGGCTGACTTGAGGGAATCTCAAATACTTACCTAAGATTGCTTTACAGTGCCAAGAGAGGTAGATGGTAGATTTTAGGATTTACCATAAGGGGTTCTTGGTTTCAATATATAAAAACCTGGTTTTGTTTAGGAGAGGTGATTCAAGTAAAATCCGTAGTATTATATTTACATATGCGTAATGTGAAAATTACATGAAAGTACCAAAATTTAAAAGATTTCGTATGCCCCTATTACCTCATAAAACTACAAAACAATTTGCCCTCTAGGTTGAGCTGGTGTGTCTCAAAGATCTCTATTAGAATATTCTTATCTACCTATAATAATCTAGAAGAGATTTTGCATGTTTAAGTGTATTCTTAGTACATATACAATTTATACATGTACCTATATATTCTGATAAAAGGGTCATATTTAAAAATCTGTGCGTAGTTATATTTTAAAAATTCTCACATAACGTTCAAAGATAGATTTGAAGATAGACTCTTTAACTATTAATTATTTATCTAAAAAGGTTGTTATTTAAATGACAAAAAATGTTAAACAATGTGTAAGATTGTACTAAAACTAAATACTAAAATGTTTATATTGTGAATGCCAAACAAAAGACTGGCAAAAACTATATAAAAATATAATGTACTAACTTTTTGTTTCATTATAATTAGTATTGCCATTAAATATGAATAATTAAGTATATTTAAGCGTGATAAACGCAGAAAATAAAAGGGACAAAATTTTCTTATTTAAACCGGACCAAAGTATAATGGACTAAATGGGTACATTCAATAATGATAACGGTTAGTTTACTAGAAGACATTGCCCGTGTTATGTAGCGCAGATAAAAATGAGTTGGGCTGGATTCCAATTTGTTCATTAGCTCTTTTCTTAAAATTCATCAAACGTTCGTTAGATTAATTAAAATGAGGATTTCTTTGGTCCAAATATAAACTTGTATCAGATTGATTTGAATTTATGAATCTAAAAATTTCCTTTTTCCAGATTTAGCTAGTTATTAACGTGATTTCTAAAATTTTTAAGCAAAACGATGAACAGAACCTGAGTTGTTTGAGCTATGTAGCGATCTTTTTGATTATATGCTTGCAAAGTTTTAACCTACTACAGGAGATTGTACATGTCCCTACTAAATTAACTACTCACATTCAAGGTAAGTGTACCCTGAAAAACTCCATTCGGTGTTGATCTAATCACATGCATGATAAATAAATATGCTTATCACTCTTACCTCTCGTCTAGAGAAGTCCTAATCTTCCTTGACTCCCTGAGGAGGGTGGTGGCAGTGGAATTAATCACGGGTAACAAAGATACCTTATGTAACTTAATATGTCAGAGAAATGACAACTGGCACAGATATAATTATGATTCTTACGATTTAGTCGATTGTAATGGTTCTTTGATGAGATTGGTAGGTCCGTTAATTTGACTTACATATTCAACATAAATAAATAAATATATGCTTTTAGTTTTTTGCTTTCTTTTTGTAGCTTTGTAAAAACTACGCATTTTAAGCCCAACTTATGATCATCAACGTTTGCAGTTCAAATAATCAAAAAATTATCTGCCAGGCTACTACATTTACTTTAAACGCACCGAATTAGATATAGTTTACCGGAGAAACCAATAAAAGCCAATCGTTGTGTTCCACGAGGCTAACTTTAACTTTAACCTACTAATTATTTTTTTTTATAGTACTCGTATTATAAAAAAAATTTAAATAAAAGATAATGAGCAATCACGGAATTCCCTCAGGTTCGATTTTTAATTCATAGCTGAATCTACATACTTTTACAAACAACTGCTTTTTGGAATTAGAATAGGAACACGCTGAATGCGTAGATCATAGTGTATTTTTTATTTAATAAAATAGTAATGAAATGGTCTTTAATTATGGATGTTGTCCAATAAAGGAGCTTGCAGCCAAACTATAAGTTGGATTGTGAATAGACTTGAGCACCATGTATCGCAGACATACGATGCAGCTCGTCCGGGATCATAGGTTAAAATTATACAGAATTTCAGTTGAAAATCACGTCATTGTATGGAGCCATTTTGTATTCGGGTAATTATTAAGCAAGAAGAGGCTAATGCGAATTCACGCCGGACCACATACTTGGCACTCGGCGGGTCCGAGAGTTAAACACGAGGTGATAATGCAAATTAGAGTTGCGCAGTAGGATGTGTAGTAGGAAATATTTATGACGACTAACCACGATACTAATAATACTGATTTAAATTTTTATTACCTAGCACAAAACCGTTTTCCAGATAACATAAATTTTAAGAGGTCTATTAAAGTTAAGTATTTTTCCTGCCATATTTCATGCTAGATTATCGCTTATTAAATCATTGTGTGGTATTTTATTTGAAATATTGAGGAATTTCTTTAATTACCAGTGCTTTATTTTGCACGAATGTATTTAATAAATAAGGCCACGGATTTGAATGTCAGTTGGTAGTGATCACATCTTTGCCAGAGTATGTATGTATATTGTGCGTGAGCCTCGACTCACGCACAATATACATCCAAAGTAAAGATCTTGATTTACGAGTCAAATAGATTGATTTTTATTTTTCTAAGTTTAAAAAGTGTATAAAAACGTTTAACAAGAAAAATGTTTAAAGCGACTACACATGAATACTGATCAAAAGGAGACATCTTCTTTTCGGTTAGCGCGATGTACCTACCAATCATGAAAAAAATTTGTTAACACATGAAAATTATTCAAAAAATTATCATTCAAAATTAATCAAGTGCTCTCTCCAGATGATGTTTCAAAATTCTGCTTTGTTAAACGAAATTACGAAATAACATGTATAACATTGAATTTGTGATAACTTGTTGTAGTTTGATCAGATCCGTTTGTAGAACTAGAGCTGTCTGTAAGGTTTCAACAATCGATGTGCACTACTAGTTACAAAGTGGTATGTATACCTTAACAACTTTCACTGGTGTTTAATGATCGATTACAAAGATCATACTCAACTCGACAATAAAGATCAACTCGTTTCGGCAACCCAGAATAATCAAAATTTCCTTTTACGCATTATCAATTACTTAATCAAATTGGCCGTTTTAGAAATAAGCCTGCACATACAAACAGACAAACAATTAAAATACCAAAAATTTGGTTTGGATTCTGTTATACGTTATTAAAAACTCCCAGTAATAGTCTTTTCAAAATATCTTTCACGTACAGTTTTCGATCGGATACAGTTTTATTACATGTATAGATTACATTTGCTAGCTATTCGATTTCATATTAATTTCATGAATACCTTTTAAAAGCTAATTTAAAATAAAGAGGAACAACATTAGTCCATTAAGATGTTTCTGTCAATACAACTAACATTTTATAAATTCCGCGTCCAAATGTAGCATAAATGCTCTTAAGTCTCACGAAAGGTTCTACGAGTATTGTAAGTAAAAGCCTCAAGTTGAGATCAGAAAGCAGTTCCCATATAGGGAAAAAATGAATGTTGCCGATAATGTCCCGTAAATAAATTTAAATAAAACATCGAAAATCGCGGAAAGGTCCTATATTTTCAGTAATATTATACATTTCATTAGAACGGTACTTCACCTTTTACGTGATATTTTAGCACTTACCTGTTCTTGCAATAGAAATATGTATAGTTGGAGAGTAATTATCTTCTAAGATAACAGAAGGTGAAGTTTGAATGGCTTTCAATTTCACTGTAAGCGTAAAGGATAATTGCTCAAATTTCTATCAACCAAATTGCTTTTAGTTAGATGTCGCATTTATTTGAATGGTTGTAATATAATAATATAGTAGTAGTAATATTCAATGGATGTGAAAATCAATATCTTACGTAATAATTTAAATGGAGAGAACGCCTTAAAAATTTTACTTTATTAAGGTTTTTGGTCGGTGTTTAGAAGAATATTGCAGTTCTTGTTGTTCATAACACATCGGTTTCTTATAAAACAGAGCACTGTGCTTATGAAGTTAATATATAAAAATATGATTAAACGAGATAAAATCCGATTAACAAGTGTTTTATTTAATGTATTTAATGTTGGGTAATAAACGTACAGTTATATCAAAACATAAGGAGATTTCTAAAGAGTTCTAAGCCTCGTTGGGGAACTGTTGAAACGGAGAGACAAAAAATGAATAAATTTAACGTTCTGAAATATTAATCAGCAATATTATTTTCTTTAATTTTATCAATCTGGTGTTTAATCGAAATTCAATTAATTTTACTGTAACATAATAAACATTTAAAAAGTGTTTTATTTATTAAACAAATATAGCAAGATCGATGCATAGAACTCAAAAACCATAGTTTTTATTTCTGGAATTATATTTCTTATAATTTTTATTTCAGGAACAAATTTAATAGTTTTATAGTTAAACTTTAACAGCAATAAATGAAGGAAAACCTAATATTTTTAACAAGGCGTTGTCACGAGATTTCATCTTGCGATGTGATAATACAACTAATTTCCAAAAAAATTAACTATAATGTCCCTAATACCAAGGAGGCTCGTTATCGAGATATTCAATATTTTTGGTGTTGTTCAAATGCTCGATAACGAGCCTCCTTGGTATTAGGGACATTATACTAAATGAAACTTGTATCATTTTGTTGGAAATAAGTAGTATTATCACATTCCAAGAGGAATACGTCGAATTACAAGTCACCCTGTATATTATAGAAGAATAATATTTTAGCAGGATGTTCTAATATAATAAATCAACTATATTGAAACGAAATGAAGTTTTTTCATTTTGATAACTTGATAGTGAAACGAAGAATGCATTGCAAAGGAGTATAGTAACATTACCTATTCTATTTTTACAAAAGAATCATCCTGCAAGAACTTTAGACATCAAGCTTTGCTCAGGGATGCGTACAAACTGTTGTCAGAGTCGCTACGGATGGTCTCCTTGAACGTAGGTTTAATGACTTGCAGCCTGCGGTATGACTCCGTTAAAAAGGCTTCAGTGCCATGATAAGTCGAAACCATACGTAATTATTATATAATTTTAAAGAAATCTCACAGCCCCAAAGGGTAACCTATCATATTTTCGAAACTTTCTTGCTCGCATTTCAATTGTTCAAAAACGGTAATACGACATTTCAATTGCTAGAATGATTATTTTATACAAGTATTTTTCTCATAAACTTATTTCACATATATTTTGCATACTATAAAAACGGTAGAACAATTATCAGAATTACTTTTTGCCGTTTGACAGATGTTTTACTTACCATACTTTAAATAACTAGAATTACTTTATCGACATAATACTCGATATGCCCATCGAGCTTTAATGAATTTTGTTGTCACACATCATTTGCATAATTATCTGAACCGAAAATGACATCGGCAATTAGAAAAAATAATAGTAATAATAAGAGCAGGACAGAACTAAAGCCGCAAGGAACAAAGCCTGCCAAATTTTGAAAAGTATATAATAGTAAGTACAGAAATTGACCGAAATCGTGCACACTTTGTAAGATAAACTCTTTATAACATTGCAACGACAAATGCTATTCAAATTGATACCGATATTTACCGATCGTTAGCTTCAATATTAGATTGATATTTACACTCTTGCCTATCGATTTAATTTAGCAGTAAGGGATGTTTTAAGATAATATATATAATAAATATCATGAGCAGACACAATGACAGGATGTAGGTGCAATGATTTACAATTCAATAAGTATCGTAAGACAACAATAATAATTAGGTGCGACGATGAGCGCAGCGAGGAGGAGCGGTTAGTTTGTATGCAGGCTATGCAGCGCGAGCTCCAAAAAGATCTCCGTTTGACGTTTCAGGAGGCTTACATAGAGGAATGACGCCTAGCGGGTTACAACATGGATTATGAAAACCAAAACGTCAGGCGTTTCATTGTTAGTTTTGTGTTTTCGTAATATTGTTAATAATATTATGAAAACCAAAACGACTGGCAAAAGATACTTCAGCTAAACAGTGGCTGAACTTTAAAACATATGTAAAAATCAAATTACGTTTGGACATCGTATATTCGAACTTCTGAAAAATGCATTTTCGGTGAAATGAAACATTTAAAAAAAAACAAAAATATGGGAAAGGTTTTCGAATAATTAAAATTCGGAAGAAAAAAAATTCGCATTCGTGATAGGTAACCGCCCCGAAGTCATCAAAAACAACTTGTCAAAAATCACAACGAATTTTGTACCAAACCGTAATTATTTCTTATATAAATGCAAATACAAGACTTAAAGGAAGGCAGCTCTTAACACTTGTTGAACTTCAGAAATTGCTGAGAGTTTGGTTGCTTAAACTTACTCAGGTAGTCTCGTAAATTACAATCTTATGTCAGCAAGAGAGGTAACTTTGCAAACTCTTCTTGTTAAGGAAATTAGACATAAATATACTGGACAGGATTTACTTAAATTGTTTTTGGTTGTTATAATTACACGATTATAAAATATTTAAATGTAGGAATATTTTATTTACAGGAATATTTACAAACGAACATAAGAAAAATGAATAACAAGCTTTATAGAACATACAAACATAAATAAAAGCTTATTTATCATTGCACTTTTACGTATGGCAAAGTCGGTGGAGCAGTGGTTAATCCGCTGACTTCTTGATCTAAAGATCCAGGGTGTGATCCGGATGACTGCCAAATGTAACAATTATTTTTAACAACTTAAGTACACTCAGCCCGCGGCTTTTATGGCCGGTTTACACGCGTTAAGTGGTTGAGTTGGTAACTAAATTTTAACTAAATTTTAAGTTAAAACTTGCGTGTAAACAGTCAATTTAGTGACAAGTGGTAACTTAAAATTTAGTACGCAAGTGATTGAACGGATTAGGATTCGTTCTATTTTTCGTATAAGTAGGTGGGCGGGGCTTCTTACTTAACACGTTCGGACGTGATTTTTTAGTTAAGTGCATAAGTTGACAAAGCGGGTAGCGGCAAGAGCTTGTATTTATGACGCATTTTCTCTTTTTTTTAAATGTAGGAGTGGAGTTAAGTTTCTACTTTAAAATTTGTGGAAGAATATTGAAGGGTGTTAAAATAAAGGCCGTGTACAATAAGTTCCAGCCGCCTTTCGTTCTAGAATGCCGTCATTCCCTATGGTCGAGCCCATATTAGTTTCCGTCTGAGGAAATGAATACCGTTTGGAGTTTATCTTTCGTTGTCGCAGTTTGAGTGTTAACTGAAAATTTAAAATTGTCGATGAAGGATACACTTGAAACTTAATCTTTATTTGTATTTTAATGAGGTAAATTTTGATTAAAAAGCCACCGTTATTCAACATCAATATGAAAAAATTGTGTCAGTTATTATTTTTAAGAATTTAAAAGTTTCAAAACACAATATTTGCTACTTCCACTAAACGAATACTCATGTAACAAATAAACTACATAATACAATATTTAATCATAAAAAAACAACAATCACTCTATTATATCAGTAAAAAGCGTATGTGACTGAGAAGAAAAAATATTGCAGCCATATTGCACCAACAAGTCAGATTTAGTCATGAATTTGGAACCGAAGCCTTAATATTATTTTACTACAATTTTTCATCTTCGCTCTAGCGCTCTAGCCTGCAGCCGGACCACGGTTTTCCATTAATCCATGGTCAAAACACGTGAACGCTATCCACTTCCCCCCCTGCATGTGTGCTGTGCGGCCAGTCCGGCCACACAGCAAACTACAGGGGTTGCCCGCGCGCTCCGCGCTCCACCGTCAAGAGGGTCGCGCCTAAACCGGCGCCGCCGCTCACCTCCGCTAACTTCCCGCCGCTGTGCAACCGGGGTCCCCCGGAAGCAAAGCCCGTTCAGCCGACGCCTACTCCGGCTCTGTCTTGGAGGCAGCGTCCGGCCGTCCCGCCTGCACCTTCCCGACCCATCGCAGCTCCCGTAGCTCCCGTAGGGCCGCGTCCCGCGTTGTCATCTTCCCCTCAGTCGTCGTTGGCTGAGGACATGAAGACCGTGTTCGACGTCATCCAAAACGTCGACATTAACGAAATTTCCGTACTCGCACGCAAACTGCGAGCCGCCCGCTCTCCTCAAGAGCGTTTATTCGCGTTAGCCGAGCATCACTCGCTCCTAAGTTCGTTATAAATTCTTTTATTTTTGTATAAATTCGTAAATAAATAAATTTAATGTCTAGACCCGCGAATCCCGCGTCCAGTCGTATTAAACCTAAGGGCTTATCCCTAGTATCTTTTAACGCTCGTAGCCTTAATACCAACCTTCCCGAGATTAAACTGTTCCTTCAGAACAAAGAACCTGACTTATTCCTTCTCCAGAAGACATGGCTTACTCCAAACCGCTCCAGGGGATTCGCTATACCTAAGTACGCGTTTACTCGCAACGATAGGCCCAACTCCGACGGTTACGGCGGCACCGCGATATATTACAAAAGAGGCTTCCATTGCTGTCTTCTCCCTACCCCTCCTCTCCTCAACATGGAGGCCACTGTGTGTAGATTGGCTATGACTGGTCATCCGACCATCATCATAGCTTCAGTCTACATACCTAGTGGTACCAGACCAATCCGCAGCGACTTTGAGGCCATTCTCGCCCTCGGCCATTCAGTCATTATGTTCGGAGACTTTAACTCCAAACATACTGACTGGACGTGCCTATCGACCAACACCAGCGGTATCGCTCTCCTCGACATCACTAACTCCCTTGACTTAGACGTCATATTCCCCATCACTCCCACTCACTATCCCAACAACCCGACCTATTCTCCTGACATCCTCGACTTTGCAATAATCAAGCGAATCAATCTTGATCTCAGGTCCATCGAACCGCTCGATGACCTAGGCTCCGACCATCGCCCCGTCTCCCTCGTGCTAGGCGCGCCTAACGTTAACGTCACACCGCCAAAGACCTTTACCAACTGGAAAGGCTTTAAAAATACGTTAGTTTCAGCCTTAGAGGCACCGAACTCTCCGCTCGCGATTTCGCCCGACCAATTAGACAGCCCGATTAAAATAGATTCGATAGTCGATAATCTCACTGATGCTATCAACTCAGCCATCAGCGACAACGTAATCATTGCTAAGCAAGGCAAACCCGCGCTTCCCTTAGCCATTAGCAATCTCATTAAAGCTAAGAACGCGGCTCTCCGGAGAGCCAAGAAATATCCCACGCCCGCATATAGAACAGCTGCGAATCAGCTTCAACGTAAAGTTAGGTCTCGCCTCGCGGAACTCCGTGACACTCAGTTTAACGATCTCATGGAGAATATCTCCCCGTCCCACCAAGCGTATTATCGAATGGCCCGAGCTTTACGCGTAGACACCGCCTCTCACGTTCCTCCTCTCACTCGCCCCGACGGCACCATTGCCTTCGAAGTCGAAGAGAAAGCCGAATGCTTCGCCGACAGCATAGCGGCACAATGTTCGCCCAGCACGCAACCCGCGGATCCCTCCCACATCCAGGCGGTGGAGGACGAAGTTCTCCGCAGAGAATCTCTCCCTATCACCGACGACCCCGTCACAGTCTCTAATGATGAAATCTTGCTTCTCATTAGAAAACAAAAGTCCAAAAAGGCTCCGGGTGCGGATGGAATTTCCAACCACGCACTTAAGCACCTGCCACAGCAGGTGCTTACCTTGTTAGCTATCATCTTCAATGCCTGCTTCGACCATAGCTACTTTCCAAAAGCCTGGAAAGAAGCGACAGTCATAGGCATTCCCAAGCCGGGTAAACCTCTGAACATCCCGGCTAATCACAGACCCATCAGCCTCCTCAAGGCAATGTCTAAACTTCTCGAAAGAGTCATACTCTCTCGAATACGGAACCATCTGTTTCCAACGGATGGCAACCCGCTCATTATTCCCCATCAGTTCGGCTTTCGCGCTAAGCACTCCTGCCCTCAGCAAGTCCACCGAATCGTCGAGTACATTCTCGAAGGATTCTATCCGCATCGTAAAAAATCAATCGCGGTTCTCTTTGACGTAGCCAAGGCTTTCGACAAAGTCTGGCACAGCGGTCTCGTTTTTAAACTCTATAAAATAGGCTTACCGGTTCGCCTAGTCAGATTAATCGCGTCGTTTCTTAAAGACCGTACGTTTCGATTCAAACATGAAGGCACGCTCTCCGCGCCTCGTCCCATAAAGGCTGGAGTCCCGCAAGGCTCAGTCCTCGCCCCTCTGCTGTACACCGTGTACACTAATGACATGCCCATCCCGCCGAAAGGCGTCGAACTCGCCCTCTTTGCAGACGATACCGCCCTTTACACTAAAGGTAAAAGGATCCCGTATAACATCACCAGACTCCAAAAGGCCGTAAACGCCCTCGGTGTTTGGTTTCAAAAATGGCGTATCGATGTCAACCCAGAAAAGAGTTCTGCCATTCTATTCGACCACAAACGTCGTAATCGCCGCAACGATCCCCACATTCGAATGTTAGGTATTCCTATCCCCTGGAAGCGCAGTATCAAATACTTAGGCGTCACCTTAGATCAGACGCTTTCTTTTAAGCCACACGTCGATAGAGTAACGAAACTCGCGCGTTTCTACTTAAGCCGCTTAAATAGTATGATAGGTAGGAAAAGTAAAATGTCTTTTAGAAATAAACGTACGCTTTACAAGGTCTGCGTTAGACCCGTCATGTCATATGCTTCGCCAGTCTTTGCCCATGCCAATCCCTCCGTCCTGTATAAGCTGCAGGTAGTACAAAATGCACGAGCCGACAGGGGGTTTTTTAGTGGGTATGGTTCTGGTAGGCGTCGGGACGAGTCCCACATAACTCCGATCGCGCGCGCGGAGTATGCGTCAGAGCATTTTTATGTCCTCCTGCCCTTCCCGTGGAGGGGAACCAAAAAAAAAAAAAAAAAAAAAAAAAACGTGAACGCTTCATATAATTAAATATTTGAATGTTTTATCATAATAACCACTACTGCTTGAAAAATTGCAAGAACAACTCAACCAAAACAATCAAGGTAAGAAAGAAAATTTCTCCCAAAAACATTCATCTTATAAAATAACGAAACATTTTTAAACAATGTCTTCTGTATAATTAAGCTTTGTTGACATTTTATGTATGCAATAACTTTGTATTGCCACATACACTCTTTTAAAACACACATTATTTATTCTAAAATCGACTGGAGCTAAATTCTCATTTCTCATCGCAAAACTGTAGTTAATTTATTCCCACCTTTTCAGTTATATGCAACTGGCAACCGTTTTGAGAAAATGAGTGAGGCCCAAAATGGTGGATGTGAAAATTTATCAAGTTGACAATCCGTGCGTTTTGGCAGTATCGTTTCAGTGAAATTCTTGACTACTGACAATATATCGTTATCACAATATATTTTGGTTGAAGTTTTTATGGAACTCTTCGGGGATAACTTTTAGTTAACATTGTATTTTTTTGTTATGCTTTCAACATATATAAGAGGCTCAAATCACGAGCTTTTCATTTTTTAATTTTGTCATTGCCGGCATACGAGCAATCCGATGCCCAAAGACATCATGAAACGTAAATATAATATAGATTTTTGAATAAATTCGCCGGTGCACAGCCACGTGAACGTGGTAATAACCACGTTCAGACAAAATAGAAAGGCCAGCTGTTTTATGAATGTAGCAAGCTTTGCTGCTGCTATCAGCAAAGTTAACAACAAATCGTTTATAAATAGTAAAGACGTCGTACTCGCTCAAAAAACCGTAACTCAAATTATTTAGAGGCCTGCTGCAAGGTAAACAATAAGGTACGTTCACGAACTCAGCAACATTTTATCCATGCTTAAAATAGTTATTTGTAATCAAAATACCTACTGAGATTCAATAACTTTCGGAATGGCATTCTGGCAGTGAGCTGCCAATAACCGTTGGCTGACTTGAAGGAATCTCAAATACTTACCTATGATTGCTTTACAGTGCCAAGAGAGGTAGATGGTAGATTTTAGTATTTACCATAAGGGGTTCTTGGTTTCAACATATCAAAACCTGGTTTTGTTTAAGAGAGGTGATTCAAGTAAAACCCGTAATATTATATTTCCATATGCGTAATGTGAAAATTACATGAAAGTACCAAAATTTAAAAGATTTCGTATGCCCCTATTACCTCATAAAACTACAAAACAATTTGCCCTGTAGGTTGAGCTGGTGTGTCTGAGAGATCTCTTTTAGAATATTCTTATCTACCTATAATAATCTAGAAGAGATTTTGCATGTTTAAGTGTATTCTTAGTACATATATATTTTATACATGTACCTATATATTCTGATAAAAGGGTCATATTTAAAAATCTGTGCGTAGTTATATTTTAAAAATTCTCACATAACGTTCAAAGATAGATTTGAAGATAGACTCTTTAACTATTAATTATTTATCTAAAAAGGTTGTTATTTAAATGACAAAAAATGTTAAACAATGTGTAAGATTGTACTAAAACTAAATACTAAAATGTTTATATTGTGAATGCCAAACAAAAGACTGGCAAAAACTATATAAAAATATAATGTACTAACTTTTTGTTTCATTATAATTAGTATTGCCATTAAATATGATAATTAAGTATATTTAAGCGTGATAAACGCAGAAAATAAAAGGGACAAAATTTTCTTATTTAAACCGGACCAAAGTATAATGGACTAAATGGGTACATTCAATGATATTACGGTTAGTTTACTAAAAGACGTTGCCCGTGTTATGTAGCGCAGATAAAAATGAGTTGGGCTGGATTCCAATTTGTTAATTAGCTCTTTTCTTGAAATTCATCAAACGTTCGTTAGATTAATTAAAATGAGGATTTCTTTGGTCCAAATATAAACTTGTATCAGATTGATTTGAATTTATGAATCAAAAAATTTCCTTTTTCCAGATTTAGCTAGTTATTAACGTGATTTCTAAAATTATTAAGCAAAACGATGAACAGAACCTGAGTTGTTTGAGCTATGTAGCGATCTTTTTGATTATATGCTTGCAAAGTTTTAACCTACTACAGGAGATTGTACATGTCCCTACTAAATGAACTACTCACATTCAAGGTAAGTGTACCCTGAAAAACTCCATTCGGTGTTGATCTAATCACATGCATGATAAATAAATATGCTTATCACTCTTACCTCTCGTCTAGAGAAGTCCTAATCTTACTTGACTCCCTGAGGAGGGTGGTGGCAGTGGAATTAATCACTGGTAATAAAGATACCTTATGTAACTTAATATCTCAGAGAAATGACAACTGGCACAGATATAATTATGATTCTTGCAATTTAGTCGATTGTAATGGTTCTTTGATGAGATTGGTAGGTCCGTTAATTTGACTTACATATTCAACATAAATAAATAGATATATGCTTTTAGCTTTTTGCTTTCTTTTTGTAACTTTGTGAGAACTACGCATTTTAAGCCCAACTTACGATCATCAACGTTTGCAGTTCAATTAATCAAAAAAGTATCTGCCAGGCTACTACATTTACTTTAAACGCACCGAATTAGATATAGTTTACCGGAGAAACCAATAAAAGCCAATCGTTGTGTTCCACGAGGCTAACTTTAACTTTAACCTACTAATTATTTTTTTTTATAATACTCGTATTATAAAAAAAATTAAAATAAAAGATAATGAGCAATCACGGAATTCCCTCAGGTTGGATTTCTTGGATTGATTGGTTGGATGCTTTGTAAAGTAATAATGGATGTTGTCCAATAAAAGTGCTTGCAGCCAAACTATAAGTTGGATTGTGAATAGACTTGAGCACCATGTATCGCAGACATACGATGCAGCTCGTCTGGGATCATAGGTTAAAATTATACAGAATATCAGTTGAAAATCACGTCATTGTATGGAGCCATTTTGTATTCGGGTAATTATTAAGCAAGAAGAGGCTAATGCGAATTAACGCCGGACCACATACTTGGCACTCGGCGGGTCCGAGAGTTAAACACGAGGTGATAATGCAAATTAGAGTTGCGCAGTAGGATGTGTAGTAAGAAATATTTATGACGACTAACCACGATACTAATAATACTGATTTAAATTTTTATTACCTAGCACAAAACCGTTTTCCAGATAACATAAATTTTAACACGTCTATTAAAGTTAAGTATTTTTCCTGCCATATTTCATGCTTGATGATCGCTTATTAATTCATTGTGTGGTATTTTATTCCTAGTAACTCGTTTTCACTGCTTTTATACGATTTGCAATATTGAGGAATTTTATTTTAATACCAGTGCTTTATTTTGCACAAATGAATTTAATAAATAAGGCCACGGATTTGAATGTCAGTTGGTAGTAGTCGCGAGTAGTAGCATTACATCGTTGCCAGAGTATGTATGTATATTGCGCGTGAGCCTCGACTCTCGCACAATATACATACAAAGTATACAATTCTTGATTTACAAGTAGATTGATTATTATTTTTTTAAGTTAAAAAAGTGTATATAAACGTTTAACAAGAAAAATATTTTAGGCGACTACTCATGACTCTTAGAATACTGATCAAAAGGAGACATCTTCTTTCCGGTTAGCGCGATGTACCTACACCAATGATGAAAACATTTTGTTAACACATGAAAAATATTCAAAAAATTATCCATCAAAATTAATCAAGTGCTCACTCGAGATGATGTTTCAAAATTCTGCTATGTTAAACCAAAATACGAAATAACATGTTTAACATTGAATTAGTGATAACTTGTAGTCTCTCTAGTCCGTAGTTTGATCAGATCCGTTTGTAGAACTAGAGCTGTCTGTAAGGTTTCAACAATCGATGTGCACTACTAGTTACAACGTGGTATGTATACCTTAACAACTTTCACTGGTGTTTAATGATCGATTACAAAGATCATACTCAACTCGACAACAAAGATCAACTCATTTCGGCAACCTAGAATAATCAAAATTTCCTTTTACGCATTATCAATTACTTAAACAATTTGGCCGTTTTAGAAATAAGCGTGCACATACAAACAGACAAAACTATCAAAATACCAAAAATTTGGTTTGGATTCTGTTATACGTTATTAAAAACTCCCAGTAATAGTCTTTTCAAAATATCTTCCACGTACAATTTTCGATCCGATACAGTTTTATTACATGTATAGATTATATTTGCTAGCTATTCGATTTCATATTAATTTCATGAATACCTCTTAAAAGCAAATTTAAAATAAAGAGGAACAACATTAGTCCATTAAGACGTTTCTGTCAATACAACTTACCTTTTATCAATTACGCGTCCAAATGTAGCATAAATGCTCTTAAGTCTCATGAAAGATTCTACGAGTATTGTAAGTAAAAGCCTCAAGTTGAGATCAGAAAGCAGTTTTCATATAGGGAAAAAATTAATGTTGCCGATAATGTCCCATAAATAAATTTAAATAAAACATCGAAAATGGCGGAAGGTCCTATATTTTCAGTAATAATATACATTTAATTAGAACGGTACTTCACCTTTTACGTGATATTTTAGCACTTACCTGTTCTTGCAATAGAAATATGTATAGTTGGAGAGTAATTATCTTCTAAGATAACAGAAGGTGAAGTTTGAATGGCTTTCAATTTCACTGTAAGCGTAAAGGATAATTGCTCAAATTTCTATCAACCAAATTGCTTTTAGTTAGATGTCGCATTTATTGGAATGGTTATAATATAATAATATAGTAGTAGTAATAGTCAATGGATGTAAAAATCAATATCTTACGTAATAATTTAAATGGAGAGAACGCCTTAAAAATTTTACTTTATTAAGGTTTTTGGTCGGTGTTTAGAAGAATATTGCAGTTCTTGTTGTTCATAACACATCGGTTTCTTATAAAACAGAGCACTGTGCTTATGAAGTTAATATATAAAAATATGATTAAACGAGATAAAATCCGATTAACAAGTGTTTTATTTAATGTATTTAATGTTGGGTAATAAACGTACAGTTATATCAAAACATAAGGAGATTTCTAAAGAGTTCTAAGCCTCGTTGGGGAACTGTTGAAACGGAGAGACAAAAAATGAATAAATTTAACGTTCTGAAATATTAATCAGCAATATTATTTTCTTTAATTTTATCAATCTGGTGTTTAATCGAAATTCAATTAATTTTACTGTAACATAATAAACATTTAAAAAGTGTTTTATTTATTAAACAAATATAGCAAGATCGATGCATAGAACTCAAAAACCATAGTTTTTATTTCTGGAATTATATTTCTTATAATTTTTATTTCAGGAACAAATTTAATAGTTTTATAGTTAAACTTTAACAGCAATAAATGAAGGACAACCTAATATTTTTAACAAGGCGTTGTCACGAGATTTCATGTTGATGATTTCAAAATAGCGTACATATACGGTTTGCTCAGGACGAGGATTCTATGAATACGTAACTGGTAAATTAGCAACACTACAGGCGAAAATAAAACTGTTGAGAGCTTAATTTGCGGTCTGGAATCTGATAATTTTTTCTTTGTCTCAAATTTTTTCTTTGTGGCAAAAGAGTCTGGACATCTATATAAAGATATGAGAAAGACAGTTTCTGGGGGAAGTTGGCTTTAAAATTATTAGTAATCTTTATGAATATTAATATATATACGTGTACGGGCCAGCACGTACAATTTCTGCGTTTGCAGTTTACGCCAATCGCGCGAATTTATTTTCAGTGCACAAGTTGTGTCCGAGGCGGTCATACCTATCATTCAACTATCATTTATTTTAAGCTATCAAATCTATCAAATTATTTCTATCGTTTTAAGTCTAATTGTGTTACTCTTGGATTACTTATTATAATCAGTTTTATAACCGTTATTTCGGACTATCATTTGAACTATCCACCTTCTATCAATCAAATATTGTACGGGTTCCGTTCGTCTCAACCCCTACATATTTGTGGTCCTTCGAAAGGGCCTCGCGTGTGTACTCAGATATATTGGACTGTGTATAACTAGTGAGGACTGAACTAGCGAGAGACGCTAGCTATCAAATATTGGATATTGTGGGTACAGACGCTCACATACCGACAGGCAAGCAGCTAAGCAGAATTTCAAGTAAGATCTTTCCTTTTCACTATCACTGCATTCATCATGTTCAGTATGGAAGACATCTTGGCGAATCAACAACAAACTCATTCTGCCATCGAGCAAATATATACAAATTTTAAGAAAGACGGTGCCGACCGGAAAACCCCGGATTATATCCGACGGAGATTGGACACCCTCGATAAGTACTGGCAGGAATTTCAAGTTAATCATAACAATTTATGCAGCATTGAATACGCCAAGACTCACTCATACTTTACAAGCAATCAATTTGAGATAGTTCATGAAAAATATGAGAAAATAAAAGCGGCAATCATCAATTATCAAAGCAGGGACGACAGGCCTACTACGCCAGTAATTAAACCGGCTACTCCGTTGGGTATGCCTGGAACATCTCGTCAACCGTCGCCCCAGGTTCCTCTGCTGCAGTCACAAGGGACGAGTAGCAAAACCGATGAGTTATTACGAAAGCAAAACAGTAATTTTAAGGCATTTGAACACACCGTTTCTAACATAATAATAGATTCTATATCGGAAAAATGGGAATTCGATCATATACTGCGGTCTATCCAATCTCGTTGGTCTATTATTGATACTTTACATTGGGAGCTAGACAGTGAGCTCGGGGGTAGGAATTCAGATTATGAGGCTACGTTCTTTAAGTACGAAACGAAATACCATGACATAATAAGGGCAATTAATAGAAAAATGTGGTCCGCGTCACATAGGGAGCAGTCTACACCTCAAATAGAAATACCTTCATTCAATGGTAGTTATCACCAGTGGAGCTCTTTTAAAGACCTTTCCACAGAGACAATTCACGGGAACCCATCACTATCAAATGCACAAAAAATGCAGTTTTTAAAGTCTAAGGTCAAAGGTGAAGCGGAGAGGCTTATACAACATCTGCCTATAACGTCCGATAACTATCCTATCTGTTGGGATATACTAAACCACAGATATAACAATAAACGCCTAATATTCCGCTCGCACATTGATATTTTGCTTAACATTCCGACAGTAAATCATACATCAGTGAATCATATAAAACGCATTCACGATACCACGTCAGAGACCTTGAATGCGATTAAAAACTTAGGTGTAGACGTCGAGTCCTGGGATCCCTTACTTGTCCATCTTTTATCACAAAAACTCGACACAGAGACTCATAACGACTATGTAGCCTCGGTCAAACAGCCTCGAGAATTGCCTAATATGCAGGAATTTCTATCATTTTTAGAAGGTAAATTTACAAGTTTGGAATCATCTAGAAAAAGACCAGAGATACCTATCAAAAACATACCTATCAATAATTATATGCCGCAACATTTTAACAAGAGCCGAAATTTTAACAAGCAAGCATTTCCGGCCCATGGTAAAGTTATTTCGCAACAACCTACTAAAGGTAGCAAACATTTTCCGTTTTATAAGTGCGGAGTTTGCAGAACAAATGAACATTGCCTCTTTTATTGCCGTAAATTTTTAAGCATGTCACCGAACTTACAGCGGCAAACTGTATCAAAATTAAATGTATGCGAAAACTGTCTGTATTCACATAACGGTAAGCCATGTTTTTCAGAAAGACGTTGTATCGAATGCAATGGGTCGCATAACACCATTTTACATGCTGCCTTCAATATTTCGCAATCAGGTCAATCGACAAACAACCCAAGTACGTCAAAGGTAGCAAACAACGGAAGCAGGCAGAAAACTGAAACGTCAGAACATTTACGTAGCAACTCGCACGTGTCGTTACAATGTGATATGCCTGAGATATTTTTGGCAACTGCCATGTTGAAGGTTCAGGCTAGCGATGGGACCTTTGTTAACATGCGAGCCTTAATAGATCAGGGGTCTCAAACATCAATTATAACGGAAAACGCCGCTCAACTATTAGGCCACGCTCGGCTTCGATGTCGAGGTGTTATATCAGGGGTAGGTGTCAAAGAAAGCAATTGCAAGGGTGCCATCTCTATCAAATGCAAGGCCAATAATAGCAATTTTGAGTTTGAAACCGAGGTCTATATTATGAAACAACTCATTAAAAACTTGCCTAACTACACTTTCTCAAGGCCATCTTGGACGTATTTAGAAAACATTTCACTTGCGGATCCTGATTTCAATATTAGTCGTCCGGTCGATATACTTTTGGGGGCTGATATTTATTCCTTAATTTTACTTGAAGGAATATGCCGAGTCGGCGATAATGTACCTATTGCGCAGAATACACGCTTAGGATGGATTTTAACTGGAACCGCAAAATCATTACAGTGCAACGTTATTATCAATAATTTATCAGAAATACAAAAATTTTGGGAAATTGAGGATATTGGGGAGGAACAGACTACATCATTGGAAAATCAAAAGTACATAGAATACTATCAATCTACAACAACAAGGCGTCAAGACGGTCGATATGAAGTTCGCTTGCCACTGACTGCAGATTTTTCTGAAAAATTAGGCGAGTCGAGATCAAAAGTAGTTGCGCAATTCAGGTCATTAGAAAATAAATTTAACAGAAGTGAACACATTAATAAACAATATAAATTATTTATCAATGACTATCGCTCGCTGGGTCATATGATTCCGTCCACAAGTAACATGAAACCGGAATACTTTAATACCCATCATTGTGTGCAATCTGATGACACTATCAATTCTAAATTTAGAGTGGTTTTTAACGCTTCGGGTAAAACGTCGTCAGGTTACAGCTTGAATGACGTCATGGGTAGTGGCCCAAATCTGCAACAGGATCTGCAGTCTCTCATTATCAAGTGGAGACAGTATCAATTTGCTTTTACTGCCGACATCAAACAATTCTTTAGGCAGATTTGGATTTGCCCAGAAGACCAGAAATTGCAGAAAATCATATGGCGCGACTCTACCTCGGAACCTATCAAGCAATATCAACTTACGACTGTAACGTACGGTACAAAAGCTGCTCCATTCCTGGCTATGATGACTCTTAAACAACTTGCCCAGGATGAGAGAGTTCACTATCAAAATAGCGAAGCTCCCGCCGTGCTCGAGTACTCCTTCTATATGGATGACCTGATCCATGGATGCCACAACATTGAAGCTGCAAAGAAGTTACAGGTGGATCTTATCAATTTATTACGATCTGGGGGCTTCCACCTGCGAAAGTGGAAGTCCAACAACAAGGAATTAATACCAGATACGGAAATCATCTCAGCTGATGAAAACTTTAACTTCAAGCTATCAGAACAAACAAAGACCTTGGGCCTAGGCTGGGACCCACAGGAGGATAACTTTCTATTCCTATCAAAGTTGGAACCGGCGGGTCTAACAAACAAAATCACAAAAAGAAGGCTTCTATCCGATATATCAAAGTTATTTGACCCACTAGGTTGGCTGTCACCGCTATCAACTAAATTAAAATTAATCTTCCAGCAAGTGTGGGCAGCGGATATCAAATGGGATGAGCCCGTACCTAACAGCATCTACTCAGAATGGGTAAAGATTAGAGAAGACGTCAATGACATCCAAGACATAAGACTACCACGATGGTTGCTGACTCAGGAGGATGAAACCATAGAGTTACATGGTTTTAGCGACGCCTCAGTTAAAGCCTATGCCTGTGTAATTTACTGCCGCATCAATAAAGGGACACACTCTTCTGTAGTATTAGTAGTCGGAAAAACTAGGCTCGTACCGACCAGCAAATCCGTCACTCTACCCCGGTTAGAATTATGTGGAGCCCTACTTCTATCAACATTAATGAATAAGGTGAAGCATTGTATTCAAGGCCACACTATCAAAACATATGGCTGGGTAGACTCAACAGTAGTGCTAGGCTGGCTAAACGGTGACCCAGCTAGATGGAAAACATTTGTGGCAAACCGAGTACGAAAAATCACTCCAATCATGCCGCCAAGCTGTTGGCGGTATGTTAAATCTGAAGAAAATCCTGCTGATTGTGCCAGTCGCGGTTTAACAGCAACCCAATTAAAAGATTTTAGTCTGTGGTGGCAAGGTCCGAGATGGCTAACTACCTACAACGATAACAACGACGAAAACATAGACTTTTCAACAAATGAAGACCTTAAATTATCAAAAGCCGTTTACTTAGTCACTCAGCAATCAGACGAATCTGTCATACAATCTATTCTTTCAAATTATAGCTCGTTTAACAAAGTAGTGAGGCTTGTAGCGTGGATTAGAAGGTTTATAAATAACATTACAAAAAAGAATCATATTTCAACAACATACCTATCAGTTAACGAACTCAAACAAGCAACGTTACACATTATAAAACAAACACAACAATCAGCCTATTATCTAGAGATTTTTGACTTACACAATAATAATAAAATTAACAATAAGAGCAAACTATGTGAGTTGAATCCTTTCATGGATGAAAACAATATTTTAAGAGTTGGCGGGAGGCTGCGACACACAAACCTGGACCCTGAGATGAAAAACCCTATCATCATACCTAACAGCAGTCGTCTTGCGGAATTATTAATAGACCAAGCTCATGAGCTGACTTATCACGGCGGACCCAGACTAGCCTCAGCTTTTTTAAGGCAAAAGTACTGGGTGATTGGTGGCAACAGAGCTACGAAACAACGGCTGCGTCAATGTGTTAAATGCAGAAGAATGAATCCAAGCAATCACTATCAGCTTATGGGCGACCTTCCAGCAGCAAGAGCCAATCCATCGAGGCCCTTCTATCACGTAGCTGTGGATTATACGGGTCACGTGTTCACCAAGGCCAACGCAGGCCGAGGCATCAAAACTACAAAAGGTTATGTTGCAGTTTTTACTTGCCGTAGCAACAAAGGCACTTGGAGCTGGTCTCCGACCTGACAAGTACAGCATTTTTATCTGCCTTACGACGAATGTCGGCTCGTCGAGGGAAGCCAGGGCATATCTATAGTGACAACGGCACAAACTTCGTAGGAGCCAACAAGGTTCTACAGCAAGAATACGAAGAACTCCTTAGGACCTTTGATGAGGAGTTTCACTCCGACGTGGCTGAGATGGGCATCAGTTGGCATTTTAACGCTCCATCCTGGCCGTCAGCAAATGGTCTGTGCGAGGCAGCTGTGAAGAGCCTCAAATATCATCTCAAGAGAGTGGTTGGTGAGCAGAACCTTACCTTCGAGGAGTATAGCACAGTCTTAGCTCAATTAGAAGCTTGCCTAAACTCAAGGCCGTTGTGTCCGTTGACCGAAGACCCCGAGGATCTTAATTATTTAACCCCCTCACATTTTCTATCGAGTGGTCCGATCCTATCAATTTATGAAACTGAAAGAGATCTCAGAACGCGATGGCACCTAACACAAAAAATATTCCAAGACATTTGGAAAAGATGGCAACATGAATACTTATCAAACCTTACTGCAAGAGGCAAGTGGCGACAGTCACAACCCAATATCAATTTAAACGATATTGTTATTATCAATGATGGCAACCTTCCTGCAGGAAAATGGGCACTGGGACGTGTAGTAGAGTTGCACCCCGGTAATGACGGGTATGTGAGAGTTGTGACGTTAAAAACTAAGAATGGCTATATAAAAAGACCTTTAGTTAAACTATCATTGCTACCTATCAACCAAAACAAAGAAGTCCCGCAAGATAAGAACCCTTTGCAGGCAATTACTCCACCAAGGTCACGACGTAACAACCGGAACTTTAATTTGGCTACAGTTGCTACATCGGTTTTATTGTTTTTTATGACCTTAGTAACGAATTCTTATGGCCTATACTCAATAACTCCATTACAAACCAACACTGCTTTATTTTTCGATAAAATCGCTAACATGCACCTGATAAGAGACGACTGGCGTCTTGTCGTCTACTATGAAATGAGTCCATACTGGGAAGGAATGGCGGCGTCTAGCAAATATATAAATTACTTAGAAACACTATGCTCTAAAATAAAAGACCTATCACAATGCGACGGTGTCATGTATCAATTGAACCACGAGTACTCTGAGCTACAACACTACAACAAACTATTACTTCATCAGCAGATCGTTTCGAGCTCGCGCCGAAAGCGCGGGCTTATCAATGGAGTAGGTAATATTGCTAATTCGTTGTTTGGCCTATTAGATGACAGTTTTGCGAAGAAATACGAAATTTTATTAATTAAAAGTAATCAAATAAACCTGGCAAATTTGTGGAAAAATCAAACCTCTGTTGTGGAAGCCGAATTAAATCTTATCAAAAGGGTGGAAACTATCATGGAAAAACATCATAAGTCGGCCACGAAAAAGATGAATGCCTTGGAAAACTCGGTTAACTCAGTTAGATCTGAAATGCAAAACTATACCTTCATTAATGAGTTTACCATGTCAGCAATGATTACAAACAATGTTATGAGCAAGTTAAAAATAATTCAAGATTACCTTTTAGATACTATCACTGATATATTTCATGGCAAGTTTAACATTCACCTCTTAACCCCCGAGCAATTACAACAAGAGTTAAGTATCATATCAGCTCAATTACCTAGAGAACTAACTTTACCTACCAATTACGAGAATCTGTTTAAACTTTACAAACTGTTAAAGATAAAAACCCGCTTAACAAAGAAATACCTTATTTTTGAAATACGATTCCCATTAGTAGCACGAGACTCCTATGAATTACATAAAGTTATATCTATTCCGAAACCAAAACAAGGTAATATGATCAGCCTTATACCTATCAGCGAATACTTAGCATTAAATATCAACAAAGATTCATTTATAACGTTATCAGAGAGCGACTTAAATAAGTGTTAGGAATACGATATCACTACGGTGTTGTGTAGATCAAAAAAGCCTATCTATCATATGAAAGATGATCAAAATTTATGTCGGAAAAGTGATGAAGATCTAGGAACATGTAAAACAATCATCAAAAAATGCGCAGATATACTGGAAATAACTCACAAGTTAAATACATACTTTTATTACTGTTGCGACTATTGTCATTATAAGCTAATTTGTGAAGATCAAGTTTCAATTGTGAAGTTGAATAATACCGGCCTGCTTACACTGGGTCAAGACTGTCTTATAAAATCAAATGATTATCATTTTTATAGTCACAGACAAGATGTGACTGAGTATACTATGAAGCCTGAATTTGGGATCCCGGGAATCGCTCCGATAAATCATTTGATCAACATCTCGTTGCCTGAATTACCTGCCAGTACTAGTTCGGAATCATTCAATGAGAAACAGCTGCTTGCCATAAGAGATCAAATCGATACGATGAAACAAAGCGAGCCATTATCAGGAGGCATCTCATATCACGACGTTCATCATTATGCGGCGATCTACTTGGTGCTGGGCCTGGTGGCGGCGGCGGGAGCGGCGTGCGCGTGGCGGCGTGCGCAGCGGCGGCGGCAGCGACGAGCGCAGCAGCTCCGCGCTACTGACTTGCAATTAAGTGTAGTGCCGTGCAATAGTGGTGTGCTATCAAGTGAAGTGTGCGATCATGTGAATAGTGCGCGTAGCGCAAGACAAAATAGAGGCACCTCGCCGGTGCTTCAATCCGTGTATACAATTTCAGATACGGCTATTTAATTTTATATTTTTTTTTTATTTTACTTTTTTGCGATTTTATTGTTTGACTTTTTTGGTGGTTTTCTTAATTAGCTAAGATGTCTATCACTTTGTATATTTTTATTTATCAATTCACCCGCTTTCTCATCCTTTGGCCCGGGAGCATGTACGGGCCAGCACGTACAATTTCTGCGTTTGCAGTTTACGCCAATCGCGCGAATTTATTTTCAGTGCACAAGTTGTGTCCGAGGCGGTCATACCTATCATTCAACTATCATTTATTTTAAGCTATCAAATCTATCAAATTATTTCTATCGTTTTAAGTCTAATTGTGTTACTCTTGGATTACTTATTATAATCAGTTTTATAACCGTTATTTCGGACTATCATTTGAACTATCCACCTTCTATCAATCAAATATTGTACGGGTTCCGTTCGTCTCAACCCCTACAATACGTACACAAACGGGGAACAGATGACTAGGATCACGTGTGCACTGTGGGAACAAATGTCATACAACTCAGAGAAGCTTCGTTGTTTTTGGCAACAAAGCGCTGGTTTTTATTTGCTGCCACAAACGCCATTACTGCGCACTTTGTTAACTTTGAAGTATACATTAAATATACATGTGAATGGTTAAAAACAAATAAAAAATCCACAGAATAAATAAACAAATGAATGCATAATTTCTTCGTAAAATGTATCTCGTTTGAGTCGGTCCTTCCCATTTTGACCGCCATAATAATCACGTTTTTTATGTGGTTGTGGTCCGGTTAAAGGAAAGGAACAGACAGTGCAATTACTGGAACAAAGGCAACTCCAATTGGAGCCTACGGTCGGCAACGCAATATTAGTCAATATAATAATAACAATTACTGTTCGTTAATAAAACTCCTACTATTAATGATGCCCATGGGCGTGTATGTCACTATCAGGTGGGTCGCGTGCTCTTTTGCCAGCTACGAAATAAATGAAAAAAGAATAAAAACTAAATAATAGGTCTTTACCTATGAAACTGCCGTTTTGCCGTACTGGCCATTTCAAATGAAAATATATATTTTTTTTGACTGATAATTCTAATTTCAAATTAATTTTATTTGACAAACATGGAATTCTTTTTCTAAAATCGTCATTTGTTTAATAGTTAGTGTTTTGTTTTCAACGCATTCGAAAATTTTTCGTCTTCATGGATAAGTTAAAAATTCGAGTAATTATGGATTATGAGTACCGTCGTGGCAGCAAAGCGGCACAAGCGGCACAAGCGGCACGCAACATCAACGACGTTTACGGAGCGAACACTACAAACGAACGCACCACCCGCCTATTGGTTTACCCGCTTCCGTTCTGGAAATTTTGACCTGAAAAATGGAACCCGTGGTCGTCCGAAAACTTTGGTCGACATTGACGAATTAAAGGCAATTGTGGAAGCTGATGAAACTCAATCCACGGCTGAATTAGCAGCAGCTTTCGACGTTAGCATAACAACAATATTGGTCCATTTGCGTCAAATTGGCAAGGTTTAAAAGGTTGACAAATGGGTACCCCACGAACTCAATGACCGCCAGCGCGAAGTACGCGTGGAGACGTGCCTTGCACTGCTCAGCAGGCATACAAATGAAGGAATTCTGAACCGCATTGTTACTTGTGACGAGAAAGGGATCCTGTTTGAAAATCGTAAGCGCTCAGCAAGTTGGTTGGACCCTGGTTCAGCACCCAAACAATGCCCTAAACGAAAACTTTCCCCTAGAAAAGTGATGGTCACTGTTTGGTGGTCTAACGCGGGTGTAATTCATCACAGCTTCTTGCCAAACGGGACAAGCATTACTGCAGATGTGTACTGTGAAGAACTGAACACCATGATGGAGAAGCTCGCACGTCTCCAACCAGCTTTGGTCAATCGTTCGGCTCCACTGCTCCTGCACGACAACGCGCGACCTCATACTGCACAGCAGACGGTCTCCAAGCTACAAGAGTTGGGGTTGGAAGTTCTCCGTCATCCGCCATACTCACCAGACCTTGCGCCTACAGACTTCTACTTTTTCCAGAATTTGGATAACTTCTTGGCGGGAATAAAATTCAATACCCGAGAGGCAGTACAAAATGCCTTTGAAGAATTTGTTGCCTCCCGTCCAGCTGATTTCTTCAAGAAAGGCATCAATAAGCTACCGATGCGTTGGCAAAGATGCATTGATTGCATGGGTGATTATATTGATTAATAGAAATAAAAAATATATAAAAAAATTACGCTTCATTTATTTCGTGAAAAACGGCAATTTCATAGGTAAAGACCTAATATTACTTCCTATTTTTTATCTAGATGTTAATTTAAATTTGGTATATACCGCTTCACAATTATGTGTTTACTAATTTGGATTCTTCGCTAAGAATTTAAAGAGATTATCGAAATTGTTTTGAGATAAAATATTTGCCCTCAAGATTTCGCGCCTAAAATATCGCTCCTTAGCGAAGTTAAAAGTTGGTGAAATCGTGATTAACGTAATTAAGTCCTCAAATATTCTAAAGATTTGCCTAGCCGTAAATTTTTGTACTTGCTTTAGTCTTTATAACCAATTGAATTGTTTAATTAATTATAAATATATAGCTGGATACAGTAATACATGAAATTTACTTAAGGCTACGACCCAGACGAATAAACTTCCATACTTTTTTAAATTTAAATCACTTTTATCTTTTCCAGTCTTTGCTAATTTCCGTTAAGTGTACATACTTTTACAACTTTTTGAATCGTTGTATTTCGGACAGGGTCGCTCGTAGGAAAAAAAAAGATATTGATACATTTTTTATACATAATTTAAATGAACTACAATTTTTTTCTTGGGTATTTTTATGATAAATCTAGCCGTTTTGCTGCAAATCACGAAAATCTGACTTTTTTACCTTTGAACTTAAATAATAAAATTTGAATACAGTGGAAGATGGGGAACTTTCAAATTTACAAAGATTTTACTGATTTTCAGCTTGTTGCAAATTTATGTAGCTGCCCGATAAGTATTGGTTGCCCAGTTAAGTAATTTAATTTATTTCGAATGGTGTTCCCGGGTTTTGACCCTAGTTAATATAATAGTATTAATAATACACATCCAAATTATATATGATAAAAATCAAAATGGCTCCTAATTTGAAGACGACGCGAAGTGACCTTCGGCTGCTCTGTAGGTAATATTCTGTTCGTTTCGAACCGAACTATCCACAGTATCTTAAGTAAACATTTTGTGTCTTTTGCCAGCTTCGAGCACTACAAAGTCTGCTGCACTACTGCATAAACTGCTTCCTGCTCTTTTTCGTTTGCTGTCAGGACGGTGCAGCTATGGTTGCTCTACTTCAACAAATAAAAGAAATGCCAAATAAAAGTACCATTAAAAAAAAGGAACTATTCTTAAAACGCTAATGTATCATCAAAAAAAATATTATTGTATATTATAATACTGTAAGTATGTAAATCGTTGTGTACATTTATCACTTTTGTCTTTTTAGTAACTATTTATGAAAAAATAATTTAATTATCTTTTAATTATTGTTAACCTATGTCCATTTACTTTGGCTGGTAGAGAATGGCTTATGGCATTATGCACTCAGGTGCATAAAAAGATGTGCAAAGTTTCAATAGATATCATTCTCGCTCCGATCGCCACGCGGTGCGGACGTGCAAGACCCAGTTCTCCGTTGGTCGGTTCCCTCCCGATATTCCGTGGCGCTCAGTCTACTGACGTCACAGTATAGCGTGTTGGTTCCGTGCTACGGTTTGCAAGGTTTTTCTACTCCGTCTGAGTGCTTTCGAAGTGCGATTTTTCTTTGCGACTAAGCCCCTTAGTCTTCAAAGTGCTGTGCTAAGTAGTGTTGTGCTTGTGCTGAGTGCAGTGTTGTGCCCAGCGTAAGTAGTCTGGTTTCAGTGCAAAGGATACTTAACGGTGACAACGAATTTGTACTGAACCAGTCCTTTTTATTTTTATTTATTTCTCTTCTCTATTTTATTTATTTTTCTCCTATTTTTATATTTATTTTTATCATATTTGTGTGTTTTCGTGTGTATTTGTCCTTTCTGTCGGTAAAGGTTGACCCTAACGCGGTCAACTCTTTACCTGCGTACCCTTTTTTAGGTTTCTAGGTAGCGGCCTTCGGCGTACTACGGTTAGTTTTAAGTTATTCTCCCCAGCCCCCCTACCGCTGGTAGGGAGGTTTGCCGCTAGGGTTCGCTAGGTTTTTATTTAGGAATCCTAGGCATTTGTTTTTTTTATAGGCATACATTATATATTTATATATAACATATTGTAATTCCAAGTCCTCCAATGGACCTTGTTAATATTCTTAAGTCGTTCGCCCAGGCGCTCGCTGCGTCCGGCGTAAGCATACCCGCTGACGCACTAACGCAGGCCTTACAGGCATCTATTGCGTCCCCGGCCCCTCAGGCCTCAACCCCGGCCCCTCAGGCCTCTAATGTCCAGACCCCTCAGGTCTATAGCTCTCCCGCGTCTCCCGTTCCATCCGATATGGACTGCGCGTCGGTCTCATCCTCGCGCTCATCTCGCAGGAAGCGTACCGCTCCCGGGAGCGATTCAGACTCCGCCGCGTCCGAAGCTTCGTCGGTCGCCGCCACCCTAACCGGTTCTCCTGAGCCCGCGTTTCAGTTAGTTGCCAAACGCTCTAAGAAGCGTTCGAAAAAAGCCGCGGTGTCTTCAACACCTGAGCCAACCCCGGTGTCTTCAACACCAGCCCCCGCGCCGTTAAAATCGCTCGAAGTAACCGCGTCTCCGTCGGTCACATCGAAGCCAGCGACGCGCTGCGCTCCCGTCCCGCCGAAGCCTCAGCTCCCTCCGCCCGTCTTCCTGCGTGAAAAAGCGCGCTGGACCGCGGTTTCAAACTTGTGCAAAGTGCACAAAATTAATTACTTAAAAGCCGCCAACGCTGGCGATACAATCAAGATTCAAGTAGCGACCGTCGACGACTTCCGCGCGTTTACCAGGTTACTCGGATTAAACCAAATCGCGTATCACACCTACGCCCTCACGGAGGAGCGTAAGATCCGCGCAGTACTACGGGGCGTCCCGTTCGAACTCAGCAACGAAGACATTCTCGAGGACCTTAAGTCTCAGGGTTTCCCGGTCACAGCAGTGCACAAGATGCACTCCAACCGCGGTAGGCGTTTTCCGTTAGCGCTAGTAATCCTGTCCAATACTCCCAACTCGAAGGAGATTTTCAAAGAGGCTCGCACAATCTGCGGACTCTCGAACATCTCCGTCGAGCGTCCCAACCCCCGCGGTCACCCTGGGCAGTGCCACCGCTGCCAGCTATATGGCCACGCAGCGGCTAACTGTTCAGCTCCCCCCAGGTGCGTAAAGTGCCTGGATCCTCACTTCACTAAGGAGTGCACTCGCACTCCCGAATCCACTTCCCCCCCTGCCTGTGTGCTGTGCGGCCAGTCCGGCCAGAGCATCACTCGCTCCTAAGTTCGTTGTAAATTCTTTTATAAATTCGTAAATAATAAATTATAATGTCTAGACCCGCGAATCCCGCGTCCAGTCGTATTAAACCCAAGGGCTTATCCCTAGTATCTTTTAACGCTCGTAGCCTTAACACCAACCTTCCCGAGATTAAACTGTTCCTTCAGAACAAAGAACCTGACTTATTCCTTCTCCAGGAGACATGGCTTACTCCAAACCGCTCCAGGGGATTCGCTATACCTAAGTACGCGTTTATTCGTAACGATAGGCCCAACTCCGACGGTTTCGGCGGCACCGCTATATATTACAAAAGAGGCTTCCACTGCTGTCCTCTCCCTACTCCCCCTCTCCTCAACATGGAAGCCACTGTGTGTAGATTGGCTATGACTGGTCATCCGACCATCATCATAGCTTCAATCTACATACCTAGTGGTACCAGACCAATCCGCAGCGACTTTGAGGCCATTCTCGCCCTCGGCCATTCAGTCATTATGTTCGGAGACTTTAACTCCAAACATACTGACTGGACGTGCCTATCGACTAACACCAGCGGTATCGCTCTCCTCGACATCACTAACTCCCTTGACCTAGACGTCATATCCCCCATCACTCACACTCACTATCCCAACAACCCGTCCTACTCTCCTGACATCCTCGACTTTGCAATTATCAAGCGAATCAATCTTGATCTAAGGTCTATCGAACCGCTCGATGACCTAGGCTCCGACCATCGCCCCGTTTCCCTCGTGCTAGGACCGCCGAACGATAACGCCTCATCTCCTAAGACCTTTACCAACTGGAAAGGTTTTAAAAATACGTTAGTTTCAGCCTTAGAGGCTCCGAACTCTCCACTCGCGATCTCTCCCGAACAATTAGATAGCCCGGATAAAATCGATTCATTAGTAAATTCTCTCACTGATGCTATCAACTCAGCCATCAGTGACAACGAAAAGGTTGCTAAGCAAGGCAAACCCACGCTTCCCTTAGCCGTTAGCAATCTTATTAAAGCTAAAAACGCGGCTCTCCGGAGAGCCAAGAAATATCCCACGCCCGCCTATAGAACAGCTGCGAATCAGCTTCAACGTAAAGTTAGGTCTTGCCTCGCGGAACTCCGAGACGCTCAGATGAACGATCTCATGGCGAATATCTCTCCGTCCCACCAAGCGTACTATAGCATGGCCCGAGCCTTACGCGTAGACACCGTCTCTCACGTTCCTCCTCTCACTCGTCCCGATGGCACTACTGCCTTCGAAGTCGAAGAGAAAGCCGAATGCTTCGCCGACAGCATTGCCGCACAATGCTCGCCCAGCACGCAACCTGCTGATTCCTCACACATCCAGGCGGTGGAGGACGAAGTCCTTCGCAGAGACTCTCTCCCCATCACCGCCGACCCTGTCACAGTCTCTAATGACGAAATCTTGCTTCTCATTAGAAATCAAAAGTCCAAAAAGGCTCCGGGTGCGGATGGAATTTCCAACCACGCACTTAAGCACCTACCTCAACAGATGCTTACCTTGTTAGCTATCATTTTCAATGCCTGCTTCGACCATAGCTACTTTCCAAAAGCTTGGAAAGAAGCGCCAGTCATAGGCATTCCCAAGCCGGGCAAACCTCTGAACGTCCCGGCTAATCACAGACCCATCAGCCTCCTCAAGGCAATGTCTAAACTTCTCGAGAGAGTCATACTCTCTCGAATGCGGAACCATCTGTTTCCAACGGATGGCGATCCTCTCATTATTCCCCATCAGTTCGGCTTTCGCGCTAAACACTCCTGCCCTCAGCAAGTCCACCGAATCGTCGAGTATATACTTGACGGTTTCTATCCGCGTCGTTATAAAACAGTCGCGGTTTTCTTTGACGTAGCCAAGGCTTTCGATAAAGTCTGGCACAGCGGTCTCGTTTATAAACTCTACAAGATAGGCTTACCGGATCGCCTAGTCAGGATAATAGCGTCGTTTCTCAAAGACCGTAAGTTTCGATTTAAACACGAAGGCACGCTTTCTGCACCTCGTCCCATAAAGGCTGGAGTCCCTCAAGGCTCAGTCCTCGCCCCTCTGCTGTACACCGTGTACACCAACGACATTCCCATCCCGCCGAAAGGCGTCGAACTCGCCCTCTTTGCTGACGACACCGCACTCTATACCAGGGGCCACAGTGTTCGGCACCTTGTAACCAGACTCCAAAGGGCCGTAAACGCCCTTGGTGCATGGTTTCAAGAATGGCGCATCGATGTGAACCCTGAAAAGAGTTCTGCGATGCGCTTCGACCACAAACGCCATCGTCCCGATGGCGATCCCGACGTTCGAATGTTAGGCATTCCCATCCCCTGGAAGCGCAGTACTAAATACTTAGGCGTCACATTAGATCCGACGCTTTCTTTCAAGCCACACGTCGAAAGAGTTTCGAAACTCGCTCGTCACTATTTAGTCCGCCTAAATAGCATGTTAGGTAGAAAAAGTACAATGTCCTTCAGAAACAAACGTACACTTTACAAGGTCTGCGTTAGACCCGTCATGACGTATGCCTCGCCAATCTTTGCCCACGCCAAACCCTCCCTCCTGCACAAACTGCAGGTAGTTCAAAACCTCTTTTGCCGCCGGGCCACAAACGCACCGTGGTACGTGCGTAACGCGGACTTGCATAGAGATCTTGAACTGCCTACAGTACAACAATATCTCAAAACACTCTCTGAAGCGTTCTTCAAACGCTCCGAAACCCATCCCAATCCTCTAGTTCGTGATTCTGTCTCATATACTACTCCTGTGTTAGACTCGAAGTTCAAAGTCGCTAGGCCTAGAAATGCGCAAACGTACTCATCCACCAGACTGTCACGCGATCTCGAGGCCCTTCTGGCCGCAAATTCTAATTCTAACGTAAATTCTAATACTAACGTAAATCCTAATTCTAACGTAAATGCGAGTTAATTCAATTTTATTTTGCAATTTTTTAATTTTTGTTTTAATTTTTGATTTCATTATGAGCACCTTCAGTGCTTTGAGCACCTTCAGTGCTATGTAATCCCAGCGGGTGACCCCTTCTGGGCCCCGCTAGCGCGGCCTCTTTCTCCAATTGGCCGTCGCTCAGATGAAGGCTGAGTGGCAAAAATGCACGAGCCGACAGGGGGTTTTTAGTGGGTATGGTCCTGGTAGGCGTCGGGACGAGTCCCACATAACTTTGGAATCGCGCCAGAGTATGCGTCAGGGCATTTTTATCCTCCTGCCCTTCCCGCGGAGGGGAACAAAAAAAAAAAATCAATAGATATATAAATTTAATAAACAAACTTTTGAAATATGAATAAGTAGCTTTATAGGCAGTAAGAGATTAACTAAAAAGATAGTCAGAATACACCTTTTTTGTTTTACTTTTTGTATATTTTATTGCGTTCATTTATTTAAAGTGTCATCAGTAGATTTTATTATATAATAGATATACATTTTTTTATAAAAGTAAATTAGAACAGTGGGTGCAGCTGCATGATTATTATTGAAACTATTCCAATAAAATCGCCGTAGATTTTGCTCTACTTAGAATATTTTTCATTTTAATTTTTCATAACTGATAAGCACAACATAATATACTGATATACTAACGAAGTCGACATTTATGCAATAATCCGTAAAACATTTTCCGAGAACCTCTACAATGGACAAACTTTGACCCGAAACTCGATCTGATGATAACGTAAATCAAAATATATGTCCTCTTCCTGGATAATCCCTGGATCGTGTGAGCTATCAATCACAAATTTTGTCACAAAGCAACAAGTGGGTAACTTGGTGAAATGTTGAACTATGAGTATTGAAATTTTGTGTACTCTAGTTTTGTGATTTTGAACATACACTTTATTTGGAAATAATTGTTTGATTAGGAAATGGATTTTTGTAAAGTTCCTTATGTTTTTTTCTTGAATTAAATATTGTTTGTAGCCCACATCAAAGAGCGGACAATTATAGTTTCTAGTCTTCTTATAGTACTACACATTTCATTCATGTTGACGACTTTCTTTTCTACTTAAATTGACTGTATTCATAGCCTGCGAACAAGCTCGCGATCCACCTGTGCCGGTGGTAACCGGCATCCGCGCCCATGGACAGCATTTGTCGTGGGAGTTTTATTTAATAATAGTGACTGTAATTTTTTTCCACATTTTAAGGGAAACTTGGTTTTTTCATTTATAACTAAGCGAACTAACAACGTGAACTTCATAATATTGCAATATTGGGAAATGGGAAATAAATAGTGGACATTGTGCACGAAAACATCACGATAAACTAATATTTGGATTAGTTTAGAGTTCTATCGCTTATTCGAAAATGCTTGGAGCGCTGCATGGACTTCGCAAATTTTTCAATGATTTAAAATAAAATATATTTTTTTTTATCGCTTATATCCTACCTTTTAATATATGAAAGAGGTTGTATTTATATCATTGGAAAGGTAAATCGAAAAAGTTGTTTTGCATGTATCCATTACAAACATATAACACAAATATATAACTAACAAGAACCTATATAAGTATATATAACAAGAACCTCAGTTACCTCAGTTAAGACTTTGACAAATATATATTCATTTTCCTCATTTACGAAAAAAAATATCCCATGGGCCTAACAAACTTTTGTCTTCCCACTTGTGTCGTCAATTTTAATTTTCACCACGAACTCGATTAGGTTAGAGAATATTAGGCCACGCAGAATTTTTTTTATGTTTGGAACCGTTGGTTTGTAAAGCTTGGGGTAATTTGAAAATTACATTATTTAAAAGTAAAAATATATTTGTTCCAAGTTTAAATGCTAATTTCATTTAAAAGTAAACTTAAATAAACATAACTTTTAATGTTATGTAAAAGTTATGTTTAATATAAATGATTTGTTAATACAAAATTGGTTTGTTAAACACCACGTTATCACTGACTGCAGTTACAAAAATCATACTTTCTAATCTTTTTCCCAGGCAAAATGTTAGTTGTTTTTTGCTTTGAAATATTATTATTATAAAATTAAATATTGTTTAAATAGCAGATTTATATTTAGCTCATTTATAATGTTTTTTAAAAAACATTCCATTAAAAGGTGATATAAGTTTTCTACTTTCATACATGTTTCACAATTAGTCGATTCTACCTTGTGCATTAAATATGCAAATTCTTTTGATGCAATGTGTCCTGAAGTGTTATAATATTATGATATTGAAGTTACTGCGCCATGCTGAGTGTATTTTAAACAGTTTTTTGACTTATTTATTTAACCATTAGCAAATCAGTCTGGAATTTTTTGTGAATTTAATTTATATTTAAGTTGAGACAAACAAACATTCATTCCTAAAACGGAAAACTCAAAAAACCACAAACTATTTCACCGAGGTAATTATAATTTCTACAGTATTCTTTTATAAAATTTACTTTTTGAAGGTCGCCTGGGCTCTTTAGTCACATATGTAATTATTCAATGACCGCAACAACGAGACCTCCTTTTGAATTACGGCCGGAATATTTTTGTACTCTCTATATTAATGGCTGTGAATAAATCATCGTTACATTTGGAGAAAATTGTGGCCGCGAGAACACATGACGAAGCAAATGTTTGAATTTTTAATGATAAACAATCAAACAAAGTGTGTAACTATCAATTTGTAAATCGTGTCTAAAGGATGCAAAATTGTAGAATATCTACTTTTCAAAATAAAAACATTCGCTTTGAATTCTTAATGTAACCAAACGGATTGATATATAATTGTTCGATGTGTTATTGAGCGCAGGATTAAGTTGGTTTGCATTTGTTCCTGTAATTTCATTGGTTGTTCCATCGTTTTAACTAAAGCATAACTTATATATATTTTAGAAATGGTAGTTTCTGAATGTTCAACTACTTCTTACTTCTAACCGAGCATCAATCTTTTTAAAACTGTATAGTTCATCCAGCATTATGAATACCAACGCAACACGCTCTTAAATAAGTAATCAAAAATTTTAACTTTAAAAGTTATTAAAGATGATTTTTATTGGTCGTTTATCGTCTCTGGCACGGTCATGAATTTTAATAATAAACAGTAAGGTAATTAAAATGATTCAACGCTGGGTTGTTGTCCAGATGGTAAATATTTTAATAGATGGATACTTTGTGGGGTTCGAATGAGTACAATAAAAACTTGCCCTCAACATGGTGGTTGAAGACTTTTGAAAGAAACATTTTATGTACGACCATTAACATTTTTATCTTCTCTTTGAACAGACCCTTTACTCAAGTCAATATCAACATTATTTAAAGAACATATGAAAAAGAATAACGCTACTTTAAACCGAAAAGAAAAATAATTGAGAATATTGCATGCATAGACAGCAGTTGTTCAATTGGTTAACGACGTGGACGTAGTTAAACTGATCTTTGAAAATACCTTTCATGTGTCCAAATAAGAAAACTTTTGAAAAAACACTTCATTTTCATTTCGTTTGAGTGAGTATTCAAACGAAATGAAAAAACCTGAAACTTGTTAGTTGGTTTCCTGAAAACTGACGTTGGTGAAATTTATATGAAAACTGATAATTGAAATGGAAATTATAATTATTTGCTTTGTTTTAGAAATTGTACAGGTTGTCAATCAAACACAGCAAATACGTAAATATTGTGTGAATTTTTTGTGTTATTTCATATTTGCATAAACATGTAAGTTTTTAATGCCTTATAATTAAATCTCTGTCCTTTATAATTAATTTGTATACAGTTACTATTCATGGTTTTACTGAAGCATGAGTATCCGCCTGTTACATTTGTCTGGTACATGGAAATCTCTTGAATATAAAATGAATTGTTGTATAAAAGGTGAACAAAAGACAATTGCTACAAAATAAACGTTATGAATTACCTCAGAAGAGAAGCAAAATTAAAAAAAAAAAGCCTTATGAAGCTTCTTGCCAGCAAGAATATAAGAAAAAATATAATGAAATTCATTTTATTTTAAATGAGATTTATCAGAATAAAATTGCCGTTACTTTTTGTCCCCAATTAACCCCGAAATGGAATCAATCTATTTCGTCGACGTTCTATGGTAATAAAACGTGATATATAATACACCAACTGAATGGTAAAAAAGTCACCCAGCAAACATTCACATTTCACACAACGCTAAAGTCTAGGTCTTCTGGACTTCGATGTACTTGATTACAGCTAAAGGAGACAGTTCAATATTTAAGGGTGCTACCTTTTGCCAGCCTACCTTGCTAGTTTGGGAAACCTTGGCTGTCTTGGGAAAAAATTTCATATATTCAAATTTCAATGTAAAACATTCACACTTTATAATAAAAACATGGCGTAATCTGTTATGTTGATGTTCTATTTTTATTTCAAGCTTGAGGTTAGTTCTGCTGTTACTTTTATTTTTTCTACTTGTGAGCTCCTTTGAAACTTTTCGTTTGATTTAATAACTAAAAAAATTAATATACCAACTGCAAATATAATCGAGTGATTGATACTGTGTAAAAGAATATTTTAATTATTTCAGGTTGCCAAAAAATTATGACCTTTGTCATCGATCATTTGACACATCCAAAGTCATTGAAATGTTAATATACTTTCGTTTTAAATATGTTTGTAAGTCGTTTTTTGGAAAATTTACTACGTTGTTATTATAGTATACCGGGTATACAATCCAAATGGGTCAGTACGGAGAAGTCAGAAACTATGAGAGATAACGAAATGTGTTGTTAGGAACCATGGCGTCGATTTTAAATTTAATAATAATCACATTAAAACTTTTTTCTTAACTCTCATACATAACCGGGAATTGAACCTGGTCAATACTCTTGTAATCGCGTCAAGTATTGGTCCGTAAGTATAAGGACCAAATTTGGCAATGAAATCTTCTGTAAACAAGACTGACAGTAAATTAGACTGAAATGGCCACAATTTAATCAATTTGCAAAATGTCTTGAATTATATGAATCGATCATCAATTATCTGAAGGGACCACTTATGCATATGTAATCTGTATCGATATTATGCATTACAAATAGCATTTATTTAAAATTAGATCGCATTTGTTCAGCGGGCGTGCCGAATCATTTAAAATTTGAAAATAAAATACTTCTTTTGGAATGTAAAAAAAATAATCCTTTTTATAACCTCTTCTTTTTGATTTTAGCTAGATTATTATTGTGTTATGTGTAGTGTACTGTTTGTATAATTCGTTTAACGAATGAAGAACAGTTAGATATATTATGCCCGTATTCACCAGTAGCCCCTAAAATTTAAGTGTCTATAAGAGACACTTAAATTTTTAGCCAATTTAAGGGGCATCTAACGCAAGTTTTGTTTTCACCGACGGTTAAGTGACACCTTAAGCATTAGGGAGCCCTTATAATTTAGGGGATGAATTGACAACCCCGTAACACTTAGGTGACGTATATTTTTAGGTTAATTTGCGAGATATCCTTCCGACTTCCAAACAATAATTACTCCTATCGATAAAATTGGATAGTGGTCACGATTTATTTTGAAGATTAAGAAGCAGTTGAAAATATAGAATTTTTAAGTGACCAAAATTTGTTTAGACGACCTCGTATTATACCGGGAAGATCAAAGGATTTTGAAAAATATAACGACAAAGACTTTTTCATAAGATACAGATTAAGAGTTTTTTATTTATATTGCAAAAGATTGAGCATTTGTAAGAATTCCACGATAACAGGTAAGTACTTAAAGTTTTATTACTACTTGCTAAATTTGGAGCAGACATCATTCGCATTCGCCAACTCCCAGTCTCGGTCTGCGTGCGTTCTCGAGCGCACGTCGATCGCAGACGCCTTCCCGCTCTTTTAGCCCCCGCGCTAATTGAGCACCCAAATTTCACTGGTTGTTGTCGTAATATATAATTTCATAGTTGTATACCGTATTAAGTTTCTAACGCCGTTTTCACGGCGGACAGTGGCTCGTTAACCGTACATCTAATAAGTTTCTAACGCCGTTTTCACGGCGGACAGTGGGCTGTTAACCGTACTTCGTGGAACGTGAGCTTCGTCGACGGGGTCTCGTCGTTTCAGGACTTCAAGTTCCGTGTTCGAGTAAGTTATCCGCGTCGTCCTAAACCGCCCTACTGCGTGTAGGGTGGTTTTTAGGAAGTTAGTCATCGTTGTTAGGTTCATATATTGTCCCTCCCCAACCCCTCCGCAATGGCTTCCCTAAGCTCTGAAGAGATTAGGAAGAAGCTACTTGAAAGTACCGATGCTGAAGGCATGTTTATAAATGCTGATAAGTTTCGTTTCCTTGATTCTCTTATCCCGCATATCATGGCGTTAATTCCACCAATGGCCCCTCAGGTCACCCCAGTCCCCAGACCCCTCTGGTCTTAGGCTCTCCAGCGTCCCCTTCCTCCAGTGACATGGAGTGCGAAGTAGACGCCCCTCCGCGCCGCAAGCGCGCACCCGCGACCGAGTCATCCTCGGATGCCACCCCAACTGGCCCTGATGAGCCTCCCTCTTTCACCCTTGTTAAGAAGCGCTCTAAGAAGCGCTCGAAACAAGACCCGGCGCCCGTCCCTACACCCCCTGCGGCGTCTTCAACGCCAGCTGCCCCGGTGTCTTCAACACCCGCTCCGGCCCCAACTTCTGTCAAGGCCAAGGTCCCACCACCCGTTTTCCTTCGGGAAAAGGGTAAATGGACTGAGGTCTCGACATTGTGCAATGAGCACAAAATCCATTACACCCGAGCAGCCAACTCGGGTGAATCTATTAAAATCTTAGTCTCGTCAATAGACGACTTTCGTGCTTTAACAAAGCTCCTCACCGATAAGCAATATGCTTATCACACTTATGCTCTGTCAGAAGAGCGTAAGATCAGAGCGGTACTCAGGGGAGTCCCGTTCGAATTATCGAACGAGGCTATCCTGGAGGATCTGCAGTCCCAAGGCTTCCCGGCACTCGCGGTGCATAAAATGCACAGCAAGTACGGGAGACAACACCCTCTCGCTTTGGTGGTTCTCGCCAACGTCCCCAAGTCCAGAGAGATCCTCAAAGGGGTTAGCACTATATGCGGCCTCTCTGGGATCTCGATCGAGGCACCTCATCGCCGCGGTCATCCCGGCCAGTGCCATCGGTGCCAGTTGTACGGGCACGCGGCGGCCAACTGCCGCGCACCGCCCAGGTGCGTCAAGTGCCTGGTCCCGCACTTCACTAAGGAGTGCAATCGCACTCCTGAAACTCCCTCTCCTCCCGATTGCGTGCTTTGTGGCCAGTCCGGCCACACCGCAAATTACAAGGGCTGCCCTCGTGCACCCCGTTGTATGCGCTCCAGTTTCAAAAGGGCGGCACCCAAACAGGCCCCGCGCCTTTCTCAAGAAAACTTTCCGCCGCTGCGTAGCCGGGTTCCTCCGGCTGCAAAGCCTACACAGTCTAGGCTTGCCCCAGAAAACTGGAGGCAGCGCCCCGCATCGAATCCCATCCCGGCTCCTCGCCCATACAAACCCACTCCTCAATCCTCCGTAGCAGACGATATGCGTATCGTCAGCGACGCTATAAAAAATGTCGATGTTAGTGAAATCGCAGTCTTAGCCCGTAAACTTAGGGCTTCACGTACTCCGACAGAGCGTTTGCTAGCTCTGGCGGAGCATAGTTCCCTTCTCAATTCATTGTAGGTTCATTTAAATGAATTGATCCCTAAATCATGCTTCCGCCGACCTCTGCCCAGCCCCGGCTTCACCGGAGGCTGCCCAGAACGGCCACCAACTCATGTCCCTTTGAGCAACTTCAGTGCAACTTTCACTACAGGCGGAAGACCCGCTAGCGGGTCTCCGCCAGCGCGCCCAACTTCCCAACGGGTGTCGCTTCCGATGAAGGCTAACGGTAATAACTACAGCCAACAGGTGGTTTTTAGTGGGTAGGTGCCATTCTGGTGAGTCCCACATAACCCCCCCGCAGAGGAATTTACCTGCGGGCGGGTATGCATGACGCATCTTCCACCTCCATCCCGCGAGGGTGCCTCGGCAGCAAAAAAAAAAAAAAAAATTCCTAAATTTTGTTTTTAATTTTATTTATGTAACTTTGTAACCAGTTACTTTTATATTATTTACAGATATAAATCTGTGGCACCGATTAACTAACTGCTGTGTGCCCTTCGATTTTATGCAACAGGAAATCAATTATTATCTAAACCAGATCTAAAAGGCAGTAGTATTTCTACTTGCAATCGAATTATAAAGAGAGTGTTTAAAGCTATTGTGGGTCTGCGAAGGGAGTTTTTTCGATTTCCAGAGACTGAAGAAGAACAACAAATAGTAAAAGAAGGATTTTTCAGAATAGCTCGATTTTTCAACTTTTTTTTAATTTATCTAATATTTACAAGCCGTAGACCCTCCTTTTTAAAAATAAACTGGAGTTGATAACATTAATTTAAGTGTTTCATGTGGTTTTTTTCAGCTAAATATCAATAAGATCGTTAACTCAAATAATTTATCGATAAACGTTTACGTAGTACCTCCGCACTAAACGTCCCCTAACTAGGGGCCGCTTACTTAGGTAGCCCTTGGGATGGTGAAACAGAATTAAGGTTAGGGGATGATTTGAGGGAGCCCCTAAGATAAAGGAACCTTAGTTAGGTTACTGTTTAGAGGCTGTTAGTGAAAACGGGCATTAGAAGCCTATTTTAAAAGTGATAAAAATTGCACACGAGCTTTAGATTGGTACCGAAATAGGCATACGTTACGTTATGTACCCACACGAAAAATATTTAATAAACTTATTTACATGCAGTAGTTTCAGAAGGGAACAGTAGAAGAAACCACGAAAATGTGATATTGATGTTGAGATCACTATTTTGACTTACTTCGAGGGAACTCCTGATGCTTCAATTCGTGACGCTGTACGCGATATCCCCGACGTTTCTCACGGTACCATCCAAAATGTTTTGAAAAAAAAACAAGTAACACTTCATACATTCTTACGAGGAATGCCACAGGATTTCATAGAAAATATGTATTTTCAACAAGATGGAGCCCCCGCACATAATTGTCTAATTGCACCAGACTTTCTCAATGATCACTTTCAAGATAACTGGATTGGTACAAACGGCTCCAATAAATGATCCAATAAATAAATGATCCAATAGATCGCCTGACATCACGCCTCTTGACTTTTTCTTATGGGGTTATGTAAAAGATGAAATCTACAAATCAAATTAAGACACTGTAGAGGATTAAACTGCAGCCTTAGAAAACATTTTAACACAAATGCACCCCATGAAAAAACTAAACGCAATTTTACATTCGTTATCCAAAGGATGCTTTCTTTTCTTTGCATTTTTTAAATTAATAATTAGCAGGCGTTTGTCTTCCATCTCACCTGATGAAAGTGACGATGAAGACGAGGATCATACACGCCTGTCCAAGAGGTACCTATTCACTCTACACATGAAAGCTCCAGATTTATATTTGTCTGGAAACACAGACGCAGGCAAATCGTTCCACTCTTTTGCAACACGAACCAAAAATGAGCTATCGAACCATTTAGTTCGGCTCTTCGGCACGCTAACCACAAACGGGTGAAACTTCTTTCTGCGTCTGGTTGAAGGGTGGAGAAAGGGGGAAGGTTCGATCAGCTGAAATAGAGCATTCGCACACTCTCCAAAGTGCAATCTGTAAAAAACCGATAGACTAGCAAATTTTCAACGATGTAAGAGACTTTGCAATCTCGGAGAAGGAAGTTTGTCATCACTTATGAGTCTACGGGCCCTTCGGTCGACAGAATCCAACGCTTAAAGATGGTACTTAGCGGAATCATGCCAAAGATGGCTGCAGTACTCCATACAGGATCGAACCTGGGCTGTGTACAAGTTGAGCAACTGTTCGGAGTTGAAGTACCGCCGGACCTTCGCGATGACTCTCAATTTTTTGGAAGCTGACTGTGCCATGGTCTCAATCTGTTGACCAAAATTAAGTTTCCACGTGATGGTCATGCCTAGAAGCCCTAGATGGTTCGTGATCGGTACAGAAACACCTTGGAAAGTTGAATGTGCTCTTTTTACCGGAGAAGAGATACGCCTGGGTTTTGGAAGGGTTGAACTTGACAAGGTTGGCTTTACCCAAATTGGAAACCCTACATAGTGTCAAATCAACCCGTTTGATCATCGACTCTCTCTGATATTGGATCTGGTTTGGACTCGCTCGCGCATTGGACACATATATCTCTAAAACAGTGCTGTCATCGGCGTAACTAATAATGCCTTCCGATAAAAGAAGGTCATTAATGTCCAGCAGGAATAATGTTGCAGAGAAAACAGATCCCTGAGGTACGCCGGCGTTGATCGCCATTAGGTTCGATGAGAAGCCATCAACGACAACTCGAATTGAGGAAATCAGAAATCCAGTTGCAGAGTCCAGATGGTATGCCATACGCAGGAAGCTTGCTCAAGAGGGCTTCGTGCCATACCCGGTCAAAGGCCTTGGAGATATCTAAGGATACGGCTATTGCCTTTCTGTGCCCTTCCAAGGCCGTGCTCCATAGATGCGTGACGTACACTAGAAGGTCTCCTGTTGAGCGTCCTCCGCGGAAACCATATTGGTTGTCACTGAGGAGCTCATTGGTCTCTAGGTGCGTCAGGAGACGATGATTCAATACACGTTCCATAATTTTGCAAATTATGGAAGTGATTGCAATAGGTCTATAGTTGACTGGGTCGGCTCGACTGTCCTTTTTGGTACGGGCTGTACGTTTGCAAACTTCCATGATTTTGGAAGAGGACTTAGAGAGAGGACTTAGGCGTGTCAAAACAGGAGATAACTCGGCTGCACAGTGCTTTAGAACCACTGCGGGAATGTCATCCGGATCACTGGCTTTATTCACGTCTAGATTTAGTAAGCATTTGAGTACCTCTTTCTGGTGAATTTGGACGGCCTCCATCTTAGGGCCGAATGGGGGTAAGGTGGGTGGGGTTTTACCTTTGGAATCTAGACGTGAATATTCTGCGAAGAGGTTTGCTAACAAGTCTGCCTTCTCTTTTGCGCTGTGGGCTAAAACCCGTCAGGCCTTTGCAGTAGTGGCAGTGATGGGCGATAGAAGTTAATCTCAACCGACTTGGCAAAGGACCAGAAAGCTTTACTCCCCATACCCATACCCCATACCCCATGCCCGATACGGCCAATGTGGTCGAAATGAGCTCTTCTGATCACCTTTTTGCAGGACTTGGCAGCAGCATTGTACGCCTGCTTCTAAGCTGGGAGATCCATAGCTTTGCTTCTGTGAGCGCTAGCCCAAGCTTGGTATGCTACATGCTTTCGCTTTTCAGCTAGGAGGCAATCAGCATTAAACCATGGGCGGGCTTTGGACTCCAGGGATACATCAGAGAACGGTATTAAGTACTCCACACCTTGACATATCACACTGGAGACAGCATCAGCACAGCACGATGGATCATCAGAAGTAAAGCAAGCTTGCCACCAAGGATAAGAGGCGAAAAAGTGACGCATTTTATCTCAATCCGCTGACTTGAACCGCCATTTTGGGCTGGTATCGGTTGGCGAGTATTGCGACACAGATTTCACCAGACAGTGGTCGGATGTCCCTAATGGCAGAGATACGGACACCGAGTATCTATCTGGATCGGTTGTCAGCAGAAGGTCCAAGCAATACGCAGTATGAACAACAACGTCAGGAATGCGCGTAGGTTCGTGGACGAGCTGGGAGAGACCATGAGTTACTGCGAACCGATAGGTTACTCTGCCAGCGTGGTCGGTGTCCTTGAACGGGTACAGCCACTCTCCATGGTGGGCATTAAAGTCCCTAAGGAACACCAACTGCGCAGAGGGATAGCATCGTTGGACCTTATCTGCAGTATCACTGAGATATTCAATAAGTCGAGTTGTCTCCTGAGCTCCCGTGTGTGATCGGTAAATACTGGCGTAAACAATTCGGTCCAGGCCAGTATCTACATAGACCCATAAAACAGAAAAATCCGGGACTTCCAAGTATCGGAGACGCCGACAACAATCTCGTCTCTGACATACATGGTGATATTTGGTCTCCAGTATATAGCCTGGGTAATGCAGGTATGCCAGATCCGAACGATGACAGATCTGCGTCTCTGTCAGAAAGAGTAAGTGCGGCCTCTCTGTCTCAAGGTGGTGTTGGACATGGTGGAGATTTGAGTGCACTCCTCCGATGTAAGAGAAGTGTACTTTTAGGGAGAGGGATTGCATCCGCTGTCGGCAATTATTTTTCTTTTTTGACTTTACCTTTACGTTGTTGGAAGGGTGAATAAGGGAGAGGAATAGAAGTTGAGTGAAGCACAACGTTTGGAACCAAGCAAGTCGAGTGGTCAGACCCACTGGTGGGGGACTCACATGGAGACCGTGGGGATGCCCAAAACCCCCCGGGGACTGCCATCCGGCCCTCTCCATCCGGTCGCCAACCGGCACGAATGAGCAATCCCGGGATATTTCACAGGCGGCGGGGCAGCCTTTCACAAATGGCTAGAACGCTAGTTGGGCCCCCTACAACCTGCGGTCGTCCAGCGTTGCACCCATTTCTTTGGATACCACTGCCCTCCAGAATGAGCCACCCGGTGCATCGTAACCCTTCGAGTTCAAACGGCTCTCGTACGTTGCGCAATTACTCGGACCTATTCTCCTCCAATGGCTACTCAAGACATCATGCCGGAACCTGGCTAGGTCACTTGGCGGCATGGCTTTGTCTAGAGAGTGGTTGAAGCCGTGGTCGAAACCTAAATGGTTATCCCGCCATTCATCGGTCGCCAGAGCCTCGTCCGCTGTCCGGCAGAGTTCACCACGGGCAGGTGAGGTTGGCATTTGGAGAGTCTTGATGGTAGGCGACTCCCCCTTACACCCCAAAATTCAGCAGAACGGCTACCATTCTGAACATTAACTGAAATAAAATATTCATATAATTGTTGGGTTTTTCTTTCAATTATTTGAACAAGATTCAATTGAATTTTTGCTTCTTACGACTTTCAGAATTTATACCACATTATTTACAGAGATTTTGACCAGGTTCGATTCCCGGTTATGTATGAGAGTTAAGAAAAAAGTTTGAATGTGATCATTATTAAATCTTAAATTGACGCCATGGTTCCTAAGAACAGTTTTCGCTATATCTCATAGTTTCTGACTTCTCCATAATGACCCATTTAGATTGTACACCCTGCATATCGATTATTGAAACCATACAGTCAGCTCTAGTTTAACAAACGAACCAAAACAAACCACACATTAGACAAGCAACAAGTTGCCACAGACTCAATGGTACAAGCCTAATATTGTTTCATCTTTTCATTCAAAATGGTGGAATATGGAAACGTCAACTCGATGTGACCGCATGATGTTTGGTTTGTGTTTCAACGTAGAACATAATGCAGAATATAATTTTAAAAATATTTTTAGGTGTGTTTACAAAAAAATTTTATACATATCAAAATGGTGTACATCACGCTAACCGAAAATGAAATATATCCTTTAGTACCTTCATATTAGGTGCATATTAATAAGCATAAAAATTTATTCAGTATTAGAATTAACATCTTTCAAGTATGAAACTAAAAACTGAGGTTACTTCAAAATTGTGGGAAATAATTTAGGCGACTTCGATTGCTAAGAAAAAACAACACATTATTGAGCTACAACAATTGAATCACTATAATAGAAATGTGAACGATTCTACACTTTCACGCATTCAGACAATTTATTGTATTCGCATCTATATAAATATAAATGCAAATTCAATTATTATACTCTAACACCAGTTCGAAAAATCCTTCGTGAAGAGGAACCAACAAGAAACTTCACGGGTATTATTTATTCAAAATAAATTTACAATGTCTGTTTATGTCTATAGAAAATTATATTTTAGCTCGGCAAGTCTCCCAACTATTCAAACGACGACCACCCTCAATCGGTACCCGTTCACGAGTTAACCCGGGATCCAGCCCTTCGCCCTCCTCAACAATATGAAAGGGAAGTGAGCGACCACCCGATACGATAGAACTTTCTTACAATAACACGTTCAACAACAAAACAACAATTCTAATGATAAACTTAAAAGATACTCGTCCTTAAATAATAATGCATAAACTTAGAATTTCTGCCTGAAAGTCCCAAATTACATTTAAATGAGCATTTTATTTATAAAGAAAAATTTACTAACGACATTATAGTCAAGGAATTCATTAAAAATCTCTTGCAAGTAACATACACTAACATTACTTTGAGACATTATAGCTTGGCAATGTCAGTTAATTAGATATTTAATAATGCGGCTTACTCACGGTACACGATCGGATAGGTCTGACTAGTTTGGGACTCGACTGAAGTCCTAAGCGTTATCCCAGGCCCGTCTATAGATTAGCTGCGGATCAGCTACAACGCAAAGTTAGGTCTTGCGTCGCGGATCTCTGAGACGCTGAGATGAACGATCTTGTCCCATCGTCCCATGGTCGTTCCTTCAGGTGAAGGCTGTGATGCAAAAGATTGCCAGAGTCATTCAGGGGTTTTTTTTAGTGGGTAGTGCCTCTGGTACGCTCGGAGCGAGTCCCTTATAACTCAGTATCACGCGCGGCGTGGTACGCGTAAGAACACTTTAGGTCCTCCTGCCCTCCCCTTGGAAGGGAACAAAAAAAACTTATCCCTGAAGATGGACTTCCGACGAGTCCGAAACTAGTCGGATCTATCCGTGCACCGTGAGTAACCCACGTTATTAAATATCTAATTAAAATATCTCACGTAAGTTTAATGAAAAATAAATGTTATTTTTGTTGTAATCATATCAATAATAATAGGTAACTACTTAACGACGACGTATTAAAATTTGCTTAATCAAAAACTACACCATATATGAGAAAAATAATTATAAAGTTCGATAGAACTTTTTGTTTTAAGTAAAATGGCATTAAAAACACTAAATTGGCCAGACGTTGGATAACGACGATTTTGCTTGAGGACGGCAGTATAGACGGGGCTTATTTGAACTTTCCGAATTATTCATTAAAAAAAATATCGTCTAAACTATAACATTGTTTGTGTGTTTCGGAATTCTTTGCAAAATATAGGTGTATGATGAATAAACCACCATAAATTTTTACCAATTTTCTATCATATTTTCAAATCTATCCAAAACCCAACATAACCTTGACATACTCAGTTACACATCCCCCGGTGTACAGCCAGGTAAGACTGACCAGGCAGACTGGCCACTATTTAGCACAAAGCCTTTGATAATGGCGTCACTCAATAGCTTTGTGGAAAACTATCAAATTGAGCAACAATTTGGTAGTGACGTTAAGTTCTGTGGCACATGTAGGTGTGTTGTAATGTGTTATAAGGTGTGTGTCAAGGTGTATCAAATTGAAAAATATAATTTATACCAGCACAGTTTGTAAATGTTTGCTGATTCTGGGATGCTCTCCAGTTCACTCAATCACGGTATATACTTATATAACTAAGGTTAAATTTTAAATAAGAACCTGCGCTCCGTTCGAGTGTGAGGATGGTTCTACTGTTTGAAAAGCACACTTAATGTTTACTATATTTGTATTCAGATTTATTTTCCTTTTTCCATAGCCAGCAAGCACGCGCATTATGGTACGTGGCAACATTTTTTTAATAGTATTAGACTAACGAGGCGTTGCTGACTGTTGCGTTGGCTTCAGTTTTTTTAACAAATCGAATAACTTATCAAAAAAGACCTAAACATACTTCAAGACTTTTGCTTTGGTCTTAAAATGTTAATGAGACTTTCAAGAATAGCAGTGGGGCGCGTCGTCACTACACCGTCAAGTATCGTAGCGGACGGGGAAAGGGGCGCTTTTTCGATTACGTGGCACTCGAATCAGGCATTTTTTTGCCTCAATTGCTTAAAATACTAAAAATAATAATAAACCCTTTTTAGAACTGATGATCAGGTTCCCGTAACATATGAAAACAATCGTGTAAGATGTGCGAATATTGTTTGTCCAATTAATAGTCCTTATTCAGTAATGCGTAGTATAAAGTTGACGTAGGTACAAACACCCTAACACCCACCCTACAAAAATGTCTGGCAATGATTTGCAAGACACGTGCCTGACTCGTGTCAGTCACATTAAGATTAGACGCACTACTACGATGCGACTTTTAGTTAGATAGAGATGTGACCGCCCGCAGCCGTGATAAGTTTTGAGGAAACGGGTGCTTTATGTGATCTAATGCATTTTGATAAACCCTATTCGGCCCTATTAGAAAAAAATTAAGATTAATTAAAAGAAACATATCACAGCATTGGTTAAACCATGAAATAAAGAGGGAGATCGTCGAACCATTGATATTTTAAACACAAAAAGTTGTATAATTAACAATAATTTGCAACGCGATGGTAAAATAAAGTTCCTAATTAGTTTACAACTGCAAGAAAAAGCTAGCCAAGAATAAAAACAGGTTCTGTAGCATGTGAATTAGACATGAATTAGGTACATAAAAGTTGTCAGATTTCACGCTGAATGAACTCTTTTTCTCACTTCCCAAACATACATTCTGTATGTTTGTTTATGCGTTCATCTGATTGTGATATATTTTTGAAGAGTTATATTAAGCGTATTTTTGAAAATGTAGAAATGCCAAAACGAATTACTAAATGCGACTGCATCTAGAAACATCTTCACTTCATTTAGTGATGTTTTTAGTACATGTATTAACACCTGTGTGTTTATTTAAAATGTCAATATTATAGAAGTAACAAACTTCTTGCATCGAATTAGTGTCATCGAAGTAATGTTTATCATTATACTTGTCATCGTTATACTTGAAAAATTACTTTGCACGGTTAATATACAATCCTTTTGTGAATATTCTAATTGTAACTACTCCGTAACACGTATCCTAATATTTCTCCCCTTTCGTCTCGCGTGACAATCACAGTGGATGCTTAAATTTTGATTAATGCACACTTCAACAGTTAGTTTAGTTATGGTTATTGTTCCACCAAGTGTAGCGTGTGTGTGTGAAGAGTGTGGTAAATTTTGAGGGAGAGTTTAACAATATAGACTGCTCTTGACATACTAAATAAAGTAAATAAATCAATGTTAAGCATGATGTGATTCTTTTATTAATACCTTTGATAAGAGTTTAATAGCGGAATGTAGATGCCAAGCTCCTGACACGCGAACCTCATAAAGCACTGTATGAATGATCTAGATGAACCGATAACAAACATGGCTAATGGTGTCAGTCGGTTTGACTGGTGCATCAGACCTTTCACAATGCAAAGCTTTTTTAACATTTTTCGTAGCCGGCAAACGAGCACACGACCAACCACTTGATGGTTAGAAGCATTTGCACCCAAGGACATTTTAGTCGTAGGTGATTTATATCGACTAATGATGCGTCGCCGACCGCAGGCCTGAGTTGAATTGTCTTTGTTTCAGTAATTGCACTAACCGTTCCTTCCCGTTACCCGGAACACAACCACGTTCACGTGGTTATTATGGCGGTAAAAATAGGAAGCACAGTAAAACCACCCAAGACGAGATCTTAGCCTAGGAAACTACTACCGCTCAAAAGTCTTCAAAATACCAAACATGTAGAGGCACTAAATATTTCTGTTTTTGAAACAAGACATTAAGCACGAGTGGACGCAAGAAAATCGACATATATGGTGACTTGTAATTCGACGTATTCCTCTTGGGATGTGATAATACAACTTATATCCAACAAAATTAACTATAATGTCGCTGATACCAAGTGGGCTCGTTATCGAGGTAATCATAGTTTTGCTTTTGTTCAAAAAATCCCGAATTAATTACAAAACATTAAATAAATAAAAAACTAGTGTTTTGTATAAAGTTGTTTAAATTTTTATCAGTTACCATCAGCAAACCGTTATTATTACTAATACTGGCACAAATATTGAATCACCCTGTATATAAAGGTAAGATAAGATATCTTACCGCGCAGATATCGCGCGATCATCGCACGATCACATTATACAGTTTTTTTTAATAGTTAGTGACTAAAATGCAAAAGTTAGTTAAAAGCAAGTTACCTAATAAGCTTGCGGAACAGTAAACAAAACAAATTACCTTGTCATAAAAATGACACATAAGTTGCGTCGATATTTAAAACACGTTATAAATTAACCTGCTCACATTTATACAGGTTAATCAAGGAGTGGCTCATTAATAATTTGAGACACTTAAATTTCACGGTCCATTTTGTCAATAATTAATCATAGCAAAATAGACAGCTCCGCTGGCTTACTTTGAAATAAATACTAAACTTTGTTCAGCTTTGAGTGAAATAAAGAAGCAGCTAATGAAGGTTTAGTTTAAGTCAAAGTCCTGTTTTGTTTAGTTTGGTATATAGCAGTCAAATTATTTGTATTTTGAAAATGGGCTTTCATGCGTGTTTTAGTGTATAAAGGTTAAAGTAAAAATTACTTGTCCACCCATCAGTCTTCCATGATAGCCAGATCTGTGCATTGTTATAATATAACAATGCACAAATCTGGCACATGTTGGTAATTATATGGCTAACAATGCACACAATTACCAACTATATGATGTATTACATGTGAGGGAAAAATTCCAGCAATGAAAACGAAAAGCTTAAGATTATGTTCTTTGTGTTTACAGAACATATTTTAGTATGGCATTTGCAATATTATCAGTAATAAGCCGATGCACCTACATTGACTTGTTACTAAAACCAGGCGGTCATAAAACATTATTAGTTACTTTTCTGGTTCATACTTACTCTGTCATCAACTATAATTACGCTCATAGTTGCACTTTAATTGGAACAGATGAGTCCTATACAAACGTCGAAAAATAATCATAAGCCAATAAATAGAACAACTAAAGTCCCAGGCTGGGATTTTAGTTTTAGGTAGTAAACATGTCTGGACGTAACAATTGACAGGAATTTTTTTGTGTTCATTGTACAATCGTCTCATACTGTCAGGATTAGACTTCCGAACCTCCGGTCATCAAGGTAGCACTAATTCAGACTATGCCTGGAGGCCTGTGAATTATTTTTAGTTTTAAACTCATTCTATGCTATCCCCTAACTATGTTGCAGATCACACGTTTTATTATATCTAGCTAACGATTAGCGTATTATCGAATGGCCCGAGCCCTACGCGTAGACGCCGCCTCTCACGTCCCTCCTCTCACTCGTCCCGATGGCTCTATCGCCTTCGAAGACGAAGAGAAAGCCGAATGCTTCGCTGACAGCGTTGCGTCTCAATGCTCGCCCAGCACGCAACCCGCGAATCCCAATCACATCAAAGCGGTGGAGGCCGAAGTCCTCCGTAGAAACTCTCTCCCCATCACCGACGACCCCGTCACAGTCTCTAATGATGAAATCTCGCTTCACATCAAAAGTCAAAAGTCCAGAAAGGCTCCGGGTGCGGATGGTATTTCCAACCACGCACTTAAGCACCTGCCTCAACAGGTGCTTACCTTGTTAGCTATCATTTTCAATGCCTGCTTCGACCTTAGCTACTTTCCAAAAGCTTGGAAAGAAGCGACAGTCATAGGCATACCCAAGCCGGGTAAACCTCTTAATGTCCCGGCCAATCACAGACCCATCAGCCTCCTCAAGGCAATGTCTAAACTTCTCGAGAGAGTCATACTCTCTCGAATGCGGAACCATCTGTTTCCAACGGACGGCGATCCTCTCATAATTCCCCACCAGTTCGGCTTTCGCGCTAAGCACTCCTGCCCTCAGCAAGTCCATCGAATCGTCGAGTACATACTCGACGGCTTCTATCCGAAACGAAAGAAAACGATCGCAGTTTTCTTTGACGTAGCCAAGGCTTTCGACAAAGTCTGGCACAGCGGTCTCGTTTATAAACTCTATAAAATAGGCTTACCGGCTCGCCTAGTTAGGATAATCGCGTCGTTTCTCAAAGACCGCACGTTTCGTTTCAAACATGAAGGCACGCTCTCCGCGCCTCGTCCCATAAAGGCTGGAGTCCCTCAAGGCTCAGTCCTCGCCCCTCTTTTGTATACCGTATAAACTAACGACATTCCCATCCCAGCTAAAATCGTCGAACTCGCTCTCTTTGCCGACGACACTGCCCTTTACACCAAAGGCCGCAGAGCCTCGGGTCTCGTCACCAGACTTCAAAAGGCTATTAACACCCTCGGTGCTTGGTTTAAAAAATGGCGTATCGATGTGAACCCAGAGAAAAGCTCTGCGGTTTACTTCGACTACAGACGCAGTCGTATCCCCGACAATCTCCAATTGAGAATGCAAGGCACTCCCATCCCCTGGAAGCGCAGTACCAAATATTTAGGCGCCATATTAGACCAGACGCTTTCATTCAATCCTCACGTCGATAGAGTAACGAAACTCGCACGTTTTTACCTAGGCCGGCTTTACAGTATGTTAGGTAGAAAAAGTAAAATGTCCTTCAGAAACAAACGTACGCTTTATAAGGTCTGCGTTAGACCAGTCATGTCATATGCTTCGCCAGTCTTTGCTCACACCAAACCCTCCGTCCTGCACAAACTGCAGGTAGTTCAAAACCTCTTCTGCCGCAGGGCCACAAACGCACCTTGGTACGTGCGCAACGCGGACCTGCACAGAGATCTTGAACTGCCTACAGTTCAACAGTATCTAAAAACACTCTGAGAATCGTTCTTCAAACGCGCCGAATCCCATCCCAATCCTCTTGTTCGAAAATCAGTCTCATATACTGCTCCTGTCCTAGATTCGGCATACAAAATCGCTAGACCGAGAAACGTGCACACAAGCGAACGTTCGAAGATAACCGTAGATCTCGAGGCCCTTCAGGCCGCAAATTCTAATTCTAACGTAAATTCTAATTCTAATTAATGCAAATTTAATTTTTCAATTTTTAATGTTTTCATTATTTACTTTTCATTTTTAATGTTTTTATTTTACTTTTAATTTTTGAGCACCTTCAGTGCTATGTAAATCCCAGCGGGTGACCCCTTAAGGGCCCCGCTAGCGCGGCCTCTTTCTCCAATTGGCCGTCGCTCCGATGAAGGCTGAGTGGCAAAAATGCACGAGCCGACAGGGGGTTTTTAGTGGGTATGGTTCTGGTAGGCGTCGGGACGAGTCCCACATAACTTTGGAATCGCGCCAGAGTATGCGTCAGAGCATTTTTATCCTCCTGCCCTTACCGCGGAGGGGACCAAAAAAAAAAAAAAAAAAGCTTGCAACAATATGATTAATACCCAACGCAAAATGTTGAGGCGAAATAATTTAATCACCGTCTTAATGATCACTTATTTATACCGACCACTCTGAAAGGGTCGGACTGCCTAAAGAAAGGAAATACATTTCTCAAACAAGGAAAATTTTTCAATGACCTCTTAATTACTAAAGTTGACACCCTTTCAGTTTAGCCTACTTAAAGAATAAATTTTACGAACTAAATAACAAAGGCTGTTTTTTTGCGTTTATGTGTCTGCAGCTATTGTGTTTTGTGTGAGCACTACTATCACATTACTGGTAGATGACCGTACTAAAAACTTTATTATTATGGAAATTACGGAGTATCTCCCCTTATTGAACATGTACGAGTATAGTCATATCGGTGCAACTGTACAATTTCATTTTAGAGTGTAGTTTCATTTTGTTGCGTAATGCATTCAAATTCAACGGTATTCATATTTTCATATTTTTGTTGCAAAGTTACTAACGTGTTACTAACGAGTATGTTCAATATTAAAAGCAGGCGTGGTAGGTTTTTTCCAACAAAAGTCGAACAAAAGATGTTAAAAATAAAAGTGCTATAAATACATTAAAAAGCATTAACCCGTAGTACGTTTTATTATTATAATTCATACATAGATCTCGAACATTTGAACATGTATTACTTATACTTTTTTACATCCCTTCCCTATCTTCAAAACCTAACGAAACAAACACTATTAAGTTTTATCAGACACAGGCAGCGCTCATTAACAACAATATTATCTCAATTGATCATTATTTTTTAATAATATATCATTTAAGATAAATAACCCCGGTTCCTTGGAAACTATAACAAAGATTGATTCAGCCATGACTTTTGACATATGGTCACGAGATCGTTATGAATCTTCAACTACTTATTACAGGTTACCTCAAAGTTTTTCACACTTCATTAGGATTGATTGAATTGATATACTGAAATTAACGAACTCCCGAAACTTCGCAAGATACTTGATTCTAAATTACTAGCCAGGAGTAAGCCTTCTGAACAGATGAACAAATCAGCCGTAAATCGTAATGGTTTCAATCAAAATCAGAACAGATACGCCGATACGAATGAATCCGAATGGAATAGAGCAGACGAGCACACTGTTAAGTTATTTATGACATTTTTTACTACACTTTTATTTTGTAAGTGACTACTGTTTGAGGAACCTCAAATGGGTAATCTTTATCAATGTCAACATCAAATTTTATTACAATCGATACTATTTTAACAAATTTATTTCATAAAATGATGAAGTATGCACAAACATTTTTTCACATGATTGCAAGACTTATATCTTTTTATTTGTTACACCTATAATTAATATGAAATTTAAGAAAAATAATGGATAACTTTATGTTTAAAGTATTTACGCTGGGTATTAAATCGCTCGTCTACTCCGTGTTGTCACCGCATGCCGCAGTGAGCATTGCGCACCTGCAGAAGTCCAATACAAGATGGCGCTTATCTTGAAGGATCGTTATAATCTGTCAGATTTATCTTCCTCATGCAGGGGCATTAATTGATGCATCTAAACTCAATGGTTAAGATAAAGCTTTTACGTTTCGTAGTCGGCAGAATACGTTTACAAGCAATGATGTTGTGGAATTGGTTTGTTTAATGATATATATATACAGAAAAACTTTAAGCTAAACAAAATGCATACTATCGAAAGAGTGTAAATTGATATTTTAATATTTTTTTTGTTTGTAATGGAACTTATCAGAGCTAAAAATATTACCTCACATTAAACTAAAAAATCTGCATTAAAATCAGTTAGAGAGAGCGTGAGAAATACGATGATAAAGAGATAAGGTGACATTGAACATTAATTAATCGATAAGACTGATCGATGCGACCGAGCCCTTATGCACTTTGATTTTAGATATACAGGGTGGCCAGAAAAGTGACATCCAAAAAATTTTTTAGGTGCCTCGTGTTGAGACGTACTTGAATCACCCCTATGTACGTTATACGATTTTTCATAGTTTCCGAGTAATTATTTTGAGAACTCCATATGTCATGAGGCTATGAAAGTTACCGAAATACACTAATCAAGCTTTGTTTCATTTAAAATTTGTCAAATTTTTTTAACAACATATGAGGCAGAGTCACGTCTTTTCGCTAACCCATCAACTTACGGTCCCCACTGTAGTTAAGCGTCTAAAGTTATCTAGGAGTTTACAGTCTAGAATGTTTGTGTTTATCTGTTTGACATTTAGCAAAGTAAACTTAACACATTTAATTTTGTTTTCATTGAGGAGCAAATTATTAACTAAAAACCACTTCTCTGTGTTGGAGATACATTTTTTTACTGCTCAATAGTCATTTTCTTGTCTTTTGATTCTAAATAACAAGGAAACAATCATCAGCAAACATTATGACCTCGCATTGATTCTTAACCACAGACGGCTGATCACTGACATATACTAAAAATAGGAAAGGACCAAGAACTGAGCCTTGCGGTACACCCAATGTCACTGCGATCTTGATGATTAATTTTTATTATTGCAACTTTCTGTTTTCTGTTAGAAATATATTACTATAATTAAATGAATTTATGGGATTCTTACCGTGACTTTCGATTTTTATTTCGCATGTATATTAAGATGCTAGATGTTACAATGTTAAAAATAGTATTAAATTATAGGGAAAATAAGCGCGATAGTTTAAAACAGTTATTAATATCCAATCGAAGAGATTATCACATCTTAAGTAAATATGGAGAGTGAATATTACCATTTACAATTTTATATAAAAATTTTATATCTCGTACAGTGCGCCTATTGGAGAGTGAAGTGTGAATTACGCCTATTAGAAAGTGTTTTATCGATATCTACATTATAATGAGATTTAACACGCTGACATGTAACACGCCCAGTATTAAGCTCTGAGCGACGTGTTATGGCAACACGCCGCAGTCTTATAAATCAGGCAGGTAATGTCCACTAAAGTCATTGTCGCAGCCAAAAGAAGACTGTACAGTAATATTTAATTAAAACGTTTATTTGAATAAACTTATTCCTTTTATTTTTAATAATTTTAATCTCGTCCATCTTACTCCGATGATTGAGCAAGTCAGAATCTAATGTTTTTTTAATTTATTTTATGTGAAACATATATTTAAATATATTTACTTCTTAATTTGTATCGACCTCTTTACTGAAACATCACGGCATTCTGACGTGCTTCCCAAGGCTTAGCCGTGACGTTGCCTATTTTACTTTGTATATTGATTTCTTTTTCATCATCGATAAATTGAATAATTTTAGTATTTAATCTTGAATAAATAATTATTTAAAGACACTTTACTAGTTCTCGACGTAACGTTCTTCCCTGACCTGTTTTCGACATGTGTTATAATAAATTGTTTCTTAAAAACCCGTAGGTAGTGTAATGATAGGTAAGAATTGATGTGATCTTTAAATAAATGATGCACTGTACTCGTACCTACGTCGAATCACTTTAATCGTTTTAGGCACTTCTGGGTTTTTAAGTAGATTGCATTTAGTTTGTTTATATCAAAACGTTACTTGGTCAAGAATATAAGAAAGTTTTTTTAATTTTTTGATGTCATACAATTGCAAAGTGACTATGGCATCCGATATTATTTGCAAATTAAACTCAACACTGTTGTGATGTAAACCGTTAGCTAGCGTGATGGCTGACATGTTAACACTACTTTTGTTTTGAGGTAGAAACTATTTTTGAGGCATCAACAAATTTATGTTGCATATATTTTACGGTTTAATAATTTTCTACGAGAAAAAATGTAATATTTCCTGGGCTAGTAGTCAAGCAAGACTAGCAAATAATATGATTACTTTTTTTAGTTTATTAAGAAACGAATAGCGCTACCATTAAATATTCTATATACAATATAATCTTTAAAGTAAGGCCAACAATGGGTTTCCGTTAAACTTATCTGGGCGTTTTTAAAAATAATTTTCATCACACGTTCTTCTTTGTTATTATTTTTTACTATGTCGATTCATATAGTAAATACCTACTATTTAAAAAGATATCTATTTTAAGCAAGCCATATTACTACCTGTCCAGCAATCTACATAAAATTACAATTACAACACTATTATAATAATAAGCACAAAGGCGAAATTGTCCTTGACAGTTCATCATTTCTTATCATTCACTGATGAAGATGAATACTAACAAATTAACAAGCGAGTAGCGTAGTGGTCAGTAGCCTTGGGTCATGCGCTGGAGGTCCCAGGTCCAAGTCCTGGCAGAGGTATTCATTTGTGTGATGAACATAAATGTTTGTTCTCGGGTCATAGTTTTTGATATTTATATATGTATGTTTATTCTGGGTTACTCCCAGTTTGCTGTCCAATCATCCATAACACAAGCTCAGCTTACTTCGGGACCATACAGTCGGTGTGACTGTCTGGGGATTTATTTATTTATTATTTATAAAATCTAGGATTAGTGGTGTACATAGGCACGGAAGCCACTTTATATCACTGGATAGCGTGCTCCAACGCTGGTCATGAAAATACTTTAAAAAAACATATTAACATATATAGAAAAGCATCCAATCCCGGTTACTATGAAGCGAGTTTCATGTTTGTTTTTACACTTCCATACTTGTGTCAAGGAATTACATTGCGTCTCAAAGCTTTTAAATTGTTTTACACTCTGAACATTCCAAAATACATAATACTATTTACAACGTAATTAAATGCAATTGAGTAACTCAACAATTAACTTAATCTAAATGAACTGAACAATGATAGAATATTAGTGAAATTTATAAGATATCAAATAAACAGGTAAAACAAATAGCAGTTTTGAACAAATGGTAAAATTCAGCCACTTATTCGCCATTATAAATTTCCTAAACTACACAATTTTCTACGAAACCATTTATTAAATATAAAATGCTTTATTTTTTTTTATTAAGTAACTAATCTATGAATTCTTAGAGTAAAATTCTATGTGGGTTGGCGTGAACAATAAAAGTCAATATGGCTGGAGAAATTCATGAATAACTTGATCCAAAACAAGAACAGTCCCTCTAAAAAAATTATATCATTTAAAACACACATACTACATACTTCGACATTATTGAAGAGCTATAAAAACTAACATAATTTATATTATTCACACCTTTGTACACAAAGTTGCCGTATTATGAATAAATCACGATGTAAAAACTAATGAATGTCATCACTTGCACTAGGAAATGCACATTATTTTAACTCGTTGAGTTGTCATCATGTTGCATCGGCTGGTGTCGCAGCTGCATAAAAAAAAGGTTGATAACAACGTGCATTCAGTCTCGGTTTGCGTGCGTTCTCGAGCGCACGTCGATCGCAGACGCCTTCCCGCTCTTTTAGCCCTCGCGCTAATTGAGCACCCAAATTTCACTGGTTGTTGTCGTAATATATAATTTCATAGTTGTATACCGTAATAAGTTTCTAACGCCGTTTTCACCGCGGACAGTGGCTCGTTACCCGTACTTCTAATAAGTTTCTAACGCCGTTTTCACGGCGAACAGTGGCTTGTTAACCGTACTTCGTGGAACGTGAGCTTCGTCGACGGGAATTCGTCGTTCCAGGACTTCAAGTGCCGTGTTCGAGTAAGTTATCCGCGTCGTTCTCAACCGCCCTACTGCGTGTAGGGTGGTTTTAGGAAGTTAGTCATCGTTGTTAGGTTCATATTGTCCCTCCCCAACCCCTCCGCAATGGCTTCCCTAAGCTTTGTCGAGTTTAGGAAGAAGTTCATTGAAAGTACTGAAGGCATGTCTTTAAATGCTGATAAGTACCGTTTCTTAGATTCCCTTATCCCTCATCTCATGACATTAATGTCCACAATGGCCCCTCAGGCCACCCCAGTTCCCCAGACCCCTCAGGTCTTAGGCCCTCCCGCGTCCCCTTCCTCCAGTGACATGGAGTGCGAAGTAGACGCCCCTCCGCGCCGCAAGCGCGCACCCGCGACCGAGTCATCCTCGGACGCCACCCCAACTGGCCCTGAGTCTCCCTCTTTTACGCTTGTTAAGAAGCGCTCTAAGAAGCGTTCGAAACAAGACCCGGCGCCCTCAACGCCCGCCCCCACACCCCCTGCGGCGTCTTCAACGCCAGCTGCCCCGGTGTCTTCAACACCCGCTCCGGCCCCAACTTCTGTCAAGGCCAAGGTCCCACCACCCGTTTTCCTTCGGGAAAAGGGTAAATGGACTGAGGTCTCGACATTGTGCAATGAGAACAAGATCCATTACACCCGAGCGGTAAACTCGGGTGAATCTATTAAAATCACTGTCTCGTCGATAGACGATTTCCGAGCTTTGACTAAGCTCCTCACCGATAAGCATTTTTTTTTTTTTTTTTTTGCTGCCGAGGCACCCTCGCGGGAGGGAGGTGGAAGATGCGTCATGCATACCCGCCCGCAGGTAAATTCCTCTGCGGGGGGGTTATGTGGGACTCACCAGAATGGCACCTACCCACTAAAAACCACCTGTTGGCTGTAGTTATTACCGTTAGCCTTCATCGGAAGCGACACCCGTCGGGAAGTTGGGCGCCCTGGCAGAGACCCGCTAGCGGGTCTTCCGCCTGTAGTGAAAGTTGCACTGAAGGTGCTCAAAGGGACATGAGTTGGTGGTAGGAACGGGACTCCCCTGAGTACCGCTCTGATCTTACGCTCTTCTGACAGAGCATAAGTGTGATAAGCATATTGCTTATCGGTGAGGAGCTTAGTCAAAGCTCGGAAATCGTCTATCGACGAGACAGTGATTTTAATAGATTCACCCGAGTTTACCGCTCGGGTGTAATGGATCTTGTGCTCATTGCACAATGTCGAGACCTCAGTCCATTTACCCTTTTCCCGAAGGAAAACGGGTGGTGGGACCTTGGCCTTGACAGAAGTTGGGGCCGGAGCGGGTGTTGAAGACACCGGGGCAGCTGGCGTTGAAGACGCCGCAGGGGGTGTAGGGACGGGCGTGGAGGGCGCCGGGTCTTGTTTCGAGTGCTTCTTAGAGCGCTTCTTGACAAGGATGAAAGAGGGAGGCTCAGGGCCAGTTGGGGTGGCGTCCGAGGAAGACTCAGTCGCGGGTGCGCGCTTGCGGCGCAGAGGGGCTTCTACTTCGCACTCCATGTCACTGGAGGAAGGGAACGCGGGAGGGTCTAAGACCTGAGGGGTCTGGGGAACTGGGGTGGCCTTTGGGGCCATTGTGGACATTATCGTCATGAAATGAGGGATGAGAGAATCTAAGAAACGGTACTTGTCAGCATTTATAAACATGCCTTCAGCACCGGTACTATCAAGTTACTTCTTCCTAATCTCATCAGAGCTTAGGGAAGCCATTGCGGAGGGGTTGGGGAGGGACAACAATATATAAATATATATACTATGAACCTATCAACGATGACTAACTTCCTAAAACCACCCTACACGCAGTAGGGCGGTTGAGGACGACGCGGATAACTTACTCGAACACGAAGACTCGAGGCACCTGGAACGACGAAATTCCGTCGACGAAGCTCACGTTCCACGAAGTACGGTTAACAGCCCACTGTCCGCCGTGAAAACGGCGTTAGAAACTTATTAGATGTACGGTTAAAACCCACTGTCCGCCGTGAAAACGGCGTTAGAAACTTAATACGGTATACAACTATGAAATTATATATTACGACAACAACCAGTGAAAGGCTTAAGTCCATAGTGTTTGAGCCGTCGTCCGATAATGTTTCAGCATAAAATACCGTCATGATTATTTTTAATAGATTGACTATACAATCATAAACCATATTTAAAAGGTTATTGAACTAACTTTTTTGTTTTTAGTATTTAAATTACATAATGAAGTCAAAGGAAATCTTACGTACATCACTAGAGTCACGTCTCCAAAATCTTAATTTGAATATAGAAATATACATTAGACTAACCTAAAGGCTTTTAAAGGAAGAGGTATGTACCCGCGACAAGTCGAGGAGGTCTCAAAATGCGAGAAACTGACGCTACTGATTATCTCTCGACCCGAAGCGAGTGTTTGTCGCGTTTAGACATCTCTCGGCTAATTACGCTAGCCCCGTGCAACTTTAATAGCCGTAAACAAGTTTAACCATCCGCGCTTATGAAGCTTGTTTTCAGCTTGAGTTCTTATTGTCTAACACAGGAGAGTTTTTTTGGAAATTTTAGTTTATTTTATGATAAAATACGTTCTAATATAAAGGAAAATCAAAAAGGAAATAACATGGGAAAAAAAGCCAAAAAAAAAGGAAAACCGACAGAGTACATCCACTTGTTGCAAAATAACCGAGCGAATATTGGATTGACGTATTTGAATTTTGAAGTTTCGTGATAGGGATCTCGAACTAAAAGAAAACAAAGCTCACAAAAAGTTATAGTTGCAATCGAAATAATGCTTTGCAAGATTGTACAATTAACATAATTAAGTTTGTAATATGCTTTTGATTTTATTTATTTAGTGTTAAATGTATACTTCATATGTTTACTTTACTGTTTATGAAAAGTTTTATGCCTTTATCTTTAGAATAAGCCACCAGCAAAACTTATTTTGCATTGAATCAGTAACGCAGTTGCGCAGCTATTGTACGGGGACTCCTCACGTTTAGTTTCTCATTAATTGAGATAGTTTTATTGGGAAATATTTTAGTTCTGATACTTTTTTTAATAATCATTTTCATTAATGATATGAATTATCGTGCAATCCATTCGTCCATTAAGTGCTGAAACAAAAAGCTTACTGACGGCCTAAAATGGACTTAACCCTTTGGGTGCTCAATTAGCGCGGGGGCTAATAGAGCGGGAAGGCGTCTGCGATCGACGTGCGCTCGAGAACGCACGCAGACCGAGACTGTTGCCAAGTTTTATCATATAAATACCGCAGATAAAAATTGTAGATCATTAAATTATATAACGATTCAAAAACCTGTAAAAGTTATATTCGTCATAATGTTACCTTCTGTATAATTTGTAGTTCGGTGCTGTATTCCATATACATTCCATACATTCACGAACTCTTTTTTGAGCCATTGCCTTTCCATTTACTTTCGGGATTTTTTTATATTCTCATCCAAACGAGATTTACGTGTGATGTATGACCAGCCTTTCATAATTTCAATTGCTGGTAACATTGGAAGTACAGCGCTTAGCTGCATTTCTTGTATTTTAGTTTGATGATTGCATTTTGCGAAACCGAGTTCTTTAACTTTAGCCCACACTGCTTTGTTAAAGTTGTCACATAATAGATTTTATCAAGCGGATATTACGTCGAAGGCTTCGAGGCGAGGTGACGAGGGCGCTCAAGCGCCGGCTGGCGCTCAGGCGCAGGCAGCATCAGTAGCAGGCAGCATCATTAGCAGACAGCATCAGTAGCAGGCAGCATAAGTCGCAGGCAAAATCAGTAACAGGGAGCATCAGTAGCAGGCAGCATCAGTACCAGCTGGAGGGCTTTTGGTTTGAGGGGTTCGGCTTGAGGACTTCAGCTTGAGGACTTCTTCTTTCTTGATTAAATGCTTGCAGTAGACTGGTGTTTGATTGGATACTTGCAGTAGACTGGTGTTCTAAGGCCAGCCCTCAACTTATATAGCCGGGCTCGCTTTCTATTCGAACTGCAATTTGAAGTTTCAGAATTAGATTATTCGTCTTGCCAGCCAGAAAGTTCGTATTAGTTCCTAGTGGCGCTACTGTAGCTATTAATAGTTGAAGAATACTTCCAAACTGAGCATTTAAAGCAGTGTGCCATCTAGTTAATGATAGTTTATAAGGGCTTATGTTTCTCAAAACCGAAGATTTATACAAATGAAATGAAATGAAATAAAATGAAATAAAATGAAATATCTATTTCTCAACATTGACAATTACTTGTTCTTATTGACGTCAAATAAAACATGATTCTACCACCAGTTCAAAAAAACCTTCATGAAGAAGAACTGGCAAGAAATTTAACGAGTTTTTTTTTCAAAATAAATTTACAGGGTCTCTTTATGTCTATACAAAATTATTCTTATCTGCATCTGTTAGCTCGGCAAGTCTCCCTCCCCCCACGTATCCAAACGACGAACACCCTCAAACGGCACCCGTTCACGAGTTAACGCGGGATCCAGCCATCGCCCTCCTCAACCATATTAGAGGGAAGTGAGCGACCCGTCACCCGACGCTACCATAAGAAGACGTACTTTAGTGACAATTACGCTGTAGATATTCATCGGGACGAAGAACTCATCGAACATACAGACACATTACACATGCTTTGTTACAAAACTAGTACAATCCTGTTAATAAGGGGATTATACCCAAGGGCTTTTATCATCCAAATAATCGGATAGTTTATAATATGCTCTAGCACACCACTTCTCCTTTATAGTTTCTTTGAATTTGTCAATAGACCTTGGATATGGACTCAGGAACCTTAATATAAAAGCGTATACATTGACCCATGAATGAGTTAGTGACTTTATGAAGCCTACTATTATAACATTTTTATTATTAACATTGTGCAGATCTCTTTTTCTTTTGAACAAGGTTATGTTCTTTTTTACATACATTAAATTTTCTAAAATATATTGGGAATGGAAGGTAAGAATATTTATTTCCTTAAATTTACTTCAAAGTGACACCCTTGGACCGAGCTGATAGATTGCGCGAACAGCCCTTTTCTGCAGAATAAATATAGTATCGATGTCGGCAGCACTCCCCCACAACAGAATACCATATGTCATGAGGCTGTGGAAGTAAGCGAAAAAGACTAGACGAGCAGTTGTTTCATTTGAAATTTGTCTCATTTTTTTAACAGCATATGCGGCAGAGCCAAGAGTCAAGCCTTTTCGCTAAACCATCAACATGCGGTCCCCACTGGATTTAAGCGTCTAAGGTTATCACCAGAAATACAGTCGAGTTTACAGACTACAATGTTTGACATTTAGCAAAGTAAACTTAACACATTTAATTTTTTTTTTCATTGAGGAGCAAATTATTAGTTGAGAACCACTGCTCTGTGTTGGAAATGCATTTGTTTACTGCTCGATAGTCAGTTTCTTGTCTTTTGATTTTAAATAAGAAGGAAGTATCGTCAGCATACAATATGACCTCGCATTGATTCTTAACGACCGATAGCAGATCATTGATTTATACTAAAAATAGGAAAGGACCAAGAACTGGGCCCTGGGGCACACCCATTGTCACTGCCGATCCTGATGATTTTTCTCCATTCATTGCAACTTTCTGTTTTCTATTAGAAATATATGATTTAATCAAGGCAAGCGCTCGGTTTTTTATGCCGTAATGGTGCAGTTTCATGAGTAGAGTAGTATGATCCACACAGTCGAACGCCTTGGACAAGTCGCAAAAGACACCAATAGCATCACACGACTCCTCCCAGGCGCTGAATACGTGTTTTATGTGCTTAACACCGGCATCGGTTGTTGAGCGAACCCGCGTGAAACCAAATTGCTTAAAATTCATTCAACTATTACCGTAAAAATGAGAAAGTAATTGATTTAAAATTAATTTTTCAAAAATCTTACTGAGCGTATTTTTACTGGTAGTATTGATATAGGTCTAAAATTATTAGGGTATTATTAGGTTTGAATATTGGAATGACCTTACTCAATTTCATTAAATCAGGAAAAACACCATTATCCATACAGTCATTAAATATACTGGCTAAGTAAGGGCTATACCATCAATGACAGATTCAATAATTTTAACAGAAATCCCATCTAAATCGGCAGTATTTTTTACTTTAATGCTTTTAAATGCATTAAAAACTTGTGGAACAGTAACATGTTTAAAAATAAAATCAATATCGCATGAATTTACATTTTCCGTTAGCAGTGACTGTGCAAGAGTAGAACATGAATTAATACTCGAAGGAGTTGACACAGGGATGGCGGTAAAAAAAATTTCAAATGCTTCAGCAACTTCTTTGTCAGTTGACAACACTTTAACATTAATTTTTTAATTAAATTTGGTGTGCGGTTTTTTGCTTTCCCAGTTTCCTGATTAATTATATTCCATGCAGTTTTTGAAATGTTAGTACTATATTTAATTTTATTATTAATTTTATTAGATTTAGCTACACTGCATACTCGTTTAAATAATTTTGAATACTTTTTAACATATTCATAAAATGTCTTATTATGACTATAAGTTCTTTCACTGTACGATTCATATAATCTATTTCTACTTCTGCATATTCCCACTGTTGCCCAGTCACTAAACCTAAATAAATTCTTATTTATACATATTTCTTTTTTTTTTAAATTAATTTTTATATTATGAATAGAGTTATATTGAGTAATAGGATTTCCACAATAATCTAATTGAAATGTTTTTTCAAATACATTTTTCCTAAATGTTTCAAGCCGTCTCTCATTCATGGGTATAAAGGTAATTTCTCTTTTTTGTCTTTTTTAGCCCAATATCAAAAGTGGCCAACTGCCCACTATGATTTGATTGTAGTTTATTAATTACTGACTTTGTACATGGCTTTAAATTTGTAAAAATGTTATCAAAACATGTGGCTGAGGTCGCTGTGATTCGCGTAGGCTCTAAGAAGAGATTTTTTAGGTTGTAACAATTAAAAGATTCAAGAATCGTTTACTTTGTGACGTCTCTACTAATAAATCAATATTAAAATCGCCACAAATAATTATTTCGTATTTTGTTTTTGTTATTTACTCTATGTAATAGTGCTCTCAAATACTTCAAACGGTGAGGATGGGGGTCTGTATAAACTTATTATAAGAATATTCCCTATCTCAATACAGGCTATTTCAACTGATCGCTTAACAGACAGACTTACAATATCAGTGCGTTCTTTAAATGTTAGGCTCTTATTAGTGATGCTCATTAAGCCTCCGCAAGTTGTTTATTCTCTGTTGAATGAACTAGCAATTACATGTTTCTTATATGAAGACATAATTTGACACTGTGTTCCATACTGGAACAGATTTCATTTAAAGTTATCAAATTACTTTCATTTTTTTTTATAAGGACAACACATTTGGTAGTTTGCTTTTATGAATGGGTGAGGCGATTTATTGTATATTTTTCTGGAAGCTACTACCTGTCAGTTGGGTAATGGCAACATTTCGCGCGACACTAGCGCCAAAACCTACAGTTGAAAAAACACGTTGATAAGACCGGCCGGTGCGCTCTTAACATTTGAATTTATGTGAATTATACCATATGGACTGTAGTGATGTGTCCCTCTTTCGATGGAAAATAAATGAACTTGCGTCCTGTGGATTGATATGTGATACTTTTGCTGGAAGCAGCTGATGAGCCCTGTCGCTGTTTTTGCCTAGCCCTCGGACTGCGTGGCGGTAGAAGGAACGATTGCGGTAAGTCGCCAAACCCCAGCTTAATATCATACATATATTTCTTTGGTCCGTTCGATTCGGATTCTTATTTTCCAATTGTGTTGTCTATTCCAGTACATACGTGCTTAATATTCCATACGCATTCTCAAGTCGCCATCTTTGCTACGCAAAATGTCCGACGAAGAATCGCCGTGTGAACAAGATTTATACGAAAGAGAACTCATTCTAGATGAACTTAAACGCACCTTACAGTTTGCAGCGACAGATGAACAACAGTTTCGCTCGCGAACTAGTGATTTAAATTCTCATCAACGTAAATTTAATAAAATTCAAGCTAAAATTGAAAAGACCCTCATAAAATCAAAATGTTTCAACAAAGAGGAACAGATTAAGATTCGCAACGATTTTAACGATCTTTATTACGCAATTATTACACATTTAAATAAATTGAAGAAAGGGGACGAGGATAAACGACGCATGAGTCGACCCTCGGCACCATCTATTCAGTCACACAGTAATAAAAATTTGCCTACTTTGCCTTTGCCAAGTTTCCATGGCGATCCTACTGATTGGCCCTCATATTTCGATTTATTTCGTTCACTGGTTCATTTCAATAGTGCCTACACGGATGCAGAAAAATTCAGATACTTATTGCTTACGGTTCACAAGGAACCGCATAACTTAATAAAATCTATTCCAATCACGGACGAGAACTATTCAGTAGCACTCGATATATTAGTGTCTCGTTATGAAAATAAACGAGTTATTGCTTCCAAACATCTCGATAGAATTCTCGATATCGAACCATGTTCCGATAAATCCATTAACAGTGTACGGCAATTGCTAAATATTTACCAAGAAAACATTAAGGCACTCGAAATTTTGCACTTTCCCGTAGAACAATGGAATTTTTTGTTGCTAAATATTTTGTTACGTAAAATAACAATAAACACACGTAAAGATTTCGAACGATCATTAATTAGGTCATCTGACATCCCCGATGTTAAACAATTAATTTCATTCTTAGAACGAGAAATTTCTGCTGACGAAATTATACATTCAAATAGCGGGCAGTCCTACAATAAGTTTTTGCAAAACGGAGGTATTCGTCAAAATCATTCAAGCGGCAGCGCTCCGGGTACCGCTTCCTCGTCACCCGCACGACGACCGCTTCGTTCACTTGCAGCTAACGTAACTCCGGTAATAAAATCACAAAACGATAACCGTATTCATGATATAAATGCAACAAAAAACAAAGCTAACTGTCTCTGTTGTAATGCTCAACATTTATTGACAAAATGTTCGCAATTCCTAAATTTATCTCCGCAAGAAAGATATTCATTAATTCGTAATAAAAATATTTGTTATAATTGTTTGCATATCGGTCATGATGTCACTAATTGTAATTCCAATTTTGTTTGTCGTACATGCCACAAGCGGCATCACAGTTTAATTCATTTTTCTAATCAACAAACTGGGTCATCGAACTCTGTTACGCATAAGGTATCGGTAAATAACGCTATCTCCCTCCCACCTGCTTCGACTACGACGGAGTTGGAGCCTACTGGTACGATTGCTACGAGTGACTTGCCGCGTGTCGTAACCGGCAGGGATATCGCTGTTCAAAATTGTTGCGCGTCCAATGCTCCGTTAGTTCGTACAACTACGGTCCTTTTATCTACGGCACTGATCGATGTATGCGTGGGTGGGTTGAAACTATCAACTGTTCGTTGTTTGGTAGATACTGGTAGTCAAGCCAGTTTTATAACTGAAGCGTGCGCGCAACGTTTAGGTATCCCACGTAAACATGCAAATATTCCGGTTTACGGCATAGGCGATACTAAAGCGGTTCATTCTAAGGGTTTCATTTCGTGTAGCATAACCCCTAAGGGTAAACAACAACCCGCAGTTCCAGTTAATGCCTTAATTTTATCAAAATTAATATCACAAGTGCCAAGTGTACCATTGCCTTATACAGGGTGGTCACATTTGAAAAATATTAATTTAGCGGATCCAGATTTTCATACTCCGCAACCCGTGGAAATGTTATTAGGTGCGGATATCCTATCCCACATACTATTAGGTAACGTAATTATGGGATCACCGGGATCTCCGATAGCGATGAATAGTATTTTTGGTTATTTATTGTTAGGTAAGCTTGAGACCGAGTCTAGTCCAACTTCACTTCAAGTTTGTTTTAGTTCTTTTGATGATGACAATCTTCAGAGATTTTGGGAGCTCGATTCACTTCCTGAAAAACGGAGTTACACTCCTGATGAAGAATTATGCGAATCCTTTTTTCAAAAGACGCATACCCGAGATAAAACAGGGCGATATGTAGTTGCCCTACCGTTCAAACCCGACGCTCCGCCGCTTGGCGAGTCACGGAAAATCGCCTTCGCTCGCTTTCGTAAATTGGAGTATAGACTGGAACGTAACCCTAAGCTTAAAAAAGATTATCACGCCTGTCTCCAGGAGTATATAGATTTAAATCATATGGAGCCCGTCGATAGTGAGACAGCAGTTGTCGGTTCAAGCTATTACATCCCGCACCACTGCGTGGTTAAAGAGTCGAGCGAAACGACTCGCACTCGCGTTGTTTACGACGCCGGCTGTAAGACGTGTAGTGGTTACTCTTTAAACGATATTTTATTAATAGGTCCTAAGCTTCACTTGGACATAATAGATGTTATTTTAAAATTTAGAAGCCATGCCATTGCGTTCACCGCCGATATTAAACAAATGTTCAGAAACATACTTATTCGAAAGGAAGATAGGGACTTTCAACGTATCCTATGGCGTCAGTCCCCAGAGGATCCTATTCGTGACTATCGTCTGCGTACAGTCACATTCGGTGTGAGTTCATCACCTTTTCTCGCTTTACGAACAATTCAACAGCTCGCTCGCGATGAAGCCGTGCGATTTAAGCTCGCTTCTTCCGTTTTATTAAATGATATCTTTGTTGATGACGTCATTTCCGGTGAGTCTACGCTCGCTAAAGCTCTCACGCTTCAGCAGGAGCTTATTGATATCTGTCGAGCAGCTGGGTTTGAGTTGCGCAAATGGAATAGTAATTCGCCAGCGATACTAGCTGCAGTTTCATCACCAGATTCACATGGTGAGCGGCCCGAGGTCGTCCAATTCGCAGAAATAGAAAACGACAAAGGGGTTAAAGTTCTTGGTCTTCAGTGGAACCCCGAGGCCGACTGCTTTAACTTCAAGGTACAAGTCACCTCCACGGCGTATACAAAGCGAGCTATACTATCCGAAATAGCTAAGATCTACGATCCTTTAGGCCTTTTAGCGCCAGTTACTTTATACGCCAAACATTTAATCCAACTTTTATGGATGGCAAACGTTGACTGGGACGAACCTCCGCCCATGGATATTATTAATTCTTGGAAGTCCTTTATTAGCGAGTTAACAATCTTATCAAGCGTAACTTTCCCTCGTTATATTTTACCTGAATCAAAAATTCAACTTCACGGTTTTGCTGACGCTTCAGAGAAAGCTTTCGCCGCCTGTGTTTACATTCGCCTTATGGGCAATGATAATAAAATTCGTACCTTTTTAGTTATGGCAAAAACTCGAGTGGCTCCAATTAGAGTACGCCTTACTATTCCGCGACTCGAATTAATGGCAGCCCAATTATTATCAATATTATTAGAAAGAGTAATACTTACCTATAGTGGACGTATTAACTGCGATCAAGTTTACGCTTGGTCAGACGCTTCCATCGTGCTAGCATGGCTACGCTCACCACCACACGAATGGAAGACCTTTATTTCTAATCGCACCAGCGATATTCTTTCGCGGGTTCCCGCAGACCGCTGGCGACACGTTCCGTCGGCAGATAACCCTGCAGACGCTGCCTCACGGGGCATGCTCCCTGCAACTTTTGTGCAGCATGATTTATGGTTTAACGGCCCCACTTGGCTATGTCAAGATCAAGATTCCTGGCCTGTACTTAAGTCAAATTATAGCACAGACGAAGAAAGGCGTAGCGTACCAATCCAGTCTAATTTAACTTCAACAAATACCGTTGAAATTATTTCTAGATTTTCAAGCTTAGGAAAGTTAGTTCGTGTTACCGCGCTAATATTTAGATTTTTTTATAAGTGTAAAAGGATTAAAAAATGTTATCCGCATTATGTAACCGTTCCTGAATATAACTTCGCCTTAAAAAGACTTATTTATTTAGTTCAACAGAATGTTTTTTGTGATGACATTAAGAAAATATCCCAAGGTAATTTGCCTTCTAATCAGTTGCGCCGTTTAACACCATTTCTAGATAAAGACCAGTTTTTACGCGTAGGTGGTCGCATCCATAAATCATTTTTACCGTTTGAATCAAAACATCAGTTAATTTTACCTAAGAAAAATGCATTAACCAATCTTATTATTGATGACGCACATATTAGTCATTTACATGCCGGCCCTCAAAGTATACAATATTTATTATTACAGCGATACTGGATATTATCCAGCCGTGATATCGTACGCCAGCGTATACATCGCTGCGTTCCTTGCTTCCGAGCACGACCCGCCCGTAACCAGCCACGCATGGCACCGTTACCTGCTACACGTTTGCGGCCCGCGCGACCATTCATCAAAACCGCGGTAGACTTCGCCGGCCCTTTCTATGTGCGCGCAAATAAAGTACGAAATGCTAAAGTAGTTAAATGTTATGTTTCGGTTTTCGTGTGTATGAGCGTTAAGGCTATACATTTAGAGGTCGTGTCAGAGCTTTCTACGGAAGCTTTCCTTGCAGCCCTGCGACGTTTCACGTCCCGTCGAGGTTTATGTACAGACATATTTTCGGATTGCGGGAAAAACTTTGTCGGTTGCAATAATTACCTTAAAGACTTGTATAACTTTTTACGCAATGATTCCGTACAATGTGAATTAAATAAAAACACCCTTCAACAGGGCATAACGTGGCATTTCCAACCACCATATGCTAGTCATTTCGGTGGGTTATTCGAAGCTGGTGTCAAAAGCTTTAAGCACCATTTGCATCGTGTTATTGGCACTCGTACTCAAACGTATGACGAGCTGCATACACTTCTATGTCAAATAGAAGCAGTGTTAAACTCGCGCCCACTATGTGCGCTAAGTGCATCTTCTGCGGATCCGCTTCCCTTAACTCCGTCTCATTTTTTAATTGGAGAGCCCTTAACAGCTCTACCTGATGTTTCCTTGGTAGATGAAAATACCAACCGACTTACACGTTGGCGTTGGGTACAGCAATCGGTCCAACATTTTTGGAAGAGGTGGAGTAAGGAATATCTCCATGAAATTCAACAGAGCCAAAAGTGGCTTCATGATCGTGGTTCTACTATACGTGAGGGCACTGTTGTAGTGGTTAGTGACGACAACCTACCGCCACTTCAGTGGAAGCTTGCGCGCGTTCAAGCTTTGCACCCCGGTTCTGATAACATTACTCGCGTAGTAACCTTAAAGAGCGGCAATACATTATTTAAGCGACCCGTAGTTAAGGTGTGCCCGCTCCCCGAACAATAGTTTTATTTTTATTTTATTTTTTCTTTTAGATTCGTTGCGCATCTAATCTTAGTACTTAAGTTTTTGTTCTCTTTTAGTTTTGAATACATATATGTAATTTTCTTTTTTGTTAAAGCAACTACGTTCCTTTAAGGTGAGCGGCATGTTCCATACTGGAACAGATTTCATTTAAAGTTATCAAATTACTTTCATTTTTTTTTATAAGGACAACACATTTGGTAGTTTGCTTTTATGAATGGGTGAGGCGATTTATTGTATATTTTTCTGGAAGCTACTACCTGTCAGTTGGGTAATGGCAACATTTCGCGCGACACTAGCGCCAAAACCTACAGTTGAAAAAACACGTTGATAAGACCGGCCGGTGCGCTCTTAACATTTGAATTTATGTGAATTATACCATATGGACTGTAGTGATGTGTCCCTCTTTCGATGGAAAATAAATGAACTTGCGTCCTGTGGATTGATATGTGATACTTTTGCTGGAAGCAGCTGATGAGCCCTGTCGCTGTTTTTGCCTAGCCCTCGGACTGCGTGGCGGTAGAAGGAACGATTGCGGTAAGTCGCCAAACCCCAGCTTAATATCATACACACTGTCTGAGCCAGTGTTCTGTGATACATGAATATTTTCACAGTTTATGAATAGCTCAATATAGTTAAGAGAATCGTGCGTTTTTAGGCTTAGTCTGTAAGGCAGCTTCTATGGCTGTCATTAAGAAATTGGTTGACATGATTGTCAACGAAGGTAAACAATAAAATACAAATATTTAGCAAAATGAAGAAATATTTAACAAAATATAAATACAATTAAAATATAGAGAAATTGTTTTGGTGGCATTTATGGCTGCTTTTTACCCGACTGCAAAGATAGGGAAGTTTTTCGCCCGTATATTGTATGTATATATGTAATATTTTTTATTACCTCATATCTCCAGAACCCCTTAACGGATTTACATAACTGAGGTGTTGTTAGATGTGTCTTAATAGCCCAAATGTTTTTAGATATGTACAGAGTACAATTACTTGTCATCGATTAATCGCAGTTATAGAAATCCGATTTAGATTTGTAGGTCAAATGCGTTGTTGTTTAGTTTTAACTTCCTAGTTTTAAGTATAGAGTACGATCTTATTTTGCATTACATCTTACTACTTACAAACGTACACTCGCCTTTCTTTACATTATTACTTACTGAAAATTAATCTTACATTTACATCTTTACTTTACATTTCTATATGTTGGATTAAACCCCAACATTGTTTTCTTTTTACTACTTACAGTTTACATTACAATTAATTTTAGTGGCTGTCAATTACAATAAATTAAGTTTTACATTTAGAAGTGTGTGTGTATAATAAATAGTGTCTTTTACAATCAACAATATACATTTTCATCGGCAACAACTTACTTGCCGAACTGCAGGGAAACAAGCGTCTGTTGGAGCTAAGTTGGCGTGCAGTTGCAGTACAATTGGGACAATCCTGTTCCATACCGTGGTCCAGCAAGTATAAGCCAGTTTACAAGTAAGATCTTTCCATATTTCTTTAACGATATTTTAATTTTTTCTAAAAATGGAAGGTCTATTGCTGCGTCGAAACCAAATCTTCGAAGACATCAAGAAGGTCAAAATTAATTCCAAAAAAGATTCTGCTAGTCGTAAGACCTCAGAATACTTCATAGCTCACCTATGAAGAGTTCATTACGATCCTATATGACATAGAGGCCTGCTTAAACTCACGACCATTATGCCCCTTGACTGAAAGTATCGATGACATTCGATACGAAGCTTTAAAACCTGGCCACTTCCTAGTAGGAGGAATGCTACTCACACCTCCGAACGTACGAGAAGATCACTTAGATTTAAGAAAAAGGTGGCATTTACTTGAAACCATGACAGCGGCATTCTGGAAACGATGGTTGCGAGAATATTTGCAGCAGTTACAAGTAGGATCCAAGTGGAGATTGCCATGTAGGGAAATACAATTAAATGACATTGTTTGCATAAAGGATGACAAACTACCAATCGGTAGATGGGCGATGGGCAGAGTAATAGAACTCCACACGGGAAAAGACGGGCACACGCGTGTAGTTACAATAAAAACCCAGAATAGGCAGTCAAAGTGAGTGATACTAAAATTGACACCATTACTGCTTACAGACGATTACAAGGATCCAATTACACCATTAAATGACATGCACAATCACCAGCAAACTGAAACAAGAAAAAAGGGAACGTCTAATAATTTATCCTGGAAAAATATAATGCTAAGTATTATAAGTATATTTTGGCTGTTTCTATCGTCACCTGTTGTAGCTTTCAACGATAAAAGTAACAACATCACCTATTTTCAACAAGACATTTCTTTATATTTTGATACCTTGGCAGAGATAAGATAAATAAAGGATGACTGGAAGCTTATCATGTATTACAATATGACATCTTACTAGGAGAACACGTATGAAGTTGTAAAATACGTAAAGCATAACTTATGTCACAAAATGATTACTTTTTAGTTTGCGAATATTTCGATTTGCATTCTTTGAATTTAAGATAATGTTATAAGTTATATTTCACGTATTGTTAATTTTAATTGTGTTTTATGTTTTGTGTTACTTCGGTGTGGCAGTATGTTTAAAGTACATTTACTTGTCATCGATTAATTCGCAGTTTTGGCAATCAGATGTAGATTTGTAGGTCATATGCGTTGTTGTTTAGTTTTAATTTCCTAGTTTTAAGTATAGAGTACGATCTTATTCTGCATTACATCTTACTACTTACAAACCTGCACTCGCCTTTCTTTACATTATTACTTACTTAAAATTACCCTTACGTTTACATCTTTACTTTACATTTCTATATGTTGGATTAAACCCCAACAAGATAGGTGACGATACAATATTCAACATGGTAGCTGCGCAAAGCCTTTGTAGTTAAAGAAAAAAATTTTTTTTTTCGAATACTACAATATGGGTATCAAATTAAAGGGCTCGATACAAGGATTAAAAAGGTATATCTTGATTATTATTACCGTAATACTTATAAAAAAATACAATATGAAAGTTAAAAAATGTGGACTCTAGTGGAATTAGCTCTTTCCCATCCCTATGTCAAGCAAGCTGCGAAGCGCTCCTAGGCGACGATTAACTTGAGGGTAGCCTTTCCAATAAAAAAAGAATCATCAAATTCGGACTACTCTGTAAAAAACGTATGCATGGTCAAACATAAAAAAATATATACGTGGCGACTTTAGAACCCCCTCTGTTTTCTTTCGTCGGTTGAAAAAAAGACGTCAACTTTCTTTGCATAAGAACAGTACATCATTGTTCCAGCCTTTTCAATTGATTTTCTATTATTTGTTCTTCTCGCAGGCGGGTCTTTTGTTTTTGTTTTAATTATTATTGTATTGCTAATAAAATAAGTAAATTAATATTTTTCTAGTTATAAGCACAGATTGAGTTAGTAATTTTATTCATTTTAAAACATAGAAATGTCATAAAATATTTCAGTAGCAATTCTCAATGGGTTTTTGTTGGAAATGGAAAAGGGAGCATAAAACGATTATTACTCTACTTTCTTAGTCGATAACGGCTTGTCTTCAGGGGAAACATTATGAATCCCGAAGAAAGCTCTGAAATCAAATGAAAATGTGATCAGGAAATGTGAAAGGTGTTTTGTTAAATATTTTCCGTTTCTTTAAATTTATAAAACAAAGAACTTAAAAGTCTGTGAATAAACTATTATTATTTAGATACATCCATTTGGCTTTCGTATAACATTGACGACAACAAACTAAGAACGTGGTGTACTAAATAATACGATTTTATCTAAGAACTAAAAAGCAGGAAAATAAACAACTAATGAAATCATCTTTCTGTCGCGTCTTTAAAAAAATAACTGCTTTATTATTTTCAATTTTTAAATTTAACATACATAGGTACATAAAATGCACAAAATGTATCTCGGTTCTGAAATTTACGAACTACTATTGGTAGTCTCATCAAGTCGAACAGACTGAAAACATTTCAACGTGACCTATAAAGCTAAATTGCAACCTGCTGAATTTTACTTCCATTTTCAACCGAACGAAGAAAACCTTAAATGACAAACCATTTTAAATAAGTTTACGATTGTTTTATATCAAAACGCTTCATTTTATGACGCATAAAAAGTCAGTCACCTTTTACAACTTTTTAAGTTAATACCAAGATTTTGATATGTTTTTGGTTTCACCGCCTGTAACGAAGTTCCCCTATTAAAACCGACGCTCCATATTTCATATTTCTTGTAAAGCTGTATCATTGTTTATTTGTTATTTAAAGTTGAAAGTTAACAGTTTAATGAATGCAGTAAAAAAGTCGTGGATCGAGTATGAATATAAAACGTATATTTTATATTCAGAATCCCTTTTTTTGGAGCGTGGTGAAAATGTGCATCCACCTACCCGACACTCAAAGGGGAGTGCCTGGTTATGTGGGACTTGACTGACTAAAAAATACCACTTTATACCTCCGTCGCCCTTGCTGGGACTCACGATATCGCCTTTGGCATTACCCGCAAGCCCAGGCGTCTACGCCCAGCCGCAGTATCCCTATCCCGCTGAATTCCTATAACATTTGGGCTGAAAAGTTTGTGGGCTAACATAGAAAAATCAGTTTTTTGAAAAAATTTTATCTAATTATTCATTATAGTTGCCTTCCAGGGCTAAACAACGATTATAGCAATCATACAGTTTTTCGATACCATTTTTATAGTACGATTTGTCTTTAGCCGCAAAATAAGCCTCAGTTGAGGCGATTACCTCTCCATCGACGCTAAATTTCTTACAAGCGAGCATTCTCATGAAGTCTCAGAAGAATAAGTAACTAGGTGCTAGATCTGGAGAATACAGTGGATGCCGCATCAATTTTCAGTTTCATTTGACATTTATTTATTTTATTACTTATTACAACTTTATTGCACAAAAAAGAAATGTACAAAGGGCGGACTTAATGCCACAAGGCATTCTCTACCAGTCAACCATTGATCAATTGGAGAGGTCAGTAGTGCGGAGTTATGAAAAAAAAGATAACTAGATAATTGAAAATAAAAACATATAATATTAAAATGAAAATATATAAATATATATTCACTCACTCATATATATAAATATATTTATATAAAATATATGTATATAAGATACATATATGTAATAAAAATATAGTGGAATAATAATTTGTAAAGAAATAGTAAAATTAATATAATTCATTAACCCTTGACAAAAAATGAGCTTTCCTTAATTCTACCGGCAAACCATCCCGAAGCCTTATGGCCTGAACCACAAAAGAATAGGACATAAATCCAGAGTTATGTGAAGGAGTATGCAGGTTCAGATTGTACGTAGAACGCAAACACCTGTCGTGCGAGAAACCAAGGTACTGAAATTTAGATTTTAAATATTCTGGGGCACAAGGATCATTGAGAATTGAATATAGCATGCAAAGTATTCTGACATATCTACGTTGTCGGATCGGCAGCCATCGTAACTTTTTACGATAACGAGACACATGGTCATACTTACGCAAGTCGTAGATGAAGCGAATACAGTTATTAAGCAAACGATCTATTTTGTTAAGGTGTACTTCGTTAAGGTCCGAACAACATACGTCAGCATAATCGATGATGGGCACTATCAGAAAATTCATAAGAAGTAATTTAGTGTGTACTGGTAGAAAATTCTTGAATCGGTACAACATGCGTAATGCAGCTGACACTTTTCTACGTGTCATCTCCTCTACGTGTCTATCCCATTTAAGAGCAGTGTCTATATGTAGACCAAGGTCTCTGACAGATGAACAGAATGAAATCCTAGAATTATTAAAATATAACGGTGGCACGGAAGTAATATCCATCCTATTCAGCTGTCGCGGACTACCCACAATAATGGCCTGACACTTAGCAGGATCTACACTGATTCCTGCTCTAAAGGCCGAAATTGTGAAACTCAAAACAGAAATGGATGATAAAGATCAATGGGCCAGAGCAAACAATATCGAAATAAAAGGTATTCCACTCAAAAATAACGAGAATTTGTACGATATTGCTCAGCAGATAGGAAACTTATGTGACTTAACAATCAAAAAAGAAGATATAAATTACATCGCTCGGCTACCTACCCGTATCCCCAGAGGAGAAAAATCTATACTGATAGCTTTTAACAACCGGTACACCAAAAAGGAGCTCGTGGCACGGTCGCGCAAAAGTAAAAAATTGTCACTACCGAACCTGGGTTTTACTGGAGATGGAAATATATATATAAACGACCATCTGACTCAGCGAAATAAAATTCTTCTTGGGAAGGCCAAGTCGCTGGCAAAAGAAAAAAACTACAAATACATCTGGGTGAAGTATTGTAAAATAATGGCTAGAAAATCAGATACATCACCTGTGTTTTTTATACGGGACGAGAACGATCTTGTCAAAATAGTGTAACTTTCTACTCAAATGCATTTTTTTTCACGAAACCAGACATTCAGGGACGCACTTTTTACAAACCTTTTACTAATTCATCGATACTTTGTTGTTTATTGAAAAACCCCTTCAGCATTGCAATCTCTGCCTTGTGTGGAGCTTGCCTATTCAATTTAAATTTATATTACTTCTACTTTAGTTATAGATTAAAAATTTCCAATGGCTTCCAACGATAGACTCAATATATATTACCAAAATACTCGAGGGCTACGCACGAAAACTCACTTATTTAAAAGAAATCTATTGCTACAGTCGTTTGATGTGGTATCGTTAACGGAAACATGGCTTCTTGATGGTATCAATGATAGCGAGCTTTTTGATGATAGGTACGTGGTTTGGAGAAGAGACAGAGATTATCAAACTACGCATGTGAAGTTTGGCGGTGGTGTGCTCCTGGCAGTGCGTCAGGAGCTGTCGTCGATTTATCGTCCGGAATGGTCATCATCCGCTGAGGACATATGGGTAACAGTCACTCTCAAAAGCCGCGTAAAATCTGTCTCGACTAAAGTGCACTTTTGTACTATTTACCTCTGCAAGGAAAACCTTGGTAACTCCTATAACAATCAACTAATTAATTTTACAAATAACCTTTCATCTATAGTTAATTCATGTCCTAGTGACCTTTTCGTAATTATGGGGGATTTTAATTTAAGCAACATTCAATGGGCATCAGCTGGTAGCACTCACCTAAATTACTCAGGAGTAACAGGTGAAACACAAATTTGCCTATTTGATGCTTTATCAGAATGTAATTTTAATCAATTTAATTTTTGCCACAATATCAATAACAAAATATTAGATTTAATTTTTGGCAACACTGCCCTACAAGTATCAGCATCTGACGACCCATTAGTACCTGAAGATTTTCATCATAAAGCTCTTTCTATTATGCTAAATATTGAGAACTACAAAACATTAGATGTCAATAAACGGTACAAATATTACTATGAATCAGGGGATTTTGATAAAATAACACATTTCTTAAATCAGATAAAGTGGGAAGAATGCTTACACAATATTCCACTGGAACAAGCTGTCCGTTTTTTTTATGAAAAACTAAATGAAGTGATCGAAAAATATATACCCCGGAAACTTTTAACCTTTGCTAAGTATCCACCGTGGTACAATTCTTCCTTAAAGAAGATTTTAAAAGAAAAATTCAAATTTCTCCGTAAATTTCATAACTACGGCAATACCACGGATTATCGTACCTTTTCTCTTTTACGTCACAGAGCTAAAGTAGTAGAATCGGAATGTTACACAGCTTACGTTAAAAATTGTGAAGATGCAATTGTAAAAAATCCTAAAATGTTTTGGTCATTTGTAAAACAAAACAAAAACGGTAATAATACTCTTCCCTCTAACCTGGAGTATCAAGGTGAAGTTGTGAACACGGGACAGGATGCTTGTCGTCTTTTTGCTGCGTACTTTCAATCAAATTTTCTTTCGTTTAATACCTCCGCTCGATCACAAACTCATAGCCACAGTTCCCACTCCTATTATTCTAACACTATAGGCAATATAGAAATAATACACGATGTAATAAACAAACAGCTGAAATCGCTAGATCCTTATAAAGGAGCAGGACCGGATAATATATCACCGTTGTTTATTATTAAGTGTGCTAATACTTTGACAAAACCGTTATCGATACTATATCAACGATCTATGAGTGAAGGCTTATTTCCAGAAATTTGGAAATCCGCTTACATTACCCCAATTCACAAGGGAGGAAATAAGAGCGATGTACAAAATTATAGACCTATTTCGAAATTATGCTGTTTTGCAAAAATACTTGAACGTGTAGTCTATACTCAGGTATATAGCACCCTATCAGACTTTTTCATTCCTGAACAGCATGGTTTCCTAAAACATCGTTCTACAATGACCAACTTATTAACTTTTATAGACTATACAACTTTCAGCATGGATTCAGGTGGTCAAGTCGATACTATATTTACAGACTATTCAAAATGCTTTGATCGGATAGATCACACTCTGCTTTTAGAAAAACTATATAATGCCGGGATCCACGGAAACCTTTTCCGATGGTTTAAATCGTACATAGAAAACAGATCCCAGGCCGTGGCTCTAAATGGATTTTCATCTGCATTTAACGTAGTGCCCTCAGGAGTACCCCAAGGCTCATTATTAGGGCCATTACTTTTCAATATTTTCATCAATGACATTAATCAGTGTTTTCAACACTCTAAATTTTTACTATACGCAGACGATATGAAAATATTTTCTAAAATTTGTAACGTTGAAGAAGAAGAAAGAAGAAAGAAATATTTATTGCCAAAAAAAAAAAAATACACACAGAGAAAGTTACAAAAGTCTTAAAACTAATTAAATTCTAGGTAAATATTATTTTTGACAAAAGGTACATACTCAGCGTATGCAGTCATAACAATATTATTTTGACTGCGCTGGTTTTCAGTATGCCCCTACTAATTAAACATAAAGAAAGCATATTTTATCTTGGTAGTTAGACGCTAATTTCATTTATAAAATAGCCATATTTATTAATATTTAATATACATTTTATTACAAGGTTTGAAAATTATAAACAAACATTCTCAACAACTCATATAACCCAGTATACATTTAATTATATATTTAATTTAAAAAAAAAAATAAATACTTATCCATATATAAATAATATCCATATTAAAAAAAAAAAAAGACAAAGATACATCATTATGTAATTATTGTATTTTTTATCACATATTTCACTTTTTTATTCTTACAATGCATATTGTCTACTTATACCTTTTGTTTTTGTTTATCTAAGTATAAAATCTTAAGTTTTTTTTTTTAAAGTAAATTGCGACATGTTTTGCCGCAATGGTGGTGGCAAATCATTCCATATTTTAGAAGCCGCAAATTTGAAGCAACCTTTAAAACCTGCGGATCTATGCACTGGTAAAGTTATCTTTCTTATTTCCTTACTGCGAGTATTGAAATTATGTTGGTCTTTTGTCCATGTCAGTTTGGAAGATAAGTACGCTGGTTTCTGTTCGTAAACAATTTTGTGTACCAGAGTGGCCAAGTGAGTTTTTCTACGGGATTCCATATTAAGTAACTTATACTGAGTGATATAAGGTGAGATGTGAGAGTACTTTGGGATGTTAAAGCAGAATCGCATGCAGGCATTTTGTACTCTTTGATTGTATTTTGCTGCAGCGCGACTTACTTGCATTTGAAAATTACTGTAACAAAAACATGTTAGACATAAATGTTGCAAAATGCTATACGGTTACTTTTACTCGTAAAAGTAAACCAACTCAGTTTGCATACAACGTTAAAGGAACAGATCTAAGAAGAGCAAACGAAATACGCGATTTAGGCATCATACTTGACTCGAAGTTAACCTATGAAAGACACATCGATAACATATCTAGTCGAGCCAACAAGGCGTTAGGATTTGTCATCCGAGCTAGTTCACAATTCACCAGTATAAAAGCTATTAAAATTCTTTATTGCTCATACGTGCGTAGTACACTCGAGTATTGTTCTCAAATATGGAATCCAATATATGAAGTTTACAAGGATAGGCTTGAATCCATACAACGCAAGTTTGTGAGGTATCTGCAATTTAAGTGCAAAGTATTTGATACAGAGTACGTACAACGGTGTAAGCGACACCACTTGATGCCCTTGCATGAAAGACGTAAAGTTACAGATATAATAACGCTTATGAAGATAGCACAAAATTCTGTGGATTCCCCGCATCTTCTAGCTAATATAAGGCTTAAAGTGCAAACTAGGTCCTGCAGGCTGCATGTTCCCCTACACTTTACCAACAGCTCTACCAATTACAGGCAAAATTCATTTTTTATCAGGTCCCCTAATCAAATCAACAAACTTAACTTACCACAATTCGACCTTTTCAATTCTTCCACAGCCCAAGTTAGAAAAGCTATCTCTAAGACTTGGTTTGATTCTATTACCTAATTGTATTCAGGCAACTTTCATTATATCTGCAAAATCTGTTTAAACACAAATATTGTTTATATTTAGCTGATCCTGTCCTTGTCTGTTTGGTTTCGTATGTATATTTTGTGTGTCAATATTGTTTGTTTCTTAGAGGTTTGTTTTTACAGTAACAACTATAATGTTTTATTGTCATTGAAGCGGTTCTGAATGTTATGTTATTTGTTTCTTGAAGGTTGTTTTTGTTGTATGCTATAAAAACATGTAAGCTTTTTCAACTTAATAATCGTAATTATTGATATTTATATGCGAAAACTTTTAATTTGTGCATAGAAATGTATTTAGTTTGTTATTTTTAGTTATGGAACACTGTTTGTTTTCCGAATAAAATAAAATAAAATAAAATAAAATCACTCGACCAATTCCATCCGTACCCACTGCTTTAGATTTTAAAGAAGTAAAAATTTTACGAACTGTATCTGAAGTGACCGGTGAGAATTCAAAGATATCATTTGTAAGTTTACCAAGAGAAGAGATAGTTGATAAGGTTTTGGATTTGACATGGTTATTGAGTGGCGAGGAAGAAGCAAAATGTTTATTCAAATCATTATGGGAGAATTTTGAGTAATTCACGGTAGAGGATTGTTTACCCAGCCCAATAGACCTAAGAAATTTCCAAACATTTGCTGGAGATGAATCTGTTACATTATCATGGAAGTGGCGGCGCTTTGCATTTCAAATTATTTGATTACATCGATTTCTTGCTGATTTAAAACAGGACCAGTTTACTTCGGTTTTATTAGATTTAAATTTAAAAAAAGCTCTATTTCGAGTATTCATCGCCTTCCGTACGTCTTGATTGAGCCAAGGCGCAGGAGGTCTTTTAACTTTAATTTTGCGAATTGGTGCAAATTTATCAAATATCGATGTTACTATTTTACAAAATATACTAAGTTTATCATTTATCGACTCGGCTGCAAACACTAATGACCAATCAACTTTAGTGCATTCTTTGTTAAAGAGTTCGTAATCGATTTGTTTATAACTTCTAATTTTAACAAATTTGGGTGGTTGCTTGAACATTTTGGATTCTATTGTTGTATAGAGAAGATCATGTCTTGAAAAACCTGGAGCAACCACCTGACCGTGATTGAGAATGAAATCAGACGGAGAAGCTATTATCACATCTAACCAGGTATCTGGAGAGCCTTAGTTATGATGAGTTGCATTGAGTGGAAGGATTTCCAAGCTAAATGGTTTGGTTATGCTTTGTAACCGAAGTGCTCACCCATGATGACGTGATATGAATACTCAAAGGCTACTCTCTCCAGAACAGTCTCTATATCACAGAAATAATCGGCACACGGTGGACAATAAATTACTCCAACGCAGCAAGTTAATCCCTTTAAGCACAACTCAATGAAGATATATTCCGCGGTGCGTGCGTATTGACCAGATGACATAGAAATAATTTTATGTTTAATAGTGGAGTTGAGATAGATTGCTACGCCACCGCCACCTTTCCCCAATCTATCATAACGAATGAGAGTGTATCCTGTTATATTATATAAATCACTGCTAAGATTAGGTTTGAGCCAAGATTCAGATATTAATAGAACGTGCACAATATCAGGTTTGAAAATGCTTAGGTCAGTGAAATGTTGAGGAATGCTTTGAGCGTTCAAATGACAAATATTGATGTTATCTAATGATAAAAAGTTATTAAGGTTCAGCGGAGAAAGGGAATCGGTTTCAGTATCACTCAGGGAGCAGAAGGTAACTTCACTACCAGAAGTACTAATAGAATTAAATGAATCATCTGACATCATGCAACAATAAAATTATAATAAAATAAAAAGAATAAAAAATAAAGTAATAGGTAAATAAATATATATATATATATATATATATAGTTAAGTAATTACTATAAATAAGGTTTATATTTAATAATAAAAATCTATAAATTAGCAAGAAAGGATAATAATAATATTAAGATAAAAACTATTAATAAATAGATAGTCTACACACCGGCATTTCAGACAGACCGACCGGCAAAACAGAAAATAAAAATTGCAAGTCTAGAGTCATAATTCACACATACACGCAACAATAAACAACTAATAAATATTATATAAATTTAATTAATTAAAAAAAATAATTAGTATGAAAGTCGGGAGACAAGCATACAGCGCATTAGATGGAACATGGATGGTAAACAACATAAAAGTGACTTGTGTTAATCGACTTGAAAGTTAAAACAATTACGATATAGTGTGTAAGAAAAAGCACAGATTAAGGTGTTGCATGCAGTGTGAATAGACCATTTAAGTGATGTAGTAAAATGATAGCACTCAACTACTTTGGGTGGAAACACTAGAAATAATATTGTAGAGCTCTGCCATAGTCTCAAGCTTGCACCGTCTGCCATCCGGGGTTTTAATGTTAATCACACCATCCATTGTCCAGCAATGTGCAACGCCGAATTTCTGTCTTGCTTCCGAGAACACATCATGCCGTGGTTTAGTTAGGAACTCTGACAATGTTACACTGGATCCCTTGAGGGCAGCCTTACTTCTCCACAGTGCACTACGTACAGATTAATCGGCAAACTTGACTACGATAGGCCGTGGCTTCGTGTTGTTACGGACAAGTTTCCCCATCCTGTAACTAGCGGATATGCTGTTGCTTGTGAGCGAAGGCACCTTGCACTTATTGGCCAAGCTGGAGACTACCCTGGCATATGTGTCCTCGTTGGGTTGTTCTGGAATGCCATGTACAAGTAGCATTTTGCTTCGGAAGTGCATTTCAATGCGATCGACACGGTTCCGAAGAGCATCCACTTCGGCACGCAGTACTGAGAGGCCGTTGCAGACAAAGCCCTTGAAACTCTGGAATTCCATGCTCAGCGCAGCAATGGTGGGACTCTTGCGGTTGGACGAAGCCGCCTGGTTCAGCTCAGCCTGGAACTCAGCCATCTTCTCTTCGAACATCCTTGCCATAGTGTTAATGTTGTCTTGTAACTGCGAGTGATTAGTGGTCATCTTGTTGTGTCACGGTGAAAGAAAGCTTGCAAAGGAAAGTCACACTGCCGGTGAGTAGAATTACTTATAGTTTATTTTGATACATGTAAAGTTGACTTTTAACAAATAAAATACTAATTTAATTAAAAAATATTCAGAGAGTTAAGAGTTAAAAAAAAGTTTAAAAAAAGTTCAACTTGAATGCTATAATAAATACAGGGTGGTTTTTTGAGAAGGGCGGTGATGGCCAAGTCCGAAACCATGAGAGTTAGGGAAAAGTCATGAAAGGAGTCATGCCCTTGATTTATAACAAAACAATAACTACATATATATTTATTTAAATCTTTTTCTTTCGCCGGAAATGGACCCGAATGATTTTTCAAAAAAACTTACAACCTGTATTACTGCACCAATGAATTATGTTGCTGAAAAGGATCAATCTTTGCAAATAAACGTTTTACTAAAAATGAAACAAAAAGCAAATTTTTACGATTTACTTTTCTTTACTTTTACTTTTCGACGGTTTCACGCTATACTGTGACGTCAGTAAACTGAGCGCCACTGGATATCGGGAAGGGACCGATCAATCGGAGTGGTCTTAGAACGTCCGCACCGGGCGGCGATCGGAGCGAGAATATTGATGACAATCGGATTCTGAGCCATACCATTTTATAGCTTTGCATAGTGAGCATGCATTTTAATCAGATTAGTATTGAACCTTTTAGGATAGTTTTTACACCTGTGTTGCTACAAGAGGATTATTCGTAGGGAGGCTCTTTTTATCTGATTCATTTACGACTTTACTATTTAAACGTTCTCAGAAAATAAATATGAGGACTTCATTATGAAATGGTCTGCTTGCGCGGTAGAAAATACTAGTTTTATATTGATCTGCTTCTGTTTAAAATCAATCAATATAAAATTCCTTCCATTTGTGGTAATAGTTATAGAAAAAAAGTAATGAATATACTTAATACAATCCTTTTCGCATTTCGGAAAAATCTCCTTTTTTATTAAATAAGACCACGCAATGTTGGGAAGGGCTGTCATTTATGTCAGTAAACTTTAAAAACATACGAGTTTCATATCACAGTTCTTGTTAGCTAGTTCTTTTTTTGCCAGACTCTTGTTCATTATAATTTGACAATAGCTAATAACGGTTGCGTTGGAACTTAGAATTCAAACATCAACCTTTAAGCAATGAAATGCGAAGACATAGGCCCATCTCCCAATAACAATGTTTCATCAAGTTCAGGCTTCTGTCTGAACTTACATTACACTCAATCTGGGTAACATTTTGCAAGTATTTGTTGATTAACTAGATTTTGTGATATTTTGCATGTTTTTGGTGGGTTTTTGTGTCAAATTATGATGTTTACAAATGTGTACTTGTACTACGTATACAAATCAAGAAAAAAATGGTGGGGCTAAATATTTGACGACCTGGGTAACGTTGTGCCATATGATATCCTAATCTTCATAATATTTTAAGTCAAGTAAGTACTTGGTCACGCCATCAGCTGGACCGATTTTGCTAATTCTTTTTTGTTTTGTTTTACAGCAGAAGGTTTTTTATGTAAAAAAAATTAATTGAATTGCGCGGAAAATAAGAAAATTTAAGAATACTTAATCGCCATATAAAATTATTTGGACAATATGTAACCTTATGACGTTTGACAAAGAATTGACAGAATGCGTGCTGCAAATATCGTCAACGAGAATGTAAAAAACTGAATACTTTTATTTTTATTTATTTATTTTATGTAAAATAACTGATTTATAATTTTTTACAATAAGGATGTAAAAAAACTGAATTTCTTAGTGCTCATCACGGTTAGTTCGGAGCCATCAGGCCTAATATTAAAAGTTTAATTTAATATGGAGTTTTGGTAAGTTTGGATAGATCAACATACACGTAACTAACATAACAAGTGATATACTTAGTTATAAAGAAGAATACAATAGTTTTGTTTAATTTACAGTTGAGTTTTGGTTTTTGAAAATGCCAGCACTTAGATGTACAAACTTAAGTCACAGAACTCGCAATATTGCGAGTCAAAGATATACTCAAACTGACGAGCAACGCGAAGCGGAATAAAGTTGAACGGAATCGAAATCAACAACATATAAATGTTGCGTTTAACGCCTTTTGAGCTGCGTTCAATTATAGCGTGGAAATGGATTACAGTTCACAGCAAATCGTTGCTATGTGAACGTTGTGTGCCAATACTGCAAGGCATTCAAGTTTAAAAATGAAGCTCTTGGATTGTGCTGCGCGAGCGGTCAAGTTAAATTCACGCCATTGGTACCGCCACCAGAACCACTACATTAATTGGTTTACGGAAATGGACCCGATTCTAAATTTTTTTAAACTCTTATCCAGAAATACAAAAATTGTTTTTAAATGATGTCATTTGGTGCAACAAAACTTATTCAAGAAGATTTTATGCCAACTTTTAAGATTCAGGGTCAAATAAAACATATAACATCTAACTGGTTCCTTATTGCCAACGCCGAATAGTGACATTTTTGCAAATTTATTTACCAGAAGACACAGGATGACGGCTCCGTTGATGGGTGGCGACGCACACGGTGCGAAGTAGGGACCCTTCATGGATTATTTCAGATTCGCTCTTCATTTCTGTGTACGCCGCTAGAAGAAGTTTTATACTTTAAAAATATGATAACCAGAACATTATATAAAAATGTATAATGATACTGTCGCAAGGTGGACCAGTGTCATTTTGTCTCGGTCATGGAGTTATTGGTTTACTCAGTATATTCTTACGCAGAACCTGACTGGACCCTAAGTAAGCGAAGTTTTTGAATGTTATGAATGATATACATATTCATGTCATATGTGCATACATATGACATGAATATGTAGATGAGAACGAGAATGGCAATAAAGATTTTTACTGTCGTCTTTGTCATAACCAATTTCATTTCGTTCTTTATTAATCAAAAGAAATACTCCTGAAGACTGGGGATTCAAATTGAGACAGATGTTAACTCAAAACTCCGATACATAAAAATATCGACAAAATGAAGTCATTCAACTTAAACATTAAACTCCGTATATTCAATCCTCTCCGGTATCTATTGTAGAGGTAACAAAACCATTTTTTATCAAATATATTCGTACCTGATACAACGAGCTCTGATAAATTTTTACGCTTTGATACATTTTTCACAAATCTTAATCATATTTTAATCTTTCAATCATCCATCCATTATGTCGAATGACATTTACTTCATTTCTCTTCCATAAATATTATAATTGACAGTGACAGATGATAGTAAGGCAAATTTTATGTAATTCTTTTTACATTAATAAATTACCCAAAACTTTTAGAAAATAAAACCATTTCACGTATTAACAGAACAATGTTCAAGAGAGTTTTGCTTTTTGAAAGAGAACTTGGATGTGATATTCTAAGGCATATTTATTCGTTGTTTTTTATAGGAGTTAAATGCTGAGTTACATTTTATTTCGGTGGGTTACAATTTGGCAATAGCTAATGCAAACCTACAAAATGAATCTCAATTGAAACTAATTCAGTAAAAAACAAACAATAGTTGTAATTATTTCTTCTTAAAATACTATTTTTATGTGGTTATACTCGCGTTCTCCTAAACTCGAACGACGTATTTGTTGATAACAGCCTATTTGACTTCTGTATGATGTCGCTGTTCAGCGTCAGATGTTAGTAATGAAAAAAATTCTAGTACTTAAAATCAAAAAATTTAAAACAAGTTTCAACTTATACTTAAAATCGAAATAATTTTAGGTACATTAACTTGAAATTTGTAAACAAAGCAAAAAAACATCATGTGCTATTTCTAAAAGAAGTAAGAAGCTGTCTCCAATGCTGGGGAAATCTCCAAGTCATATCTCCAGTCTACGAAGCGGAGGATAAGAACTTTTAATACTATCAATCACTTTTCAAATTTGTTTAGGCGGAATACTGAATTTGATCAAGTGTTTTCCGACAAAATGAACGTATCTTGAATATGATGTTCATGTACTGTTTTGTTTACGTGTACATTGAAGATTGTACTTTAATGTTGCTTACCTGAGACTTGGTTTACTTAACAGAAGACTCGTCTTAATTCACCTTATTGCTTTAAATACATTTTGTTATTTAATTATTTTTGACATTTTAATTAAAATTTTCTGCGTAGTGGTATTATTATTTTATATTAATTTTTAAAACAAATCAAAACCTGTTAACTAAAAATTGTTGGTGTTTAAAAACATGATTGGCAATAGAAAATACTTTCTTCTGTTTCACGGGTCACGCTCCTGAGAAATGTAAGCTCAGTGTGGCAAGTCTGTGAGTGTCGATAACATTCGATAGATTATGTTTTGTTTTGTTTTTATATTTTTGGAGTAATCTTACGTTTAATTGGACTTTTATTTGATGTTACAGATAAGTTACATGTAATATTTTATTAAAATTGTTAAACTCAATAGTACACATTTAAAAATTCAAACTTCATTTATGTAAATGATTAGAGTATTCCGGCTCATAACCTATATATTGCTGGCATCATTTGAATGCAGGAACTAACAAGCAATATTGGTATCTGAAACGTGATGCAAACCCTGCCTTCCGTCTATTTCTTACACCGATCGAATGGACCGCACTAGTGGTGCTACCTACTTAAAATTTCACATATCTAGCTAAATCGTTAACTTCACAACACAAACAGCAATCCCTTGGGGCACTGAATACCATTCATTAGATTTAACATTCTTGAAGAACTCGTCCTACTAAACAGAGTTATTTTATTTATTATGCACCAACAATCTCACAGTTTGTTCTACGACTTTTCGGGACCGACGGCTTAACGTGCCGTCCGAAGCATGGAAGTGCTCAAATTCTTAAGTCAATGGCGGTCACCCAACCCAGGTCTGTAGCACCGAACGTTGCTTAACTTGACAATCATCAAGCCTTAATGTGAATCGTCTGGCCATGAGCACTTTAGAAAGAGTTAATCGTTAATGTAAATGCGTCTCATTTAAATTTAACGTGTCTCTCAAGTCTTTTGTTCTACTCATGTGTGCGGCTGCATGTGCGCGTGTGCTTGTACATATCAAGTTCATGTTCCGTGGTAGCCGCCATCTTGTCAAACCGCGTACTCGTCGCTTTGGTGTGCGTATACAATCAATACCTTTTTTTCATCTTTACTTTTAGTTTATGGGTACAATATTAAATAAGAGTAACAGATTTAGGTGTAAACACTCACTCTAACGTAAGGTAACATATTAAGGTAAATTCAATCAAAGTCAAGGTTGCTTGACAGAAATCAATCTTCTTTTATTAAGGCCACCTATATTGTCATTCTCTTTTCAAAGATACATATCTTAAAGATCATAAAGAAACATATGTTCAATTTTTATTTTTTTTTAATTTTGTCAATCAAAATATTTTGGGATCTTTGTGCGTATTTTAATTAATTGAACAGCATGATGAAATTCTCGAAATCACCAAAGTAAACAAAATAACAAGCAAATATTTTAAACATAAACATTTATACTTATACTCGTTTTTTACTTAAGGTCAGAAATTTTATTCTCTGATAATCTCAAAACTAAAAGACCGTTTTTTTTAAAGGACATTCGGGTTAGGAGCCATATCGTTTTACAGCTTTTAACAGGTTTCCTTTTAGGGATTAAATAATTACCCATTCAATATTTGATGAGTATGCCTTTTATTTAAATTACTTTTGGATAGATATTTCTACTACTGCTACTGTTTAGAACCAATATTTAAAAAAACTCCCACTATTTGTTGAAATTTTTTTGGACACAAAGTAATGACTAAGAAAGTGCTTAAATCGATAGATATAAGATAAATTCAGAGGGGTTATAATTAAATTGAACAATAAACGATTAACAGTAACAGTTTCTGAATATTTGAATATGATAGTTCTTGTATGCTAGTTCTTTTATGCCAAGTATACTTACATTCTATGAAATTTTTCTGCTAATAATCCTTACTATTTAAAAGGTTAAAAAGGTTGCGTTTAAACTTAGAATTCAATCATCTACCTTTAAGTAATGAAATACGGAGGCATGAAACATTCTCCGAAAAACAATTTTTTATCAACATTGTGATTTTGAAATAGGTAATTTGCAAAAAAAAAATTATTTAAGTAGAGGTTGTCGCAAATATAAATGGTGAGCATTTCGTTGTATTATTTTGATCTCTATTTCTATTTGAGTTTCTGTTACAAATATACCAGACTAACATCAATGTAACAATTTATTGGAAGTTCACTTTAATGTCACTTCAAAGCTATCAAATAATTTTAACCCTGACGGACTTAGTTGAAGTTGGGTGTTAAATAGAGATCCAATTACCGTTTATTACTAATAAAACAGTTTTCCGAATCTCAGAAACAACAAAGAAAATTGTGTAATTGTTGGAGAAATCCAGAATACAAGTAAGTTTTCACGAAATTGGCCGATAGTCTTTATCACGCTTAGGTAGGTAGCCTCTCAATTCTTTGATTTAGTCATTCTCAAGATAATATGAATTAAACTTGTATCTCAATATTTTTACATTCTAAATATAATGCTTCAATATACATTATACTTTATTTATATATTCAAGATGAATTAAATATCCGATTTGATGATTTATACTCGCATACATTTTCTTTTGCCAAGATGGAATGAATGGATGAACCCAATTATATGACTATTGGTGTGTAACGAAAACCTCTTATTTTTTACTTATAATAATTTCTTTTTATTTCTTGTTAGGTTTTAGTCTCTGGATATCCGAGGCTATCTTTCTACAGCGACGACTGGTACAACTTACCCTTAGGTGAAACCTATAAAAATCGGCCTAGAAAGAATATTAATCTGGTTTCTTTTCTTCTTATACTGAACCCTTTTTCATTTGGATAAAAAATCTGATAAAACATTCTTATAGTACTTACAAAAAGATACCCGAACATGGTTGTATCGATATTTTCCCATCTTTCAGCGACTGAATAAAACATTAGACCACTATGGGTTCGGCTGACATGTTCTTTTTTGGATAGATACATTGTTTTATTCGATATTAAATCACACGTGATCAAATTAGGGAAACAGGTTGTAACTCTTTGAGATTTATATTTGTCGGGATCTATTGTTTTGTAAATTTGTATGGTTATAACTGTATTCGTTTATTGTGAATTCAGTGATGCTTAATATTTGAATCTTCCATTCTAAATTTTTTGTTTCTCTATTTTATATGATACAAAACATATGATATTTTTTTCTTATTTATTTATTTTACAATTTATGTACACACAAAATATAACTAATCATAAATGGGATAAAATGCTTGTACAAAGGTACTACTTATTTCATAAGAAATTTTTACCAGTAGACCTGGGACTGGAGAGTTTGATTAAAAACTACAAAATTAGTGTGCTTTTTATACTAATTCTAAATTCATTAAAAATAACAGCAAAAAAAATGAAAAAGAAATATTTATACAACGTGTAAATGAATTAACCCAAAACCAGAAAGTAGTTTGCTCAGAATCGTATTGCGAATCGATCGCATCATGTTTTAATACAGGTTATATTTTTCCATATTTATTGGCCCATGTCTAAACTGTTTATACAACAACATTTATTGCTAGCGCCCGGCCGCCCATAACTAGTTAGCATCGAACGAACGACACCGACCGATAAAACAATCCAGCACGCACCGAGTGATTACCGACCGCCATGCTAAAAATAAACCTTATTATTATAAAGTTAAAGAACAAGCCACCCGCGTCCGCGCACCTCACGCCGATTGCCTGTGTTCGCACTTCCGAGAGCGAGGCGCCGCCGGCGCCGGTCAGTCTCCGCGCGAACTTCGTCTTGGAAGATATCGTCCTTTCGGTTCCGATCGACGCGGCTGCAGGCGCCGCCGCTTTCACAATGCCTTTTCGGTACACAAGTGTGCAATACACTGAAGTGGTGAGAACGCTCGCGCGTTGTAACGACAACGTGAGTTTGGCAGTGCGACAATTTCGTGAGCAATTCGGTGTTTCCGTCTCCAACAAGACAATGTTAGCAGCCACTCAAAGGCTTAGAGACAGTGGAACTTTTTTTCCTCCTACCGGAATGGACAGGCGACGACCCCTTTGACGTACGGATTCAAGAAAGGATATTGGAGTATTTCCATGAGAACCCAGAATCCAGTACACGTGAAGCAGCGAGAATTATCGGCTGTAGTCACGCCTACGTTTGGAGAGTTTTACAAGACGACGGACAGCACCCTTACCACTTTCGTCGCTGTCAAGAATTGAACTTTCAGGATCTGGCTCCGCGTGTTGCATTCTGCGAGTGGTATTTAGCGAATGAACATAAGAACATTCTTTTTACTGATGAGTGCACGTTTACGCGCGCCGGTATGTTCAATCAACATAACAGGCACATGTGAAGTCATGTTGACACCTACGCATCAGTAGAGAATTCCTACCAACATAGGTTTTCTCTAAATGTATGGGCAGTTGTTCTGGGACCATACATAGTCGGCCCCGTATTCTTAGAACGTTTAAATGGAGAAACGTACTTAAGTTCCCTCAGAGAAACATTGAGTCAGTTACTTGACGACGTGCCTCTGTAGGTATTTGTTACGAGACCTGATGTTTCAGCACGACGGAGCTCCAGCGCACTTCCAGTGGACTGTTCGTAGGTACCTCGACCCGGAATACGGGGAAAACTGGATCGGACGTGGTGGACCTGTGCAGTGGCCTGCCAGGTCGCCGGATTTAACTCCACTAGACTATTTTGTGTGGGGTACAGTCAAAACAATTGTTTATGACAGTGGACATAGAGCCAGAGACGTTAGTGAATTACGCGAGGCAATTGTGAGTGCTTTTGAAATAGTGAAAACAGACACTTCAGTGATAAACAAACTAAAAATACACCAAAGAAAGCGCACGAGACTGTGCTTGCAGCAAAGTGGTGGACATTTTGAACAACTTTTAACTAGGCGCCAAAATTGGGCTTCTAATAATTAATTTTGTAAGTAAGTGGTTATAGGTGTACATACAATCAGTGTAAATAATTTGAGTCAAAACTTTTAAATACGCCAACTTGTTTGTACCTGTAATATTTCCTTTTATTACAAGTTAAACATTTGTTTCTTTACAAACGTACTAGGTGCTTGGTCAAATTAACATAGATAGATAGATAGATAGATAAAAACTTTATTTGCCAAAAATGGTAACACATTATTTTTTTTCAATTCACTTTTACAGAAAATATATTATGGACTAAGGACACAATTTAAATGTTGTATATAGTCAAAAGTGACACATTAAAAATATATATACATTTCATAATATAAACATTTTAACACAGTAAAACAAAAATAGAATTAATGGTAAAAATGAGACAATAGAATGGTTTACATTAAAAGAACCGAAAGCCTACCAAAAGGCAAAAAGGCTATAGCTCAGCTCTAAGTCGCTTGTAGCGAAACGCTGATTTTCAGCTACTGCCAAATAATTACTAAATAGGAAAGGTATAAAGGAATACAATAAATACAATAAATTCTAAATAAACAAAAACCTCAATTAAACGCAATATAAGTAAGTGCAGTAAATAAGATAACGATGATTATAGTATAGGTACTTATACATATAATTAAAAGTAATAGAGTTAATATAAAATAATATCAATAATAAACTTATGTGGTTAGTTTAGGTTTAAATATATCTAATTCATAACTTTGACATATTCAAAAATAATAACATGACATGTTAATCTAAATATGATAGTAGTTACATAGATAAGAAGTGAATTAGTTTTCAGTTTTCGATACCAATCTATTTTATGAAAATCAAAAGCATCTGTTGGTCTAAGTAAAGTTTTTTTGTTTTTAATTAAAATGTTGCTTTAGATTTTAGATTCCTTATTGGTGGTGGTATATTGTTCCAACATTTTGTAGCATGGTAACGAAAACTGCCTGTGAAAGCCGCTGTACGGTGTTGCTGTGTACTTAGTGGGGGACGTTGTGATCTGAGATTATTATTATATTTGCAAGTAGAAAATTTTAATTTGGAAAATAAGTATTCTGGGCTTTTAAAATGACACCTGCGTAGTAGCGATAGCGTGTCTGCGCTTTAAAACTTTCGAGTTAAGGTGTTTTGATATAATGCCGCGACCGATGCATAAGGCTCCCCTGGATTTGTAAGCGGCGGCGCAAGGGCGACCGATGCATAAGGCTGCTGGCAGCTCATAATAGTAGGCTCCATAAAGTCACTAACTCATTCATGGGTCAATGTATACGCTTTTATAATAAGGTTCCTGAGGATATCCAAGGTCTTCCTATTGACAAATTCAAATAAACTATAAAGGAGAAGTTGTGTGCTAGAGCATATTATAAACTATCCGATCATTTGGATGATAAAAGCCCTTGGGTATAATCCCCTCATTAACAGGATTGTACTAGTATTTGTAACAAAGCATGTGTAATGTGTCTGTATGTTCGATGAGTTCTTCGTCCCGATGTCATTGTCACTAAAGTACGTCTTCTTATGGTAGCGTCGGGTGACGGGTCGCTCAATTCCCTCTGGATCCCGCGTTAACTCGTGAACGGGTGCCGTTTGAGGGTGTTCGTCATTTGTATACTTGGGGGGAGGAAGAATTGCCGAGCTAACAGATGCAGAAAAGAATAATTTTGTATAGACATAAAGAGACTCTGTAAATTTATTTTGAAAAAAATATACCCGTGAAGTTTCTTGCCACTTCTTCTTCACGAAGGTTTTTTCGAACTGGTGGTAGAATCATGTTTTATTTGACGTCAATAAGAACAAGTAATTGTCAATGTTATAATTGTTCGTGATCTGAAGTGATCGGACGTGCTGATTAATGAGTACAATAAACAATTAACTGAAAAATTTCTTGACCTAGTATTAGGCGGAAGCAAGCCTTTTGTGTCTGATTGAATGATATAAGTTTTTGTGTTATAATTTATAATGTATTTATAACGTTAAAAAATAAAAAGGAATAATGGAAGGTAGTCCCTTCAATAGAAGCCTGCTGACGCGCCGCAGCCCGACGCGCTCCCCGGCGCCCGTGCCTCCCTGCGTCGCCGCAGCGCCCGTCGCCCCGCCGCGGCCTGTCCCGCGGGGCGCCCCGGAAGAGGAACAAGTCCACGAGTTGTTGTCCACGCCTGAGATCCAAAACTGGATGACAACTATCGAGCAATGCCTGAACGAAGTGTGCGTCATCGCTGAAGGCGGTAAATTGAATTCCGAGCAAAAAATGAGAGTTAGTAATCTTTGCCGAAAAGTTGGGCATGGAACATCTCAGATGGCTGTGAGATACCAGTCATTAAAACAAAAAACAATTTTAGCCCATAACAACCTGCAAGCCCTTCATGAAGAAAGAGACCTCTCAAAACAAATTTGTGCCCTCAAGCAGTCGCTCGAACAGTGTCCAAAACCAGTGACGGGAACAATATCGTTCGCAGACATGTTAAAGAAAAGCTCTAAGGACCTCATCCTGCCCAGGAATGTTAGCTCGGTAGCTATCTATCCAAGTGACGGAAAGAAATCGAGCGATGAAACAAAATCGCTTGTCCAAAAAATCATCTGCCCTGAAGACATGAAACTACAAGTGAGGGGATTACGCAAGACCAGAAACGGTGGAGTTATAATAAGCACAGAGAGTAAAGAGGATATAGAAAAGCTTAAGCAATCGGCACTACTGACATCTTCTGGTTTTACCGTTGATGAACCCAACAAGCGCAGGCCTAGAATTGTAGTCATCGGAGTACCGTCGGCCTTGAAAGAATCTGAAGTTTTTAGCTGCATTTACCACCAAAACTTGGCTGAAAAATCTGAGAGCATGACCATTGAAACTTTTTTAAAATCAATCAAGTTAAGTCATAAGTCAGGGAAAAAGAACACCGAGACCTGTAATTACGTTATAGAAGTTTCAGCCAATATTCGTAAAGCCCTGATATGTAAAGACCGATTGTTTGTAAATTGGTCATCGTGCCCAGTCCGAGACTATACCCTAGTAACACGTTGTTTTAAATGTCAGCAGTATGGACATGCAGCTAAGTTTTGTCGTGAAGAAAAAGACACTTGCGGTCATTGCGGAGAAAAAGGTCACACAATGAAGGAGTGTAAAAAACGAGGAGATCCACCAAAATGCGCCACATGTCTGCATTTTAAAAAGCCGTCCAACCACAAAACGGGCGATGGAGACTGTCCTGCGAAAAATATTGCAGAAAAAAGGTACATAAATTTAATTGACTATGAGGGCGCCTAAGAGCGCCATCTGTAAATATTTATCTAGATCTTTTATTAGTTAATAGAAATAATGGCTGAAAACTTAAATAATGACTTAGATAATTTCTCTGTATCTGAGTCAAAACTGTGTGAGGTTGAAAGTTGTGGTCAGTACATTTCCCGTTACAATAACCGATTTACAATAATTACACAAAATATACGCAGTATTGTTAAGAATTTTGATAATTTCAGTACTTTCCAACATAGACTTAATGTTAGCAACGATATAATTATCCTGACCGAGTGCTGGTTAGCTAAAAATTGTCATTTACCATCCATGCCAGGGTACGTTTTGTACAGCAGCAAGGAAAATTACAACCAAAACGACGGGATAGTAGTTTACGCCAGAAATGATCTAAACATATCAGTCGAGGAACCAAACATGTTAGAATGCAATCGCTTACTTATCAAAGTAGGTTCAGACACCGCAATTCTAGCCATATACAGATCTCCTTCATTTAAAAATATAAGTAATTTTATTCATTCTTTGCAAAACGTACTACAAAGTTTAAAATCATTTAAAAATATAATTTTAATAGGCGACATAAACATCAATATCATACCAGAGAATTTGGATTCCTGTGGACAGGAATATCTTAACCTATGCTCATTTCATGGACTACTTCCCGCCCATTCTTTACCTACACATCAAAGTGGCTCTTGTTTAGATCATATTATGCTTAAAACTACTTTTCCGTCACTAACCTTTGTAACTAACTCGACAATTACTGATCACAAGGCCGCCTTACTAACCTTAATTCGTAAAATGCCTAAACTAACAAATTGCTCACTAAATAGTTCGAAAATTAATTTACATAACCTTGAAGCGGATTTAAGCAAAATCGACTTTACTACTGTTTACAATTCTGATGACGCGAATTATTGTATGACATACTTTATATCACAGGTACAAAAAGCCATATTGCAAAATACTACGTACTCTCGTCTAAGTAAAAAATTTACCAACATTAAGCCTTGGATCACCCCGGGGCTTATTCGCTGCATGAGACATAGGGATAAGTTACATATGAAGGCCAAAGCTCAGCCTGATAACTTAATATTACAAATATCGTACAAAAGATACCGAAATTTTTGTAACGCTCTTCTTAAGAAAGTAAAAAATACTTACGATAAAAATGAATTAGAAAAGGCGGGAACAAACATTAAAAGGGTCTGGAAGTTTATTAAAAATGTTACGTTTTTGTCGAAGCAGCATAAATCCGCTACAGAGTTATTGCGCGGTGGATCATCTGAATCGCATTTTGAATCTGCTAACCTAGTAAATAATTGTTTTACTAACTTTGGGAAATCATTGGCTGAAAAAATGCTTCATAAATCGCATTCGCCGTTCTTCACGTCCCACAATCAATTATCTAAATGCTCCTTTTTAAATTCATTTGTTTTATTAGATATTGACGAAACTGAGGTATCTAGAATTATCAAAGGCCTGAAGGACGATTCAGCAATAGGATGGGACAATATTTCTAACAAAATATTAAAACTCTTTCATCACATCCTTTGCACCCCACTAACCTATATCTTTCAAAAGTGCCTAAAAGACGGCATTTTTCCAAAATGTCTAAAGAAAGCTGTCATTATTCCAATTCACAAAAATGGCAAGAAAGATCAAACTACTAATTACAGGCCAATTTCACTATTAACAGGCATTTCAAAGGTTTTAGAAAAAATTATAAATAACAGACTTGTTCAATACTTGGAGAAACAGTCCATCCTGTCAAATACACAATTCGGTTTTAGGCACAAGCTGTCAACTGCCGACGCGGTGCTTGATCTTACTAACCACATAGTCCAGGAACTTGACAAAGGTAATCGGACTATGGGAATTTTCTTAGACCTCTCCAAAGCTTTTGATACAGTTTCTATTCCTATCCTATTAAATAAGCTTGAAAATTTAGGTATAAGGGGAACCCAACACAAACTTTTTGCAGATTACCTACACGATCGTTCGCAATGTGTAAAAATAGGAAATATCCTAAGTTCTGACCTAGTAAACACGGAATATGGAATTCCTCAAGGAAGTGTTTTGGGTCCCACACTATTCTTAATATACATTAACGAACTTTGTAACCTGAAAATAAACGGTGGTAAAATCATATCTTTTGCTGATGACACCGCTCTTTTGTTCTCTGCAAACTCAGATACAGAATTATATGAGCTTGCACAACGAGGCTTCAATGTAGTAAACAAGTGGCTACAGCAACACTTACTAACTCTAAATTCAGACAAAACTTATTTCATCCAGTTTTCTATGCGAAAATCAATTTCAGAAAACCCTAACCTATACGCGCACTATTGTATTGATCAAATCAATCATTCGTGTTCATGTCCTCACATTACTGCTTCTAAAACAATAAAATACCTAGGTGTCATTATAGACGAAACTCTGTCTTTTAGACTACACATAGATGCGGTTAGCAACAGAATACGCAAGTTAATATTTGTTTTTAAAAAATTGCGCAGCATAGGACACTCTAAACTTATGAGGCAGGTATACTTTGCATTGTGTCAGTCGATACTAAATTACTGTATTACGTCATGGGGCGGAGCAGCTAAAACTCTTCTCCTTAACGTTGAAAGAGCCCAAAGAGCAATTTTGAAAGTTTCCCATTTCCGACCTTTCCTTTACTCCACTGAACTTCTCTATAAAGAGTGTAAAGTACTGACAGTCAGGCAGTTATTTATAATGAGCACAACTTTAAAACTTCATAGCACCCTTAACTATAGCACACAAACAGCTAACAAAAGACGGCTTGACATTGTTTGTCCACAAAGCACAAAAACGGCATTTTCTTCCAGATTTTACATTTTCCTAGGACCACTTCTATATAAAAGATTAAACACCAATCTTGGCATATATCCTCTGACCTACAACAACACTAAACGAATAATCCGAGCATCACTTTTGAGTATGTCCTACGAAGATACAGAGAAGTTATTAATAGTATTAAAATAAGATAATTAATGTCTCCAAAATGTTAATTAATTTTTTGTTGTATTTTTATTTATTTTTTCGTGTAGTATTAGTATTATTATTATTTTCTAATGTTTATAGTGGGACGAGAATTATGAAACACATTTTATGTAATATTCACTTTGCGCATTTAATTGTTAATGTACTTACTAGATTTAGAATTAATGTTTATACAGCATACTGTACTTAATTTAATAATTTGTACCTAAAAAACAGGTAATTCATAATTACTTAGTTTAGGTATTTGCCTAGTTATTGTTACCCTAGATCATGATAAACCGATATGATGACTTATCATAATTATAGTATCTATTGTAAATTTTTAGACACATATTATAATTGATATTTATGTAGTTTATCGTAGTAATAAATTTGTAAGTTCTTATTGTGTATTCCTAGATGTAAGTTTTCCGGAAATAAATTTTATTCTTATTCTTAAATTTTATTAATGTTGAGAAATAAATATTTCATTTAATTTCAGGCTCCCCTGGATTTGTAAGCGGCGGCTGCGGCGGCGCAACGGCGGCCGATGCATAAGGCTCCCCTGGATTTGTAAACGGCGGCTGCGGCGGCGCAACGGCGGCCGATGCATAAGGCTCCCCTGGATTTGTAAGCGGCGGCTGCGGCGGCGCAGCGGCGGCCGATTTATAAGGCTCCCCTTGATTTGTAAGCAGTGGCTGCGGCGGCGCAACGGCGGCCGATGCATAAGGCTCCCCTGGATTTGTAAGCGGCGGCTGCGGCGGCGCAACGGCGGCCGATGCATAAGGCTCCCCTGGATTTGTAAGCGGCGGCTGCGGCGGCGCAACGGCGGCCGATGCATAAGGCTCCCCTGGATTTGTAAGCGGCGGCTGCGGCGGCGCAGCAGCGGCCGATTTATAAGGCTCCCCTTGATTTGTAAGCAGTGGCTGCGGCGGCGCAACGGCGGCCGATGCATAAGGCTCCCCTGGATTTGTAAGCGGCGGCTGCGGCGGCGCAACGGCGGCCGATGCATAAGGCTCCCCTGGATTTGTAAACGGCGGCTGCGGCGGCGCAACGGCGGCCGATGCATAAGGCTCCCCTGGATTTGTAAGCGGCGGCTGCGGCGGCGCAGCGGCGGCCGATTTATAAGGCTCCCCTTGATTTGTAAGCAGTGGCTGCGGCGGCGCAACGGCGGCCGATGCATAAGGCTCCCCTGGATTTGTAAGCGGCGGCTGCGGCGGCGCAGCGGGGGCCGATTTATAAGGCTCCCCTTGATTTGTAAGCAGTGGCTGCGGCGGCGCAACGGCGGCCGATGCATAAGGCTCCCCTGGATTTGTAAGCGGCGGCTGCGGCGGCGCAACGGCGGCCGATGCATAAGGCTCCCCTGGATTTGTAAACGGCGGCTGCGGCGGCGCAACGGCGGCCGATGCATAAGGCTCCCCTGGATTTGTAAGCGGCGGCTGCGGCGGCGCAACGGCGGCCGATGCATAAGGCTCCCCTGGATTTGTAAACGGCGGCTGCGGCGGCGCAACGGCGGCCGATGCATAAGGCTCCCCTGGATTTGTAAGCGGTGGCTGCGGCGGCGCAGCGGCGGCCGATTTATAAGGCTCCCCTTGATTTGTAAGCAGTGGCTGCGGCGGCGCAACGGCGGCCGATGCATAAGGCTCCCCTGGATTTGTAAGCGGCGGCTGTTGTTGTTGTTGTTATACGGTTATTGGATTTTTTTGAGTTCTCGTTATTATTGTTACATTTAGAGGTTTTCTTTAAACTATTGGATTTTTTAACATTTAACAAAATGGTTTGAAAATGAGAATTTTAAAGCTTGATGTGCAAAAAAATACCTATCAGTTACGAGGTACTTAATAACTACCAATTATGTAACCGATTTAATAATATCACTTTAAACATGCTTTAAACAGTAAAAATTATAATTTTCGTAATTAAAATAAATTAGGTACCTACTAAAAACTTTTTAGCACACTCAACAAGCGTCATTTGAACCAGGTGTCATGTTTAATATGACCGAGTATGCAGTACCTAATAATTTAAATCGATATTATGTGACATACTATTACAAATAGGTTGCCAGTCCAAAGCCTGGGAAAGTGTGATGGAAAGTTTTGAAATTGCTTTTGAAGTTTTTTTCGGGCCATAGTTAGGCCAAGTTACGCCAAGTTACAGTTCACTCAAAATAACTTGGCCGGTGTAAAGTGAACGTCTGTTATACTGCTGAATAGTAGTCAGCTGTACCGGCGCTGCGCTGTGCGACGAGACGCGGAGTACCTACGCCGTAGAGCTCGAAACTTCATAGAAAGGTCACCTCCGATAACGTTGAATAACTTTTAAAATATTATATATTCCGGCGCAATTTATATTTTAATCATAATATTACTTAATATTGTTACTTATTTATTAAAAAGTCGAGGAGTATAAGGATCGTTAAACACTTGTTTTCCATAGTCCATCGGATGTCGTCAGTTACATTAATTAGCGCAGAGACCTATGACCTGAGCGGAAACCAGACTGATAGTCGCTAAGAAGGTTGTTGTTGTGAAGGAAAAAAGAGAGTTGCCTGTGAACGATGTGTTCCAGAACTTTCGAAAGGAAAAGTAATATGGAAATGGGACGGAAGTGGGATAAAGAACAGGGATTTTGAACTTTAGGTAAGGCAATAATTTGTGCGAGTTTCCAGGATGACGGGAAGGTAGAAGTGGATAAAGAGTGGTTGAAAATGTAAGTAAGGACGGAAAGCAATTGTGGGAGGATTGAAGTAATCATTCGTGAGGACAGTTTGTCATTGCCTACGGCCGTTGAGGAGATTGATAGGATTGACTTTTTGACTTCATCTTCTGAAGTATCAGAGAAGTCTAAAAGGGGAATGGGTAACAGGAAAGTTTGTTAGGTAATTCAAGGTATCAGCTTTGATGTTAGGGTTTAAAGTGACAGGAGGTTCAGAAAAATATTGGTTTAGAGCACCTAAATCAAAGTTGATGGGAGAACTGACAGTGGATTTACCCATGCCTACGGACTTGAGGAATTTCCATTCTTCTGCAGACTTTTGATGAGGGAATTGTAAAAATGGCGTCTTTTAGCATCTCAGCACATGCAGTTGCAAATGTTACGAAGGATGGGCAACGTTTCAGCGATCTCTTGGCCTTGTCTCTCTTAGCCATAGCATCTTTGATAGAGTCTGTTAGCCAAGGGGCTGGATTATGTTTTACTATAACTTTTTTTTTATGGAGCGTGATGATCGTATACGTTTAAAAGTATGCGGGACACTGTGACATTTTGTGTAAAGGACGGTGTCGTCAGCAAAGAAGGCGAGTTTGACGCCTTTCGGCGGGATGGGAATGTCGTTGGTGTACACGGTGTACAACAGAGAGGCGAGGTCTAAGCCTTGAGGGACTCCAGCGTTTATGGGATGAGGCATGGAAAGCGTGCCTTCATGTTTAAAAGGAAACGTACGGTCTTTGAGAAATGACGCAATAATCCTTACTAGGCGATCCGGTAAGCCTATTTTATAGAGTTTTTATTTTTTTTTTTCTCACATCTACTAGCTTCATGGGTGGAAGCTAACTTTAATCTACGCTAATTCCTCTCATTCCAGTTCTCGCTTTTATGCTTCTCGCACTTTCATTCCTCATACTTTATCTTTCTATCATTCATCTCTTTCACACTCATACGGGTGGAATTCCCGTCTACCGTACTCTAGACTAACTACTTTTCAGATTTTGATCTTTCATCAGGGTGTAGAAATGGGGTAACACGCATCACTTTTATTTATTTCCATATGCTAGTTTAAAAATTTCAATTTTACAATTCATATCTTTTAAAATTGGTTTTTTTATATTTACATAATATAAAAGTTTTTTAAAAACTAATACATTTTATTCCTGTCTTAAAGTATACAGTTGCTATTCTTGTATATAAACTTTAATTTGTTTTTATTTTCTTGCTTAATTACATTTTTATCAAGTTTTATTTTACATTTTTATTACATTAAATACGTTTATTTCAATTCTTTTCTTATTATCTACTTATTATTATACAATATAATTAATACTTTTTTAATACTTTACATTTTTATCTTCCATAATTATAGCCACTTTTATACATTTTTACTCTTATATTTGTAGAGTTTAGCTCTACATTTGGTTATCCATTATGAGTCAGCTTTTTATTAAAAACTGTTTATTTGTTTTACGTAATGTCGCAAGTATCTAATTGTTTTGTCTATTTATAATTCTTTCTTTGTTACATTTCTTGTTTGATCTATATGTTGCCCCAATTTTATAGAGTTTATTAACGAGACCTCTGTGCCAGAATTTATCGAAAGCCTTGGCTACATCAAAGAAGACTGCGACCGCTTTATGACGCCGCGGATAGAAGCCGTCGAGTATGTACTCGACTATACGGTAGCCGAGGTAAGCCGAACTGAAGGGGAATTATGAGGGGATTGCCATCTGAAATAGATGGTTCCGTATTCGAGAGAGTATGATTCTTTCGAAATGTTTAGCCATAGCCTTAAGGAGGCTGATGGGTCTGTGATTAGCTGGGATATTCAGAGGTTTACCTGACTTGGAAATGCCTTTGACTGTCGCTTTTTTCCAAGCTTTTGGAAAGTAGCTAAGGTCGAAGCAGGTATTGAAGATGATAGCACGCAAGGTAAGCACCTGTTGAGGCAGATGCTTACGTGCGTGGTTGGAAATTCCATTCGCATCCGGATCCTTTTTGGATTTTTGACGTCCAATGAGAAGAGAGATTTCGTCATTAGACACTGTGATGGTGTCAGTGGTGATGGTGAGAGAGTCCTCGCTGCGGACTTCGTCCTACACCACCTCGTGTGGCAGGGATCAGCGGGTTGCGTGCTGGGCGAGCATTGTGAGGCAATGTTGTCAGCGAAGCATTCGGCTTTCTCTTCGTCTTCGAAGGTGGTAGTGCCGTCGGGACGAGTGAGAGGAGGTACGTAAGGCTTGCGCCATACTATAATATAGTTGATGGGACGGGGAAATATTCTTCATGATATCGTTCATCTGAGCGTCTTGGGGTTTCGCGAGGCAAGACCTTACTTTACGTTGTAGCTGATTCGCAGGTAGTCTATAGGCGGTCCTGGGATAGAGCATGGCTCTCTGAAGAGCCGCGTTTGTAGCTTTAATGAGAATGCTAATGCTTTAAAGGCTAAGGGAAACGAGAGTTTGCCTTGCTTAGCAACCTTTTCATTATCATTGATGGCTGAGTTGATAGCATCAGTGAGGAAATCGACTTACGAGTCTATTTTGTCCGGGCTATCTAGATAGCATGGTGAAATCGCAACGGGGAGTTCGGGGCCTTTACGGCCAAAACTAAAGTATTTTGAAAACCTTTTCAGTTGGTAAAAGTCTAAGAAGACATTACTTTGTCATTAGGATGTCCTAGTACGTGGGAGACGGGCCAGTGATCAGAACCTAGGTCATCGAGCGGTTCGATAGACCTGAGATCAAAGTTGATATGCTTTATTGCAAAATCGAAGGTGTCGGGAGAGTGGTTCGGGTTGTCTTGATAATGAGTGGGAGTGACGGAAGAAATGACATCTAAGTCGAGTTGCTGAGTGATGTCAAGTAGAGCGACACCGCTGTTGTTGGTCAATAGGCACGTCCAGTCAGGAGCTCAAGTTCGGGTGTGCATCTGGACTGAGGGCCCATATTTTAATTCTCTAAAATCATCACGCATTTTCGGTTCTAAACTGAAGTTTTGTGCAATAAGCTTTTAATCTATTTTATTTAAACATATTGTAGATAACAAAATTTTGCACGTCTTATTCTGATTACATTTGGATCACATAAAAGTTACTGCTTAACGTAAAATTAATTTGGCAAATACCTGGTAATCTCTTGTAGCCTCAGTATCAATATCAGCTGCAGATGCCGAACCCTGCATCTTCCTTTTGTGGCTCATATTCTTTTTGAGTAGTAGCTTGAGCTTGGAGTTGAAATCACCTAACATAATGACTGAACCACCGAGGGCGAGAATGGCCTCAAAGTCGCTACGGATATGTCTGGTGCCACTAGGTATGTAGAATGAAGCTATGATGACAGTCTGTGACCTGTCGTAGCCAACCTGCACGCAGTGGCTTCCATTTTGAGGAGAGGAAGGGTAGGGAGAGGAGAGCAATGTAATTCTCTTTTATAGTAAATAGCTGTGCCGCCGTGACCGTTGGCGTTGGGCCTTTCGTTACGAGTGAACGCGTATTTTGGAATAGCAAATCCCCTGGAGCAGTTTAGAGTGAACCACGTCTCTTGCAGAAGCAATAAGTCTGGCTCATTTTTCTAAACGAACAGTTTGAGCTCAGGAACGTCAGTACTAAAGCTACGAGCTTTAAATGAAACTAGGGATAAGCCCTTGGGTTTGGCAGGACCAGACGCGGGATTTGCAGGTCTAGACATAATATTTACTATTTAGAGAATTTATACTAAATATTGAATTTATAAGGAACTAAGTAGCGATTGATGCTAGGCTAACGCGAATAGACGCTCTTGAGGAGAGCGGGCGGCTCGCATTTTGCGTGCGAGTAAGGCGTTTCCCTGATGTCGACGTTTTGTATAAGGTCGAACACGTTTGTCATGTCCTCAGCCAACGACGACTGAGGAGAAGATGATGGAGCGGGGCACGGGCCAACGGGAGCTACAGGAGCTGGGATAGGACGGGAAGGTGGAGTGGCTGGACGCTGTCTTTAGTTTTCAACTCTTTTTCACTCCTTTGTTATGTGTGAATCTATGCACTTAACGCACCTGGGGCGCAGCTGAGCAATAAGTCGCTGCGCGGCCGTAAAACCGGCACCGCTGGCATTGCCCAGGGTGTCCGCAACGGTTGGGACGCTGAACGGAGATATATGAGAGTCTGCAGATTGTGCAAGCCTCTCTGAAAATCTCCCTCGAGTTGAGAGTGTTGGACAGAATGACGATGGCGAGAAGAAAACGTCTGCCGCGGTTTGAGTGCATTTTATGCACTGCTGCAGCCGGGAATCCCTAGGACTAAAGGTCTTGCAGTATTTCGTCGTTCGCGAGCTCGAACGGGACGCTACGTAATACCACGCGGATCTTACGCTTCTCCGGGAGAGCGTAAGTATGATACGCGATTTGTTTGACCAATAGGAGCCCAGTAAAAGACCGGAAGTCGTCGATGGTCCCGACCTGAATTTAAATTGTTTCGCCTGCGTTAGTCGCCTTGAAAGAGTAAACTTTTTGCTCTTCTCAAAGATTAGTTACGTTTCATCGCGCTTTTTTGCGGAGGGAGACGGGATAAGGTATTTGAGCCTTAGCCGGGACGGGAGTGCAGCGCGTTGCTGGTTTCGGCGGAACTAACGGGGACGCGGTCACCTGGCGTGACATAAGCGGCGCGGGGGCGGGTGTTGAAGACACCGGGGCTTGCTTTGTGCGCTTTTGAGAGCGCTTGGAAACAAGAGTGAAATCGGGTTCAGGAGAGACGGTTAGAGTGGCGGCGACCGACCAAGCTTCGGACGCGGAGTCTGAATCGCTCCCGGAAGTAGTACGTTTCCTACGAGACGTGCGCGAGGACGTGTCAGACACACAATCCTTGTCGGAGGGCACGGGAGACGCGGGAGAACTAAAGACCAGAAGGGGTCTGGGAGTTGGTAGCCTGAGCGTCTGAGGCTTTCGCAAAGTTTAATAAACTCTGCGGATCTATAAAGGAGGGTTGGCACTATAAATATATAAAGGATGCCTAGAATTCCTTATAACCCTAGCGGCTAACCGCTGGCTAACCTCTGGTAGGGAGGCTGGGGAAAATAACTTAAAACTAACCGTAGTTCGCCATAGGCCGCTACCTAGAATCCTAAAAAATGTACGCAGGTAAAGAGTTGACCGGGTCAGGGCAACCTTTACCGACAAAAAGTACAAATGTGCACGACAAGACACAAATATGATAAAAATAAATATAAAAATAAAAGATTAAATAAATAAAATAGTAGAAAGGAAATAATATATATAATAAAAGGACTGGATCAGTACAAATTCAGTTGTCACCATTAGGTATCCTGTGTACTAAAACCAGAATACTTTACGCTGGGCACACATAGCACTCAACACAAGCACAGCACAGCTTAGTACTTTGAAGACTAAGGGACTTAGACGCAAAGAAAAAATCACTTCGATAGCGCTCGGAGGGAGTAAGAAAACACAGAAAAACCGTATCACGGAACCAACACGCTACACTCTGACATCAGTAAGCTGAGCGCCACTGAACAACGGGAACCGATCAATCGGAGTGGTCTTGGAACGTCCGTACCGGCGGCGATCGGAGCGAGAATGTGGTATCACCAGTCTTTTTGAGTATTGGTAAAATAATCAAAAGAGCAGTGTCAGATCGGCAAACGCGTACTCTGATATGTATAGTTGCAGTGCGGGTTGAGGCCCCTGCCTGGTAGAACTTTACCGATAATAATTAATGGGCTCATTGATCGACTCATCAACACCAAATTGGGCTGTCACATAGACGGTGTGTGTATACATATTATCAGTTACGCGGACTACATGGTGTTGCTGTGTCCGCCAATGGGCGCTTTGCGTAAATTAGTCAAAGTTTGTGAGGAGTACTCGATGTTACGTGGTCTTGATCCCAAGGAAGAGTGAGTTCAAGTTATTTAAGCCCAAAACAAAAACTATTTGAAACAGACTCGGTTTGCGTGCGGGCTTGTTCGCACGTCAATCGCTGTCTGCCATCCCACGCTCTGCCTAGTCCGCGCACCAAATGAGCGCCCCAAATTTCACACGTCGTTATCACGCTTAGTGGTCGTACCGTAGCTTCCTAAATTTCATAGGACCGTCGTTTTCACGATGCATCTTCAACATCGTCGCCTGCAGCTCGTCGTTGCCGATGTTCGTCGCCGTCGCCACTCTGGCAAGCTCTGCGTTCCAGGACTACGAGTCGTCGTATGTTTTTCGTGAACAGGTGGTTACCTAACGGTGCTAACGAAGCCTGTTAGTGTTGCCCCGGTGCGCTTTATTGGCCCTTCAGGCCGTGAGAAACTGAAAGTCCCGATCCCAGTGTACTGGGCCTTTCGTGCATGGAATAGTGCTGCCTGAATTAGAGGCACCACTCTGCGTAGTCCCCAAACCCCCTTCCGCGGGTGGGGAAGTTTAGGAAGTTAATCTTCGTTGGTAGGATCATAGTATATATATTTATACACTTTTGTCCCTCCCCAACCCCTCCGTAATGGCCTCGCTTCTTCCAGGGTTCATTGTAGACGCGCAGTCCTCAATGCACCTTGTTAATTTCTTTGAGTCCATCATAATGAATGGGACTCTGTTTTCCAAGAACGTACTAGGCTTTCTTGTCTCCGTGGCCAAAGCCTTAATTGACCCTGAATCTCAGGTCTCTTAAGCCTCTCAAGCCCCTCAGGCCCCTCTGGTCCTAGGCCCACCCGCATCTTCCACCTCCAGAGACATGGAGTGTCTCGGACGCCCCTTTGCGCTGCAAGCGCATCACTACCAAGAGTGCACCCGCGTCTGAGTTATCCTCGGACGCAACGCTAACTGGCTCCAAGCCTACCACTTTCACCCTTGTAATGAAGCGCTCTAAGAAGCGCTCGAAACAAGCCCCAGCGTCCTCAACGCCCGCCCCAGTGTCCTCAACACCCTCTGCGGCGCCAACTTGTGCAAAGAGCACAAGATTTAATAAACCCGAGCTTCCAACTCGGGCAAAGGGTTTAGGGTAAGGTTTAGGGTTATTGTCTCGTCTTTAGTCGATTTTCGAGCCCTAACAAAGCATGGCTTCACCGGAGGCTGTCCAGACCGGCCCTACTTCATGTCCCTTTGAGCACCTTCAGTGCAACTATCACAGCCCGCGGACGACCCGTTAGCGCACCCACCTCCCAACGGGTGTCGCTTCCGATGAAGGCTAACAGCAAAATCTTGCTACAGCCATCGAGGTGGTTTTTAGTGGGTAGGTGCCACTCTGGTGAGTCCCGCATCATCCCGCAGAAGTAATTCCTGTGGAGGTATGCATGATGCATCTTCCACCTCCCTCCCCGCGGAGGGTGCTGTTTAGGCGGAGGAAAAAAAACTACTTGAATGTGCCGCCATTACATATATGTCAGGTACCTCTTGCTAGGGTATTCAAATTTAAGTATCTAGGTGACTGGCTCACTGACGATCTTGATGACAGTGCTGATATTGAGAGGGAGCGTAGGGCGCTGTCTATCCGTTGCAACATGGTAGGCTTCAGGTTTGGACGTTGTACTCGGCAGGTAAAGATGACGCTTTTCAAGGCTTACTGTCAAACTTTCTACGCGTGCAGCCTGTGGGTTAACTATACGCAGCGGGTATACAGCGCGCTGCGCATCCAATATAATAATGGGTACAGGATGTTGATGGGGTTGCCTCGATGGTGCAGTGTGTTGGGTATATTTGCTGTGGCTCGTATAGATGGTTTTGCGGCAATAATTAGAAAACGGTCCGCCTCGCTCTTACAGCGCACACGAGACAGTCCCAACAAGTTAAGACTCTGGCAGAGAGTTGGGATTCCCCTATCCTAGATCGGTGGTTGCGATTAACCCTTACCATAAAGTGTTATTTTTACAGTGTTTTTATATGGAAATTAATTATTATTTTTATTCATTAATTTTATTTGATAATTGTAATGTAACATGTTTATTGTTTTTATTGTGTCTTAGATTAATCAGGACTTATATCTTTACTAATTTTACTAACACTATTTTTATAAGTACTATTGTTACTAACCTATGCTTATTGACTGAAATAAATGAATCATTATATAGAAATGGTCACTTTAATAAGCTTTTTTGGGGGTTACTCTCATTGAGTAATTACTTGTAGGAAGTCCTTTTTCTGTTATTTTTCACGTAAATGTTTTACATTATTATATATTACAAGTAAGAAGAATAAAATTTAGACAATTTTGATCCCAAGAGAGTTTATAAAATATTTTCATTTATAACGGTCGCAATCAGTGACGCTTATTAATTCATCTTTCATCGAAGATCTATGGAATGAAGCATTTTAAGGACTGTCTCTGAACGTGGTGGTACTTGATATATCTTACGTGGTATCTGTTTAAGAAATTAATTTAAATCACAAAACTGTTTGGTTTTGACGATGGATACTGTTATACCATTGTTTATTTTACAAAGCTCTGAAATAAATCCTATTGAAATTGAGTCCAAAGTTGCTTATGTGCTTTGTATTAGAATATTATTTTTGCTTCACCGTTTTTCTGTACATCTTACCCTAAATAGCAAAGAGGAATATTTGATATCAGTACCTTTTACGTATTAAATTTAAGTGTAAAGTTCCAAAGGACTGTAGAGGTGTTTTGGTCAAGCAATTTTGGGTTCTGACCTTTTCTAAGTTTAACACATATGTGCCGATAAATAGGGCTGAAATCATTATATAATTCAATATTTAAAGTAGTTTTACAGTAAATTAGCTTTGGGAGAACGTAGAAGTCAAAATAAAATGATGATGTAGTAACCCATTGCACGGTATGTACAAGTCTCAGAGGAAAACTTGAATAACAAGAAGTCTTGATGGAAACTTTTTAACAAACAGCTTAAAGACATAACAGACAACTGCAACATAATAAAAATATATGTCATGGCACTGAAAAGCCTATGAACTTGAAATATCAGTTTTTTTTAATTGTGTATTGTTAGTCAATTGCTTTAACGGCAGAAAAGGTGTTACAAATGAAAAAATTGATTCACGGCGAATCATTTACGGGAGATTGAGTACAATCTGAGATTGGACCAGGAAGTGTTCATGATATTCTACACAACCACCTTTGCATAAGGACGATTGTTTCGCACTGGGCACCCCACAGCCTCACCGATGCTCAGAAGCAGACGTGCGTGGAATGTTGCCACGATACGATTGATCAGTTCAAAGCAGATTCTTCCCTCCGTGTTTACGATAGCGTAATAGGTGACGACGAATCTTGGATTATAAAAATTAAAAACCAGCTCAAGGGGATATGGTTTTTATCGCCAGAAGATGAACTCCCTGCGTTAAAGTAAGCCGTACACAAAGTACCTGTTGCAGTAGAGAAAATATACTTTGAAAATTGGTTCAGACGCATGAAAATTTGTATAGAGGCTGGTGAAGAGTTTGTTGAAAATATGTTATACAAGATATAACCTATAGAACATTTTTAGAAAAAAAAAAAAAATAGAACATTTTTAAATTTTTTTAATCAAAACTTTCTGAGTGTCCAGCCTAAATACGCATGCTATCGATCAAAAACGAATATTTTTATTGATTTGTACTCATAACAAATTATCAAGGATGCTGTGAACTTTTGGTATGGACGATTATTTTTAAGAAGCATAATGTCTCGGTCACTTTAAGGGCCCGAAAATGTTCAAAAATAATTGAAAATAAAACATTTTTTAATTATTGATAGAGCTTTAAAGATTACATTTATCGATCGGTAATATAGAAATATGGGTACACATCATATCGTTTCGGATGACCCTCTTAATGTAAGGTAGCAGTTGTATGTAGTTTATTAGCATGTCTCAAGTTCATTGAGAGAGGGAATTTCTGTCCAGAAAATTTCTTTTAATTGTTGAAATTTTCAAGAAAAAATACGTTCTCCAGCTAATTTTCAATCTACAATTACTAATAATATCTGTCTGCGACGATGTGTTATACGCAGAGGAGGAGACGTGCGGGAGGAACTTGACGTCACAGTTGCATCAACGCACGGAACACCACAACGCTGCGCAGGATCACTCAGTCACCATGGACGCCTAGCTACGCTCGGACCCCTTCGCTGAGACGCCACCGACCGCAACCGCGATCCTTTGTTCATTGCGAATAAACCAGCCTATATTTACAGTCCACTTTTAATTTATTATCGTAAGGACCCCAACATTGGTCCTTTGCGGTTTAGACAATTCGCAATAGGATACGGCATTAAAATTCAAGAATTTAGCAAGTCGGACTTTAGACCTCAGGAACGTTCTAGACTTTGACGTGGTCTTTTCTAAACTGCCTTTTCTTCCTTCATTCATTGCCTTTAAAAATAAGTAGTTGGAAAAGAATTTAATCGCGCTTTTATTGCTTGAATTCTTTTGTTATTTATTGTGAATATTTAAAATTAACGCATAAAACATTACAACTTATTTCTTTACAAGAAAAAGGTAAAACTCAAAAAGATATTTACAAATAAAATTTAAACTTCCTTATATATACTGTACATAATAATAAAAAGGGTAATATCTACAATAACTACAAAGCAAATAATAATTACAATAATTATTTTTTTAAATCTAATCAAACTAATAATAATAATAAATTAAAATCCTTTAAATGTCTCCTGTGCAAAATGAAAGTCACCTTTTATTTCACTGTGAAACTTTCAGATCCCTTTCGATTGAAGATAGGCTTAATAAAGCAAAGGAGGCAAAAGTGTGTCCAGGTCACGTTGAAAATAAATGCGGTCTTATCCCTTGTAGGTTCTGCAAGAAGAGGTACACTTTTGCAGTTACATGAATCTGAGCAAACTCCTGTGCCTGCTATCCCAGTCAATAACTTTAATAATTTTGCGAATGAATCGAAAGCCAATACGCAACTTACTACTGGTTGGCATTTATTACTGCCCACAGCGAAGGTGCGCATCCTAGATGGCCTTGGAGAAGTGCACTTCGTGCGCTTGCTGCTCCACAATGGCAGTATGGCCAAATTTTGTGACACAGTCCCTGTGTGATAAGCTGAGTCTGTCGCGCCGCGGTGCGAGCTCTACGGTGACAGATATCAATAGTCATACTTCCCAAAGTTAACAGTCTTGCAGCTTTTCTTTAATGTCAATTCATGACGATTATAAAGAACTCAAAAGTTTTGTTAAAAACCGCGTTCATGAAATTCAAGAGAGCTCGGAGGGTCACACGTGGCGATACGTACCGTCGGCGGACAATCCGGCGGATCTTGTTTCCCTCGGGCTGAAGGCTGATCTCATCAGCAGTTCCAACCTGTGGTGGCTAGGTCCCACCTTCTTATCAAAGGAGGAAACGTTTTGGCCTGAAAAGCCCAATCAGAGCGTAAACACGCAACTCTAATTCTGGTACATCTACCAGAATTAGTGTCGTGTTCCGTAGCGCGCACTGATAATGCTTATGTAGATAGTGGCTGTGTAGATTTAATTAGCAGCTTTATTTAAAAAAAATCTAAGTTGATTTCATTGCAAAGATCAATGGCATACTTATTGAGATTTATTTATAATAGTAAAAATAAAAATAGTTTATTATCTGGTCATGTTTCTGTTGAAGAACTTAAAAATTCATAAAATTGCGTTATTAGAAAAACACAAATTGCAGTGTTTCCACATGAGTATGCCATTTTGAAATCAGGTAAATCATTGCCAGTTAAAAATCGTCTTATTGCTTTATCCCCCCTTTTTTGCTTCAAATTATATTATGCGAGTTGGTGGCAGACTCAATAAGACCTGATCTGCGTCTGGACCCGTTCGGACGTGTTGAAGGTCGCTCCCGGCTGCCAAGTCACGATTGTTGTCTCACGACTTCTCTCGTATCAATACTCAAACGCCACTCTCAGATCCATTCTGCGTCCGGCCCCGCTCGGACGCGTTCGCGGTCGCTGTTGAGTCACGATTGTCGTCTCACGACGTCAACTCGTTCGCAATACTCATACGCTGTTAGCCTCTTCAGGGCTTACGCTGCGGCCGGTTTCGATCGGCTGCAAGTAAGTCGGTCTCTCGCACAGCAACAACAGAGCTGAGCTTACCGCGGTCGATTAAATTCGATAGTGGTTCGCGAGGCTCGGGCTGTTTTCTGGCTGCGTACTTGACACTTGGCGCCTGCTACGTAGTCAGAGACTCGCAATGCGGCCGGCTCCGGCCGGTCGTAACGTTGTCAATCCCGCACTTTCAGTGCAACCCAACTTCGTCAGGTCTACGGCCGGTTTTTGTTGTCAATTTATTGTCGACACACTCCGTAGTAGACTCGCGTGTGATCAGGTGGATACTTAACGGTGACAACTAAGCCTGATAGCGTTGCCCCGGTGCGCTTCCAAGGCCCTTCAGGCCAAGGAGAAACCGGCTGACCCGATCCCATTGCACTTGGGCCTTTCCCAGGGTGACGGTACAGTGATGTCCGAATTAGGGGCTCCACTTCGCGTCGTCCCCAGCCCCCTTACCACGGGTAGGGAAGTTAAGGTGCTAGGTTTGCTAGGGAATCTAGGCATTTTTATTTATTTATATATCATATATCGTAGGACCAAGCCCTTCAATGGACCAGCAAAGCTTGGTAAACTTTGCTAGGTCGTTCGCCCAGGCGCTCGTAGCGTCCGGCGCCAGCATATCAGATGACTTAATAACGCAGGCCATACAGGCAACTATCGCGTCCCCGGCCCCTCAGGCCTCAACCCCGGCCCCTCAGACCTCCAACGTCCAGACCCCTCAGGTCTTAAGCTCTCCCGCGTCTCCCGCCTCGTCCGAGATGGACTGCGAATCGGTCGCATCCTCTCACGCGTCGCGTCGTAAGCGTACCGCTCCCGGGAGTGACTCCGAACCCGCGTCTGATACGTCGTCAGATGCCGTCACCTTAACCGGCTCTCCTGAGCCCGCGTTTCAACTTGTCGCCAAGCGCTCCAAGAAGCGCTCGAAGAAAGCTTCGGTATCATCAATACCCGAGCCCTCCCCGGTGTCTTCAACACCAGCCCCCGCGCCGTTAAAATCGCTCGTAGTAACCGCGTCTTCGTCGGTCCCATCGAAGCCAGCGACGCGCTGCGCTCCCGTCCCGCCGAAGCCTTAGCTCCCTCCGCCCGTATTCCTCCGTGAAAAAACGCGCTGGACCGCGGTCTCTAACTTGTGCAAAGAGCACAAAATTAATTACTTAAAAGCCGCCAACGCTGGCGATACAAACAAAATTCAGGTAGCGACCATCGACGACTTGCGGTCTTTCACTAGGCTTCTGTCGATCAAACAAATCGCGTACCACACCTACGCCCTCCCGGAGGAGCGTAAGATCCGCGCAGTACTACGGGGCGTCCCGTTCGAACTCAGTAATGAAGACATTCTCGAGGACCTTAAGTCTCAGGGTTTCCCGGCCCAAGCAGTGCACAAGATGCACTCCGACCGCGGTAGGCGTTTTCCCTTAGCTCTAGTAATCCTTACCAATACTCCCAACTCGAAGGAGATTTTCAGAGAGGCTCGCACAATCTGCGGACTCTCGAACATCTCCGTCGAGCGTCCCAACCCCCGCGGTCACCCTGGGCAGTGCCACCGCTGCCAGCTCTATGGCCACGCAGTGGCTAACTGTTCAGCTCCCCCCCCGTGCGTAAAGTGCCTGGATTCTCACATCACTAAGGAGTGCACTCGCACTCCCGAATCCACTTCCCCCCCTGCCTGTGTGCTGTGCGGCCAGTCCGGCCATACAGCTAACTACAGGGGTTGCCCTCGCGCTCCGCGCTCCACCGCCAAGAGGGTCGCGTCTAAACCAGCGCCGCCGCTCACTCCCGCTAACTTCCCGCCGCTGCGCAACCGGGGTCCCCCGGAAGCAACGCCCGTTCAGCCGACGCCTACTCCGGCTCTGTCTTGGAAGCAGCGTCCGGCCGTCCCGCCTGCACCTTCCCGACCCATCCCAGCTCCCGTAGCTTCCGTAGGGCCGCGTCCCGCTTTGTCATCTTCACCTCAGTCGTCGTTGGCTGAGGACATGAAAACCGTGTTCGACGTCATCCAAAACGTCGACATTAACGAAATTTCCGTACTCGCACGCAAACTGCGAACCGCCCGCTCTCCTCAAGAGCGTTTATTTGCGTTAGCCGAGCATCACTCGCTTTTAAGTTCATTATAAATTTTATTTTTTGTATAAATTCGTAAATAAGTAAATTATAATGTCTAGACCCGCGAATCCCGCGTCCTGTCGTATCAAACCCAAGGGCTTGTCCCTAGTATCTTTTAACGTTCGTAGCCTTAGCAACAACCTTCCCGAGCTCAAACTGTTCCTTCAGAACAACGACCCAGATCTTTTACTTCTCCAGGAGACATGGCTCACTACTAATCGCTCCAGGGGATTCGGTATTCCTAAGTACGCGTTTACACGTAATGATAGGCCTAACTGCGACGGTTTCGGCGGCACTGCTATATACTACAAAAGAGGATTCCATTGCTGTCCTCCCTACCCTTCCTCTCCTCAACATGGAAGCCACTGTATGTAGATTGGCTATGACTGGTCATCCGACCATCATCATAGCTTCAGTCTACATACCTTGTGGCACCAAACCTATCCGCAGCGACTTTGAGACCATTCTCGCCCTCGGCCGTTCAGTCATTATGTTCGGAGACTTTAACTCCAAACATACTGACTGGACGTGCCTATCAACCAACCAAAGCGGTATCGCTCTCCTCGACATCACCAACTCACTCGACTTAGACGTCGTCTCCCCCATCACTCCCACTCACTATCCCGACAACCCGAACCACTCTCCTGACATCCTCGACTTTGCAATCGTCAAGCATATCAACCTCGACCTCAGGTCTATCGAACCGCTCGATGACCTAGGTTCTGACCACTGCCCCGTCTCCCTCGTGCTAGGACCGCCTAACGTTAACGTCACTTCTCCTAAGACCTTTACCAACTGGAAAGGTTTTAAAAATACGATAGTTTCTGCCTTAGAGGCCCCGAACTCTCCGCTCGCGATCTCGCCCGATCAATTAGATAGCCCGGATAAAATAGATTCGTTAGTAAATTCTCTCACTGATGCTATCAACTCAGCCATCAGTGTAAACGAAAAGGTTGCTAAGAAAGGCAAACCCACACTTCCCTTAGCCATTAGCAATCTTATTAAAGCTAAGAACGCGGCTCTCCAGAGAGCCGAGAAATATCCCACGCCCGCCTATAGAACAGCTGCGAATCAGCTACAACGCAAAGTTAGATCTCGCCTCGCGGAACTCCGAGACGCCCAGATGAACGCTCTATCGCCTTCGAAGACGAAGAGAAAGCCGAATGCTTCGCTGACAGCGTTGCGTCTCAATGCTCGCCCAGCACGCAACCCGCGAATCCCACTCACATCAAAGCGGTGGAGGACGAAGTTCTCCGTAGAGACTCTCTCCCCATCACCGCCGACCCCGTCACAGTCTCTAATGATGAAATCTCGCTTCTCATCAAAAGTCAAAAGTCCAAAAAGGCTCCGGGTGTGGATGGTATTTCCAACCACGCACTTAAGCACCTGCCTCAACAGGTGCTTACTTTGTTAGCTATCATTTTCAATGCCTGCTTCGACCTTAGCTACTTTTCCAAGGTCCGCTTGGAAAGAAGCGACAGTCATAAGCATACCCAAGCCGGGTAAACCTCTTAATATCCCGGCTAATCACAGACCCATCAGCCTCCTCAAGGCAATGTCTAAACTTCTCGAGAGAGTCATACTCTCTCGAATGCGGAACCATCTGTTTCCAACGGATGGCGATCCTCTCATAATTCCCCATCAGTTCGGCTTTTGCGCTAAGCACTCCCGACCTCAGCAAGTCCATTGAATTGTCGAGTACATACTCAAAGGTTTCTACCCGCGGCGTTTTAAAACGATCGCAGATTTCTTTGACGTAGCCAAGGCTTGCGATAAAGTCTAGCACAGCGGCCTCGTTTATAAACTATACAAAATAGGCTTACCGGATCGACTAGTTAGATTAATCGCGTTGTTTCTTAAAGACCGTACGTTTCGATATAAACACGTAGGCACGATTTCCGCGCCCCGTCACATAAAGCCTGGAGTCCCTCAAGGCTCAGTCCTCGCCCCTCTATTGTTCACCGTGTACACTAACGATATCCCCATCCCGTCGAAACGCGTCGAACTCGCCCTCTTTGCCAACGACACTGCCTTTACACCAAAAGCCGCAGAGTCCCGGGTCTCGTCACCAGACTCCAAAAGGCTGTAAACGCCCTCGGTGCTTGGTTTCAAAAATGGCGTATCGATGTGAACCCAGAGAAGAGCTCTGCGGTTTACTTCGAGTACAGACGCAGTCGTATCGCCGACAATCTGCAAGTGAGAATGCAAGTCACTCCCATCCCCTGGAAGCGCAGTACTAAATATTTAGGCGTCATCTTAGACCAGACGCTTTCTTTCAACCCTCACGTCGATAGAGTAACGAAACTCGCACGTTTTTACCTAGGCCGGTTTTACAGTATGTTAGGTAGAAAAAGTAAAATGTCCTTCAGAAATAAACGTACGCTTTATAAGGTCTGCGTTAGACCAGTCATGTCATATGCTTCGCCAGTCTCTGCCCACGCCAAACCCTCCGTCCTGCACAAACTGTTACACCTTTTTTTTGTTAGTCAAATCCTTTAAACCGTCTTTATATCTTTTTTCATTCGTTCGAAGCTTAGTGCCGGGCTGTATAGCTTTTTCCCAATATTGTGGAAATTTAGGGATAAAAAAAGTGAATGTTGAGCTGGCTGACAGTGGAAGTTTCAAGAACATTCGGCGAGAAGGAATCTGGCAGTCGACACCTTTGAGTTTTTTACATTGAATGGAGATTTTTGACGACTGATATCGAGTGACGGCGTGAGGAAACTTGTTGGGGGCAAGTATGTGTTCTTTGTTCGCTACAGAGATCGTTCTGTAGAATTCTTTCTTGATGGCAATTCTAATAAATCTTTTATTACAGTGTGCGGGCGTGTAGGACTGAGGTCCGGCCCGTGGGCTACGTGGCGGCCTCCGGAGCCTAAGTTGTTACAGCCTCCTTGAGGTAGGTTCAGTGTTTTCTTGTTAAAAATAGGTTAGCTCTTGCTCGCGTTTGCATTCCGGTGATAATCCGATTAAAATATGTTGAGATAATATGTTTTCTTAGGTGTGGGCCTCGTGGCGGGATTTGTACTGTTGGCGGGCCACACCCTTATTGTATGTTGCTGCTAGGGAGCTTAACTCCTAAAATACAATTTAAGGACAGGATAGTGTCTTACTGTATCCTATTATTGTGTATTTTTGTTTAAAATGAATCTTTTCATACTTTGTCTTGAAACTTAACCTTGTACTAAGTAATTTATTGATAAAACTATGCTCATCTGGGTGAAATACTATGATAATTGTGTTGTTTTGCTTGCTTAAAGTAATCCTAATCACAGAGAGATGTTGCACAGTGTAAAATATTACCATGTGGCAGTCCACATGGTACAAATATTTGTAATTCTTTGTTTGACTGTGCCGCTTCCTTATTTAAAGTGATTTTAACCACCCAGAGGTGTTAAATTCGGAATTTTTGGGTGTTCCCGTGGTAGATGCTGTAGATATAAGGCCAAGACCGTTCAGCATATCATGGGTCAATCACCAGCATCTCGAACTGAAGTAGAATTCCCAATTTTACACGGCAGTGTTGATTACTCTGGGCCAGTGTTAGTAGCTGACAGGAAAGGGAGAGGTTGCAAACTTTTAAGTTATTTTTAGCAATTTTTATTTGCAATTCAGTCAAAGCTGTACATATCGAGCTCGTTACGGCTCTATCCAGTGAAGCCTATTTAGCTGCTCTAAATCGTTTTGTGTCATGGCGTGGTAAACCGAAAGCATTACGTCAGATAATGGCACAAACTTCATTGGTACATACAACGAGCTTTCGAGATTTTTAGTACAATCTGATCTTGAAGGGTTAGTAGCTCAGGAGGGAATCGTCTTTGAATTTGTTCCTGCGTACACTACCCACTTCAACGGTTTAGCAGAGGTAGCCGTCCGCTCGACAAAACACCATCTTAAGCGGCTATTAGACACTGCGCACCTTACTTATGAGTAAATGGCCACATGCCTTACTCAAATCGAGGCTATTTTGAACTCCTGTCTTTTGACCCAACTTTCATATGATTCTATTAACCTGTCCCCTCTTACTCCTGCTCACTTCTTAATTGGATGGCCACTTATATCTATTCCACATCCACAGATAGCGGATGCCAACATCACACGCCTTGAGCGGTTCAAGATAATTGAACACATTAAGCAGCATTTTTGACATCGCTTCTCGTTAGAGTACGCTTATCAGCTGCAACAGAAATTTAAGTGGCAGACGTCTAAAACCGAGCTCAAATTAGGCTCTCTTTTCATCATCAAAGACAACAATCTTCCACGGCTTTTGCGGTCTTTGGGAAGAGTCACAAATGTTTATCCTGACAGTGACGGCGTCATTAGAGTTGCTGGACTGAAAACTAATAGAGGAACTATTCGGAGGGCTTGTAATAACATATATCCCCTTTCAGAACTTTGAAGCCTTCAGCAGCCTTCAACCCGGGGAGCATGTCTGCGACGATGTGTTATATGCATGGGAGGAGACGCGCGGGAGGAACTTGAGGTCACAGCGACGTCAACGCACGGAACACCATAGCGCTGCCCAGGATCACTCAGTCGCCATGCGTCCTAGCAACGATTGGACCACTTCGCTGAGATGCCACCGACTGCGATTGTGATCCTTTGTTAATAGCAAATAAATCAGGCCATTATATTTACAGTCCGCTTTTAATTTATTATCGTAAGGACCCCAACACTATCGAAAATGCGTTATTTGTATGGAGCATAACGTGATATAACAATAGTCACGTAATATGTTCTGACTAACAGCGATCACAGATTGCAACTTGGCTATACCCCCAGGTTTTTTACTGAAGCAAAGGACTTCAAACTAGATTTTTGTCCTTCAGAGAGGTATTAATAATAAGTGGAAGGTCAAACACAGATTTGGCATAAAATAGAATAAAAAAACTGTTTGTTACAAAGTTTATAAAAATGATTGCTCTAGAGAGTAAAATAAAATTCCTGCCCAGATCAAACCCCGATATCTATAATATTCTCGACTATCAAAACAATTATAATATACATGGACCTATCGTATACTTTTCTAAACAAGCGGGCTTCACATAGTTACCTCTCTTGGAGACATAAGATGGCAATTCACAAGACTACCTGACTAAGTTTGAACAACCAAAACTCTCGGTAATTTCAGAAGTTTTGCAAAGGTTAGAAACTCCCTTCCTGAAGACCTTGTATTTGCATTTATATTAGACATAATTACGTTTTGAGACATAATTTGAGAATTTCGAAAGTCGTGGTTAAGTTCCGCTCGTTGAATAAGTTGATGGCGATGAGAATTTAAAAGGTCATTGAGCTTTTAATAGGTTTTCAAAAAAGTTTGTTACGTCTATCCATTTGAATGCTTCTGTGCCATGCATGTAGCGTTTTGCTATTTATTATTACCGAATATATAGTTTAAAAACATCTTTAATCTAAAATACGATTGTTTTATAATGTTCAGTGTATACGCATGCAATATTGCATGAACTTGTTTGATACTTGGCCAATATCAATACGAATGTCAAGGATAAACGTTACTCATTTGTTTCCGGAATTTCGAAAGGAAAAGCAAGTAAAATCAATCGATTTTAGTGTTAGCCAAAGTCGGAAAAAGTAAATGTTTACCTGCCTTTTTGTTATAATTACTCATATTTTATTTTGCAATAAGTAGATTTGTAATGTTTGCGTGTGATAGGTACGTATTTTAAGTTAAATACTGAACAGAGTCATTATAAGATACTTCCATAAGAGAACAGAAAGCCGAGAAAGGTTGAACTTTTTATGCCTAATTTATTAGTAATTCCGATCATTAAATGAGACTCAAACAATGAGAGATTTATTATAATATCAGAGTTTTGACATTATAATATTTTTTTTTATAAGTATATTCTATCGAATTTGCAGAAATATATTTATGAAAAAATGTTTTGCATTACATTAAAATCGGTTTAGCCGATTTATTGCTATTAATAATTAGAATCAGTTTGCTTTCGGTACTTTGTTTATTTCATTGTAATAATAAGTTAATCGTACTCTATTAAAATAGCCATATCTTGTTGAGTAAGATCTCGTTTATGTGGCTGTGTTCCGATGCAAGAAAAGAAACAGCCAGTGCAATAACTGGAACAAAGGCAACTCCAACTGATGCCAACGGTCGGCAAGACATCATTACTCGACGTAACATTTACAATTACTGTTTATACACAAATCTCCTACGATTAATGATGTCCATGTGTGCGGATGTCACTTACCATCAGGTGGGTAGCATGCTCGTTTACCAGCTATGAAATCAAAATAAAAAGATAAAAAATAAAAATAATTTCTACCTCCAAATTTAAATTTGATACAGATCGCCAAAGTTTCTTCTCCACAATTATGCGGTCATTAATTTGGATTCTTTTCTAAGAATTGGGAAAGATCATCATAATTGTTTTGAAATATAATGTTACCCTCCAGACTGCGGTCCATAAAAGCTTGCCAGCAATGTTCCCAAGCATTATTAAATTCGGTGACTAAATGTTGAGTTTTAGCTTCAAAAATTATATTGAAATTATGATACAGTGAAACCGACTATTGTGAAACCATCATAAAAGTCTAAAGATTTCGCTGGTTGCAAATTATTGCACTTACTTTAGTCTATATAACTAGTTGAAGTTATTTTCATTACCTGCTAGAATATTCTTCGTGGCATATAGCCCCTTCAGGCATTTTAAAATTATTGCTACTATTCTGAGGTAAATCATGACATAAAAATATAAATGTAAAGCACATCATTAGAAAAGGTTTCCGAGTATCCTTAAAAAGGCATTGACACTTAAGTAATACTAGGAATGTAAGATGTAGAGCACCACGATTATTTGTTTATTTGTGTATTTGTCATTCACAAAATCCACAGACCTTATACAATAATACAATGCGCTTATTAAATGAATAATGAAATCTTACATCTAATGACGGATTTACATTTAATACTACTACAAAGAGAGCTACAAATATCAGTAAATGAAAACATGTATATATATTTATTTTTTATCGTAACAGAGTTTTAAATATTATCTAAAATTGATGAAAATCATCATAACCTAATAAGACTAATAATAAATATTATGACCTAAAAATATATATTTTTTTAATTATTTTAATAATCTGTATAAAAAAATTGTGTGCATGCGTTGAATGTGGTGTGTGAGTGTGAGAGTTAATGTGAAGGTTATTTATGAAAGGGTGTGTGAGGGCTTTGTATTTAATTATTAAATTACAAATTACAAACTTTACAATGAAACCATCTGTTTTTTTTTCTTTCCCTTTTTCCTTTTCTTTATTATTTTTCCGACGAATCTGATACTAATATATCCGTGAACTGTTTCCTGAATGCATGTTTCTTACAATTAAAGACATCAATAGATCCAGAGTGATTATTGTAAGTTTTTTGCGTTCGACAGACAACTGATTATAATTAGTACGCACGTGCGGGAGGTCGAACAAGGTTGTGTGTCTAGTACGACGTGAGGGAACTCGGAACCGCAGATTATTGAACATTAAATTATATTATTATATTATTGAACATTAAAACTACCATGTTTATTAAAGCAAATACGCAATAATACTTAATTTTCACGGACTTTTTGTAGATTTGTTGTTTGTGTGATTGACGACCTGTACAAAAAAACAACCTAAAGTTTCAAGTTCACTAATTGGTTTTCATATAATTTTCACCAACGAAAGGTTTCGTAAAGAGCAAAAAAAAAACTGCCAGTAATCCTTTTGTTTGAGTGAGAATTGCTTTAAAAAAAAAAATTATTATCTGGGTTCGTGAAAGGTATTTTCAAAGATCAGTTTTAGTATTAATTAACACAGTGAATGTTAATGAAATCAACAACTATTGTCTTCAACCACCATGTTAAAGAAATTTTTTATTGCACTCATTTGACCCACAAAGTATCCATCCGTTGAAACATTAAAAAGTTTTGCCAAAATCCCAGAGTTTTATTTTCAACCATTTAAATTACCAAGCCCTTAAAAATCATGACAATGCAATAGAAAATAAACCGGCTGAACAACATAAATACCACACCCTCAATTCAGGGCTAGCATTTCGGAGGGTCCGGATCGAATAATTTTAATGAATAATATAAAATGTCTTGAAATTTTTTGGTATTTAATATTTAATAATATGAAAGCATTATCTTAAACAGTAAAAAAATAGTACACTGATTATTATGCTTCGTACATTATGACTTCGTATTGCTGATAACAGTACCGCGATTTAAGTCGTATTGGTGTGGGATATTCAACTGTTTCACTCCAACTTTTCAAATCTCAACAAGTTAGTTTTGAGACAGATTTAAAGAACATTTATATGATTTATGGATGGATTTCTATCATTACAAATTCGTTATCTCAAATGCTTTTAAACATAATATTATTATAAATTCGATTAAAGGTCCTTTTACTCATAAAGTTTAAATTTACTTAAATAACGAGACAATTTGATTGTCTGGTATATAATTGATTGTTATCTGTTGTGATTTTCAATCAAATAAATAATTTTAATTTCGTTTCCCTGTAAAGCTTTATATACTTACCGCATCACAATGAAAGAGTTCTTATTTGTATGTTTAGTTCTAAAGTCAGTTTATTAATTATATTTAATGAGGTTCGAGTTCGTCAATGTGGTTGATAAAGCTTTTATAGCGAGTGTTCGGTAATTTGCTCAAGTTCTTAAAATCCTTTGCTTTTACTTTTGTTTAGATTTACTTAAAACATTTATGTCATTTAACAATGTTATAAAGCAGAGATGTCACGTCTTCAAGTATAAAATACTTTTATGTGCACTCAACAAATTTTTTTATTGAGGTAAGTTTAAACAAACACATGAGACATAAAAAAGTCATGATTATGAAATATTTAAGAAACTTGTAGAAAGGGTATTTCACCTCGACATAGGTAAAGTTTAAAGAACCTCGCGATCAGATTTTTTTAACGAATGATTTTGGATGCATCTCTTCTCAAAGTTAAATGTTTGTAAGTCTGAATCGATCACTGTGATCATTCAAGAGATACGATTGTTTACACATTTACTAAATTCACTCGATTTAATTTTAGTCTGATCAATGGCCTAGGTTGATAAGTAGAGTTGTGTGATGCTGGTGCCTGGTACAGTAACCAGTCTTTGTTGCTTAGATTCGCATTCGAATCCCCTGCAGTGTTGTCGCTTCTTAGTATGCGCAGCACCTAGAAAAGACCGAACATTTTGCTAACTTTAATCAGCTATGTTAGCTATATTTTTTTGCGATGCCTGTTATTTTTTACATTAAACGACACGATTTAAACAAAAGTCTCTAATTTTTCTTACAGAACAAAAATAGTAAGCTATAAACTTGATTAGGTATAAGGAACTGTCAAGCCCTTAATAAAGCTATAAAATAAATCGAAAACAAAATGTAAATAAATTGTGCCAGAAGTCACAAATAACGCTTAATATTTACCGCCAAATATACAACATGATAAAAGTAGACCTCTAGCATTTTGAGTTAAATCCAGTTTTTTTACACAGTTGCTTGTTGCCGCAGCCCACCTCCTAGCCACCCTTGTAACTCCTAAAAGACATTAACAGAACTTACACAATAAATATCGAATAGTATTATTATCAGATAGTTTATAAATATACTGTTTTAAAAGCTTTACATGATTCGGAATAATTCGACATATTTTGGTTTATTGTATAAAAATTATTTACATTTCATATAGATTGTTTTTCTATAAATAACCTTTTTTTAATATGAGCATTAAAGGTTTATTGGAATAGATTGCAGTACCTAATTACTTTTTGTAGACGAAGTCTAGTATCCTTGGTCCAGAGGAGTAGAACAGAAACTCAATAACTTGAAGATAATAATTATATTAGATCCCAATTAAATAAACTACAAGGCCTGGGTACAAATTTTACTTTAGCTTCTTTTTACACAATTTTGATCTCTCCCTTTCTGCCAAGACCCGAATCCCCAGCGTGCCCACGCCACACCCGAACTCACTTTCCCGCCATCTTAACTTGTCGGCGGGAAAAATAAGCCCTGCCATTGGTCCACGTCAATCAATCACAGCGCAGCAAAATCACGCCACCAAGTTAAAATGTTGCCATTTTATAAAAAGAATATCAAGTTGTTCGATTGTATCGATACAGAAATTTAAAATAATCGAGTAAATTAGTGTGTAAAATTGAGAACCCTAACATTTTGTCTAACTTAAATGTTGCAGTGTAAGATAATTTTTTAACAGTAGAAGATAGGTTTTTCAACCATATTATTCTTTTTTGTTCCCCTCCAAGGGAAGGGCAGGAGGATAAAAAATGCTCTGACGCATAATCCGCGCGCGCGATCGGAGTTAAGTGGGACTCGTCCCGACGCCTACCAGAACCATACCCACGAAAAAGCCCCCTGTCGGCTCGTGCAATTTTTTTGCTACTCAGCCTTCATCTGAGTGACGGCCAATTGGAGAAAGAGGCCGCGCTAGGGGGGCCCAGAAGGGGTCACCCGCTGGGGTTTACATAGCACTGAAGGTGAATTCAGAGCACTGAAGGTGCTCAAAAATGAAAAATAAAAAAAATAGAATTTAAAGTTACATTAAATAAATATTAAAGAAGTTAAATTAATTCAAATTTAAGTTAGAATAAGAAGTTGCGGCCTAAAGGGCTAAGAGATCTAGCGTCAGCTGCGTCGCTTCGTTCGTGTGCACGTTTCTCGGTCTAGCGACTTTGAATTTCGAATCTAAGACAGGAGCAGTATATGAGACTGAATCTCGAACTAGAGGATTGGGATGGGATTCGGCGCGTTTGAAGAACGATTCTGAGAGTGTTTTGAGGTGCTGTTGCACTGTAGGTAGTTCAAGATCTCTGTGCAGGTCCGCGTTACGCACGTACCACGGTGCGTCTGTGGCCCTGCGGCAGAAGAGATTTTGAACTACCTGCAGTTTTTGCAGGACGGAGGGTTTGGCGTGGGCAAAGACTGGCGAGGCATATGTCATGACTGGTCTAACGCAGACCTTACAAAGCGTACGTTTGTTTCTGAACGACATTTAACTTTTTCTACCTAACATACTATATAATTAAAAATGGGCGAGTTTCGTTACTCTATCGACGTGTGGCTTGAAAGAAAGCGTCTGGTCTAAGGTGACGCCTAAGTATTTGGTAGTACGCTTCCAGGGGATGGGAGTACCTAACATTCGAACGTGCAGATTGTCAGCGAAATGACGTTGTTTGCAGTCGAAGTTAACCGCAGAACTCTTGTCTGGGTTCACATCGATACACCATTTTTGAAACCATGCACCGAGGGCGTCTACAGCCTTTTGGGGTCTGGTGGTGAGACCCGGGACACTTTGGCCTTTGGTGTAAAGGGCTGTGTCGTCAGCAAAGATGGCGAGTTCGACGTCTTTCGGCGGAATGGGAATGTCGTTAGTGTACACGGTATACAACAGAGGGGCGAGGACTGAGCCTTGAGAGCCTTTGACCCAGCCTTTATGGGACGAGGCGCGGAAAGCCTGCTTTCATGTTTGAAACGAAACGTGCGGTCTTTGAGAAACGATGCGATTATCCTTACTAGGCGAGCCAGTAAGCCTTTTTTGTAGAGTTTATAAACGAGACCGCTGTGCCAGACTTTGTCCAAAACCTTGGCTACGTCAAAGAAAACTGCAATCGTTTTCTTTCGTTTCGGATAGAAGCCTTTTCGATGGACTTGCTGAGGGCAGGAGTGCTTAGCGCGGAAGCCGAACTGGTGGGAAATGATGAGGGGATCGCCATACGTTGGAAACAGATGGTTCCACATTCGAGAGAGTATGACTCTTTCCAGAAGTTTAGACATGGCCTTGAGGAAGCTAATGGGTCTGTGATTAACCGGGATATTCAGAGGTTTACCCGGCTTGGGAATGCCTATGACTGTCGCTTCTTTCCAGGCTTTTGAAAAGTAGCTGTGGTCGAAGCAGGCATTGAAGATGATGGCTAACAAGGTAAGAACCATTTGAGGCAGGTGTTTGAGTGCGTGATTAGAAATACCATCCGCAACCGGAGCCTTTTTGGACTTCTGACTTCTGCAAGGTTTCATCATTAGAGACTGTGACGGGTTCGTCGGTGATGGGGAGAGATTCTCTGCGGAGAACTTCGTCCTCCATCGCCTGGATGTGGGAGGGATCCGCTGGTTGCGTGCTGGGCAAACATTGTGCCGCTATGCTGTCGGCGAAGCATTCGGCTTTCTCTTCGGCTTCAAAGGCAATAGTGCCGTCGGGACGAGTGAGAGGAGGAATGTGAGAGGCGGCGTCTACGCGTAAGGGCTGGGGCCATACTATAGTACGCTTGGTAGGACTGGGAGATATTCTCCATTAGATCGTTAAACTGAGCGTCTCGGAGTTCCGCGCGGCAAGACCTAACTTTACGTTGTAGTTTGTTTGCAGCTGATCTATAGGCGGGCGTGGGATATTTCTTGGCTCTCCGGAGAGCCACGTTCTTAGCTTTAATGAGAATGCTTACGGCTAAGGGTAGATTGGGTAACCTTCGCTCAGCAACCTTTTCGTTTACACTGATGGCTGAGATGATAGCATCAGTGAGGGAGTAGACTAATGAATCTATTTTGTCCGGACTATCGAATTGGTCGGGCAAGATCGCGAGCGGAGAGTTTGGGGCCTCTAAGGCTGAAGATATTGTTTTTTTTTAAACCTTTCCAGTTGGTCAAGGTCTTAGGAGGAGTGACGTGATTGTTAGGCGGTCCTAGCACGAAGGAGACGGGGTGGTGATCAGAGCCAAGGTCATCAAGCGTTTCGATAGACCTGAGATCGAGGTTGATTTGTTTGACGATCGCAAAATCGAGGATGTCAGGAGAGTAGTTAGGGTTGCCGGGATAGTGAGTGGGAGTGACGGGAGAGATGACGTCTAAGTCGAGTTGCTGAGTGATTTTAAGGAGTTCTCTACCGCTTTGGTTGGTCGATAGGCACCTTCAGTCAGTATGTTTGGAGTTAAAATCTCCAAACATAATGACTGGCCGAGGGCGAGAATGGCCTCGACGTCGCTAAGGATAGGTCTGGTATGATGGATGTCACTAGGTATGTAGACTGAAGCTATGATGACGGTCGGATGACCAGTCATAGCCAATCTACACACAGTGGCCTCCATGTTGAGGAGAGGAGGGGTAGGGAGAGGAGTGCAGTGGAAACCTCTTTTGTGATAAATAGCTGTGCCACCGTAACCGTCGGGCCTATCTTTACTAATGAACAGCGAATCCCCTGGTGCGGTTTGGAGTGAGCCACGTCTCTTGAAGAAGCAATAAGTCTGGCTCGTTGTTCTGAAGGAACAAAGAAGAGAAAAATAGGGATAAGCCCTTGGATTTAAAACGACCGGACGCGGGATTTGTGGGTCTAGGCATTAAATTTGCTTACATACGAATTTATCCAAAAAAAAAAAATTGAAACGAACTTAGAAGCGAGTGATGCTCGGCTAACGCAAATAAACGCTCTTGAGGTGAGCGGGCGGCTCGCAGTTTGCGTGCGAGTACGGAAATTTCGTTAATGTCGAAGTTCTGAATGACGTCGTACACGGTCTTCATGTCCTCAGCCAACGACGATTGAGGTGAAGACGACGGAGCAAGACGCGGCCCTACGGGAGCTATGGGAGCTGGGATAGGATAGGAAGGTGCAGGTGGAACGGCCGGATGTTGCCTCCAGGGCAGAGCCGTAGTAGGCGTCGGCTGCACGGGCTTTGGTTCCGGGGGACCCCGGTTGCACAGCGGCAGGAAGTTCGCAGAAGTGGGCGGCGGCGCCGGTTTAGGCGCAGCCCTCTTGGCTGAGGAGCGCGGAGCGCGCGGTCAACCACACAGTACCCAGGCAGGGGGGAAGTGGATTCGGGAGTGCGAGTGCACTCCTTTGTTATATAAAGATCCAGGCATTTAACGCACCTAGGAAGAGCTGACCAGTTAGCCGCTGCGTGGCCGTAGAGCTGGCAGCGGTGGCACTGCCCAGGGTTACCACGGGGGTTGAGACGCTCAACGGAGTTATTCGAGAGTCCGCAGATTGTGCGAGCCTCTCTGAAGATCTCCCTTGAGTTGGGAGTATTAGACAAGATAACTAAAGCTAACGGAAAATGCCTACCACGGTTTGAGCGCGTCTTGTGCACTGCTTCAGCCGGGAAACCCTGGGACTTAAGGTCCTCGGGATATCTTCGTACGCGAGCTCGAACGGGACGCCCCGTAATACTGCGCGGATCTTACGCTCCTCCGGGAGGGCTTAAATGTGATACGCGATTTGTTTAAGCGAGAGTAAACGAGGAATCGCGCGGAAGTAGTCGATAGTCGCGCCTTGAATTTTTATAGTATCGCCTGCGTTATTTGCCTAGAGATAATTGATTTTGTGCTCTTTGCACAAGTTAGAAACCGTGGTTTAGCGCGCTTTTTCGCGGAGGAAGACGGGCGGAGGGAGCTGAGGCTTCGATGGGACGGGAGTGCAGCGCTTCACTGGCTTCGACGGGACCGACAGAGACGCGGTCACTTCGAGTGACATGAGCGGTGCGGGGGCGGGTGTAGACACCGGGGTTGGCTCGGGTGTTGAAAACACCGCGGCTTTTTTCGAACGCTTCTTAGAGCGTTTGGCAACTAACTGGAACGCGGGCTCAGGAGAGCCGGTTAAGGTGGCGGCGACCGACGAAGCTTCGGACGCGGCAGAGTCTGCATCGCTCCCGGAAGCGGTACGCTTCCTACGAGACGAGCGCGAGGATGAGACCGACGCGCAGTCCATATCGGATGGAACGGGAGATGCGGGAGAGCTATAGACCTGTGGGGTTTGGACGTTGGAGGCCTGAGGGGCTGGGGTTGGGGCCTGAGGGGCCAGGGACGCGATTGATGCCTGCAAGGCCTGCGTTAGGATGTCTTTCGGAATGGAGATGCCTGCCGCAGCAAGCGCCTGGGTGAATGCGTTCGCGAAGATAATAACGCTTAGCGAATCCATTAGGGAGGGTTGGGACAATAATATGTTTAAATAAGTATACATATTAAAAGATGCCTAGTTCCAAAAAACCTAGCAAAACCCTAGCGGCTAACCTTCCTACCAGCGGGGGGCTGGGGAGAATAACTTAAAACTAACCGTAGTAAGCCGAAGGCCGCTACCTAGAAACCTAAAAAAAAAAGGGTACGCAGGTAAAGAGTTGACCGCGTTAGGGTCAACCTTTACCGACAGAAAGGACAAATACACACGAAAACACACAAATATGATAAAAATAAATATGAAAGTAGGAGAAAAGAAAAAATAAATAAAATAGAGAAATAAAATAAAAATAAAAGGACTGGTTCAGTACAAATTCGTTGTCACCGTTAAGTATCCTTTGTACTGAAACCAGACTACTTACGCTGGGCACAACACTGCACTCAGCACAAGCACAACACAACTTAGCACAGCACTTTGAAGACTAAGGGGCTTAGTCGCAAAGAAAAATCGCACTTCGATAGCACTCAGAGGGAGTAGAAAAACCTTGAAAACCGCAGCACGGAACCAACACGCTAAACTGTGAAGTCAGTAGACTGAGCGCCACGGAATTCGGGAAGGGACCGATCAACGGAGAACGGGGTCTTGCACGTCCGTACCGGGCGGCGATCGGAGCGAGAATGAGTTTTGACCTTATTATTGAAACTGGGAACTAGTTACGAAATAAGTTAATGGCGCGAATTGTAGGGAAGTGTCAAATGTTGATATTAAATATTGCAACACCCGGCATTCAATATAGTCTTCGAAAGTCATTATAGTTTCTTAAACTACTCGTAAATATAGAACATTGGTGATGGAAAACAAAAACATGTCTAATCAACAAAAGTATTAACCTGCAATGTATAATCACTCTTTATTCTGTGTGAAAAATGGATCACTCTTACAACCTCATTATTCTATGCATTGGCGATATTAATGTTTATCGGAGCTCTATGACCCTGTAGCATTTGCAGAGTGTGACATTACATAAGTTGTCCCTACGAGTTGAATATAACTTTTAATTTTGTACTAAAAATCTGTAAGGTTTGAGCTACTTTTTACGTAACGTGACATATTATTTAATTCAAAAATGTTTTTGTACAATTGCCTGAATATGAATCGTGAAACTGTATGTAATAAATAAATAAGCACCTTCTTTGTGTCGAAAAGTAAAAGTAAAACAATATCTTTGGTCTTAATTGTGGAAATCACGGTTCCAGAGTAGTCGATTTCACTGCGTCATAATTTCAATGCAATTTTTGAAGTTAAAATCAGCATTTTTAATTTAGTCATTGAATTTTAACAATGCTTGGGAACATTCCTGGTGAGCTTTTGAGCAGTCTTGATAGCAAAATTGTATTTCAAAACATTTATGATTATCTGTCTAAATTCTTAGCGCAGAATCCAAATTAATATACACATAATTGTAGTAAAGAAAGAAAGAAGTTGGCGGTTTGTACCAAATTTAAAGTTTATCTAGATAAAAAAGAGGAAGTAATGGTTCTTTATTAGTTATTTTAGACCTCATTAATCGTAGGAATTTTGTTTATTAACAGTCATTGTGATTATTGTCTCGACTCATTAATTGCCCGTTGTAGGATTTAGCCGGAATTGCCTTTTGTTCCAGTAATTGCTTTGACTATTTTTTTACCTTTAACTGTAAATGATAAATATGGTGGGGAACAAAGGAAGGACTGTAGTATAGTCCCAGGCGAGATCTTAACAAAAATACTCTGCTAGTACTAAAATCTAGCAAAAATATTTTCCGATTCATGAAATAAAAACATAAACAAAATAATTATTATTTACATCTTACTGCAAATAATGGTGAAATAGCAACCATGTAAATATAGATCAAGCAAAAATTGTAAAAGTCTATTTTACAAAGAAATAACACCTTAAAAAAATTGTTTATTCTGCATCGTTTTACTTGATTTCTAACTTTTTGCATGCATATTTATAGTAGTATTTAATGTATATTTTAAACTAACATATTGCGCAGTAGTGGTGTATGTAGCAGCAACACAAAGTCAGCACTTTGTTGCCAAAAGCAACGAAGGTTTTCTGAGTTGTGTGACATTAGTTCCCGCAGTACACGCGTGAACCCTTGCGCGCTGTCTGTGTACTTACACAGATTTAGTATACGGCAGGTACGTACTGGTAAACAATAAAAGAGTTTTTTATTTTTTCTTTTTTAAACAGACAAAAAAAAGTTTGTTAAAAAGGTACTTATTGGTACTTATTAAGGTAAGTAATCTTTAAAGCCTATCTTCCCCAAAATCAGCTTTTTTTTCATATCATACCTAGATGTCCAGTTCTGCAAACGCTTTTGAAGACAAAGAGAAAATGATCAGTCGACCGCAAATTAAACTGGTAACAGTTTCGAATTCGTTTGTACAGTCGCAAATTTTCCAGTTATGAATTCATGGAATCCTCGTCCTGAACAAACCGGTAAGCTTTTACTTTTGCAATATCATTTCTAAAAAATCTCGTGACAACGCTTTGTTACAAAAATGGTTTTGCTGAATTTATCGCTATAAAAATATTGTTTTTGTTTTAATAGTAAAAGTAAATTCAAACAGTCGTCATTTTGAAACCGTAAAACATTAAGTTATGAAAAAAATATTGCAGTAAAAATGTCCTAGATGACAAAATTTTAATAATAAGTACATATTTTTAGGGAATTTATATTTTTAAATCTTATTTTGTGAAAAAAAAGGATTTTTTGCAGTTTTTTTCATTAAAGCTGGAATTCCGTAGTTAATTTTAATTGGGCATTACATGCTTTGTTTTATTTTGAAAGTGTTGTTATTAAAGTGTAAAATAAAAAAGTCATTCAATTTTAAAGTGTACTCTTGAATTTTTATACACTGAATTTGGCCAAATAGTTTTTGTAAATATTCATCTTTTAGTGCCACCTACAGACCCTGAAACGATGCTCAGTACTAACGCTAGCACTCTGTATTTATACCATTAATTAACGTTTTTTTAGACATAAAAAAAAGTTTTAAACTGTACCTTAATATCTTATCACTAATCCAAGTCTTGCGCTTTACATAAGTTATAAACTGCAATATTCTTTCAATCACAACTTCCTTCCAAAATTAATAAATTTTATTAATTAAGGGGCTCTTTCAATAAGGAAAATGTTCACCATAGCCTTTGATTTTCACATCCATTGACTGTTTAACCCGATCCAATAAATCTGGCTAACCAAAAGCAATTTGGTTCATAGAAATTTGAGCAATTGGCCTTTACGCTCACCGTGAAATTGAAAGACATTTAAACTTCACCGTCTGTTATCTTAGTAGATATATTACTATCTTACAATTCGTTTTCTATTACAAGAGAAAGAAAGTGGAAAAATATCACGTCAAAGGTGAAGTATCGTACCCGAGGAAAAAACGTTATTACTGGAAATGTAGGACCACGTTTATCGATGTTATCTCTACTTAGTGGACATTATTGGCGACTTTTATTATTTCCCTACATATGAAACCTGCTTTCTGATCTCAACTCAGGGGCTTTTACTTACTATACTCGTATAAACTTTCTTGAGATTTAAGAGTATTGATTTAAGAGAAGTGATTGATATAAAGATTTTTGCCTCAGAATCTAACAAGTAATGACGTATTAGTCTAAAAGGAAACGCTAGAAATATTCTCGATGGAATTGGGGGTGGGTCCTAAAAGAAACATATATATATATATATATATATAAATATATGTTTACTAACCATGAATCAAAAAAAACTATGTTCATCACTCAAATGAATGCCTAGGCCAGGACACAAACCTCGGTAAAAAAAAGGTAACTAACCACTACGCCACTCGGTCGTCAATAAAATAAATGAATACTTAAGCTATGTTTGAAGTATTAAGAGAGGAAGATGGTGAAAAAAAGAAACGTCCACATCAGTCACTTCAATTTAATAAAACTTCAACTATGTGAGCAGAACCGACGTCGTATTATATTCGTATTGATCCACCATAAGTTTTTGTGTAATTATATCCAGTTTAACAAAATTAAACTATAATTAAATGTTGTGTCCGTTTTTGTTTGTCTGTATCTGTGTTTGTAATTTATTTTCAGACTGATTGCATCAAATACTTAAAGAAAATTTTTCACTTACCATCCTCCATTCAACATTTTGTTTACTCTTCAACGTGACATTGGTAGAATTATCAACAGATAGAAGCCATTCAATCAAGAATCAACCAATCAATCCACCATAAGTGAAATGGTCAATTTTGTTACTTCATAAATGGTAGGGTAGCATGGAAAATATCTTTATTTGTGATGACATCATTAAAATTATAAAATAAGAGTTATGGCATCCTCATTTTCAGATTTTATACAAAAATTAACAATAATATACCTGAACTTACGAGATTTTGTTTAAATCATTAACAATTAATTGTTTAGTTATTAAATTTTGTGTAGTTTTTATAATATTTTGGCTAAGGCTTCAAGAGGCCTAGAAGTTGTACATTATGCCACAAATAAAAAAAAATACATTTCAAATAGAATCATGGAAATTATATTCTTCAAATGCGCACAAACATAAGAATTAATTGGAGTAAACTATACACATACCAACATTTAGTACATTTTCGATGGCTTCAACAGCCTCTTACTGCTACTCAGCCATTATGTCACGAATTCCCAGCAACAAGTATACTTGACTTGCAATAAGTGCTTGTGTGCGTTGAACAGCGTGTATACATGAGCAGCGTGGTTGAAAATCGTGTAAAATATAAAGTAACAGCTAGAAGAATTGGTATTTGCTACTGCAGTTCTGTTTGTCAAATAAAAAAAATGTTTTTATTTATTTTTTGTCTCATACTTATTACTTATATACTTACAAATTAGTGCACTAAACAAAAAAATTCAAAAACATTGTGAAACTATAGGTAATGATACCCATGTTTAATTATTTCACACGAGCTAGATTTTGGAAATGAGGATAAGTTATTAAAGTCTTCATGCTTTCTAATAATACCTACTCAAATTCTATTACAATATTTATAATTTTTTACGTGCTACATTTCTAATATACCAGAAATCTACATCCTCATCATCTCAACCTATCGCCGCCATCCATTGAACGCAAGCCTTACGTTGACAGTAGCCGAGTGGCGTAGTGGCTAGTAGTGGCTAGTGGTAGTAGAACATATTATAACAATATCTTCCATGTGCAGTTTTGGATTGGTAAAGTTTTTACTCTATATATTGATAAAGTTGACAAATGTATTCCTAAATTTATTAATCCATGTATTATGCGCGTCACACAACATGGCGGCTCTGAACACGCGCACACACCCACATTCGTGTTACGTGACGCGTACTACATCTAAACTTCTTTACCCCGTTATAGAAAATTCGATTAAATAAAAGTTTAAAACGACTCATGTCTTAATGACTGCGAGAAAATTTAATTTAACAAGTTATAATTTTCCCTAGCCTGCGCACGTATTGTATTCGAATATAAAACTAGATATATATTAATTGGGTCAAAGATCCTTTTACAAAGTTGATATGAATTTAATATAACAAAGTAAAGTCATTTTCCTGAGTAGCTTCAAATAATGTTCAAGCCTTTTGTACAGTGTTTCTTTTTACTAATTAGTATGTTTGTTTTTAAAGCCTGGTTGTGAATTTGTAAAATAAAAATATTATCGAGTTTAGTTATGTATGTGATTTTACAATAAAAGAGTAAACAAATAATAATGTTTGGTTTTGGATAATAACAAGATTGCTTTTTCCATTTACGTATGTTTAAATACACAAAAAAATAATTTTATATGCCTTTAAAAAATCTATCCTTAATAATAAGGATATAATTTTTAAGAACTGAATGATGAGCTAACTAACATTATTCAAGTGCCTGAAATCAAAGTGAAATGGAACATTAAAAAAAATCCCTTGAAATGGTGAAATTAATATTATTTACATATAATTAAGAATTGAAAATAAAAGTTTTCCCGCTACGTTGAGACGGTCACTAAATTATTACTAACGCAGTTGTACGCGAGCCCGGTTGGTCTTTGAATAATAAAAACATAAAAATTACTGTATTTGTCTGGGTAATATTTTAGTTTATTATTAAAAAAAAAATAATACTGTAGAAGTAATAATTGTTGCTTCGGTGAAACTTTTGTTTCTGAGAACAAAATGTTAAATTTCTTTTTTCTGAGGTTCAGTGATTAGTTATAGAAATATATTTATGTTTGTCATTGTTTGTTTTTATGTTTCTCAGTTTTGTATCATCAATGTTCTCATCAAAGCCTGGGATATCCGCAAGCGGCATCGACAAGCGAAGTAAGGCAAATAGATGCGGTCTGCAAAAACCGAGCCGCGTGAAGATCAACTGATTATTGAATATTGAGTATTTTAAATGCATTCAGGTGCAACATTTTTTTTTTAAAGTATTTCATTTATTTTTTGAGGCACTTGATTTTGAATAAAAATTTTAATAAAGATTTCCTTGTACATACTTTCATTCCCTTTTGTTAAGAAAGTTTTTTTTTTTATGACGATTTTTTTTTATTATAATAAATATGGAGTTACTGGGTTGCTTAGATTCCCGATGCTACACACAGCTACTGGTGTTTGTTGATATGATTTGAATAGTGAAATAGTTCTGTAAACTTTCTAATAAATAGCTAATAAATGTCCAATAATTGAAAATAATACTAGTAAGACTGTAAACTTATATTTTAATGCAAAAAACCTAAGCAATAGAGGGTGTTATCGCATGTTTTTCTTTTTTGTGTAGTATTCATTACATTTGTATTAATTACAAAACTATTGATTACAAACTTTATGTTTAATAGCAAAACCTTGATCGTTGTTTATCTAAGTACCAAGGCAGTAACTTTTTCTTTTAAATAATAGCTGTGACAATTAGTTTATACTTAAAGAAGCAGCATCAGTCTTTCCCTTTTGATATAAAAGTATCCCCTTTACATACCTAAAAATTTTTATATTAACCTGTCTCTAGAATATTCAAACAAAAATTACTAAAGTTTAATCTAATATTTTGTGTTTCCAATAATTATTGTAATGTTGTGACGTGCACGTGACTATATCAGATGCCTAAAAAGCTATCATCATAAAAGTAATTGAATAAGTCGAATTAAAATGTGGTCTCAAGTAAAAGCTTGTAACAACATAAAAGTAAATTAATTTTCCTCAGGACTATTTCATGCACGAGTTGAGCGGAGACGTTGAAAGCATCTAAACAATCCGATTCTTTAGATGCGCCCAACTCTTGCATGAAATCGTCCTAAGCTTTATGTCATCTATTCTTTTATTGATGGAAGAAACTCAAACTCGACGCTATGTAGAAGATTCTTGAGGAAAATTAAGTTTTATGTAGAGATGTCTCTTTGATAAGATGGTCTGAAGTTAATAAAGTAAGTCGTAAATTAGTTGTGAAAATGATGTTGAACTTCCCTTTATTAAAAAAAAAAAAACGTTTACTGAACAAAAAAGGCAAAACACTTATCTACTTTAATTTGTGCTAATATTTTCATGATTTATACACAAACAAGTATAAACAATAATACATAAGACTATATAAACAGTAATTTACGAAATAGAAAATAGTTGAGCTCAAAATGTCACGTTACCTATATCTAACGTGATAAACCAAGCCTTTTACTTTTTTTTAATACAATACCATTTTCTATTTCAACCACTTCAAACTTACATTCAATATGCTGCATATACTTTTTTATCAAAAGAATTTATAAAATGTCAAAGACGTCTAGGGCCCTTACAGCTCGGTTAAACATCTTAATAGCCAAAATGAGCAAAACAATGCTCTATAGCAACCAACCCCGTTGCAAAACTTTAATGAATTAGGTAAAACAATTCAAACTTTTTATCTCATCTCATTATAGTAAAATATATACACTCAACTAGTCACGTTACACAAGATGCTTCGGAACCTAGTTCTGTCGAAGAAGTCGTTTCGATTTCACGCTTCGGCGCATTCGAGAAGAATTCGGGTTTTTTTCTTGTTATTACATTATACAAGAATAATTGCCATTTGGACCTTCGTTTCGGAAAATCTTTATCTCAATTAAAGCTATTTCGTTCTGAAGCCGATACGCTTCAATAATTGCGTTCTGTTTGAACATAAAGACAGGTCGATCGAATAAAACACTGTAAATAACTAACTAGGTCACTGCTGGCTGGTTATTTATGTTGTCCTCAAATAGTCTGCCATAATGCATTTTAACTATTGCCTTTCGAATTTCAGTAAACCATTGACCTAAATATCATAAATAATATGCAATAGTTAGTATCGAAAAGCCTTTCTGGTAACGTTGTTCACCTCAGACATTGCGGGATACGTCAGCTTGGTAATTACTCGAATACCTACTATTTTACGTCTCTAAAATAAGGATGTCTAACATTATTTACAAGAGATCATATACCTTTGGACGAGGAACGCGGGGCCTTGTTGGTCACGACATGAGAGTGTTGGGTGCAGTTCACATTAATACATATACTTTAATCACTTAGTTGGACAGTACAAAATACATTATCCTCGTCACAATTATTAACCTGTCTTATGTATAAATCCAATTGTATCATTCTAATGATTGATAGTTCGACAATCTTAAGGCTACGTTCGTAACTATGTACAGTGTAATGCGTGTATGCGCTACATACCCAATGCGTTTCATGAAATATTATTTTAATACAATTCAAAAGAAGATTAATTGATTAATCATACTCATAATAATAAATTCGTACATCCAGCATTACGCTCCCTTTCTGTTGAATTTGATTCTAATTTGCAGAAAATGACTACAGCAAAATATTTAGTTCTTGCTGTGCCACTACATAAAGTTCCCCTGACTAACAAGAAGGCTTCTTGAAATAGTTTAGTCGAGTACTAGGCGTATGTATCTACATTGGGTTATAATGTGTACTGCCTCACAATTATATCAAAGTATAACAATAAAGTAGGTATGGGTGAGCCGTAGTCTATTGCGTGTTTAATTTTTATCCTCAAGTTACTCTTGTTTTAGAAAGTCTTAAAAACTCACTGGTTTGGCAGTCACTGGGATGGACCCAGGACCTTAATATTGATAAACCAGTGCCTTAACAACTGTACCACTGACACTTTAGTAAGTAAGTTCTTAGTTTTAATTATTCTTACATGTTTTTAATTTATTTAAAAAAATTAAATATAATGAATTTATTAATAATGATTATTAGAGATCCAGAACTCGTGCGTTTTTTGTCTCAAAAACTCTTTCCCCACACCTTTACGTAGTTAAGCCCAGGTCAGTTCATATTTGCGAGTGATTATGTGAACTACAACGGTCTTTGCTATGTACGAAGATTGTATCTTAGTTTCACAGTTTAAGTAACGGTCAAAGTTTGTAAGTGATGGGGTATGTATCGGGAGGCGTAAAAGTTGATTGCAGTTAACTGAAGATGGAAGTAGGAATTTAGGTTGATTTTGTGACTTATCTATTTATCGATGTAAGTAGCTAGTGGAATACGAGAATCAATACGAGAAATTTATAAAATCGTTTAATTTTATAAATTAACATGAATTTGTTGATGTAGTATTTTAGCTCACATGTGCTATTTATCTAATCAATCTATTAGATTCAAATCAATACTTTAAATAATAAAAAAAAATATATGTGTCTTTTTAGGAATAATTATTTATGTTCTTTTTTGGTTAGTATCGAACAACTAGACATGCTATTATTATTTGCTTTTAATTATTAGAAAAAATGTGAAGGTTGCACACTGTGGTCCGACTTAGCGCAGTATATTCCTCTCTCTTCAGGATTGTTCGGAACAGCTCGGTCCACTATGAACACGACTAATTAAAAGTTATACAACTTAGCTCAAATTAATATTCTGTGATTTTTACAGAGTTGAAATGTCAGTGTTATGAAGGTGATTAAGTTAGTGTCGATTTAAGTCCATTTGAGAAATCAAATAGTTTGAAACTAAAATTTAATTCAATATTATACGTGTAATGTTTAGTCGTTTTAAATGTTTGCATGCTAATTATTTATGGGTTATTTTACAGGTAAACAGAATAAACGTTTATAAATATAAAATGTATTTGACTTGTAAAACAACATATGTTTTTTTTTTTTTTGAAAGAGGATTAGTCTTGTTGGCGTTTGTCTTATATCTCACCTGATGGAAAGTGACGATGAAGACGAAGGTGTTACACGTGTATCCACGAGATACCTATTCACTCGACCCTTGAAAGAACTAGCACTATAGTTTTCTGGAAAAACAGACGCAGGCAATTCATTCCACACCTTGGCGAGCCGCACCAAAAAGGAACTATTGAAGCGATGTTTTCTGTGTATGTAATAACGGTAGGTGTGTCTACCCTAACTAAGACCTCTGGCTACGATGAAGGGCTACTTACTACCCGCAACTACCAGCGACTAAAATTCAATGCTGTGGCTTACCCATTAACCTAGATTTTTGTGTAACATGAAATTAAACAATGGTAATACATGAAATTACAAGCCGAGGTCTCAATATTGCAAAATGTATAAATACAGTGAAAACCTTTTTTTTAAATAAAAACTTCGTATTATATGTGATTCATCTAGCATGTTATGTAGCAGGCAAAGTATTTATCTTTTATAGACGTCTTCAAATTTATATTATCTGTAAAACGGTTTCACGCAAGATAATACATCCTACTGCAAGACACAAATTTGCATGATCACCCCTTCTCTTCACGTCTCTAACTCCAGGACGTGGCCCGGCGTTAATTTACATTAGTTTCTTATTGCTTTAATAGCTTCCCGAACACCACATTGCTCCATACAATGCAATAATTTTCAACTGAAATTCTGTTCATTAATTATTTATGATTCCAACCTATGATCCCGATCGAGCCGCATCATGTATGTCTGTTTGGTACCTATATGGTGCTAAAGTCTATTATAGGGAGACTGCAACTCACAAGACCATTCGTAATGACTCTCGAAAGAACTTGTTTGCCTGGCTGGGCAGTATGGTAAGTTTTAGGTATTTCAAGGGCTTTTCATCTGGCTAAATAAAAATAAGATGTTTTTAAGAAAAAAATATTACGATGATAGTAAACCACGCATGTAGCTTATTGTTATAGACTAAAGAGGATAGTGGAATGAAAATAATTAATTCCAAAAACCAATAATTTGTTGTAAAAGTATGTAGAATTAGCTAAAAATTAAAAAAATTAAAAAACATGATGCGGGTATTGAATACTGTTCTTTCTTTTATAGTGTTACAATATTGCTACCAACTTTATAAGTTTATATTGGTTACAGTAAATGTAGGAACTTGGCAGGTGTGCTTTTTTATATATTATGTCTAATGAACTGCAAACATTTGTCATAAAGGAGATGTTAGATGTTATGTTAATATCATAAATCAGCGCGAAAAAATTGTGAATAATTTTTATAACACGGAGCGCTAGTAAAATTTTGTCCTTTTTTAAATTTTTGTTTAAAGATAAAGAAAAGCAAAGCACTAAGTCTGCTTTTCAGCCTGCCCACATTGCACCAGCCTTCGGACCAGCTTTTTCTAGCGCCATCTATCGAGATTATTGAAACCATTTTGTTTTTTAATAAATAAATATCTGCGAAAATCTAATCGAAACATACATTTTTAATACAAGACCGAAACTTATTAACTACCAATCTCATCAATTGTTCAGAAAGAACCATCACTATCAACTAGATCACGAGCATCATAATAATTTCTCTGCCACGTCTCATTTCTCTTGAGTTATTAAGCTACACAAGGTATCTTAGTTACCCGTGATTAATATCGCTACCGCCTTCCTCGGCGAGTGGAGGAAGATTAAGACTTGTCTAGATGAGAGGTGAGAGTGATAAGCGTATTTATTTATAAAATACGTGATCTGATTTATATTATGATGGAGATTTTCGGGATTAAGTTTGAATGTCGTTTATTTAGTAAGGGTGTGTGTCAGCTCCAGTAATAAGTTCGAACTTGGCAAATAAACATACGCGTAAATACACTAGAATAATATACCACAAACATGATGAACTTCAAATAAAAAAAACAACATACACACTAAAATCAACTGAAAGCAAGCATAGTCAATGTTTTTTTTAATGAGTATATAATAGACATATATATGCCCATGTTAGATCTTAGGAGATTTTAAAATCAGATTCCATATTATGTATAAACTGAACAACGTATATCCTGACTCAATTAGGATCCAAAATTCACAAATGTTTCAATTTAAAATGAAGAGTATAATACGTCATATTTTTTAATATGTCCGTGTCCAAATGTGTATCTGTGCCGTTGTTACGTTAACGTTCCCGATGTTATTAATGATGCGTTGCCGAATATAGGCTTAAGTTGCGATTGCCTTGGTTCCAGTAATTACCCTGGCTATTCCTTCCCTTCTTCCGGAACATAACCGCGTAAACGTGGTTATTATGGAGATTAAAATAGAAGGGACTCTAATACGGCTCTAGACGAGATCTTAACATCAGAGAATCAGATAGCACATAATTACGCTAGAGTTCTTGAAAATATGTGCAAACAAGTACAACTCTACTAGAAGCCTTTGTAAATTTTGCACCGTACATATTTTGAGAAGAACGAACTCGATGCGCAATTAAGCGCGAAGAAACCATTTGGTTATAACAACCAAGCCGCGAATTCAGACATTCAAATTTTAGTTATGTTTTTTAAACGGATTACATAAATCCGGTTTGGTTCAGAAGCCGCTTCGTTTAGGCTATCGCATTCTGTTTTAATTTGTATTGTAGTCAAGTTGAATAAAATACACTAAAGTCTCGGTAAATAATTGAACTAAAAAATGAAGAAATATTTTAAGAAATAAAACTGTACATTTTATAATAAAGTCGGAACAACAAAATGGAGAAAAGTACTGATTTCAGAATTCTTTCGGAGTTTTTTGATTAGTTCCTAAATATATGAGAAAAATTTGTAAATAAATAATTTTTTTAAATAATATATAAGTGAAAATCGGAGTGATATAATATATCAGAATATTATTACAAAAAGCATTGTGATTCTGGTGTCAAAAAATTCATTATTGTTACTCAATTTACTCCTAACAATAGCTCTGTTGTTGGATAAAATCAATTAAAACCAGCATGCGACGTAGATTAATATATCATGTTATTTGTTTAATAAAATAAAATTCCACATCTACTAAAATGTGTTCCTTCGTGTCTCGTAACAACGTTGTCGCCCTGGGTTCAAGTGCTGTCCTTGTTTCCGTCCGCGGAAATGAATAACATTTAGTGTTCGTTTTATCTGTCGCAGTTTAGAGACTCATGAACATTGACTGAAAATGGAATTACATTGATAATGTAGATGTGAAATAAGTTAACAAAATCAGATTTAAACCAACATTAGATTCCAGTAAGTTGTAAGTGTTAACTTAACAATGTTTTAACAAAATATTCTTACTTAGTCATTATCATATATAGAACTGATTATAGTCTATTACTGACGTAAAAGATATATAATCAGTTCTATATTATTAATAAATTTTGTAATGAATCAATATTTTGGCAACTAACCAATTGTTAATCTCCTCTAATCGGCAAGATTTACTTAGATTTAATGCACCTGACTGCACTTTTGTCCTTAAAGGAATGTATATTGTGCACACATCATGACGTTTGTAGTGTGTCATAGCATTTTATTCCGCTTACATGCAAAAGTTAAAATTATTTAATCAGTTTATTTCTGCCTTAAATAATATATTTTTTCAACAAAACTTTGTTCATATATTGGTTAACTGTGAACACAAAAGAAACGCACTATTCGATAAAGATAGAAAATTTAATCTAGAGTAAAAAATTATTAATAAAATATAAGTGCTGACGTCTAAATCACGTTCTTTTTTGCTTGAAATAATCCGAAATTATTTTGCATATAAAGGTAAACACATAAGATTAATGACAATAAGTATGATGTACGGAAGTAAAATTGCCCATCCGCATCAGTCTGTATCCACCCCTGTTTACACTGTGGTTCTAGTCACCAGTGAAAAACTTGTTTAGATGAAAAGACACATACGGTTTTTTTTTTTTTTTTTTTTTGTTCCCCTCCGCGGGAAGGGCAGGAGGATAAAAATGCCCTGACGCATACTCTGGCGCGATTCCAAAGTTATGTGGGACTCGTCCCGACGCCTACCAGGACCATACCCACTAAAAACCCCCTGTCGGCTCGTGCATTTTTGCCACTCAGCCTTCATCTGAGCGACGGCCAATTGGAGAAAGAGGCCGCGCTAGCGGGGCCCAGAAGGGGTCACCCGCTGGGATTACATAGCACTGAAGGTGCTCAAAGCACTGAAGGTGAATACGTAGCACTGAAGGTGCTCAAAATGAAAATCAATAATTAAAACAAAAATTTAAAAAAAAATTGCAAAATAAAATTGAATTAACTCGCATTTACGTTAGTATTAGGATTTACGTTAGAATTAGAATTTACGTTAGAATTAGAATTTGCGGCCAGAAGGGCCTCGAGATCGCGTGACAGTCTGGTGGATGAGTACGCTTGCGCATTTCTAGGCCTAGCGACTTTGAACTTCGAGTCTAACACAGGAGTAGCATATGAGACAGAATCACGAACTAGAGGATTGGGATGGGTTTCGGAGCGTTTGAAGAACGCTTCAGAGAGTGTTTTGAGATATTGTTGTACTGTAGGCAGTTCAAGATCTCTATGCAAGTCCGCGTTACGCACGTACCACGGTGCGCCTGTGGCCCGGCGGCAAAAGAGGTTTTGAACTACCTGCAGTTTGTGCAGGAGGGAGGGTTTGGCGTGGGCAAAGATTGGCGAGGCATACGTCATGACGGGTCTAACGCAGACCTTGTAAAGTGTACGTTTGTTTCTGAAAGACATTTTACTTTTTCTACCTAACATGCTATTTAGGCGGACTAAATAGTGACGAGCGAGTTTCGAAACTCTTTCAACATGTGGCTTGAAAGAAAGCGTCGGATCTAATGTGACGCCTAAGTATTTAGTACTGCGCTTCCAGGGGATGGGAATGCCTAACATTCGAACGTGGGGATCGCCATCGGGACGACGGCGTTTGTGGTCGAAGCGCATCGCAGAACTCTTTTCAGGGTTCACATCGATGCGCCATTCTTGAAACCATGCACCAAGGGCGTTTACGGCCTTTTGGAGTCTGGTTACAAGGCGCCGAACACCGTGGCCTTTGGTATAGAGTGCGGTGTCGTCAGCGAAGAGGGCGAGTTCGACGCCTTTCGGCGGGATGGGAATGTCGTTGGTGTACACGGTGTACAGCAGAGGGGCGAGGACTGAGCCTTGAGGGACTCCAGCCTTTATGGGACGAGGTGCAGAAAGCGTGCCTTCGTGTTTAAATCGAAACGTACGGTCTTTGAGAAACGACGCTATTATCCTGACTAGGCGATCCGGTAATAATAATAATAATAATAATAATAATAATAATCATTTATTTGCAAGAATGTGTGTACAATAAGATGTTGTAGATAATAGTATTCCCAATTCACAAACTGCCAGATATAGGCGTGCAAATATTATTGGTTTACATGTAGGTTACCAACTCTCAAATTTTCAGTTTACATGTCAGTCTAAACTTTAAAAAAAAAAAATTATAAAAATAAACATACAGTCATGGTTCTCAAGTCAACATTACTAATGTCAATCAATCTACAATAAAAAATAAAAGTAACATTCACGGTTCTAGTCATTTCTATTAATTATAAAATAAGGTTATTATCATTCAAATATTCATCCAGTCTATAATAACACTTCTCTATCAATAACCTGAATACCTTAAGGTAAGCCTATCTTGTAGAGTTTATAAACGAGACCGCTGTGCCAGACTTTATCGAAAGCCTTGGCTACGTCAAAGAAAACCGCTACTGTTTTATAACGACGCGGATAGAAACCGTCAAGTATATACTCGACGATTCGGTGGACTTGCTGAGGGCAGGAGTGTTTAGCGCGAAAGCCGAACTGATGGGGAATAATGAGAGGATCGCCATCCGTTGGAAACAGATGGTTCCGCATTCGAGAAAGTATGACTCTCTCGAGAAGTTTAGACATTGCCTTGAGGAGGCTGATGGGTCTGTGATTAGCCGGGACGTTCAGAGGTTTGCCCGGCTTGGGAATGCCTATGACTGTCGCTTCTTTCCAAGCTTTAGGAAAGTAGCTATGGTGGAAGCAGGCATTGAAAATGATAGCTAACAAGGTTAGCATCTGTTGCGGTAGGTGCTTAAGTGCGTGCTTGGAAATTCCATCCGCACCCGGAGCCTTTTTGGACTTTTGATTTCTAATGAGAAGCAAGATTTCGTCATTAGAGACTGTGACAGGGTCGGCGGTGATGGGGAGAGAGTCTCTGCGAAGGACTTCGTCCTCCACCGCTTTGATGTGATTGGGATTCGCGGGTTGCGTGCTGGGCGAGCATTGTGCGGCAATGCTGTCGGCGAAGCATTCGGCTTTCTCTTCGACTTCGAAGGCAGTAGTGCCATCGGGACGAGTGAGAGGAGGAACGTGAGAGACGGTGTCTACGCGTAAAGCTCGGGCCATGCTATAGTACGCTTGGTGGGACGGAGAGATATTCGCCATGAGATCGTTCATCTGAGCGTCTCGGAGTTCCGCGAGGCAAGACCTAACTTTGTGTTGAAGCTGATTCGCAGCTGTTCTATAGGCGGGCGTGGGATATTTCTTGGCTCTCCGGAGAGCCGCGTTTTTAGCTTTAATAAGATTGCTAACGGCTAAGGGAAGCGTGGGTTTGCCTTGCTTAGCAACCTTTTCGTTGTCACTGATGGCTGAGTTGATAGCATCAGTGAGAGAATTTACTAATGAATCGATTTTATCCGGGCTATCTAATTGCTCGGGAGAGATCGCGAGTGGAGAGTTCGGAGCCTCTAAGGCTGAAACTAACGTATTTTTAAAACCTTTCCAATTGGTAAAGGTCTTAGGAGATGAGACGTTATCGTTCGGCGGTCCTAGCACGAGGGAAACGGGGCGATGGTCAGAGCCTAGGTCATCGAGCGGTTCGATAGATCTTAGGTCAAGATTGATACGCTTGATAATTGCAAAGTCGAGGATGTCAGGAGAGTAGGACGGGTTGTTGGGATAGTGAGTGGGAGTGACGGGGGATATGACATCTAGGTCAAGGGAGTTAGTGATGTCGAGGAGAGCGATACCGCTGGTGTTAGTCGATAGGCACGTCCAGTCAGTATGTTTGGAGTTAAAGTCTCCGAACATAATGACTGAATGGCCGAGGGCGAGAATGGCCTCAAAGTCGCTGCGGATTGGTCTGGTACCACTAGGTATGTAGATTGAAGCTATGATGATGGTCGGATGACCAGTCATAGCCAATCTACACACAGTGGCTTCCATGTTGAGGAGAGGAGGGGTAGGGAGAGGACAGCAGTGGAAGCCTCTTTTGTAATATATAGCGGTGCCGCCGAAACCGTCAGAGTTGGGCCTATCGTTACGAATAAACGCGTACTTAGGTATAGCGAATCCCCTGGAGCGGTTTGGAGTAAGCCATGTCTCCTGGAGAAGGAATAAGTCAGGTTCTTTGTTCTGAAGGAACAGTTTAATCTCGGGAAGGTTGGTATTAAGGCTACGAGCGTTAAAAGATACTAGGGATAAGCCCTTGGGTTTAATACGACTGGACGCGGGATTCGCGGGTCTAGACATTATAATTTATTATTTACGAATTTATAAATTATAAAAGAATTTACAACGAACTTAGGAGCGAGTGATGCTCGGCTAAAGCAAATAAACGCTCTTGAGGAGAGCAGGCGGCTCGCAGTTTGCGTGCGAGCACGGAAATTTCGTTAATATCGACGTTTTGAATAACGTCGAATACGGTCTTCATGTCCTCAGCCAACGACGACTGAGGTGCGGAAGACGGAGAAGGACGCGACCCTACGGGAGCTACGGGAGCTGGGATAGGTCGGGAAGGTGCAGGCGGAACGGCCGGACGCTGCCTCCAAGACAGAGCCGGAGTAGGTGTCGGCTGAACGGGCTTTGCTTCCGGGGGACCCCGGTTGCGCAGCGGCGGGAAGTTGGCAGGAGTGAGCGGCGGCGCCGGTTTAGGCGCGACCCTCTTGGTGGTGGAGCGCGGAGCGCGCGGGCAACCCCTGTAGTTAGCTGTGTGGCCGGACTGGCCGCACAGCACACAGGCAGGGGGGGAAGTGGATTCGGGAGTGCGAGTGCACTCCTTAGTGAAGTGAGGATCCAGGCACTTTACGCACCTGGGGGGAGCTGAACAGTTAGCCGCTGCGTGGCCATAGAGCTGGCAGCGGTGGCACTGCCCAGGGTGACCACGGGGGTTGGGACGCTCGACGGAGATATTTGAGAGTCCGCAAATTGTGCGAGCCTCTCTAAAGATCTCCCTCGAGTTGGGAGTATTCGACAGGATTACCAACGCTAAGGGAAAACGCCTACCGCGGTTGGAGTGCATCTTGTGCACTGCTGTGACCGGGAAACCCTGAGACTTAAGGTCATCGAGGATGTCTTCGTTGCTGAGTTCGAACGGGACGCCCCGTAGTACTGCGCGGATCTTACGCTCCTCCGGGAGGGCGTAGGTGTGATACGCGATTTGGTTTAATCCGAGTAACCTGGTAAACGAGCGGAAGTCGTCGACGGTCGCTATTTGAATCTTGATTGTATCGCCAGCGTTGGCGGCTTTTAAATAATTAATTTTGTGCACTTTGCACAAGTTTGAAACCGCGGTCCAGCGCGCTTTTTCACGCAGGAAGACGGGCGGAGGGAGCTGAGGCTTCGGCGGGACGGGAGCGCAGCGCGTCGCTGGCTTCGATGTGACCGACGGAGACGCGGTTACTACGAGCGATTTTAACGGCGCGGGGGCTGGTGTTGAAGACACCGGGGAGGGCTCGGGTATTGAAGATACCGAAGCTTTCTTAGAGCTCTTCTTGGAGCGCTTGGCGACGAGTTGAAACGCGGGCTCAGGAGAGCCGGTTAAGGTGACGGCATCTGACGACGTATCAGACGCGGGTTCGGAGTCACTCCCGGGAGCGGTACGCTTACGACGCGACGCGTGAGAGGATGCGACCGATTCGCAGTCCATCTCGGACGAGGCGGGAGACGCGGGAGAGCTTAAGACCTGAGGGGTCTCGACGTTGGAGGCCTGAGGGGCCGGGGTTGAGGCCTGAGGGGCCGGGGACGCGATAGATGCCTGTAAGGCCTGCGTTAGTATGTCATCGGGTATGCTGACGCCGGACGCGGCGAGCACCTGGGCGAATGACCTAAGAGCGTTAACAAGGTCCATTGGAGGGCTTGGGATAATATGAAATATATAAATATATAATGTATGCCTAGGTTCCCTAGCAAACCTAGCGCCTATTTATATAACAAATGCCTAGAATTCCTAAATAAGAATCTAGCGAACCCTAGCGGCAAACCTCCCTGCCAGCGGTAGGGGGGCTGGGGAGAAAAAATTAAAACTAACAATAGTACGCCGAAGGCCGTTACCTAGAAACCTAAAAAAGGGTGCGCAGGTAAAGAGTTGACCGCGTTAGGGTCAACCTTTACCGACAGAAAGGACAAATACACACGAAAACACACAGATATGATAGAAATAAATATGGAAATAGGAGAAAAATAAATAAAATAGAGAAGAGAAATAAATAAAAATAAAAAGGACTGGTTCAGTACAAATTCGTTGTCACCGTTAAGTATCCTTTGCACTGAGACCAGACTACTTACGCTGGGCACAACACTGCACTCAGCACAAGCACAACACAACTTAGCACAGCACTTTGAAGACTAAGGGGCTTAGTCGCAAAGAAAAATCGCACTTCGAAAGCACTCAGACGGAGTAGAAAGACCTTGAAAACCGTAGCACGGAATCAACACGCTAGACTGTGGCGTCAGTAGACTGAGCGCCACGGAATGGCGGGAAGGGACCGATCAACGGAGAACCGGGTCTTGCACGTCCGAACCGCGTGGCGATCGGAGCGAGAATGTGAACATACGGTTTAGGTTTTGAACCCTTTAATACTAATCACCTGGTGCTTGTTGAACAACATATTGGTTATTATTGTTATATTGGTAAAGCTAAAGGTTCCGGCCCAAGGTTTTTATACAAGTTCTCTGTATTTGCATCCACAACACAATGTGTGACAAGGTATTTTATGCCACGTGCAATTTACCCAATTTGCACACCCAAGCATCTTTACAGTATTAATTATTGTTTGAGAAAATATGGGTAATCTCCCATCCATATCAACATACCCCAATAGTAATTATAATATAGGCATCTTCATCGTTTAGGAAACACCGAAAAGAGAAAAAATGGCGAAACTTAATATTTTATTTTATTTCGCCCTACGGCATATCGACAAGCCAAAATTAATTTATTTTAATCGATATAGTCAAACTTTTGTTTTGTAATTTTGATGCTAATATATAATTGGTTTTATATTAAGGTACATTTTTTAAGCCATATTATTCTTCATCATGTGAACATAAGACATCCATTAAATTTCAATCGCGAGAAACCTTGACTTTGGGACTATTTCATAACAAAATCAGTAACATTTTTAGTCCATTGTTTTTGATCTCGCCCCACAGAAAACTGCATTAATAATAATTTATTTAATTTATCTTCTACATCATTTAAATAAAGTTAGTTATGGTTTCAATTTAAGCATGCCCATGCCATGCTGAGCTAGAGCAAACGTTAAAAATCACTTAAAAGTCTAAAAATGCTTCACAATTTCTATTCCCCAAAGGGTGGACCTTTGGACCGCTGATTGACAGTCTTTCCTGGAACATCCCTTGCTGAGTTTTTAAACCAGTCTTCTTTTGTTAGTTTTCAATTAATGTCTTTAAAGCTTTTTAGCTAATTACAAACACACGAAAATTAAAATTTAATAAATTGCTATTTGCATTGTATTTTACTATTGAACGGACTTTTTATTTATTTCATAAAAATTCTTATTTTAAACAGCAAGTTTTTAATTAATTGTAAAAAATTTACTAGAAATAAATTTTTAACTGTTTATCGTCTTAACTGGTTATCGCTGGTTATTTTAAGAATTTCTGCTTCTTCCATACATCCTTTTTTGAAATAAACTTTAACAACCCGCAGACGACCCGTTAGCGGGTCCCCGTTTGTGCACCCCTTCCCTATTTGGGTGTAGCTTCTGATGAAGGCTAACGGCTAAATTTTGCTACAGCCATCAAAAAAAAGTCAAACGCGATCTGCGTCCGGACCCGTTCGGACTTGTTGAAGGTCGCTCCCGGCTGCCGAGTCACGATTGTTATCTCACGACGACAACTCATAGCAATACTCATACGCTGAGATTCGTACAAATCTCGCTTCGTCCTCGATGACTTGAGATATGCCTCTGTAGGACTTGCGCTGCGGCCGGTTTCGATCGGCTGCAGCTAAGTCAGTCTCGCAGCAACAGCAGAGCTGAAGTTACTACGGTCGATTAAATTCGATAGTAGTTCGCAAGGCTCGGGTTGTTTTTCTGGCTACGTACTTGACGCTGGGCGCTTGTTACTTTAGTTAGAGACTCGCTCTGCGGCCGGCTTCGGCCGGTCATAACGTAGTCAATCCCCACTCTGTGCACCCCTCGAATAAATACCTCGGTGAGAGGAGCAACAACAAAGTTGAGCTTACTATGGTCGATTAAATTCGATAGTAGTTCGCAAGGCTCGGGCTGATTTTCTGGCTGCGTACTTGACGCTTGGCGCCTGTTACGTAGTCAGAGACTCGATCTGCGGCCGGCCCCGGCCGGTCGTAACACTTTCAGTACAACCCAACCTTGTCAGGTCTACGGCCGGCCGGAAACAATTGCTTGTTTAGTCTATTTTGGTTACTTCCACAGCCTCATGACATACGGTATTCTGTTGTGGGGGAGTGCTGCCGACATCGATGCTATATTTATTCTGCAGAAAAGGGATGTTCGCGCAATCTATCAGCTCGGTCCAAGGGTGTCATTTAGAAGTAAATTTAAGGAAATAAATATCCTTACCTTCCATTCACAATATATTTTAGAAAATTTAATGTATGTTAAAAAGAACATAACCTTGTTCAAAAGAAAAAAAGATCTGCACAAGAGGAAGAAATATGCTGGCAGCTCATAATAGTAGGCTTCATAAAGTCACTAACTCATTCATGGGTCAATGTATACGCTTTTATAATAAGGTTCCTGAAGATATCCAAGGTCTTCCTATTGACAAATTCAAAGAAACTATAAAGGAGAAGTTGTGTGCTAGAGCATATTATAAACTATCCGATTATTTGGATGATAAAAGCCCTTGGGTATAATCCCCTCATTAACAGGATTGTACTAGTATTTGTAACAAAGCATGTGTAATGTGTCTGTATGTGCGATGAGTTCTTCGTCCCGATGAATATCTAAAGCGTCATTGTCACTGAAGTACGTCTTCTTATGGTAGCGTCAGGTGACGGGTCGCTCACTTCCCTCTAATATGGTTGAGGAGGGCGATGGCTGGATTCCGCGTTAACTCGTGAACGGGTGCCGTTTGAGGGTGTTCGTCGTTTGGATACTTGGGGGGAGGGAGACTTGCCGAGCTAACAGATGCAGAAAAGAATAATTTTGTATAGACATAAAGAGACCCTGTAAATTTATTTTGAAAAAAAAAGAACTCGTTAAATTTCTTGCCAGTTCTTCTTCACGAAGATTTTTTCGAACTGGTGGTAGAATCATGTTTTATTTGACGTCAATAAGAACAAGTAATTGTCAATGTAGAAAAAAAAATATTTCATTTCATTTCATTTCATTTCACCTCAGGTCTACAGCTCTCCCGCGTCTCCCGTTCCGTCCAAGATGGACTGTGAATCGGTCACATCCTCTTGCGCATCGCGTCGCCAGCGTACCACTCCCGGGAGCGACTCCGAACCCGCGTCTGATGCGTCGTCAGATGCCGTCACCTTAACCGGCCCTTAACTGAGCCCGCGTTCCAGTTAGTCGCCAAACGCTCCAAGAAGCGCTCGAAGAAAGCCTCGGTATCCTCAATACCCGAGCCATCCCCGGTGTCTTCAACACCCGCCCCCGCGCCATTAACGTCGCTCGAAGTAGTCGCGCCTCTGTCGATGCCATCGAAGGCAGCGGCGCGCTGCGCTCCCGTCCCACCGAAGCCTCAGCTACCTCCGCCCGACTTTCTCCGCGAAAAAGCGCGATGGACCGCGGTAACTAATCTTTGCAAATAGCAAAAATATCACTATATCAAAGCAACCAACGCAGGCGAATCAATTAAAATCCAGGTCAAAACCATCGACGACTTTCGCGCGTTCACTAGGTTACTTTCATTAAAACAAATCGCGTACCACACCCAGGCCCTCCTGGAGGAGCGTAAGATCTGCGCAGTACTACGGGGCGTCCCGTTCGAGCTCGCGAACGATGAAATCCTCGAGGACCTTAAGTCCTAGAGCTTCCCGGCCAAAGCAGTGCACAAGATGCACTCAAACCACGGTAGGCGTTTTCCACTAGCATTAGTTATTCTATCCAATACTCCCAACGCGAGGGAAATCTTCAGAGAGGCTTTCACAATCTGTGGACTTTCGAATATCTCCATTGACAGTCCCAACCCCTGCAACCACCCTGGACAGTGCCACCGCTGCCAGCTCTATGGCCACGCAGTGGCTAACTGCTCAGCTCCTCCCAGGTGCGTTAAGTGCCTGGACCCTCATATAACAAAGGAGTGCACTCGCACTCCCGAATCCACCCCAATCCACACCAGTTCGGCCACACAGCAAACTACAGGGGCTGTCTGCGCGCTCCGCGCTCCACCGCTAAGAGGGCCGCGCCTAAACCGGCGCCGCCGCTCACTCCTGCCAACTTCCCACTGCTGTGCAACCGGGTTCCCCCGGAAGCAAAGCCCGTTCAGCCGTCACCTACTCCGGCTTTGACCTCGAGGCAGCGTCCGGCCGCTCCACCTGCACCTTCCCGTCCTATCCCAGCTCCCGTAGCTCCCATAGGCCCACGTCCCGCTCCGTCATCTTCACCTCAGTCGTCGTTGGCTGAAGACATGAAGACAGTGTTTGACGTCATTCAAAACGTCGACATTAAGGAAGTTTCCGTACTCGCACGCAAACTGCGAGCCGCTCTCCTCAAGAGCGATTATTTGCGTTAGCTGAGTATCACTCGTTACTAAGCTCGTTATAATTTTTTTTTTAAAATAAATTCGTAAATATGTAAATATAATGTCTAGACCCGCAAATCCCGCGTCCGGTCGTATCAAACCCAAGGGATTATCCCTAATTTCCTTAAACATTCGTAGTCTTAGCACCAATCTTCCTGAGCTCAAACTATTCCTTCAGAACAACGAGCCAGACTAATTGCTTTTTCAAGAGACGTGGCTTACTCCTAACCACTCCAGGGGATTTGCGATTCCCAAATACGCGTTTACTCGTAATGATAGGCCCAACTCCGACGGTTTCGGCGGCACTGCTACATACTACAAAAGAGGATTCCATTGCTGTCCTCTCCTTACCCCTCCTCTCCTCAACATGGAAGCCACTGTATGTAGATTGGCTATGACTGGTCATCCGACCACCTCTCTCGCCCTCGGCCGTTCAATCATTATATTCGGAGACTAACTCCCAACATACTGACTGGACGTGCCTATCAACCAACACCATCGGTATCGCTCTCCTCGACATCACTAACTCACTCGACTTAGACGTCATCTCTCCCATTACTCCCACTCACTATCCCGACAATCCGAACCACTCTCCTGATATCCTCGACTTTGCAATTGTCAAGCAAATTAACGTTGATCTCAGGTCTATCGAACGGATCGTGCTAGGACCGCTTAACGATAACGTTACCTCTCCTAAAACCTTTACCAACTGGAAAGGCTTTAAAAATACGTTAGTTTTAACCTTAGAGGACCCGAACTCTCCGCTCGCGATCTCGCCCGAACAATTAGATAGCCCGGATAAAATAGATTAATTAGTCAACACTCTCACTGATGCTATCAACTCAGCCATCAGTGACAACGAAAAGGTTGCTAAGCAAGGCAAACCCACGCTTCCCTTAGCCGTTAGCAATCTTATTAAAGCTAAAAACGCAGCTCTCCGGAGAGCCAAGAAATATTCCACTCCCGCCTATAGAACAGCTGCGAACCAGCTTCAACGTAAAGTTAGGTCTTGCCTCGCGGAACTCCGAGACGCTCAGATGAACGATCTCATGGCGAATATCACCCCGTCGTACCAAGCGTATCATAGTATGGCCCGAGCCTTACGCGTAGACGCCGCCTCTCACGTCCCTCTTCTCATTCGTACCGATGGCTCTATCGCCTTCGAAGACGAAGAGAAAGCTGAATGCTTTGCTGACAGTGTTGCGTCTTAATGCTCGCCCAGCACTCAACCTGCGAATCCCTCGCACATCCAGGCGGTGGAGGACGAAGTTCTCCGTAGAGACTCTCTCCCCATCACCGCAGACCCTGTTACAGTCTCTAATGATGAAATCTCGCTTCTCATCAAAAGTCAAAAGTCCAAAAAGGCTCCGGGTGCAGATGGTATTTCCAACCACGCACTTAAGCACCTGCCTCAACAGGTGCTTACCTTGTTAGCTATCATTTTCAATGCCTGCTTCGACCTTAGCTACTTTCCAAAAGCTTGGAAAGAAGCACAGACATAGGCATTCCCAAGCCGAGTAAACCTCTGAACATCCCGGCTAATCACAGACCCATCAGCCTCCTCAAGGCAATGTCTAAACTTCTCGAGAGAGTCATACTCTCTCGAATGCGGAACCATCTGTTTCCAACTGATGGCGATCCGCTCATAATTCCCCACCAGTTCGGCTTTCGCGCTAAGCACTCCTGCCCTCAGCAAGTCCATCGAATCGTCGAGTACATACTTGAAGGCTTCTACCCGCGGCATTTTAAAACGATCGCAGTTTTCTTTGACGTAGCCAAGGCTTTCGATAAAGTCTGGCACAAAGGCCTCGTCTATAAACTCTACGAAATAGGCTTACCGCATCGACTTGTTAGAATAATCGCGTCGTTTCTTAAACACCATACGTTTCGATTTAAAACGAAGTCACTTTAGACCAAACGCTTTCTTTCAACCCTCACGTCGATAGAGCTACGAAACTCGCACGTTTTTACTTAGGCCGCCTTTACAGTATGTTAGGTTGAAAAAGTAAAATGTCCTTCAGAAACAAACGTACGCTTTATAAGGTCTGCGTTAGACCAGTCATGACATATGCCTCGCCAGTCTTTGCCAACGCTTAACCCTCCGTCCTGCACAAACTGCAGGTAGTTCAAAATTTCTTCTGCCGCAGGGCCACAAATGCACCTAGGTTCGTGCGCAACGTGGACCTGCGCAGAGATCTCGAACTACCTACAGTGCAACAGCACCTAAAAACACTCTCAAAATCGTTCTTCAAACGCGCCGAAACCCATCCCAATCCTCTAGTTCGAGATTTAGTCTTATATACTACTCCTGTGTTTGATTCGAAACTCAAAGTCGCTAGACCAAGAAACGCACACACTGGCGAACTTACGCAATTAACTTTAGATCTCGAAGCCCTTTAGGCCGTAAATTCTAATTCTAACGTAAATCCGAATTAATGTATTTTATTTTTCAATTTTTAATGTTTTTAATTATTTACTTTTCATTTTGAGCACCTTCAGTGCTATGTATTCACCTTCAGTGCTTTAAGCACCTTCAGTGCTATGAAATCCCAGCGGGTGACCCCTTCTGGGCCCCGCTAGCGCTACCTTTTTCTCCAATTGGCCGTCGCGCAGATGAAGGCTGAGTGGCAAAAATGCAGGTAGGCGTCGGGACGAGTCCCGCGCGCCAGAGTATGCGTCAAAGCATTTTTTATCCTCCTGCCCTTCCCGTGGAGGGGAGGAAAAAAAAAAGACAAAGAAAAGTTTTTAGTGGGTAGGTGCTATTCGGGTGAGTCCCACATCACCCTGCAGACTGGCTGCGTAAGTATGCATGACGCATTTACCACCTCCCTCCCCGTGGAGGGTGCCTTAGGTATAAATGATGAGGCGCAAAATAAAAACAATAAAAAACATAGCAATGAAGATACAAAAGCTATTTTCAAGTGGCCGTGCTAAATGTGACGCGTCGGCATTTCTATTGCAGCCTAACAAACTGGACCGCTGCGTAATTCAGACGCATTTTAAGAGTATATAATTAACCTTGATTTGGAAGTTAATCTCGCTGGGGATTTACTATTACACCTACTCACCGGCCTGAAACTGATGGGGATTATTATTGCCCGAGGAAACTTACGGACTAGTACCTAACCCGGGACGCTCAGTACTTACCCACAAGAGTCAGTAATAATACTATCTGGAGCCGGTTGGAGAATGACGACCGCTCAGGGAAAGACCGTACCGTCAGGCCAGTGTCCCCTACCTATTTCTATCTACGTATCTTGATGTGAGGCGGCAATTAAGAAGGAATTAAATAAATCGTATGTGAAGATCCGTTTTTTTTTCGAACTTACTGCCTCTGGCGGGCGGGTCAACTAACCCCCGAGTGCCACACAACTTATAAATTTATGATGAGTATCTGTAAAAGCGCAACTATTGCGGTAGCGTCGGTACAAGGTCACTCTCTTCCTCCTAGGTTTAAAATTTAGCTACTTTGAAAATTGGAAGCAGTACCGAAGGTACCTTAATTCTATCTTAATTACACTACAGATGCCAAAGTGTATTTTTTGTTAGATTGTCTGTCTGTTACTTTTGAACTGTGCAACTTGTCGTTAAATGTTGCCTACACATGGTCACGCTTACAATCGAAGACATAGGTTGTGCATTTTCTACTCCTACTTTTTCGAATAAATGTCAGGAACCCTTTGATTTGGTCGACAAGATCTTGAATTGACAACGTCTCGTCATGCGGTCTTATTTATACATTACGATTTATATACTTTTTTCCTCTTTGTGAAATGTACGAGTAAAAATACAAAATCTTTCACTTTTTCAAAATTTTATAAGTAAAAAGATCTCGTGCAGTAAATAACATGAATAATCAGTTCGATACGGCAGTTTCGAAACGTTTTATAACACTTATAAAGTTTGCTGTTAACACATTAAAATTAAAAGCTTACGAAAATTCTCATAAAACGTGGCGTACTAAAAATCAAAAAGCTTCATCCACTCTCACAATTATGCTGGCTGGCAAATTATTTTCAAATATGTACACAATCCTCTGCATGAGAACTTTTCAAATTTATACCTTTTCACAATACTATACCACAGGTAGTTTGGTATATATGAAAAGTAGTCCCTCTCGGCTAGATTAAGGCTGTCAGATTTTCCAACTCCATGTTCCTCTTAACTCCTACCATCGATATAATTTGCTTTAACTCAAACATTCTTGATATTTACTGACCTTGATGTTATCATTCTATAATATTTTGAAATTGTAATTCAATGTTAGGACGTACAAATTTCTAAAGTAAAATTATGTAAACATTTATGCATATAAAATGCTCTTCGAGCATCCAGAATACACTTTGTCATTTTCCACAGCCAATTTACATTATTTATGAATACAACCGGCCTCTGATTGGCCAGGTTATCAGTAACTTACGTCACGACTACAATGGGGGTTGGTAATGATTGAGCAATGTTTCGCTTATTTTGGCTATTTAGATGTTTATCAGAGCTCCCAGAGACCCTCGGTCTATGGCATATTATAATGTGCTGTTTTATAGATTTGAAAGTTTATTAGTTACTTCACACTCAAACTAACTCGTAGATGTTTATAACATAACTCCCATGGTACCCAGGTATGTACGTATGAAGGCGAGTATGGCGATACAAGTCAGCAGATTGGGATGAGATGCGGCACTTTTTCGCGTCTTATCCTTGGCGGCAGACTTGTTTTACATCAACCGATCCATCATGCTGCGCTGATGCTGTATCAAGTGTGATAGGCCAAGCAATGGAGTGTTTAATGCTGCTTGCCTCACAGCTGGAAAGCTTAAGCAAGAAGCGTACAAAGCCTGGGCTGACGCTCGCAGAAGCAAAGCCATGGATTCGCATGAACTGAAGAAAAGATACAATGCTGCCGCCAAGTCTTACAAAAAGGTGATCAGAAAAGCTCGCTTTGACCACATTGGCCACATCGGAGACAAGATAGCGTCATATGCTTCAGGAAGCAAAGCTTTCCGGTCTTTGGCCAATTCGGTTGAGTCGAACTTCTGTCGCCCATCGCTGCCACCTCTGAGGAAGCCTGACGGTTCACTGGCCCACGCTGCAAAAGCGAAGATAGACCTCTTTGCTAATCTTTTTGCAGACTATTCACGTCTAAATAGTCAAGGTCAAGTCCCACCCCAGTTACCTCAGTTCGGACCCAAAATGGGTACCGTTCATATTCGCCAAAAGGAGGTTCTTAAATGCTTGCAGAATTTAGACGTGAACTGGAGATCTTCTTGTGTATGCCACTCACTTATGGAGCGAAGCCTTGGAAGGTCACGGTGAAGCTATAGCTGTATCCTTAGACATTTCCAAGGCTTTTGATAGGGTCTGGCATGATGGTCTATTGAGTAAGCTTCCAGCATACGGAATACCTAAAGGGCTCTTCGACTGGATATCTGATTTTCTGAGGGAACGGTCAATTCGAGTAGTCTTAGACGGCTGCTCTTCTGACCTAATGGCAATTAATGCCGGGGTACCTTAGGGATCTGTTCTCTCTACAACGTTATTCTTGCTGCACATTAACGACCTGCTAACCCCAGGCATTATTGGTTAGCTGATGACAGCACCGTTGTAGAGATACATGTCCAATGCGCGAGCGAGTCCTCAAGAAATCCGGGCTTTGAGAGATTCCATGATTGAGCGAGTGGATTTGGCCTTAAAGAAAGTGTCCGATTGGGGCGAGTCCAACTTGGTCAAATTTAACCCGTCGATAAGAATAAGAATAAAATTTATTTCTGGAAAACTTACATCTAGGAATACACAACAAGAACAAATTAAAAATTTATAAACGATAAACTACATAAATATCAATTATAATAGTTGTCTAAAAATTAACAATAGATACTATAATAATAATATTAATTCTAAATCTAGTAAGTACATTAACAATTAAATGTGCAAAGTAAATATTACATAAAATGTGTTTCATAAGTCTCGTCACATTATTAACATTAGAAAACACATCGATAACACAGGCGTGTTTATTCTCCGCGAAAAAGAGCAATTTCGACCTAACGCCCACTTTCCAAAATGTTTCTGTACCCTTAACCGACCACTTAGGGCTTCTGGGCGTAACTATATCGTCCCAACTAAACTTCGGGCAACAAATTGTGTCCATGGCTCAAACAGCTTCAAAGAAGTTGGGGATCATCTCGAAGGTCCGACGGTACTTCAGCCCTGAACAGCTACTTAATTTGTATACAGCTCAAGTTCGATCTTGTGTGGAGTACTGTAGCCACCTTTGGGATGGTTCTGCAAAGTACCAACTAGAAGCGATGGACGCAGTTGACCAAAGAGCCCGAAAAGTTATTAACAACTTTGACCTCACCACCAAAAAACTGCAAAGCCTCGACCATCGTCGGAAAGTTGCCAGTTTAGCAGTCTTCTACAGATTACATTTTGGAGAGTGCGCGAATGCTCTTTTAGATCAGCTTCAACCCACACCCTTCTTGCATCGGACTACTAGACGCAGACAGACCTTCCATCCCTTCATGGTAGATATTCCAAGAAGTCGAACCAAACGCTTCGATACTTCCTTTTTAGTGCGGGTCGCCAAGGTGTGGAATGAACTGCCTGCGTCTGTTTTTCCAGAAAACTATAGTCCTAGTTCTTTCAAGCGTCGAGTGAATAGGTATCTCGTGGATAGACGTGTAACACCTTCGTTTTCATCGTCACTTTCCATCAGGTGAGATAGAAGACAAACGTCTAATCCTTTTTCAATAAAAAAAGGAGTAGTTTATATTATTTAAAAATGTCTCAGTGTACACTGTCCGATTTAATCGCTATGTCAACTATAATGAACGAATGAATAACGGAAACAAAAGACTCTTCCAATTTGATTAGCTTAAAAAAACATTACGACTTTAAGGAATCCTTGGGTTTTTTTGTGAATGCCAGAGTTAATTCAAATGAATGTTAACTAGGACAGTTTTAATAAATAAAGCTCATTAATAAATAAATCTTTATTACAATTTAGAAGACTAGGTTAAATAATAATTCTGTGTTATTTTATTTTTGAAGTTGATAAATAATATTTAGTGCAGATGAATAATAATTATTCAAATTTGAGTAGCAAATTTAATTTTTTTTTTTTTTTTTTTGCTTCCGAGGCACCCTCGCGGGAGGGAGGTGGAAGATGCGTCATGCATACCCGCCCGCAGGTAAATTCCTCTGCGGGGGGGTTATGTGGGACTCACCAGAATGGCACCTACCCACTAAAAACCACCTGTTGGCTGTAGTTATTACCGTTAGCCCTCATCGGAAGCGACACCCGTCGGGAAGTTGGGCGCGCTGGCGGAGACCCGCTAGCGGGTCTTCCGCCTGTAGTGAAAGTTGCACTGAAGGTGCTCAAAGGGACATGAGTTGGTGGCCGTTCTGGGCAGCCTCCGGTGAAGCCGGGGCTGGGCAGAGGTCGGCCGAAGCATGATTTAGGGATCAATTCATTTAAATGAACCTATAATTAATTGAGAAGGGAACTATGCTCCGCCAGAGCTAGCAAACGCTCTGTCGGAGTACGTGAAGCCCTAAGTTTACGGGCTAAGACTGCGATTTCACTAACATCGACATTTTTTATAGCGTCGCAGACGATACGCATATCGTCTGCTACGGAGGATTGAGGAGTGGGTTTGTATGGGTGAGGAGCCGGGATGGGATTCAATGCTGGGCGCTGCCTCCAGTTTTCTGGGGGAGGCCTGGGCTGTGTAGGCTTAGCAGCCGGAGGAACCCGGCTACGCAGCGGCGGAAAGTTTTCTTGAGAAAGGTGCGGGGCCTGTTTGGGAGCCGCCCTTTTGAAATTGGAGCGCATACAACGGGGTGCACGAGGGCATCCCCTGTAATTTGCGGTGTGGCTGGACTGGCCACAAAGCACGCAATCGGGAGGAGAGGGAGTTTCAGGAGTGCGATTGCACTCCTTAGTGAAGTGCGGGACCAGGCACTTGACGCACCTGGGCGGTGCGCGGCAGTTGGCCGCCGCGTGCCCGTACAACTGGCACCGATGGCACTGGCCGGGATGACCGCGGCGATGAGGCGCCTCGATCGAGATCCCAGAGAGGCCGCATATTGTGCTAACCCCTTTGAGGATCTCCCTGGACTTGGGGACGTTGGCGAGAACCACCAAAGCGAGAGGGTGTTGCCTCCCGTACTTGCTGTGCATTTTATGCACCGCGAGTGCCGGGAAGCCTTGGGACATCCGCTCGGATGTAATGGATTTTGTGCTCATTGCACAATGTTGAGACCTCAGTCCATTTACCCTTTTCCCGAAGGAAAACGGGTGGTGGGACCTTGGCCTTGGTAGAAGTTTGGGCCGGAGCGGGTGTTGAAGACACCGGGGCAGCTGACGTTGAAGACGCCGCAGGGGGTGTAGGGACGGGCGCCGAGGGCGCCGGGTCTTGTTTCGAGCGCTTCTTAGAGCGCTTCTTAACGAGGGTGAAAGAGGGAGGCTCATCAGGGCCAGTTGGGGTGGCATCCGAGGATGACTCGGTCGCGGGTGCGCGCTTGCGTCGCGGAGGGGCGTCTACTTCGCACTCCATGTCACTGGAGGAAGGGGACGCGGGAGGGCCTAAGACCTGAGGGGTCTGGGGAACTGGGGTGGCCTGAGGGGCCATTGTGGACATTATCGTCATGAAATGAGGGATGAGAGAATCTAAGAAACGGTACTTGTCAGCATTTATATACATGCCTTCAGCACCGGTACTATCAAGTAACTTCTTCCTAATCTCATCAGAGCTTAGGGAAGCCATTGCGGAGGGGTTGGGGAGGGACAATATATGAACCTAACAACGATGACTAACTTCCTAAAACCACCCTACATGCAGTAGGGCGGTTAAGGACGACGCGGATAACTTACTCGAACACGGAACTTGAAGTCCTGGAACGACGACACCCAGTCAACGAAGCTCACGTTCCACGATGTACGGTTAAAACCCACTTTCCGCCGTGAAAACGGCGTTAGAAATTTATTAGAAGTACGGTTAACGAGCCACTGTCCGCCGTGAAAACGGCGTTAGAAACTTATTACGGTATACAACTATGAAATTATATATTACGACAACAACCAGTGAAATTTGGATGCTCATTTAGCGCGGGGGCTAAAAGAGCGGGAAGGCGTCTGCGATCGACGTGCGCTCGAGAACGCACGCAGACCGAGACTGCGCAAATTTAATTAATTTTGTTTGTATTTATCTACTGATGACGCGTTACCGACTGCATTACATTGCCTTTTTTCTATAGTTTCACTGGCTGCTCCATTCATTTAACCGGAATACATACCTATGTAACCCGTTTACCTATGTAAATACCGTGTACCTATTGACCTATGTAGATATTTCACGATTGTCGATAGAAAATATAAAATATTACTTTTTCATAGTTTCTATAGTTAAAAAAATATTATCATCGCTTACTTTTGATAAACGCATGAAGAATATTTCTGTCGTTTCAATTGCAGCAACACGTTTCTGCAAATTACTGTGTTTACATGCACAAACAATTAACAGGCATGCTACGGCTCACTAGTTAATGTGTTAGCATCAAAAAGAAGAGCAGTTTTATCACTAACGCAGCTAGTCTATAGGTGGGTGGTGAGATAGAGCTTGGCTCTCCGGAGAGCCGCATTCTTAGTTTTAGTAAGATTAAGTGTGGGCTTGCCTTGCTTACTTTTTAACTATACACTATTTAGCTGCTGCACTCGATACAAAATGCAATGACTTTTTCCAAAAAAAAAAACAACGCACACAAAATTATATAACATCTAAGTTTATCATTCTTTGACTTACACAAATTAACAAGGAACCTGAACGTAATCCGGCGTTTCAAGACAGTCACATTAATTTACTTATCGCGCTGTGACTAGTTGAAATCTGGCTTAGATTTATTGCTGGAGTTGGTCTCAGGGATATGTGCTGACTACATTTTCCTACTATAGATGGTAGATTAAAAAGTAAACAAAAAAGAACAAAATATAGTTTTGAACGACGGTATCTTCTAGGTCAACTGTTTTTACGATTATCTATAGTTGATTTTACTCTTATTTGTGTTAGACCGAAAAATATATTACACAAAACGATATAATATATTCAATAATACCAAGATTAGTTTCCTGCCTTTTATTAACCTACTGTAGGAACTACTATGGAACATTAAGTAATGTATCGATTACAATATTTAAATGATAAAATGTTTCTAAAATAATATATAATAATAATATATAATAATAAATACAACACAATACAGAGTTAGTCAAGGAGGCTGGTGCGTAAACTAGACCTAGGGTCGGTATTTCAGGATACCAGGACTCACCCCTATTACAATTTTCAGTTCGGGAAGTTACATAATTAATGAGTGGTCCTTGCTGGTAATAAGGACAATTCGAGTTTGATTGATAACTTTGCAAACAAATAGTTCAGTTATTGGAGAAAACGAAGTTTTTTTTTATTTAATAAGGATGAGACGTTTGTCTTCTATCTCACCTGATGGAAAGTTACGATGAAGATGAAGGTTATACACGTCTATCCACGAGATACCTATTCACTCGACGCTTGAAAGAACTAGGACTATAGTTTTCTGGATAAACAGATGCAGGCAGTTCATTCCACAACTTGGCGACCCGCACTAAAAAGGAAGTATCGAAGCGTTTGGTTCGACTTCTTGGAATATCTACCATGAAGGGATGGAAGGTCTGTCTGCGTCTAGTAGTCCGATGCAAGAAGGGTGTGGGTTGAAGCTGATCTAAAAGAGCATTCGCGCATTCTCCAAAATGTAATCTGTAGAAGACTGCTAAACTGGCAACTTTCCGACGATGGTCGAGGCTTTGCAGTTTTTTGGTGGTGAGGTCAAAGTTGTTATAATTTTTGGGCTCTTCGGTCAACTGCGTCCATCGCTTCTAGTTGGTACTTTGCAGATCCATCCCAAAGGTGGCTACAGTACTCCATACAAGATCGAACTTGAGCTGTATACAAATTAAGTTGCTGTTCAGGGCTGAAGTACCGTCGGGCCTTCGAGATGATTCCCAACTTCTTGGAAGCTGTTTGAGCCATGGACACAATTTGTTGCCCGAAGTTTAGTTGGGACGATATAGTTACGCCCAGAAGCCCTAGGTGGTTGGTTAGGTCGAAATTGCTCTTTTTCGCGGAGAATAAACACGCCTTGGGTTTTTGACGGGTTAAATTTGACCAATTTGCCCCGATCGGACTCTTTCTTTAAGGCCAAATCCACCCGCTTAAAACCGCGTATCTCTCTACGACGGTGCTGTCATCAGCGTAACCAATAATGCCTGGGGTAAGCAGGTCGTTAATGTGCAGCAAGAATAACGTTGCAGAGAGAACAGATCCCTAAGGTACCCCGGCATTAATTGCCATTAGGTCAGAAGAGCAGCCGTCTAAGACTACTCGAATTGACCGTTCCCTCAGAAAATCAGATATCCAGTCGAAGAGCCCTTTAGGTATTCCGTATGCTGGAAGCTTACTCAAGAGACCATCATGCCAGACCCTATCAAAAGCCTAGGAAATGTCTAAGGATACAGCTATAGCTTCGCCGTGACCTTCCAAGGCTTCACTCTATAAGTGAGTGGCATACACAAGAAGATCTCCAGTCGAGCGTCCTCCACTGCGAAAACCATATTGGTTATCACTAAGGAGCTCGTTGGACTCAAGGTATGCCAGGAGACGATTGTTCAATACACGCTCCATAACTTTGCAAAGTATGGAGGTGATTGCAATAGGTCGATAGTTGATGGGATCTGCACGGCTTCCCTTCTTTGGTACTGGTTGCACGTTAGCGAGCTTCCAGGATTTAGGGACCTTTCCAGATTCCAAAGAGAGTCGATACGATGTGGCCAATGTGGTCAAACCGAGCTTTTCTGATCACCTTTTTGCAAGACTTGGCGGCAGCATTGTATTTTTTCTTCAGTTCATGCAAATCCACGGCTTTGCTTCTGCGAGCGTCAGCCCAGGCTTTGTACGCTTCTTGCTTAAGCTTTTCAGCTGTGAGGCAAGCAGAATTAAACCATGGGCGACTATTGGTTTCAAGGGATAGGTCAGCGTAAGGGATGAAATACTCCATTGCTTGGCCTATCACACTTGATACAGCATCAGCGCAGCACGATGGATCGGTTGATGTAAAACAAGTCTGCCACCAAGGATAAGACGTGAAAAAGTGCCGCATCTCATCCCAATCTGCTGATTTGTATTGCCATACACGCCTAGCGCCTTTTGGGCTGGTGTCAGGCGGCGAGTACTGCGACACAGATTTCACCACGCAGTGGTCGGATGTCCCTAAAGGTGCAGTTACTGACACCGAGCACCTGTCAGGATCAGTTGTCAGCAGAAGGTCTAATTAATATGCAGTGTGGCCGACAACGTCGGGGATGCGCGTGGGCTCGTGCACAAGCTGTGAGAGACCTTGAGTCACGGAAAACTTAAAAGCCTTTCTTCCAGCGTGGTCAGTGTCCTGATACGGGTATAGCTATTGCCCCTGAGGAGTGTTAAAATCCCCCCAACTGCGCTGAGCGAAAACTTTGCCAAACCTTATCTGCTGCATCGCTGAGATACTCTATGAGCCTCGTTGTCTCCCGATCTCCGCTATGTGACCGGTATATACTGGCCTAGACCAATTGGTCAAGGCTGGTACCAATGTGAACCCACATAACGGAAAAGTCCAGATCTTCCAAGTAACGGAGACGCTTAGAACAGATCTCGTTACTGGTATACATGCACACCCCGGCGTTTGGGTGGAAATTGGACTCCAGGATGTACCCTGGGTATTAAAGGTATGCCGAGTCTGACGGATTACAGATCTGCGTCTCCGTTTACAAAAGGAAGGTACCTTCGAATTTTCTTATAATTTTTTCTAAGTCATTACATTTGCAATCTGTGGATACCTCAGCGTTTGTTACAATAATCGCGGTAGGCTGCCATTTGGACAATTCCCATCAACAAAGTGATTGCAATAAAATCTCTTATCATCGATGTTTGTGCACGTTTGGGTGATGCCATAATTGTGCGAGGTCGCTGCCATTTTGGCTTTTCTGAAGCAAGCAAAAAGCAGCAGCAACAAACCATAAAAATATTAATACATATAAATAGTGATTTCAAAAATCGTATAATATAAATTTAACAAAATATTAGTAAAACCAGTAAGATACCATAATTTTGTATTAAAATTATACGTAAATTACGTATTTTATAACTTACTATTAAATTAGCAGCGTTGTGTGTAAACAACGTGTAATTATACAATTACTGCACAAGCTTAGGGGCAGTGTTGTCAGTGGACGACATGCAAAATGTTCAATAGTTTTCTAAGTACTTCGCAACGTCGGTAAGCAACAACATAACTTTATAAGTGTTTATAAATTAAAAAGTTATCAATTAGATCACTTTGTTTACACATATCTCAAAATAAACAATATTTTAGAAAATAATTTATATATCAATTCATATGATTATATCCATTTGCGATCAGTAATCAAAGCTTTACCTTCCATCCACGGGACACTGGTGTTCTTGACACCATTATAGGCAAAAGAAACGTAAAAAGTGCTGTCACTTATGTCATCAATTTTTTTTTTGATACTTTTCGTTCTAGCTTTGGTATGATAAAACAAAATTTTTAAAGATGCACATTATGAAAAAATAATGTTGAAATATTATGTTGCTGAATTACAACACTGCGAATTAAAGGGTAGTAAAAGTTTTGTAAAATAAAAGTAAGAACCAATAGAATTAAATAGAGCTTAAATACAAGTTAAATAATAAATACAGAAATGTAAAATATAGAATGACTTAGAAAAAGTCTACAAATAAATACACACACCTAAAACAACAAAAAAAGTAAAAAATTTTAGAAAGCAACAAAAAATATAAATAAATAATGTAAATATATAAAAAAACTTTGTAAATTTAATTAGGTAAAATAATTTTAAAAGTGAATAAAACAACGATGAACAAATTCGGATTGTAAGTATACATAGATAATGTGAGACTGCGTTTTAAAAAATATAAAAATGAAACAACAATAAATATATAACAAAAACGATGCTTACCCGTGCGAAGCCTCCCGGCTAGTTAAATATAAAATAAAAACTACATTCAAGTTCAAAAGTGCTTAAAGCAAACAATACTTCGTAGTCCCGGAACGACAACGTTATAATCTTTTGTATTTTCAAACAGACAAATCACAACGCGAACCGTTGATGTGTGAAATGCCACGGAATGCAATCTGTGGACGAGGACAGAAATGATACCGCTATTTTTATAAGTTTTCGATATAGACTTTTTTTTTGCTACTGCTTTGAAGATTTTGAATGTGACTAAATCTGGCTTAAGGTAAATAAATACACAATTAGAAAATTTTATGTGAGACTTGTCTAATAATATATTAAATTATGTTTTCAAGTTGTCGAATTCCTTTACAAATGTATCTCCTGACCAAATGCACCCACCATGTCGCAACTGATCGATATAGCAGTCTGCAGACATTTGCAATATTTTTGTAACCTGAACAATGAACACATCAAAAATATTACAACACTGGCAAACGTACAAACCGATTTATTAACATTTGAAGGTTTATTTACTCAAATTGAATACATGAGAATTCATTTCTTCAACAATGGTTTTTTTTATTATTATAATAAGCGCCGTACTATTGACTATCTCTGTTTAAATATTAGTTTTCCTCAGTTTCAGTAGGATCAATGGTAGCTAATTTATATTTATATATTTATTTATTGAAACAAACTAAAAAGTTGAACTTTTCATTAGAAATTGGACAAGAATTAGATACTAGAGATGCGTGAATTAACTACACTAAACTAAGCATATTGTGAACAACTTACGCCAAAAATTTTGGTGTACATACTTTTTATCTATTAATAAAAGCATAACCATTAATTGACTGCTTTACAATTTAGAATATGGCGGATTCTGTATCGGGTAGTGATGAAAATAAATGTGAAAATTGAATATATAATATTGAATATGGCAAGAACTGTTTCTATGATCGTACATATCTAATGCCAATGTCAAAATTCTTTGATCGAAAACGGTATGACATTGTTATATGTGTTTTATCATATAAATATGACTCATTGATCTATGATCCTAGATATATGATAGTATAATACCTTCATTAGGAATTTACTATATAGTTACTTTTACTTCTAAAACAGTTATAACTTCGTTCAAAATGAATTTTGAAATATCCTGTTTAGTTTATATGGGATATTTCGGTATGAGGGTACATTAAAAAAACAGTTTAGTAGTAATAAAAGTGTTAAGTTAATGTTTTCTCATTTAGACTTAACACAAATACGAAAAAAGTGGATTCTATTAAAACCAAGTGAATCTTAACTTAATATATACTCATACGTATTTAAAAGAGACAACGGTTAAAATAATTTTTCATTATCGTATTTAATTCAACAAAATTGTTTCAATTTCATAAAACAGTCACAGTACTATAAATTTTTTCAATTTTTATTGCAATTCTGATCATTTTTTAAGTTATTTTAGTCATAATCTCGGGAATTCGATGTGATCGTTGATGGCTAATGGACCTGAATCCACCTGAAGACAAGCCATTATCTACTAAGAAGGTTGAACGACAATCATTATAAGCTCCATTATTCCAAATTTGAGCAAATTTAGCATCGGAAATTTCATATGAAATTGAATTTCTTTTAGAGTTAGAAATATATTTAATGCTAGCGTCTTTAGAATCATGCCCACAAAATGGTAAAATGTATCCTTTTTTCATGAAAACTTACAAAACGTTTGTGGAGTTATTCATTCAAATAGTTGACAGGTAATCTACCGCTATAAATAGCGTAAATAATATAATAATTATAATAAATCCCCAGACAATCACACCAACTGTATGGCCCCAAAGCGAGCGGGGCTTGTGATATGAATGACCATGCAACCAACTGGAAGGGGAACCCCGAATAAACATACACATACAAATTAAATCAACAACCATGACCCGAGAACAACAAATCAGAACCAATCTGCGTCTGGCCCCGTTTGGACGTGTTGACGGTCGCTCCCGGCTGCCGAGTCACGATTGTAGTCTCATGACTTCTCTCGTATACTCAAGCGCAATTCCTGCTGCACTCTCTAGTGTAGCCCCATACCCGTTCTGCGTCCCAACCCGTTCGGACGTGTTCACGGTTGCACCAGCCGCTGAGTTACGATTGTCGTCTCATGACGACAACTCGTAGCAATACTGAAACGCTGAGATTCGAATCAATATCTCGCTTCGTCCCCAACGACTTGAGATAAGCCGCTTTGTGACTTACGCTGTGGTCGGTTTCGACCGGTCGTATCGTAGTCAATTCCGCATTTCCGTGCAACTCTCTTACAAATACCTCACCTAGGTGGGAGCAGCAACAACAGAGTTGAGTTTACTTGCGATGGTATCCAACGTTCGTTCACAAGGCTCGGGCTGATTTTCTGGCTACATTCTTGACGCTGGGCACTAGCTACGTTAGTTAGAAAGTCGCTCTGTGGCCGGTTTCGGCCGGTCGTAACGTAGTCAATTATGCACTTTCAGTGCAACCCAACTGCGCGACTGGTTCACTTTGCGAAGCCGTCAGGTCTACGGCCAGTTTTTGTTGCCAGTTTATTGACAACACACTCCGTAGTAGATCCCCGCGTTGAGCAGGTGGATACTAAACGGTGACAACTAAGCCTGTAAGCGTTGACCCAATGCATTTTTTTAAGGCCCTTCAGGTCTTGGAGAAACCGGCAGACCGGATACCGGTACAGGGGCCTATCTTCCCAGGGTGAAGGTACAGTGCAGGTAAAGGTTGTCCAATAGGGGCAATACTTCGCGTTCGTCCTTAGCCCTCCTACCGCTGGTAGGGAGGTTAGCCGCTAGTGTTTGCTAAGTTTGTTAGGAACTTAGTTATTTCCCTCCCCATCATGTATCCTTCGCAAAACGTGGTAAACTTGGTAAACTTGCCCAGGCGCTCGCCGCGTCAGGCATTTAAATCTCTAACGAGGTCTTCACGCAGGCCTTATTAGCGCTTACCGCATCCCCGGCACCTCATGCCCCAACTCGGGCCCCTCAGGTCACCAACGCCCAGAACCCTCAGATCTACAGCTCTCCCACGTCTCTCGTGCCATCCGAGAGGGATTGTGTATCGGTCACATCCTCTAGCGCGTCGTGCCGCAAGCGTACCACTCCCGGGAGCGACTCGTAGTCTACGTTTGATGCGTCATCGGACGCAGCCACCTTAACCGGCTCTCCTGAGCCCCCATTCACCTTATTCGCTAAACGCTCCAAGAAGCGTTCAAATTAAATCGCGGTGTCCTCATCACCCAGTCCCTCCCCAGTGTCCTCAACACCCACCCCCTTACCGTTAATGTCACTCGAATTGGCCGCGTCCCCGTCAGTTCCACCAAAGCCAGCAACGCGCTGCGCTCCCGTCCCGGCTAAGGCATAGCGATGGACCGCGGTTTATAATCTGTGCAAAGAGCACAAAATTAACTACGTCAAGATGTCTAACGCAGGCGAAACTATCAAAATTCAGGTCACGACCATCGACAACTTTCGGTCTTTTACTGGGCTCCTATTGGTCAATTTAATTGCGTACCATACCTACGCCCTCCCAAAGGAGAGACCTTAAGTCCAAGGGCTTTCTGGCTGAAGCAGTGCATAAAATGCACTCAAACCGAGGCAGACGTTTTCCTCTCGCCCTCGTCATCCTATCTAACACTCCCAAATTGAGAGAGATCTTCAGAGAGACTCGTACAATCTGCGGCCTCTCGAATATCTCCGTCGAGCGACCTCACCCTCGCGTTCACCCTGGGCAATGCCACCGTTGCCAGCTTTACAACCACGCAGCGGCTATTTGCTAAGCCCCTCTCAGGTGCGTTAAGTGCCTATATCCCCATATAACGAAGAAGTGCACTCGCTCTCCAGAATCCACTTTTCCCCTTCATGTGTGCTGTGCGGCCAGTCCGGCCACACAGCTAATTACAGGGTTGTTCGCGCGCTCCACGCTCCACCACTGAGAGGACCGCACCCAAACCGGCGCTGCCACTCACTGCCGCCAACTTCCCGCGGCTGCATAACCGGGCTCCCCCGAAAGCAAAGCCAGAGCAGCCAAAGCCGTCTCCACTTAACTCCTAGTGACAGCGCCTGGCTGCTCCATCTTCCCGTCCTATCCCAGCTCCCATAGCTCCCGTAGGCCTCGCTTCGTCGGTTTCACCTCAGTCGTCGTTGGACATGAACACCGTGTTCGACGTTATTCATTTATTTATTTATTATTATTAAGGCACACATACAGGTAACAATCAGAAAGAAATAAGTATATGTATTAATATGGATGTTAAACAATCAAGACCTAGATCGGTACCCAAAAATTGTGTGCACAGCATTATGACTTGTGCGTAAACTTTACACAAAATAAAGCTAAATGATAATAGGAATTACAATATTTCTTAATATAATTAAAACAAGGATTAAAATTATAATATTTCAGCACAACAAAAATTAAGTTTCATAACAAAATTACACAAGAAAAAAAATTGAACAAAGATTGAATTTAATTCTGAAGTTAAACTTCTTTGTAAGATTAAAATAAATTTCATTAAATAAAATTACAATATTACATTACTAATTTCTTATTTAAGAATAGGATCAAGTTGAATTAAATTGTGGGATCAGATTTCATTAAACATTCAATTAAAGTTGAATTAAAATGCAAAATTGGATAACATTACAAAATTCTATATATTAACTGGATTACAATGTGAATAATATCAATGTCAGGACTATATATATATGTAATAAAATAATAGAGAGTGATGTCTTTCTGTATCATATATTGTGAATTGTGTGCAATAGTTAAGCAAATGAAGGGTGGACACTCAGTTGAGAATTTGTTTGACCTGGCGTTTAAACGACCTGTAACTGTCGCAAAATACATCAAGCTCTTGAGAGGATGTTACTAGATCGTTGTACAGCCTACACATTCTTACAACGGGGTTGAAAAATGAGGTATTGTTTTTGTAGATTTGAAGAGTAAAAACCTTATGTTTCCGGATCCTTTTTAACAATCTAGTATTGAGGTTGAGGTGTGAGAGTAGGTTAGTTGAGTCAATTCTAGCGTGAAGTAATTTGTGCAAATGGAGAAGATCCTGCTGCTTACGACGAATTTCCAGAGAAGGTATTTTGAAGTGAAGCAATCTGTCACTATAAGATGGTATCTTCCGGGCGAGGCCGCATCGGTAACTTAATGTTTTTAAGCACCTTCTCTGCACACTTTCTAAGCGTGAGGAATGCACTTCATAATAAGGTGACCAGATTACAGATGCATACTCAATTGCACTCCTTACCAAACTAAAATAAAGATAGAGATAACTATCATGTCGTTTAAATTGTTGTGTCGATCTTGTTATGAAACCAAGAGTTTTAAAGCTTTTATTTATTACTGTGTCATAATGGTTAGTGAATGACAAACCTGTATCAAAAGTTACGCCTAAATCCTTGACAACTGAAACACGGCTAAGGGGCTGGTTTTGGAGGTGGTAGTTAAAAGTCATCTTATGTTTTTTCTTTGTAAAAGATATGACTTGACATTTGGTAATGGACAGATGCATATTGTTTTTTGTGCACCAATCGGAAATTTTGTCAAGATCATGCTGGAGAGAAACACAGTCTTCGATATTCTTTATGGCAGAAAATACTTTTAAGTCGTCGGCATACAGAAGACATGGGTTCAATAAGGAACTTGCCAGATCATTAATGAAGATGAGGAACAGCAACGGTCCTAAATGCGATCCCTGGGGCACGCCTGACGTTATCAATACGGGTGTTGATGTAAAGCCCCTAAGCGCCACTACCTGGTTTCTTCTCTGTAGGTAAGACTCGAGCCACCTGAGCATATTACCGTGAAAGCCAAATAGGTAATTGAGTTTATGACAGAGTAGCGCATGACTAACCTTGTCAAAAGCCTTTTGGAAGTCGGTGTACACCGAGTCTACCTGGCCCCCAGTCGCAAATACCCTACACAGATAGTTTTTGTACTCGAGAAGATTTGATACAGTCGATTTATTTTTAACGAAACCATGCTGAGATTGAGATAAGCCCGGCTGAATGTGGTGGTAAATGTGATCATAGACGACACTTTCAAATAATTTAGCCATACTGGATAAAATACTTATAGGCCTATAATTTTTACAATCCGTTTTATCCCCAGATTTGTAGATCGGTACGATATGTGCAGATTTCCATTCGGAAGGGAAAACGCCCAAACGTAATGACAAATTAAATATATTTAATAGTGGCTCACAAAGTTCCACCGCACATTGCCTCAAAAACTTGGGGGGTATTCCATCCGGCCCAGCTCCCTTGTTCGGATCTAATTTTTTAAGTTTTGAAAGAACCGAGTCTTTTGTCATAGCTAAGTTAGAAAAGGAATTCTGAACAAGGGCGTCGAGCTCAGAATATTGTCCAGATGCTATATTAGAACCATTCTCAAAGACGGAGCTAAAAAATTCTGAAAATAATTCACAAACGTTCTGGCCAGTAGATGCAGTTCTGTCGTTGAGACGCATCACTTCGGGTATACTATTGGAATATTTGGAAGAGTTAACAAATCGCCAAAAAGATTTTATGTTAGTATTTAAGGATTCTTCTACAGAGGAGACATATGATTTATAGCAGGTTGTTATTAATTTTTTGCAAAGACTTCTTAAGGAAGCGAAACTATCATAGTCTCGGGGATTTTTATATTTCATGTACTTTTTGTGTAATTTGTCCTTTTTTTTTAAATAATGTTTCAGTTCAGGCGAATACCAACACGGATAACTACTTTCTTTTTTAGTTTATGTAGGTGTGTATTTCTTTATTAAATTGTTAAGAATTTCATAAAATTTTGTAACCGCCAGATCAACGTCATCATCAGGTAGTATCGACAACCAGTCAATATTGCTCAAATCGGCCCTGATTTGGGGGTAGTCACATTTGTTGAAGTTATGGATTAGTTTTTCCTTGCATTTCATCGTACTCTGTGCCACAGGTAGCTTGATATCGATGCAAATGGGAGGGTGGTGATGGTCAGGACGAGTCAGAGGATGAGCACTGGCTATCGATATAACCTCGAAGTTGCATAGAACTAAGTCCAAGAATCGACCAAGATTGTTAGGTACGTTGTTGAACTGCAATAGGGCATTTAGACTAGCCATTTCCAATAATAAAGCCGACTTACTATCTACTGAAACACTAGGTAATAGGAAACTATGGGTCGCAGTGGTTTGCCAAGTGATGCTTGGTGTGTTGAAGTCACCTAATATTAAATTAATATATTCATTATTATTTGTTAAGACTCTGTTACAATTATCATAAAATTCAGTTAATTTATTTATTGGTATGTCAGGGGGAAGGTAAGCTAGACATATGTTCAGTTTTCTACAAGAGCCATCCTTAAGTAAAATACTAATCCACAAATCCTCAACTGAGCTCTCCCAAGGAGATTGCCGAATAACATCAAAATCTTTCTTTATTGCAATTAACACTCCACCCCCTTCACCTTTACTAATACAGGTAGTTTCTCTATCTCTACGGAATATATTATAGCGCTGATCAAGCAATTCGTTATTAAAAATACCAGAATCTAGATTAGACTCAGTTAAACAGATTATGTCGTAATTGCAATTTAACGTGTTCAAAAACAATTCTGTAGTTTTTGTGCGTATTCTATTTACATTCTGATAAAACATTAACATAATAATTTTCTTTTTTGAAATCAAAATAACAGCATAAACAATTAGATTATTAGAGAAATATAATAAACGAGATAACAATAATATTGAGAAAACTATACCATTTTGTCTAAGCAAGTGTCGTCCTTTATTATAATAGCTGACGATGAGTCATCCTTGCGAGCGTAGACGCGTCCATACTTAACCCATACGAACTTGTAGTTACGCTCCTTGGCCAATTTCCGCGCTGCTGCGTGCAGTGCCTTGCACTCCGGTGCTAGGTGTTCTGATACATACAGAACTTGCTTATTGCCGATAATACCGACGTCCGAGGAGCTTACTGGTTGCGTTTTATTGTTCTTATTGTATCGCTTATAGGCTGACAATACGTGATCGCGAAGACGCTCCGACGACAAAGTCACTAGAATATTACGCGGCCGTTTAGATTGCGGGTCAAGTTTGGCGACTCGTCGTACAGCGTGTATGTCGGTTTCATTGATAGGAGCCTTGATGACGTCACATAACTTGTTCACTATTTTTAAAAGATTTTCTTGTTGTTTTTCAGGTACCATGTGGATTTCAAAATTATGACACCGCGATGATTTTTCGAGGGGAATTAATTTCTTCTTCAGTATACTCATTTCATTTCTCATTTTACTAATTTCTGATTTAAAAGAATCAATTTTTGAGTCTATATTTTGAAGCTCAGATTTTAAGTCTTTCTGCTCTGCCGTGAGAAAGTCTGTGGTTTCAGTAAATTCAACTTTTAGACTATTTATAGCCGACGATATTTCTTTTCTTATAAGTTGATTTATATCTTTCATAATAGAACATTTTAATGAATCCAGTTTGCTATCTAGAAGAATACCAAACTGCTCATACGTAATTGTGTTAGTTGTTGTTGGTTTCTGTTGTGTAGACGGCTGACTGGTTGTGGTTGAAGCTGGGGGCTCAGGGTGAGATATTATGTTTTCTTCCTCCAAGACACTGAACTGATTGCGTACTGGAGTGCTATCATTTTTACGTCGAACATTACATGAGTTACATTTCCAGCCTCGTTTGAGTTCGTTATAGTGCTCGGTAAAATATGTTGACTGTATATTCAGACATGCGTAGTGATATGTGCTTTTACAAGCTACACAACATAATAGTTCTTTCATCATAATCTTTTTATTACACCCCATACAGTTCATTTTTGTGAATTTAAAAGTAAAAGTTTAAATCAATAAATCAAGACAACCAGCGTGGGCGCACAGCAATTAATAGTCGTAGGTCCCGGGGTAGCTTCACAATAATATGACCCGAAATGCTTGATGAGACGGGCGCTTCTCGCGTGACAACAAAGACAGCGAGCGGGTTGAATGACCGCTCTAGTAACCGACAGCGTTCGTCCTTTACCTCGTTAGTGAGTGCAATATTTTACGGTTTTAACAGAATTGTTTGCACTGACATTATTCGGACACTTTCAAACTTACATTAATATAATCCACAACACTGTAAGGCTTGCACTTTTACCTCTATTTTGAAATATAACAATGCAATATTGTAATACTTCTAATCACTTTTTGAGAATTAAATACACAGAGCTCGATAAAAGCAATGTTTACGCGCGCGCGGAGGAGTCTAATTATGATTACTGATGAGATTACTGTGCAGATCCTATTACTCAATATAACTCTATTCATAATTTAATTAGAAATGAATATGACTCTGTTTTTAAAAAAAAGAAAATATGTATAAATAATAATTTATTTAGGTTTAGTGACTGGGCAACAGTGGGAATATGCAGAAGTAGAAATAGATTATATGAATTGTACAGTGAAAGAACTTATAATCATAATAAGACATTTTATGAATATGTTAAAAAGTATTCAAAATTATTTATACGAGTTTGCAGTGTAGCTAAATCTAATTACATTAATAATAAAATTAAATATAGTACTAACATTTCAAAAACTGCATGGAATATAATTAATCAGGAAACTGGGAAAGCAAAAGAACCACACACCAAATATAATTTAAAAATTAATGATAAAGTGTTGTCAACTGACAAAGAAGTTGCTGAAGCATTTGAAAATTTTTTTACTGCCATCCCTGTGTCAACTACTTCGAGTATTAATTCATTTTCCACTCTTGCACAGTCACTGCTAACGGAAAATGTAAATTCATGCAATATTGATTTTATTTTAAAACATGTTACTGTTCCACAAGTTTTAAATGCATTTAAAAGCATTAAAGTAAAAAATACTGCTGATTTAGATGGGATTTCTGTTAAAATTATTGAATCTGTCATTGATGGTATAGCCCCGTACTTAGCCAGTATATTTAATGACTGTGTTGATAATGGTGTTTTTCCTGATTTAATGAAATTGAGTAAGGTCATTCCAATATTCAAAGCAGGTAGTATGTCTGACCCTAATAATTTTAGACCTATATCTATACTACCAACGCTCAGTAAGATTTTTGAAAAATTAATTTTAAATCAATTATTTTCTCATTTTTACGGTAATAGTTTAATGAATTTTAAGCAGTTTGGTTTCACGCGGGGTCGCTCAACAACCGATGCCGGTGTTGAGCTCATAAAACACGTATTCAGCGCCTGGGAGGAGTCGTGTGATGCTATTGGTGTCTTTTGTGACTTGTCCAAGGCGTTCGACTGTGTGGATCATACTACTCTACTCATGAAACTGCACCATTACGGCATTAAAAACCGAGCGCTTGCCTTGATTAAATCATATATTTCTAATAGAAAACAGAAAGTTGCAATAAATGGAGAAAAATCATCAGGATCGGCAGTGACAATGGGTGTGCCCCAGGGCTCAGTTCTTGGTCCTTTCCTATTTTTAGTTTATATTAATGATCTGCCATCGGTCGTTAAGAATCAATGCGAGGTCATATTGTTTGCTGACGATACTTCCTTCTTGTTTAAAATCAAAAGACATGAAATTGACTATCGAGCGGTGAACAAATGCATCTCCAACACAGAGCAGTGGTTCTCAGCTAATAATTTGCTCCTCAATGAAAAAAAAACGAAATGTGTTAAATTTACATTGCCAAATGTCAAACAGGTAAACACAAACATTGTAGTTAAGAGCCAGGAACTGACTCCTGTAAACTCAACTGTATTTCTGGGCATAACCTTAGACGCCAAACTGCAGTGGGGACCGCATGTTGATGGTTTAGCGAAAAGGCTTGGCTCTGCCGCATATGCTGTTAAAAAAATTAGACAAATTTCAAATGAAACAACTGCTCGATTAGTCTATTTTGGTTACTTCCACAGCCTCATGACATATGGTATTCTGCTGTGGGGGAGTGCTGCCGACATCGATGCTATATTTATTCTGCAGAAAAGGGCTGTTCGCGCAATCTATCAGCTCGGTCCAAGGGTGTCACTTAGAAGTAAATTTAAGGAAATAAATATTCTTACCTTCCATTCACAATATATTTTAGAAAATTTAATGTATGTTAAAAAGAACATAACCTTGTTCAAAAGAAAAAAAGATCTGCACAATGTTAACACAAGAGGAAGAAATATGCTGGCAGCTCATAATAGCAGGCTTCATAAAGTCACTAACTCATTCATGGGTCAATGTATACGCTTTTATAATAAGGTTCCTGAGGATATCCAAGGTCTTCCTACTGACAAATTCAAAGAAACTATAAAGGAGAAGTTGTGTGCTAGAGCATATTATAAACTATCCGATTATTTGGATGATAAAAGCCCTTGGGTATAATCCCCTCATTAACAGGATTGTACTAGTATTTGTAACAAAGCATGTGTAATGTGTCTGTTTGTGCGATGAGTTCTTCGTCCTGATGAATATCTGTGACGGTTGTCTATTTCGACCTCTTTTTGTCAGTAAATTTTATTTTTTTGTCGTTCCCGACGTAATTTTAAACTACGAATTACGTAGTGTCGGAGAACGACAATGTTTTGATTTGACAAGCCAGTCACGAAAAATTATCCATCATAACAACTAGAATCTATTTATTTATTATTGTTTCCGAGTTTCTTATTCAAAATTACATGTTTATCAATTTTTTATTATCTACAATCAAAGTTTTCATGAAATCAATAATTTATTTTTACGTACACGAGTGTGCGTAGCCAAAATTTTTGGCATTTTTGTATATTTTTAATTTTACTGCAAAATAAACACAGAAGAGAGCTTTGGTATTTCCTTTCTGGACCCTCAATTACCACTCCGCAAACAACGCGTTTACACACTGGCGCCGACCATTCAAACGCAGTTTATGGAGAAGAGAGGAGGAACAATATCAACAGAGGAATAGCAACATTAAAAATAATTTTTTTATAATTATTATTGAGGTCAGGCATAAAACTTTATTTGTTACCATTTTCAACCATTAACATTCACTAGTTAGGTTATATATCTACTATAATATATCAAATTATTGCTAAATTATTCAGACATTTAAGTTTCTTTAGTTTCTTTCGTTATAATATCTTTGAAGAAATTTTCTGAAGGCACAACATTTATTCTATAACCCAGTAATTTCACTATTTAAATAACATTTTCTATTCATTTTCATCACTTGAAAATACGTATATTTTTAAGGCTCTTTTCTGCATAACGACTATTAACAAATTTATTTCACTTTAACATTTTTTTTTTTGGATTTTGCAATGAATTTTTCACAACTAAATAAACCTGAAATAATTTATGAATTAAAAATCAGAAATATAAATTTTTCTTCGACGCAATCTGTAGACGAACTACGATCATTATTATTAGATTATGTAGATAATGTAGATTCTGAAACAGAAATTTTACAAAATAGCCCTGAAGAATTTTCAGAGGATATTAATACCATTAAAAAAAATTTAAAACTTGTTGAAGCTTGTATAAACTCTTATCCTATTAGGAAACAAAAAATTTCACCTTATTTAACTCATATAAGAACAAGATTAGGCCTCATTGACATTACATCAGATTTATCTTCAGAACAGTTAGATTTAATAAATTCATGTTGGAATGATTTAACTCAATTAGACTCACGTTTTAAAAATTTGGAAAAATCACCAACACATTCCAAATGTCATTCCGCAGAATCCACACAAAATATTAATTTACAACCATGTTTATTGCTAAGTGCGAGACTTGTTTAGCTACCAAGCACCAAAATCAAAACTTAATTGGTTTAATGGGCAAACCCAAACATTGTTCACGCCCTTTCCAATGTTTATCCATAGATTTGATAGGTCCACTTCCTACTTCACGTAAGCAGAATAGATTTCTATTTGTAGTTACTTGTTGTTTTTCCAAATATTGTTTGTTATTTCCAATAAAACATGCAACCGCTTCTATTATTCGCCATATATTGGACAATTTAGTTTTTATGGTTTATGGAGTTCCAGAAACTATTATATTAGATAATGGTCCTCAAATGATAAGTACAGAATTATCTGAATTATTTAAATTTTACAACATACCAAAAATACATTACACCCCACGTTACTGTCCACAGGTTAACACCGTTGAGCGTTACAATAAAACTATTGTAACGGCGATTGCAGCTTTTATAGATAAAGATCACAGAACTTGGGATACCTATATAAACAAAATACAGTTTGCTATTAATACTGCGGTTAATGAAACCACAAAATTCACTCCATCATTTTTAGTATTTGGTAGAGAAGCTGTTACATGTGGATCTATCTACAAAAATAAAGATTCCAGAGATGAACTAATTTTCAGTCCTAGGGATGTATATGCTGAAAACATAGGACAATTAATACCTATCTTTTCCGAAGTACAGAAACGGTTATTTAATGCACATCAATATAATGCAACTTACTATAACAAACATCATCAGAATTTAGAATTTAATAACGGTGATATTGTTTGGAGGCGAAACCATGTAATAAGTTCCTCTAAAAAACATTTTTGTGCTAAGTTTGCACCCAAATTTATTAAATGTAAAGTTTCAAATAAAGTTTCACCATTAATTTACGATTTAGTGGATATGAATAATAACCCATTAGGTCGTTGGCATATCAGAGACATTAAACCTCTACCGCGTTTAACTTCTTCTTTGAGTGACTAGATTGGTTGTTACCAATTACTTTATATGAATTCATATATAATTATTGCTAATTATCTCACGGCGAGCATAAGCCGATTCTTTTTGTCTTATTTTTTTTTCTATGCACCTCATTATCGTTTGGCTATACCATTAACATTGACGTTGGTCAAAACTTATAATTAATTATCATCATCGTAGTATTAGGTTAACTTATTGTGTAATTTATTTAATATTTGCAATTCTAGGAGTGTAAACTCTTATTTTCAATATCTGTATTATACTTTATAGTATAATTTGTTAAATGTTATCAATTTTTTTTTTTCTCAATTTTTTTTCAAGCGGTTTGCAACTTGTAAAATTAAGCCTTCTGCACGAGCGTTTGTTAAGGTAACTCGTTAAACTAAACCATACCTATGTGTATTATTTATACGCTTGAATCACTTTCCCGTGAGAATTATTTTCATATGTTTATTACATAAGTATTTTAATTACTTCACAAAAGACCCTTGGATTTTATTTAAAAGTCAATGTTTCACGACTGGCTATGATTTTCTTTTCTTTCCGGCATATTTATTTCAGTCTTTAACTGAAACTTGTTTATAGTAATCACCGTGCGGGAGTTAGCGACACGTTAAAGAAGCCATAAGCTATTAATATTTTCAGCGGATGGCAACTATTAAAGCCTTTTGCCGTTGCGTCCAACTCTGTTGAGTTGACTTATTTAGGATACGATTCCTCATAAGCAACTCTAACTGCATGATGTTTTATTTCCAGTAGTTGGAATAAGACTAGTATGAAAGAGAATGTATGTTGTAATTATAATGTACGTTGATGGAGTTGAACGATGTATATTAACATTGTATATTCCAGGAACATGTTTAAAATTTTATCATTCATGAACCATGTAATTTAAGATAATTATTTAGGATTTTTTTTTCTCTCTCTCGTCTGTTTTGTTTTCTTTTTCTATTAAATAACTTGTTGATATGCAATATATCAGTATTATTTTTTTTTTCATATATACAGGATGTTTTTTCAGAAAAATTCTTCTATAGGATGTTAATATTAATTTTCATTTTGCTTTTAATTATTATTTTTTTTTTTTTGATCGTTCTTTCATTTGGCAGATTAAATATTATAATTCGATATGTATATGCGGTTTATTTTGATTTGGTTTGAATATTTTTTTTTAAAAACTATACTGAAAAAATCTTTCAAATTTTTTTTTCCCGGCCCCCGGGGTATTGTGACGGTTGTCTATTTCGACCTCTTTTTGTCAGTAAATTTTATTTTTTTGTCGTTCCCGACGTAATTTTAAACTACGAATTACGTAGTGTCGGAGAACGGCAATGTTTTGATTTGACAAGCCAGTCACGAAAAATTATCCATCATAACAACTAGAATCTATTTATTTATTATTGTTTCCGAGTTTATTATTCAAAATTACATGTTTATCAATTTTTTATTATCTACAATCAAAGTTTTCATGAAATCAATAATTTATTTTTACGTACACGAGTGTGCGTAGCCAAAATTTTTGGCATTTTTGTATATTTTTAATTTTACTGCAAAATAAACACAGAAGAGAGCTTTGGTATTTCCTTTCTGGACCCTCAATTACCACTCCGCAAACAACGCGTTTACATATCTAAAGCGTCATTGTCACTAAAGTACGTCTTCTTATGGTGGCGTCGGGTGACGGGTCGTTCACTTCCCTCTAATATGGTTGAGGAGGGCGATGGCTGGATCCCGCGTTAACTCGTGAACGGGTGCCGTTTGAGGGTGTTCGTCGTTTGGATACTTGGGGGGAGGGAGACTTGCCGAGCTAACAGATGCAGAAAAGAATAATTTTGTATAGACATAAAGAGACTGTAAATTTATTTTGAAAAAAAAAAATATACCCGTGAAGTTTCTTGCCAGTTCTTCTTCACGAAGGTTTTTTTTCGAACTGGTGGTAGAATCATGTTTTATTTGACGTCAATAAGAACAAGTAATTGTCAATGTTGAGAAATAAATATTTGAATTTGAATTTGAATTTGAATTTCATTTTACGCTCGAAGCCTTAGAACTAACCTTCCTGACCTCAAACTGTTCCTTCAGAACAACCAGCCAGACTTACTGCTTCTCCAAGAGACCTGTCTCATTCCAGACTACTCCAGGGGATTTTCTATACCCAAATACGCGTTCACTCGTAACGATAGGCCCAACGCCGACCTTCACGGTGGCACAGCTATTTACTATAAAAGAGGTTTCCATTGCTCTCCGACCTGAAATGAAATGAAATATTAATTTCTCAACATTGACAATTACTTGATCTTATTGATGTCAAATAAAACATGACTCTACCACCAGTTCGAAAAAACCTACGTGAAGAAGAACTGACAAAAATAATTTACGGGTATATTTTTTTCAAAATAAATTTACAGACTCTTTTTATGTCTATACAAAGTAATTCTTATCTGCATCTGTTAGCTCGGCAAGTCTCCCTCCCCCCAAGTATCCAAACGACGAACTCCCTCAAACGACACCCGTTCACGAGTTAACGCGGGATCCAGCCATCGCCCTTCTCAACCATATTTGAGGGAAGTGAGCGACCACTCACCCGACGCTACCATAAGAAGACGTACTTTAGTGACAATGACGCTTTAGATATTTATCGGGAGGTAGAACTCAATGAACAAACAGACACATTACACACGGTTTTGCACAAATTCTAGTAAAATCCTGTTATTGAGGGGATTATACACAAGGGCTTTTATCATCCAAATAATCGGAAAGTTTATAATATGCTTTAGCACACAACTTCTGCTTTATAGTTTCTTTGAATTTGTCAACTGGAAGACCTTGATCTCAGGTCTATCGAACTGCTTGATGACCTAGGCTCTGATCACCGCCCCGCGTGCTAGGACTGCCTAACGATAACGTCACCCCTCCTTAGACCTTTGCCAACTGAAAAGGCTTTAAAAATACGCTAGTTTCAGCCTTAAAGGCCCCGAACTCTCCGCGTGCAATCGCGCTCGACTCTCTAGATAGCCCGGACAAAATAGATTTGTTAGTCAATTCTCTCACTGTTGCTAGGAACTCAGCCATCAGTGATAACGTAAAGATTGTTGCAAAACCACGCTTTCCTTAGCCGTAAGCAATCTTATCAAAATTAAGAACGCGGCTGTCCGGAGAGCCAAACTCTATCCCACGCCTGCCTTTAGTTTAGCTGCGAATTAGCTGCAACGTAAAGTTAGGCCTTGCCTCGCTGAATTCCGAGTCGTTCAGATGAACGACCTCATGGAGAATAACTCTCCGTCCTACTAAGCGTATTATAAAATGGCCCGAGCCTTACGTGTAGACGCTGCCTTTCACGTTCCTCCTCTCACTCATCCTGACGACACTACCGCCTTCGAAGACAAAGAAAAAGCTGAATGATTCGCTGAACGCATTGCCTCACAATACTCGCACAGCACTCAACCCGTGGATCCCTCCCAAATCCAAGCAGTGGAGGACGAAGTCCTCCCCAGGGACTCTCTCCCCATCACCGCTGACTCTGTCTCAGTATCTAATGATGAAATCTCTCTTCTCATTAGACGTCAAAAATTCAAAAAGGCGGATGGAATTTCCAACCTTGCACTTAAGCACCTGCCTCAACAGGTGCTTACCCTGCTAGCTATCATCTTCAATGCCTGATTCGACCTTAGCTATTTTCCAAAAGGCATTCCCAAGCCGGGTAAACCTCTGAATATCCCGGCTAATCACAGACCCATCAGCCTCCTCAAGGCCATGTCTAAACTTCTCAAGAGAGTCATACTCTCTCGAATGCGGAGCCATCTGTTTCCAACGGATGGCGATCCTCTCATTATTCCCCACCAGTTCGGTTTCCGCGCTAAGTACTCCTGCCCTCAGTAAGTCCATCGAATCGTCCATTCTATCCGCAGCGTAAGAAAACGGTCGCAGTTTTCTTTGACGTAGCCAACGCTTTGGATAAAGTCTGGCACAGCAGTCTTATTTATAAACTTTATAAAATAGGCTTATTGGATTGCCTAGTTAGCAAACTCGCATCCTATGTCAAAGATCAAACGTTTCATTTTAGACATGAAGGCACGCTTTCCTCGCCTCGTCCCATAAATGCTGGAGTCCCTCAAGGCTCAGTCCTAGTCCTGGTAGGCTCGGAGCGAGTCCCACATAAACTCAACAACGCGCGCGGGATATGCGTAAAAGCATTTTTTAGATTCTCCTGCCCTCCTGCTATTGGAGGGGATGAAAAAAAAACCCGAGCACAAACATCTATGACCGTAACACAAATGAATGCCCCTGCCGGGACTCGAACCTGGGACCTCCGGCGTATGAGGCAGATATACTAACCACTACGCAACTCGGCCGTCAAATGGTGATAAACTACAACTTTAGCTTTTAATACCTTTCAGAAGAAATCAATGTTATTCATAGCATTAAATCCATGCATTTTGGGATAAATAGAAAGGTGGACTGTGGTTTTAATCTACCTGAGCAAGAGGAAGTCAATGGTTACTTCTGCTTGTACGATTTCAAGAATTTAGATAATTATCATGCATCATGATAAGACGAGATATAAGACGAGAGATAAGACTCTCTTACAGTGTATAAATCAAAATACAACTTATAACTAGTTTCCAAAATCCAATAAATAAGACTAGACTATATATTGAACGGCAATCGACAATACTGTCTGAAAGCAGAAAGCTAAAATATACCTTTTTTTTTGACGAGTTGATGTTTAAATAGTATACATTTTTATATTGACTGTGATAACTAATGTAAAGGTCTAGGTTTAAGTATTTTAAATACAATATCAGATAAACACAATGCAGTTCACTTATAAAACCATATTATGAAATAAAAACAACATAGAAAATAGATAAACATATTACTTGTACATACATAACACCTCCAGATTTTGAAGTTGAACCAGTTAGGAAAACGATGTCAAATGGACAACTGCCTTTTGCTCGACATAAGAATTGTGGTTGTTGTGAATTACCCTATGCTGCGACTATACAGATATTTACAAAAAAGGCGTTAGATTTGATTAATTTTAAGAATAAAAAAAACTAAACTAGGGGTGAGCTACGCGCCTGGCTCGAGGCGTAAATTAGGGCGTCGCCGGCAAACGCGCGCGAGGCAGGAGCGGTGACGTGAGGACGAGCTAGCTGACACGCACAACAGGATCGGCAAGGACGTGCTGGCTAGCACGCAAGGTAGAAACGGTGAGGCGTGCAGACTGGCACGCAAGGCAGAAGTAGCGAAGGCGTGCTGGTTGTAACGTTGATAATTCCAAAGCTCGAGATCGACTGGCTTTCTTTGATAAGTGTGGAATTTTATAAGAAGATTCGTATTCTATCGAAGCTGTTACTTGAAGTTTGAACCCGTTGATATATCCATCTTGCCGGCCAGGGATGAGTTCTTACTTGTGGGGCCACTACAGTACTGTCGCCGTGTTTATTGTTAGGAATTCGTCAGAGTTGGTATTATCGCCGCCTTGATTCTCATATTCTGAAAAGGTATGCGTGATGTGCATATTTGTGAATCTTTGGTTTACTTTATGGTTACATAAAAAATTTACAACTTTACAGAGTCAAAAATATCAACAGATTATCTAGCTGTCAATTAAACTAAAGTTATAAATATTTATTTTACATAAAAAAACAATAAAATTCAAAAGGTTAATAAAAATAGTGATAAAGCTAAATAACAAATATAAAGGAAAATATCAAAGCTCTGAATATATACAGGACCGAGAACATAGTCATCATTTGTCAAAATAGAAGGAAAATCTGAAATATATTGATTTTTCGGTAGAGATAAAAAAATTTGATATTCTAGATATATCAAATTCAGGTTAAACTCGACAGTAAAGAAATTTACCGATCGAAATGCAGCGAGAGCTTATAAACGGCAGAGATGAAAATGTATATAGACTTGCTATCACTATTCGATATATAATATCACTGAATATAAGTTGTCCTGCTAATGCTACGAAATTCAAAGAGTAATCAGTTTACTCAATTTAATAAACTTATCTTCACCATATCGTACAAACTGAGGCTGCGAGCAGGGTACATTTAGCTACCTTGGAGATATATACTCCGAATTCGGTAAGAGAGAAAGACCATCGAATTCTTAAAATAAATCTCATGGGACTGTTTTTTTTAAACAATTTTTCCCCAGAATTAAATAACCAGCCTTCTCTAATTAAATATCTTTATATGAACTCAGTATCTACCACCCGATCAGTATTGTTTGAATGCGATGGAATTATAATTTATAGCATTGACGTACTATTCTACTATTCTAGATAACTGAAGGGCCTTTTAAATCCTTCTACCTTCACCTACAAAATAAACCACTACATTTCACCTGCCTACATTTAGACACCAAAACCTTGATAAAACTATGCGTCCGCATGTAGGTAAGAGACAATTTAATGAGAAAATTATTACTGCCTTGCTTTTATTCGTTCGTTAGTGGTTTTACAGAGGATTTAATGAGTGATCAATGACTTTACCTTCACATAAACAAATCCAGTTATAACATAATATCATAAAACCCTCTTCAGCGTTATATCAAATACGCATTAAGCGCCCCGGATACCGGTTACACCGACTAATATTAAACATGTGTAGGGTCCATAGGTTAGTTAACCTTTTCAATGCCATTACTGTAACTTGATTGAAACCTTTGAAACTAGCTTGGTATTTCAGATCTAATTTATAAGGGACTTAGATTCAATCTTGTCAGCTGCTACAAATATAAGTGACGGTGAGAGTTAGCGTGTATACATTTATCCTACTACATTTACATGTACATGGGTATTCTGGCAAACTGGTCATACTGAACGTTTCTGAAACTGAATCTCGAAGGTTAGTAGTTCAAACACATACAACTAAAACAAATACATCAAATAATACTAAACTAAAAGCAATAAGTTTCTTGTTGAGTAGAAAACATAATAAAAATGAGTTGTAATTTAAATATAAGGCTATGTTAAATAGTTTTTTTACATTCAATTTTGTTATTATTTTTTCGGCCGAGTAACTTAAGTGGTAATAGCCCTGCCTCATACGCTGGAACTCGGGTTCGAGTTCGGGTTCGAGGCCTAGAGTGCGATGGACATATTGGTTCTTGGGTCATCGTCATAGTTATTGATATTTATACATCTATATTTATTCTGGATACTCCTCCAGTTCGCAGTATGATCAACACAAGGTCTGCATACTTTAGGGCCATACAGTTGGTGTATTGCTTTAAGCAATTATTTATTTATTAATATTAAATATATATGTTTAGGTGTAAATGATTTGAACTCAAGGACGTCCCTATTCAAAACTTGTACCCTGTGCGTTTGACTATGTTCGACTATGAGCGGCAATCAACGCAATTCTGGGGCGCAGATTTAGTGAATATATCGGCAAAAACATTACGGAACAAAAGAATGTGATGAAAAAATATATTGACTAGTTTGTTTAACTTGTACCCTGGCATCACGTACCTGATCAATATGAAATGACGATACACGTTGTCAGTGGTCCAGAAAGGGACATACTCAGGATAACTTCTTTTCATCTCGGAAAAAGTATAAAAATTAGTGATGAAGAAGTGTGTTCTTTGTCTATTGTTTGGTAGTAAGTAGAGAAGTTTGAAACTGTATATCAGTTTTTACTGACGTTTATGAGGGCAAGCTGGGAAATTTTCGGTATGACTATGTAAGGCTGTAGTTTCGGGTGGCAAGATAAAGAGGATGGTTGACCAGACAGTATATTGCAGGTTTCCCCAAAAATAAAATGAAAATGGTATTTTAGATAATTTCATTGCATTAAGCTAACGCAGGTATAAATATTTTGTACATATTTTCTATGAAACTTTTAAAGGGAGTTTCTGTTAGTACGTATATACTCGTTAAGGAGAAAAATGCTTTTGACTGTTATTTTTTTTAAAAAGAAATGTATGTACTTGTACTAATGTACTTTACCCTTACATCGCAAGCCAAAGCTTAATTAATATGATATCTAAATAATTTAGTGCAGTTTTCGAGCTTTAGCCATTCTTTCCGAATATACGCTCAGCTTTTGCCTTGTACAAATGGTCAAAAAGACTAAAGGTCTTAGGAACTTAAAATTACCAAATTTTTTAAAAATGTCCGAATATTTTATTAAATATCACTCAAATCTAAAGGCAAAGTCTAAACTTCTTATGTCATAAATGGCAGTTGATTCTTTTTGGTATATGGAACATTATTATTTTTTTTGTTCTCATTAGAGGAACCGGCACCATGGCAACAACTCAACTAGCTACAAAAAAGTTCATTCCTACAGCAAGTGATGACTTGCTCTAGAATCTTTAGTTTTTGCAGTGTTGTGAATTATGAAAAGAACTAATTTGTGTACAAATAGGTATTATAAAGGCATGTATTATAAAATATTAAAGTTTATATTATATTTTATTGTCATATCAAGTAAGTGTTTAATTCTTGTATATACAATAGTTGAAAAAACAAATAAAAGTTTTTTAGCAATGTTTACTAATAAAGCGTATAGAAATTTGTTCATGTGAACCAACATATAATTTTCAGTTTAGAACTCATTGCTAAATGTTAAAAAAAAACAATAGAAATATTGCTAAATGTTCAAAAATAAAATTTCGATAACTTCTGATGCTATTAATTATCACAAAAGTTTTGAAACACAGAAACTGTTTCAGAACTTTCATTTCAATAATAAACTTTATTTTCCCTGACAAAGCAAACACCATAACCTTTAATTAACGGCAGGTTTTAAACCATAGCAAAGCATTTTATATTTTAGCTTTAAAAATAGTTTTGTTAAAAACATTTAAAAATAGTTTTGTTAAAAACTGTTTTTATTCGTTTCAGCTACATATTGGTACGTATATTTTTGCATAATTTATTTTCGAAGCATTAAACAATCTGTTGTACTCGTTAATTAAAATCGTAAAAAATTGCTGATGGTCTAGAATTAAGTAATTATAACTAACACATTTCCAAAATGAAACTGAAATTTTAAAAGCCTTTAATATTTTTTTGTTATCTATCCAGATGATATTTTTTTAGTGTTGCCATTAGTGTAGATAATTATATTTATTTTGCTGTCCACCACGAATAATTTTTTACTATTTAATTATTTTTAAATTATAAATATTTTTTTTCATTTCTCCGATTCTATTCATGTTTTATTTCTCATCAGTATTGTTAAAATATTATCTCCCTATTGTAAATAATAGGTCTTTACCTATGAAACTGCCGTTTTGCCGTACTGGCCATTTCAAATAAAAAATTTTTTTTTTTTACTAATAATTCTAATTTCATATTAATTTTATTTGACAAGCATGGAATTCTTTTTCTAAAATCGTCATTTGTTTAATAGTTAGTGTTTTGTTTTCAACGCATTCGAACATTTTTCGTCATGATGGATAAGTTAAAAATTCGAGTAATTATGGAGTATGAGTACCGTCGTGGCAGCAAAGCGGCACAAGCGGCACGCAACATCAACGACGTTTACGGAGCGAACACTACAAACGAACGCACCACCCGTTATTGGTTTACCCGCTTCCGTTCTGGAAATTTTGACCTGAAAAATGAACCCCGTGGTCGTCCGAAAACTTTGGTCGACAATGACGAATTAAAGGCAATTGTGGAAGCTGATGAAACTCAATCCACGGCTGAATTAGCAGCAGCTTTCGACGTTAGCATCAAAACAATATTGGTCCATTTGCGTCAAATTGGCAAGGTAAAAAAGCTTGACAAATGGGTACCCCACGAACTCAATGACCGCCAGCGCGAAGTACGCGTGGAGACGTGCCTTGCACTGCTCAGCAGGCATACAAATGAAGGAATTCTGAACCGCATTGTTACTTGTGACGAGAAATGGATCCTGTTTGACAATCGTAAGCGCTCAGCAAGTTGGTTGGACCCTGGTTCAGCACCCAAACAATGCCCTAAACGAAAACTTACCCCTAGAAAAGTGATTGTCACTGTTTGGTGGTCTAACGCGGGTGTAATTCATCACAGCTTCTTGCCAAACGGGACAAGCATTACTGCAGATGTGTACTGTGAAGAACTGAACACAATGATGGAGAAGCTCGCACGTCTCCAACCAGCTTTGGTCAATCGTTCGGCTCCACTTCTCCTGCACGACAACGCGCGACCTCATACTGCACAGCAGACGGTCTCCAAGCTACAAGAGTTGGGGTTGGAAGTTCTCCGTCATCCGCCGTACTCACCAGACCTTGCGCCTACAGACTTCTACTTTTTGCAGAATTTGGATAACTTCTTGGCGGGAAAAAAATTCAATACCCGAGAGGCAGTACAAAATGCCTTTGAAGAATTTGTTGCCTCCCGTCCAGCTGATTTCTTCAAGAAAGGCATCAATAAGCTACCAATGCGTTGGCAAAGATGCATTGACTGCATGGGTGATTATTTTGATTAATAGAAATAAAAAATATATAAAAAAATTACGCTTCATTTATTTCGTGAAAAACGGCAATTTCATAGGTAAAGACCTAATATCTCTCTATAAATGCGCATTGTAAACAATTCACTTTCAATTAAAATATGCAGATTAGGCACAATATTCGATACGATTGTGCTTGTAATAACTGTCTGAGTTGATAATGGCTGACTTCATGTGGATACCAGTCTTTCAGACAGTAACCATAATACCTAGCGACTTTGAACTTCGAATCTAAGACAGGAGTAGTATATGAGACTGAATCACAAACTAGAGGATTGGGATGGGTTTCGGAGCGTTTGAAGAACACTTCAGAGAGTGTTTTGAGGTGTTGTTGTACTGTAGGCAGTTCAAGATCTCTATGCAAGTCCGCGTTACGCACGTACCACGGTGCGTTTGTGGCCCTGCGGCAAAAGAGGTTTTGAACTACCTGCAGTTTGTGCAGGAGGGAGGGTTTGGCGTGGGCAAAGATTGGCGAGGCATACGTCATGACGGGTCTAACGCAGACCTTGTAAAGTGTACGTTTGTTTCTGAAAGACATTTTACTTTTTCTACCTAACATGATATTTAGGCGGCCTAAGTAGTGACGAGCGAGTTTCGAAACTCTTTCGACGTGTGGCTTGAAAGAAAGCGTCGGATCTAATGTGACGCCTAAGTATTTAGTACTGCGCTTCCAGGGGATGGGAATGCCTAGCATTCGAACGTGGGGATCGCCATCGGGACGACGGCGTTTGTGGTCGAAGCGCATCGCAGAACTCTTTTCAGGGTTCACATCGATGCGCCATTTTTGAAACCATACACCAAGGGCGTTTGCGGCCTTTTGGAGTCTGGTTACAAGGTGCCGAACACTGTGGCCTTTGGTATAGAGTGCGGTGTCGTCGGCAAAGAGGGCGAGCTCGATGCCTTTCGGCGGGATGGGAATGTCGTTGGCGTACACGGTGTACAGCAGAGGGGCGAGGACTGAGCCTTGAGGGACTCCAGCCTTTATGGGACGAGGCGCAGAAAGCGTGCCTTCGTGTTTAAATCGAAACTTACGGTCTTTGAGAAACGACGCTATTAACCTGACTAGGCGATCCGGTAAGCCTATCTTGTAGAGTTTATAAACGAGACCGCTGTGCCAGACTTTATCGAAAGCCTTGGCTACGTCAAAGAAAACCGCGACTGTTTTATAACGACGCGGATAGAAACCGTCAAGTATATACTCAACGATTCGATGGACTTGCTGAGGGCAGGAGTGTTTCGCGCGAAAGCCGAACTGATGGGGAATAATGAGAGGATCGCCATCCGTTGGAAACAGATGGTTCCGCATTCGAGAGAGTATGACTCTCTCGAGAAGTTTAGACATTGCTTTGAGGAGGCTGATGGGTCTGTCTGGAGGAGGAACGTGAGAGGCGGTGTCTACGCGTAAGGCTCGGGCCATGCTATAGTACGCTTGGTGGGACGGGGAGATATTCGCCATGAGATCGTTCATCTGAGCGTCTCGGAGTTCCGCGAGGCAAGACCTAACTTTACGTTGAAGCTGATTCGCAGCTGTTCTATAGGCGGGCGTGGGATATTTCTTGGCTCTCCGGAGAGCCGCGTTCTTAGCTTTAATAAGATTGCTAACGGCTAAGGGAAGCGTGGGTTTGCCTTGCTTAGCAACCTTTTCGTTGTCACTGATGGCTGAGTTGATAGCATCAGTGAGAAAATTTACTAATGAATCAATTTTATCCGGGCTATCTAATTGTTCGGGAGAGATCGCGAGTGGAGAGTTCGGAGCCTCTAAGGCTGAAACTAACGTTTTTTTAAAGCCTTTCCAGTTGGTAAAGGTCTTAGGAGATGAGACGTTATCGTTCGGCGGTCCTAGCACGAGGGAGACGGGGCGATGGTCGGAGCCTAGGTCATCGAGCGGTTCAATAGACCTTAGATCAAGATTGATTCGCTTGATAATTGCAAAGTCGAGGATGTCAGGAGAGTAGGTCGGGTTGTTGGGATAGTGAGTGGGAGTGATGGGGGATATGACGTCTAAGTCAAGGGAGTTAGTAATGTCGAGGAGAGCGATACCGCTGGTGTTAGTCGATAGGCACGTCCAGTCAGTATGTTTGGAGTTAAAGGCTCCGAACATAATGACTGAATGGCCGAGGGCGAGAATGGCCTCAAAGTCGCTGCAGATTGGTTTGGTACCACTAGGTATGTAGATTGAAGCTATGATGATGGTCGGATGACCAGTCATAGCCAACCTACACACAGTGGCTTCCATGTTGAGGTGAGGAGGGGTAGGGAGAGGACAGCAATGGAAACCTCTTTTGTAATATATAGCGGTGCCGCCGAAACCGTCGGAGTTGGGCCTATCGTTACGAATAAACGCGTACTTAGGTATAGCGAATCCCCTGGAGCGGTTTGGAGTAAGCCATGTCTCCTGGAGAAGGAATAAGTCAGGTTCTTTGTTCTGAAGGAACAGTTTAATCTCGGGAAGGTTGGTTTTAAGGCTACGAGCGTTAAAAGATACTAGGGATAAGCCCTTGGGTTTGATACGACTGGACGCGGGATTCGCGGGTCTAGACATTATAATTTACTTATTTACGATTTTATACAAAAAAAAAAAAAATAAATAAATAAATTTACAACGAACTTAGGAGCGAGTGATGCTCGGCTAACGCGAATAAACGCTCTTGAGGAGAGCGGGCTGCTCGCAGTTTGCGTGCGAGTACGGAAATTTCGTTAATATCGACGTTTTGGATAACGTCGAATACGGTCTTCATATCCTCAGCCAACTACGACTGAGGCAAGGATAACGGAGCGGGACGCGGCCCTACGGAAGCTACGGGAGCTGGGATGGGTCGGGAAGGTGCAGGCGGGACAGCCGGACGCTGCCTCCAAGACAGAGCCGGAGTAGGCGTCGGCTGAACGGGCTTTGCTTTCGGGGGACCCCGGTTGCGCAGCGGCGGGAAGTTAGCGGGCGTGAGCGGCGCCGCCGGTTTAGGCGCGACCCTCTTGACGGTGGAGCGCGGAGCGCGCGGGCAGCCCCTGTAGTTTGCTGTGTGGCCGGACTAGCCGCACAGCACACAGGCAGGGGGGGAAGTGAATTTGGGATTGCGAGTGCACTCCTTAGTGATATGAGGATCCAGGCACTTAACGCACCTGCGTGGCCATATAGCTGGCAGCGGTGGCACTGCCCAGGGTGACCACGGGGATTGGGACGCTCGACGGAGATGTTCGAGAGTCCGCAAATTGTGCGAGCCTCTCTGAAAATCTCCTTCGAGTTGGGAGTGTTGGTAAGGATTACCAGAGCTAAGGGAAAACGCCTACCGCGGTTGGAGTGCATCTTATGCACTGCTTCGGCCGGGAAACCCTGGGACTTAAGGTCCTCGAGGATTTCTTCATTCGCGAGCTCGAACGGGACGCCCCGTAGTACTGCGCGGATCTTACGCTCCTCCGGGAGGGCGTAGGTGTGATACGCGATTTGTTTTAAGGAAAGTAACCTGGTGAACGCGCGGAAGTCGTCGACGGTCGCGACTTGAATTTTAATTGTATCGCCAGCGTTGGCGGCTTTTAAGTAATAAATTTTGTGCTCTTTGCACAAGTTAGAAACCGCGGTCCAGCGCGCTTTTTCCCGCAGGAAGACGGGCGGAGGGAGCTGAGGTTTCGGCGGGACGGGAGCACAGCGCGTCGCTGGCTTCGATGGGACCGACGGAGACGCGGTCACTTCGAGTGACATGAGCGGCGCGGGGGCGGGTGTAGAAGACACCGGGGTTTGCTCGGGTGTTGAAGACACCGCGGCTTTTTTCGAACGCTTCTTAGAGCGTTTGGTAACTTATTGGAAGGCGGGCTCAGGAGAGCCGGTTAAGGTGGCGGCGACCGACGAAGCTTCGGACGCGGCGGAGTCTGAATCGCTCCCGGGAGCGGTACGCTTCCTAAGAGATGATCGCGAGGATGAGACCGACGCGCAGTCCATATCGGATGGAACGGGAGACGCGGGAGAGCTATACACCTGAGGGGTCTGGACGTTGGAGGCCTGAGAGGCTGGGGTTGGGGCCGGAGGGGCCGGGGACGCGATTGATGCCTGCAAGGCCTGCGTTAGTATGTCTTTCGGGATGGAGACACCTGCCGCAGCAAGCGCCTGGGTGAACGCGTTCGCGAAGTTAATAACGCTTAGCGAATCCATTAGGGAGGGTTGGGACAGTTATAAGTATAAAGTAAGTATGTCACAGGTTGCCTAGTTCCTAAAAATCTAGCGAACCCTAGCGGCTAACCTCCCTACCAGCGGTAGGGAGGCTGGGGAGAATAACTTAAAACTAACCGTAGTACGCCGAAGGCCGCTACCTAGAAACCTAAAAAAGGGTACGCAGGTAAAGAGTTGACCGCGTTAGGGTCAACCTTTACCGACAGAAAGGACAAATACACACGAAAACACACAGATATGATAAAAATAAATATGAAAATAGTAGAAAATAAATGAAATAGAGAAGAGAAATAAAATAAAAATAATAAAAGGACTGGTAATGTACAAATTCGTTGTCACCGCTACCTGGAAACCTAAAAAGGGTACGCAGGTAAAGAGTTGACCGCGTTAGGGTCAACCTTTACCGACAGAAACGACAAATACACACGAAAACACACAGATATGATAAAAATATATATGAAAAAAGGAGAAAAATAAATAAAATAGAGAAGAGAAATAAAATAAAAATAGAAGGACTGGTTCAGTACAAATTCGTTGTCACCGTTAAGTATCCTTTGCACTGAGACCAGACTACTTACGCTGGGCACAACACTGCACTCAGCACAAGCACAACACAACTTAGCACAGCACTTTGAAGACTAAGGGGCTTAGTCGCAAAGAAAAATCGCACTTCGATAGCACTCAGAGGGAATAGAAAAACCTTGAAAACCGTAGCACGGAACCAACACGCTAAACTGTGACGTCAGTAGACTGAGTGCCACGGAATATCGGGAAGGGACCGATCAACGGAGAACGGGGTCTTGCACGTCCGCACCGCGTGCGGAGCGAGAATGCGTTTGGTTTTTAGGTCCATTAAAGGGATTCCTTATGAACTTCTTATCGTAATTTTGGTTGTATATTGAACTAAACTTAGGTATAAAGAGATAATATAAGAATTCAAATAAAATTATTAAGCATAGTTTAAGCATAGTGTGATATGTAGCCTTGAGTTTTGACCCTTGCCCGTCGCAGGCTGGCCACTTCTGTGGAACGCAGGAATGTATGTAAACTTCGTAGTACCCTGCCGCAGCACTCGCAGCGTTGGGTGTAATATGTACAACCGAGTCTATCGTGAGTTAGTCATTCTGTGTTTGCGATTGCACAGAGTCGCGTGGTTCGCGATCATCACCCGCCAGTTCCGGGATCACAAACTCAAACATAAATCAACTAAAAAGAGGTAATTACCAACTCCTTCAACGATACCATAGTAAATAACCTCGACCCTTTGTCCAAAATACCTTATTTACAAAAACAGAAACCTTAATAAGTTCCCTCACGGGAACTGTAGCCTCAAGTAACGAACTGCCTTCAATGTTGCAGGAACAGAGTGTCACAAACACTTCACCGCTTACCTGTCTATGAAAATGTTCTCGTGTTTCTTATCTTCTTGTATATAAGCGTAATTTTAGTGAAAATACATTAATTTCGGCACTACCAATGAAAATAGGGTATGTGGAAATAGAACTCACAGGAAAATCTTACAAAGTGTAAAAACTCGTTGTTTTAAATAAAATATTTTGAATATTAATATAATATCTTTAAATTTTATCATAGCAGGCAAATGAACACGTAATCCATTTGATGTTCTTAAAAAATAATTTTGTTTTTCTTTTCTCCGTCAATTATGATGGTGGTTTAAATAAGGAAGAAAGGAAACTGATAGTCCAAATAATTATTTAACAATAGTAAATTTCGGAAAAAACAAATAATTTCTTGTAATATAGACACATCCTCTAAATCTCTATCGCGAAGGATCCGTAACTTGAAAAGTACTGAACTTGCAGCGTCATTATTTTTTGCGTAGGAAAGATTACTTTCTAAAAGCATTTAATAATATAAGATTAATAATAAGGATGTAAGTATATTTTAATACTCATATGTTTTAATTGCCAAAAACTCTTTCCTCGGTTACCATCCACTACATCTTTACCTACTGGCCTACACTTAGGCCAGTTCATATGATTGAAATAGATAAAAATATGTTTGACAATTATTGTAAATTAAACAGACTTGAATTGAAGTCGTTCAAATGATTTGTATGTACATTTTCAATCAGGGAATTCTTCAGTGCCTCATGAAAATTAGCTTTAGGCTGAATAACATTAAACTTACTAAGTTTCCCAAAAAAATAAAATAAAATAAAATTCTCTAACAAACTTACTCGAGCGGCGTGTGCACTGTCATGGACTTTGCTAAGCACGAAGATCGAATATTACTGGAGCGATCTAAGTTACGGTCACGGTCTGTAACTGTTTGTAACACTTAATCGCCTGATGAGTGAATTTAGGTAATATAGTCCGATTGCACTGAATTGATCATGGAAAAAAGTGGTGAAGTTTAAAGAATTGTTGGAGGCAAACAAGTAACGGGTGGGGCAAAACAAGTGATGAAACTATACGGGATTCCTTACAATAAATTCTAAGAATAAACTTTTAGAAGTTCTAGCAGAAGTGTCTGGAAGAAGTCACTATTGATTGAGAAGTCACTATTGATGCTTATGTTCAACAATTCATAACAATTTTATTATACAAAACCACTAAACATTTTGAATCTTAACTACGACTATTCACGATATACTGTCATTGTTCTTGAGTACCAGGTATTAGCTATAAGTTTCCATACTGTGGTCATAACTTGGCACCATAGATTCCTCTCTCTGTCTCCGGGATCGATAAGTACAGCTTAGTCCACAGTTAACACGAGTAATTAAAAGTTAGACAATTTTGTTTGAGTAAATTTTTGGGAGCTTTGCATTGTTTTGGAATATAAATGTTGTGACTGTGATTTAAGTAACAAAACATAGATTTTAGGTTTACTTGGATAATCGATTATTAAGGAACCGGGTCTTTTCAGTATTTTACGTGGCATGTTTAGACGTTTAAAAGAGATTTATTGTTAAGCAGTTATGTAAATACTGCAGTATATGCAGTTTTCTCCACCTGTCAAACTATACCGTTAAGTAAACAAACTAATACTGATGTGCCCGGAGAGTTCATCAACATCTTACAGTTTGGTACGGCCACCAGACTAACCAGGTCAAATGGAGACATCGGCTTTCTGATATGTACAGGTTGAAGTATCGGGTAAGACACGGTGGACTGACGTCTCCTCCACTTTTCAGCCTATATATTAACGAGCTAAAAATTGGGCTCTACAACGCCCTTATTGGCTGTGCAATTGATGGACACTGTGTCAATAGCATCAGCTACGCAGATGATATGTTGTTGCAGAGTCCTTCGACCGCTGCGCTCCGAAGGATGATGAATTTGAGGAGTACTCGAAGTCTCAATGCCTTTTGTATAATAGTAATAAAAGTGAACTGCTAGTATTTCAAGCGAGAAAATGCAGGGTGACCACCTTGCTCCCTGTAATTTAAAATGGAGAGGAGCTGGTGAGAGTGTCGTCCTTCAAGTATTTTGGTCATGTGGTAACTGAACATTTGAGGGATCATGCTGACATAAAGAGGGAAGGAAAGCGATGGCTGTCCGTTGCAATATGTTGGCTCGCAGATTTGCCTATTGTCGCGCTGAGGTAAAACTAACACTGTTTAAAGCATACTGCCGAACGCTATATACTTACAATCTGTGAATCAGCTACACGCAGAGGTCTTTCAGTACTCTCCGAGTACAATACAGTAACAGTCTGATAATGCTGTTGAGGCTTCCACGCTACTCCAGTGCGTCGGGGATATTTGCGGATGCACGCACTGAAAGCTTTCATACTGTTATCCGCAAGCGCGTTGCGTCGTTTTTGAGCAGAGTGCGTGCGAGTGCCAATAGCATCCTCAGAAACATTAGCGAGAAGCCCGAATGTCCAATATTGCTACACCGGGTGCACGCTCAAGTAAACTTCAATAGTCAAACGAGTTGAGCACGGGTGCTACTAGAGTGCGCTATACGAAATAATTCAAGTTAAGCTTAATATTAAATAATTTATATGAGCTTTATCAATCCAATATGAGTTACCAATGCGCCAAAATACTTTACGAAGGAGAGAGTTTATGAATACGCGAATGTTACAAGTAAATTATTTATTGTCATGTGGCGAAAGGATTTTATTTATTTATTTGAAAAAGACATGCCAACAACATATATACAAAAAAATCATAATAACATTTAAGAAAACTTATTTCTAGTATATAATGTCAATTATAGGCACATACAGCGTTCCTAAGTCATACGCTCATACTACAAAAATGGATTTGACTTAAATAATAAAATGAAAATTACAATTAAATTTTTACAAATAATGAAATTAAAAATTAGTAAAATTAAAACATTTCAGGGATATAATGTCAAGAATCATAACACAAATTTGGTAATCATAAAAAAAACATAAAAGGTTTGGGAAAAGTGTCTAGGTGCAAATGGAAGAGATTTCCATTATTAAAAACATATATAAAGAAATTAAAAAATAAAACATATGAAAAGTCAAAAAATTAAAATAGAACATTAAACATTAAACCATGTCATGATAATTATTCTGTAACAGTTTAATATAATGTCATGGCACAATATGATACTTATGAAAAAAAAAACAACGCAATTAATCAATTCCATAAAATAAAATTAAAAAATTTGGAAAATAAAAACACAATTACTTACTAAAAAAAATAGAGATGAACCAACGATTAATTTGCTTTCATTTTAAAATTTTAATTAGAAAATTAGAAAGGATGAGTGGAACTGCCCTGAATGCGTTGATAAAAAGCATAAACAGGGTAATGTTTTATAATATTATAATGTTTAATACATTAACACTCCAGTTCGAAAAATAAATACAACTGAACTACACTCGCTGGAGCCCAATACCTCCAAGGTCGCCAAACAAAAAACAGACGAAAATGTTACCTAACGCGGAAAACCGAAAGCTCGAGGTAGCTCACCGCCTAGTGCGTCTACAACTGAAGATAAGACCGACGTTGAACGTATGCAGGACTTTCTGTTGAACGATCTAAAACTACACTTAAGTGACATATTTCAAATGGAAATGATCAGCATTAGAGAAGCAATTACCTCACTGACAGATACCCTACGAGTACAGAGCACACGCATCCAACAACTGGAAATCAAAGTCTCAGAATTAGAAAAAAATACCTCCACCGAATACATCAGCACTCGAGGAAACTGTAGAGAAACTTAAAATAGGCGAGCAGGAGCAAACCTTCTTGACTAACGACGTAGAGATATAGAGATGTCCGGAAGTAGACAACGAGATCACTACGCACATCGTCATGACGATTGCAAATAAAATAGGGGTTACCCTCGATGAGAGGGATGTTGTCAGCGCGGCGAGAATGGGACCGTAGCTCATAGAAGAAAAGGACAAAGCTGCACGTCGGGCGCGATCACTAGTCGTCCGGCTCACACGGCGGGAAGCACACGATGAATATCTGCGCGCCGCTCGCGTACGTCGCAATCTCAATACTGATGGCCTTTACATCAATGAACGCCTCACAAGAAACAATAAATTCCTTTTCCAAACAGCTCGTACTTTAGCTCGCGAACTTAAATATAAATACGTTTGGACGCGCAAAGGCAAGGTGTATGTTCGCCAATAACAAGGAAAATTACGTCACAGACTGTGTCTGGAAAAAGATCTGATGAAGGTTTTTGGAAGACTGTAATATTTGATCTCATTTGCTGTATGCATAAAACAATCATTCCACACACACTACACACACATAAACTTTCACTACTACTTACACATGCACACAACAATCACACTTTAAATTATTTTTAAACTTACATAGGTAATTGTAATAATAATAATTTATGGCCAGTAACTATAAAAATGTTTGAAACTGGGGTTACTAAACGCTAAGTCACTTAATACAGGTTTGGACGAACTATTGGCAATACATCAGCCGGATATCCTTGCTGTCCACGAGACTTGGATTAGAGAACAGGATGAAGCCCTGGCCCCGTCTATATCTAACTACAGGTTTGTACATAGAGCACGATCTAAGAATGGGATAGGTGGGGGAGTAAGATTTTATATACGGCATGGAATCACGGCCCGAGTCAAACGACACTCACCATATATATTGGAACAATTATGGATTGAAGAGTCTCGGTCTGCGTGCGTTCTCGAGCGCACGTCGATCGCAGACGCCTTCCCGCTCTTTTAGCCCCCGCGCTAATTGAGCACCCAAATTTCATAGTTGTTTACCGTATTAAGTTTCTAACGCCGTTTTCACGGCGGACAGTGGCTCGTTAACCGTACTAATAAGTTTCTAACGCCGTTTTCACGGCGATCAGTGGCTTGTTAACCGTACTTCGTGGAACGTGAGCTTCGTCGACGGGAATTCGTTGTTCCAGGACTTCAAGTGCCGTGTTCGAGTAAGTTATCCGCGTCGTCCTCAACCGCCCTACTGCGTGTAGGGTGGTTTTTAGGAAGTTAGTCATCGTTGCTAGGATCATAGTATATATATTTATATATTGTCGTCCCTCCCCAACCCCTCCGCAATGGCTTCCCTAAGCCCTGAGGAGCTTCTGAATAAGCTGACCGCTGATTACGACGCCCAAGGCACTTACTGCCCCCCTCATATGATTCGCACACTGCAACCATTTCTCCCTCTAATCATGGCACTGTTCACATCGGCCCCTCAGGCCACCCCATTCCCCCAGACCCCTCAGGTCTTAGGCCCTCCCGCGTCCCCTTCCTCCAGTGACATGGAGTGCGAAGAAGACCCCCCTCCGCGCCGCAAGTGCGCACCCGCGACCGAGTCATCCTCGGATGCCACCCCAACTGGCCCTGATGAGCCTCCCTCTTTCACCCTTGTTAAGAAGCGCTCTAAGAAGCGCTCGAAACAAGACCCGGCGCCCTCGGTGCCCGTCCCCGTGCCCCGGTGTCTTCAACACCCGCTCCGGCCCCAACTTCTGTCAAGGCCAAGGTCCCACCACCCGTTTTCCTTCGGGAAAAGGGTAAATGGACTGAGGTCTCGACATTGTGCAATGAGCACAAAATCCATTACATCCGAGCAGCCAACTCGGGTGAATCTATTAAAATCTTAGTCTCGTCGATAGACGATTTCCGAGCTTTGACTAAGCTCCTCACCGATAAGCAATATGCTTATCACACTTATGCTCTGTCAGAAGAGCGTAAGATCAGAGCGGTACTCAGGGGAGTCCCGTTCGAATTATCGAACGAGGCTATCCTGGAGAATCTGCAGTCCCAAGGCTTCCCGGCACTCGCGGTGCATAAAATGCACAGCAAGTACGGGAGGCAACACCCTCTCGCTTTGGTGGTTCTCGCCAACGTCCCCAAGTCCAGGGAGATCCTCAAAGAGGTTAGCACTATATGCGGCCTCTCTGGGATCTCGATCGAGGCGCCTCATCGCTGCGGTCATCCCGGCCAGTGCCATCGGTGCCAGTTGTACGGGCACGCGGCGGCCAACTGCCGCGCACCGCCCAGGTGCGTCAAGTGCCTGGTCCCGCACTTCACTAAGGAGTGCAATCGCACTCCTGAAACTCCCTCTCCTCCCGATTGCGTGCTTTGTGGCCAGTCCGGCCACACCGCAAATTACAAGGGCTGCCCTCGTGCACCCCGTTGTATGCGCTCCAATTTCAAAAGGGCGGCGCCCAAACAGGCCCCGCGCCTTTCTCAAGAAAACTTTCCGCCGCTGCGTAGCCGGGTTCCTCCGGCTTCTAAGCCTACACAGCCCAGGCCTGCCCTAGAAAACTGGAGGCAGCGCCCCACATCGAATCCCATCCCGGCTCCTCGCCCATACAAACCCACTCCTCAATCCTCCGTAGCAGACGATATGCGTATCGTCTGCGACGCTATAAAAAATGTCGATGTTAGTAAAATCGCAGTTTTAGCCCGTAAACTTAGGGCTTCACGTACTCCGACAGAGCGTTTGCTAGCTCTGGCGGAGCATAGTTCCCTTCTCAATTCATTGTAGGTTCATTTAAATGAATTGATCCCTAAATCATGCTTCGGCCGACCTCTGCCCAGCCCCGGCTTCACCGGAGGCTGCCCAGAACGGCCACCAACTCATGTCCCTTTGAGCACCTTCAGTGCAACTTTCACTACAGGCGGAAGACCCGCTAGCGGGTCCCTCCCGCGAGGGTGCCTCGGCAGCAAAAAAAAAAAAAAAAAATGGATTGAAGTTCAACTACCAGGCGGTACTGCAACGTTTGCTTGTGCCGTATTTAATAAAAGAGGTTATTGCACAAACAAACTTGCCGACATTTATGACTGGCAACTTATAAGTCTGTCATTATTTTATTTTATTTGTAAAATGTAAAATAGATAGAATATGGAAGATTGTTCCATGGCATTCTATTGCGGGCTTCGTCCCCAAAATAGTCTAAGAATTATTCTTTTATGTTATTATAAAATAGATTCATCATAAATAAAACATTATTTCAGCTATATACGCCGCTGAGTATGGCGGAAAGAAAATTTTAGAAGGCAAGAGCCATCTGAATACCAAGAGTAAAGGAAAGACTCTAGAAGGTGATTCATCCAACGGGCGAGGAAGGAATTTCCCAAACTTTAACCGGCGTCAGTAAGACAGCTTGGGACATTATTGATGCCGATTAATCAAGACAATATTATATTAAGCTGAATAAGAAGGTTATTACAGATTCGTATCCTCTACCTATCATCGAAGATATGATAACACAGCTGAATGGGGCGAAATTCAACGCTGATTTAGATTTAAACTCTGCCTATTGGCAATTATCGATAGCGGAGAAAGATAAACACAAAATAGCATTCATCACACCGTCTGAATTATACGAGTTTAACGTATTACCATTTGGATTTAGATCGTGTAGGACAATTAGTTTTGTTACATTGTCCAAAAAGAATATCAGGTAAAAGTCGAAAACTTAGTCGACCATATAAAGGTTTATTTCGAGTATTACGATATATAGGATGTGACAATTATCTTGTAAAAAAAATACAAAATAACCAAGAATTAATTGTACATGTGAATAGATTAAAACCATATAATATTCGATAAAATAAAACTAATGATAAAATTATGTCTATATTTATATATATAAAATAAAGTTTTTGTAAATACATTTATTTCCTGAAATATTATAATATTATTATAATTTCTTTATTCTTAGAATTAATAGAGTAAAAGTACACATTTAGGTGTACAAGTATGTATATCGTTCATTTGTAGATATGCAACGGTTAGAATTTCGTTGGGGTTTTAGAATAATATAAAAAACTAATATTTTTTTTCTTAAATTCTATGTACACTTCGCAACGCAATGTTCCGAGATGATATATCCTGCAAAGCCAATCAAAACAGCATCACCAAAAAGGAGATGCAATGGATGGACGATGCAGATAAAAGAAAATCAATAAGGAAAAGGTTTTTATATATTGAGATAAGAGGGTCTATATATATATATATATATATATATAATCTAATGATTTAATAAATTAATTTTAGATACCCGGAGAGAAACCTCTAAGGGGCGGCAGGTACACGCGACACGTATTTATCGCGTTACATTTTATTTACGAATCATAGATATACGTGTGGTGCCAATGCTCTAAAGAAGTCAATTTTCAAAGACTAAAATAACACTATTGATAATGTGCACGTTAAATTTGAGCCACGCCTAATAATCTCCATAAGAGAGAAGGTGATAGCCGATCTAGCTATGCGGCCAAAGTTTACGAGTATATATAATATTGTGATATTGCTGTCTGTGGGTCAACACGCGGATGTAGAATAGGATCCTCAGTGGGGTTAAATAGTAAAAGCGTTGTGATGGAATAGGTAATGTATTTTAAACGTTATTGGTATAGAATTTTGTCAGGTGTATTCCGGTGCATTTTGAAAAAGTTCTCTGCATTGCGTTGTGAAATATAAATTCGTTAATTTATAGGTATCATTCTGGGTTCAATAAAATACTTTGGATCCAATTTTATGATCTATTCATAGGAAGGTTTGTCCGGTAATAGTTAGGCAGGTAAAATCTTAAAATTTAGGTAGGTAATGTTCAAACTTTCGAAAGTTACAAACTTTCAAATAAACTTTTAATTATTCAGAAAAGTTTAAAGTTAATATGACAGTTCATGTCAAACGTGTTTGTTTTGCCAACTGAATGATAATGTTTGATAATATAATTTGATTAATTTAGTATTAATTTTAATATAAATAGGATTAATTAAATTTACTATTATTGGGATATTAATGTATTTATTACTTATCAATTAATTATAATTATAATTTAATTGTATTCAATGGGTTATTTTAACAATTGTTGATTAATTTAATAATAAATATTAGTTATTTGAATTTGCGTATGATGGTGTAACGTAAATGATTAATATGGGGTTGTTGATTATTCATGAATTGTATGAGAAATTATAATAACTTACACTGTTTTATTTAGATATTAATTAACCAGCCGGGATCTTGACTGATTTTCATCAGGTTTTGTGGCTAATTGATGGAGAATAAATACTATAAGATCATTTTGGTGTAATAAGATGTTGTAATTTAAACATGATCAAGTATATATATTCCTATCGGTAGGGGGCTCATCTGAGAGTAATCCTGGTTAATGTATATGGTCCTGATTTAAGTAGGGTCGTTATTTAAGAATGAAATGTATATAGGAATTTATTTAATCAGCTTCACTGATTAAATAAATTAACAATTGCAACGTTTGCTTGTGCCGTATTTAATAAAAGAGGTTATTGCACAAACAAACTTGCCGAAATTTATGACTGGCACCTTATAAGTCTGTCATTATTTTATTTTATTTGTAAAATGTAAAATAGATAGAATATGGAAGATTGTTCCATGGCATTCTATTGCGGGCTTCGTCCCCAAAATAGTCTAAGAATTATTCTTTTATGTTATTTTAAAATAGATTCATCATAAATAAAAGTAATTTAAAGTTATATGTGTGTTTCCTTTGTTGATTAGGAAGACCTCCCTAGGTTAGATTAGGTCCATCTAGGGTCCCGGACCGCTAGAGTTCCATGGCTATAGGCACGGCTTACAGGCCTGAAAGCGTCAATGTTCAGGATGCATTAGACTCCCTCAGCATAATGGTCAACCTGATACATATAAATGTGTGCTCGGCGATTTCAATATAAATTTATTAAACAGCGCACTTACGCATTCGAAAGACCTAATATCATTCTGCTACCAACATAACTTACATCAATTAGTTCAAGAGTCTACTAGAATTACCGAAAACTCGAAGACTCTGTCATGGAATTGAAGTAATCTACAATAAGGATTTGAGCGATCACGGTATGTTTCTAGTACAATATAATATTAAAAAACCGAAATTTAGACAACAAGTTAAGTATAAGAGATTTCTAGGAGACATCAATTTTAAATAATTTCTGCATGACCTACATTCAATCCCATGGCCCAATATGAATAGCCTTGTTTACTCAACAAAACACACTAACTCTTATTTAACACTTTATTTAAATTTACAGTAGAGGCACAGTATAGTATTACAGTTATTACAAATTGAACTCTAAAGTATCAGTCAACTGATTTCCATTAAAAAAGGTGACTGCACGATTTAATCTACCACTAACGCCATCTAGTTACGAACTTATGAACCATAAACATTAAACATCCCGCGGCCGAAAGACAATTATAGTCCTTAAATAACAAACAAAGTTAGACTAACATTACAGACAGTAAATCAAAACTTAACTAATTGGAATCATCCAGGGGCAGCGGACACAATTTTGTTACTGGACGTTTGATGACACTATTATTAATTTTTAAAGAAACTACACGAGTAATTTTGTCTGGCCCTGGGTGCTTCTCAAAAACACGTGCCAAAAGCCATTTACAAGGTGGCAAACGATCATCTTTTACCAAAACAATCGCTCCTAAAGGAGTGTCTGGCTGTGGCACATTCCATTTATAACGATGTTGCAAAGTGGTCAAATATTCAATTTGTCAACGTTGCCACAAATGTTGCAACATTTTCTGAATCATTATCCAACGGTTAAGTGTACTTTGCTTAGTATCAATCAAAGAAGGTTCTGGAACCGCAATTAAAGGTTCTCCGACTGGAAAGTGACCAGGTGTTAAAGGTGGATCATCTAAAGAAGAACTTACTAAAGTAAGAGGTCGGGAATTAACACAAGCTTTGACTTGTGTGAGATGGGTAGCGAACTCTTCATAAGTCAAAATGGTGAGGCCAACTACTCGTTTTATGTGACCCTTAATAGACTTGACTTCAGATTCCCACAATCCTCCGAAGTGTGGGGAACCGGGAGGGTTAAAATGCCACGTAGTGTGATCATTGGCTAAAAGTTCACTTATTTCTACAACTAATTGTGATATTATACTTTTAAAGGCGAGGTCTAATTCGCGTATTGCTCCAACAAAATTTGTGCCACAGTCACTCCACAAATCCCTACAATGTCCGCGTCGAGACGTAAATCTTTTAAATGCCGCTATAAAGGCTGATGAACTTAAGTCGGTTACCACTTCCAAGTGTATGGCCTTTGTCACAGTGCAAACAAATAAACTAATATAAGCCTTATAGGTTCCTGAACCCTTTCCAGAAAACAATCTTAAGGTAAATGGCCCCGCAAAGTCTACACCACTTGTGAGAAGGTCAACTAGGTATAAATCTAAAATCTGGTAAATTTGCCATGAATAGGGTAAGTGGAACAGCCTTAAATTTGAAACAAACAATACATTTACGAAGTACAACATTAACAAGATTTTTAGCTCGTAAAATCCAGTAACGCTGTCTTACATAATTCAATGTCAGTTGATTACCACCGTGTAAAGTTTTAATATGTGCATCTAATACAATTTATTTTGAGAGATTACATTTATCAGTTTTTTTTTTTTTTTTTTTTTGCTGCCCTCGCGGGAGTGAGGTGGAAGTTGCGTCATGCATACCCGCCCGCAGGCAAATTCCTCTGCGGGGGGGTTATGTGGGACTCACCAGAATGGCACCTACCCACTAAAAACCACCTGTTGGCTGTAGTTATTACCGTTAGCCTTCATCGGAAGCGACACCCGTCGGGAAGTTGGGCGCGCTGGCGGAGACCCGCTAGTGGGTCTTCCGCCTGTAGTGAAAGTTGCACTGAAGGTGCTCAAAGGGACATGAGTTGGTGGCCGTTCTGGGCAGCCTCCGGTGAAGCCGGGGCTGGGCAGAGGTCGGCCGAAGCATGATTTAGGGATCAATTCATTTAAATGAACCTATAATGAATTGAGAAGGGAACTATGCTCCGCCAGAGCTAGCAAACGCTCTGTCGGAGTACGTGAAGCCCTAAGTTTACGGGCTAAGACTGCGATTTCACTAACATCGATATTTTTCATAGCGTCGCAGACGATACGCATGTCGTCTGCTACGGAGGATTGAGGAGTGGGTTTGTATGGGCGAAGAGCCGGGATGGGATTCGATGCGGGGCGCTGCCTTTAGTTTTGTGGGGCAGGCCTAGACTGTGTAGGCTTTGCAGCCGGAGGAACCCGGCTACGCAGCGGCGGAAAGTTTTCTTGAGAAAGGCGCGGGGTCTGTTTGGGTGCCGCCCTTTTGAAATTGGAGCGCATACATCGGGGTGCACGAGGGCAGCCCCTGTAATTTGCGGTGTGGCCGGACTGGCCACAAAGCACGCAATCGGGAGGAGAGGGAGTTTCAGGAGTGCGATTGCACTCCTTAGTGAAGTGTGGGACCAGGCACTTGACGCACCTGGGCGGTGCGCGGCAGTTGGCTGCCGCGTGCCCGTACAACTGGCACCGATGGCACTGGCCGGGATGACCGCGGCGATGAGGCGCCTCGATTGAGATCCCAGAGAGGCCGCAAATAGAGCTAACCCCTTTCAGGATCTCTCTGGATTTGGGGACATTGGCGAGAACCACCAAAGTGAGAGGGTGTTGCCTCCCGTACTTGCTGTGCATTTTATGCACCGCGAGTGCCGGGAAGCCTTGGGACTGCAGATCCTCCAGGATGGCCTCGTTCGATAATTCGAACGGGACTCCCCTGAGTACCGCTCTGATCTTACGCTCTTCTGACAGAGCATAAGTGTGATAAGCATATTGCTTATCGGTGAGGAGCTTTGTTAGAGCTCGAAAGTCGTCTATCGACGAGACTAAGATTTTAATAGATTCACCCGAGTTGGCTGCTCGGATGTAATGGATTTTGTGCTCATTGCACAATGTCGAGACCTCGGACCATTTACCCTTTTCCCGAAGGAAAACGGGTGGTGGGACCTTGGCCTTGACAGAAGTTGGGGCCGGAGCGGGTGTTGAAGACACCGGGGCAGCTGGCGTTGAAGACGCCGCAGGAAGTGTAGGGACGGGCGTCGAGGGCGCCGGGTCCTGTTTCGAGCGCTTCTTAGAGCGCTTCTTAACAAGGGTGAAAGAGGGAGGCTCATTAGGGCCAGTTGGGGTGGCGTCCGAGGATGACTCGGTCGCGGGTGCGCGCTTGCGTCGCGGAGGGGCGTCTACTTCGCACTCCATGTCACTGGAGGAAGGGGACGCTGGAGAGCCTAAGACCAGAGGGGTCTGGGGGATTGGTGTGGCCTGGGGGGCCATTGGTGGGATTAACGCCATGATATGCGGGATAAGAGAATCAAGGAAACGAAACTTATCAGCATTTATAAACATGCCTTCAGCATCGGTTCTTTCAAGTAGCTTCTTCCTAATCTCATCAGAGCTTAGTGAAGCCATTGCGGAGGGGTTGGGGAGGGACAATATATGAACCTTACAACGATGACTAACTTCCTAAAAACCACCCTACACGCAATAGGGCGGTTGAGGACGACGCGGATAACTTACTCGAACACGGAATTTGAAGTCCTGAAACGACGAGACCCCGTCGACGAAGCTCACGTTCCACGAAGTACGGTTAACAGCCCACTGTCCGCCGTGAAAACGGCGTTAGAAACTTAGTAGAAGTACGGTTAACGAGCCACTGTCCGCCGTGAAAACGGCGTTAGAAACTTAATACGGTATACAACTATAAAATTATAAATAAATAAAAAAATAAAAAGTTTATTTATTTCAACAAAGGTAATACATATTATGATAGTTTTGGAGTCTTCCCAGAAAGTAATTCAACGAATACTTGGGTTGGGAATGACCCGCTTCTCTCCTTATACATATATAATTATTCTTTTAAATTTAAACTAATTAATCTGTTTTTGTACAAAAGCAAAACATGAATAGTAAGTTTAAGCTAAAGAGTGTGCAAATTGGTGTGAATGGGTGGGCAAAGAAAGTGTGAATGTGTTTGTTTATCGAGAAGTATAAGTGAAGTGAGTGAGTGAGGGAGAGAGGGAGTGTGTGTTTCTGTGTGTGTGTGTTTGTGTGTGTTTGTTTTATAGAGAAGTGTAAGTGAAGTGTGTGAGTGAGGGAGCGAGGGAGTGTGTGTTTCTTTGTGTGTGTGTTTGTGTGTGTATGTGAGCAGGTGAGTGTTTGTTACTGATAGTAATGTTGAGAAATTTTATTTTTGATTATATGAGCAGATATTTAAAGTAATTAAGAGTTATGTTTATGTTTGTCTAATTAGGATTTTTTCAGTCTCTTCGTAGGATAGTTTTTCTAGCCATTTAGTAAAATTTAGCTTACATAAATATGATTTCAAAGGGTAGATTTTAATGATGGAGTTTATTTTATTATATATGTAAGGAGATTGACATTGAAACTGTCGCTGTGCAAAGGTGGTCCGAACTAGTTTTTGAGGGGCTACCTGATTACCTCTTCTTCTATTAAGCAAATTCTCGTCAAAATGTAATGATTTATGGAAATTAAGAGTTAATTTTAAAATATAAAGTTTGCGTACAGACAGTAACTTACAGTTTTTATAAAGATCATCAGTAGGGTAACGGAAAGGTTTAAAATACATGACTTTCAATAATGATCTTTGAGCTCGTTTTAAATCCAAAAAGTGAGTTTTGGTGGCGCCTCCCCATATTGGAATGCAGTATGTAGTTACTGATTGTGCTAGGGCCACATAGACTTTTTTTAAGAGAAGAGGTGTCATAAAGTGTCTAAGCTTTTTAAATATCCATATAAGCTTCCTTAGCCTAGACATGACTAGTTCGAGGTGAGGGTGCCAACTTAATCTTTGATCTATCATGACGCCTAGATATTTAGAACAGCTAGATTTCTGTAGAGATGAGCATGAGCAGAGTGACTTGTCGGAGCAGGTATTATGAATCTTAATTTCAAAGGCTTTGTCTGGTTGGGAGGTAGTATACGGTGCAAAGCACATATAGTTAGTTTTTTTGACGTTTAGTGTTAGAAGGTTTATATTTAGCCAATTTGCTACCTTTACAAGGCCACTTTCAGTTACCACTTTTAGGGCTTCCCAGGACTCAGCTGAGAAAACAATAGCAGTATCGTCTGCGAAGGAAAGTATCCTCCCCCAACACTCCGTAAGTTACATAACTCGTTTATGTAGATCAAAAAGAGCGTTGGGCCGAGGACACTTCCCTGTGGAACACCGTAAATCATATTTTCCTCTGTACTAGTGTATTTATCTATTTTAACGACTTGAGTTCTGTTTTCCAGGTAACTAGTTAATAAGGAAAGTGCTAAACCTCTAATTCCATAGCTCTCCAGGCGTCGGATAAGTAATGGCACTGTGACACTGTGTCAAAGGCTTTTTTAAGGTCTAAGAAAACTGTAAGACACTTTTTCCCATTTTCTATTTCATTTATAATAATAGTAATAAGCTCCTGAATCGCATCTTGCGTTGAAAGGCCTTGTCTAAATCCGTATTGAAATTTAGATATAATGTTAAATTTATTTAGGTAGTTAACTAGTCTAATGTTTATTAATTTTTCAATTATTTTAGAGATACCGGTCAATATAGCTATGGGCCTGTAGTTGTTAACATCCAGTCTGTCTCCGGACTTGTGAACAGGTGTTACAACTGAGCGTTTGAGAGAATCAGGAAAAACTCCTGTGTGGAAACATAGGTTAGCAAGTTTTGTAATTAGAGGAACTAAAAAGTGTCTGGAATGTTTTAAAAATTTAGTAGTTATACCGTCCCAACCAGGGGCACTATTGGAATCCAGACTCATAAGTATGCTGGCTACCTCTTGCTCATCAGTGTCTGAGAGAACAAATGGGAATACTTTATTAGGTTGACTGTATATGTTGTTGTGCGCAGAATCTAGTTTTATTTGGATTTCTTGTGCTAATTTTTGGCCAATGTTCTCAAAGAAGTTATTAATATAGTTAACCGATGAAGAGGGTGATGGAGTAATATTTAATAGTGCTGTATTTGAAGATTTAGGTGGTTTATATTTTGTGACATCATTTATGGTAGCCCAAAGTTTCCTAGGGTGATTTATTGAGTTGTTGATTTGATTTCTATTGAACTGTCTTTTCACTTTTTTAATTAGGTTACAGCAAAAATTTCTGTAACGTTTGTATGTAATTTTCAGGATATAATTGAAAGGTTCCCTTCTATATTTTAATTGTAAATAATTCCTAAGTCTTATGCATCTTAATACACCTTGAGTAATCCAGGGTTTTATGATTCTTTTACTACTAGAAATGTTAATAAGTTTAGAGTTAGTGTTTAATGCATTTTTTATTATGTTGATAAGAGCGTTTGAGTACATATTGGGATCATTGAATATATTTAATTTTGATACATCCGTGGTAATGAGGAAATTTAGAGCGTTTTCAAAGTTAATATGTGTTTTGGTTTTATTTACTATTTTGGGTGAAAAATTTTTTGGTAAATTTAGTAAGACCATATTGTGATCTGTTATGGAAGTATCTAGTACGAATACAAATGGGTTAAGTGAACTATTTTCTATTTTAAGTATGACATGGTCTAGGCAACTGTTTATTCTTGTAGGTAGTGTATGACCAGGTAATAGACCATGATGGGATAGTATATTAAGGTAATATAGACGGTTATATCGTTCATAGGATTTTTCTGATGGTGATATAATTAGGTCAATGTTGATATCCCCAACAATTATAATATTTCTACATTCTAAGATTGTGTTTAGGTGTGTATCAAGACTAGTAATAAAGTTTGAGGCGTTTGTATAGGAGGGAGAGCGGTAAATGCCAAGAATAGTGTAATCAGAAGTTTTTATTTGTAGTCCTGTGGCATCGGTGAGGTTGAGCTCGCAGACTCTAGCCTGGTAAGTATTTTTTATATAAACAACTACACCGTCGTTTTGATTAAGCAAGTTATTAGTTTGGTATGAATTATAGTTTTGTATTGATGGGATTTGTTTTTTATGATTTAGTCTGCATTCTGTTAGAATCAAGATATCAACCTCAAATTTTATTTGGGACAGTGCAATTTCTAGGTCATCTAAGTTTTTATATATACTGACTATGTTTTGAGTTACAATTTTCATACTAGGGGAGCTTGTTGGGTAAGTTTGTAAGTCTTGTACCATGCATTTCATAGATTGGGCGACTTCAGATAAATCAAATTCTTGCAATATGTTGAGACTATCCATTACTCATCAGAGATGTAAGACTATAGTTATAACAAAGGTGTGAGTGAGAGTTAGTGAAGTGGTGCGTGTGTGTGTATAAGTGAACGATTTTTATATAGTATGAAACGGATTTAAATTTGTGTATGTATATAGTGACAGTTTGTGTAAAAATGTTGAAAAACAGAAGTAAACATGTGAAAAATTTTGTAATTACCCGAACGCGGGCTGCATGACCTAACTTGGGTAAATAATTATGAATATTATTAACATAATAGTAACACGAGTAGGTTAATATCGTTTCCATACAAGCGAAAACCAAACAAGAGTAGCATAAAATTACCACTGAGTGATGAAATAAATATAGTCATTTTTGTTGTCGAAATTGGTGAATTTGCGCTTCATTTTGTATGTGTATAATTTTAGAGGTGTCATCTTTTCTTATGAAAACTCTGCCGAATGCTGTCCAGCAATATTTAAAGCTATTGGATTTTACTAGGTCTCGTGCTAAAAAGAATAATCGGGCTCCTTTTACAGTTAATTGTTCCGATATGAAAACAGGAGTGTCTTCGTTCGTAGTGCAGCCCAGATGTTTTGCTTGAAGCCTGCTCTTATATTTAACGTAAAATTCTTTGACTTTTTTTAACAGGTTGGATCTCATGATGGAGGAGCTTAATTCAATTATAATTGTAGGGTTTTTTATAGTAACATTATTTCCCTTTAATCTGTATATATCACAAATGTCGCGCGCATTCATATCGAGCTTAATATTGTCCTTTAAGGACATGACCATGTTAACCAGGTCGTCTCTGGTCTCTTGTGGCTTTCTGGGAACATTTTTTAGCTCAACACACGTCTTGCGAGAGTTTCTTTGCAGGTCTTCTATTTTGTCCTCCAGGATGGAAATGTATTCCCTATCCTTTTTAGCTTGTAGTTCAAGTGACTCAATTTTTTTGCGAAACTCCTCATTTTGCGAGGCCAGTAGGGAAACCGAGTTCTCAATATTACTGTTTGTCTGTTGAATTTCTTTCAAATTCACAGTAATTCCTGTTAATTCCTTTTTTTGTTCGGCGTTTAGTGATATGAGCAGTTCCTTCATTTCTTCTCTGAAGTCGGAGAAATCCGACGGTGAACTTATCTCTCTGGCCCTTTTCTGACGGCGAAGTACAAAATTGGGTGAGCTTGAGTCACTATGAGGGTTATTTATATTACTAGTTAAGCATTCCGGATCGGATTCATATGTAGTGGCGGTTTTCTGACTCAATTTTTTAATTCTCCCATGCATCGATTTCGGCGGAGTGCGCTTAAGACACATTTTTATTCTCGCGTAGGCCTAAATGAGCTGAGATCCGGCAGAAACCGGCGAGGGGTCAAAAGTCCAAGAAGGCGGGCTAACGCAGGACGATGACGCAGGTACTCACAGGTAGTGTGCTGGTACTCAGTGATTGGTCAGTGGGCGTGAACAATAGATAATTTCTAGTCGAAACTCAAGTAGGACGGCGCTGACGCAAGTCTATTTACCCTTTTCACACACAGCTGTCTCACTCGCACTGGTTTTAATTATTTGTTTTTTGTTTGTTACTAACAACACAAGTTTAAATCTGTTCACAAGATAATTAATCACTTTTAATGTTTATAGTTGTTATTTAGACTTTTTTACTCAAAATAAACCGGTTTAGTATGCAATCAGACGAAATTTGCAAGATAAATTAAACGTAAGGTAAAGTGAACACGTCCGATCGCGTCGGAATCCAAAGGAGAGGGGCCATTTATATATTACGACAACAACCAGTGAAATTTGGGTGCTCAATTAGCGCGGGGTCTAATAGAGCGGGAAGGCGTCTGCGATCGACGTGCGCTCGAGAACGCACGCAGACCGAGACTCGTTTTATCAGTTAAAACTACAGGTGATTTAGTATAAGTGGGATATCAAATTACAAAGTCGTCCACCTATGCGAAGCAACCGGTCATAATTAAGGTAAGCATTGAAACTATACAAATTACTATTTTGGTGAACAGGTTTTTTCAAAGTTAATAATTCAATTTCTTTAGCAAAAGAAAGGGATTGTGAGAGCTGTGTACAAAGAATCAACGACTTTTTTATTTCTTCTGAAGTTAAGTAACTAGTGTGATTGTTAATTTTTGATTTACAATTATTTATGGATCTTAAACAATATGCAGTGACGCGTATCAATTTTGTCAAGCTTGAAAATTTATTCGTTACAAATGATGTTAACAGATAACAACTTTAGACTCTAATTTTGTTTCAGGTACACTAACATAACTGAATTCGTATCTCAAATCATTCAAAAACTTTGAACCATTCCACCATAGTTCTGAACGGTGTAAGTCAACTGGAGATAAGCCGCGCGAAGCTAAGTCAGCTGGATTATTAGCAGAACTAACGCGATGCCATTGGCTACTTGATGTCAACGTTAAAATTTCGAAAGTTTGATTAGCAACGAATATTGTCCAAGTATTGGGTGCCTTACGTAACCAAGCCAGAACTATGGTAGAATCGCTCCGGGCAAAAACATTATTGTGATGAATAGATAAAATTTGTTTGAGGTGATTTAATGCTTTCGCCAATAACAGCGCTCCACAGAGCTCAAGCCTGGGCAGAGAAATTTGTTTTACAGGTGTGACCTTAGATTTAGCCATAATCAAATTAACATCCACAACATCAACATCCACTACCCTCAAATAAACAGCGCAACCGTAAGCAACACAGGAAGCGTCACTGAAACCATGCAGCTCCACCATTTGTGTTTCAGAGTGAGTTTTAAACCATCGTGGGAACTGCATAATTTCAGCGCGTGCAAAATTAACAAGGTAAGTATTCCATTCATCACGCAATCGCTCTGGTAACTCTTCGTCCCAGTCTAACCCAGCAAGCCACAGCTTTTGCATTACTTTAAGTGAAATAATAGCTGGGGGTGAAAGCTTTTTTAGATAAAATTATAACCCTTTTTGGATATGGCCCAATTTGTTATACACTGTACACTACGCAGGTACCACACTCACACACACACACACACCATATAACGCCATATCGCGCGCAGTGGAGTATGCGTAAGAGTATCCCTCCCCGCGGAGGGAAACTAAAAAAAAAGGAATCCTTTTTGCAATCCGGTTTGTTCGGCAGGCCGCAAGTCGTCAAACCTTCGTTCGTAACCATTCATAATGACCCTCGTTTCATCACAGGGGGTATGGGTTTATCAGCGGTTATTAAGAAAACAATATTAGGATCCTGCATGGAGCGTTTTTCTGTGCAAACATTGAAATCGGATAGCTTCTGAAGGATCTTCAAAAGGAGCTGTCAAATACAAAACGTCATATATCTGCATTAGTCATAACAGCCTCACCAATTCAATTACCTACCAAAGTGAATTACATCCACTGCAGGCTGGATATTGAATTCTGTAATTTCTCATTTACGAGAGAAAACTTCGAAATTGATATAATTTTCTTGAAAACGTTAGTTGTGGCTAAAATTATAGCTAGCATCGTGATACGTGTTTAGGATTTTGGGCGCGGCAATAAAGATGCTTTTTAGAAGCCACAACTTATTATTCATCGTATACAGATTTTGTAACTTTTTATGTTTTTAATAAAGTTTCTTAATAATTCATGACGGCGTTGATTACTTCCAGCTCATTTGTCGTACCAACAGGTACATTTTGATTAAATGAACTGCAAACCGTGATAACGATACATTAAGCTTCTTGTTTTGAAAAATGTGGCTTCTTACAGGGCTTCAAAAATATGTACTCTAATGGAGTTTTTTTTTAAATATTAGCCAAATAAATTCCAATTTAAATAATTTCTACGAACATGTACTGTTCTATAACAAGGGGGAAACTTGTTATTACTCGTAAATAATAGGTACTCGAGCCATATTAATTGATACCATAAACGAGAATTAAAAACCTCATGATTATATTAACTATTCTGTCGAGGAAAAAGGGTAGTAAAACTACGTTGTTTTGTAACAACATTTTTTAAACTTGTAAAAGTGCAGCGATTGTTTTTGTTTTTTTTTTTACTCGTAAGAGATTGAAGGGGAAAGCTGCTATTGTCCCGTCCGTTTAGATTATGACACAATACCAACGAAGAAGTGACAAAAATAGGTTGAAACAACTCAATGGCAGACCAGAGGTCAAAAAGCACATCGCTTCAAATTACAAAGGTTTCCTGCTACTGATTTATTTTCACTTCACTGTATAGTTAAAAAAGAAGCTCTATTCGAACCCACTACCGCAGTTGACCAACGAGGATTCGAATGATTGTGGCAACATTTTTAGCAAAACACATAAGACAAAAATGTAAAAAAAAAATTAAAAAGTTAAACTAACATAAGTATAACTTTTACTTTCTTTTAAGAGAAGGCAATAACTCAAAACTTCACAACAAGCTTAGCAGACATGTAACTCACACGTCTTCTGTAATCAATAAAACCTTCTTTCTTAAAAAAAAAATAACAGGCTCTCTTTTTAAGGAGCTTGATCTTTAGAATTGTGCGATAATCGAAAAGTATTCAAATATTCAATTATTCCGTTTGTTGGGGTTTTATTTCGTATTTACCGCTTAATTATCTATCGAGGTATTTTGAACTATTATTCTTTATTTTAGTGTGAAAACTCTGATATTTTATTAACCATTTCAACGGGAGGCGTCATTTTCATTAAAAAAAACAGATTCAGCAGTATTTGAAGTAGGCACTGACATTTTTTGCATGTATTTACAATGGGTTTTAATATATCAAATTCAAATTCAAATATTTATTTCTCAACATTGACAATTACTTGTTCTTATTGACGTCAAATAAAACATGATTCTACCACCAGTTCGAAAAAAACCTTCGTGAAGAAGAACTGGCAAGAAACTTCACGGGTATATTTTTTTTCAAAATAAATTTACAGAGTCTATTTGTGTCTATACAAAATTATTCTTTTCTGCATCTGTTAGCTCGGCAAGTCTCCCTCCCCCCAAGTATCCAAACGACGAACACCCTCAAACGGCACCCGTTCACGAGTTATCAATTATTATAAACACGAAAGATTTGCAGTCTTATTTTTATGTAATAAACACTGAAACAATAGAATAAGTCTTTAAAATTCTCAAAAAGCTTCATTATTATAAGCTTATTGTATAAGGAAGGCAAATAATTCCGCTAATCGGCCTGGTCTGTCGTATTTATTTTCGTATTTATTTATTTATTGAGTGTTATTTCTACATTTATTTAATTATTTGAGCACTGATTAGGCATATTGTGGTATTGTAGAAACTTCGACTTCTTTTCAGCCTACCTATCTTATACTATACATTCGAAGCAGCTTTTCTTAGCCCATCTATCGCGGTGATTGCAACAATTTTTTTCTGTAGGCTGCTGAAACTGCGCTGCAAATCAAGTTTGATATTTTATTAGAAGTTGGCACTTTGCTAAATTAACTATCAAATAGTTGTTAACTTTTTTTCTATTGACTCGAATGTTTATCTCATAACTCTAGATTCAATTTATTAGCTTGCAGCTGTTTGGTTGTTATTTTTAGTTCCCAGTAATACAACAATTTAGTAAAAATGTTTTGACGGATTTTGTTTCTACTGAAAGTAGTTCCTGACTATCATGTAAACATTGTATTTATTTCGTGGTTATTTCTGTAAATTGCGCTGCCGTTCCTGCAAATTACAGATTGGGTTTATGGCGGTTTTTTTCAGAGAAAATGAAAAAGTCGTTTATAAACTCTGTGCAACCAACGCAATCAGTTGCACTTCCGGAAAAAGTTTTTGTGGCAAGTAAATAGATAAATGTGCACTGTGAGTGAAAATATTATAAAATGTAGAAAGACTTTTCAGGTGAGCAATTCCAAGTTGTGCAAGTATTTATTTTATTTTATTCCACATTAAAGATTTTAAACACAAACGCGGTCAATGAAACTATATTCTTCGATGCCGAAGTAAACTTTTTTTTTAGGATTTTTGCCAGAGTATACTCGTGTAGATAAGTTTTTATTGTTGTTATTTGTTATACATGTCCTTTTACTAGTTTACTGTAAATTGTTCTCTAATTTATATATTTTCTGAAAATAAAATATGACATTCTGATATAATATTAGTAACCACGATTTCCATTCTTTCCCGGAAAGTAATTTAAAGCAGCAACTCTAGAAAAAATATATATATTTATGAGAAATACATGAGGCTTGTTCTACAAATATTGATATTATAACTGTTAAGCTATCTATTTAGAAATAGTTTAAACATATTATAATGAATACCAATAAATAAATCAAAATGTAATTTAAGCCCAGTTCAATTATTTTCAGGTAATCTCACTTTATTGACATTTTTTGGCCTTTATTCTTGAATATAGCTTTCATACATCAAAACAAGTATAATTCTCTTACTGGGAAGGCCAATAATTTAGTTAACATGTGTCATCGCCGGGGAAAATAATTCTGTTTAGTTGACCATTTTTTAAATCTGGTTTGGTAACTCAAATAAGATTGGTAACTCACTTCTTAGTTACTGGTAAATTTTCCCATGCATGTTTAAGACAATTTAAATATACCTGAATATTTCACTGGAGGTGACTGTGACTATATTATTTTTCTCACACATTTTAAATTTAATATAATTATACAGTAATGACAATAAATAAGATTCAGTTTAATTGTACTTATCATTGTGAAGGGCAAAAAATTACGTTTATAAGTGAGAAGTTTATAGCTAAGTTTCTAATATTTTTTAATATATAGGAACAACTTTATCTTATAGAACAAGCTGTGGTTTATGTAGTTAGAATAAATAAATGAATCATTTTAGCTTGATATTACCTTATAGTATATGTCAATCAAATAAACATACTTCATATAAAACATTTAGGTGAGAATAATAACCAAAGATCATTTGTAAATTTTACCTTTTCAACTGTAGGTAACCCTGTGGTAGGCATGTATAGTAAATCATGTGGTGCACAAAAATATAGTGTATATTAAATCTTAAAAAATTCTACGAGTTTAATTGGTTCTCAACAATCTTGTTAGTCATATTTTGTTGTTCTATCTACACAAACAGGTCAACAAGCATATAATTGACATATTTTTGAGTGTTATCTTGTACTTTATAGTGTTTAGGAAATAAACTATTATGAATTGTTATAGTAGAATATGTTATCTACTTTTTTGTTATAGTACTATTAAGGGCAACTTGCACAACTCCCCTAAGCCCTGGGCTAGTGTGTTAGTCCAGTGCTAACTATACAAACCTCGGCTCTCGTCTTCCACTGACAAAAAAATCGAGTTAGCTCAGGCTAAAACGTGTATTTTTAGTTCTTTACCCAGTGGATTAAATAATTTGTTGTTTTTATAAATTAATTAAAATAGTTTATCACCTTCCATTTTCAAGGTGATGTGAATAAGAAAAAAGACTACTTGTTATTGTCTGCGAGCTTGTCACCTCCAGCGCTGATGGTGGGTTCCTGTCTGCTCAAAGACAACATATAAAGGTAATTATGAAATAGCTCATCGTAATTAAAAAAGCTCTTTCACCTTTACTGTTCTGATTCTAAATCTGATTTTAAAAATACTTTTGGGAAAACCGTTAGTTTTTTCCTTTAAAGGATTTATTTGACGGATTTAATGTCTAATTCATTCATACCATTTATGTGCATTAAAACTTACAATTTTAGTTTCAAAAGTGACTTGTACATATTTATGAATTTATTATTATTAAGCTAGTGTTGTATCTACTGCAATGAGGATGAAATACAGAAACGACGATTCCTTGACGGATACACGTAACAGCAACATGTAGTTAGTCAGGCACCATAAACACTTTTTCTAGTTATTTCGGTGTTTATAAAAAAATAAGTCGATAAAACGAATTGGTTGGTATTTGTGTAATTAAGTTTATTCCAAAAGAATGCATTTACAATATTTGTTTAGCTTTATATTTACATTACTCTTTAGCTTATCCGCAGAGGATCTTTGCTTGTGACGCGGTGGGGATTAAACTCTAATTATATTTAACTATTTAAAATTATATTTAAAAACGTCTTGTTAAGTAACGTTCTATTTCTTATTAAGTCCCAGAATTTTCGATGTCGGTCGAAAATATTGGAAAAAGAGCACGATGAAAACAATTTAAAAAGCTTTTCAAAATGATTAAATATCAGTTTACACAATAATATTCATGGATATGGAGGACGCGGGCTATTAAGAGTGTCAAATACCAACACTAAGAATCTTTTTCAAATAAGTTCAGACTGGTATACGTTTTCAATTGCCATTTCTTAAAACATTAAAATGTAGAATAATCAATTTATATAAATATATAGCTCTGAGCTAATAATGCACACAAAATAGCGTTTTCGAAAATCCAAGTTTTCGAAACCCTTTTCAAGAAACTTATTCAAAGCAACTAAATTACCGTGGCTTTGAGAATTAACATGATCATCATCAGGCTGGAGAGTCTAAAACGTGATCCGAATGGTAGATAAGGCTCGAACAAAGTTTCTAAAAGTGTTGGGTTTTTTATTAGCGCAAAAAGAGTTCGATAGAACTTGGTAAAGACCGAGATATGAAAAATATAAATGAGAATTGTAAGTAATTATCAATGCCGAGCTTACAATGAATTGGTTGCTTCCGCTGGTAGTGGCAGGGATACACCTATCCATCTAGATTTATACAACTTCAGTTTCAAAACCTTTCGTAGCAATATTGCTAAACGTATAGACTACATGCACTTACTTTAATCATTCTCAATATGTTTCTATACAAACTTCCATTTTTATATTAAAATCAACATTAATAATTGTAATTAAAACCTCAGATTTTTGAGATATTTGTGCTTAGCAACTTTATGCGTGCTATGTGTACTACTAAGGTTCGCATTCTAGGTTAAGAAAATTTTGTCATTAGAATAAGTTAGCTGTAATATGATTGCAAACTGTTTGTACACTTAATGAAATAAATAAATAAATAAATGTGCAATAATTTATTAGGTGAAGCTCATTGCTTGTAGTATCAGGTATTATATTTGATTATATTAAAAAAGTCATAGTTATTTCGACAGTTGATACCTACGAAGAGATTTAAGAACTTGTCTTTTATAAACTATATTTAAATATATTTATAATTTATAATTTTTATAATTTATAATTTTTTATATAGTGTCAACATTTTATTTGGCACAGCAATTCGCCTCAAACTGTAAATAATGGTCTCGTAAAGCCTGTTCTCTAGATCAAATTCTGGTAACGACAAAAATAAATATGTATGATGAACACATGATTTCATTTGCTCTAGATAAAAAAATTATAACTGTATAGTCCAATTAGATTTTGCGTTAGAGTAAACTGAGTAAACCAAATATCGTAACATCATGACCGACACGTGATGATACAGGATTATCTTGCGACAATAGCATTATACATTTTTGATAGAATGTTTAAGTTATCATATGTCATCGTAATCTTTTTTCAAGCGGTGAATGCCGAAATAATGGGCAAATCTGAGAAGATCATCCATGAAGGGTCCATGCTGCGTCTCATGTGCCTCGGCAAGCGATCAACGGAGCCGCTGCCCTATGTCGTCTGGTACTTCGAGGACAGGATGATCAATAATGAGTTTACATATAAGTTTCTGTAGAACTTCATGGATTTTTTAAAAATGTTGATATAACGTTTAACAATTTGCATATTTTTACAGCCAGATAAGCATTTCGCGTAACCTCTGGAAGAAAAAAGTGGTAGCTCATCTACTCACAGAAGAGGTTTGGCTTTCCAAAATATTTAACACATCTTGCTACAGCTGGAGGAGCATACAATATCCAGATAAAATTGACAACATATTCCTGAGCAAAACCTCGTTGTTTACCATATGAGATAAACCAATTTGATTTTACAATTATCGGTATTATTAATGAAACCGCGGGCGTCCTACATGGATATTGATGACTGGACAGAAACGGTTTGGATTTATTAAACAAATTGCATTTTTTTATGTTCTGGTAATTGTATTGTGTCAATGTACAAATATATAAATATAGGTTTTTTTCATATAAAGCGTAGGCTTTATATTAGGTAAATCAAAATAAAAACTATTGGCCATTTTCATGAAAACTAAGTTTTTATTCTGGACTCTTTGTCCTTGAATAATTTAATTAAAGACAAACAGTTAGCTATTATTTGTTCTCTCTGAGATTTGAAAACTCCTTTTAGTAATGAACGTAAGTTGGATCTCTATAATACATGCAACTTCACCTTAGTACTTCAGGGTTAAAATTATTTGATAGCTTTAATGTGACATTAAACTGAACTTCCAATATTGTTAAGTTATTGTTAAATTTCTGTTTAGCCGGGTATATTTGTAATATAAACTTAAATAGAAATAGAGTTCAAAATAATACCACTCAATGCTCACCATTTATATTTAGACTAACCTCTACTTGAAGAATACATTTAAGAATACATAAATGGCACGCTCACCAAATAAATAAGCCCTAAAGACATAATGGTTAAAGCTGTAAAATTAAATGGATATTAACCCAACTGTACTAAATCACAGGTCCGTTTTTTTTTTTGACGCAGGAAAATCCTCATGGATACCCGACCTCACCGGGGGCCGAAGTCGGGTTATGCCGGACTCGTACCGACTAAAAACCTGCGGCTTCCGTTTGGACGCAAGGAGTCGGGTCACGAGGAGCTTGCGCATTCGTTCGCGGCCCGACAGCGTTAGCCAGCGCTCTGTGCAGCGCTAGCGATGTCCCGAGAGGGAGGGGTCCCTCTCTAGTCGTCCCTCATGAGATGGTGCGTAGGAAGCGCACGCGCCATCTCGAGCCCTGGACCAGAGGCGGGTTCCCCCAAACCCGCCACCGAAGGCTCATGGGTGTGCGGGAGAGGGAGGCTTTCGGCAATGAAAGCCGCCCTCCGGCTTCCCGTGCGACGGCGACGAAGCGGAAGGGAGGATGCCTCATCTTCCCTCGCCCTCTCCGCCGCCTCCTTTGCGAGCATTAGAGCCTCGCAGAAGGTTCGCACCGCCTGCCACGATCTCTCACTCTTGACCATAGCGCTAACCGCGGTTGGGAGCGAGATGTCGGCACCCAATACAGAGCCGAGCGCGCTGCGCTCCTCATCCCACGCCGGGCATACCTCCAATGTGTGCTGGGCCATCTCGTCGAGGCAATCGTCGCAGTGGTGGCACCTGGCAGTCGGTTCCCGACAAATCCGAAACAGGTAACTCCCGAAACAACCATATCCCGAGAGCACCTGAGTCAGACGGTAGGTCAGGAAACGGTGTCGCCTACCCAACCACTGCTGGAAGACCGGACGAATTGCCTCGATAGTCCAGAGTCCGGCGCTCGAAAAAGCCAGCTCGGACTCCCACGCTTCGGTAGCCCGTTGGCGCAGCTCAGCTCTGTGCCCCTCCAGTTCCTGCAGTGCAGGCGGGTGACCCCTGGTCCGGAGCGCCTCCACGCGCCACTCGTAGAGCGACGCGAAGGCTCTCACTTCCAGGTACCAGGGAATAGTACCCGCCAGCACCCAAGATGCCTCACCCGAGATCGTGCGATAACCCCGTACCACCCTGATCGCCATCACCCGCTGGACTCGCGTCAAGCGGGTGATATTGCTGCGAGTCAGGGTGCTGCCGGCCCACACAGGGGTACCATACAGGGCCATCGACCTCACGATTCCCACGTAGAGACGCCGACACGACGTCTCAGGTCCGCTGAGATTCGGCAGCAGCCTTCCCAGGGCCGCAGCCGCCCTCAGCAGCCGAGGCTCAAGGCACTCGAAGTGGGTGGCCGAAGTTCCACCGGCTATCCAGGTTGAGTCCCAGATAGCGCATCGATGGTCTCACGTCGATGCGGACTCCAGATACGACGATATGGGCACCCCGGGTCGGCGCGTCCCGCAAGCCATGGAATACCACGTCCTCGGACTTTTCGAGCGCCACCTGCAAACCCAATCGCCATATGCGGCCCACCATAAATGCCACTCCGGCGGTGGCGCGCAAGGAAGCATCCAAGCACCCAGTCGTAGCCGATGTTCCAGAGGAGTGAGCCTAGTACCAACCCCTGAGGAACACCGCACGACATCTCCCCCCAACACCACCGGTCTCGACCGGGGTATTCCACCGCACGCCCAGACATGTAGTCCCCGACGACCCGGCGCAGGTACAGAGGAACTCCGTGGTATCGGAGCCCCTCCCTGATGCAGCTCCAGGCGAGGGAGTTAAATGCGTTAGCGATGTCGAGAGACACCGCCAACACGACCTCATCCCGGGCGATCACGTCCTGCGCCAAGAACTTAACCCACTGAATCGCGTCAACGGTAGACCTACCCCTGCGGAATCCAAACTGGCAGTCTGCCAGATCCGGTCCGACACCCTCTAGGTGCTCGACGATCCGGGTGGCCACAACTCTCTCAAAGAGTTTGGCGTCCTCATCGAGCATCACTATCGGGCGGTATACAGATGGGGATTCCGCCGGACGCCCTACCTTTCTGAGGAGAACGAGACGGCCTGTCTTTCACCGCTGTGGAAACTGGCCCAGGGCCAGACAGGCGTCGAAGAGTCTCCTCAGGCGAGGCTCGAGGGCATCCATGGCCAAGACCAACACCCGGCCGGATATGCCGTCAGGACCGGGGGTGGTGTTTTTGGCTCGCAGCCGCAACACCGCAGCTCCCAGCTCTCCCGGAGTCACTGACGGCACCACATCTGGGCCGGGCTCCGTGGCAACCGAAGGCATCATGGGGGGACAGGGATGGTCCCCCGTCCGTGGAAACAGGGCCGCAACGACTCTGTCCAGGATTTGCGGCTGGAGAGTTCACGTGAGTGGGGGTGCCCAGGGGCGAAGTTTGCACATCGCCAACCTGTACGGCCTTCCCCACGGGTCGCGGTTCAACTTCCCCGGCAGCTCCTCCCTCTTAGCCCTTCCGATCGCTGCCTTCAGCTGCCGCCGGGACTCCTTGAAGGAAGCATGCAGGAGAGCAATCACACTCTCCTCCCGCATCCGCCGCCGCCTGTAATTGGTGTACTGGCGTCGTGCGACCACACAACCTGCACTAAGTTGCGTGAGCTCGGTGGACCACCAGTACACTGGGGGCTTCGGGGGACGACGCCTTGCACGGGGCATTGACGCGTTGCAAACCTGCGATAACGCACCCCGTAGCCATTCCGCCTCGTCCTCCACCACCACGGGGCCCACAGGCGCGGACACCCAGGATTGCACGATTGCAGCTTCCTTCGTGAGGTTCCTGTCGAGGTGCCTCAACTGCCATCTCGGGCCGTCGTCAACCGGGGGCCGGAAGGGACCGGCTTGATCTGACGGGGTATCGGAGATCGAACCGAATGTATCGGTGATCACACAACACCGCCATATCCACCACTCCCCAGTCCCGAACACAGCGCACCAGGGCAGGACTCGCAAACGTGAGGTCCACGATCGACTCGCTCTGGGGTCGCACGCACGTGCTCATCGATTCCCGGTTGAGAAGGGCCAACCCTTGTCCGAGGGCAAACTCCTCCAGTGCCTCGCCAAATACTGTCATTCTGACGGAACCCCAAGCCGTGTTTCAGGCATTGAAGTCGCCAGCAAGGAGCACTTGGCGAGGGTGGCATTGGCCGATTAAGGCGCCCACCCGTTCGAGATAAATCTCGAACTCGGCGAGTGTGCGGTTCGGGGAAAAGTAGCCTCCGATGACTACAAAATCTCCAAACCATACAGCGACACATCCCGGACCCTTCGCTACCTATTCGAAGGGTGGGGAGTTCGCCGCGCCCCATCGGACGCTCGCAACGGAGCCGTCACTGTCCCGCACCCGGTTCTCACCGGGGGGCACGAAGCACGGCTCGCAGATCACTGCCACGTCTATCAACCACTCCACGAAGCTCTGGAACAGGAGGTCCTGAGCTCTGGCGGCGTGTTAGATATTCGCCTAGAGGAATCGGTGCTTTTGGTCTAGCTAGGATTCCATGGCCACAAGTCCGTCCCTGGACATTCCAGCTGAGCTGCCGCTGGCCGACTGCGTTGAGGGTGCAGTCGGTGGTGTTAGCCGCCTTTTAGGCCGCGGGGCATGGCACGATTTGCCCCCCAGCCTGTGATCGGCCAGCTTCTTGTCAGCCGCGCACACAGAGCAGTGTGCAGCGGCGGCGCTGCAATCGCGGGCGACATGGCCTGGTTTACCGCAACGGTAACAATTACTGCTGCGGTCAACCGGGCTGCAATTGCATCCTGCATTGCTCCTGGACGTGCCCTAGTTGCAGGCATCGGAAGCAGCGTAGAGGTCTCGCTTCGAGGAGCAAGACCTTCGCCGACACCCATCCAACTAGCAGTCGCCTGCCATCCGCCACCTTATTGGCGGCAGCCACCGGGCAGCCCAGCCAGAGTGTGCCCAGACCCGATTTGTCGAGGCGGACCTCGCCCGTCTTGATGGACGCAATTGAGCATCCTCCAATTCCGGCCACCGCCGCCGCGACATCTGCAGCGGAAACTGCGTCGTACAAACCGGACACGCGCAGCTCCGCACACTTTGTGGGCCTGGACACGGCCACGCTCTCCCCAAGGGCAGCCTGCAACTTTTCTGCCAGAGCGTCCGCCTTTTTGGTGTTTGAGACCCCGGAAATTTCCACGATTCTCGCACCTGTAGTGGACACTCTGAAATTGACAGAGTCAGTGCACAGGCTTCGAAGATCAATCTTCTTCTTGGCCTTGGCGAGAGTTGCGGCGTAGGTGACGCCCTTTTGTACCGCCTCTGCTGCAGTTTTAAGACTAAAGCCAAGGACCGTAGAGGGCGCGGCTTGCGCCCCCGCTGTCATCCCTTCTTTGTCTGCAGAGGCTGTTGGGAGACAGGTACTGCAGACTGGGCCCTCCTTGGTTAAGGCGGCAGGGCAGCACTCATGGGTGCCGTCTTAGGACGCCACCTCGCAACCACATTCCACCCCTTGTCTATAGACTATATAGTTCTGGCCCTTGGTCGCTCCCTTCTTTCCCTTTTGGGATTTCGGGGTGGAACCAGGGCCAGGCCTGCCCTTGGACTCCGGCACTGCTGCTGCCATAGGCTTAGGCTGGGGGGTAGCCTTGGCCTTGTCGGCAGCCAGCGGTGGGCGGAGGCGCGGTTCGGGCAGCAGCCTTTGCTGCAAGCCCTCGAACCGAGCATCGAGCATCTTGCCCACACTGAGCAAGATGCTCCGCTCGAGTTTTTGCGCCTTGTCGGAGGACGGGGTCGGCGTTAGGCACGATCCCCTGACATTGACAGGTGGCGGCTCCTCTGCCACCCGGTCTGGGGCACACCGCATGTCAGCCCGTAATGCGGCCAACTCGCGGCGTAGCTCCGCCAACTCCGTTCGCAGCTGGTAATTGTCCGCTTTATAGCGGTCATTGGCCAGCTGCAGTCGGGTCAGCTCCTCCGACGCAGAGCGCTCCTGGAGCTCACTTACTAGCTCCTTAATGGAGGAGGCAGCATCTCGAAGAGCCTTTACGTAGGTTCCCTTGAGGTTCTTCGAGGTGCTGGTCACTTGGGATATTACCTCGACGGAGCTCATCACCCGAGCTTGTAGATCCGCCGCCGAGGTCTCCTCCATTGCGGCATTCGCAACCACCGGCGAGCTTGGTTTGGCTCCAGCCGGGCGGACTTTGCAAGCCACCTCTTCCACTTGTTGCTCGGCGCAGAGCTCCATCTCCGCGCGCTGAGCCGCCACCAATTCTGCCTTGGCTTTGGCGAGGCCGACGTATTGCCCAGTGGTGGGCGGTCGGCCTCTGCCTCAGCGGGCAGTGGAAACCGTCGGACGTAGCTCCCCTAGCGGAATGGCTGCGTTTCCGCTACCCGAGCCGCCCCCGAGTCTCTCAGACCAGAGACTCCGCAACACTCATTGCTGAGCCGGAGCTAAGCTCCTCAGCACGAGCTTCTTCACTCTCTGGACCCATTTTACGACCGGGTTCACAGTCGGCGTTATCAGGTTTCCGTTTTTCATAGCATTGGTCGTGTTCTCGAGAGCCAGCGATCCGCTGGCCCACGGAGTGATTGTTGCCCCCCCAGAGTACGAGGGGCGGCCCTCCACCGAGGCGGAGGGGTGGGATTTCCCGGCATCAGCCGACGTACCCACCTGGGGACCACATTTCCAATCTCTGTTGTCCATCATTCTAACACCAATGACTCCACATCGTCGGCCCATTTTTTCAGGGGTTGGGCTGGCAGGTGTCACTGCCGCCGGCTACCGGACAGACGCAGTGCACCCCAATACCCCAGCAAGGTATCCCTGCCACCCATTCTGGGTCAGACGCAGGGAACTAACGAAGCGCAACTGCCGCCCGATACGGGACAGACGCAGCGCGGTCCAACCACCAAATTGGGTACCTTGCCACCCACTATGGGTAAGACGCAGAGCATTGACGAGGTGCGACTGCCACCCGATACGGGACAGATGCAACGCACCCCAACAACCAAAAGATACCCCGCCACCGATTATGGGTCGGACACAGGGCACCGACGAAGCACGACCGCCATCCCATTGGGGACAGACGCATCGCGCCCCAACCACGAAAGGATACCCTGCCGTACACTATGGTTCAGACACAGGGCATCGACGAAGCTGACTGCCACCCGATACGGGACAGACGCAGCCCGCCCCAACCACCAAAGGGCACCCTGCCGCCCACTATGGGTCAGACACAGGGCACCGACGAAGCACGACTGCCGCCCGATACGGGACAGACAAAGCGCACCCCAACCAGAGGAATGTTTTGGCTTCGCCCGTTGCTGGATTGCAACGGGTTACTGAGCCCCCCCGCCACGACAAGGCACATTCCGATTCGGGGGGGGAAATCACAGGTCTGTAATCCTTACGGAGTTTAAGATATTTTAATTTTATCGTTTTTCCTCGTTAGAAAACTAAACAGTCTTTTAGTTTTGAGATTATACGATTATTACGAATTTAATTTATAACCTTAGGTACTAAAATTAGTATAAAGGTATCTGTTTAAAATATTTGCTTGTTGTTATGTTTACTTTGGTGAATTTGGAAATATTAATTTATGATGTTCTTGAGTTAGTAGTGGGTGCGTTAGCCATTTATTTAAATAGGTACAGAGGTTCCGAGATATTTTGATTTACGAAATTTAAGAGATACATCGTAAAATAAAATCATATTAAATCTTTTCTTAAGTTTTCACGATACATACTTTAAATAAAACACTTTTTACCGGATATTATCGCGTATATTTTAGTTAATTTTAAAATTATTTCGACGTTTCGGCATCTTTGCAGTTGCCGTGGTCACGATAGACTGATAAACTAACACGATAATTTTAAAATTAACTAAAATATACGCGATAATATCCGGTAAAAAGTGTTTTATTTAAAATCATATTTCCTAAAATTTAAAAATGTTTACAATGTTTGTAAACTACATTACAAGCTTATATGAAATATTGTATTTATAAACTAGAGCTAAAAATGGTACTGATTGTATACGAACACCAAAGCGATGAGTACGCAGTTTGACAAGATAGCAGCTACCTTTTTTTTTTGTTCCTCTCTACGGAGAGGGCAGGTGGATCTAAAAAATGCTCTTACGCATACCCCGCCGCGCGCGATCGGGGTTATGTGGGACTCGCTCCGAACTTACCAGAGCCTCTACCCACTAAAAAATCACCTGATTGACTCGTGCAATTTTTTGCCACACAGCCTTCATCTGAGCGACGACCAATTGGAGAAAGAGGCCGCGCTAGCGGGGTTCTTACGCCACGGATAGAAGCCGTCGAGCATGTACTCAAAGATTCGACGGACTTGCTGAGGGCAGGAGTGCTTAGCGCCAAAGCCGCACTGATAGGGAATAATGAGGGGATCGTCATCTGTTGGAAACAGATGGTTTCGCATTCGTTTCCAACGGAATTTGAAGTTTAGGAATGCCTATGACTGTCGCTTCTTTCCAGGCTTTTGGAAAGTAGTGCAACGTTTGCTTGTGCCGTATCTAATAAAAGAGGTTATCGCACAAACAAACTTGCCGACATTTATGACTGGCAACTAATAAGCCTGTCATTATTTTAATTTATTTGTAAATTGTAAAATAGATAGAATATGGAAGATTGTTCCGTGGCATTCCATCACGGGTTTCAGCCCAAAAATAGTCTAAGAATTATCAATTGTATTATTATAAATAGATTCATCTTTAATAAAAGTGGTTTAATGTTATAAGTGTTTTTCCCTTGTTAGCTAGGAAGACCTCCCTAAGGTAGACTTAGTCCATCAAGAGTCCCGGACCGCTTGGTGGTGGACGCGCCGGGTAGTGTTTTACCTTTTTCAGAATATTTCAGGTGACAACATTTTACGGCAAATAAAAAATTGAAGAAAGTTTATAAAAGATGGCCGTTAATATTCATAGATATACTGGTAGTTCGACGGTTTTGGTGAGCGAATTCTTAGCTCAATTCGAAATACTTTCTGCATTAAACAAATACGACGATGGAAGTAAGAGGTTGATATTCCATACATATTTGGACGGCCCGGCACTATATTTTTACAAAACGATAATTGATACATGTCAAACATTTGATGAGATCAGGAATAGATTTATCCATAAATTTGGTAGAGAAGTGGATCATGTGGCTAAATTTTATTTACGGAAGCAACAAGCCAATGAGGATTTACTGAGTTATTACTATGCATTGGACATGTGCGCAAATAAAGCTGGCGCGGTAATAACGGAAAATACCTTCATAAAACACTTCCTACAAAACTGTAAATATACGTATAAGTACCGATCAGCGTCCCAAATATATGTAAATAAAAATTCGTTAAAAGAAACGATCATACAGATGCATGAAATTTTTATTGAAAAGCAGGAAGAAAATTTAAACCTCCCAATAAACATTCGTGTGTCACGAGAAACACCAATATGTTCTACAACGTCACCGAGGAGTGAGAAGGAAGATTCTCAAAGGTTAAGCAACATAGACTACGATCTACCGATCTACCGATCTCCGTATGCTTTAAGAAGGAGAGGAGACCGTGGCGATGCATACAATGGATGAAAGATGGATGACCCTGGAGTACAATCGACGTCAATCAGACAGATTGAGACTCAATTAATGCCAAATAGACAAGAAAATAATCCTACAAGTGAGTTTTCCCCATCCATTAGTTTAAAACTAAAAAAAAATATATTTATAAATATTTCAGCTTTCAGAATTGATACAGGCGCATCCGTTTCTGTAATCTCCCAAAACTTATGTAACCAATTGAATATAATAATACATAATGTGGAGAATGTAAAGATCCAAGCCGTTAATGGTAATCAAATGGATATAATAGGTAAAGTACAAATATGCTTGGAAATTGAATATGTTGTTTATGTACAAAATTGTTACGTAATCGATAATATTGAAAGAAATTTAATTCTCGGGCAAGACTTTCTACAGAAGTCTGGTGCAATATTAACCTTTAAGGAAGGTCATGTTCAATTGAACAAGATATTTGTAACTTTATTATAAAAAATAAAGAAAATAATCTTAGTAATAATGATAATAACGAAAATACCCTTCAGGTAATACAGGTTTCAAATGAATTAAGTAAGGATGAATATGTTTATTGTTCTGATTTAGTAGTTAGTAATGATGATAAGTTAGTGGTTACTGAACCCAGTGAAAATAAATTTAATTTACCCCCGAGTCCTCAAGACTCCATAGTTGTGTGTTGTTCTGAGAAACAGAATCTTAAAGTTGATGATGATATATATAATGAATGATATTTCTATAAGCAGGTATTAAATGTCCTGAGGGTTTGCTGGTTGTGTTGTGAAATTAACGACTTTGCAAGGTATGTGAGATCTTAAGTAGGTAGCAACCCCGCCACCAGTGCGGTCCGTTCGATCGGTGTAAGAAGTAAATGAAAGGCAGGGTTTGAATCCACGTTTCAGATACCAATATTGCTTGTTAATTCCTGCATTCTAATAATGCCAGCAATTTAGGTTCTGAGCCGGAATACTTAAGGCGTTTACGTGAAATAAGTTGACATTTTTCGTATATACAGGGTGTCCCAAAGGTCGACGTCAAGCCAAAACCGGGGGATAGACTAGGTCGTTGTAGTTGTCAGAAAAATATAAAAAAAAATTTCAGTCATGTAACCTAACTATAGTGTATTTTTTTTTTTCGAGAAAATTTACACCCTGTCAGTCAGTCTTTTGACTGCTGCTGCTAAAAATATTTACTTTTTGATAAGATTTTTTTTAACAAATTCATGAATAGTGCTTCTGCAATCTGTAATATAAAATTTTAAACCAACTGCTCCAGCTTGAAAAAGGATGTCATTTTATGCCGAACCAAGTATTAAAAAATTAATTTTTCGGCCAATTTTAACGGCCTGTTCAGAAAAAAAAATGTACTATGCTATTTTGGCAAGTAACTTAAAAAGTGGTGCATTTAATAAAAATTCTAAAATGGTGTAGCACTCACTACATTATTTCTTAGACTGGGCGTGAAAATTATTTTTTCAAAGAAACCTGAGTTTCAGTTTCGAATTATTTCTCTTAACTTACTAAAAATGATTCTAAGTGACCTTAATTTTCAGATTCTGGTTTGTAAGAGCTAGTGTGAGTCATTTTATGTAGTGAGAGCGAGATAAGTACAGAAGCGTATGAGACAGAGAAAGTAATTTTAAAAAATATGAGCAAGACAGATAGTGACGCCACTTTTTGTATTTGCACACTTTTTGTTTACTTTTCGTATTCATTTGTGTCATTTTGTGTAGTTAAAACCTTTGGCTTCGTATTGGACTTGTTTGCTATACTGTGATTTGGATTTGGACAGTTTTGATCTCTTTACGACAGCCTTTGCTTTTTCCTGGACTAACGTGTATTGTGTTTTGGAACTATGTCTACGTATTCAAGTCAAGAATACGCAAACATGCACCTCATTTATGGGGAATGCAGATGTAACGCTGGTGCTGCCTCTAGATTATATCGCGAGAGATATCTTAATGCTGATCGTTATCCAGATCACAGAGTTTTTACTAATTTGCACCGTCTTCTCTTTTCCGAAGGCCGACTACCAAGCCAAGTGCACGGTGAAGTAGTGTATTATGTTGAATAAATGTGTGAATTTGAATTTGAAGGTGAAAATTTGTTACCTTATGAGGATGTTGTGCTTCAAGCAGTTGACGAAGACCCAAGTTCTTTGATACCTGCAATTGAGGCAAGCACAGGAGTACCCAAAAGTACAGCTCACAGTATACAAAAAAAAGAGATCCACCCATATCATGTACAGCGATTAGAAACTCTGTTACCTCAGGATTATGAGCTTTGCGTTGCGTTTTGTGAAACCATGTTACAAAAACATCGGGAAGACCCACGACTCATAAAAAATCTTTGTGATCGGATGAATCCACATTTAAAAAAGATGGATACATGAATCTACACAATTTACATGAGTGGCACGTAATAAATCCGAACTTATTACGACAAGACAAATCCTAATATCGTTTTAAAGTCAATATTGGGAATTGAAATTTTGAATGGAAGAGTAATAGGGCCTTTTGAGTTACCAGAGGTCTTAAATGGTCAAATTTATTTGGATTTTTTACAAAACTATTAACCCACTGTGGGGAAATGTGGTTTCAACAAGATGGCTACCCAGCGCACTATAATGAAAAATATCCAGGTAAATGGATAGGGCGGTGTGGTATGATCACATGGTCAGCCCGCTCACCTCATTTATATCCCTTGGATTTTTTTACTGGGGAGCAGTGAAAGAAAAAGTTTATTCAAAACCCATTGAAAATTTAATTGAGCTTCGAGGGAGATTAATGAAAGCAGCGAAATTAGTGTCAATAACAGACCATTCGCCCGCCTTATATCGAGGTTTTTTTTAAAGAAAGATGTTGTGCGTGTATTGCGGCTGAGGTAAGACGATTTCAACATCTTTTGTAAAAATGTTTTAAATGGACGAAAATGTATGTTATAATAAAAACAAAACTGACTTTCTTTTAAAAAAAACCTGTTATTTAATCATTTAGGATTCCTACTGATCTAACTCACACTTTATGGAATGACTCACACAATCTCATTCAAACCAGAATCTGGAAGTTAAGGTCGCTTGGAATCATTTTTAGTAAGTTAAGAGAAATAGTTCGAAACTGAGTTTCTTTGAAAAAACATTTTAACGCGCCCAATCTTAGAAATAATGTAGTAAGTGTTACTTTATTTTAGAATTGTTATTAAATGCGCCACTTTTTAAGTTACTTGCCAAAATAGCGTAGTAAATTTTTTTTTAGTACAGGCAGTTAAATTAGGCCCAAAAATTAATTTTGAATACTTGGTTCGATATAAAGTGACATCCTCATTCAAGTTGGAGCAGTTGGTTTAAAATTTAATAATACAGATTGCAGAAGCACTATTCAAGAACTCGTTAAAAAAACTTTGGCAAAAAGTAAATATTTGTAGCAACAGCAGTTAAAAGAGTGACACAGGGTGTAATTTTTTCGGGAAAACAAAAATGCACTATAATTTGAAAAATACATGACTGAATTTTTTTTCATACTTTTCTGACAACTACTACAGCCTAGCCTATCACCCCGTTTCGGCTTGATGTCGACCTTTGGGACACCCGGTATACTATTGAGTTGAAAATTTTATACAAAAATGTGTAACTTTGTAACATCAATTAAAAGTCCAACTAAACGTAAGATTACTCCAAAAATATAAAACCGAACAAAACCCATCAAATGTTATCGGACACTTAGAGATTTCTCATAATGACCTCAGATTTCCCAGGAGCGTAATCCGCAAAACAGAAGAAAATGTTTTCTATTGCCGATCATGTTTTTAAACACAAACAATTTTTTATTTTTGATTAGTTGTTGATTATATTGGATATAAAATAATTATACCATTGCTTAAGTTAAAAATAAAACCTGAAAACGCTTGTCATATGTTTACTATTTACGTATAAGAATTTTCTTTAAACGAAAAGAAAGTGAATTACGACGAGTCTTCTGTTAAGCAATGAGAAAAAAATGTCAAAGAAATAAAAATAAATAATACGGAAAAGAATATTGCGCTTAACATGTTAACGATGAACGCTTCTCATTGTGCACGTACATTTAAATATAGATTCCCATTTGGTATTCTAACCACGTCTCAGGTAAGCAGCATTAAATTACAATCTTCAATGTATACGTAAACAAAACAATACATATAAATCATATTCAAGATACGGTAATTTTGTTGAAAAACACTTGATCAAATTCAGTATACCGCGTGAATATTTTTGCAAAGATACGTTCATTTCGTTAAAAAACACTTGATCAGATTCAGTATAACGCGGGAATATTTTTGCAAAGTATTTGATTACATTAAATGTCTTATCTTCCGCTTCACAGAATATGACTTTTAAATTTCTCCGGCATCTGAGCTTCTTATTTCTTTTAGAAATAGCGCATTAAGTATTTTTGCAGTTTGAAGATAATTTGAAGAAATTTGAAGTTAAGCTACCTAAATTATTTGCATTTTAAGTAGTCTAGTTACACCTTGAAGTATTAATATTTTTTTATTACTAATCAAAATCATATAGAAGTAAAATAGGCTGATTTTTATCAAAAACATCGCACGAGTTCAAGAGAACGTGAGTATAACCACGCAAAACTGGTTATTACATAATTGAAGATATAAATACAACTCAGAAGAGTGTTTCTTATTGAATTTGTTCCAATTGAATTTCGATTTGTAAGTTTGTATAAGCTATCGCCACAATTCTATTTGCAAACCATCGAAATAAAACTCAGCATATAATTTTTATACAAAACAAGTTATAAATATTCCTAAGGATATCACATCCAAATTTTCTTCAAAAAGCAAAAATTTTATAACGTTAAATTTAAAAAAGTTTATACGTGGAATGATTATATTTTATGAGCGTTATCAAATAAAACTTTACCTAAGCCAGCTGCTTTTGAAGAGTTTTACCGTCTTTTTTTAAGTTTTGGTTGTTTTTTACTTTTTTTTAAATTGCTGATGCTGCAGAGCATCTGTTCTTGGAGGTCAGTTTTGGTCATCATCATCATCTACAGTCCGTCGGTGACAAAAAACTACTTTCCTTTTTTTGAAGCCCTGCTCAAAGGACTTGTTCCTTTATATGACCAAACTGTAAAAATTGGAGATTTTAATACTTGTTTGCTAAAAAATGACCAAGCAAACAAGCTTCGCAGCAATTCTTGCAACTTGAACATTTTCCCATCCCCTGCAACACATTTTTATCCCAATTCGTCTCCCTCTTTACTAGACCTTATGGTAGTTTCATCTTTGAATCACGTAGAAAAACACGGTCAGCCATAGGCAATTGAGTACTCATATCACGATTGAAATGAAATGAAATGAAATGACGGCGTCATTGATTATAATAAATTATTGGATGATTCTCGTAACTTGGAATGGTATGAAGCTCTTAATGTGGATAGCGTCAACACCCAGATCGAAATATTCAATTCTCTGCTAACACAGCTTTATGACCAGCAAGCCCCAGTACGCCCAGTTAAGCTTAAACACCTTCCTGCTCCATGGCTAACTGAGGAGATAATAACTCTAATGTCTAGACGCAACAGAGCGCGTGCGCGCTATAAATCAAATCCTACAGAGGCAAATCACGAATCATACCGCAACTCACGAAATTGCTGCAACCTTATGTGTAGAGATCAACAACGTCACCACATTCATGATTCGATCACGAAATAAGAACCAACAAGAGTCTGAAAATTTCATAGGACTCTAGGTGTAGGCAAGAGTAAAGAAAACAATATTACTTATAATATCAACTTCAATCTGTTAAACAGTCATTTCACTTCTCCTGCACATTTGGATGCTTGTATCAAAAGTCAAACACTACGAAACATTGCATCTGTGTTTCATCGACTCTGCCTTCACCTTACTTTAGTTCATTTACTTTTAGTCAATTTAGAGCGTGTGGAGTTAAGAGAGCAATCACATCGATAGCCTCAAATGCCGTTGGTTGCGACAGCACTAGTCGAAGATGATAATTCCCCTTCTTGACATCCTCGCTCCCATTTTAACCTCAATTTTTAATAAATACATATAATCCAATACCTTCCCCATTTTATGAAAAGACACTCAGATACTACTTCTTCCAAAGAAAACTTTTCCTAAATTATATAGTGACTTCAGACCAATCGCTATATTGCCTTTCTTGTCCAAGGTACTCAAGCGGCTTATCCACCTTGCATCTTTTCTCTATTAGAACAACATCCTTAATCCTTACCAATCAGGCTTTTGACCTGGGCACAGCACTACAACAGCGTTGGTTAGGATAACTGATTATATAAGAAAGGCCAAAGAAAGCAAGCAACTTACAGTACAGATTTTATTCGACTTTAGCAATGCCTTTAAAAATGTCGATTTTGATATCTTATTACAACTCATGAATTCTCTTAACATATCTCTACCTGTTATCGACTGGTTTCGTTCTTACCTGCGTGGACGTCGACAACGGGTATACACTGCAGATGCATGTTCGTCTTGGCTAACTGTTCATACTGGCGTACCACAGGGTGGCGTGTTATCCCTTTTACTTTTTTCAATTTTCATAAATTCGATATCCCAAAATTTAACTTCTCTCTACCACATGTACGCAGATGATTTACAAACACGGAACACTCGAGGATTTGCCTAAGGCCATCGAGCAAATAAATTGTGATCTGTCACCAATACTCGACTGGAGTAACGCTCACGGTTTAACTGTCAATCCCACCAAAACCCAAATGATAGTTATTGCAAGCTCTGTCGTAATAAACCGCATAAATTGGAAATAAGGACCACGTGTAGTTTTCAATGGCGTGCATGTCACATTCAGTGAAACTGTGAAAAATTTAGGCCTTTGGTTTGACAAAACACTGTCATAGAGTTCTCAAATTGAACAAAGCAGGAAGATGTTTGCCACAATTAACTCACTTAAACGTTTGCGCAATCTTTTGCCAATGCGTACTAAAGTTTCAATAGCACAATCTCTGTTTCTTCCAATTCTCGACTATGCTGATGTATGTTACCTTGATCTCACGGAGCTACAGTTGGACAAACTTGAGTGCCTGCAGAATCTTTGTATCCCTTTTTGTATACGGTTTACGAAAATACGATCACATATCCGAATTTTGCTCTAAGTTGAAGTGCCGAGTGCTGTTTGATTCTGCTGTACCGAACTATTTGTACGACAAATTTAGGTTAAGATGTGATGATCATGAAAGGAAATTGAGATCCTCTGAAAACTTAATGCTCCGCACACCAAGGCATACAACGCATTGGTACAATCACTCCTTTCAGTGCGAGCAGTGTCGCTCTGGAATAAACTACCACTCGAAATAAAACGCGGTCGATCCTTTAATTCTTTAAAATTAACTTGAAGAAACACTTTTTATCAAAAGTTTATAACTAAGTGAAAATATATGTATATATGTATGAATTTATGTATAAATATATGTATATTTTTTAATTTTTTTTAATTATGTATGTGTTTAAGTATATGTATGTAATAATTATGTGTGTATGTAATTTTTAATTGAATAAAAATTTTATACTTTTATGCCGAACCTTATATAAGTAAATCTTGATTGTAACACCAACGTTTCTGGTTGTCTGGTAGAGATCTCCGTGTAGCGATAAGACCGCCAAATATAGCCTTATTGTATAATCAATTTTTATGGTATTTCTTGTGTATTGAAGTGTAAATAAATAAATAAACAATTTATCTGTGCAAAAACATAAAACAGCAATTACATAAAATCTGGCTTGGTATTATTTGTCACTGTCAATTATAATATTGATGCAAGGGAAATGCAGTAAACGAAATTAGACATAATGCAATAATTAAAATATTAAGTATTTATGTAAAGCCAAATCCGCAGTACATCTATTTATTTTTTAAGGTTATTTTCATGCCAAAAAATCAATGCCAAATCATTTTTAATTTGTAAAGAAAAAATAATGTCATTTTGTTTTTGTTAAATATGCAGTCTGATATTTGTGGTCGAGTAAAAGTTTACAAAATGCTACTGAAAAGTTAAAGTTATCAAATATCTCCACAACGACATCGGGAACAGTAATTTTTTTTTCGTGAAAAAGCTAAAAAATCTACGAAGTTTCTAAAAATATTTTTTTTTTTGCCGTACATTTACGATAATTATACTTTTTTATTATTTTAGTTCAATTTCGTCAACTTCCGGTACGAATAACACGGAATAAATCGAGGTTTTTATGCTCAAATAATTCTTTCAAATCATCGGCTAATTGACTTTTTCTTTTTTTCTATTGATGCGCGATAAACTCTATTACATATTACAAATTTATGGGAAGTTGGACTAGATTATTTTACATACATCCTTAAAAATTTTAATAAGATTTGTGAAAAAAATATCGATGCGTTATGAATTATCTAAACGAAGCTCATATCTCTTAGTATTAGGTAGGAATATGTTTGATCAAAAATAGATTTGTTGCCTTTACAATAGATACCTTCGGAGAATTTTAAAAACTTATTAATCATAAACAAGCGAATATTTCAATCCATAACTATTTGTTTAGTTAAAATTAGGTTCGATTGTAATTTGGAGTGGTACTTTTGTGCTCCAGTATTAAATACTCTTTAGTTATAAGTGCGAATTTGTTACCTAACTTGTAATGCCTATTGTTCTTTTATTGTCTATAAAATTGCCAAGACATAAATAAATAAATAAATAATATTATTATCAATAAAAACAAAGATTTTCTTAAATATGCTTGCAGTTTATTTTGACTTTTTATGATAGCATAGAAAATAGCTTGATTTCACGTTAAACTAAACTTCAATTAATTGTTAAATTGCTCTTTGGTTAACCAGTAATATTTCTGGCAATAACTAAAAGAAAACAAGAGATCAAATTAGGACGAAGGAATGCTCGCCATTGACATTTGCGTTTAACTTTATTTTTAAGGAATTTATTTTTTTCTAATTTATAGTCAATCTAGGTTACTTTGTACATCTTTGACCTCGGTCTTGACCTCTGGTCAATTGTAACGGGTAGTTTTTTTTTTACTTTAGCATACACCTAAATAATTCATTCATATTCTTTTTTATTTAGACTATTTTTCATAACATTTTCTTAAAACTACAAAATTACTGAAAAGTATGATTTGAAAAAGACTGATTCCTATAATTGAAGTGTCTACGGTGTAATTGTTTTATATCGTGAGGCTGAAGTAATGTTAATGTTTCAGAAATTTTAAATAATGCAAAATATTATTTAATATACTTATCTAAAAATATCATGAAGATCATGCGGCACAAAGTTACCCAGGTCGTCAAAAATTTTGCTCTACAGTGTAATGTAAGTGCAGACAGAAGCCCGACGTTGATGTAACATTGTTATTGGTCTGTCTCCGCTTTTCATTGCTTAAAGGTTGATGTTTGAATTCTCAGTTCAAACGCAACCATTTTAACCTATTGTCGAGTAAAGAGTATTCGCAAATAAACAGAGTCTGACAAAAAAGAACTAACGAACAAAAACTGTTAACGTTAGAGAACATATGATTTCCATATGTTCTGTAACGTTTACAGTTTAAGTTTACTGTACAAATAAATGACGGCCCTTCCCGACTTTACTTGGTCTTAGTTAATAAGTAAGAAGATTTTTCCGAAATGAAAAAAGGATTGTTTTAAGTATATTCATAACTTTTTTCAAAAAATATTACCACAAATAGAAGGAATCTTATTTTGATTGATTTTAAACAGTAGGAGATCAGTGTAAAACTTGTATCTCCTACCTCGCAAGCAGACCATTTCTTAATGTAGTCCTCTAGTGCAAAATCATAAATTAATCAGATAAAAAGAGCCATTCCTATGAATTATAGCAACACAGGTGTAAAAACACTATCCTAAAAGGTTCAATACTAATCTAAATAACCTGGGCTCTGATCATTACATTTTTAAATACATTTTCTGTTTATATTTTTTCCGTTTTTTAGAAAACAAAATATTATTTCATTAATTTCGTTTCTCAGAAAGGCTACAATTGTTTCCGTTTGAATATTTTCTTAATGTTCTGTTTAGATTGCTGAATTAGGAAACATTTATGTATGTTTTTTTATTTTTTGTTGGTGTTTTGGTTTTTTTTTTCAATTACTTCAAATAAGTACACAGGATATAGTAAATTTTGATAAAACACAGGCTTAGAATAACTCTAAAAAAACTTTATTAAAAACTTTAAAAAAACTTACCAAACAGATTTTTATGAAATTTACATGGTAAAATTTATGAAAACTGTATTACTTTTTTAACATTTTGAACTTATTAGCTATAACTTAATGTGATTTCTAATTTCCTCAGGAATAATTATCACCATTGTTTGTTAATTCTTGAAACTAATTGCTGAAGTTTTAATTAATTGTTAATTTGTTACCAATTATTAACTTTTGCAATATCTTATGAAAATACTCCAACGTTTAGCCGACACTGTCAAGAAAAATTGGTAGAGCTATTCTCTCGTGAAGAATCCGTTTCTTTATATTAATTATTTCTTATAATATAAATAAATTAGAAAGTTCTAACAGGTGAATGAAATCTAGTACAAAAGTCAGTCCCAAGCAGAACATTAGTAACGTCAGAGCTGAAAGAATGGTTGTGTAACAAATAAAAGCCGATATCCGTTATGTATTGGAAATAGATGCTTTAACTGTAGACAATGTCCACAAATGTCATTGAATTATACTTTTAGTTAAGTTTTGTAGATATTCATGTGTAAAGCCACGTGACTTTTTTTAGGTTCGGAAAAAAAGCATAGGTCAGATTTTTTTTTCGAAATGAACAGTTTATTTATTGACCGGTGGGTTAGACGATTCGAATTCTGTGTAATAGTGTCGTCGGTATCTATTAAGACGTTACGAAGACGCTGATGACGAACCTTCGCGTATGGGTTGGCTTAGTCAGCTGACTTATTGACCAGCGGGCATACCCAGGTTCAGACCAAAATAAGACGCTTTTGTATATAATAGGCAGCTGATATGTAGGTCTGTATTGAAAGCCAATTTAATTTCATATTCGCTATAGGTTTTCTTTGTAAAAGTGTCTCAGAGTTGTATTAAATCTACAATATCTAGTAAACTTTACTGCTAAGGGTCGTATTTTAGTAAAAAATCATTAAAAAGAAACGTTAGCACAACCCTTTGTTTTTGGCGAATTGTAATTGTAGCTGAGTCTATTTATACCAGATTGTAGTTAAATCTTATACACTAATATGACAAATTAAAGCCACAATAAGTAAGTTATCTAAGTTCTTCAACCTTTTTCTTTTTTTTTTGTCTCGCTCCGATCGCCGCCCGGTACGGACGTGCAAGACCCCGTTCTCCGTTGATCGGTCCCTTCCCGATATCCTGTGGCGCTCAGTCTACTGACGTCACAGTTTAGCGTGTTGGCTTCGTGCTACGGTTTTCAAGATTTTTCTACTCCCTCTGAGTGCTATCGAAGTGTGAGTGTTCTTTGCGACAAAGCCTCTTAGTCTTAAAAGTGCTGCGCAGTACTGTGTTGTGCTTGCGCTGAGTGCTGTGTAGTGCCCGGCGTAAGTAGTCTGGTTTTAGAACAAAGGATATTTAACGGTGACAACGAATTTGTACTGAACCAGTCCTTTTATTTTTATTTTATTTCTCTTCTCTGATTTATTTATTTTTCTCCTATTTTCATATTTATTTTTATCATATCTGTGTGTTTTCGTGTGTATTTGTCCTTTCTGTCGGTAAAGGTTGACCCTAACGCGGTCAACTCTTTACCTGCGTACCCATTTTTTAGGTTTCTAGGTAGTGGCCTTCGGCGAGCTACTTTCTAACTTGTGCAAAGAGCACAAAATCAATTATCTTAAAGCCGCCAACGCAGGCGATACTATCAAGATTCAGGTCGCGACTATCGACGACTTCCGCGCGTTTACTCGTTTACTCTCGTTAAAACAAATCGCGTACCACACCAACGCCCTCTCGGAGGAGCGTAAGATCCGCGCAGTATTACGCGGCGTCCCGTTTAGCTCGCAAATGATGAAATCCTTGCGGACCTTAACTCCCAGGGTTTCCCGGCTGAAGCAGTTCACAAGATGCACTTTAACCGCGGTTGGCGTTTCCCAATAGCTCTTGTCATCCTATCCAACACTCCCAACTCGAGGGAGATCTTCAGAGAGGCTCGCACAATCTGCGGACTCTCGAATATCTCTGTCGAGCGTCCCAACCCTCGCGGGCATCCTGGGCAATGCCACGCAGCTCAGCCCTCCCAGGTGCGTTAAGTGCCTATGTGGCGTCCCCAGACGTGACCTGTAGAGATGAGTTTATCTGTCCAGTAAGCATACGTGATAAAAATAAGATCATAAGATGATTAAATAATACTGTATTTCACACGTTTATATCTAGTATATAAGCACATTATTATAACAAATAAATTGTCACTCAACATGTAACCGTGTATTAATTAACAAACCTTTTCCTGGTCGTTATAACTGGTGACCCTGCACTAGTCACGCACCCGCCGCTAGTCACGCATCCAACGCAAGAAGTATGAGGACCCGACCGAAATACAAAGGAAAATGGCTCTACGTGCCCAAGTTAAAGCTGTTACATTGGAACCTGAAGTTGCCGCCAGAAGAATATCGGAACTTAATACGCTTCTGGCAAGACCAACCTAAATTATGGTTTACCCAGTTTGAAGCTATAGTCGCTGCCCAGAAACAAGGAGATGACTACCATCGGAAATTCATCTCTCCCATCACTCCCACTCAATATCCCGACAACCCGAACTACTCTCCTGACATCCTCGATTTTGCAATTGTCAAGCAAATCAACCTCGATCTCAGGTCTATCGAACCGCTCGATGACCCAGGTTCTGACCAGCACCCCGCCTCCCTCGTGCTAGGACCGCCTAACGATAACGCCACTTCTCCTAAGACCTTTACCAACTGGAAAGGCTTCAAAAATACGAAAGTTTCAGCCTTAGAGGCCCGGAACTCTCTGCTCGCGATCTCGCCCGATCAGTTACATAGCCCGGATAAAATAGATTAATTAGTAAATTCTCTCACTGATGCTATCAACTCAGCCTTCAGTGAAAACGAAAAGGTTGCTAAGCAAGACAAACCCACGCTTCCCTTAGCCGTTAGCAATCTTATTAAAGCTAACAACGCGGCTCTCCGGAGAGCCAAGAAATATCCCACGCCCGCCTATAGAACAGCTGCGAATCAGCTACAACCTAAAGTTAGGTCTTGCCTCGCGGAACTCCGAGACGCTCAGATAAACGATCTCATGGCGAATATCTCTCCGTCCCACCAAGCGTACTATAGCATGGCCCGAGCCTTACGCGTAGACACCGCCTCTCACGTTCCTCCTCTCACTCGTCCCGATGGCACTACTGCCTTTGAAGTCGAAGAGAAAGCCGAATGCTTCGCTGACAGCATAAAAATAAAAGTAATAATAATAATAATAAAGTACACCGAAGCCATCTAAGTACTCCCCAAACATCGACAGGCAACCGGTCAACCCAGTCAGCAAACTGGATTGGACCTCGTCATTACCCGTCAAACAGGGGGGCGACGTCAATGGAAAATGCCAGTGCCTCAAATTCAGCGTCCACATTTGAATTTGGTGTTCAACGCAAAATTCAGCCAGTCCGGAACTCGTGCACAGAATCAACCATAATTCAGGTACAAGCTGGTCGAATACTTTTACGATTATTGGCCTAAAATAACAAATAATGAAACGATTTTAAAATGGATACAATTCTGTTTCTCAATTCCATTTCATGATGAATTTACAATAGTATTACTCCCAAACATATTTTTTAACATAATGAAAAACTAAATATGATAATAGCAATTAATAAATTGTTAGAATTAGAGGCTATAAAACTATGTTATACCTCAAGTGACCAGTTTATATCAAACAAATATAATAAATAAATATTTAAAAAAAAAATATTAATAAATAAAATATGAAAAAGTACACTTCAAAATGGAAGCTTATAAAACAGCTTCTAAATTAATTTCCCACAATGGTTTCTTAGCTAACATAGATAAGAAAGATCATACCTACTCGTACCTTTATTTGTTAATTACAAAAAATACCTGCGTTTTTGAATTTCAAGAAAACGATATGTTCGAGCCAAACACATGCGAGTTTATGGCCATGCCGTATGGATTATCCGTTGCTCCGGGGGTATTTATAAAAATTATACGCGAAATTATTAGTTGAGTCTCGGTCTGCGTGCGTTCTTGAGCGCACGTCGATCGCAGACGCCTTCCCGCTCTTTTAGCCCCCGCGCTAATTGAGCACCCAAATTTCACTGGTTGTTGTCGTAATATATAATTTCATAGTTGTATACCGTAATAAGTTTCTAACGCCGTTTTCACGGCGGACAGTGGCTTGTTAACCGTACTTCTAATAAGTTTCTAACGCCGTTTTCACGGCGAACAGTGGCTTGTTAACCGTACTTCGTGGAACGTGAGCTTCGTCGACGGGGTTTCGTCGTTCCAGGACTTCAAGTTCCGTGTTCGAGTAAGTTATCCGCATCGTCCTCAACCGCCCTACTGCGTGTAGGGTGGTTTTTAGGAAATTAGTCATCGTTGTTAGGTTCATATATTGTCCCTCCCCAACCCCTCCGCAATGGCTTCCCTAAGCTCTGAAGAGATTAGGAAGAAGCTACTTGAAAGTACCGATGCTGAAGGCATGTTTATAAATGCTGATAAGTTTCGTTTCCTTGACTCTCTTATCCCGCATATCATGGCGTTAATTCCACCAATGGCCCCTCAGGCCACCCCAGTCCCCCAGACCCCTCAGGTCTTAGGCCCTCCCGCGTCCCCTTCCTCCAGTGACATGGAGTGCGAAGTAGACGCCCCTCCGCGACGCAAGCGCGCACCCGCGACTGAGTCATCCTCGGACGCCACCCCTACTGGCCCTGAGTCTCCCTCCTTTACGCTTGTTAAGAAGCGCTCTAAGAAGCGTTCAAAACAAGACCCGGCGCCCTCGACGCCCGTCCCTACACCCCCTGCGGCGTCTTCAACGCCAGCTGTCCCGGTGTCTTCAACACCCGCTCCGGCCCCAACTTCTGTCAAGGCCAAGGTCCCACCACCCGTCTTCCTTCGGGAAAAGGGTAAATGGACTGAGGTCTCGACATTGTGCAATGAGCACAAAATCCATTACATCCGAGCAGCCAACTCGGGTGAATCTATTAAAATCTTAGTCTCGTCGATAAACGACTTTCGAGCTTTAACAAAGCTCCTCACTGATAAGCAATATGCTTATCACACTTATGCTCTGTCAGAAGAGCGTAAGATCAGAGCGGTACTCAGGGGAGTCCCGTTCGAATTATCGAACGAGGCTATCCTGGAGGATCTGCAGTCCCAAGGCTTCCCGGCACTCGCGGTGCATAAAATGCACAGCAAGTACGGGAGACAACACCCTCTCGCTTTGGTGGTGTTCGCCAACGTCCCCAAGTCCAGGGAGATCCTCAAAGGGGTTAGCACTATATGCGGCCTCTCTGGGATCTCAATCGAGGCGCCTCATCGCCGCGGTCATCCCGGCCAGTGCCATCGGTGCCAGTTGTACGGGCACGCGGCGGCCAACTGCCGCGCACCGCCCAGGTGCGTCAAGTGCCTGGTCCCGCACTTCACTAAGGAGTGCAATCCCACTCCTGAAACTCCCTCTCCTCCCGATTGCGTGCTTTGTGGCCAGTCCGGCCACACCGCAAAGTACAAGGGTTGCCCTCGTGCACCCCGTTGTATGCGCTCCAATTTCAAAAGGGCGACACCCAAACAGGCCCCGCGCCTTTCTCAAGAAAACTTTCCGCCGCTGCGTAGCCGGGTTCCTCTGGCTGCAAAGCCTACACAGTCTAGGCCTGCCCCAGAAAACTAGAGGCAGTGCCCCGTATTGAATCCCATCCCGGCTCCTCGCCCATACAAACCCACTCCTCAATCCTCCGTAGCAGACGATATGCGTATCGTCTGCGACGCTATGAAAAATATCGATGTTAGTGAAATCGCAGTCTTAGCCCGTAAACTTAGGGCTTCACGTACTCCGACAGAGCGTTTGCTAGCTCTGGCGGAGCATAGTTCCCTTCTCAATTCATTATAGGTTCATTTAAATGAATTGATCCCTAAATCATGCTTCGGCCGACCTCTGCCCAGCCCCGGCTTCACCGGAGGCTGCCCAGAACGGCCACCAACTCATGTCCCTTTGAGCACCTTCAGTGCAACTTTCACTACAGGCGGAAGACCCGCTAGCGGGTCTCCGCCAGCGCGCCCAACTTCCCGACGGGTGTCGCTTCCGATGAAGGCTAACGGTAATAACTACAGCCAACAGGTGGTTTTTAGTGGGTAGGTGCCATTCTGGTGAGTCCCACATAACCCCCCGCAGAAGAATTTACCTGCGGGCGGTATGCATGACGCATCTTCCACCTCCCGCGAGGGTGCCTCGGCAGCAAAAAAAAAAAAAAATTATTAGTCACTTGTTGTAAATTTGGACAAAAATCGACTAGTACCGACAAAGTCAGTAACATTTTTAGGCTTTATGTTTAACATCGAACAGATGTATATTTCTGTACCTGACGATAAGCGTTATAATAATAAATAAATTTATGAAACTTCAAATATGCTCAATACGAGATTTTGCCAAACATATAGGTCCTGTCTAGCTACAAAATAATTACAACAATGAGGCAAAAATTAAACTCCCTAAATTACTGTTAGAAGATTTAATCTGTAGAAAAGCATTTCCTGTTCAATCACTTCACAAATTTATAAGATATATACAGATGCATTCATAACAGGCTGGGGCGCAGTATTCCAAAACAATAAATTTTATGATTTTTGGAAACATAGTGAAAAAGAATACCATATCAATTACCTAGAATTACTAGCCGTTTCCTTAGGCTTCAAAAGTTCAGCCGGGGAAGAAAGAAATTGTGCAATATTATTACGTATTGAAAATACCACCGATATTAGTTACATTAATAGGATGGGTGGCATTCAATTTCCACATTTAAATACTCTAACTAGACACATTTGGCTAGGGCATTTGGCGAGGAACTTAATTTATGGATTTTTGATTTAATGTTTGTTTGCAAATGTGACGCATTTGTAACTAGGTATCCTGAACCGTATGCAGTCGCAATCGATGCGTTTACGATTAATTGGGCCTCTGCGTAATTTTAACCATTTCCTCCATTATTTCTTTTGTTTCAGTTCAAATAATTGATTTGAATTGAAACATAAGGTTAAATTAACTCGCATAACAGCACCAAAGCAAACTACTCCAGCCTTACCCTGGGTGGTGCCGCGAGACGCTACGAGCGGCGTCCGCGCGGCGCAGTTGTCCGCCAGAGAGCCTGACGTTGGTACTTGCTTCTGTGGCATCCATGACTATTTGTCAATACAACATCACGTTGAGGTCATGGTGGGAGTTTTGTACGTTACGTAATACCGATATGTTAAAAAAACTGTTTTGTTAGTTCTCTGTTTTTTAAATTAGCAATTTAATAAGGGTTGTTCATTCGGTTCATGGGTTGTTCATTCGGTTCATTAAATTCACACCGTTCAGACTTGTCTCTATTATGAAGATATGGGCAATCATGAGGCAAATTTTACAAGAAGCCTATAAAACGAAACCAACTATATCGAAGTACACATTTTCTTGGGATCCAAATTAGTTCTTAATCAGTTCTCTTATCTCGATATATTTAATCCGTCACCTCTCCGTTTTCGCTCTCTGCTTGTCTGTATCCTCAGGGACACTACCTAATAATATTTTTTATGAAAGTCTAATAAGATATTTCGAAACTGTATGTAAACTATAGATTAACCAAAATTTTTACGTTAAGCCTTGTTTCTTTTATATTTAGCTTCAATCAATACTAACCTATAATATACTTTAATTAACTTTATATGGCCGAAGTTGTCGTGTAAACACTTTTAGGATAGCAATTTGGATCTGCATGATTGTAATCTTGACTGTCTGGTATATAATTGATTGTTATCTGTTGCGTTTTCCAAATAAATAAATAAAAATAAAATAAAAATAATCAGCTTTCTCTGTGATATCCTTATATTACTTTAACTTTTGAAAAAATTACCAAAAAGTTACCGTTACATCGTAAGCCGTATGCACCGACGTAGGGTCCAGACATTAAAGTAGAAAATATAGTTCTTGCATCCGTACGCATAATCATAATTTACATCATTAAAACCACAGCCCCAAATCGTAAACAACCTGTGTTATCCTTGCCAATCTTTAAAAATAACATAATGATATGTCCTGTATCAACTCTAAAATATTATATTTTTTGTGACGAAAAATATTAAAGCTTCGGGCTTGGGGTTCTTGTTTGTAACATGAAAGGCCCCCTCACAGAGCCACGTCGAGTCAGACGCTAAGTCGGTCGATAAAGCAGACGCTAGGTACGAGCGGCGTTGACATGAGTGTGTTCAGCGCACTCAGCACGCGGCACGTGCTCAGTGTAGGTTATCCGAGAAACGGCTGGGTGGACCTAAAACTCTCAGGCCTTTACAAAATTTTACCATAAACCTATACTAGACCCACTAAACGACTTTGCCTTTGACCTTTGACCCAATATCTTCCGATAAAGAGATTAATTAAAATTAAATTATTCTGTTTATTTATTTAATTAATTTGGCAATCACCAAGTGTATAATAAACGCCTAAAGGTTACTGGATTCTTAAATTATGTACTAAAGTAAGAAATTTAAGGAATAAATCTATTAAAATAAATTATAATTTGTATAGACAAAAGAAAACAAAACTTAATCTCTAAAAATCTACCTTGTTAATTAAATACTATCTGAAAAATGAAGCGTTGAAATATAATAGATGATTAAATGAGCTTCCAAGTGAAGTTCTATCGCTATTATATGAGTCGCTTCATTCGAAGATATATAAAGAACCCGTCCTTCCCGGAACCCATACGAAAGTTTTGTTTACATCTCTAAAAAATGAAGACTTGCCGGGACCGGGGTTGATCAAGTAAAAAGACGGAAAGTTTTTTGAATAAGTCAAATGACATACTCTTAAACTGTGCGAAGTTACCTAATACCTTAAAAGGACTACCTTGTTGACTACCTTGAAGCGACTCATATAATAGCGATAGAACTTCACTTGAAAGTTCGTTTAATCATCTTTTATATTTATATGTTCCCTTTGCTATAAGTGGTAATTTTAAATGCAAAATAAATTCAATTTACACTGAAGTTATGAAGGAAATTACTTTTTTTCAAGTAAGTTTTTTTTTATAGTAAAACTAAAGTACTCGTGAATCACGCAACTATGCACTTAATGCAATTAAATAAAATTAGTCGTAAATCACATTTCTAAGTCGAAAGAAGGTACCGTCGTCTTGTAGTACATCCTGATAAGGGTTGATACCTCTATTTTGTATAAGTTAGGTTCAGTATCTATCTATCTACCTTTGACGGCGCAGAGTTTAACAAACATTTAAATTATTTCTGATCGATGAATTGGATTATAGTTAGTAAATATGTATTTAAAGTATTAAGATGCGTAGTAATAATAAAACAAAAAAAAAACATCGCAATTAATACCAAATCAAGTATTAACGTTCGTAGGTTATCATCTTACCATTTCAAATATGTCAAGTCGAGTTTATTGGAATGATTTTAAGTATTTATTTTATCAAATGAGTTGTTAGCTAGCCTTTCCAAAATAAAATAAACATTTTAAATAAAGTACCTTACTTTATATGAAAATAGTATTTAAATCCTGATATTCACTAACATGTACTTTGTATTAAAAGGGTTTTCATGAACGATTAACTAAACGATGTTTGCAGTTTGTAGACTAAATACAGAAAACACACAGGTGAGATGGTAGACAAACGCCTGCTAATTATTAATTCAAAAAAAACATTAAATTATAAATATGGGAAACTTAGACTTTTCATATATGAATGAACCAGACTTTGTCCTCGAAGTACTAGAAAGGTCCCCATTATCTCCTATTTCTCTATCAATGTATGCAAAATTTCATCAGCGATAAGGTCTGTAGTTAAGGCTAGACAGTATAAGAAACAAACTCATGTACAGGTGTTGGTTACTCAACTAATTTTGATAGTTACTGTTTTAAACTATCGTGGTTATTTTCACTATAATTTAATGAATTTACGGGATCATAAAATCTAAATAAAAATCGAAGATCGTGGTAAGAATCCCGTAAATTCATTTAATTATAATTTTGATATTACATCAACTTGATCAGTTTCTTAAATATGTGTCGAGCGAAAAGTACGCTGTATAATGCTGGGAAGATTTCTATATTATAATGAAATCTTTGTCTATTGTACTCAAACGTTTTATTATTTTTCAAAGTTGAACAGGTTATACAAATTAATGAAAACATATACCGATCGTACACCGACTGAGTACAATATCATAAGAAAGAAAATCTGTAAATTAGTCTTGTGAAATTTATTTGTAAAATGTTTCGTTTTAGTATGTAAATAATAGAATACAATTATTTGTTATTTGAATATAAGTGAATGATTTTCAATTTAAAGATCCAAGTTCGTTTGCTTTTTTTATTTCTAATTTTTAAGAAATAAATTAAGTCAAAAGGCTGTTATATTTCCCGCTAAACACATAAATCTTAGTTCTTATAATGAGTCAAACAACAAAACCTTAAAACGAGCTACATATCTTTGGTTGCAGTTAAGTTATTGGCTATATATGCATTGAAAATGAATTCAAATAAGGGTAAAGGTAAACTATATATTCAGAAACATTCCTATATCAATATTATTTAGTGCAACCATACAGTTAAAACACAGAACTTCTACTTACTAGTTTGTTATTGTGGTAGTCACTGACGTCATACCAAGAGGCCGAAAAATAGCGCGCATTCAAAGTGCACGAGTCGATTTATTTTCGACTGGCGTTGAATATATTTTCACTCATTGGTATGTACAATGTTACATACCGACAATTTCAATTAACCTCATATATGTACTTACCATTAGAAAATAAGATAAGAAAATTTACACATCTTTATCGTATCTATGAGACAATGTGAGAATATGAAGAGTCAAATATGGATTCAAAAAGAAAAATTTAAGAAGCGATTCGAAAACCTTTTATTGGATGCGACATTTGTTCTGAATCTGATTGTTTTGTATTTGTTATTGTATGCATATAATACTTTTTCATTCCAGGTTCTTTGGATTTAGTTCTTAGTCACCGATAACAGATATGTCGCTGACTTCGAGATAATACATTTTATTATAAGTCATATGTCCAGTAAGTTTGAAAAATAAATAACAAAACATACAATGAAAATTCTAATTATGAAAGTTTATAGTTGATTATACGGCACGGCGCAAACATGGCAGCCAGTAAACGTGTCGGGATGATTATAAACTTGTATGTAAATATTGTTTCGTCTCAGATTTTATTACAAAACTTTACTGGAAGTGGTGTAGTTCCGTCACCTTGGTATGGCATAAGTAGTTCAGTATGAAACTATGGAGTTCATTCATGTGTGCTTACCTTCAAGTTGAAATTTTAGGTGTACACAGAAGTTATACAGAGAGTGTTGAATCTTGCGCTTTGCTGGTAGCCAGTCGCTGTTAAAATAATCCCTGCGATGGGATAATTGAGGCCGTAGTTGACAGTATAATATTTGCAGCCAAATGATATAAAGCCAGTTTTGCTAATTTCTCTTTTATTTCTTATGAGTTATTTGTTTTTAATTTATTTACAAATCAAATTTATTGCATTATACGTGGTAACAAAAGAAGTTATCAAGATTCACAGTATAAAATTCCCTCACACTACAACTGTACAACAGCATGCAATATTACATACAAGCAGATTAAAAGCGAACAAATTAAGATCAAAGAAAAATACAATTTAATATAAATAAAATGTGAAGGTAAAATGCAGCACAATAACAACTAATTACATAATATTTTACAGTGCCTTCATAGTTTAAACATTTTGTTCAAATAAGAAAAATTAGATGTCAATATATATAATAATTCAGTCATGACATAAAATGTGATACATAGCAATTTTTTTTTTGGATAGAAAGTCATTAACACTGTAAAAACACTTCTCAATTAACCAAGTTCTGAGAGTATATTTAAATTTACGCAACGGCAAACATTTCATTTCTTCTGGTAAATGGTTGAACACTTTTACTGACATTGCAAGGCAGTTTTTGTTACAGATTTCAGTTTTAATATTCGGCAAACATAATTTATTGGGGTATTTGGTGTTAAATGTACAATATTGTTTTTTGTTGTATACATGGTGTACTCATGGTGTGTTTTCACAAATACACATATTTCAAACAAATAAATATACTGGGAAGTGTTAGTAATTGAAATGATTTAAATAAAGGCCTACAGATTGTCCACGAGCTGACATCAGCTATGGCTCGAAGGCACTGTTTCTGTGCAATAAATGCTCTATTTATTTTCAATGAATTTCCCCAAAGAAGCATACCATACCTCAATATGGACGCAACATAACCATGGTAAGCCTTTAGTGCTGTTTCCTTGTTTGTAATTTTTGAGAACTCCATAAAGCGTAAGCATGTATTTTTCCGCATAGTTTGTCGATGTGAGTTTTCCAAGTGCAGTTTTGGTCAAATTCAATGCCTAGAAATGAGGACACCTCTGTTTCATTTATGAACTTATCATGACACTTAATAGTTAAAGCGGCTTTTTTGGCACTTTTATTAAAAAACTGCATGTATTTAGTTTTATTTATATTTATTTTTAAGTTATTTAATTCTAGCCAATTTACGATAGATACTTTAGTCGAATTTATTACGTTATTAAAATCTTCATTTGAATCGTCAGGAATAACAATGGATATGTCGTCTGCATATAATGTTGTGTGAAACTTTGTTGTGTTTGGCAAATCATTTATAAATATTAGAAATAAAAGAGGACCTAATAAACTACCCTGTAGAACTCCAACTTTATTTGGCTTTGTTGTAGAGTACCATGTTTCTTGGTGAGCATTTTTATTTGTACCTGTTATTTTAACAAACTGTAGCCTATCATAAAGATAACTCTCTAACCTTTTTAATGGTAGACCACGAATTCCATAAGATTTGCATTTTCTTAATAATAATTTGTGTGATACGTGGTCGAACGCTTGAGTCATATCTAAGAATACAACGACAGGTATACTGGTATACTGGACAGGTATATAGGTATATTGCGGCGGCTCAATGATCATCACTCATAAGAGCCTAACATTTAAAGAACGCACTGATATTGTAAGTCTGTCTGTTGAGCGATCAGTTGAAATAGCCTGTATTGAGACAGGGAATATTGTTATAATAAGTGTATACAGACCCCCATCCTCACCATTTGAAGTATTTGAGAGCACTTTGGATGAGGTATTACATAGAGTAAATAACAAAAACAAAGAAATAATTATTTGTGGCGATTTTAATATTGATTTATTAGTAGAGACATCACTAAGTAAACGATTCTTGAATCTTTTTAATTGTTACAATCTAAAAAATCTCTTCTTAGAGCCTACGCGAATCACAGCGACCTCAGCCACATGTCTTGATAACATTTTTACAAATTTAATGCCATGTACAAAGTCAGTAATTAATAAACTACAATCAGATCATAGTGGGCAGTTGGCCACTTTTGATATTGGGCTAAAAAAGACTTTAAAAAGAGAAATTACCTTTATACCCATGAATGAGAGACGGCTTGAAACATTTAGGAAAAATGTATTTGAAAAAACATTTAAATTAGATTACTGTGCAGATCCTATTACTCAATATAACTCTATTCATAATATAATTAAAAATGAATATGACTCTGTTTTTAAAAAAAAGAAAATATGTATAAATAATAATTTATTTAGGTTTAGTGACTGGGCAACAGTGGGAATATGCAGAAGTAGAAATAGATTATATGAATTGTACAGTGAAAGAACTTATAATCATAATAAGACATTTTATGAATATGTTAAAAAGTATTCAAAATTATTTAAACGAGTTTGCAGTGTAGCTAAATCTAATTACATTAATAATAAAATTAAATATAGTACTAACATTTCAAAAACTGCATGGAATATAATTAATCAGGAAACTGGGAAAGCAAAAGAACCACACACCAAATATAATTTAAAAATTAATGATAAAGTGTTGTCAACTGACAAAGAAGTTGCTGAAGCATTTGAAATTTTTTTTACTGCCATCCCTGTGTCAACTACTTCGAGTATTAATTCATGTTCCACTCTTGCACAGTCACTGCTAACGGAAAATGTAAACTCATGCAATATTGATTTTATTTTTAAACATGTTACTGTTCCACAAGTTTTAAATGCATTTAAAAGCATTAAAGTAAAAAATACTGCCGATTTAGATGGGATTTCTGTTAAAATTATTGAATCTGTCATTGATGGTATAGCCCCGTACTTAGCCAGTATATTTAATGACTGTGTTGATAATGGTGTTTTTCCTGATTTAATGAAATTGAGTAAGGTCATTCCAATATTCAAAGCAGGTAGTATGTCTGACCCTAATAATTTTAGACCTATATCTATACTACCAACGCTCAGTAAGATTTTTGAAAAATTAATTTTAAATCAATTACTTTCTCATTTTTACGGTAATAGTTTAATGAATTTTAAGCAGTTTGGTTTCACGCGGGGTCGCTCAACAACCGATGCCGGTGTTGAGCTCATAAAACACGTATTCAGCGCCTGGGAGGAGTCGTGTGATGCTATTGGTGTCTTTTGTGACTTGTCCAAGGCGTTCGACTGTGTGGATCATACTACTCTACTCATGAAACTGCACCATTACGGCATTAAAAACCGAGCGCTTGCCTTGATTAAATCATATATTTCTAATAGAAAACAGAAAGTTGCAATAAATGGAGAAAAATCATCAGGATCGGCAGTGACAATGGGTGTGCCCCAGGGCTCAGTTCTTGGTCCTTTCCTATTTTTAGTTTATATTTATGATCTGCCATCGGTCGTTAAGAATCAATGCGAGGTCATATTGTTTGCTGACGATACTTCCTTCTTGTTTAAAATCAAAAGACAAGAAATTGACTTTCGAGCGGTGAACAAATGCATCTCCAACACAGAGCAGTGGTTCTCAGCTAATAATTTGCTCCTCAATGAAAAAAAAACGAAATGTGTTAAATTTACATTGCCAAATGTCAAACAGGTAAACACAAACATTGTAGTTAAGAGCCAGGAACTGACTCCTGTAAACTCAACTGTATTTCTGGGCATAACCTTAGACGCCAAACTGCAGTGGGGACCGCATGTTGATGGTTTAGCGAAAAGGCTTGGCTCTGCCGCATATGCTGTTAAAAAAATTAGACAAATTTCAAATGAAACAACTGCTCGATTAGTCTATTTTGGTTACTTCCACAGCCTCATGACATATGGTATTCTGTTGTGGGGGAGTGCTACCGACATCGATGCTATATTTATTCTGCAGAAAAGGGCGGTTCGCGCAATCTATCAGCTCGGTCCAAGGGTGTTACTTAGAAGTAAATTTAAGGAAATAAATATTCTTACCTTCCATTCACAATATATTTTAGAAAATTTAATGTATGTTAAAAAGAACATAACCTTGTTCAAAAGAAAAAAAGATCTGCACAATATTAACACAAGAGGAAGAAATATGCTGGCAGCTCATAATAGCAGGCTTCATAAAGTCACTAACTCATTAATGGGTCAATGTATACGCTTTTATAATAAGGTTCCTGAGGATATCCAAGGTCTTCCTATTGACAAATTCAAAGAAACTATAAAGGAGAAGTTGTGTGCTAGAGCATATTATAAACTATCCGATTATTTGGATGATAAAAGCCCTTGGGTATAATCCCCTCATTAACAGGATTGTACTAGTATTTGTAACAAAGCATGTGTAATGTGTCTGTTTTTGCGATAAGTTCTTCGTCCCGATGAATATCTAAAGCGTCATTGTCACTAAAGTACGTCTTCTTATGGTAGCGTCGGGTGACGGGTCACTCACTTCCCTCTAATATGGTTGAGGAGGGCGATGGCTGGATCCCGCGTTAACTCGTGAACGGGTGCCGTTTGAGGGTGTTCGTCGTTTGGATACTTGGGAGGAGGGAGACTTGCCGAGCTAACAGATGCAGAAAAGAATAATTTTGTATAGACATAAAGAGACTCTGTAAATTTATTTTGAAAAAAATATACCCGTGAAGTTTCTTGCCAGTTCTTCTTCACGCAGGTTTTTTTCGAACTGGTGGTAGAATCATGTTTTATTTGACGTCAATAAGAACAAGTAATTGTCAATGTTGAGAAATAAATATTTGAATTTGAATTTGAATTTGAGGTTTTCTTTTTCTATTAACATGACTTATTATTTCGTTTATCAACTTAAATGCCGCCAGTGTTGTGGATTTACCCTTCTGGAAGCCGTACTGATTTGAATTTAATATTCCAAATTTAGATATAAATTTCATAGGAAAAATGCATGCATAACAGCATTTTTCAAATATAAAATATTAGCTAATAACAGGCTAATAATAGGCTAATATAGGAATTAATGCTATTGGTTTATAGTTCATCAGAAGCTCTCTGTCGCCTTTTTTATGTATTGGCTTTATAACAGTTAGTTTAAGCCTTTTAGGATATACACCGTCTTTAAAGGATAAGTTTATTATATGTGCAAGTACTGGAGCAATTATATTTTTACAGAGTTTTAAAATTTTGGTAGAAATTTTATCATAGATGACTGAGTTTTTATCCTTCAAAGATTTAATAATACCTAATATTTCTTCTTTATCGGTGGGAAATAAAAACATGCTCGCACTTTTAGATTTACTAATGTCATAATTTTGCGCATGTGGGTTTGTTTTACAATTATTGATTAAAAAGTAATTGAAAGCATTGCAGATGTCAGTAGGATAAATATAAGTATTGTTATTCATGTCAATTATTTTTATCATGTCGCGATGCAAAAAGTTCGATGCAACGTTGGCCTTAATAATATTCCAAGATGTCCTCGAAATATTTGTAGCGTTTTCGTGGTCAGAATAATAATCGCAATTATAATGATCATAATTAATTTATAATGACATTGTTATAACGATAACCATGAATACATGTTTAAAATAACATTCATCGTTGTTTCTGAATAACATACAGGTAAATTAATTTCGAGACTGTTTTGCATTTATTGTATTATTTGTATATTTACAGGAATTCTAAACTTAAAATTTAAATTCTAATTCTGAAATCGAGATTTAAACATTCTTGTACAGTCAGAAAAATAGGTTCGTTATAATTTAAAGAAGAAAATATATTGACAATCAAAAATCAATGGTTAAAACTAAGTAAATAATATTTCTATTTGTAATTATTGCTAATTGTAGTGAGGTCTATTTGGTTTTATTTTATAAATGAATGAAGTGATTTTATTTGTGGTTTATTCTTATGGTTTATAATATTTAGTGTTGTTATTGTAAAGTCGTTAATTAAAAATGGTTGCGATGTTGAAATATGGTTGAAGTAAGCCTTTGACTTCCCCAACTAAAGACGTTTTGTATAATTTGTACAAATATTTCTTGAAAAATGGAATGGAAAAATGTATGTCAAATGCTATCAAAGAGGAAAATAAATTTAAGGCTTTAGATATACTGTCAGAACAAATAAGAGTTAACACAAATAATTCATCGGATAAAAGTGAGGGTTCGAAATGTCTGGAGTTGAAGAAATTTTGAATGAAAAATTATGTTTGATATCAATATTCACTATTTTAATATAGTTTAATATTATTAGTTCTATATGAAGTAGGTACCTGGCCATAAAAATTATAAAAATATAAAAGTATTGGTTTATTTATTTATGTGCTGACCATACGCAACAACAAATGCAAAAACGTCTCGAAAGTAATTTACCTGTACCTATATATATTTTTATCCGTTCATAACTTTTGTAACTATAGTGAAATAGTTTCCAATTTTGAGTTATTACAATTAAATAAACGTTAAGAGCGTAGTGCAAAACTAAGAATGTAACTTAAAACTTGGTAAATCAGCTTTCATGCAGTTTTGTCTAATTCTCTGAAACTAAAACTTAGCTACTTTAGTAACGTAAGTTATAGTTTTGCACCTTTCTAAGAGATAACTTATTTTATTTTTTGGGTGACAAAAATATTTATATCATCGGAGCCATGACGTTTACTTTCCCTTCCGAACCAGTAGTAGTTCCCTTCCGAACCAGTGGTAGTTTCAATATGCGACGTCCTAAGCCGAGTCCGTGCCGTTTCAGGTGCCCTTAGGCATATCGTATGTAGGAGTAGTTTAAGCGTCGTCATCGCTGAGCTACACAGTCACCACGGTCATTGTCGCAATGGGTCATTGGCCAAAAAATAATTCTTGTCTAATTTCCGTCCACTACGGATTGCATGTGAACGTTATAACGCAACAAATCTGGTGTGCCATAATGACGTTCATAGGACATAGCATCCTGAGCGTATTCATGCATATGTTGCGAACTTCTGACGTATGTTGCTGGGAGAATAGTTGTTCTACGTACATTCTGTGTATTTCCATCAGCATTGATGGCCCCCGTAGATGAATGTATTCTTCAGGACGCAGTTTTGCCTGGATCAACCTGATAAAAGTCAATCGCTCAGTTTCAACTCTCACGTATATATCCACGGCATATTGGTGAAAGAGACGGCGACATTTTAAGATGTGATTGTCCTCATTTTCACGAACTATCAGTCTGTAAGAATAATAATTTATTGAACTGACTTTTTTGTTAGTTTCGGTACCTGTAACTGGATTAATCATCTTCATTGAAAAATTATATCCATCTTCACGTGGCCAAAATAAGATAAGATAATGTAACGCATCATATGATCGATGTATTTCGGGGCACGCGCTGGAGTTGATTACTACGCCGATGTATAACAATAACTCGGTTTTCTAAATTTTCACCCACGACGACAATAGCGGCTTTGTCAATTGTTGGCGCGTTAAAACCTTTCGCGTGTTGTCTTGCAGGCGTCTTATCAGCTTTGATGACAATTTTGTTATTATCAGACGACATGCAGTCCAAAGTCGTTCGTGAAAAATGCAATTCGTTATGTTGATGAAAAAATGGTTGGAGTTGTTCCACAATTGGTATTTTCACCGAATTGTGTGCACAACGCTGATCAACTTGTCTTGCTGGATCGCCCAAAAAATAAATTTGCAAAACTGTCACTATTCGGCGTTGGCAATAAGGAACAAGTTAGATTTAATATGTTATATTTGACCCTGAATCTTAAAGGTTGGCATAAAATTTTCTTGAATAACTTTTGTTGCACCAAATGAGATCATTTAAAAACAATGTTTGTAATTTTTAGAATCTGGCCCATTTCCGGAAACCAATTAATGTAGTGGTTCTAGTGGCGGTACCAATGGCGTGAATTTGACTTGACCGCTCGCGCAACACAATCCAGGAGCTTCATTTTTAAACTTAAATGCCTTGCAGTATTCTAATTTTCCGCGCAATTTTATTACTTTTTTCTGACCTTCTCCTGACAATAACAAACACAACAAAAAAAGAGTTAGCGAAATCGGTCCAGCAGTTCACGCATGATGGCGTGACCAAGAGAAATAGGGATTCATGTACATCCATTTGGTAAAAACGTGGTGTACTAAATATTACAATTTTATGTAAAAAGTAAAAAACAGGAAAAGAAGCAGTAACTGTAATCATCTTTCTATCTTTTAAAGAAATTAAATGCTTTATTATTTTCCAAAGATTGTAAAATTAATTTTAAATTTAACGTCTAGGTACATAAAAAACACAAAATATATCCGGATTCTGAAATTTACGAACTACTATTGGTAGGCTCATCAAGTCGAACAGACTGAAAACATTTCAACGCGACCTATAAAGCATAATTGCAACCTGCTGAATTTTACTTCCATTTTCAACCGAACGAAGAAAAACTTAAATGTCAAACCATTTTAAATAAGGTTACGATTGTATTATATCAAAAATCTTTATTTTATGAAGCATAAAAAAGTCAGTCACCTTTTACAACTTTGTAAGTGAATACAAAGATTTTAATGTGTTTTTGTTTTCACCGCCAGTAAAGAAGTTCCCTCTTAAAAGCGACGCTCCAAATTTTATATTTCGTGTAAAGCTGAATCCTTCCTTATTTATTACTTTAAGTTGACAGTTGACAATTCAATGAATTGAGTAGAAATGAGTGGATCGAGTACAAATATAAAATGTCTGTTTAATTTTATATTCAGAATCCCTTCTTTTTTTTGTAGTGTAGTAGAATTGTGCATTCTCCTACCCAACTCTCAAGTGGTAGTGCCTGGTTATGTGGGACTTGACACACTAAAAAACCGTCCGGTATACGGGACCATCTCCTCAGCCAAAGCCAAAGATATTATTATTTTCAGAATCCATATAATAACTGCTAAAGCATCGGTTACTTTTTTTAAGGAACTGTCCATGTTAGAATAACGTCATTGGAATTTTACTTCTCATCTTCTTATTACTTTTATATTTTGAAGAGTAAAAGCTGTAAAATTAAAAACGAAATAGATATAGATTTGAAATATTACGAAGAATTTAATCACGTTGGTAAGTCTTTATTTATTGCATGTGTTACTTGACTATTAGCCAAGGAAATAAGACTACCTCCTTTGAGACGTCTTGTTCAATTATAACCCCGACATTAAATTCCAACAAAGGAGCGTTTTCTTATTTAAAGTTCGCGTTGATTCTAACCATTTGTTGCGTAAGAAGTTTCTTTAGAAACAATATGTTGTTCGCACGTTGTGAACAGGAAAGCGACGGATGATATGTTGAGAACTAAGTTGTTACTAGCAGTTGGCAAGTTTAACATAATTTTGTATTTACGGTTAAACAACAGATTTTATAAAAATAAATGTACCATATATTTAGTACAAAAATGAATTTGCACTCCTCTACTTTTACTAGCATGGAAAGCAGGAGTTTAAATAACATTATACCATTATACGCGGTTTACACGTATTAAGTAGTGTTCGCGCCAATGTGGCGCTCAGTATGTAGTTTAGGCTACCCGCATAAATTTAATATTTCTTTTGACATTAGCTGTCAAACGCGCTGCATCATTCGCTACCAAATAGTACATAGCCGCTCTCGATACGCACCGCACGCTCCGAACCCTCACTTGCGTCGGACGCTGTGTACCACCTACTTGTAGAAGGGAAGTTTCATCTGAGCTCCCTGACCGCACCGCTCGTGGTTGCTCGCTTACTAGCGACCCACACCCGCTTACTGGACTGCAGTGACTTAGCTACTGTGAGAAGACACTTGGTATAACCCGGGCCCGGAAGAAGAAAACGTCGAAGTACCGCCGCTCCAGGTCGTGTGTTTGGGTGAGAGCTAAGTGCCTCCTTCCAGGTTAGTTCGTGTAGTTCCATATAATAGGTATTAGATCCTCCAAAACCGCCAATAACCTAACCCGCATACCACACGGGTGTGTATCCCAAGCGATCATAGGGTGGCCTTCGCTATCGAAGAAGTGGCCGCCACATACCCCTTTCTGGTCCATCGAGCCGGATCTATCACCCCTTTCTTGTCCACCGAGCAGGATCTTTCACTTCGAGATCATTCTGGCCTCTTCACCCTCGTTATTTCTACCTAGGTATTAGGTATCGGTTCCTAGTAACTGCCCCTAGCCTCTTAACGTCGCAAATTCTTTTATAACATCCGCTATTTAATTAGAATACAGTCCATTCTTTAATTCAATATTTATACCTGAGTCGATCTTACCTCCCGAAAGCCGCATCAAGTCATATCTTACATAAGTAAAACGCATATTCCATTTTGCTCTAAAATAGCATTGAAATTATCTATTTTAATCAACTTTTAATTTTTTGCAATTTGCAAACATATCTGTGGGTAATTCTACAAATTCTTCAAGAGTATTCTCGAACGTTCCGTTTGCCTCAGCTAGCGTGGCCGCTCTTACGTAACAGTTATCACATGTTCGAAGGTTTGATATTTAAAATTTTATAAGAATTGTTAATTTTAAATGACGTCTAAGGGTGCAAGTGTTTCTAAAAGCGCTGACAAAATGTCTTTGACACTTAAGAAATTAATTAAAAAACGCGACGAAATATTTTCTCGTTTACAAACCATCTATAATTATTCAAAAAACGCTTTTCAAGATGAATCTTCTTCCGAGTTATTTTTATGTAACGTAATTTCTTTAGACGATCTTCACTCTGAGTTCAATGACCTTGTTGAACAAATTAATGACACAGAACTAGAGATAAATCCTTCGTATGAACCTAGTTTTCAAAGCTGGTCTGCATTCGAAGATTTATATTGTCGTTGTAAACATGTCGCAAATAAACTTTCAAATTCAGAAAATAAAAATTCAGTCATACTGCCGCAGTCTTCTAAAAAACCTCTTATTAAATTGCCTAAGTTAGATTTAGTCAGTTTCTCCGGAGCAGAACCTACTAAATGGACTACATTTTACGAAACTTTTAAAAATACTATTCACGAAAATCCTGATTTAACCGACAACGAACGCGTGCAATATTTGCTAGGCAAGCTGTCGGGTCGCGCTTTGTCCGTTTGTACTGGTATTACACCTAATGCGGAAAACTACCAGCTAATATGGCAAACCCTTGTCAATAAGTACAACGATAAACGAACTTTGGCAACCGCGTACCTAGAACAAATGTTCGAATTTAAACCTTTCAGTACCGCTTATTCTCATAACATAGACTTATTTCTGGATAAGTTTTGTGCCGCTGTATCTTGTTTACAATCGCTGAACTTGACCAACCTTTCTGATTTTATTCTTTTACATATCGCTCTTAATAAAATTGATTCTGAAACCGCTCGCTCCTTCGAAATGCAGTACAGAAACTGTTCCATACCTACTTACAATGATCTTATAAACTTTCTCCGCGAACAATCTAAAATACTCGATCGCACTGAGTCAACTTCTAATTACCCACATAGTAAAATCCGTACATCTAATCCATCTCGTCAACACAACAATAATACCCGCTCCGCTGCAAAATCAACGCATTCTTTTGTAACCGCTTCTCACTCGCAAGTTTGCTCGTTGTGTAAACAATCTAATCATTCTCAATTATACAAATGTCCCGAGTTTAATGACTTATCTGTCGACAAACGATATGAAACCGTTAAATCTCATAAGGCGTGTACCAATTGTTTAAGTTTTAGACATAAGTTAAACTCTTGCAAGTCAACGTTTAATTGTCGCTACTGTAACCACAGACACCACTCACTACTGTGTCGCAAGCAGGTTTCGAACCGCGAGCCTGCTCCAGCCGCCACTGCTCCGGCAGGGCCAAGCTCGGCCGCCGCGCGTCCGCATCCCTCGCTGTCTCGGCTGCAGTCGCCGACCCGCGATGACTCACGCGCATTACGGAACAATGTTGCGTTGTGTAATAAGTTAGACGCTCGAGATTCGCGCGCCTCCACTTGTTTATTAGGTACAATCGAACTCGGGGTACGCGATGCTTTTGGTGCATTGCATAAAATACGCGCTTTATTAGATTCGGGATCGCAAAATAATTTTCTTACTATGAATGCTTGTTTAAAACTGAAGCTTAGTTACAATAAAATTTCCCGCGCAGTAGTAAAGGGCATAGGTTCCTCGCCGAACCCGATCAAAGGCAAAACATCACTTGTTATTAATTCTCTTAAGAGTAATGGTTTGTCTTTTTCGCTCGACGCTTTTATTATAAACCGCATAACTGATACTTTGCCAGATATTCAAATAGACTTAACCGCGCTTTCTTATTTGCAAAATATTACTCTCGCTGACAATAACTTTTATAAACCGGGAGATATCGACCTTCTCATAGGTGCCCCGCTATTTACTGACATTTTACTTTCAGGACGCATTACTGGCCCTCCAGGTACCCCGACGGGTCTGGAGACAGTATTTGGCTATGTTTTAATTGGCAACGCGCCAACCGCTATTAATAATAATTGTTTAACCGCGAATAATATTTCTTTATGTGCCTTTACGGAACCCGCGCCGCAAATTGATAATATTTTAAACAAATTTTGGCAATTAGAGGAGGTCTCGTGTGAGCCTGTCTTAAGTCCGTGCGCCCGCGAATGTGAACAAATATTTATTGATTCCGTGTCGAGATGCTCGACCGGCCGCTATACAGTCGCTTTACCGTTTTCTCGTAACGCTGACATTTTAGGTAACTCATACCAATCCGCTAGGCGACGTTTTGCTTCGCTAGAACGCAAGTTTACTGTCGCCCCCGAATTACGCGCTGAGTATAACGCTATAATTCAGGAATATATCGCTAAAGATTTTATTTCGCCGCTCTCATTCGATGACTACTCTGGTTATTACATTCCTCACCACGCCGTAGTTCGCGCTGACAAGGTGTCTACTAAGGTACGAGTGGTCATGGACGCTAGTTGTAAAACAGATACAGGTTACTCTCTCAATGATATTTTACACACCGGACCTAATTTACAAAATGATTTATTTTCAGTTTTACTAAATTTTCGTTTATATAAAATCGCATTTACCTCTGACGTGAAACAAATGTACCTAGGCATTTGTGTTCTTGAAGAGCATCGCAAATTTCAAAAGTTTTTATTTCGCTTCGATACTTCCTCGCCGCTAGTTTCCTACCAGTTCAACCGCGTGTGCTTCGGTCTCCGCAGCAGCCCGTACCTCGCCATGCGCGTGTTGCGCAAGCTGTGCGCCGACGAGGGCTTGCGGTTCCCGCGCGCTGTTGACGTCATTCTACGACATTGTTATATGGATGACATCTGTTATTCAACGCCTACTTTAGACGACGCTGTCCAGCTCAAAGATCAGCTGCTAGGGTTGTTCTCATCTGGCGGTTTCGAATTAGTCAAGTGGTCGAGTAATTCGACTGAGCTACTTGACACGCTACCCGAGTCTCACCGCTACTCGTGTAATATTAATTTTCTAGAAGATGAACCTTACAGCTTAAAGGTTCTCGGACTCCAGTGGTCACCTATTACTGACGAGTTTTATTTCACAGTGACTCTTGACAATAGGCCGTGCACTAAACGCAATATTCTGTCTGTAATCGCCCGTCAATATGATATACTCGGATTGATTGCGCCTGTTATATTATACGCAAAATTAGTATTACAAAATCTTAGTACTTTAAAGTTGAACTGGGATGATACTCCGCCAGAAAACATTATACAAATTTGGAAACAGTATTTACACGAATTACCGATAGTACAAAATTTACGATTCCCGCGCCATATAAATGTTTTCAAAATTCCAAGCTATCTATTGTAGCTTTTGCAGATGCAAGCGAAAAGGGTTTCGGTTGCGTTGTGTATGCACGCTCGTTTTTTAATGATTCCTCGCCGCCAACTATTAGCTTAGTCTGTGCTAAGTCTAAAGTCGCTCCGCTTAATACAGTTTCTATAGCACGCCTAGAATTGTGCGCTGTTCTACTCATGTCTAAATTAGTTAGCCGTGTTGTTGACAATTACAAACCGCGTCATAATATTGAAAAAATATATTGTTTTACAGATTCTATGATAGCACTTCATTGGGTACATTCATCACCACATAAATATAAATGTTTTGTAGCTACTCGTATTACAAAAATTACCAATAATCTTCCTGCATCGTGTTTTTACCACGTATTAGGTAAAGACAACGCTAGCGATTGTTTGTCGCGAGGATTAACTCCCGCGCAGATTATGAATCATCCGCTTTGGTTCACTGGCCCTGCTTGGCTCCGCCAAGAGGTCATCCAGTGGCCTATTACCACTATTGATTCATCAGGTTTAGATGAAAATGTATTTTCTTAAATTTTCACGATACATACTTTAAATAAAACACTTTTTACCGGATATCCGGTAAAAAGTGTTTTATTTAGATGAAAATGTACTCGAAATCAAACCGATGGTTTCGTTACCGGCTATTAACAATGACAATATTCACCCGCTCGTATTATTATCTCGCCGCCTTTCATCTTGGACGGAATTGCTTCGTCACATTGTTTATATTTATCGATTTTTGCGGATCTTGCCACGTTTTAATACTATAACCGCTACCGATCTGAATCGCGCCGAAATATATTTAATAAAATCGCTTCAAAAATTGTACTTTTCTGACGAAATTAATAAAATTAAGTGTAACAAACGTTGTTCGCCCGCTATTTATAAATTGTCGCCTTTCCTCGATGAGGACGACGTGCTCCGCGTTGGTGGTCGCCTGCGCCACGCCACCGACATGTCGTACGAGCAGCGGCACCCCGCGCTGCTGCCGCGTAACGATCATGTGGTCGAGTCAATAATTAGACATTATCATCGCGTTAACTGTCATACAGGCCCTCTTACATTAATGTCCATACTTCGTCAAAGATATTGGATTTTATCCTGTAGGAATATAGTACGCCGCATTATACATAATTGCAATTATTGTTTCAAGGTCGCACCTAAACAAACATTCCCGCTTATGGCTGACTTGCCCGCTTGCAGAGTGAACGAAGCCAAGGCCTTCACTCATACAGCCGTAGATTACGCAGGTCCTATCAATATTTTACCTTATAGAAAAAGAGGTGTACGTTCTATTAAATCGTATTTGTGTATTTTCGTTTGTTTAGTGACCCGTGCAGTTCACGTCGAGTTAGTGACTGATTTAAGTTCTAGCACTTTTATTTCCGCTTTTAAACGTTTCTTATCTCGCAGAGGTGCCGTCTCTTGTATGTACTCTGATAATGCGACGACCTTTATAGGAGCAAAAAACGCTATAGCTGAGCTTTATACATTTTTAAACTCAGATGATTTTAAGCTAAATTTATCGAATGAATTAGCCTCGCACCGCATTTCATGGAAATTTAATCCGCCGCGTAGTCCACATTTTGGTGGTCATTATGAAATTTATGTTAAAGCTTTTAAAACGCATCTTTACCGAGTTGTAGGTTCTCAGTTGCTTACGTATGAAGAACTTCAAACAGTTCTTACTCAAATCGAATGCGTTATTAATTCGCGACCTCTAACGTTGCTCGGAGAAGACCCATCGGAATTGAACGCTTTAACTCCGGCACACTTTCTAATGTCGACGCCGCTGAAACATTTGCCCGCTTGTGACGTTACTGAAGAACCTCCAAACTTGTTACGCCGCTACGCTTTGCTGAACCAAATGGTTCAGTCGTTTTCTAAACGCTGGAAGCAGGAGTATTTGCATCTCTTGCAAAGTAGAGCTAAATGGAATACTCCCTCCAATCCTATCACAGAAGGTACTGTCGTTATCATATTGACAGATAACTTAGCCCCGCTTCACTGGCCTCTTGGCGTAGTAACTTCTACTTACCCTGGTAAAGACGGGATTGTTAGAGTTGCGTCAGTTAAGACGGCTACAGGTGTGTATAAGCGCCCTGTCGTCCGTCTCTGCCCTCTACCTTCGCAATAACCGCTCGCTTCATGCCTCCCCGGCGTCCCGCTAGTTACTTTAGTTTAATTTTCTTTAAAACCAGATGGTTTTAAGGCCGGGGGCATGTTCGCGCCAATGTGGCGCTCAGTATGTAGTTTAGGCTACCCGCATAAATTTAATATTTCTTTTGACATTAGCTGTCAAACGCGCTGCATCATTCGCTACCAAATAGTACATAGCCGCTCTCGATACGCACCGCACGCTCCGAACCCTCACTTGCGTCGGACGCTGTGTACCACCTACTTGTAGAAGGGAAGTTTCATCTGAGCTCCCTGACCGCACCGCTCGTGGTTGCTCGCTTACTAGCGACCCACACCCGCTTACTGGACTGCAGTGACTTAGCTACTGTGAGAAGACACTTGGTATAACCCGGGCCCGGAAGAAGAAAACGTCGAAGTACCGCCGCTCCAGGTCGTGTGTTTGGGTGAGAGCTAAGTGCCTCCTTCCAGGTTAGTTCGTGTAGTTCCATATAATAGGTATTAGATCCTCCAAAACCGCCAATAACCTAACCCGCATACCACACGGGTGTGTATCCCAAGCGATCATAGGGTGGCCTTCGCTATCGAAGAAGTGGCCGCCACAAGTAGTTAAGTTGGTAACTAAATTTAAGGTACTTATGAGTCCAAACATTAAGTAATTAAGCACATGTACGGTCAATAAATTTAAGTATTCTTCAATAAATTTAAAAGTAGAGTCTAAACTTTAGTCTGAAATTTTGAATAACAGGAAAAAATGCAAAATTTGTGCATGTTTTTGCCGCCAACCACTTTGTTAATATATATTATATATTTTTTTATATATTATATATTTTTTTTATATATTATATAGAACGAATCTTTATCTACTTAATCACTTGCGTACTAAAATTTAAGTTATGACTTGTCACTTAACTGACCGTTCACACTAAATGTTAAGTTAATAATTATTTAACTTAAAATTTTGTAACCAACTTTAACGCGTGTGAATCTGCCGTAACGGTTTTGCGGGCATTTTTTGATGAAACATGGCGCATGTCACTACATTACAGTGTGAGGAAAATTTGAAAAATTGATTCTGTATTTTTAGTTTGTCGATGACATGTAAACAAACAAATGAATCTTTAGTTTTTCATAATAATAGTAATAAAAAATTCCGAGACAAACACACCAACCGTTTGGCCCCAAAGTAAGCAGAGCTTGTGTTATGGATGACCATACAGCGAACTCGGGAATACCCAGAATAAACAAACATATATAAATATCAACAAACATGACCCGAGAACAAACATCTGTGTTCACCACACAATTGAATTCCCCTGTCAGGACTCGAATCTTGGACCTCCGGCCTATGAGGCAGGACTACTAACTACTAGAAAAGTTAAAATCAAATAGAATTACAGAAAATCTACTTGTCATTGTTTGCTCTGTTTTTTGTAACGTAACAAGTTAACATATTAATTTAATACTAATGCTTATCAAATAGACAAAATTCCTATCAACAAGCAACGAGCCATCTAGAAACCGAGCTCTTACTTAAATTGTTAATCCATTATCCACCTACGCGCAGGCCATTTGACCTCAAAGTATTTAGATACAGTACAAATACGAGTATATTACAGGCTAGTGTCTCTTCCATACAGTTTGCGGCCCTTAGAATTACTTATTTTGTGAACTGTAACAATATCTGCATGATTTATTAGACTGCGTGTAATTGCGGAGTTCTGTCTGCATGTAAGGTGATGAAAAAATTCCGTTTCTCTGGGTAGTTTTTACCAAGTTAATTTTTTAGTATAATTTTTATATAAAAGTATTTGTATTATACTATGTAGATTCTCTTGGGATTTTAATAATAATTTGTAGCTATTCTTTAGCAATTAATTATATTAATTAAAAAAATTGTTGTGAAAATTCTGTGTCATTACAAAATGTTTGAATAAATATTCTTAATATGAAATAAGTTAAGAAGCATTTGCAAAATAAAGCAATAAAAGCAATTTTTCTCTTACTTTTTAGACATTCTCTAAAATAAATAAATATCTTCTTGTGGTTTTTAAGAACACACTTTAAAAAATTTATGATTGAAGATCATAGTTAGCTAAAATGTGAGACAACTTTTAAATAGATTGGCACACAGTTCGATACTAGCCAGCGGTAGGTAACCCTGGTGTGGTAATTTATAACCCAAATAAGAACAAATGAATGATCTTATGCTCTCCAAAGCAGATCCTCGCTATATCTGCTCATGATCCCATCGCGTTTGTAATGGGTGAACGAGTAGTTAGGTTAACAGAGGCTCGTAGTCCGGGGGTGATGATTGATAAGCAAATTGGTTGATTCATTTCATTTCATTTCAAGATATGCTTCTACAAGCTTTGCGTTTTGTATCGTATACGTGACTTTCTAAGCGTAAATTTGCGTATTCAATTGTGCGATTCGCTTATTCTCTCTAGATTGTCTTACGACAGCTTGGTTTATCGCATTGTACAGCGGGTACAGAATGCGTGTGCGCGGTTTTGTTTTAAGATCCCTCCTCGCACACATATCACCCCATATATCAACGCCATAGGAGTGTTGAAGATGGCACCGCGTCGAGAAATACACCTGGCCAATTTGTTGTTTGGCATCACAAAAACCGGTTGCCCGCAATACCTGCTTCAAAAACTGAAGTGGCGTGCTAAATCCCGTGGCTGTAAAGCAAAGGGCGGACTTTTTAACATGCCACGATGGCCTTCCGTGGCTTTTTTAGGTACTCAGTGACCAAATGCCGGAACAACATACCGCCTCCAATTCCGAAACTAGACTCATTACACTTCTTCAAAAAATTGATTAAACATTCTGTTGGTTTATTTGTGTTGTGTTTATTTACTGATAACTGTCTAGTAGCTGCGTTAGCGCACAAACACATCGGAAAATCAGGGCTGTAGCTATGGCTGCAGCATCATGCTGAGATGTGCCCTATTCGGCAAGCATGCTGCGGCGCAATGTTTTCATTTATGTATTTGTCTGTTTTTTGTTGTTTTGATAATTTTACTTTATTTCTTTTAATTTATTTTCTTTTGATTCGTGTTGCAATGCACTTATTTATTTAATAATAATTATTTATTTTGGACACTTGATCCATATTAAGAGTTAGTATCAATTTTTTATTTTAGTTTACATTACATTGTAGGTGGCAACTATTCCATTAATGATTTTGTTTTATTTTTGTCCATTATTTGTGGTATTTGTGATTTGTTAACTGTTGTGTTGTACTGTGATGTAGCTGTTTGGCGAATAAACGTTTTGAGTTTGAGTTTGAGAATTTAAATATCAAGTGACCCATATTGCACTTCATAGGTTGGCTGACACGGAGTGTTTCATTCTATTGTCTTCATAAAATTGCCACTTTACAAGAAAATTCCGCATGGAAGTCGTTTTAAACACCAACTTAAAAGGCCTTATATGAAAAATCGTGCATGTCTTTTGAATGGCTAAAACAGTTCGCTTGAAACATGATTTAGAACTTTATCAATTTATTCAGCTTCTAAACATGTAAAAAAATTAAAATTAACACACTTTGGCGTCTTTTAAATAAGTGAAATGCTGAAAACGTTGTGCTATTGCAGACTGTAAATCTTTACTTCACTTATTATTGAAAAACAAAAATAAAATATTTTGTAGTAATTCTCATACAATAATACATCTTCTGGAAAAGCAACGCATTAAAGTTATAAGGTAGTCGAGTGACTTATTCTGTAGAATTTACAAGTGTTAGTAGTAAATATTAATATTAACATATCTTAAAAGTTTCGATAGAAACATTAATCAAACTAAGTACAATTAAACACTGCTAAGTTGATCGATGTTCATAAAAAATCATCCATAATAAAATAAAGTTTTACAACGAACATCTCCTCAATACTTATTCGCTTCACTGCGTTCATGGCTTTCAAAGAGAGATGAACTTCGTGCAATAAAAAATGGGCAGAAACGTGGCTTGTCATTTTCAAAGCCCATAAAGAAATGTGTCTATTTAAGATGAGCGAAAAAAAAATTGGTTTTCATTCTATTTTACATTTGGGCCTGCTTACAAATGATTCTTTTGGCATGATATCGCTGCTCTTCTGTATAATTATTACAGGCTAATAGGTTACCTATTAATTTGAAAAGTAGAACGATGAAGTAAATAAATATAATATAGTTTAATAATAGTACCTTATAAAGTGCATCCAAACGATATGAAAAAACGATAAACCGCTTCTATAGATTGCGCTCAACTCTGATGTAACAGCATCCTATGCTTTAGAACTCGTCTGTTATTGATGGTAGAAGTTGTCAAACTTCGAGGTAAGTTCAATTTTATATAGAAATATTCACTTCAATAAGACTGTTTGGCAATCTGATTGCGTAATCACTATTTGAATTTTAGTTACTACAAGTTCGAAGGAATAATGTCCGATGTTATTGATAAACTTGAATTCTGTAGGCGATATGGAACATTTTGATCTAAAGCTTAGTTTTGGGGTCAGTACTGATACTGTATGGTTTACTGCGAAGTGTAGCCATTGTCCATATGCTTGTAAAGTGTTTTCAAAGAAGGTGGCCTTCTACGTGATGGCGTTTCATGAGGCCAAAATCAGGGAAAATCTTTACTTTTTTTTTTATTCTTGCTAAAGTTGTTGTATCAGCATTTGTTATTACCAACTTAAATTTGTTTTACTTTCTAGTCTAGAATATAATTGAACTTAGAAGTCATCATTTCTTTAAATTGAATATTCTAAAATAAATATCCGAATTGAATACGAGTATAATCTATAACTTTTTGCAAGAAAATATAATTAATAATTGAGAACCGGATTGTCCCTTGCTTAGTTACACAGACCTGAATAACAAAAATAAATTATTAATCACTGTGGACCCTTGAGAGAATAATCTCGCTCCGATCGCCGCCCAGTGCGGACGTGCAAGACCCCGTTCTCCGTCGTTTGGTCCCTTCCCGATACTCCGTGGCGCTCAGTCTACTGACGTCACGGTTTAGCGTGTTGGTTCCGTGCTACGGTTTTCAAGGTTCTTTCTACTCCCTCTGAGTGCTATCGAAGTGCGTATTTTTCCTTGCGACTAAGCCCTTTAGTCTTCAAAGTGCTGTGCTAAGTTGTGTTGTGCTTGTGCTGAGTGCAGTGTTGTGCCCAGCGTAAGTAGTCTGGTTTCAGTGCAAAGGATACTTAACGGTGACAACGAATTTGTACTGAACCAGTCCTTTTTATTTTTATTTATTTCTCTTCTCTATTTTATTTATTTTTCTCCTATTTTCATATTTATTTTTATCATATTTGTGTGTTTTCGTGTGTATTTGTCCTTTCTGTCGGTAAAGGTTGACCCTAACGCGGTCAACTCTTTACCTGCGTACCCTTTTTTAGGTTTCTAGGTAGCGGCCTTCGGCGTACTACGGTTAGTTTTAAGTTATTCTCCCCAGCCCCCCTACCGCTGGTAGGGAGGTTTGCCGCTAGGGTTCGCTAGGTTTTTATTTAGGAATCCTAGGCATTTGTTATATATTATAGGCATACATTATATATTTATATATTACATTTTATAATTCCAAGTCCTCCAATGGACCTTGTTAATATTCTTAAGTCGTTCGCCCAGGCGCTCGCTGCGTCCGGCGTAAGCATACCCGCTGACGCACTAACGCAGGCCTTACAGGCATCTATCGCGTCCCCGGCCCCTCAGGCCTCAACCCCGGCCCCTCAGGCCTCCAACGTCGAGACCCCTCAGGTCTTAAGCTCTCCCGCGTCTCCCGCCTCGTCCGAGATGGACTGCGAATCGGTCGCATCCTCTCACGCGTCGCGTCGTAAGCGTACCGCTCCCGGGAGCGACTCCGAACCCGCGTCTGATACGTCGTCAGATGCCGTCACCTTAACCGGCTCTCCTGAGCCCGCGTTTCAACTCGTCGCCAAGCGCTCCAAGAAGCGCTCTAAGAAAGCTTCGGTATCTTCAATACCCGAACCCTCCCCGGTGTCTTCAACACCAGCCCCCGCGCCGTTAAAATCGCTCGTAGTAACCGCGTCTCCGTCGGTCACATCGAAGCCAGCGACGCGCTGCGCTCCCGTCCCGCCGAAGCCTCAGCTCCCTCCGCCCGTCTTCCTGCGTGAAAAAGCGCGCTGGACCGCGGTTCCAAACTTGTGCAAAGTGCACAAAATTAATTATTTAAAAGTCGCCAAGGCTGGCGATACAATCAAGATTCAAATAGCGACCGTCGACGACTTCCGCTCGTTTACCAGGTTACTCGGATTAAACCAAATCGCGTATCACACCTACGCCCTCCCGGAGGAGCGTAAGATACGCGCAGTACTACGGGGCGTCCCGTTCGAACTCAGCAACGAAGACATCCTCGATGACCTTAAGTCTCAGGGTTTCCCGGTCACAGCAGTGCACAAGATGCACTCCAACTGCGGTAGGCGTTTTCCCTTAGCGTTGGTAATCCTGTCGAATACTCCCAACTCGAGCGAGATCTTTAGAGAGGCTCGCACAATTTGCGGACTCTCAAATATCTCCGTCGAGCGTCCCAACCCCCGTGGTCACCCTGGGCAGTGCCACCGCTGCCAGCTCTATGGCCACGCAGCGGCTAACTGTTCAGCTCCCCCCAGGTGCGTAAAGTGCCTGGATCCTCACTTCACTAAGGAGTGCACTCGCACTCCCGAATCCACTTCCCCCCCTGCCTGTGTGCTGTGCGGCCAGTCCGGCCACACAGCTAACTACAGGGGTTGCCCGCGCGCTCCGCGCTCCACCACCAAGAGGGTCGCGCCTAAACCGGCGCCGCCGCTCACTCCTGCCAACTTCCCGCCGCTGCGCAACCGGGGTCCCCCGGAAGCAAAGCCCGTTCAGCCGACACCTACTCCGGCTCTGTCTTGGAGGCAGCGTCCGGCCGTTCCGCCTGCACCTTCCCGACCTATCCCAGCTCCCGTAGCTCCCGTAGGGTCGCGTCCTTCTCCGTCTTCCGCACCTCAGTCGTCGTTGGCTGAGGACATGAAGACCGTATTCGACGTTATTCAAAACGTCGATATTAACGAAATTTCCGTGCTCGCACGCAAACTGCGAGCCGCCCGCTCTCCTCAAGAGCGTTTATTTGCTTTAGCCGAGCATCACTCGCTCCTAAGTTCGTTGTAAATTCTTTTATAATTTATAAATTCGTAAATAATAAATTATAATGTCTAGACCCGCGAATCCCGCGTCCAGTCGTATTAAACCCAAGGGCTTATCCCTAGTATCTTTTAACGCTCGTAGCCTTAATACCAACCTTCCCGAGATTAAACTGTTCCTTCAGAACAAAGAACCTGACTTATTCCTTCTCCAGGAGACATGGCTTACTCCAAACCGCTCCAGGGGATTCGCTATACCTAAGTACGCGTTTATTCGTAACGATAGGCCCAACTCTGACGGTTTCGGCGGCACCGCTATATATTACAAAAGAGGCTTCCACTGCTGTCCTCTCCCTACCCCTCCTCTCCTCAACATGGAAGCCACTGTGTGTAGATTGGCTATGACTGGTCATCCGACCATCATTATAGCTTCAATCTACATACCTAGTGGTAACAGACCAATCCGCAGCGACTTTGAGGCCATTCTCGCCCTCGGCCATTCAGTCATTATGTTCGGAGACTTTAACTCCAAACATACTGACTGGACGTGCCTATCGACTAACACCAGCGGTATCGCTCTCCTCGACATCACTAACTCCCTTGACCTAGATGTCATATCCCCCGTCACTCCCACTCACTATCCCAACAACCCGTCCTACTCTCCTGACATCCTCGACTTTGCAATTATCAAGCGTATCAATCTTGACCTAAGGTCTATTGAACCGCTCGATGACCTAGGCTCTGACCATCGCCCCGTTTCCCTCGTGCTAGGACCGCCGAACGATAACGTCTCATCTCCTAAGACCTTTACCAATTGGAAAGGTTCTAAAAATACGTTAGTTTCAGCCTTAGAGGCTCCAAACTCGCCACTCGCGATCTCTCCCGAGCAATTAGATAGCCCGGATAAAATCGATTCATTAGTAAATTCTCTCACTGATGCTATCAACTCAGCCATCAGTGACAACGAAAAGGTTGCTAAGCAAGGCAAACCCACGCTTCCCTTAGCCGTTAGCAATCTTATTAAAGCTAAAAACGCGGCTCTACGGAGAGCCAAGAAATATCCCACGCCCGCCTATAGAACAGCTGCCAATCAGCTTCAACGTAAAGTTAGGTCTTGCCTCGCGGAACTCCGAGACGCTCAGATGAACGATCTCATGGCGAATATCTCTCCGTCCCACCAAGCGTACTATAGCATGGCCCGAGCCTTACGCGTAGACACCGTCTCTCACGTTCCTCCTCTCACTCGTCCCGATGGCACTACTGCCTTCGAAGTCGAAGAGAAAGCCGAATGCTTTGCCGACAGCATTGCCGCACAATGCTCGCCCAGCACGCAACCCGCGAATCCCACTCACATCAAAGCGGTGGAGGACGAAGTCCTTCGCAGAGACTCTCTCCCCATCACCGCCGACCCTGTCACAGTCTCTAATGACGAAATCTTGCTTCTCATTAGAAATCAAAAGTCCAAAAAGGCTCCGGGTGCGGATGGAATTTCCAACCACGCACTTAAGCACCTACCGCAACAGATGCTAACCTTGTTAGCTATCATTTTCAATGCCTGCTTCGACCATAGCTACTTTCCTAAAGCTTGGAAAGAAGCGACAGTCATAGGCATTCCCAAGCCGGGCAAACCTCTGAACGTCCCGGCTAATCACAGACCCATCAGCCTCCTCAAGGCAATGTCTAAACTTCTCGAGAGAGTCATACTTTCTCGAATGCGGAACCATCTGTTTCCAACGGATGGCGATCCTCTCATTATTCCCCATCAGTTCGGCTTTCGCGCTAAACACTCCTGCCTTCAGCAAGTCCACCGAATCGTCGAGTATATACTTGACGGTTTCTATCCGCGTCGTTATAAAACAGTAGCGGTTTTCTTTGACGTAGCCAAGGCTTTCGATAAAGTCTGGCACAGCGGTCTCGTTTATAAACTCTACAAGATAGGCTTACCGGATCGCCTAGTCAGGATAATAGCGTCGTTTCTCAAAGACCGTACGTTTCGATTTAAACACGAAGGCACGCTTTCTGCACCTCGTCCCATAAAGGCTGGAGTCCCTCAAGGCTCAGTCCTCGCCCCTCTGCTGTACACCGTGTACACCAACAACATTCCCATCCCGCCGAAAGGCGTCGAACTCGCCCTCTTCGCTGACGACACCGCACTCTATACCAAAGGCCACGGTGTTCGGCGCCTTGTAACCAGACTCCAAAAGGCCGTAAACGCCCTTGGTGCATGGTTTCAAGAATGGCGCATCGATGTGAACCCTGAAAAGAGTTCTGCGATGCGCTTCGACCACAAACGCCGTCGTCCCGATGGCGATCCCCACGTTCGAATGTTAGGCATTCCCATCCCCTGGAAGCGCAGTACTAAATACTTAGGCGTCACATTAGATCCGACGCTTTCTTTCAAGCCACACGTTGAAAGAGTTTCGAAACTCGCTCGTCACTATTTAGTCCGCCTAAATAGCATGTTAGGTAGAAAAAGTAAAATGTCCTTCAGAAACAAACGTACACTTTACAAGGTCTGCGTTAGACCCGTAATGACGTATGCCTCGCCAATCTTTGCCCACGCCAAACCCTCCCTCCTGCACAAACTGCAGGTAGTTCAAAACCTCTTTTGCCGCCGGGCCACAGGCGCACCGTGGTACGTGCGTAACGCGGACTTGCATAGAGATCTTGAACTGCCTACAGTACAACAATATCTCAAAACACTCTCTGAAGCGTTCTTCAAACGCTCCGAAACCCATCCCAATCCTCTAGTTCGTGATTCTGTCTCATATGCTACTCCTGTGTTAGACTCGAAGTTCAAAGTCGCTAGGCCTAGAAATGCGCAAGCGTACTCTTCCACCAGACTGTCACGCGATCTCGAGACCCTTCTGGCCGCAAATTCTAATTCTAACGTAAATTCTAATTCTAACGTAAATCCTAATACTAACGTAAATGCGAGTTAATTCAATTTTATTTTGCAATTTTTTTTAATTTTTGTTTTAATTATTGATTTTCATTTTGAGCACCTTCAGTGCTACGTATTCACCTTCAGTGCTTTGAGCACCTTCAGTGCTATGTAATCCCAGCGGGTGACCCCTTCTGGGCCCCGCTAGCGCGGCCTCTTTCTCCAATTGGCCGTCGCTCAGATGAAGGCTGAGTGGCAAAAATGCACGAGCCGACAGGGGGTTTTTAGTGGGTATGGTCCTGGTAGGCGTCGGGACGAGTCCCACATAACTTTGGAATCGCGCCAGAGTATGCGTCAGGGCATTTTTATCCTCCTACCCTTCCCGCGGAGGGGAACAAAAAAAAAAAAAATGAGAGAATATTACTGAGTCCGAATCCACAGTAACACAATTTCACAATCTAACATACGATTGTAATGAAGACGGTTATACGAGTCATATAAAATAGTACAATTTACCTTGATGTTTATTTCACTAAGCATAGGAATCTTTTTTTCACTTCGCTTAGAAAATAAACAGCTCAAATTAAAATTCAATCAAATACTAGATCGGCCTGTAGGTCATCACCGTGTCTCCGTGTCAGTTAAAGTTCAATTCAGACGAGTAGTTTCAGACTTGATTGATGTATAAGTTAATCGATACACAAACTGACACAACATTATCTCCTCTTTATAAAGAAGAACAAGGACATCATCATTTTAAGGACATCAGTAAAATCCCACTAGCCTTATGGTTCCAGCAATCAATCGCTAAGCCAGAAGTCCAACCTACTGTTATATATATATATATATATATATATATATATATATACATATATATATATATATATATATATGTATATAAGCTTATGTTATATAAAGCTTTACGATTAAAACATCTCATGCAGTCATAAATGCGACCCACATTACGTGGTTGACCATCCACTAACATTAGTGCCTGTTGTTTTATAATATATTCACGAGTTCATTAAGAAAAGGTTCGTGTTTGGGAACAAGGTTTTGTTCTGAAATGTTCATGAAAATAGATACGCTGGTTCTTCGACTAAGTCATGCAAAAATATAGAAAATGTCATTTAATTTTTTGTATTTCTTGTAGTCCCACTAATTTTAAATGTTATCCAAGTTATTAATGTAAGTGTTACGGTTTTAAAATAATTTAAAGGGTGTTTGTCAAAAAAAACTTTACAATTACTTGAAACGTTAAGTAGGTCAAGTAATAATGCTTGATACAGATAAAAAAGAAAGCCCGGGATTTAATAACAAGCAGTTACCAACGATTGGAACATTGCTTTTACTTATTTGCACTACAAATATTCGATATTAAGCAATGTTTACATGAGCTGTGACTTAAGCGATAATGTGTGAAAATTTTAGAAGACGTGAAATGTACTTTACGAGAAAACGTAAAGTTTATTTATTTCTCCTCTTATAAGACATAAAACTATTATCATTTTAAAACAAACAATCGTTTAATGGATAAACTTACATCGGAATGTGCTGGAGCTTAAAATAGAAATGTGTTTCAGATTTGCAATTTATTTTATTCGTACTGTAACGACCATCCCTGCTCTGATCTGCTCTCTGATCATATAAGGGAATGTCATAAATAAAAATTTGAAATAGATACATAAATATAAATCATTAGTAATGCGCGCTTAAGTTCTGTCCCTGAGATAAATTTAATATTGTTTATCGCGTTAATTTTTAATAGAGAGTATTGTAAAGACGGTTTAGTAATAAGTGCGTGAAAATATATTTGTAAGATATCCTTTAAAGAAAAATAAGCTTTCTAAATTTTTATAATATTTTTAAATAAAAAAAAAATTGGTTATTGAGGGCATAAAGCATCTTATTTTACATGTAAAAATCAAATAATAGTAACAATAAGGCTAACACATTTCGAAATATCTAAGCTATAAGCCAAAAATCGGAAATTTTTTTTTAAAACTATTAAATTTAAATATCTCAAAAATGTTTAGATTTCGGGTAGGGTGTTTCATAGTAAAATGAGTCAAAATCGATGTTATCTACACGCCCTTAACGGGAATAGGTCGACTTAACCCTGTACATTTTAAGATCATCTGCATACAAGTGGTAGAGGATAATGAAAGAGCTATGGAGTTGATGAAAAATAATGATAAAAATCTTTATTTCTCTCAGTAGTAACAGTTGCAACATAATTTAAATTGAAAATTAAGTGAGACTGAAGCCTAAACTAAGCTTCATAGAACTTGTATTTCGGGAACTCATAGAAGTCCTCTTCTTAATAAAAGGAGAAACACAAACGTGAAAGAAAAGCCATTTTTACTTAGTTCGTAAAATAAATTCTTTAAGTAAGCCTGACCCAAAGGGTGTAAAGTTTATTAATTAAGAAGTTATTGAAAAATTGTCCTTGTTTGAGAAATTTGTTTGACTTTCATAGGCAGTTTGACCCTTTCAGAGTGATGGGTATAAATTAGTGATGATTAAAACGGTACTTAAATTATAATGTCTGAAACTTTGGCTTGGTACTTCAGATATGCAGTTAAACTTGTAAATGGTTAGAGAGATTTTGAAAAGAATTTGTGAAATTGTAGTTTTTTAAGAAGGCGCAATATACACTAATGATTAAAACAAGTTTAAAACAACAAGCATTCTTCTTCTTCTCCTTCAGTTCCATAGGTTCGGGAGTCCGATATTACAGTAACAGACAACTGTCTAATGAACACAAATATTTGCTGGCAAGTCATGTTTGTTTTTTATTTACATTTGTCAATTGTTATGTGTGTAAGGATTTGATTACTTTCGTTGGTTTGCACAGTTTACGCAGGTGGCTTACCTGGGAACCTTAATTGTTATATTTATTTGCTTGTGATTTGTTTTCTACGTCTGGCTGGATATACGTCTTTCCTATTGTAAGTGCAATAGTGAGGGTATTCTTTGTCTAGGAAAGAGAAAGTTTGAACTAGTGAATAACCAAATACAAATTTATTACCTCCTGGTTTTAGTTACAAGTCAATAACGCTGCATCAAAATCTTGTATCATTTAAAACATGTATGGTTTTTATTTAAAATATGAAATAATGTGCTATTACAATGCACAATTTCGGAGATTTCAATTTCCATTCAACAAACGCTGAATGTACTAATTACTTTTGGAAAGTCCAGGCATCGCATGAGAGTTCTTTTCATACTACAAATAGTAAACAAAACAGGACTGTGTCTAAAACTAAAACTTTGTCAGACACTTCTTTATTTCACTTAAAACTGAAGATAAGTTTATTAATATTTCAAACAAAGCCAGCTGTCTATTTTCCTATGACTAATCGGTCTATTTTTATCAATAAAATATGGTTGTTGTTTAGTGTCAGAAGTTATTAACGCGCCATCCATTAATTAACCTGTAAAAAAGTAAGAACGTTAATTTATAGCGTGTTGAACATATTGACGTAATTTATGTGTCATTTTGATGAAAGGGTATTTTTTATTGTTTTTTGTCCCGTAAGCTTACTACGTAACTTGCTTCAGTAAATCGATTGCATAATATCGCGATATTTGATTCTTAAAACCTAATTGTTAAAAAGACGTATTAGTTTTATTTAAATAAATAAACAACGGTACTTTTGCGTTTTTGGGTTGCGGCTCAGTTAAATCAATTGACGGGAGCTGCTCTATCAGGTCCGTGCGTCAGGAGTACATATCTTCCGCTTTTTAAGTTCAATCAAATGTATGATTAATAAATAAATCACATCAAGTTTTAATGTATCAAGAGTAGATTCTGTTTAATTCTTATTGTTAAAGTTTCCCCCAAAATCAATAACAAATTTTTTCAAAATTTATCGCACACTTAACACACTCGTGATAGTTGATGGAACAATAACCTTACTAAAGTAGTATTTAAAATACATTGATATCAGTATAATGAGAAAATTAAACATCAGTTTGTTGAAACTTCCAATAATTTCCGTTCGATTACATAAATTATTCACTACTCTTTTTGTTTACATCTGAACTAATAATTGTATTTAAAAACACGCAGCTTTAACTACAGGTTTAACACACCTACAACTACTAAAACATTAATGAACGCGAGTCAATTCAAGTTTTACACTCAATTTTCCCAAGTGACTTACTTACAAATTAGAATTTTTAATTTTGAAGTCGTTTGGTAACCTGTAACCTGTTTTAATTATATTTTTTCTTTTTTTTGTCAGGTTAACAACTAGATATTTTATATTGTCATCATGGTGTAAATAAATTAACGATTAAAGTGTAACTATTTCTGTTAAAAAGATTAAAATGATAGTTCTCTTTATTTTGTGGTTTTTGTCAATGTTCACAAACACGTTTCTTTCTTAAATCCATTTTTTTAACAAGTCTTACTTATCAACATGCATTAAAATCACATAAAGCACCCGTTTCCTCGAATCTTATCACGGCCACAGGCGATCACGTCCTCTTGTAAAAAGCGTTTTGGGTCGTCTAACTTTACTGGGGCTGAGACGCATCAGGCACGCGTCTTGTGAATCATTACCATACATTTATATATCCATATTCAGTCAGTGTTTATAATGTTCGTACCTACGTCACCTGCATTCTACGCATTACTGAATAAGTACTATGAATTGGGCAGTCAACAAACGATATTCGCGCATCTTACGCTAATGGAACCCGATCGTCCGTTATAAAACTTCATAACTTTTGTTTTTTTTTTCATTGGTACTTGTGTTGTCAAAAATACTAGTGACGACTAAGACACAATATATACGTAAGCTGAAGCACTAGTTTGACTACAAAAACCCCTGAAACGAGTGAAGTTATCAAGCAAGCGCCCCTAACCCCGATACTTCACGATATGCTGCGATACTTCACGAAACGCTCAGAGCGATCGTCAAGTCTTGAAAGTTGTACAGGTGTGTTTTACTTATTAGGATTGTTTAAAACACATATTATTTCCTAATTACATATAGAGGTCGAGGGGTCGTTAACTCCATTATATGGAGAAATTTGGAATATTGTTTAAAGTCCCAGTCAGTCAAAAATTGATATTTATCCGTTTTTGTAAAATTGCCTAGCTGTTCGGTTATCGTTTGCGTTTGAGGTCAAAGTGGCGGTAGATGCCTTTTTTGAAGACCTTGACGAGACCTTCTATTAAAATGGGATGAAGGCTTTGGAGGACCGCTGGACTAAGTGCTGTGACCTAGGACTCCTCTTAGTATGTAGAAAAATAAACATAAAAAATTGCATTATTCTTGTGTTTTGTTATTAAGGCCGCGAACTTTTGAATCCACCCTCGTATGTCATTAATTCGCCAGGTATCTTATTTAGATTTTGAAAATTTATTTCGTTTATCAACGTTTTTTGCAGCCAATATAACTCTTTCGCTCAACCATACATGATCCATGTAATTTTGAGCAATTTTTGGGAAAACCTTCTCGATGAGTTTGGTCTTAGTTTCAGTGATGTGACTGAAATTGGTAGGAAATGTATCCAGACGATGAGTCAACAAGTATTCTGCCATTACCAATATCGAACAATTGTTTGGAAAAAAACTTCTCCAGATTGGTCGTTCTGCCATTCGACTCGCGTGTTCATATTTAATTTGAGCGTTTTAACGTCTTTCCATAAAATGGGTGAATTTAAACATGCGTTAACTTTGTCGTCTGGCGTAATACGTTAACCGTTGTAAAGTACACCCTTTGACCATTTTTACCGACCACATGAGATTGTGTGCATGTGGCAATCCGCGTTTCTGCCATGCGACTGAATACATCCAACAGCGCGTCTGGCCGAATACGCGATGCCTAACATTGAAGTCCATGGGTGATTTTAACTTTCTTTTGAACACCCTTGCGGTATTGTCGTGGCAATCAATGGGTGTGTACGAGCCAATGTGTCATTGCACTCGTTCACCGCGTTTACCTGAGTAAGCAATATTAGATGTATATAAATTCGACATTATTACAATAAAAACAGTGATCATTACGCACTCAACGGGTTTCATTTGACATCCCTATCATCATCGCCTATCAGTAACAGCATCATAGGAATCTATCACCATATATCAGAAGCATCTATCAGCATCAGCAGCAGCAGCAGCAACAGCTATCATCTATATCAGCTATCAATCTTAAAGTGTAGTTTTTAACTACATTTTTTTTTTGGTCCTTTGAGGTTTATTTATTTTGGACCTTTGTCGAAGGAAAACAGCCACCATAAGGATCCTACGCTATTGCTATCCTTTGTTCGGAGTGGATTTGGTATAACTGCGAATCGGTTTGGCTGGCTTCCCACAAGCGGGATCCCCCAGCTCAGATTCAGAAGGCGCACAAGGTTGCACTTGGTCTGCGAAGACATTGGGTAGACAGGATCCAATCAATCAATACCTCAATATCACCTATCGACATGCAAGATCTACTGGAACGTCAGAGCACTATCATGTGAGAGATCGAAAGGATCTACATCAATTATAATAAGGATTCTGCGGATCGAAAAACACCGGAATACCATGTAAAACGTCTAGAAGCAATCGACAGCCTGTGGGGTGAATTTGACCTCAATAATGAGAAATTGGAATCAGCAGACGACAAAACATCCGATTATTTTACAAAAAACATTTATCATGAAGTTATGAGCTTCTATACAACGGCCAGAGCGACCATGACATCGGACTGCGAGCGGCCTTCAACTCCCAAACTCTCCCAACCAACAACATCGAAAACAAACTTTCACATCCCAAGCATTCATTTGGAAAAATCCGACACGCGCCAAGGGCTGCGAGATCTTTTAGTACAACAATACGCAAATTTCCGGGCATTGGAGCGAAAGATAAATCGCATCAATATCGAGAAACTCGAAGAAAAATGGGAGATTGAAGACGAACTGCGTAACTTTCAACAGCGCTGGCGAAACATCGATGATCTACATCTGCGCATCGATATTTTATCAACAGGATCAGACAATAAATATGAAAGAAAATTCGCTGACATCAAGGGCCAGTACCTTACCTCAAAGTGGACCCTGAATCAAAAACTAGGGTCAAGCGCACACCTACAACATTCTCTACCTCAGATTGATATTCCCATATTTACGGGAAAGTACACAGAGTAGCCTACATTTTGCGATTTATACACCGAAGCGATACATAACAATAAGTATCTAACAAACGCACAGAAAATGCAATATTTAAAATGTAAGGTCAAGGGAGAAGCAGAGCGCATTATTCAACAACTTCATATATCAGCCGAGAACTACGGCACTGCCTGGGAAATATTAGATCATCGCTACAATAACCCGCAGCTCCTATTCACCAAGCAAGTCGAAATCCTTCTCAATCAGCCCAATATTCACAAACAAACCTCATATGAATTGAAGAAGCTCTACGACACTACAACTGAATGCATCCACGCCGTACATAACCTGGGGGTGGACACCAACAGCTGGGATCCTTTAATAGTACACATTTTATCGAAAAAGCTAGACATTGATACCTACAGCGATTACAAGGAGTCCCACAAGGCGCCGCGCTCACTACCTACACTTGAAGAATTTATGACGTTTATTGAATGTAAATTTACGGCGCTGGAACCTATACAATGTAGAGAAAGGGATAATCATAGTACCAAAAAATGTGTCTATCAAGCACAGAATGTTCCATATTATAACAAGACCGGCCCGCCGCCACCGCCGCCGCAATATCAGAACAAGCGCAGAGGATTTTATCAAGCCGCACCAACATACACACGCAAGTCCTGCGTTGTGTGCTATGCATTCCATGACCTATTTATGTGTCAAACTTTCCTCAATCTGCCTGCCAAGGAGCAAATAGAAACGATATCAAAACATAACATCTGTCCTAATTGTCTCTACACGCATTACGATAAACCATGCACTTCAATTCGACGTTGTAAGGAGTGCAATGAACCACATAACACCAAAATTCATGACTCAATAATGCAATCAAAATCAAAGTCCACGTACAGTAAACTGCAAGCAACGCAAAACGTGCAGGCGCCACCACCCACTCCGGGTACATCGCACTCAGCAGTAAGCGCTCCAGTTTCGAATAAGCAACCTAAGCAACATTATGCTAACTATGTCGCATCGGATGACGAAGAGATACTTCTTACGACAATATCTATTAAAATACAGTCGGCGGATGGTACCTACATAACTCGAAGGGCGCTCCTAGACCAAGGGTCTCAAGTAACTCTTATATCAGAGAATGCAGCTCAACTTCTAGGACTAAAGCGCCAACGATATCACGCATCTGTGGCTGGCATTGGTCCCAGTTCAAAGCAAAGTAAAAGCATGGTTACACTAGTCTGCGAATCATTATACGGTGACTATCAATTTAGTACCCAAGCACTCGTAATATCACGCATCATCAAGAACCTGCCTAATTTATCATTTAAGAATGAGTCCTGGCCTCATATTCAACACCTCAACCTCGCTGATCCAGAATATAATATTTCAAAACCAGTTGATATATTGTTGGATGCCAGTATATATTCAGACATTATCATGGATGGTCTAATAAGGGGCCCACCACCACCACCACCACGAGCCCCTATCGCTCAACATACTTAACTGGGATGGATCCTATCAGGGAATGTGAAGACATTCCAATGCAATGTTATCGTACATCAATTAGAAGACTTATCAAAATACTGGGAGACCGAAGACATCAACGATTCCCATGTTAACTCACCTTTAACAGAGAAAGAGCAGTACTGTGAAGACCTATATCAATCTACTACAAGAAGCTTACAGGATGGTAGATACGAGGTGGCCATCCCCATGAAACAAAATTTTTTGAAAGATTTGGGTTTTTCAAAATCAGTTGCTTTGGCCAGATTTGCACAAACAGAGAAAAAAATGGCTAACAATCAAATATTATCAGACAGCTATAAACAGTTTATGCATGAATATGAGTCACTGGGTCATATGATCGAAGTAAACAACACCATAAGTGCTAGGGAGACAGCATGCTATCTACCCCACCACGGCGTTGTAAAATCAGACTCTACGACGACCAAATTACGTGTTGTTTTTAAAGCCTCCGCCAAATCGTCATCGGGCCACAGCCGTAAAGATCTTATGGAGAGTGGACCCAACCTACAGCAGGACCTCCAGGGATTGATATTAAAATGGCGGGAGCCAAGATATGTGATGACAACAGACATAGAAAAAATTTTCAGACAAATCCGGATTAGACCATCCGATCAACCCCTACAAACTATCCTGTGGAGAAACTCACCCCATGATCACATCAAGAAATATCATCTCCCTACTGTGACGTATGGCACCAAGGCCGCACCGTTCCTAGCCATGTGAACATTACGTCAGATTGCCTCCGATAACAAAGAAAAATATCATTTGGCTGCGCAAGCATTAAATAATTCCTTTTACACTGATGACCTAATGTGCGGGAGCGACAGTATCCTTGAAGCAAAACAGTTACAAGTGGAATTAATCGAAGTCCTGAAGGGCGCGGGAATGAATCTAAGAAAATGGTCCAGCAACACTCCTGAACTCACGAAAGATTTATCATCTGAGGAGTTAAACCGTATTTTCGAGTTCAAGGACGCCGAAAGCAGAAATACTCTGGGCTTGCGATGGAATACTGCCACTGACACATTTTCTAATCATTGCAAACTAACTGAAAGTCATCAAGATAAAATAACTAAAAGACAGCTCTTATCAGAAGTTTCAAAAATCTATGACCCACTTGGCTGGCTTTCACCACTCACAATCAGAGGAAAAATCCCTTTTTAACAAACATGGCTGTCAGAACTATCATGGGATAACTTATTATCAGAATCAATCCAAAATGAGTGGAATGAATTAAAAAAGGACCTCTTAAAATTACATATTTTTGAAATCCCGCGCTATCTAGGTCACAGCGGACATTCACTTCAATTACATGGATTTTGCGATGCGTCTGAAAAAGCTTACGCGTGCGCAATATACTTAGTGACAGAAAACGATAAAGGCGAGCGCACACCGAGGCTTATCACTGCAAAAACGAAAGTAGTGCCAACTAAAAAACAAATATCACTACCAAGATTGGAATTACTAGGAGCATTATTGTTATCTCAACTTATGAAGAAAGTTCTAGACACCATGTTTTTATCTCAAGACATCAGCATTCATGCGTGGACTGACTCCATGATTGTGTTGGGATGGTTACACGGAGATATAACAAAATGGAAACAATTTGTTGCAAACAGGGTACACCAAATCATAAATATTATTCCTGCTAAATATTGGAAGCATGTGAAGTCCGAAGAAAACGTCGCAGACTGCGCGACTAGAGGTCTAAGCAGCAGTAGTCTATCAACCCATACTCTATGGTGGGAAGGCCCTAAATTCATTCTCGAAGATTATCACCTTTCAAAGTCTGAGACATATCAAGAACCATTAATCGAATATAAAAAAATCCACATTGTGCATGCAGCCTTACAATCAAGTTCTGAACTTATAATTTATAAACTATTAAATGAAATGAGTTCTATTACTCGTATTATCAAAACAACTGCATGGGTGTTGCGTTCCATAAACAGAGCGCGCAATAAAGCAAATTGCAATACAAGCATTTTATCATCAAGTGAATTAAAAAACGCATCCAATTTAATTATCAAGACAGTACAGAACATAGAATTTTATGAAGAAATCTTAACTTTGAAGAAAAATGCAACATTGAAATCGAACAGCAAAATTTTGAACTTATATCCTTATCTGGATGAAAATGCCATACTAAGGGTGAATGGAAGGCTTGAGAACTCCATTTTACGCTACTCTGCGAAGCATCCTATCATCCTACCTACTTCAAGCAGACTCATCGAACTTATTGTAGAACAAGCACACTTAACGACTCTACACGGTGGACCCAAACTTACCTTATCATATATCAGAGATACCTACTGGATCGTTGGTGGTGTGCGTACCGTGAAAAAACAATTACGCAACTGTATCCGGTGTCGACGCTTTAGCCAGACGAACAAAAATCAGATCATGGCGGACCTACCTCCCTCCCGAGTAACATCTGCAAGACCCTTCATCAACGTGGGGGTGGATTTCACTGGACATGTAGACGTGAGACTAAACAAGGGAAAAGAGGTCCGTACGACCAAAGGATACATCGCTGTCTTCGTGTGTATGGCTACCAAGGCTGTACACTTGGAACTGGTCTCCGACTTGAGCACTGACGCTTTTCTAGCAGCATTTCGGTGCCTGTGCTCCCGCTGCGGCACCCCTAAACATATATACAGCGACAACGGTACCAACTTTGTGGGTGCGTCGAAGTTCCTGAAAAAGGAAGAAATCATCAACACCATCAATCATGACGTCATCGACCATGTCAGTGAGATGGGCGTAACATGGCATTTTAACGCCCCGTCCTGGCCCTCTGCAGGGGGCCTGTGGGAAGCAGCCGTCAAGAACCTCAAACAACACCTGAAACGAGTGATGGGAGAACAGAAACTCACATACGAAGAGCTGACTACCTTACTTCACCAAATAGAAGCATGTATGAACTCCCGTCCACTCTGCGCTCTTACAGAAAATCCTGACGATAACTGTCTCACTCCAGGACACTTCCTCGTCGGCGGTCCCATCTTAGCAAGACCCCAGACAGATCCAGATATCACTCACTTATCATCAAGATGGCAATTAATACAAGCTATGAACAAGCAAATATGGCAGTCCTGGTCTCGGGAATATTTACAAAACTTACAAACTAGATCGAAATGGAAAACCCTAAGCAAAGATATCGAACTGAACGACGTTGTTATCATTAAGGAAGACAACATGCCCCCAGGAAAATGGGCATTAGCACGTGTCCTTGAACTCCACCCTGGCAAGGATGGGCACACCCGGGTGGTCACACTGAATACCCGAAATAATATAATTAAACGACCTGTCAGCAAATTAATTTTATTACCAGTTCATGAAATGAAAAAGGAAAATGAAAATCAAGAAGAAAAGGCTGAAAACCCAAAAATTGAAGAAATGAAAAGAACCTTTAGACCCAGAAAAAACATATTACAAAACTTTCTAATGCATATATTATTTATCATGAGTACCATTCCGTCGAGTCTGCAAATTTCTAACATTACAAAAATTTATCAAAATAAGTCGCTATACTTTGACAAGATCGCCGAAATGCAAACCATCAAAGATCAATGGACTCTTGTGGCCTACTATAATCTGACCTCATACTGGCAAAATATGGAAAGTATAGAAAATCATATAAATAATTTACATGACTTATGTATTGAAGCAAGATTGGATATATGCTCCCTGACATTATCACATTTTGAAAATGAACTTCAAGAAATCCGTCACTATAACGACCTACTTCTGAGCACGGAGCACTATCATCGATCAAAAAGAGGCCTTATAAACGCAATCGGCAACATAGCCAACTCTCTCTTCGGAGTACTCGATTATAAGTTCGCCGGGCAGTACAAAAGTGACATAGAAAAGTACAGAAAAAAGAAATATCTATTACAATTAATGAAAAACCAGACCTCCATATTCGAAACCGAAAGTAACATTATTCATCGCAATGAAAAACACATGAACAAACAATTTGAAATTATAAACAATCAACTACAAAGTCTTTCAAGAGAATCAAACGTCCTTAAAGTATCAGTTTACATCATGATGAATACCATAAACACCGATAACTTGATATCAAATATCCGCCGAGTTCAAGAAAGCCTGCTGAACACAGTAACAGACATCTACCAAGGAAGATTAGATACCCACATTTTATCACCCAATCTATTAAAGGAACAACTGAACATAATTTCCGGACAGATAAACGGCGACTTATCAATTCCTGTGAAGCCTGAAAACATAAAATACCTGTATGAAATCCTACATGTCTGAACTAAAATTAAAAGCAATTATCTAATAATGGAAATAAAAATACCGCTGACTCCGAGTGAACACTATGAGCTGGATCGCGTCATCAGTTTACCTATATCAAACAATTATAATACAACTTATTACGCAATACCAAGTATGGAATTCATGGCCTTTAATGTGAGAAAGGATACATTCATTCCGATGTCACAGACGGATAAATTATCCTGCATTAAGTATCATGATGACGGATTATTATACCCTCTAAATGCCCCTATCTATCAATTAAGAATACAACACTCGATTTACGATACTCAAATATTAATTAAAGAAAACAAAGAAACCTTTTGCAAAATAAAAACAATGCAGTGCGCGGATATGTGGCTTAAATTACATTCTAACGCAGCGTGGCTATACACGTGCTGTGGACAGTGCCATGTGCACATCATGTATCCGGAAAGTGTGACGTCACACACACTCGAAGGGAGCGACGTCATTGCGCGAGGTCAGGACTGTAACGTGAAAGGAGACACCTTTACCTTGTTCGGCAATCATGACTATCGCAGCAAAATAAATATCAACAATGCATATATAGAAACAATGCCGACCGTATCAGCACTCAATAACTTCATAAACACGTCAGTCTCTGTATCTGGAATAAAAGCAGACTCGGAAATTTACGAGACAGTCAAAAAACAGATCCATACTCTTAAGGAAGCGAGTATAAATAATGTCTCGGTTCACCATCAACATCACTACGTCATGATATATATCTTAGCCTCAACTATAATTGCCCTAACAGTTTCGATGTGTTGTTTTATTTTCAGACGAAGGCAGCGTCCTGAGTGCACAAGTTCACCGCAGTCCGCAGCACGCAGCACAGGAGAAGAACATCAGACGGCGTCGACCTGCCCTGTGTACGCGATACCCGCGCAGCGCGCCCGCAGCGAGGACCCCGCCCCTTCACCCACTGGCGCCAGGACCTATGACCAGCCCGGGCGATCCGTTACCTTCAATCGGCCAACGTCATCGATTTCTTTTCAAAAAATCCCACGAATAGACTGATTTTAATTATATTATATTAAGATATAGATTTTATACATTTTTACAAGTTAATTTAATTTAATTTTGTTTTGTATTCTTTTTGAGACTCGCAAGATGTACGAGCCAATGTGTCATTGCACTCGTTCACCGCGTTTACCTGAGTAAGCAATATTAGATGTATATAAATTCGACATTATTACAATAAAAACAGTGATCATTACGCACTCAACGGGTTTCATTTGACATCCCTATCATCATCGCCTATCAGTAACAGCATCATAGGAATCTATCACCATATATCAGAAGCATCTATCAGCATCAGTAGCAGCAGCAGCAACAGCTATCATCTATATCAGCTATCAATCTTAAAGTGTAGTTTTTAACTACAGGGTGATTGGCCTAGAAATAATACCAATCTGGAGAAGTTTTTTTTTAAACAATTGCTCGATATTGGTAATGGAATAATACCTTTTGACTCATCGTCTGGATACATTTCCGACCAATTTTTGTCACTTTACTGAAACTAAGACCGAACTCATCGAGAAGGTTTTCCCATTGCTCAAAATTACATGGATTATGTATGGTTGAGCAAAAGAGTTATATTGGCTGCAAAAAACGTTGATGTCAACGAAATCACTTGTCAGATTCTAAATAAGATACCTGGCTAATTAATGACATACAAATCGATTGATTCCATCACTAACCAGTATGATGTTATCAACTTTGAATGTTGTATATCATAAAGCATTAGAATAATAAACCCTTTTTTTTTAATAATTTTTTTATTAATTATACCAATTCGAATTCACTATTCATAATTAAGACAACGTCTGGCAGGTCCACTAATATATTTATATTTATATATAGTTTATTCTGGGTTGCCCACAGTTAGCTGTGTGGTCATCCATTACACAAGCATTGCTTAGTTTGGGGACATACAAGGGGTGTTCCGCATCAATTTGTAAAATCTTAGAAATAAAGAAATTTGGAATCTTGATTTTTTTTTATACAGTTGGTGTGATTGTCTGGGGATTTAGTTTATTTATTTAAATTATGTGACAAAATAATCAAAGAATCAAGTCTAAGTACTGTAATTTCAGTGGACAACAGATTCCTTCATTCCGGCTGATTTTTTTAATCTAAAACGTTATTACACTGAAAGATGTATTCTTATTTCAGCGTTGGGAACCACGCCGTTCTCACCCCTCTTATATGGTTGAGGAATAACCTTATTACAATTGTTACTTTTTTACAAATTACTGACACTGGATGAAACAAATGATAACCCGTATATTTGTCACAAGATAGAGATTTGCATTCTATTCTGTCACACCTGGTAGAAAGTGATGATGAAGACGAGGATTCCATTCGCCGGTCCAACATATACAATCATAATTTAATTATGTCCAATTTATAAGTTTTTTTTTATAGGAACCAACCTAACACTCGGTGAGCGCAGGTTCTTATTTCAAAAATTAACACTATTTGTTGTACTGCTATTATAATTATGTACTGTGACTGAGTGTACTAGAAAGCAACCTAGAATCAACATCCATTCACAAGTATAGTTCACAAATATTTAATATATTTTTAATTTTATACTTCTTTGCATACACCTTGTAATACATTCCAACACCCCTACATGTACCACAGAACGCAACGTCACTAGCTAATTGTTGGTGAATTTGATAGTTCCGCACAATGATATTGAGTGACGCCATTGTCAATGGCTTTGTGCTAAATAGTGGTCAATACCCGGAGTACCGGATTGTGGCTCGAGGAATGCGTCACTGGTATTTCAAGGTTTAATGTTGTGTTGTCGATAATTGTGTAATAAAATAAAACTTGGAACTTTAACTTATATTATAATTTCTATTACAATCAGACTGATACTATTATTTAATATTTGTTGATTTTCTTATTACATCATTTTAACAAAAAGATGTTTTTAAACTAATATCAACTTCAGGGTTGCACATTGAGTTGTAATTTACGGTAATTTTACGTAAAGATAAAAGTATAAATAAAATATATAAAAAATATACAAAAACTATGTTCATCTAAAGAGGTTTTGGGGACTGGAACTGCTCGCGTCCGCAAGGTTTAGCCCTCGATGCCTTGTACGTGGTCCCTGGGTGGTGCTAAACGAGCAGTATCTTCTGGTGGCAAGCTTCGGCCGTGGCTTGTCACCACCCCCTAAACAAAGCCATGCCGCCAAGTGACATGGTCGCGTTCCGGCGTAATGTTTAGTGTAGCCATCGAGGAGGGAAAGTCTGAGTAAGTGTGCTGCATCAGAGAACTCTCTTCAGCTCGTAATTTATTGACTCGCCGGGTAACTAGTTTTGGAGGGTAGCGGGATCCGAAGAAACGGTGCACCGCTGGCCGACCGCAGGTAGTAGGTGGCCCAAGTAGTGTGCTAGCTACATGCGAAAGGCTGCCCTGCCACCTCGCAAAAAATCTCGGCAGGCTTCATCGTGCCAGCTGGCGACTGGTTCGAGAGGACCCGATGACAATACCCGGGGGGGTTCGGGCGTCCCCGCAGTCTCCAAGCCAGTTCCCCATCGGTACGTTGTTTATTGCGAGCTGCTTGGTTCCATTTGCAGCGCTTCACTCAACTTCTGTCCTCCTCCCTATTCACTCACACAACTAATATGAAAAGTCACAAGAAGAGTAAGGTTCTACAGCGATTGCACTTCCTCTCTCTTAAAGTGCACTTCTGCAACATCAGAGGAATGCACTCAAATATCAACGATGTCCACCACCATCTTGAGACAGAGAGGCCTCACCTACTCTTCTTAACGGAGACGCAGATCTGTAATCCATCAGACTCGGCATACCTTTGTTACCCAGGGTACATCCTGGAGTCCAAATTCCGCCCGAACGCCAGGGTGTGCCTGTATGCCAGTGACGAGATCTGTTCTCAGCGTCTCCGTTACTTGGAAGATCTGGACTTTTCCGTTATGTGGGTTCACATTGATACCGGCCTTGACCAATTAGTCTACGCCAGTATATACCAGTCACATAGCGGAGATAAGGAGACTACGAGGCTCATAGAGTATCTCAGCGATGCAGCAGATAAGGTTCGGCAACGTTTTCCCTCAGCGCAGTTGGTGTTCCTGGGAGAATTTAACGCTCATCACGGGCAATTGCTATACCCGTGTCAGGACACTGACCACGCTGGAAGAGAGGCCTTTAAGTTTTCTGTGACTCAAGGCCTCTCACAGCTTGTGCACGAGCCCACGCGCATCCCCGACTTTGCCGGCCACACTGCATATTGCTTAGACCTTCTACTGACAACTGATCCTGACAGTTGCTCGGTGTCCGTAACTGCACCTTAAGGGACATCCGACCACTGCGTAGTGAAATCTGTTTCGCAGTACTCGCCGCGTGACGCAGGCGATACAAGTCAGCAGATTGGGATGAGATGCGGCACTTTTTCGCGCCTTATCCTTGGCGGCAGACTTGTTTTACATCAACCGATCCATCATGCTGCGCTGATGCCGTATTTAGTGTGATAGGCCAAGCAAAGGAGTATTTCATCCCTTACGCTGACCTATCCCTTGAAACCAAAGGTCGCCCATAGTATAATGTTGCTTGCCTCACAGCTGAAAAGCTTAAGCAAGAAGCGTACAAAGCCTGGGCTGACGCTCGCAGAAGCAAAGCCGTGGATTCGCATGAACTGAAGAAAAAATACAATGCTGCCGCCAAGTCTTGCAAAAAGGTCGCTCAGAAAAGCTCGCTTTGACCACATTGGCCACATCGGAGACAAGATAGCGTCATATCCTTCAGGAAGCAAAGCTTTCTGGTCTTTGGCCAAGTCGGTTGTGTCGAACTTCTGTCGCCCATCGCTGCCACCTCTCAGGAAGCCTGACGGTTCACTGGCCCACACTGCAAAAGAGAAAGCAGACCTCTTTGCTAATCTTTTTGCAGACTATTCACGTCTATATAATCAAGGTAAAGTCCCACCCCAGTGACCTCATTTCGGACCCAAAATGGGTACCGTTCATATTCGCAAAAAGGAGGTTCTTAAATGCTTCCAGAATTTAGAATTGAACAAGGCCAGCAGCCCCGATGGCATACCTGCAGTTGTGTTGAAACACTGCGCAGCCGAATTGCCTCCCATACTAACGCGCCTGTATCGACTCTCTTTGGAATCTGGAAAGGTCCCTAAATCCTGGAAGCTGGCTAACGTGCAACCAGTACCAACGAAGGGAAGCTGTGCAGATCCCATCAACTATCGACCTATTGCAATCACCTCCATACTTTGCAAAGTCATGGAACGTGTATTGAACAATCGTCTCCTGGCATACCTTGAGTCCAACGAGCTCCTTAGTGATAATTAATATGGTTTTCGCAGTGGACGCTCGACTGGAAATCTTCTTGTGTATGCCACTCACTTATGGAGCGAAGCCTTGGAAGGTCACGGTGAAACTATAGCTGTATCCTTAGACATTTGCAAGGCTTTTGATAGGGTCTGGCATGATGGTCTCTTGAGTAAGCTTCCAGCATACGGAATACCTAAAGGGTTCTACGACTGGATATCTGATTTTCTGAGGGAATGGTCAATTCGAGTAGTCTTAGACGGCTGCTCTTCTGACCTAATGGCAATTAATGCCGGGGTACCTTAGGGATCTGTTCTCTCTGCAACGTTATTCTTGCTGCACATTAACGACCTGCTAACTCCAGGCATTATTGGTTACGCTGATGACAGCACCGTTGTAGAGAGATACGCGAGTTTTAAGCGAGTGGATTTGGCCTTAAAGAAAGTGTCCGATTGGGGCGAGTCCAAATTGGTCAAATTTAACCCGTCAAAAACACAGGCGTATTTATTCTCCGCGAAAATTTCAACCTAACGCCCACTTTCCAAAATTTTTCTGTACCCTTAACTGACCACCTAGGGCTTCTGGGCGTAACTATATCGTCCCAACTAAACTTCGGGCAACAAATTGTGTCCATGGCTCAAACAGCTTCAAAGAAGTTGGGAATCATCTCGAAGGTCCGGCGGTACTTCAGCCCTTAAGAGCTGCTTAATTTTTAAAAACACCAAAAAACTGCAAAGCCTCGACCATCGTCGGAAAGTTGCCAGTTTAGCAGTCTTCTACAGATTACATTTTGGAGAGTGCGCGAATGCTCTTTTTGATCAGGTTGACCCACACCCTTCTTGCATTCCTTCATTGTAGATATCCCAAGAAGTCGAACCAAACGCTTCGATAGGTCCTTTTTGGTGCGGGTCGCCAAGGTGTGGAATGAACTGCCTGCGTCTGTTTTTCCAGAAAACTATAGTCCTAGTTCTTTCAAGCGTCGAGTGAATAGGTATCTCGTGGATAGACGTGTAACACCTTCGTCTTTATCGTCACTTTCCATCAGGTGAGATAGAAGACGAACGTCTTATCCTTTTTCAATAAAAAAAAGGTAATATAGGTAAATATGTAGCTTTACCTTACACTGTTTATACAGTCATACCTACCTACCGTTCCACTGACAGGTGTACCTGCCAAGAAAAAATACTTTTTACTTATATAAAATACGGATTCAAACTTGCAATGTATTATATAAAACAGCCCTGCTTGATTTTATCTAGAGCAATTTCATTTGACTTTATGTTAAGATCTCGTCTTCGGCGGTATTACAGACCTTTCTGTTTTGACCCCCATAATAAATGTTCCGGTTGAAGGGAAGAAACAGCCTGTCCAATTACTGGAACTAAGGCAACTCCAACTGAAGCTTGCGATCGGGAACGCATCGTTACTCGGTATAGTTATCACTTTGAATATCGAAAAATAAAACACGAACAACTTATTATGTCCTTGGCGGCGAATGTAACTTACCATCAGGTAGGACGCGTGCAAATATTATAGTAAAAAAGTGACCTCTTTGGTACTAGATATAAGTAAAAAAGATTTCCCTTTATTACAATTACACCATTTATCGATGTAAAATATCTAGAGACCTTATTATGATAGTATATAAAATGCACTTCGTGAATAACAGTGATTTAATTTTTACATTTGATCACGAGAGTTTCCGTATATATTTCCCTGACAATACCAAAAGAAAAATGAACAATTTTTTATTTTGACGGTATTTTTAAAATTATTTGCTCCACAAGCGCCCGTCGTATACTGATTGACAAACACACGAGTCATCCACCAATTTGTCGTTTGACAGCTCCTAAAAATATAATGAAGGTGTATTATCAATCATAACGTTGACAAGACTCAAACGTCAGCAAACTCTCTGATTATAAATGATGAATGATACATCGTCAACAGTTGGTTGAAGTCTTTAATTTTTTGGATATCTTCACAAACTCATTGATGAAGTATCTGCACTTTAATACGATCAGAATTTTACTTCCTTTGGTAAACAATTTACTATCAATTACCACGGTAATTTGACCGTCATTATTTAGACAGAAAAGTATTGTTTTCATCAAACAAAGTAAGAGCAAATGGAAATGATTTTTGATTCTCCGATTTGTTGTTGTTCAATAATCACAGCTCATGAAATCTGTAGAGTAATTAAAATATTTCACCGCCAATTTACCAAGAGTAGTAGATTTTGTTCCCCGATTTACCAAATTCATAATATGAAAACATCACGTTATCACATTTAAAGGCAAATAAAGCAAATGTCGCGTACATTATGTTCACGAACGTTCGTTCCGAACAGTTTATTTCATTGGGCGGCTGTTACTTTAATAATGGTAGAGTAATATATCAAATTATTTTTGATTGCTTGATGTTATTTGGGACCTTGGGCAAAAGTTTGAAGTTGGTGCAATGTGTTTTAAATTACTCAAAGTTTATTGTTTCTTATGTCACGATTTATTTATTTGAGATTTTCATGAGGCATATTCAATCCAACCCATTTAGGATTTTTCGTCATTACCAAACCAATATTAAAAAACCATATTAATCCATGATATCCTTAAATCATAATTGTTTATTTTCTGTCCATTATTGAAAGCGCAAATTCACTGTCACTACTACCATAAAAAAAGGAATAACAAAAATATGGTGGAAGTAAGAAATCAGAAAGCTGCTGTTATATTTTTATAAACTTAACGTGACGTTAAAAGCTTTGACTATCATGAAACTTCTCTAACACGTTTCAACTAGCCAATTTTTTTGTAGAGCTACAGATTGACAGTTTTCATTTGTTACGACATCTAGTGGCAATGACCGCTGGTCTAGCTTGAGAATACAGTACGCTACACCCACTCCTTTACCAAGCGAACTTGACGAACAGCTAGGACGCTTCCCTTCCTTCCCTTTTCCAACGTTTACTGCCGCATACGGAAAAATATAAATGTAACAATAAAAATATGCTCAATATGTCGACTCCCTGAAAATAAAACAGCCTAGTATATTATAACGAGTTTGTGTATTCGGAGACACCTTAGACAACAGGTCATTTCGGAGCTAAAAATATGTTATTGCGTCAGAAATATGGACACAGCTGAGGACATGAAACTCTGTTTATTTCAGATTCAAAGCGACGACGTGGGAATTCGTAGACAGAATCAACGAGTAATGACCGCCTTAAAAATGATTTGCAATGATTGCACGTAACGTTGTCAACTGTTGCAGTTTTTAATCCTATAATTGAACTAAGGTAAATGTTACCGCAGTAGTCAGCAATGTCCAGGAATTCTCCCTAGAGATCTATCAAGGTCAATACAGATTTCTAAAGTTCAGACTTCAAGGTCTTATAAAATATTTTTTTTCAACGGTTTTTAGGTGTTAAAGTTTCTGATTTTGAAGACTTAAAGAAAAAGAAAGATTCTATGAAGGAGATTTATTACTAACCGGTTTCAAAAATTATAAATTTATTATTACAAATGTTTAGACCACCTAGGTAACTTTATTTGTTTTACAGAACTATGTTTTGCAGGTGGCTTGTATGGTAGCATACTGATAGTGCTTTTCTTCTACAACAATATAATTTATTCGAAACAAAAGTTAGCCTTTATGCCTATTCTAGGGAATGTCAAATTTTATCTAAATCCGTTCTGCAGTGTTTGCGTAATTGAGTTATAAACACACAAATTTACAAAATATACAAACTATCACATTTATAGTGTAAGTAGGACAGTGTACTGTCAGGGGTCTTGCTGCACTGTTATGATATTCACGCCTACACCTGCGTATGAAAAAGCGTACACCTTCCTCAAAACGTGTGTAAAGCATCAGTAATCACCTTGGTGATGCTGGTTTCCGTAGGCCGTGGTGACCACGTAACATCAGGTTCCCTACATGCCCGTTTGCCACTCAATAAAAAGTTTAAAAAATTGTAACATTCCACCAAAACTTTGAAATGTGTATGTTGTGAGGCAATTGGGGGTTTTAAATATTTTGCCTTTTTACAAAAAAGTATTTATATCTGTATTATTTAAATATAAATGTCTTATATATAAATACGTTAAAAATATTTTTGGTCCAGGGGTATGAATCGATTTAAATACATACAATGTTTTATAAACTGGACCCATGTGGAATGACAAATAAATGATTCCGGTACATTCGTTACAAGAACAAATTGTCCATGCTTGATAGGGAGATAAAATGGATTTGGTGCATCAAAATTTTAAGTTTTACCCCCGTATATTACACATATGGAATCCAACTTTCAGTTAATAAATAAATAGATCCCCACAAAAACACACCAACTGTATGGCCCGCAAGTAAGCAGAGCTTGTGTCATGGAAGCCTAAAAAGCGAGCTGGGGGACAAACCCAGAATAAATATACATATAATTACAGACAACCATGACCCGAGAAAAAACATTTGTGTTCATCACAAATGAATGGCCCGACCAGGACTCGAATCTGGGACGACTGGCATATGAGGCAGGCCTACTACCTATTATACTACTCGGCCGTCTATTTAGTCAACATGTAGTGAGTTTGTCTATTATTTGTAGTGGTCGCAGACTACAAAACATAATAAAGCGGTGGGACACGTCTGACTGATACTCATTGTACAAGTGTCTGGTAAATATTAGGTCTTTACCTATGAAATTGCCGTTTTTCACGAAATAAATGAAGCGTAATTTTTTTATACATTTTTTATTTCTATTAATCAAAATAATCACCCATGCAATCAATGCATCTTTGCCAACGCAATGGTAGCTTATTGATGCCTTTCTTGAAGAAATCAGCTGGACGGGAGGCAACAAATTCTTCAAAGGCATTTTGTACTGCCTCTCGGGTATTGAATTTTTTTCCCGCCAAGAAGTTATCCAAATTCTGGAAAAAGTAGAAGTCTGTAGGCGCAAGGTCTGGTGAGTACGGCGGATGACGGAGAACTTCCAACCCCAACTCTTGTAGCTTGGAGACCGTCTGCTGTGCAGTATGAGGTCGCGCGTTGTCGTGAAGGAGCAGTGGAGCCGAACGATTGACCAAAGCCGGTTGGAGACGTGCGAGCTTCTCCATCATTGTGTTCAGTTCTTCACAGTACACATCTGCAGTAATGCTTGTCCCGTTTGGCAAGAAGCTGTGATGAATTACACCCGCGTTAGACCACCAAACAGTGACCATCACTTTTCTAGGGGTAAGTTTTCGTTTAGGGCATTGTTTGGGTGCTGAACCAGGGTCCAACCAACTTGCTGAGCGCTTACGATTGTCAAACAGGATCCATTTCTCGTCACAAGTAACAATGCGGTTCAGAATTCCTTCATTTGTATGCCTGCTGAGCAGTGCAAGGCACGTCTCCACGCGTACTTCGCGCTGGCGGTCATTGAGTTCGTGGGGTACCCATTTGTCAAGCTTTTTTACCTTGCCAATTTCACGCAAATGGACCAATATTGTTTTGATGCTAACGTCGAAAGCTGCTGCTAATTCAGCCGTGGATTGAGTTTCAACAGCTTCCACAATTGCCTTTAATTCGTCATTGTCGACCAAAGATTTCGGACGACCACGGGGTTCATTTTTCAGGTCAAAATTTCCAGAACGGAAGCGGGTAAACCAATAACGGGTAGTGCGTTCGTTTGTCGTGTTCGCTCCGTAAACGTCGTTGATGTTGCGTGCCGCTTGTGCCGCTTTGCTGCCACGACGGTACTCATACTCCATAATTACTCGAATTTTTAACTTATCCATGATGACGAAAAATGATCGAATGCGTTGAAAACAAAACACTAACTATTAAACAAATGACGATTTTAGAAAAAGAATTCCATGTTTGTCAAATAAAATTAATTTGAAATTAGAATTATCAGTCAAAAAAAAATATTTTCATTTGAAATGGCCAGTACGGCAAAACGGCAGTTTCATAGGTAAAGACCTATTATAAAAGAACCACAAACATATTAGGCATACAATCGGACAATTGTCAAGTTATTTGTCAAATGAAAAAGTTTCTTTCGTCGAACATATTATAGTTTAAAATTATATTTTCATTATTCAAGATGCTGGAAGTATAATTGTGCCATAAGTAGCTCACAAAAATATGCGAAATCAGTTTTGTTTCACTGAAAATATAAGAGGCTGCAAAAAGAAACATTTCAAAAAGAAACACATCAACCACATAATTTTCAGATTATCTTACGTCAGAGAAACAATTCCAATAACTAACTACGTAACGTGTACTGTACACAATGGTCGGGTACTGTGCAGAGAGCTATTGCTTGGTAAGTTCCAAATCACTACACTGGTTTAGCATTACCTTCAAAAATGTGAAATACTACTCATATCCAAACTCCAGCCAGGATGAATTAAACAACGCGCCTTATTAATAAATATTCTTATCACTCTCAGGTCTCATCTAGAGCAAGTTCTCCTCCTCTCAATCTCCCTTCACTCCCCGAGGACAGCGGCGGCGGCGATATTAATCACGGGTAATGAAGGTTACCTTATAAAACTAAATATATACGAGTGTATCAAATTGTGAAACATTTTGTTCTTCGCGTAAGTAAGCCGTTTTCTGACCCCGAGTGCATAAAAATGTTGTATAGCGCCTATGTTCGGAGCGTGCTCGAATATTGTTGCGTTGTTTGGGATCCACACTATGTGACCTATATCGATAGCATAGAAAGAATTCAAGCAAAATTCCTCAAAGCTCTGAATTATCGTATGCATGCGGAAAGGCCAAGTAGTTATAACGCGTTATGTAGTTCTTATAATTTACTTCCATTAAAAGAAAGACGATCCTTGCTGCAGATGTTGTTTTTACATGATGTCTGTAGCAATAGTATAAATAGCCCTGAGTTGATTTCCTTATGCATTGGTCTCAGAACATCTTCTAGACGCACTAGGCATTGTTCCCTGTTCCACGTCCCATTTAGTCGCTCGAACCATGAAAAGCATTCAGTCATCAACCGAATACTTAGTTGTTATAATAAACAATTCCAATCCATAGATATTTTTCATACTACAAAATAGTCTTTTAAAAATCTGATTACAAGTGATATAAAGTTGCAACTTAGCAGTGGAAATTAGGTTTATATTTTAATATCTGAATACCACACTATTATATAATTGTTAACATGTTACATAATTTTCTAGTTACATTCACTCAACAGACACACACACACACACACACACACACTCACACTACACACATACATAAACGCACACACACACACACATAAGCACGCTTACTTCCGTGGTTGAGTACCACACCGCGCGTATTATTATTAATAATAATTGGTTGTAATTTGTATTACATTCTAATATTATGTTTGTAACTCTTCGTTCTATTATTATTGTTTTTTTTTTTTTTTGTATATTTTTGTTCTGATTTGTGTTTAATTCTTAATTAATTAGTATTTCTTTTATTAAATTCTTTTGTACCTTTGTTTGTTAAGTACATCTACTCTCAAAAGTTTTGTCTTAAAATTGTGAACCTGTTATTGGCAATATTTAAATAACCTGATTATTTCCATTGTATTAGTAATAAGTGCTGTTGGTTCTGTGAAAAAAAAAATAAAATAAAAAAAAATTACAATTTTTAGAAGTAAACATACCACAACTTTAGCGTCAACTTTAACTCTCCGTTAATATTTAACACTTAAGAAGATGTCTTTTGTTAATGTGTAATAACAGTTCCCGGTAGATGTGGGTATAATTTAGTTTAGATTAGTTCATTTCCATGAATTGGTGATGCAGTTATAAATTACATAAACGTGATGCAGTTATATCACGTTTATGTAATTTATCATGTTAATTTAGTCATTTATGGGCATATGATATTTAATATTTAATAACTTATTATTAAAAGTTATATAACAAAAATATTCTATGCTCTATTACAAAAAAAAATTATTTTTAAATGCTTCAGAAGTTGTTTCATTCCGACGACTTGGTATCGAAACGAGGAATGCATTGCATAGGAACATACTAACATTGATTTATTAAAAAAACCTCATTCTGTAAGAACTTCAGTCATCAATCTCTGCTCAGGCAAACTTTAACATATTTTTGTCGAGAGTCATTACGGATGGTCCCTTGAACGTAGGTTTAAAGACTTGCAGCCTCCTGTGTGACTCCGTTGAAAAAGCTTCAGCACCATGATAGCTTGAAATCATACATAAATATATATACTTTTAAAAAAATCTCACGCCCCCGAAGTCATTAAAAAACAACTTTTAAACGATCAGAAGTAAACCACAACTTTCAATAGGTATGAATTTTGTTTCAAAACGTAATTACGTCTAATATAAATGCTAATACAAGGTCTTAAGGAAGGGAGCTTCTAACCTTAGTTGAACTTCAGAAATCATTAAGAGTTTTGATTGTTTACACTTAGTCAGGTAGTCTTGTAAATTACCGTCTTACGTCAGCAAGAGAGTTAACTTTGCAAACTGTTCTTCTTAAGGAAATAGATTAATTAGAATACTCGGCTGCATACCCTTATTTTATTTTAGCTGTTATAATTACACGATTATTAAAAATTATAATGTGGGTATACTTTATTATTAAATTAATAACATATTTTATTATAAATAACAATTATAAACAGAATAAAACGCTTATTTTTCAAAAGCGTAAAGCAAAGTCGGTGTCGAGGTAGTTAAAGCGCTGACTTCTTGATCTGAAGATCCCGAGTTTGACCCCGAAGACTGCCAAATGTATCAATAATTTTTAACAACTTAAGTACATATTAAGCCCACGGCTTTTACGGTGAAGGAAAACATCGTGAAGAAATTATTTTCAAAGTACGTGTAAAGTTTTTCAACCCACATTAAGCAGCGTTATATGGACTATAAGTGCTGATACCACCCCTGAGTGGAGTGATGCTGATATTTCTGTAGTAGGATTCTTACAGCTGTCGTGTGAAAAGCAAAGTGGCCGAAAGATTGTTAACATAACCGCTTTGGAACATTATTTACAAAGGCTGTGTAAACTAAGTTCAAGGCGTCATTCGCTCTAGAATGTCGTCGCTCCCGAAGGTCAAGCCCGTGAATAAGTTTAAAATAAGTTTCTGACGGAGGAAATGAACGTCAACTCGAGTTCATCTTTCGTTGTGTCATTTTAGTGAAACATGAGTGAGTGAGCAAATTAAACATTGTGGATAAAGGTTATATTTGAAGATTAAGCTTAATTTGTAGTTTTTGTATAAATTTGATTATAAATTCATATTAAAAAGTCACCTTTATTCAACAGGAATATAAAAAATCTGGCTTTTTTACACGTTGTTTTAAATTAGTCATGCACATTTTAAAAGAGACCTAATCGAACATAAGTCATAGCAGGAAGAATGCTTTGTTTTTCTACCTAGTACGCGGGCATCAGTTATTATTTTTAAAAATTGAAAAGTTGCAAAACACAGTAACTACTACATCTACTAAACAACTACTTACGTAATAAATAAACTACATAATAAAACATAAAATACAACAATCACTCTAATAAATCAGAAGAAAGCTCTGAGACTGAGAATAAAAAACATTGCAGCGATATTGCAGTGACGTGCCCTAAATATAATTTTACTACATATTTTCAACTTCATTCTAGCGCTTTGGACATCGCAAATTCCAGATATTACGTTTTTTGATTTCTAATATTCAAAACTTTTTTCATAGTGCTTGTGTTTAAATATAGATCACGTCGTTTGCAGCCAAACCAACTTAAACACTCGTCTGAGGTAGACGGGAGGCCGCGAAATATTCTACGTAGCTTGCAATCCAATCCAGCGGTGCACTCATTTTTCATGACATCTTTTCACCAAGTTATGTTGCAATCTGCCATCTACGACCTATCCTAACGCTTTGGTAGTCTAGAAAAATGTAACGTGAGAAGTCGGAGGAGCCTGCAACCGTACTATGATTTTATACAAATGTACGGTCAGAACAAGTGAAAGTTTTGTAAAAAAAATTTAATGTTTGAAATGTTCTTCTTTATACACACAGCGCAATGCTGCTTGAAAAATTGCAAGAAAAACTCATCCAAAATAATCAAGGTACGGAAGAAAATTCCTCCCGAGAACATTCGTTAACCCATTTGGGACCAAAATGAAACTACAGGAGATATTTGCATGTTTCTTTTATTTTTGGGTTAATTAACATATTTGAAAAGAAAATAGTGAAAAAAATTTTAAAAAAAATTATACTGAAACTGAAAAAAACAGCCGTCCTCAAATGGGGACAACGGGATCACAGGGTATGAAAAATTTCAAAACATGGCTTTTCTATACATAATGTTTTCACACATAATTTGCATTGCCAGCGTGCTTTGGCGTGACATACAGTGCAACGTAATTGTTTTTCAATTTTTTTTGGAAAGTGAGCGCCACTTTGGTATTATAAACTTGGCAAATTAGAGGCTGACGGGCGACTTTTTTTTTGTCTATGTCGTAAATAATGCCGAGCTAAGGTCCGACGGAATTGGAGTTGATCCATTATGTCGTCTTTTTGGCTAGTCACAACGTGTAAGCGCCAGGCATTTGCCAAAGTTACATCCAGCATGTAGGTGAATAAAACCCACCACCATTTCTTTCCGCGGATTGATACACGATATAGAGCAATCGATTGATCTGCTTGATCCACTCCTCCCATCCCTGCGTTATAATTTTGAAAAACATGTGGAATCCCTACGTCTACTTTTTGTCGTCTAGTCGTACACCACCTTTTTACTTTACCAAGGGGTTCCACAGTGTCATAATTAGTTCCCATAGTGCACACACTGTTGTCCAGCCATCGAACAAATAACACTTTATTATTTTTATCAAAGCGGAAATCATAGTCAGCTCTGTTCTTTTTCTTCATCTCTTTCACATCTGTTAGAGGACATCTCTTTGTGCGATTTTCACGCACAGTTCCTGTAGCACGGTATCCAGCATCTCGCAACTCTTTGAGCAACCCGTGGCTAGTAAAATAATTATCAAAATACACTTTGTGATCTTGAGGACTAGTTTTCAACTTTTCAAGAAGCATTTTCACTACTCTTGATCCCAAAGGTTCTTTGCTACTAATTACTGACTTGCCACAGTAAATATCAAAAACGTAGCAATAGCCGCATGAACTTGCTAACATCCAATTTTTGTACCCAAACCGCACAGGTTTACCTCTTATAAATTGTTTTGCTGGATTACGACCGAAGTATTTTACCATCGATTCGTCTATCGATAAATCTACGTGAAATGTTCCCCATTGTAAAAATTTATTCTGCAGCATGTCAGCCAGCGGTCTTACTTTATACATTTTGTCAGTGGTTCCCTCAAAAAGAGTATTATCACAGAAATGCAGGTTTTTTTTTATTTTTATATTCCTATTTCGAGACATAGCGTTAGTCACAATATTTACGTGACAGTCTTCATCTAGAGACCAATATAATTTCTCTCGCGGTAATTCATGGTATCCGCTTAGCATCAAAATGCCAAGAAATGTCTTGAGGAAATGTGCGGAACTCGTGTCGGTTATTTTGAGACGCGTACAGATGAGAATTTCGAACAATAATGTCCAAGACATCATCATCAAATAGCTTCTCAAATATTTGAACCGGATTTAGTTTTTCCAAAGATTTTTTAACATTTTCCTGGCGTTGTGGAACACTGTCTCCACAAATAAATGTATCGTAAGATGGATCACACTTGCCAACGGGGCTCTTGGTCCTCTAGACGCTGGCGCTTCCTTTGAAATGTTGATAAAGGCTCATCATCATCACTCTCCCAATCGGCAGTGTCTTCATCATTATGACGTGCAAATACCTCTACTCGCCCTGGAACATCTCGTGGTAAGTTATGTTCAAGTAAATCATCCTCATCCGCCTCTTCTTCGTCAGTGACACAACTTGGTTCAGGTGGAATTGTCACCAACTCATACTCCAGGTCCTCATCAGACTCACACATAATTGCTTCTAGAGCATCTTGAAGACCTTTGTACGCGTCAGATGTCGTAAACACTTTCTTGGACATTTTCGTTTCTACACAATCCTGTAGAACAATTACCATATTTAGCACCCGGATGTATCCATTGTCCCCATATGGGGACACCATAAAAAAATCGTAAAAAGAACTAATTTATTTATTTTTTTATGTTGTATTCTAATGAAAAGTCAATTATTGACACCATAATTAGTAAAAAACAACATCAACTATATGTATCATACTATTCTAATAAAAAATAAACTTACTTACGTTTTTAGTGTTGGTATAGTATTTTTTAACAAAATCCACACAACAATATTCGATGAAAATCAGAACAAACTCCAAAACAGCAGCTAATATTTTAGTAACTAGACTTATGAATGGTGCATCGGCTCAATAAAATTCACGATTACCCTCTATAGTTAAAAAATATCATCACTTGTGTTGCCGTCCCCATTTGGGCACGGCGGTCTTAAATGGGTTAATGTTAATTTATAAAATAACAAAAAAGTTCTAAACACAACATACTGTAGAACTCAATACTTTTTTATACGTGTTACACTGTTCATTTTATGTACGTAACATCGTTATCTTACCACATGTATGCATTTTAAACGCACATTATTTATCTTAAGAAACGACTGGAGCAAAATTCTCATTCCTCAACTCAAAACTGTAGTTTGTATATTTCCGCCTTTTCAGTTATCTGCAACAGGCAACCGTTTTGAGAAAATGAGTGAAGCTCAAAATGGTGGATGTGCACATTTATCAAGTTGACAATCCGTGCATTTCGGCAGTAAAATTTCAGTCAAAATCGTGACTTCTGAAATATCGTTATCACATTATACTTTGGTTAAAGTTTTTATGGAAGTCTTCGGGCATAAATTTTTGGTAACATTGTACCTTTTTGGTAAGATTTCAATTACGGCCGAACATAAGGTGATTAAATTATGTTCAAAGGAAATTCTTAGTTTGTTACTAAATTTCAAAGCTATTAGTGTAAAACAACTCTAGATAACAAAAAATTAATTCGATTTATTGATATGTTTACACATTATGTTACACATTTACTTTATAAGTATTGTTTTGTTAATAATGTGCAAAAAAAAAACAAAAAAGATCGGTTGGTGAATTAAAAAAAATATATACGTTTACAATAAATCAATCTCGGCTTTTGATTATATTCAAATATCCCATGATTTATAAATACGAATCAAAGCCTACAGGCCACCTCCAAAGTATTTGTGTCGCCACATTCCTCCCGCCACAAGCTAGGAACTTTAGTATATGTCCACTACTAAGTTCGATGCCTAGATAACAGACGCCAATTATTAGGCGTGGGAAAATCAAACTTACTAACAACAAGGTGGTAAGGTTTAGCTTTTGTGGCTTAACCTTGCTATTTATAAAAGATTTTTTACTTTTTCATAGCCGACAAATGAGATTAATCAGCTTAGCATGTGTAATGTGTCTGTATGTTCGATGGGTTCTTCGTCCCGATGAATATCTAAAGCGTCATTAACACTAAAGTACGTCTTCTTATGGTAGCGTCGGGTGACGGGTCGCTCACTTCCCTCTAATATGGTTGAGGAGGGCGATGGCTGGATCCCGCGTTAACTCGTGAACGGATGCCGTTTGAGGGTGTTCGTCGTTTGGAAACTTGGGGGGAGGGAGACTTGCCGAGCTAACAGATGCAGAAAAGAATAATTTTGTATAGACATAAAGAGACTCTGTAAATTTATTTTGAAAAAAATATACCCGTGAAGTTTCTTGCCAGTTCTTCTTCACGAAGGTTTTTTCGAACTGGTGGTAGAATCATGTTTTATTTGACGTCAATAAGAACAAGTATTTGTCAATGTTGAGAAATAAATATTTCATTTCATTTCAATTCATTTCAATCGTAGATTTGATTGATTAATTGTATTGTAATTTATTGATTATCATTGCCGATTGTAGGCTTAAGCTGGAACTGTCTTTGTTGCAATAAATACACTGGATTTTCCTGTCTTTTATCATAAACACATGACCGTGGTTTTTATTCCGGTGAAAAAGTTGCGTCCCATCCGAGATCTTAATATAAGGAATTCTACTTCTACTAAAAGTTGTGTAGTTTGTTTTTTTGTTGGGGTAGAGCGGAAAATTATTGTAAACTGATGCAAATAAACATGTAAACTACCTTTTAGAACTTGGTTTTCAGGTTCACACTGAATGATTCATCATTCATCGTAGGGTTTGTGCCTGTAATAACAACCAGTGAAGGTATGGCGACACTTCATCGTGGTCAACATGGCGATTAAATAGGAAGTGTAGTGCTTCTTATTTGCTACACAGCTGCTCTTTCAATGTGAAATTGTAATGAATGGTGGTGCACCACCCGCAAGTAACACCACCCCCAAACTCAAGCCATACATTGCAAATCATCGGTTCTAACCTTAGATAATGGCGGAGTGGTACGAAATTTGCACGTAAAAAGATGTAATCATTACGAACTGCTGACACTTTTGTCAATGTGTGTTAAATTGGCTTTCAAAATACTTTTTTAATTTTAAATGAAGATTAAGTATCTTTGTGAGTTAATTATATGTATATATTATTAACTAGTTTTAAATACCTAGTATTTCCTAACAGAGCCTACAATATACTTTTTTACTGGATTTGGCAACGCCGAATTAGCCTCAGAATTTCCAACGCAACCTTTTTTTTACCCCTGTAATGGTCACTAATTTATAACCATTAATTTATATGACCCTAACTGCCAAAGGTAGTATTATATTTTTTAAATGAGAATAATTTTTCAATTCTCTCTCACATCGTAAAGTGTATTTCCCTTTCATTCAAAACTTTTAAAACGTATTGTAAGTAAAAATATTTAAGGTGTAGAGTAGTGTGTGCTTTTTCCGTGTTTGTTCTGTTTCTAATGGTATTAGGGCCCTTACAGACACAAATGTTATACGCTCTCACGTTTGCTCAGTTATGGTTTTGATTGTGAAATTCGTAATAGCGTCCTAATTAAATAATCAAATATAAGTGTGTGCAGTAATGGTATTTCTTACCTTTATCAAACTACTAAAATTTTTAAGTGTATTTGTATTCAAGAGGCACTATTGTGTAGTATTATGTCTACTGTGAGTTTTGAAAGCTAAAAAAACAGCTTACAATAAAAAATTTTCGATATCATAATCAAAGGCTCTTCATCATTGAACCCATACAATGCATTTGTCTAACAAACGAAAGTGTCTGCGTAAGTATCCTAGATGTGGATGAACTAGCTGTAGTATCTACAATACTTATGTGTTAGACAAATACAAAACAGAAGAAAAAAATTAACTCAGATTTTGTTTATCTCCAGTAGGAATCTCTAGAATAAGAGCCCAAACAGCATGACTGAACCTTAATATCTATAAAATAATTATACTTCAAAAACTTTCGGTTCATACTTATCCCTACAGACTCCACTCGCAAAGTTTCGTACTACAGCACCAAACATCACAGACATGAAAATAATAATTATTAATTCGATTGAAGATCCGATTTACTAATAAAGCTAAAATTAATTTAAATATCGAGCTAAACTCAATTTCGTTTAGATGTGAGGCTTTATATAATTACCGCACCACGCGAAAGAGTTCTTGTTTGTTGTTGTTTGTGTTTAGTTCTAAAGTCTATTTATGAATTATATTTAATAATGTTCGAGATTGTCAATGTAGTTTATAAATCTTCTGTAGCGGGTATTCGGTAATTTGTTCAAGTTCATTAAATCCTGTGTTTTTACTTTTGCTAAGATTTTACTTAGATTTTGTTAAAACATAAACATGTTTCTAAGCGTCACGCCTTCAAATAAAGACGTTTATATGAGTGCAACAATTTTCATACTTAAGTAATTATACTACGGTTAAATATGTTTTTTATATATCAAAATTCTAGAAACGTTTAAAAAATAAATAGGTACATGTTGCAGAAATATTTTAAAACGTTATTATATACAGTATGAAGGTATTTCACCTCGAACCAGGTGGAGTTAAAGTGGACCTTCACTGTTAGTAGAGATCCTTTGTTAAGATCTCGTCTGGGGCGATGTTGCAGTCCTTCTTATTTCACCGCCAAATAATCACGTTCATGTGCTTGTGTTCCGGTTAAAGGAAAAAAACAGCCAGTGTAATAACTGGAACAAAGGCAATTCCAATTGAACCCTACGTCGGCAATAAAACAATTAATTTTAAACTTGATTAGTAAATGTAAGGAATTGGGGCCTAAAAAACTATAACGCGATAGATATTTCGTCAGAAACTTTAAATGTTTTCTCTACTCGGTAATATAAAATAAATACAAAGCAAAATGTGAATAAATTGTGCAAGAAGTCCCTAATCATTTATCCAAGAATTTTAAAATTTATGGAATAACACAATGTTTTCTGAGCCACAAAAACGTGAATGCTTCTAATGCCAATACAACAAGATCTGATGTCCATATTAGTTTTACACTGAGCGTTCCACGCTCACCAGTATATAAATATATTTCTGGACTCGTAAATTCGACAATATTTCTTGAAAAGCTTTATTTTGATATCTCCAATTATGACTATAAATGTACGAGGCAAAATTATTATTTTATGATCTTCGCACCATTAAAACAAAACGATTGCTTTTATTTTCTCCTTTCACGAGTCGTCCCAGTCAGTTGTCTGTGGTGTAGTAATGTAAAAAGGTGTGAATTTGGAAAGTTCTCAAACAGTGGATTTTATGCCTATTTGAAAATAATTACAAGACAGCCAATTTGTGAGTGTGATTCTAGCTATTTTATTTAAAAAATGCGAAACGTAGATTTATATAATATTTATCCATGTAATTTTTTATTTTGATTCTAATGTGTTAATTCAATATAAAGTCAGCTAAAATAAAAATCTAATTCAAATTCAAATATTTATTTCTCAACATTGACAATTACATATTCTTATTGACGTCAAATAAAACATGATTCTACCACCAGTTCGGAAAAACCTTCGTTAAGAAGAACTGGCAAGAAACTTCACGGGCATATTTTTTTCAAAATCAATTTACAGTTTCTCTTTATGTCTACACCAAATTATTCTTATCTGCATCTGTTAGCTCGGCGAGTCTCCCTCCCCCAAGTATCCAAACGACGAACAGCGTAGCCTCAAATGGCGACCGTTCATGAGTTAACGCGAGATCCCTCCATTGCCTTCTTTAACCATATTAGAAGGTTGAGGAGGGCGATGGCTGGAACCCGCCTTATCTCGACTGGCTGACTCCAGCTAACGCCTGAAGCCAGCGTTCCACCACACCCTCTCACACAGCCCCCGAAGGCACTCACCCCTGCCCATTCTCACCTCAACCTTCATTGTATGAGGTTCATTGACCATGTTCGACTGCATCCAAATTATCGACATTAAAGAAAAAACCAAACTGTGACCCTTCGTTCTCCTCAAGAACGTCCTCCCAGCACTAGCTTGGCACCGCACATGTGACCCGTCACTTGACGCTACCATAGATTAGGTATGCTACCTATTTATTTTACAATTCCATAATTTTTTTTTATCGATATACCCAACCGATATAACTCACAAACTTTGACCTGAAACTCATATCCGTTCTGCGTCCGGCCCCGCTCGGACGTGTTCGCAGTCAAACCAGCCGTTGAGTCACGATTGTCGTATCACGACGACAACTCGTAGCAACACTCATACGCTGAGATTCGTACAATATCTCACTTCGTCCTCGACGACTTGAGATAAACCTCTATAGGACTTACGCTGCGGCCGGTTTCGACCGGCTGTAACTAAATCAGTCTCGCAGCAAAAACAGAGTTGAGCTTACCTAAACCGGCTCTCCTGAGCCCACGTTTTAGTAAGTCGAAGAAGAAACGCTCGAAGAAAGCCTCGGTATCCGGTATATCAGAGCCCTCCATGGTGTCGTCAACACCTGCCCCGCGCCGTTAATGTCACGGCAAAAAATTTATTATGTTAAGGTTACCAACGCAGGCGATTCAATCAAAATCCAGGTCACGATCATCGACGATTCCCGCGCGTTCACTAGGTTACTTTCAATAAAACAAATCGCGTACCACACCTACGCCCTCCCGGAGGAGCGTAAGATCCGCGCAGTATTACGCGGCGTCCCGTTCGAGCTCGCGAACGATGAAATCCTCGAGGACCTTAAGTGCCAGGGTTTCCCAGCTGAAGCAGTGCACAAGATGCACTCCAACCGTGGCAAACGTTTACCACTCGCTTTAGTTATCCTTACCAACACTCCCAACTCGAGGGAGATTTTCAGAGAGGCTAGCACAATCTGCGGACTTTCGAATATCTCCGTTGAGCGTCCCAACGCGGTCACCCTGGGCAGTGCCACCGTTGCCAGCTCTTTGGCCACGCAGCGGCTAACTGCTCAGCTCCCTCCAGGTGCGTTTAGTGCCTGGGTCCACACATAACAAAGGAGTGCACTTGCACTCCCGAAGCCACTTCCCCCCCTGCATGTGTGCTGTGCGGGTAGTCCGGCCACACAGCTAACTACTACGCTCCGCGCTCCTCAGCTAAGAGGGTCGCACGTAAACCGGCGCCGCCGCTCACTCCCGCTAACTTCCCACCAATGCGCAACCAGGCTCCCCCTGAGGCAAAGCCCGTACAGCTGACGCCGACCCCGGCTCTCTCCTGGAGACAGCGTCCGGCCGCTCCAGCTCCACCTTCCCGTCCTATCCCAGCTCCCGTAGCTCCCGTAGGCCCACGTCCCGCTCCATCATCTCAGCCTATTCCCAAGTACGCGTTAACCCGTAACGAAAGGCCTTACTCCGACGGTTTCGGCGGGACTGCTATTTATTACAAAAGAGTATTCCATTGCTGTCCTCTCCCTACCCCTCCTCTCCTCAACATGGATACCACTGTGTGTTTATTGGCTATCTATGACTGGTCATCCGACCATTATCATAGCTTCAGTCTACATACCTAGTGGCACCAGACCTATCCGCAGCGGCTTTGAGGCCATTCTTGCCCTCGGCCATTCAGTCATTATGTGCGGAGACTTTAACTCCAAACATACTGACTGGACGTGCCTATCGACAAACACCAGGCTTGAACTATCGACCTAGACTCTGACCACCGCCCCGTCTCCTTCGTGCTAGGACCGCCTAACGATAACGTCACCTCTCCTAAGACCTTTACTAACTGGAAAGGCTTTAAAAATACGTTAGTTTCAGCCTTCGAGGCCCTGAACTCTCCGCTCGCTACCTCGCCCGATCCATTAGATAGCCAGGATAAAATAGATTCATTTGTCAATTCTCTCACTGATGCTATCAACTCAGCCATCAGTGACAACAAAAAGGTTGCTAAGCAAGGCAAACCCATGCTTCCGCTTCATCAAACGCTTCATCAAAAACGCAGAGCAGACATTGTACGTACCTAACAAAAATTTTATACAAAATTCAGTAATAAATTCTACCCTTTCCTTGGACCTTTTTTGTACAACCTTTTAAACAAACGTTTAAGTCTACACAGCTTGACAAAATTTGAATGCAATAGGAAGTTAACGTCATGGCTTCTTACCCAAAGCTATGAAGTTATCGAATCCATTCTTACTCCAGTAGAATAAAACACATACCACAAACTATTTACACTTCCCACACACAACACACACACACACACACATACACACGCACGCACACACACACACACACGCGCGCTTGCATTACACACACATGCATCCAGCAGTAATGTTATAATACAATGTTTTATTATTGTATTGTTCATCGTTTTGTTCTGATTATTAGTAATTAATTGTTTTTGTATTGTATTACTTTAATATGATTTGCCAAAACTCATAAATTTTTTTTTTTTTTTTTTTGCTGCCGAGGCATTCTCGCGGGAGGGAGGTGGAAGATGCGTCATGCATACCCGCCCGCAGGTAAATTCCTCTGCGGGGGGGTTATGTGGGACTCACCAGAATGGCACCTACCCACTAAAAACCACCTGTTGGCTGTGGTAAGCGTATACCTTTAGCCTTCATCGGAAGCGACACTCGTCGGGAAGTTGGGCGCGCTGGCGGAGACCCGCTAGCGGGTCTTCCGCCTGTAGTGAAAGTTGCACTGAAGGTGCTCAAAGGGACATGAGTTGGTGGCCGTTCTGGGCAGCCTCCGGTGAAGCCGGGGCTGGGCAGAGGTCGGCCGAAGCATGATTTAGGGATCAATTCATTTAAATGAACCTACAATGAATTGAGAAGGGAACTATGCTCCGCCAGAGCTAGCAAACGCTCTGTCGGAGTACGTGAAGCCCTAAGTTTACGGGCTAAGACTGCGATTTCACTAACATCGACATTTTTAATAGCATCGCAGACGATACGCATATCGTCTGCTACGGAGGATTGAGGAGTGGGTTTGTATGGGCGAGGAGCCGGGATGGGATTCGATGCGGGACGCTGCCTCCAGTTTTCTGGAGCAGGCTTGGGCTGAGTAGGCTTTGCAGCCGGAGGAACCCGGCTACGCAGCGGCGGAAAGTTTTCTTGAGAAAGGCGCGGGGCCTGTTTGGGAGCCGCCCTTTTGAAATTGGAGCGCATACAACGGGGTGCACGAGGGCAGCCCCTGTAGTTTGCGGTGTGGCCGGACTGGCCACAAAGCACGCAACCGGGAGGAGAGGGAGTTTCAGGAGTGCGATAGCACTCCTTAGTGAAGTGCGGGACCAGGCACTTGACGCACCTGGGCGGTGCGCGGCAGTTGGCTGCCGCGTGCCCGTACAACTGGCACCGATGGCACTGGCCGGGATGACCGCGGCGATGAGGCGCCTCGATTGAGATCCCAGAGAGGCCGCAAATAGAGCTAACCCCTTTCAGGATCTCTCTGGACTTGGGGACGTTGGCGAGAATCACCAAAGCGAGAGGGTGTCGCCTCCCGTACTTGCTGTGCATTTTATGCACCGCGAGTGCCGGGAAGCCTTGGGACTGCAGATCCTCCAGGATGGCCTCGTTCGATAATTCGAACGGGATTCCCCTGAGTACCGCTCTGATCTTACGCTCTTCTGACAGAGCATAAGTGTGATAAGCATATTGCTTATCGGTGAGGAGCTTAGTCAAAGCTCGGAAATCGTCTATCGACGAGACAGTGATTTTAATAGATTCACCCGAGTTTACAGCTCGGGTATAAAGGATCTTGTGCTCATTGCACAGTGTCGAGACCTCAGTCCATTTACCCTTTTCCCGAAGGAAAACGGGTGGTGGGACCTTGGCCTTGACAGAAGTTGGGGCCGGAGTGGGTGTTGAAGACACCGGGGCAGCTGGCGTTGAGGACGCCGCAGGGGGTGTAGGGACGGGCGTGGAGGGCGCCGGGTCTTGTTTCGAGCGCTTCTTAGAGCGCTTCTTATCAAGGGTGAAAGAGGGAGGCTCAGGGCCAGTTGGGGTGGCGTCCGAGGAAGACTCAGTCGCGGGTGCGCGCTTGCGGCGCAGAGGGGCGTCTACTTCGCACTCCATGTCACTGGAGGAAGGGGACGCGGGAGGGCCTAAGACCTGAGGGTCTGGGGAACTGGGGTGGCCTGAGGGGCCATTGGACATTATCGTCATGAAATGAGGGATGAGAGAATCTAAGAAACGGAACTTGTCAGCATTTATATGTATGCCTTCAGCACCGGTACTATCAACTAACTTCTTCCTAATCTCATCAGAGCTTAGGGAAGCCATTGCGGAGGGGTTGGGGAGGGACAATATATGAACCTAACAACGATGACTAACTTCCTAAAACCACCCTACACGCAGTAGGGCGGTTGAGAACGACGCGGATAACTTACTCGAACACGGCACTTGAAGTCCTGGAACAACGAATTCCCGTCGACGAAGCTCTCGTTCCACGAAGTACGGTTAACAAGCCACTATTCGCCGTGAAAACGGCGTTAGAAACTTATTAGAAGTACGGTTAACGAGCCACTGTCCGCCGTGAAAAAGACCGAGACTTAAACTCATAAAGGTTGAGCATACTACTTATCCTATGGCCACCACAGGGCTCTGCCCTTTCGTAGGGAGTAGTGAAATCAGTATTGTATTAATGGTAGTTCATAAGTAATAGATTTTAAACATCTTTATATGTACTGTATTTTTTTAATGTTTTTTCCTTTAGCCGTTAGCAATCTTATTAAAGCTAAAAACGCGGCTCTCCGGAGAGCCAAGCTCTATCCCACGCCCGCCTATAGATAAGCTGCAAATCAGCTACAACGTAAAGTCATGTCTCGCAGAACTCCGAGACGCTCAGAAGAACGATCTCATGACGAATATCTCCCCGTCCCACCAAGCGTATTATAGTATGGCCCGAGCCTTACGCGTAGACACCACCTCTCACGTCCCTCCTTTCACTCGTCACGGTGGCTCTATCGCCTTCGAAGTCGAAGAGAAAGCCGAATGCTTCGCTGACAGCGTTGCATGTCAATGTTCGCCCAGCATACAACCCGCGAATCCCTCCCACATCTAGGCGGTGAAACGCGCACACGAGCTAACCCACGCAACTAACACTAGATCTCGAAGCCCTTCCGCAACTTCTAATTCTAATATAAATTCGAATTAATTCAATTTTTAATTTAATTTTGAGCACCTTCACTTCTATGTCTATGTATGTATCTACCTTCAGTGCTTTGAGCACTTTCAGTGCGATGTAAATCCCAGCAGGTGACCCCTGCAGGGCCCCGCTAGCGTGGCCTCTTTTTCCAAATGGTCGTCGCTCAGATGCAGGCTGTGTGGCAAAAAATTGCACGAGTCATTCAGGGGTTTTTTAGTGGGTAGGGCTCTGGTAGGCTCGGAGCGAGTCCACAAAACTCTAACGTTATTCCTGCCGCACTCTCCAGTGCAGCCCCAGACCCGTTCTGCGTCCGGCCCCGTTCGGACGTGTTATCGGTCGCTCCCAGCCGCCGAGTCATATTTGTCGTTTCACGACGACAACTCGTAGCAATACTTGAACGCTGACCCTCGTACAATTTCTCACTTCGTCCCCGACGACTTGCTTGCTTTGCGGCCAGTTTCGACCGGTCGTATCGTAGTCAATTCCGCACTTATGTGCACCCCTCGTACAAATACCAATCCTAGGTGGGAGCAGCAACAACACAGTTGAGTTTACTAACGTCGGTATCCAACGTTCGTTCACAAGGCTCAGGCTGATTTTCTGGCTACGTCCTTGACGCTGGGCACTTAGCTACGTTAGTTAGAAAGTCGCTCTGTGGCCGAATTCGGCCGGTCGTAACGTAGTCAATTATGCATTTTCAGTACAACCCAACTTCGCGACTGGTTCACTTCGATAAGCCGTCAGATCTACGGCCGGTTTTGGTTGCCAATTTATTGACAACACACTCCGTAGTAGACCCCCGCGTTGAGCAGGTGTATACTTAACGGTGACAACTAAGCCTGCCAGCTTTGACCCGGTGTGCTTCTAAGGCCCTTCAGGCCTTGGAAAAACCAGCAGACCGGATCTCGGTACAGGGGCCTAAATTCCCAGGGTGAAGGTACAGTGCTTGTCGAATAGGGGGCTACACTTCGCGTCGTCTCCAGCCCCCCTACCGCTATTAGGGAGGTTTCGTTGCTAGGTTCGTTAGAACTGTAGGCATTTCCCTCCCCATCATGGTTCCTTCGCAGAGTTTTGGCTGAGGACATGAATACTATGTTCAGCGTCATCCAAAATGTCGATATTAGGGAAATCGCCGTACTCGCATGCAAAGTGCGAGCCTCCCGCTCTCCTCAAGAGCGTCTCTTAGCGCTAGCCGAGCATCACTCGCTTTTTAGTTCTTTATAAATTTTATAATTAGTACAAATTCTATAAATAGTAAATATAATGTCTAAACCTTCAAATCCCCCGTCCGGTCTTATCAAACCCAAGGGCTAGTCCCTAGTTCCATTTAACGCTCGTAGCCTTAGTACTAACATTCCTTAGCTCAAACTGTTCCTTCAGAACAACGAGCCAGACTTGCTGCTTCTCCAAGAGACGTGGCTCACTCCGAACCGCTCCAAGGGATTCGCTATTCCCAATATGCGTTCACTCGTACCGACAGGCCCAACTCCGACGGTTTCGGCGGCACAGCTATTTACTACAAAAGAGCTCATTGCTCTCCTCTCCCCCTCTCACCCCTCCTCTCCTCAACATGGAAGCCACTGTGTGAGTGTTTTAATTGTTATGTGTAGTAGTAGATAAGAAAACACCATTCTATTTAAAGCTTTATGTATGTTTGTCTGTGCACGTCATGTCTTAAATTAAAATCGTAACTAACTTAATTTGAAATAAAATGATATTAAATTAAACATATTCTTATAAATGCTGTTTTCTGAATATGAGATCAAAACAATGGACCCAGAATATTACTAATTTTGTTATGAAATAGTTCCGATGTTCAGGAAATCTGAGCAAAACAGAGATTAATATACTGATTTCTGGTTTGCTGAATAGCCCACGCAAGTAAAGGTTTCTCGCGGCTGAAATTTAATGAATGTTTTATGTTCATATGACGATTAACAATCATTGTTTTAAAAATGTACCATAATATAAAACTAATTTGTTTATTAACATCGAAACTACGAAACAAAAGTTGACTTTAATAATTAAAAATAATATAATGGCGGCCTCATCTCGTAGAGCGCAATAAAATAAAATAATGTGTTTCGCCATTAATATCATTTCGGTGTCTACTTTTAAAGCGATATCATTACAATATCACACAAAAAATTAATATTATAAAGATGTATGGATATGCAGTTTGGGTAAAAAAAACTCCTCGACATACATTGTGTTGTGGATGCAAATACAGAGAAATTGGGGGAACCCTTGGGTCAGGGAATCCCTATCTACAGAACCAAACTTTTGTTCAATAAGCACCAGGCGATTAGTTTTCTAAATCAGTAAAAAACCTACACTTGATTGTTCTTTTAATCTGAACAAGTTTGTCGCTTGTGATTAGAACCACAGCCTAAACTGAACTTTGACATGGGTACCGACCGGTACGGATGGGTAACTTAGTTCCGTACATCGTCATGATTGTGATTAATTTTATATGTTTATATGTTATATGTTTACATGCAAAATGATTTCATATCATTTCAAGCAGAAAAGAACGTAATTTAGGTTTTCTTTCTATTATATATACAGTTCAGCAGTTAATTTATTTGATTTTTTATCTCTTTTGGTTTTTTTCTTTGCGTCACTTATTTTACAAAATGGAAAACGTGAAATATCGCATTATTTACGAGTACGAGTTCCACTGTGGCACCAGTGCTGCAGAAACGGCTCGAAGTATTAATGCTGTGTATGGTGGCGGTGTCGCAAAAGAAAACATTTTGGTTTCGGACCAAAATGTTTTCATTTTGGAGCGTAGCTCGCTTGCACGCTACCCCTGCTTCAGGCGGCCTGAGTTCGAATCTCGGAAGGCGTCACCTTTTTTTATTTTTGAGTTCAAATCTCGGAAGTTGTGCCCGTTTTTTATTTTTTCTATTTTTATAGACAGTCGAAGAATATTTATGAATAAATATTATAAAGAATTAATAAATTTAATACGGGAAAATTAGATTAATTTAAAGATTAATCAGGTAGTTGATCTTCTATTTCTATTATGTATCTTTATTATTATATTTTTTATAAAATTGTAAATAGTAATATTCATATATATAACTTTAAGAATCTTTTTTCTTTCTTTAAAAATTAATTAAAGATATATTCATGACCTAATAATGTATATTAAATTAAAGAAATATTTTATAATTTTATTTTTATATTCCAATTAATCAATAAATTAATTTAAGTATTATAATATAATAAGGTGTAGCTGAGAACTATAAGTAAAAACAACACAAACTTTTTCAGGTAATTATTTATTTTGTGCATATTACATGTTGCTTCTGACTAGAAAACAAATAAAAATATAACATCACTTATTTGGACTAGGCGACTAGACGCTGACAACATTAAAAAAACAATTATAGTTTAGTTATTTCGTTGTTAATGGAAAGATTTGAATGACAGTTTTTATTATAATTTGTCTGTCACTTGGCGTATGACCTTATTATATCATTGAAGTAGTAAATCCATTGTAGACATGAACAAACATGTAATTAGCCAGAAACTATAAATATAATTTGTTTCTAAACTAAATGACAATAACATCATTCACTCATGGATTACTTTCTTTTTAAAACACAACTAAATCGAAACTTTTTTTATTATAAACTAATTTGTGCACCTTCGGTATCTATGACCTGCTGCAACCGAGATCTGATACTGTCCACTAGGTTCCAGCACAAGTCAGATCCTCTCATCATCTCCCAAGTTGAAAAAACTAATTCCTGTAAATTCTCTGGCCACAATATCGCGGTGTCTCTCCGATACATCAGTATAGGTTATAGGATTCCGTCCAGGCCTACAAGGTTCTATATCATCAGATTCCTCATAACGACGAACCCATAGTTGCACCGTCCTTCTTTTAAAATAAAATCATCAACTTAAAAAAAAAATATGTTCAATCCTAATCACCGGATAATACTTAGCGTAAATTTACTTACAGATATCATCAATCGACGTGCAATTTTCCTAATGGAAACATTTTGATTAAACAAAACAATGATTTCAGCTCTCTGCAGTGTTGTTAAATGATAATTCATTTTCGGCTTCACTTGAGCACAGAAATATGATAGGACTATAATAATAGTAACGAACGAATGCAAAACAGCAAACAATCCGGCAACACGACTGTACCATATTGAATACGCACGTCGTCCTTGAGAGTAGCTAGAACCAGTTTAACCGATCATAATTGAGGGCCTCACACTGTGTGCTTGTGTGCGTAAGCAGATTGCCATAGTGTTCAGGTGGTTTAGATATTTCGTGGTGTGAGTATCGATGAATGCGCGTGTGCGTGCGACATTAGAAGATGGTCAACATGATTCTGTTGCCATGTGTACCTCATGAATTGAGTGCAGCAAACCGACAAATGCGCGCCAACTTCTGCGTTACATTACTCAACCGACACAATGATGAGAGGATTGTAAATCAAATCATTACCTGTGATAAGTAGTGGATCCTGTACGAACATCGAAAAACGCTCATCTCATTGGTTGAACCCTGGCAAACCAGCCAAATCCTGCCCCAAGCAAAAATTAACTCAAAAAAAAGTTTGTGCCGGTGTCGTACACTACAGCTGTCTTAAATCTGGCCAGACGAATACGGCAGATGTCTATTGTCAGCAACTGCAAACCATGATGGAAAAGCTAGCTGCTAAACAAACAACGTTGAGGCTGGTCAATCGCCCTAGGCCACTGCTGCTTCAGGACAACGCTAGACCACACACTGCACAACAGACGGCTACCAAATTAGAGGAGCTTCAATTGGAATGTCTAAATCATCCCAGGACCTTGCTCCAACAGATGACCATTTTTTTCGAAATTTGGATAACTTCTTGCATGGGAAAAAATTCAACTGCAATGGGGCAGTCCAAAGCGCCTTCAAAGATTTTATTGATTCTCGTCCGAATGGTTATTTTAGTAAAGGGATCAATGAATTACCTATTAGATGGCAAAAGTGAATAGATAGCAATGGTACACACTTAAATATATAATTTTTATTTAAAAAAGATTGACTTTATTTCCTTTCTCTCAAAACGCCAATTTCATATGTAATGAACTAATATAATTCTTTTTCAGTCCATGTTCATGTGTCACTAAACTGCGACAGATAGAATGAACGCGAAATGTTATTCATTTCCGCGGATGGAAACTACACAGCACTTGAACCCAGGGCGATAACGTTGATACGAGACACGGGAAACAGATTTTTGTAGATGTGGCACTTTATAGTATTAGACAATAACATGTTATATTATATCTACGTTGCATGCTGGTTTTATTTGATTCTATTCAACAACATGGCTACTGTAAGGGGTACTTTGAGTAACCTAAAATAATTTTTAGACACCAAAATTACAGTGTTGTCCGTAATAAAGCTTAAATTGTTTTAGTTCTGTCAAAATTAAATTTAATTAATTTCATTTTAGGTGTCTTCAGAATAGGAACGTAGTTTGGCAGGATTAGCCATAATTTTAATGCAGTTTAGTTGGTGCCATCAGCTAAATTGCCATAGTAATTATGATACATTTTTCCTAATGAACACACACAAAATACACAGTTCGCCAGCAGTTCACACCCGTTTTGTACGTGACTGAAAGTTCGCCCTAATTCAAATCCCATGATTGAAAAAAAAGAGTATTTCGTAAAAAACCTTTGGAACCATAAATTAGTATTCCGAAAGGTTCTTTCAGAAGTTTTTGGCAGTTCAATATAGACTTAGATAAACTTTATAGAAATATAATTTTATGGCCGAAAATACAAGGCAAGCCAGCACTAAATCCCTCAGACCAACTCCAGCAATAAATCTAAGCCAGATTTCAACTAGTCACAGCGTGATAAGTAAATTAATGCGATTGTCTTGAGACGCCGGATTACCTACAGGATCCTCGTTTATTTATGTGGGTCAAAGAGTGATAAACGTTTATGTTGAGTATATTGTTTGTATTTTTCAAATATTATTATATTTCTTTTTATTCTATTTATATATCTATATAAATAGAATAAAAAGAAATATATCTATATATTATCTTATTATATATCTATTTATATATATTCGAATGATCTTCAAACCATGCATAGTTGTCTAAATTATTGCAGAATGTATTTTTAGGCATAACATTTTTGTCGTTTCTTTTAATTTAACTTTAATTTTAATCAAAGAATATCACGAAGTTAATATGACTTTTATTAGTCCTCTCTGCATAATGGCTAGTCGTTTCTAGAAATAAAGGACGCACAAAGCCTTACCTTTTAAAACAAAGCATGCTGTTAATTCGCATTTGCCGCGCCTTGCTAGTATTGCCGTATTTACAACTCATAACTCATAACCCAACCTATTTGAATTATATGCAGTGCATAACTGATCTAGATCAAACCTGTGTTCGTTCATTATGCATTATTACTAAAATAGAACTGGAGCTTCATATACTAGCCTTAAATACACTTTTAGAATTTCAAAACATTCAACCTCTTGTATTGTACCAGAAGTTTGTGAAGCGATTACAGAACCATTAAAAGAAAACATAAAAGTGAATTTTATACATTTTAATTTATTGAATAAAAAACATTATGTGGCACCACACTAGTTTTGTAGCAGTAAGTAAATCAAAATTATTAAATCAAATCATTCACAAAATCTGCATCCTCAAATGAAGTTAGGGACGATTCTGAGGGAATGGGTGAAGTATATGGAGCAGTAGTGTCGAGGGATTCTGACCTTTTCTATACCCTGAAGTATATGATTCTGAGGGAACAGGTGAATTATATGGTGAAATATTGCAGTATCTAGATGAAGAAATCGAGCCTGTTGTATGCCCGCTGTAATTGAACTGAGGATTGAATGATGATGGGTGATAACTTCGAGTTGATATTTCGGCGGCTTATTATATTATCTCCAATATTGCTCGTTGCACGGCATTTTTGGTACTCCTGTTATGTTGTCGTATCTTGCTGCATATGAAATTCGAAAAGGAGACAGTTTCACTGACAAAGTTATTTGGGTTATTGTTTTGGGGTTCAGGTGTAGGATTAGAAGCAATATTCCTACGAGCTTCGGATAGCATACTAATTGTTTTATTTTCGTTCGATTTCTTTTGTTTTTTTTTTGAGTGGCAGATCAGTCGGTGATATAAATTCTAATGTTAGCAGTTTGGGTGCATTTGTAATATGTAACAAAAAAAAATGAATTTATTGTTTCAGTTGCCAACAACAGAGCCAGAATGGCTCCAGTTCTCATACAAGTTTGATGAATTGTGGAATTTCCCCACTTGTGCCAGAGCCACAGACGGTAAACATATGATTCTTGAGGCTCCGATACATAGTGGCATAGAATATCGTTATTACAAATCGAATATCAGCATAGTAATGTTTGCCTTAGTAGACGCAGAATATAATTATAAATTTGTAGATGTTAAAAAATGCTGGATATCGAGGCAGAATTTCGGATGGTGGAATTTTTAAGGACACTATTTTATATGAAAAATAAATCGATAAGATTGCCTGCACTGAAGGCGCTGAAAGGTTGTTGTTTGAAAAATGTTTTTCAAAGAGGATTCTGCCGTCCCACTACAAAACGATATAATGAAACCTTACCCTGGGGTATCGCCTAAGTAGAGCTTGCAGGGTTGTCAAAAACGTATTTGAAATATCAGCATCTGTTCTACGAAAACTCAGAGTTCTACGAAAACTAATTCTACTTTAGCCCGCAACCGCCGAGGTTACAGCACTTGCGATTGCGCACTTACATACTTTTTTTTTGGCAGAAAACATATTGCTAAGAACTTTTTTTCATCCAAGTTCGAAAGACACTAGGTAAATTATATTATGACTAACGGCCAGACGCAGTTTCACTAACGCTTAAAAAAATGTATGGCTTTTCGTCATCATTCAACAATCAAAAAATGCGTTGTCATGGTAACAGTAAAATTAAAGCTGATGGGGCGGGAAAAAACATTTGAAAAGAAACAATAGGGTGAATTTTGTTATTACTTTTAAGTGTATTTGTGTTGTAAATTTAGGTGCATTTTAAGGGATAAATATTCTTAAAGTGTTAGTGTTGTAGTGGTTTCTCGTCTCGTCGTATTCTAGTAAAATATTTGTTTTCTTGCTAAGGTGTTTCAGAGTTTTTGCACGTAATATATATTCGATGCACAATATTAAATACCCTTAAGCCTTCCTCAATAATTGAACTACCCAACTCAAATAAAAATCTTAATCGTAATTCTATAGTTGCGGAGTTTTTCGCGTTCAAACAAACAAACAAATTCTTCGGCTTTATTATATTAGAAAAGATTATGTTTATATAATTGTGATTAGTATTAAATGAGGTCACCTCTGTATTAAGACGTTTTTTTAAGTTATTTCGTTCTCCTAAAAAGGCCAGCGCTTCATAATCAAACCATGTACTACTATGTGTTTCATCCCCCCTGTAAAATAAAATAAGGCTCGATAATGACATGGACATTATATTTATAAAAAACACAGACATTGCGATTATTATAGATATTTGAAACAAAAGAAAACCTTAGAAACTACACCATATATGTTCTTGCTTTTTAAAAACAGTGATAAGAAACTGTTTGTATGAATGTTACGATAGTAATACAATAGAAATTATAATAAAATAATTACCATACCTTTTCTGGAACTATGACATTTTTACTTGTCCTTTTTCCCTTCGATGTGAATGAAGCAAGCAAACTGGTTATTTAAATCTTAAATTTTTCATTCCAAGCATCGTTTTTCAGATTTTTTAAAAAGTAATCCGGTTTATTTTGGATTCCAAATACCAGGTTTTTCTTGATACAAACTAATTAGTCCAAGCGATTGTTTGTCGCTCCACATTGTGAATGACCACGTGACACAACCATCATGTTGACTAACGATCACTGCGAGTCGCTCACTTCCCTATAATATGGTTGAGGAGGGCGATGGCTGGATCCCGCGTTAACTCGTGAACGGGTGCCGTTTGAGGGTGTTCGTCGTTTGGATACTTGGGGGGAGGGAGACTTGCCGAGCTAACAGATGCAGAAAAGAATAATTTTTGTATAGACATAAAGAGACTCTGTAAATTTATTTTGAAAAAAAATATACCCGTGAAGTTTCTTGCCAGTTCTTCTTCACGAAGGTTTTTTTCGAACTGGTGGTAGAATCATGTTTTATTTGACGTCAATAAGAACAAGTAATTGTCAATGTTGAAAAATAAATATTTGAATTTGAATTTGAATTTGGCTTTGTGTTCGCGCTAAAAAACGACTGCCGCTGGATAACGGCAAGTGCTGGCGCAAGCATACATGTATCGCTCGTTGTGCCGTCCACACACAGAATTCGCGTTACATTACACGTTATCTTACATTAAACGTTACACCCGTCTGGACCCGCCTTAACAGATCGTTAATTTACCGGTATCTAGAGATAAATTAGCAAAAAAGGTAAATGAATAGTTCCATAACCCTAATGCGATCATACGTCAACCATCATTCATGACTCCATTTCCCAGAAAATATAAAATGATAAAGTGAAAACAAATGCACAATTCCTTGGTAAAATAAATTTACGTTGCCGTCATCTTAACTCATAATGAAAACTTTGCGTTATCGAAACAATAAATAGAATATAAAATGACAACGAACACGGAGGTAACTCCTTGGTTCTACGAAGCGAGAGTGTAAAGTTTGTGGCACTTTCGGAGCATTTGCCATTTTATGTAAAAAATGATGATCTAAATGATTTGCTTTATTTTTTCTTAAAATAGAAAACAAAAGGAACGGTCATAACTTTTATCATACACAATCAGTTATTTAAATTAAAATCAAGGAGTATTTTGTTTCGAAAAATTATTCTTAAACGTAGAAGTATTTATTCTATATGAACTAATTTCATATCTTTACATTCTTGAAAAACATTTTCCTGCTAAAGTATCACCAACTTTATTAAGAAGTCCATAAGAACAAGGCACTCCGTGGACTTTCACTCCAGTCCATAAATTTTATACTTTATACAATATAAGCACATAATGCCCCTTCAAGTTTATTATGGTTTTTTTTTTAAATATAGAGCAGAGAACTTATTTTGTTTGCAATGCCCGTAAGATTTTTTTTTTGTTTACTTCTTATTTTTTATGTAAATGTTCTATGGAAAATGTCATGAAATAATGATTTTACGGGGACTCAAGCGCCATCGTAAAAAGATCATACCGCTATTTCACTACATAATTTAGTGCTAAAGTATCTAATTAAATTAATGTGATTCGTCGGGGTTAGGTAAAATGAGTTCATATTTCTTTAGAACAGATTGCGAATAACAACAAATGTATGCAGCTTAATAACAAGAAAGCTTTATGTACCCGTGTATGAGTTTAATAAAAAGGCCAACTCGGTTTTTTCTTCGACAAAATAATTGTTTTCCTATTTGTGTCTCTGCAACATAATTATGATAGTTGTCATTGTATCGTGTGCGATTCTCGCCTTAGCTAGAGCCTCCGTCGCCTTCCACGACTGTACCTATCTTATTATTTTTTATCTTTTAGCTGGATTATTGTAATTTTTCTTTACAGATAAACTCATTATATGTTTCAGTGGGCTATAAAATTTTGGATTTTTACATGGGCGATAACTAAAAAACAGATTACTTAACTCTTACATGTATAACAGTTTAAATTCACCGTCACGTGTATTCTTCTAAGAAGCAACTCGGTGGTAAGGCCGTTTTCTAGATCTGATTTTCTTTAATAAAAGGTTATCTTCTAAGTTATTCAAGTAAAACTTGAAGAAGTCTAATCAAATTAAAATTAAATTGAATGATAACTTTATGGCGTGACAGAAACTGTATTTATTCATTAATTCAGAATTATTGTCACGTTGCATGATCACTACAAATCGGTTTAAGTGCGGTCTCAGAGCAAACGTAACTAACTCTACAATATACTTGTAGACCGATTTGCTAACCATTAACGAAATTTATCAAAAAGCAGTATACAAACTACAAAATACAAACAACATGGCGCAGTAATTTCAATATCACGTGATACATTCACATCGGGGCTAATAGAGCAAATAATGCGTACATTATGTTTTTCCTTTTCACACAATTTGTTTTTATACGATAGTTGTTATTTTATATGGGCGGTGCTAAGACGTTAAATAACAAATGTCTGTATTATTTTAGTTTGCATTTTGAGGCAAAAATTTTGAGTTGGCTAATAGGTTCTATAGATTATTTTTGATTTATTATCAGGATTCCTATTGTTATAGATCTTCTATTTATCTTTTTTTTCAGTTCGTTTTTATTCTTCCCAGTATCCTACCCATCTTTCCTCATGCATTGTTGAATATTTTGCGACTTTTTATGAACTAAAGCAATTTTATTTAGATATTTCATACACTTCAATGCTTTATCAGTTAATATTCAAATAATCCTAATATTTATAAATTACCGACTTAATTAACACAAGGAGATGATACAATGGCAGTTTTCACGAATTGTGAAATTTTTTACACAAATGTTTTTAAAATTGAAACATAATGAAGATAATCACTAAATTTTGGAGGGTCAACTGCTTCACGCAATAAAATAAAATTTTAAATACAATAATAATAATAACTAAAACTCTTAATGACAAGACAAAAACGAAATACAATGAAAAAACCATTAATTAAAGAAATTGACAATGTGAGCGGCCTTATCACTTACAGCGATTTCTACCAGGCAACCCTGTATACATATGAGACAAAAACAATATTTTTCATCATAAATGAAACATTATTGGGCAGAGTTTTTAAAGCGTTGAGAATTTATGCATAAGTTGTTATATAAAAATAAAAACTATAATACTATACATACATATTTAGTCGGTATACATAAATATTTACAGTAAAAAATAAGTTCAGTTAATGCATAAATTAACAAAATGTTATGTTGGATAAATATTATATAGATAGTACTTTTTTTTAATTAAACTTAAAATAAGTGACAGTCCTAGTGGTATGTAAATGAGTAGGTAGAGAATTCAACGAGCCTGCAAAACAAAATTTATATAAGTTGTGCCAGAACTCACAAAGCGGCTTTTAAAAAATTGTATTTGTATTTAAATAAATAGATTTGTTTACTCTTACAAATTTACATCAACCAAATAAACGATAACATTTCATCTGCCCAGACACCAAAACTTAAGTAAAACGTAACATTAAATACATCATTGGATACCGAAGTAAGGTACACATTATTCTGGGGTCTGTGCTATTTTAGGGGATTTAACGTAAGTAATCGCTGACCTTACTTCTCCGTTTAATAAACTAGGAGTAACACCATTTCAAATAAACTAAGATAATTAAAAATACAATACAAACAAATCTATTTAAGCTTTGTGTCGAAAAACACTAACGTTTTACATTTATTTTGAATGCAATCGGCGTCTGATTCGCCAAGAGATCACAAAAATTCTTCACGCCTAGGACTGGGTCGATTATTATAGAGCCTTATTGTATGCATTTTGACTATTTAGATATTTGTTGGAGCTCTATGAGTATATGGCATATAAAAAGTGTGACAAAGTTTGAAGATAAATTGAGTTTCTACAATTTAATGGTATAGTACTGGAAATATGTACGATTTGAGCTACTTACTTTTTACGAAACATGGCATATTTTCGTCAAACATTATTTTGAACAGTTGCATGTATATGAACCGTAAAACTCTATGTACTTAGGAAATAAGCACGTTTTTTGTCTCGAAAAGTAAAAAAAATAAATTAAAAGGAATTACTCGATACTTAATGCCAAATAGCGAAATATTTAGAATTTTTGGTCACGGTTTCAGAGTAGTCATTTCATTGTATCGTGATTTCAATATAATTTTCAAGCTAAAATCCAACATTTAGTCACCGAATTTTAATAATGCTTGGGAACATTTCTGGCAAGCCTTTGAGTTATTGAGCCTTTTAGTTAGTTAGTCTTGAGGGCAACATTATATTTCAATACAAATATAATTATCTGCCTAAATTCTAAGCGAAGCAAGTAATATTTCTTTTTTATATTCTTTTATTAATTTCGTAGCCATCAAGCGACCAACCTGATGCTTAGTGGCATCCGCATCCATCAACTTAATTGTAGGAGTTTTTAAAAAAATAGTAATTGTCATTATTGTCTCGACTGATGCTTTGCTTTACTCGGAACTACCACAGCTAAAAACTTAGGGGTTAAATTTGATTCTTGTCTCACTTGGAATGCAAATATCAGTGAAATCAGAAGAAAAGTAACTTATTCTCATCATAAGCACAAGTGACTTCGGAGTTTTCAGACATTTCTGACCAAAATTTCTCTTGCTCAAACAACTAACCCAACCAATTATCGAACACGCAGATATCTGTTGCACGTACATTACTGAGGATCTCCTAAAAAAACTAGAATGTATGTATCTATGAATCATATTTATCTTTGGTTCTAAGAAATTTGATCATGTCTCTGAATACCGTAGACAACTTTGATGGCTTCCCATTATACATGGTAGAAACGCTCGCATCCTAGCTGTACTCCTTAACGTCTTTTACAACCCAAACTCTCAGCGATACTTGAGTGACCGATTTTCCTTTACGCACAATGAAGATGAGCATTGAAACAAAATGAATAAGCGCACCTTATTAAAATTAAATCCACATGAAATAGACTTCTTCTCGTATTCCTTCACAATACATGCAGTAAGGTTGTGGAATTCATCACCCTACGAAATCTGGGAAACTAAAACTTTATCCTCATTCAAGAAACGAGTAAGAGAACATAACTTGTCGAACATTAAATTCTCTGTCATTATTTCACTATTTAATTTAAAAGTTATTGATGACATTTATAGGTGGTGTATAATATATTTTTTCATATCGTAGCATTTCATATCTCGATATTCAGACTTGAACTCGTTACGTACAATTCAACAAACGCTTTGGGAGACAAAGAGAAAATGGTCAAATTCCAAACCGCAAATTAAGCTGTCAACGGTTTCATATTTGCCTGTACTGTCGCTAATTTACCAGTTATGCAATCATGGAATCCTCGTCCAGAGCAAACCGAATAGGTTTTCTTTTAGGAAAACATTTCTTTAAACTCTAGTGACAAAGCTTTATTAACCCTAGATCCATAAATATGTGTCTATCATACACTTCGAACTAAAATTTATCTCACCGACCGCAGCGTGAGCGCGACACAAGTTCGTGCGTCTTAGTACCTTCCTACATCGGAGTGAGCTTAGCGTAGCGCTGGTCATCCTAGCGCTCGGACTTTTAGTTACCGCGCTACCGAGCTGAATGTGTATTAGATACGTATGTTTAGTAATAGTGTGACAATTTATTTTATTTATAGGTTTGGCTATTTGCCTCGTAAAAACGTGGTGTAATTTATCAATAAATGTACGTATATGTTTTATTGTGTATTATTTAGGTTTATATTAATAAAATTTTATGGTATTTATTGCCGTTTTTATTATATTGATATTTTGGTGAATGTTCCAAATATTTATTCATAATGCTATCGCTTGGTGTTGGGATTTATATCTTATATTATTGCTTATGATATATTTAGTTTTAGATTTTCCTGCAAAAACTTTTATGTCATTGCACAAAAGTGGTTACAGTAACCATTAAATCTAACAGTCGTTGTCACAATTCGATCCAATAAACAAGAGATACCTCAACAACTATAACAGGCAAGACCAACAAATACTTCTACGTTTTGCTACGACAGAAACACCACATTAGTTTCTTCGAAACCAAAAAAAATATAAGAATTTACTTATCACAACCCATGGAAACCGCACTTTAGCACCATCAGGTAAGCCAGATATTGTAGAGTTTTATAACACAAACAAAGGTGATGTAGAAACCTTCGATCAAAATGTGTCATAATATGTCTTGCAGTGGCTACTATGTAATTTCTATGGTATACTAAATATGCCTATGGTCAATTCTTTCGTTATCCACGTACACAATAGGAGCCGCAATCGAGAAAAACCAATGAACTGAAAAGCATTTATCAAAGAAGTGTCTGATAAGTTAGTGGAGCCTAGGTTACTTCGCCACCGAGAAATACCAACTTTGAGGCGATGCCTTAAGTGGAACATTGATGCTATTCTAGGTGATTCTTTGCCAGATGCACCAATAAATCCTGACAATTAACCTAGGAAACCTTGTAACTTCTGTTGCTTCAAAAAAAACGGTGACTCGGTTTATCTGCACCTCCTGCAAACGTCATATGTGCGTGGAGCATCGCGGGAGTTCATGTCAGGAATGCTCTGAGTAATGTATTTGTAACTCGTTTATATGTTTAAAAAAAAATGTTTTATTTATAAAAAAAAATGCTTTAAATAAAAAGCCTCTTGGATCATAGGTGTATGATATGATCATGAGGTGATGTTTATGAACCATGTAACAATGAAAATAGTTTATGAATGTAGGGTTAAAAAAAACTTGGTTTTGCTGAATTTGTCGCTGTGAAAATATTGTTTATTTCCAAAATGAGAATCATAAGAATTTACTACGATAATAATAAACCATGATTTCTGAGTTACTTACGTCGATCTTGCTCATGTTATAAATGTGAAAGTTGTATGTTTCGATTTTTCCATAATTATTACTCATTTACGCAAAAATGGCTTTACGGATTAAATTGGGTTTTGAAAATGGGTATACTTGGAATAACATTTAACTTAGCTTCTAATTTTTAATCATTTTATAACTGGCAAACCAGTATGTGACCTACTTGATGGCTAGTGGCATCCACAACCACATCTTTCTTAACTTGAAAATTTAACAGTATTGGGAGATTATGCACATTGAAACGAACTTAAAAAGATAACTCTGTTCTTAATAACTCATTCACGTTTATCATTGTTCATTGTTCAATCATTTTTTTATTTATGAATTTTATTAGGACCAGCAAACAACTGTACAAGATCAGTTTAGCAAGTAACTTAAAACCAAAATAATTATACAGGTATAGTCCACACCACTATCCAAATAAGTTTCTAAGTACTTTACAGTACACTAAATATATAAACGCAATAATGGATATAATTCAAACTTTAGGCAGTAACAGAATTTACGACATTTTTGTTTTTTATTTTTTTTTTAGATAAAATTTTAACTTACGGTGAGATAGTGCAAATATATCAAATTTAAAGAATGTAGAATTATCGGTAAAAACAAGACGTCTAAGCGGGGACCTCAATCCAGCATTAGCAAAACTTTGTGAAGAATAATTTTACTAGGAACACAATTATGTTAATTCATTAACACTATTGTAAATGATGAACATAATTGTGGAATAATGGAGGAATGAAATCTATTATTAGAAATGTTATTAAGTGTCAAAAGTTCAATGAGTGTTCTTCTATTATTTAATGTTAGTAGATGGTACTTATCAGGTAAGTTATTATATGATATTTTTTTACGAACCATCGGTACTGCGTTGAACGAAGGTATTTTCTTTGGACCAGTTCAATTTGATCATCATATTTAATATACAAAGGGTTCCATATTGGAGCAGCACATTCAAGATGGGACGTGTAAGTGTATTATATAAATGTAAATATGTGGCAAGATGATGGGAACCTGCGCAGAAGGTTACCTTTAATTCCATTATATGCAATTTTATTCATAAGAAGTTCATGATCCACTTCATTGAAGGCTTTTTTGTAATCTGTGTATACAGAGTCTACTTGAAAACGGTTGTCCATATTTTCAAATAGCGCAGTTGCATAGAGTAATAGGTTCGTGGTTGTAGATCTGCAATTAACAAACCCATGTTGTTCAGGTATAATGAATTTATGGAGAAGCGGATAAACTACTTTGAGTACTAACTTTTCAAAGGTCTTCGATAAAGTGAGAGAAATGGGCCTATAGTTTTCAACTTTTGACTTATCACCGCTTTTGTAGACAGTATTAGAGTCTTCAAAAAATTCAAAAACACCTTCCTGAATACTCTTATTATAAATAATGTGCAAAGGTTCAGATATTGTTTTGGCCGTCTTTTTTAAGAATGACGGAGGGATATCGCCAGGCCCTGGGCCTTTTGTACAGTCAAGTGAATTGAGTTCTTTAACTATCATCTCAGTTGTGATATTAATATTAGTTAAATGTATATCGTGCCTGTCGGTCCCAGTTGGCGGAACATAAGTATCTACGTGGAAAGTTTATTTTTTCGTAAACAGAACTAAACTGATTCGAAAATATATAACATATTCCAATAGGTTCCTGAGATGATTGACATTAAAATGCATAGTAAATGGAACAACATTTTTAACCTTCAATTGGAAACATAACTCCATAATAATTTACTGTTATTTTGAAAATTATCCTTGAGTGAATTTATATATCTACCCAAGCATGCACGACATTTTCTTTTAAATCTTTCTCTAAAGATGGAATAAGTTTCACTAATATTACAATAAGTTTTCTGTTTTAACCAGTATCTTTGCTTAGAGTTGAAAAAACGTATTAACGAAGGTGTGAACCATATATGATCTTGATTATTATTTTGAACTGTTTTAATGGAAATATGTTGTTTAATTATTGAATAAATATAATCATAAAAAGGGTCTACCGCCGTCTCAGCCGTTAAAGGAGTAAGTATGTTGTTCCAATTAATATTTAAAATGTCAATATTTATTTATTATACCAAGCTTTCATAACAACTATTGATTGTTAATTGATTATTTTTTATTTAACTCCAACTGTCTTTAGCTCAGTTTATAAAATATATATGCTTGCTTTATGATTTGATAGCAATTCCTTTTTAAATATTATTTATGCCATAAAACTGATAGAATTTCGATTAAAAGTTAAATCAGAAAGTCAAGTGAGTGAAAGTGAGATGACAATTAGATTTATATTTATACATTTTTGTTATTAAATTCGAATAGTTCGCCAAAGAAGCTTAGAACTCTTTAGAAGTCATCTTATGCTGTACGTTTATTACCCAACATTCAATACAGGAAATAAAACACTTGTTTTATCGGATTTCATCTCGTTTTATCATAATTATACATTTTAACTTGATGTTACGGTGTATTTTATCGCGTTTAATTATATTTATAACCAGAAGTAACGTTTTTTAGACATTAAAAAAATTTAAAAACTTCAATGTAATATCTATCATTATATAATAAGTTCAATGCTCTGTTTTATAAGCAATCAACGTGTTATGAACATAGGAACTTCAATATTCAGGAACCTTCCAAAAACCTTAGTAACACGGGTTCACTTAATAATAATAACGTGTAACAGAACCCAAAACCAAATTTATGGTACTTTGACAATTTAAAAAAAATTTTATGTTTATAAAAATAAATGCAACCACAAATAAATGTTAATATTTCATAATTTTGTTTAGTTTTGTCTTAGGAAAACATATTGAAATCCGTAAAACAGGCACACTATAAAATGTAAACATTTCGTTATCTGTCATGTTGATATTTATTTTTTGTTTGAGCTGAATTCTGTTATTCTATGCTTTTAGTTTTCCAATTTATCGCTTCTCCAATTTACGAACTCTTATGGAGTATTTACTACTTTACCATTGTTACTATTCACCATTGATATAAAAACTGCAAATATTTTGATTTATAATTGAGTGATTGATAATGCATAACAGGATATTTTGATCATTTAAGGTTGCCAAAACGAATTAATTTTTGTTGACGAGTTGGTACGATCCATGTAATCGATCATTAAACACGATTTTGAAACCTTACAGACAGCTGTAGTTCTACAAACGGATCTGAACGAACTACGGACTAGAAAGACAACAAGTTGCCACAAATTCAATGTTATCCGTGTCATTTCATAATGTCGTTCAACATGGCGGAATATCGAAACATCATCTCGGGTGGCCACTTAACGTTTTATTTTTTGTTTCAAAGTAGAACATACGGATATACAACCAAATATAATTTTTCAATTATTTTTCATGTATATACAAAATGTTTTCATACATTTCGAACTGTACATCGCGCTAACCGAAAAGTAAATGTCTCTTTTTAATCAGTATTCCAAGAGTCGCTTTAAATTTCTTTTTTTGTGAAACGTTTATGGGTTGTGATTTTATAAGTAAACTTAAATATACATCCATAAATTTGAATAAAAAATCTTTTTGAATTGTAAATCAAGATCTGTATACTTTGGATGTACATTGTGTGTAAGTCTGTCCCAACCAAGTCCTCTGGCTACGATGTAATGCAATACTACTACTCGCGACGACTACCAACTAACATTCAAATCCGTGGCCTTATTTATTAAATACATTTGTGCAAGATAAAACACTGGTAAGAATATTAAATTCCTCGATAGTGAAATTGTATAAAAACCGTGAAAACGAGTTTTCGTAGAATAAAATACCACGCAATGAATTAATGAGCAACCATCTAGAATGAAAAATGGCGCGATAAATACTTATCTTGAACTCTTCAAATTCAAATATTTATTTCTGAACATTGACAATCGCTTGTTTTTTTGACGTCAAATAAAACATCATTCTACCACCAGTTCGGAAAAACCTTCGTGAAGAAGAACTGGCTCTTCACGGATATATTTTTTTCAAAATAAATTTACAGTGTCTCTGTATTTCTATACAAAATTATTCTTACCTGCATCTGTTAGCTCGGCAAGTCTCCCTTCTCCCAAGTATCCAAACGACAAATACCCACAAACACCCCATGCATAAGTTAACGCTGGATCCACCAAACTTCCTATTAAAGGTGAACTGAGCGACCCGACGACGACTTCTTACAATTTATATTATCTGGAAAACGGTTTCCTGCTAGATAATACAAATTTAAATCAGTATTGTAAGGAACATGGTAAGACTTTATAAATATTTCCTGCTACACATCCTACTGCAAACCTCTAATTCACATTATCACCTCTCACGCTTCACGTCTCTAACTCCCGGACCGGCTGAGTATCGAGTATGTGGGCCGGCATTAATTCGCCTTAGCTTATTCTTGCTTATTATTTACTCGAATACGGAATGGCTCCATACAGTGAAATGGTTTTCGACTGAATTTCTGTTCGTTATTTTGTAAAATTTCAGCCTATGATCCCAGACGAGCAGTATCGTATGTTTTGATACACGGTGATTAAATCTATTCGCAATCCAACTTATAGTGAGGCTGCAAGTCATCAAACCTATATCCATCCATTAGTAATAACTTTAGAAAGGAACTTCTACGCCCGAGAAAGAGCATTTCATCACTAATTTAATAAGTAGCCAAAGTCAAAGTTAGCTTCATAGAATGCAGCGATAACCTTCTATTGGTTACTCCGGTAAACTATTTCTAATTCGGCTTGTTTAAAGTAAACGAAGTAGCCTGGCAGATATTTTTTTGATTAATTAAACTGCAAACGTTGATGATCATAAATTTACAAAGCTACAAGAAAATAGCAAAAAACATATGTGTTGAATAAGTAAGTCAAATTAATGCACCTACCAATCTGATCAAAGAACGCCTTCCCGCTCTTTTAGCCCCCGCGCTAATTGAGCACCCAAATTTCATTGGTTGTTGTCGTAATATATAATTTCATTCAGTCTCGGTTTGCGTGCGTTCTCGAGCGCACGTCAATCGCAGACGCCTCCCCGCTCCCTTACCCCCCGCGCTAATCGAGCAATCAAATTTCATAAGGTCGTTACCGTATTATTATTTCATAGTCGTTTCCGTTTTAAATTTCAAACGCCGTTTTCACGGCGATTAGTGGCTTGCTAACCGTCTTCGTGTTTCGTCGAACGTGAGCTACGTCGACGGGCTTCGACGTTCCAGGTGTTCTTCGTGGAGTAAGTTCGCCGAGTTCAAGACTTCGTGGGCTGGTGGATACGCGTAACGGTGCCAACGAAACCAGTCGGCGTTGCCCCGGTGCGCACAGTTTAGCCCTTCAGGCAAACAACAAACCGGAAGTCCCGATCCCATTGCACAGGGCCTTACCCAGGGTGACGGAACCAGCGCTGTCCGAATTAGGGGCACCGCTGCGGCCGTCCCGACCCCCCTACCGCCGGTAGGGAGGCTTAGTTAGGTGTCGACAGTTAGGTCGTTCTTAAATTATATATTCATATATTTACATATATTGTTAGCTCCCCTTCCCTCCCCCCCACCGTACGCAATGGCCTCACAAGAAGTCTCTGACCTTGTGAAGCAATTGGCCGGCCTAGCCACTCTCGGCTCCCTCTCTGACACAAATGTGCTTGTCCAGGCACTTTGCGTCCTCTTTCCCCAACTCGCCAGCACAATGGCTCCCAAGGCCCCTCAGGCCCAGGCTTCTCAGGCCTCATCATCGACGCTGCCTCACAGCACTCCCCCTTCCTCTGCCTCCTCCATGGAGGTAGATAACTCGGACGCCACCTCGACGGCAACATCTACCTCGGCCTCATCAGCCGCCCGCCCCTCCAAGCGCACTGCATCCGGCAGCAGCGACGAGTCCGCTTCCACAGCGGACACTCTCACCTCCCCTGAACCCACCGTTAGCTTCACGCTGGTGGAACGCCGCTCCAAAAGGAGCAAGAAAACACCGGTGTCTCCGACACCAACCATCGTCCCGGCGACCCAGTCGCCCGTCCCCGTCCCCCTCATGTCACTCGACGTGACTGTTCCCGCCAGCTTCACCGCTGCCCCCGCCAAGCCAGCCTCGCGCTGCGAGCCGGTCTTAGCCAAGGCTAAGACCCCTTCCCCCGTTTTCCTACGGGAAAAGGCCAAATGGCCTCTAGTCTCGAGCTTATGCTCGGATAATAAAATCAATTACTTAACGGCAACGAACCTCTCGGAGTCCGTTAAGATTACAGTCCCCTCCATTGACGACTTTAGGAACCTCACTAGGCTCCTAACAGGCAGGCAAATCCCATACCACACCTACGCTCTCCCTGAAGAGCGTAAGGTTAAAGCCATCCTACGGGGAGTCCCGTATGAGTTTTCGAACGATATCATCCTAGATGATATTAAAGTCCAAGGCTTCCCCGCCGAAGCTGTGCACAAGATGCACAGCAAAAACGGCCGCCGTTTTCCCTTGGCCTTGGTCATACTGACCAACACACCAAAGTCGCGAGATTTCTTCCGCGAGGCCCGCACTATCTGCGGCCTCTCCGGAATCTCAGTAGAGACGCCACATCGCCGTGGCTATCCCTCGCAATGCCACAGGTGCCAATTGTACGGGCACGCGGCGCGACAATGTTTAGCCAGCCCCAGGTGCGTTAAGTGCCTGGAGCCGCACTTCACGAAGGAGTGCAACCGCACTCCTGAGTGTACAACTCCACCCTCATGCGTGCTGTGCGGCCAGTCCGGCCACACAGCTAATTACAGGGGCTGCCCTCGTGCACCCAAGACCATCAGACCAACTATTAAGAAGGCGGCACCCAGACAGGCCCCGCCCCTTAATAGTTACACTAACTTCCCGCCGCTGCGCCACCGGGATTCCCCGGCAGTAAAGCCCGCCCAGCCCACGCCCACTCCAGTGCTTGCCTGGAGACAGCGTCCGGCTACTCAAACCTGCCCTGCTCCATCAGCAGGCCCAAAATCCTCCCCTCAGCCTTCGATGGCTGAGGATCTTCAATTAATATTTGATACTATGCAGGGCGTAGATATGAATCAAATTTCACAGTGCGCAGGTAAACTGCGCGCCGCTCGCACTCCTAGAGATCGTCTGATGGTAATCATCCAGTACGAATCTCTTTTAAAAACATTGTAAATTTTATAATTTATAATGAATACAATAAATAATACACCCAGCGCCACGACTGGTCGCACCAAACCCAGGGGTTTATCCCTGATCTCCTTTAACACCCGAGGTCTAATCAACCAACTTCCGGAGCTCAAACTGTTCATTAAGAACATAGAGCCCGAGTTAAACCTTGTTCAAGAGACATTTTTAAAACCCCAGCACATCAGGGGTCTTAACATTCCTAAATACTCTCTTGTGCGTGATGACAGGCCCGCCTCGGTCCAACGGGGCGGCACTGCCATTTACTACAAGAGAAGTATCCACTGCACTCCGATTCCCACGCCTCCACTCACCAACATGGAGGCCACAGTATGTAGACTGGCTATGACAGGTCACAGGACCATAGTCTTGGCCTCAGTCTACATACCTAGTGGTACAGCGCCCCTTCGTTGTGACTTCGAGGCCTTACTCGATCTGGGGCAATCCGTCATTATGTTCGGCGATTTTAATTGCAAACATACTGACTGGACGTGCTTGTCGACCAACACCAGTGGTGTTAAATTACTAGACATCACGAAGTCACTCGATCTTGACGTCATTTCACCGGTCACACCGACACATTACCCGGACAACCCACTTCATTCCCCTGATATCCTTGACTTTGCCATCGTCAAGGATATCAATCTCGACCTTAGGACCATACAGCCGCTAGACGACTTAGGTTCTGACCACCGTCCGGTGTCTCTAATATTAGGACCCCAGAACGACCCTCCTGCTCCGAAAACCTATACCAATTGGGAAGGTTTCAAACACACCCTGTCTTCGGCTTTTGAAGCCCCAGACTGCCCACTCGCGATTTCATCCGACTATCTCGATAGCACGGATAAAATCGACTCGATAGTCGATACTCTCACTACCGCCATCAACTCGGCCATCAGTGAGAATCTAAAGGTTGCTAAGCATGGCAAGCCCAAGCTTCCCTTGGACATTAGCAACCTAATTAAAGCTAAAAACGCCGCTCTCCGCAGAGCCAGAAAATACCCTACAGGCAAATCGCCAATCAGCTTCAACGTAAAGTTAAACGTACCGTCGCGGATTACAGTGACGTTCAAAGGAACGATCTTATGATCAATATTTCCCCGTCCCACAGGGCGTACTATAGGATGGCGAGAGCCCTCCGACTAGACGCCCGTACTTACACCCCTCCGTTATCTCGTCCCGATGGCACTACCGCCTTCGAGGACGACGAAAAAGCTGAATGCTTCGCCGATAGCATTGCTTCACAATGCTCCCCGAGTACCCAACCCACAGACCCAGCTCACATCCAGGCGGTGGAAGACGAAGTCGTTTGCAAAGACTCCCGTCCAGTCACCGCTGACCCCATCACAGTTTCTAACGATGAAATCCTACTCATCATTAGGAAACAGCAATCCAAGAAGGCCCCGGGTGCGGATGGAATTTCCAACCAAGCACTTAAGCAGCTGCCTCGGCAGGTGCTTACCTTACTTGCGATTATCTTCAATGCTTGCTTTGACCTAAGCTACTTTCCAAAAGCTTGGAAAGAAGCTATAGTCATAGGCATTCCCAAGCCGGGTAAACCTTTGAATAACCCGGCTAATCACAGACCCATCAGTTTACTCAAGGCAATGGCCAAACTTCTCGAGAGAGTCATACTAGCTCGAATGAAGGACCACCTGTTCCCAGCGGACGGTGACCCCCTCATTATCCCCCACCAATTCGGCTTTCGAGCCAAACACTCGTGCCCTCAGCAAGTCCATCGAATCGTCGAGTACATACTCGACGGCTTCTACCCTAGACGACTGAAAACAGTCGCGGTCTTCTTTGACGTAGCCAAGGCTTTTAACAAAGTCTGGCACGCAGGGCTCATTTACAAGCTTCACAACACAGGCTTGCCCGACCGACTAGTCAAACTAGTCGGCTCCTACCTTAAAGATCGCACCTTTCGTTTCAAACACGAAGGTACGCTATCCACCCCCCGCCCCCTCAAGGCGGGCGTCCCTCAGGTCTCGGTACTCGCCCCGTTACTATACACAATATACACCAATGACATACCTATTCCGTCAAAAGGTGTTCAACTCTCCCTCTTTGCTGACGACACTGCCCTATACGTCAAGGGCGTGCACGTCGACACTCTCATCACCAAACTCCAGAAGGCCGTAAATGACCTCGGAGCCTGGTTTAAAAAATGGCGTATTGATGTAAATCCAGAGAAAAGCTCTGCGATGCGCTTCGATCATAAACGCCGTCGTCCCTACGACCCCCACATCCGAATGCTAGGTACGCCCATCCCGTGGGCACTCACCACCAAGTACTTAGGCGTAACGCTCGATCGTACGCTTTCATTCCGACCACACATTCTCCGAGTTACCAAACTCGCCCGTCTGTACATGGGCCGACTTAACAGTATGTTAGGCCGGCACAGTAAAATGTCTCTTAGGAACAAGCGAACGCTTTTTAAGGTTTGCGTGAGACCAGTCATGACGTACGCCGCTCCAATATTCGCACATGCTAAACCCTCCGATATGTATAAACTACAGGTAGTTCAGAATCTCTTCTGCCGCCGGGCCACGGATGCTCTGTGGTACGTGCGAAACGCAGACTTGCACAGAGATCTCGAACTACCTACTATACAACAACACCTTAGGACCCTCTCCACCGCTTATTTTAAGCGATCCGAAGAGCACCCTAACCCCCTTATACGCGAGACAGTAGCTTATACTGCTCCGTCCATGCCGTCGAGGTACAAAGTCCGTAGACCGAGAAATGCACTCTCGGATCCCCCCGATCAACTTTCGGCAAATCTGGACCAGCTTAAGGCTGCCCAGGCCGTATAATCACCAATATATAAATGTCATTTGCACCTTAAGTGATTAAGTATTCTCAGCATGTGACCCGCTAGCGGGTCCCTGCTTGCGCGCCCACCTCCCAACCCGGGTGTCGCTCCGATGAAGGCTGACAGCATTCCCATGCTACAGCCACTTGGGTGGTTTTTAGTGGGTAGGTGCCACTTTGGTGAGTCCCACATAACCCCGCAGACGGCTGCGGAGGTATTCATGACGAATCTTCCACCTACCTCCCGAGAGAGGGTGCTTCGGCAGCAAAAAAAAAAAAAAAAATTATTTCTTAGTTGTATACCGTATTAAGTTTCTAACGCCGTTTTCACGGCGGACAGTGGCTCGTTAACCGTACTTGTAATAAGTTTCTAACGCCGTTTTCACGGCGAATAGTGGCTTGTTAACCGTACTTCGTGGAACGTGAGCTTCGTCGACGGGAATTCGTTGTTCCAGGACTTCAAGTGCCGTGTTCGAGTAAGTTATCCGCGTCGTTCTCAACCGCCCTACTGTGTGTAGGGTGGTTTTAGGAAGTTAGTCATCGTTGTTAGGTTCATATATTGTCCCTCCCCAACCCCTCCGCAATGGCTTCCCTAAGCTCTGATGAGATTAGGAAGAAGTTAGTTGATAGTACCGGTGCTGAAGGCATATATATAAATGCTGACAAGTTCCGTTTCTTAGATTCTCTCATCCCTCATTTCATGACGATAATGTCCACAATGGCCCCTCAGGCCACCCCAGTTCCCCAGACCCCTCAGGTCTTAGGCCCTCCCGCGTCCCCTTCCTCCAGTGACATGGAGTGCGAAGTAGACGCCCCTCTGCGCCGCAAGCGCGCACCCGCGACTGAGTCATCCTCGGATGCCACCCCAACTGGCCCTGAGCCTCCCTCTTTCACCCTTGTTAAGAAGCGCTCTAAGAAGCGCTCGAAACAAGACCCGGCGCCCTCCACGCCCGTCCCTACACCCCCTGCGGCGTCTTCAACGCCAGCTGCCCCGGTGTCTTCAACACCCGCTCCGGCCCCAACTTCTGTCAAGGCCAAGGTCCCACCACCCGTTTTCCTTCGGGAAAAGGGTAAATGGACTGAGGTCTCGACACTGTGCAATGAGCACAAGATCCTTTACACCCGAGCGGTAAACTCGGGTGAATCTATTAAAATCACTGTCTCGTCGATAGACGGTTTCCGAGCTTTGACTAAGCTCCTCACCGATAAGCAATATGCTTATCACACTTATGCTCTGTCAGAAGAGCGTAAGATCAGAGCGGTACTCAGGGGAATCCCGTTCGAATTATCGAACGAGGCCATCCTGGAGGATCTGCAGTCCCAAGGCTTCCCGGCACTCGCGGTGCATAAAATGCACAGCAAGTACGGGAGGCAACACCCTCTCGCTTTGGTGATTCTCGCCAACGTCCCCAAGTCCAGAGAGATCCTGAAAGGGGTTAGCTCTATTTGCGGCCTCTCTGGGATCTCAATCGAGGCGCCTCATCGCCGCGGTCATCCCGGCCAGTGCCATCGGTGCCAATTGTACGGGCACGCGGCAGCCAACTGCCGCGCACCGCCCAGGTGCGTCAAGTGCCTGGTCCCGCACTTCACTAAGGAGTGCAATCGCACTCCTGAAACTCCCTCTCCTCCCGATTGCGTGCTTTGTGGCCAGTCCGGCCACACCGCAAATTACAAGGGCTGCCCTCGTGCACCCCGTTGTATGCGCTCCAATTTCAAAAGGGCGGCGCCCAAACAGGCCCCGCGCCTTTCTCAAGAAAACTTTCCGCCGCTGCGTAGCCGGGTTCCTCCGGCTTCTAAGCCTACACAGCCCAGGCCTGCCCCAGAAAACTGGAGGCAGCGCCCCACATCGAATCCCATCCCGGCTCCTCGCCCATACAAACCCACTCCTCAATCCTCCGTAGCAGACGATATGCGTATCGTCTGCGACGCTATAAAAAATGTCGATGTTAGTGAAATCGCAGTCTTAGCCCGTAAACTTAGGGCTTCACGTACTCCGACAGAGCGTTTGCTAGCTCTGGCGGAGCATAGTTCCCTTCTCAATTCATTGTAGGTTCATTTAAATGAATTGATCCCTAAATCATGCTTCGGCCGACCTCTGCCCAGCCCCGGCTTCACCGGAGGCTGCCCAGAACGGCCACCAACTCATGTCCCTTTGAGCACCTTCAGTGCAACTTTCACTACAGGCGGAAGACCCGCTAGCGGGTCTCCGCCAGCGCGCCCAACTTCCCGACGGGTGTCGCTTCCGATGAAGGCTAAAGGTATACGCTTACTACAGCCAACAGGTGGTTTTTAGTGGGTAGGTGCCATTCTGGTGAGTCCCACATAACCCCCCCGCAGAGGAATTTACCTGCGGGCGGGTATGCATGACGCATCTTCCACCTCCCTCCCGTGAGGGTGCCTCGGCAGCAAAAAAAAAAAAAAAAAGATCAAAGAACCATCCAATCAACTAGATCGCAAGAATCATAATGATTTCTCTGGCACGTCTCACGATATATTAAGTTATATAAGTTAGCTTGAATGAGAGTAATTCATTAGGTAAAGCTTTGTGCGTAGTAAGTTAGAACTCTTGTAGTAAGTTAGAACTTGGCAACCATAAAAGTTAAAAAGATCGCTACAAAGCCCAAACCACTCAGGTTTGTTCATCGTTTTGTTTAATAATTTTAGAAGTCACGTAAATATTTTGCTAATAAAGGAAGTTGTCTGATCGATAATTTTAAATCAATCTGATGCAAGTTTATATTTGAACCAAAGAAATACTCATCTTAATGAATCTAATGAATGTGTGATGAATTTTAAGAAAGGAGCTTATTAACAAATTTTAATCCAGCCAAACTCATTTTTTCTCTGCGCTATGTAACACTGGCAATGTCTTCTTATAACCAACTAGTCGTAATATCGTTGAATGCACCAATTTGGTCCACTATACTTTGGTCCGGTATTAATAAGGAAATTCTTATCCCTTTTATTTTCTGTTCATTACGTTTAAATAATGTACTAGGTTATGGAAAAACACTCATACACATAAAACACAAATATATTCACAAATAATAGAAGGAGAAGTATGAACAATTTACCCAGCACAAGCTAGTTTATTAAGCAAAGTCACGGACAATAGGTATTGAAGGAACCTGAAGAAAGTCTAGGTAAGATGACGTGCACAAAAAAGTCTAAGCGAAGAAAGGTGTGAGACTTTAGAAGGAATTAACAAGAACAGTTTATACACAGTAGGCACAACACTTGTACGCACAAATACAATTAAATACTAAAAGTATTCGAGAAAAATATCACGGCACGGATTTTGCGTCTAGAAGGTGATTTCAGACTGCCGGCGAGCGACGCCGGCGCAGAGCGCGGCCTGTAGGCAGCCTAACCGGTCGCGATGAATCCCAATGAGTTAGGCCGGGTCTCCACTGCACTAAACCTTGCGGATATAATATAATAAATATAAATATTTTCTATGCGTAAATTAGGTGAATAGAGAAATTGAAATTTATATTATTGTAATAAATACGTAAGATTTAAATATTTTCTAATGATAAAAATACATAATATAAATAGGGAATTTATTTATTTATTTAAAGTTAATATATTAAATACGATTATATCATTAAGATATGAGGCAAAGTTCGCCACAAATACATTTAACATACACACTATCTTCGTCTCGTAGCAGCTGACAAAATAAAAGATTTTATTATTTGATTTACTTATATACAAAGATCAAGTTTTTAAAGGTTTCGATCAACTTTCAATAATGGCATTGAAAGAGTTAACAAACAAGGGTTTTCAAACATTTTCGACGAAATCATCATCAAGCCATTATCAAAATAAGCTTTTTGCAACTAAAGTAAAATACAATACAAGAGAACTAACCATTTCTCTATTGGCTTTCAAATCCAGCATATTCTAAGAATGTCAGTTGGCTGAACCTAAGGGATCTATCAGACACGCCAGCTCAACGTACACAGCAAATTCTTTGTAAAGTTCTGAGGTAATACAGCAAACGAAATCTTTAAAATGTTGGTACTTTCATGTAACATTACGCATATGGACATAACATTATGGGTTTTACTCGAATTACCCATCCTAAACAAAACTATGTTTTTATACGATGAACCCAAGATACCCTTATGGCAAATCCTAAAATCTATCGTCTACCTTTTTTGGCACTGTAAAGCAATCTTAGGTATTTAGGATTCCCTCAAGTCAGTTAACGGTTATTGGCAGCTCATTGTCAGAATGCTATTCTAAAAGTTATTGAATCTCAGTTGGTATATTGAACGTTCTGTATTGTTTACCTTCCAACCGGCCTCTAAGTAAGTTTTACTATAAATGATTTGTTGTTTACTTTACTGAGAGCAGCAGCAGAGTTTTTATAGAAGCCTTACTATTTTGTCCGCCATAATCAACACCTTCACGTGGTTGTGTTGCGGTTAAATGCGGTTTAATTCAATTTCGTGCACAATTTATTATTGTTTGGAAAAGCGATTGAATGAAATAAGTCAAATGGTACCGTATAAATGTGTTATTACGTCTACGCGATAGGGCACTACGCTTACAACATGTAATTGCCAAAATATCCATATAACCCAAAATCGAGGTTAAGAATCCCTTAAATCTTTAATTGCAGCAAATCGACCAACTTATATTTTGAAATTTAACATATTTTAAAATCACCAACAACCAAGTCTGTGCTTCCGAAACACAGGCGCTTTTTTTAAGTTAACGACGAAAAGTCAACTGATTTTTTATGTTTCGTAACTTTGAAAATTTTATAGAAACGCCGGTAAAATTATTCGTTTATGGGGCTTAGTATGCGGGCTCTCAAGTTGAGTTGAACGCTCAAATTGTAGTTGAAATACTGTTAGTTTTGTTGAGTCTTCAGAACAATATTTAATTTACGCTTGACTAAAACCAACAAAATAATTTACTCATTGCTCTGTATGTGTATGACGAGAATATATCTCGAAATACAGTCGAGATTTCTGAGAGCTCCGAATTATCGTACCAACTTTCAAAACTCCGGCTATACAAACCTGTGCAGTAGTCACAAACTCTTGCCACTGATAGAGAGACGCACTTTGCTACAGATTCTGTTCCTACATGACATATCTAATAATAAAATTGAAAACCCTGAGCTAATCTCGCACGTCTTACAACTCAGAACGCCAACTAAGCGAACTAGACATTGTATTCTTCTATATTTCTACTCACCACTCAAATTATGCCATACTATAAAACTCGGTAATTTGCCAAATGCTTAGCTGCTACAATAAAAAATTTCACTCAATTGATATATTCCATCTCACAAAGCAATCATTTTAAAATTCTGTTATTGCTGAACTCTATGCAGATCAAAAGTGACATCCGAAACTATTACCGGTGTAATATTTGAACGTAAACCTAACATACAAACATATAATATTTTCATACAAACACACACACACACACACAAACACGCACACACACACACACAAACACGCACACACACACAAACACGCACACACACACACACACACATACACATATTCGCGTACTGTTATTATTTATAAATTCATATATATTAGTCATAATCTATCTCAACCTCCTTTCTTGTGTTCCTCTCTGTCATTTGTTTTTTGTTTAATGTAGTGTTCTCAATCCAAAAAATGTAAAAAGGTCACATAGATATTCTACTCTATAAGACCTCTTATAAATTGTGAGTCTATTATTGGCGGTCTGTTTCAGCACTTAAATACAAAAATTGTAAATTAGACCTAAGAGCTGTCGGATCTGTGAAACAATAAATAAATGACGATTTATGCGTAAAACACGAAAAATGCCTTACTAAAATATATTTACTACAGGTACCAACTACAACTGTAGCTATTTCATCCAGTGCTACACAAATGCCAGAACATGCGTCCCTACACTTTTGTCGTCACTAAGTGCATCAATGTGGGACATTTGAAAATAACCAAAAATATAAACGTTGGTTTATAAGACACAAAATTTTAATGAACTGATAATCAAAACCAAGAAAAATTATAAAGTTTTAATTATTTTATTTTATATATTCTCATAGCAGCTACATATCTAAAGAAACGTGAAAACTATGCAGAATATTGGATGTATTTTAGATATTTCATTTTGGTACATAAGCATATCCAAAATACATTTTTCGATCAATTGTTCGCACATAAGGAATTGAAGGCGTTGTTAAATGAAAAGCTGTCAATAATTTGTTCTTATAATCCTTCAAGGCTTCGTCACAAGGTTATTAATGAGTTCTGTTCCTTAAATCAGTAAATTACTAAGAAGTTTTTAAAGATCGCTGTTGTCGCCGTGTCTCACGTTCAGCTGCGGTGGTCCGTAAATGTGCTGTTGCGAATTCGTGCTTTAAAGTAGGGAATGATTATAAAGAGGTTGCATTCGTTCACTCTAGTTTAAAACCTATCATTTGTCTAAAATTATCAGTATCTTTTGAAAAGGCGAAACTAAGCATACATTGTTCTAGAAAGGGGTCGGCAACGTTTTGAGTCAGAAGAGTCAAAAATTACAATTTAAAATTTTTAAGTTTTTAAAGAGCCACAAATATTTTTCAAAAATAAATAGTACTTGCATAAATAAAGTTTTTTTGATTAAAAAAAATTAATCTATTTATTCATAAGGAAAATATTTATTTATTCATATATAAATATATAAGCAGTGTTTTATATACTATATTTATTATATTTAACTAGCTTTGCCTCGCCTGTCATGTTTTTTTCAAGGTTTACGATATGTGGATTATAATAGGTATTTACCTATGAAACTGCCATTTTGCCGTACTGGCCATTTCAAATGAAAATATTTTTTTTTGACTGATAATTCTAATTTCAAATTAATTCAAATAAATTCTTTTTCTAAAATCGTCATTTGTTTAATAGTTAGTGTTTTGTTTTCAACGCATTTGAACATTTTTCGTCATCACGGATAAGTTAAAAATTCGAGTAATTATGGAGTATGAGTACCGTCATGGCAGCAAAGCGGCACAAGCGGCACGCAACATCAACGACGTTTACGGAGCGAACACTACAAACGAACGCACCACCCGTTATTGGTTTACCCGCTTCCGTTCTGGAAATTTTGACCTGAAAAATGAACCCCGTGGTCGTCTGAAAACTTTGGTCGACAATGACGAATTAAAGGCAATTGTGGATGCTGATGAAACTCAATCCACGGCTGAATTAGCAGCAGCTTTCGACGTTAGCATCAAAACAATATTGGTCCATTTGCGTCAAGTTGGCAAGGTAAAAAAGCTTGACAAATGGGTACCCCACGAACTCAATGACCGCCAGCGCGAAGTACGCGTGGAGACGTGCCTTGCACTGCTCAGCAGGCATACAAATGAAGGAATTCTGGACCGCATTGTAACTTGTGACGAGAAATGGATCCTGTTTGACAATCGTAAGCGCTCAGCAAGTTGGTTGGACCCTGGTTCAGCACCCAAACAATACCTTAAACGAAAACTTACCCCTAGAAAAGTGATGGTCACTGTTTGGTGGTCTAACGCGGGTGTAATTCATCACAGCTTCTTGCCAAACGACAAGCATTACTGCAGATGTATACTGTGAAGAACTGAACACAATGATGAAGAAGCTCGCACGTCTCCAACCAGCTTTGGTCAATCGTTCGGCTCCACTGCTCCTGCACGACAACGCGCGACCTCATACTGCACAGCAGACAGTCTCCAAGCTACAAGAGTTGGGGTTGGAAGTTCTCCGTCATCCGCCGTACTCACCAGACCTTGCGCCTACAGACTTCTACTTTTTCCAGAATTTGGATAACTTCTTGGCGGGAAAAAAATTCAATACCCGAGAGGCAGTACAAAATGCCTTTGAATAATTTGTTGCCTCCCGTCCAGCTGATTTCTTCAAGAAAGGCATCAATAAGCTACCAATGCGTTGGCAAAGATGCATTGATTGCATGGGTGATTATTTTGATTAATAGAAATAAAAAATATATAAAAAAATTACGCTTCATTTATTTCGTGAAAAACGGCAATTTCATAGGTAAAGACCTAATATTAAGCAATGTCTAATTACGTTATATGAATACAACGCAAAATGTATACGTTTTGTGAATAACAAACAACCGACCAATAAAATGTCATAAAAATATTTACAATTTCGTCTCATTCCCTAGTTCGCTGTGTGGTCATCCATAACACAAGCTCTGCTTACTTTGGGGCCATACAGTTGGTGTGTTTGTGTGGGGATTTATTTATTATTATTATTATTTTAATTGTATACTAGAAGGTTTTTTTAATATATAAAATCATCTTAAAAATTTCGGTTAGTTAGAATATGATGTAAGTAAAATAATGGGTCTTATAATGAGAATGGTTAGGTTAGGTTACAGAAAGGTTAGCCTTGTCGTGGCAGGGGGGCTTAGTAACCGTGCACTGGTCACCCACGGTGAACTAAGAGGCAACCAGGGCCGGCCTGTTGGGGCCACCGGCTGGCCCGAGGAGGGCGCTCCCAGCGGGTGAACAAGTCCGCTGAGGACGCGCTTGGAGGTGGGACCGCAGCGGAAGAAGAGTGCCGGTATTACGGTGCGCCGTTCTCCCTATCTTCTGCGGCCGTGGAGGGATCGCAGGGGTAGAGTCGTGTTGGTATTACGGTGCGCCACTTTCCCTACTCCCTGCGAGCTGGCGGAGCCTTTCCGTCGAAACGGCACTGGTGGGGCTGCAGAGGAAGAGGCATGTCGGTATTGCGGTGCGCCGCTTGCCCTATCCTCTGCGGCCGAGGTGTGGTCAGGTCGTGGTTCTGCCACCGGATACCAGTTATCTGGTATCCATGGCCTCCTAGTAGCAGACTCGGGGGGAGTCTGCTACAGTACTGGTGGAGGCCGAGGAGGGAGGCGCACCTTACTATCTGGTGCGCCCATCGTGGAGAGCCTTAGGGTTTTCGCGATGGAGCCGCTTGTGGGCGGCTGCCACCGGCGGGGTCACGGATGTGTGCGAAAGCGTTCCCGTAACCCCGTCACAAGGCGGCGAGGCGGAAGTTGGGGGGTTTTTAGTGGGTATACCGTGGGTCTCATTAGCCTATACGGGAGTCCCACTTAACCACTCGGGTACCCCCTGCGCCCGGGTGGTATGCGTAATCCATTTACCCACGAAAAAAAAAAAAAGTTTATCTTTTTTATGTTAGGTTAGGTTTTTCTATCTTATTCAATAAATATGACATCAGCTATATTTTGTAGTCTCAGCCACATTTTATTATACAACAATTACAATAATTACTAGCGAAAGGCTACGGCACAGAAGCATAATAAAAAGGATGAACTTTAAGAAGAAACTTTAAACATACATTACTTTCTAGCCAGGCCACTAACTAGCCAGTTAAGGTTGTTTTTGAGAGTTGTTACGCAATTCCTACAAGGGAGGTTAGATGACTTGCAGCCTTCCCTATAATCTAGAATTCGAAAATACTTCAGCACCATAGGTCGAACGAAATCATATTTATACATGTATCAATTTAAGTTCAAAACCATTTAATTGACGTGAACAATTCTTATTAGTAAGACAGAAAAAGGCAAATGCGAATTAACGCCGGGTCACACACTCGGCGGTTCCCTGAGTGTGTGACTTGAAGCGTAAGAGGTGATAATGCGAATTAATGTTTGGCCGTTAGATTTGTGTGTAATAGTGTGGAAGTTAATTATTTTCCGGAAACGTTTTCTATGTTTAAGTTTTAAAACGCCTATAAAAGAAAAACTTAACGCAATATTTAATGCTTTTCATAAGTATTTTAATAAAATATTTTAAACGACTACATGACATACATGAATACTGATTATAAACGGTTTCAAACTATTTTGATTCTCAAATAAAATCGGCACTTTCTAACGAAATCATAGTTTCATAGTTTGTTATTTTTATTATATTTTAAATAAGGAAAATTATCTAACTTTTAATTACCCGAATTCATTGTAGACTAAGCTGTACCTAACAATCCTGCAGAGAGAGTAAGAGGAATATACGTTGCCAAGTTGGACCACAGTGTGGAAATCCGCAATTTTATCTGGCAGCTGAGATTAATAAAAGCGGAACAGTTTTTTAGATTCAGGGGCATTAGTGGTTTTATGAAGTTAATATTGGCGTGAATGGGCGGGTATGAGAATCTTATAATTTCAAACATACCAAAATGAAATAACTATGCATCCAAATTTATAGTACACATATGTTGTTTACAATTGTAAATTTTCATTATATTTTAATTTCGTCACGTCTTGTAACTGTGGAGACACATACATCCTTTATTATTATGGATTTTTAGATCCATTTCACCCGTCCAACAAATTTTTTTTTCTGTAAATGTTTGACGTCTGGCTTATATTTATTTTAGGGTATATATATATGGATTTGTAAGTTATAAGGAACTAGATATAACGGACTACATAGACCATATGAAGTATGACCGAGGAGAATGTTGGTTGAATCCCGTGGGCCGGTGCTGTCTGACGATGTTTGTCGTTAATTTTTGGGGGGCTTGCCGAAATACAAACAAAAACGATTTTGTATACTCAAACAAATAAATAATACCCGTGAAGTTTCTTACCAGTTAACGTAGATTTTTCTGAACTGGTAGAATAATGCTTTATTTGACGTCAATAAGAACAAGTTATTGTCAATTTGGAGACATAAATATTTGAATTTGAATTTGTAGTATTATACCGTTAAGGTCAAAACACTTTATAACAAGCTTTTTTAAAAACCGTTGAAAATATCATCACTGACAACTTAATCAACGATCACAACCTAATCACAACTTTCGAAATTTTCAAATTAGGAATCAAAACGTAATTATCTCTAATATAAATGCAAATACAAAGTCTTCAGGAAGGGATTTTCGACCCTTTCTGGAACTTCTGAAATTACTGAGAGTTTTGGTTGTTCAAACTTATTCAGGTAGTCTTGTAAATTGCCATCTTATGCCTCCAAGAGAGGTAACTTTGTGAAGTCCGCTTGTTTAGAAATGTATACGACAGGTCCATGTATATTATTATAGTTTTGACAGTCAAGAATATTACACCAATAATTAAAATTTCAAAGTTGACATAATTTTTAAGATGGAGTACTTTATTTCTATTGTCTGTCATCCATAAAAATCTTGCACTGGTCCGAGCGTACTAGTTCGTTGGCTTACACTATTCTACTGTTAGGTATTGTTGCACACAACGTCAAAGTGCAGAAACGGGCTTTTTGGGGAAAATTTTATAAACTATTCTTAGAAATAGATTATATCTGCCATAAAGCTTCCATTTCTTGACAATGTATGTATCTGTAAACTGTTTTAAATTTACATACCAATCCAGTTTTTGACAGTCTTTGACGAAAATTTTGGTGATTGGAGTTACTGGCGGAATAATTTTAAGTTTGTCTGTTCGTGTCTATTAAATAACTTACTTCCGTGAAAATCTTTTGGGGAATGACTTTGCTCATTAAAAAAGCCTTACTGCATCAAGACAGACATTCTTTAAATTTACTTCGAATCTGGTTGAGTGACACAGTAGAAACAAAGTGATTTTGATCACATTAACCTAGTAAGAGTCAGACGTGGCTAAAAACTCCAGTATGTTATCAAAAAACCAGGTCTAAAAATATACAACTACAAATACCACATTTCATTTATTTATTTTGTTTTTATTTTACCCATGGCCCCTTTACACAACTGTTAAATCGCGTTAAGAAAATTATCCTTCAGTCAAGATTTATTATAATACATAGCGTAAGAAATAATAAGAAATGAATCACGTATCTACCCATGTCTAACAAATAAAACAACAAAACAGTTTAATTATTTCTTTCAATATAAAAACTAAAAAATGTATACTTTCTTCAATTTGAATCCAACTATTTGAAATTAGTTCAAGTTTATAAAAATATTCTAAAGCTTTAGTGTTTAACGATTTTTATGATTGTGTTTTTTAAATTATTTTTTCAATTTGTTTTCATTGGTCTGTTGAGTAAAATATCGATACTATGTACAAACAGAGGGCGTGTTTGTTGAGTTGCTCCTTTCCTTTTAGTTCACTTTTTACCCATTTGAGTAATAAGATTTTCTAAATTTAGTTTTTATTATGAAATTATAAAGAATATTATCTACTAGAGCAAACATATGTTAAACAACCATTTGAATTTAACTTTGTAACGAACTCTTTTTTTATTCTCTTTTATGCCAAATCTGTGCTTGACCTTTTCATTATCTGTGCCTATCTAGAAGGACGAAAATCTAGTTTGACGTGTTTGCTTTAGTCAAAGAAACTGGGAGTGTATCCTAGTTGCAATTAAAGTATATTCGCTAACGCTTTTGAAAATGCTGAATCTGTATCGAGCATATCACTTGACTCTTGTTTTTAACACATGATTTTTTTTAATCTGTATTGTGTCGGGATTTTTATCCAGTTGAATATGTCAGTCCCATTAAACCCCCAAATTATACAAAAAAAAAATATTATAATTATTACATCATATTTTAACAATGATATGCGATGACCATGTCGTATATGAGCCTCGCAGCGTCCGAAGTGGGTTCAGATAAAATACCGTTAATCAATCCGACACTCATCAAAGACATGTTCATCGTACTCAGCAAAGACTGTCTCTCGGTCTGGTTCTGTACACACTCCACCAACAAGTGTTGCACATCGTCAACTACACCGCATCGATCACAGTTTGGCGAATCAAGCTTTTTGCAAACTTTTTGGTCGGATGGAACGGGCGGCCAGAACGAAGTCTTACCGCTATCTTTAAATAATTCCTAACAATTCTAAATTTGCTAAACCAGGGAATTAAAATAAGTTTACATTGGATGGTTTTGTACCATATACCTTTTTCAAGAGATCGAGTGTCAAAGTATTCCTTCCAGTGATTGTAACATAGTTATTTAAATTTGGCAAAACTTCCGAAAAACATGGTAATATTGGATATTCTACATCCTCTGAACGTGCTCTCTATGCTAAATTATCAGCCTCTTCATTCCCCTTTAAACCAATATATGCTGGAACCCACTGCAATATCACCTCAACTTTGTTCTTAAGAAGACTATAAATCTGTTGTAGAACTTTGTAGGCTATCGATATTCCTCTGATACCAGAGGTACATCAAGCCAAATGTTGAATAGCACTTCGGCTATTGGAAAATACAACACACCTGCATACCTGCAATCAAGATTGCTTCAAAAATTGCGATAAGTTCCAGCGACATAATGGTAACGGTATTGAATACTTTATATGACCTGGACACACCTACGGCAGGGTCTATGAAAGCTGCCCCCTGACCAGTATCACCCTTTGAACCATCTGTAAACAAACTATTCCAGTGTAAATATTTCTCATTAAATTCTTGAATTACTTCTAGTTTAAGCGAATTTATTTCGATGTCGGCTTTGCTACGATTACCAATAGAATCTAAATGTGGATGAATTACTGAATTTATATTTATAAAATTAAGCCAAATATCTAGTGCAAATAAAGGGTGAGTGGTTGAGGAAGAGATTTCACGATCCTTCATATCCTCATAGACTATACAGAGTAGAGGTTTTTTCTTTCTATTCCAGTAATTATTTTGGCAAAGTGAGCTAAGTGCTGAAACTAATTTTACAGTGATGTTATTAGACCAAAAGAGTGCTTTAAGACAGCTTAAGCTTTTTTGTAGGCAAGATAGAGTCTTCTATTGTTCAAGGATGGTACATTTAACTCACTTTCCATCACATGAATGGGTGTGCTTTTTATGAAACCTCCTATAGTTCTCATGGCTTGCTTTTGAATTTTATCAAGTTTTGACAGTTGAGAATTAGCACAATTACCAAACAGATAACTACCAAATTCAACTCTACTTCATATCAAGGATATGTATAACAGTCGAATATGTGTAGCATGTACACCCTAGGTTGGGCCACTCAGAACTTTAAGTATGCATAAGTATTTAGAACATTTTTCTGAAATTTCGTTAACGTGTTTTCCCCATAATAAGCTTCTATCTAACCACATACCTGAATATTTTACGCAATCTGTAGCCTGCGGAGGCTGATCTTGTATATGTAACATGGGTAACACTTTCCTGCGGCCTCTACTGAAGGTGGAACATTGTGACTTAGTAGCTGATACAGTGAGGCCTAAGTCTTCTAAAATATAAATTAACAAGTCTAAACCTTGTTGTAAACTATTTCCACAAAATTTAAAATTTTGATTACTAATATATAAAACGAATTCATCTGAATATTGGCTGACATAAACATTTTTAAACAAATGACAAATGTTACGTGTTGTTATATTAAAAATCAAGGGCGAAATAGGGTCCCCTTGTGCTAATCCTTGAGTTTTCCACCTACATAAAGAATTATTAGATTCCACCTGTCGAATCGAAAGATGCCTTTCACTTAAGAAAGCCCAAAAGTATTTACATATTTTAGTACCTACTTTGAGATCATCTAGTATTTCTACAGTTTTTTTAACAGATATATTATTATAAGCATTTTGAATATCTAGGAAACAGGCAACTGTAGGTATATTTTTGGAATAACCAATTCGGAGATAAGTTACTAGTCGAACTAGACAGTCTAAACAGGACTGGCCTTTTCTAAATCCAACTGTATTTGGTGACGATATGTGCCTTTTTTCTATGTACCATTCTAACCTTTTTGACAGCATTGGATGAAATAATGTACATTTACATGATATTAATAAAATTGGCCTAATTTTTATCTCATTGTTTTGATTATTATATTTTGGGATAGCTAACATTTTGATCTCTCTCCATTCAGCAGGTAGAGTACCGCTAATAACGATGATATTAAATATTTTCAGAAGATATTTTTTCGCATTGACTTGAAGATTGTATGTCATTGAATATGTAATACCATCTCGACCTGGAGAAGTATCTTTTTTTTTAAACAATTACATAGTTCGTGTAGTGTAAAATCAGATTCAAAAAGTGTATTTGATGAAGTGAAATTTGGCTAAGGACTTAAGTAAATCATTTAATTTATCTGTAGAGGGGTATATTGAGCTATGTTTAAAACCTTTAATCCATCTCATTCTGTTCCACATTTGGGCAGGAGATGTTTCATTATCAATAGAACTGCAAAACTTTTGAAAGCTCTTTGATTTCTCTTGGCGTATTTTGATAGCGCTTTCTTTTACTTTTTGTGTTAATATATTCATATTATGAGGCGTGGGATTTTTTCGAAAGTAACGTAAAGCTAGTCTCCGTTCTGCTACTAGTTTTGATAAGGAATCGTTCCAATACTCTTTAGGGATAAATTTGTTACAAGGATCAGTACAAATTTTTACTTTAGGGATATTTTTTTCTGCCGCGGTTTTTTTTTAACCTTTTTTAAAAAGAAATTATACAGTTTTGTACGTCATATTGACACTTGTAATTTGAAAATGAATCTGATAGAAATTGTCTATACCCATACCAATCAGCTTTTTTAAAGCTAAATTTTTCAGAAAAATTCGTATTATTTTCATATTTTATTGATAATTGTTAAATCAAGTGATCGCTACCAAGGTTTTCATTGAGTACTTTCCAGTCAAACTTTACTGCTACACCATTGGAGACAAATGATATATCTGGTGACGATGTTTGCAATACACCATTAACAAGTTTTAAGTGTGTCATTATGGTGTCATCACAGTGTCATTATGGATCCATCATTAAGAGTAAAAAATCCTGCTTCTATTGACGCATCGAGCAAATGTTTTCCACGTATATCTGTCCTTGTGGACCAATTACCATGATGAGCGTTAAAATCCCTAACAATTAACGTCTTCCTAGAAAATGTCGAGAAAATATCTTCCCAATTTTTCTTATGGGGCAATGAAGAGTTACTTTTCGGATGCACTTTTGAGGGTTCTAGGTGGATAGTGGCTCTGGTAAGTACATCTCTATATGATTCCCCGGCTAGGTTAATTTTATATATAATCACCATATTACTTTTACGCCTACTTTCTCTCAAAGCTCCTTTAAAGGAAGATCACTGTGAATATTGAATAATATAATTGTTTCAGCCCCATTTCTCGGTACTTATGTCTTAAACTTAGAAAAGGTCAGAACCCTAAATTCCATGACCGAAATACCTCTACAGTCCTTTGTCACCGTACACTACCATTTTCTATATTCTTTATCTTTCTATTTTTTATGTGGCCGAAAATTTCAGAAAATTGCCGAAAAAGGTTTAAATTTAATACGTAAAGGAAACTGATAGGATATATTTCTCTTTGCTACTTAAGGTTAGATATACAGTAGGATGGTGGAGCAAAAATAGAGCAAATATTAAGGTGTTGATTTCAGGCATTTGTAAAATAAATAATGATGTGACAGTTTCCATCAGAAGTCATGGTGGAGAATGACGACTACATGAAGAATTTTGTTATTTAATTTAACATGTTATGCAGATACCACGTCAGTAATAGATCAATTAGCGCCGCGTTCAGGGATGTTAAATGTTTCCAAAAGATGCTCCATTATTTACTAGGTTGCCCCTAAAATCAACTACCTTACACAACTTTTTTTCATGGGTAGCTATCTATATAAGAAGCAAAATAATTACCTTAATATGTATCCACTTCTCAGATCTAGATGCAAAACTGTTGTCACTGGGTATCTTAAGGGATCTGGACTACCACTGTACTGAAAATCTCCTACTTGTACAGAAGTAAAATAATGACGACCGAGTGGTGTAGTGGTAAGTAGCCTCGCCTCATACGCCGAAGGTCCCAGGTTCGAGTCCTGGCCGGGGCATTCATTTGTGAGATGAACACAGATGTTTTTTCTCGGGTCATGGTTGTTTATATTTATATATGTATGTTTATCCTGGGTTCCCCCCCAGTTCGCTGTAGGGTCATCTATAACACAAGCTCTGCTTACTTTGGAGGCCATACAGTTGGTGTGTTTGTCTGGGGATTTATTTAGGTATATAATAATTATAATATGCAAACTATCCAATAAAAAATAATAACTTAATAGATATTTATAAATCCTCAGCTTATTGCATATCAGAGCGAATTCGGTATACTTATTAACTATCATCTCATAAAACACAACAATCACATGCACACACTGATAAGTACGCATAAGCACACTGTGGCGTCCCCAGACGTGACTTACAGAGAATTAGTTTATCTATTTAGGAACATACGTGATAAAAGTAAGATCATGAGATGATTAAATATTTCTGTATTTCACACGTTTATATCTAGTATATAAGCTCATTATTATAACAAATAAATTGTCACTCAACATTTAATCGTGTCTTAATTAACAAGCTTTTTCCTGGTCGTAATAACTGGTGACCCCGACGTGATGTTGGTCGTAATACACACACAATAAAACACTCACCATCAGTCAACAATTTTATGTTAAAGTTTAATTTAATTTATTTTTCCAATATTTTGTCATTTTGCTACCTGCAGGGGGCGTGATGACCTATAACACAGGTTTTCTAAATCAATTATAGGCACCAGGCTCTCTTACATACATAAAATTTGTGATTAACCTTTACTCTAGTTTTAATTAACTTTCCTATTGTGAAGAATAATTAAATAAATCAAAATCTATTGAATTTTTTTTATATAGATCTTACAAAAAAGTACAGTGAACTAAATTTATACTCAGAAGCATCATAATTAAGCATAAACCGACTCATAGTGCGGCTGTTTCAGATGGAAATATTTTTAAAACTCTCTGGGGATCAAAGTTATTTAAACTAAATTCTTCTAACTTGTTATAAAGAACAATAAAAAATGTTTACCGGAAAAATGGCAGAAATACGACTTCCGTCAAATTATTACTCAACGTCAGTAACCTCCCAAATTTTTTATAAAAGTGACTATTTTCATTTAAACTTGAACATTCCTCAAGTTTTTCTTTCATAAAATGGGCAAAGTCAACTTCTGCCGTCAATTCTTCGTTCCACCACTTTAACGACTTTCATAACTTATTTTCATAAACTAAATAACTTCTTGTTTTAATGTTATTATCATAACATGCTAGGCAAAAACAGTATTCCAAATTCTTATACTATCGATAGCTATTTGATATTCTTATACTTTACAGAGTAATTTAATATAAATGAAAATATTTCATCTAGGTTCATGAAATTTAAATTACTCTCTGAATTAATCGAATTCGTCATGAAATTGAAAATTTACGAATAAAGTGGAAAGACACAAGTTTGTAAGCCACACGGGAATATTTTGATTAATTTCTGAGGTAAAAGAAAATTTATTCATCAATGTCTTTACTGAGATTACTGAAACAAAATATTTGAATTTTATTAGCAATGGATACATACAAAAACAACTTTATCGATTTACCTATAAGCTCCAACCTGCTTTCACCTATAAAAAAGTAAAGTATAAGCGATTACCAAAAGTAATATTTTATTTTAAAATAAATAGAAATGAGCGATGTGCATGCAGCGTTTCGAAGTTTATGTAAATTAAAATTTTCAAGTAATAATTGGAGTGATACTAAACCTAAGTGTTATTTCTAAGTTACTACAATACAGGAACTGTATCAATATAAGTTATTTAACAAATTTAAAAAAAAAACATTACAAAACTTGCGTATACCACGCGTTTGCGCCATTCCGTTCGGATTCCTGCAACATGTAGGAATTATATCACAGTTTCGATGGTCGATTTTAAAAATGACCGTGACTCTATTGTTGTTTAGTACGCGGCCTTTGCTGACAAGAAATACAGATGCTATGTTGGCAACTCATTACCATCTGGCCGAAAACGTCTCTTGTCATCATGATAGATCATACCGTACTAGATACAAGCAAGTAAGTTATGTCTTGGTGAATCAGACGCCCGGTTGTACTCATAAATTATTATTATTAATTAATATATTATAATATAATAATATTATTAATTACGAGCTAAGAATAATAAATAGTAGGGTTCACAAAATGATGTATGGATGCACAATGAACAACAAAAACATTAATGACTAACTAATTACGAAGTACTCTCGGTAAATCTTGTGTTAACTCATAATCCTGTTAAAATTTAGGAATAAAATTATAAAATTCCAGGTTATATTTTATCCATATGCCAAAAATCATACAAATTTGTTCAGCTGTTTTTGCGCAGAAAAGTAAAAAACGTCCACACATCCATCCAACATCGCAAACTTGATTAATAATAATAGTAGTATTAGTACGAAAACAGAAAGATTGATTTATATATTTATTTAATAATAATTTACGAACACACGAAATGAGTAAGAAGCTTATATTGTATTTAGAATGAACAACAGAAGGTACATACATTTCTTCCAGCCGATCTGTGACTAAAAATAGATGTTTTAAACTTTTTATTTTATTTTTGTTTCTCCGTTCTAATAGTTGACCAACGAGGCGTTTTGCAAAAAGATTAAATTCCATCTTAATTTCTTATCATTAAATCATTTCATTATTCGAGTCTTGTGCTGTGTAAGAAGTACTGTAATATTCTAACTACCTACATTTTGCCAGTCTTCTTTTTCATGGAGCTTGCAATAGCTCCGATATATTGGGAGCTTTAATTTAAAATAAAAAATTTCTAATGTACATCACAAAACTCAGCCTCGCGACACTGAGTTATCGAACACGTAGAATTAATTAAATAGAAGACCGCGTATGCTTCTCGGATGCAGTTGAGGTTTACAGCTCGAGGGAGTTCCGAACAGAAACACAATTTCAGCGAGTAAAACAGATACCCGGGTTCAATTGCTTCTACTAAAAAGCGGTATATTATGTATGTTTTTGAAATTCCAAAAATGTATCGGCGATGGCTTATTATTATACAAGATTTTATTAAAATATCCTTATTCATTAGAAAACTAAAATTATTACATATATTATTATTACTATATTGATTATAACAATTTCTGACAGACATGATTCAAAACAAACACCAAATTTCAACAAAGGTCTTTTTATAAGAGGATAATTATTACTTATAAAAGTAATTATTACATTTTTAATTTTATTTCCAAGAAGGAATGCCGCACTTAGTTTACTCAGTAAACTTTTGTATTTTTATCCTTTGATGAAAAAAAATAAAAATTACTATCTTTTTCATCGATATCCTAAAAAACCTTAGTCCTGTTTTCAAAACAATCTGTTAGCAAAAGGGTGAACCTCTATAAATTTACCTTATGCTTACTACACCTGCCTACTATTTTGCAGTAACAGGTTTTCTTGAAGCGAAATGTTCAATCACCCATATTCGCTTACCTATCTAGGAAAATGTGCTCGTTAAATAGTCTTCTAGTCGTCAAAGGTGCTTCTTATCTTCTTACATAGAAGCATCGTGTTTGAAATACCTTTTTTATAGGCACTTCGAACGAAAATGCCGAGGAATAATGAATAGTGCTGGTCTAAGAGCCTGAAAAAAAAATTGGTTCGAAACTTGCCCTATTTGATTCACGATGGACATCGGTAAGTAAGCGCCTAACATTAAAAGATTTTACAATTTATTTTTCATAATAATCATAGCATTTTAGAGTATTTGTGTTTAATATAAATAATTTTTACTCTACTGTGTACTAACTATTGTAATATCATCAGTTTTCTTAAATATACAGTTAAAAAATATAAATAGTTGAATATTTTTAATTAAATTGTGACTACCGATATCCACTCTCTCTGGTTAAAAATTTTGGAAGAAGAATAAGGCATAGTTACAACTTCGAGATGGCAGCACCTGTCACGGTAAACACTGAGCTCCGTTTATTGATTTGTGAAAAATATTACTTTTTGTCTAAATGAGTAAAAAAGTGCATAAATGTGTGTATCAAGTGTCAGTGCCAGTTGAAATTCAGTGAGTACGTGAACTGGAAAAATAACTTTACAAGAATTGTCAGAAAGTAATTATGAGGTATATAGACATAGAGATAGGCATTTATTTATTTACACTTCACACAATACAATAGGTACAGAAACATTTTGAAACATAATACACACTTAAAAGTTCACAACATAAGAAAAAGCAACATAATGATAAAAATTACAAGAAAAGGAGAAAAAATATATTTATATATAGGTAACAATAAAAAACAAAAACAAACAAAACTCTGCAAAATGTAAAAAGGTGGTGCCTCAGTGTATGTACTATTTGCATTGATATGCAAATCACTGATTATCAGTCACCACCTTGAGCAAAGTATAAATATTTGTCAACATATAGTACGTGACGTGTAAAAACAAACAAAACAAAAAACTCTAACAAATAATGACTACGTAGTCAAGTTCGGGAGCACTGGGATCGACTTTTTAAAAACACTATTTGATTTTTAAAATAGAACTTTTATTTAAACTTTTATAAAGGAACTTAATTTTAGAATAGTAACCTATGGTCGCAGAGTTAGATGCAGACTGTCTGATCTTAAGAACTAACTTAACATTACATAGTTTATCTTAAACCTACATCCTTAATATTATTCGTTCCCAGAATCGTACCACCTAGAAGTGCAGCGTTTGCGTCTACGCTCTAACTGTAACGGTCGCGGGTGGTATGTCCGGTGACGTAACTCCTCCCCCGTTAAGTGCGAAATTATCTGACGAATTAGAGTCAAGATTATTTCGCAGGGATTTACATAATATAATTCTAAATTTATATGCTAGAAACAAAAGAAAACTTATTACTATAATACTTAAAATTACCACATTGAAAACGTTCACAACGGATTCACTCACACTTGTTTGATGTTTTTCACTATGAAGCTCTAAAGATAAATGTTTAAGTTCGTCCAAATTCATCCCCTTTAGGTTGATTACTTGGGAGTCATTAAAGTTTTGATCTTTTAAGATAGGTAAGTTCATTACCGGTGTAGTTGACCGGAACGCTGATGTCAGGTACGGCTTATGGGACACAAGCCTGGAGCTGCCAAGACGATATTCGCAGTTATCAGGGACGTCAAGGATAAAAGTCCCTTGGAGAGACTCATAAGTAATGTCACCATCACAATGCACCTCCATGACAGCCGTTCTTTTCAGGAATAATATCCAATTATTCAGCCCGATACGCTGCAGCTTTATGTCCTCTATCACAGCGCTGTAAGACCTACAATAAGTCGAATTATCGTGGAACTTCATCAGCATCTCAGCACACGTCTGTTCAGGGTAAGTTACTACGTTATTCTCGGTGCACAGGAACTCGTCAGCATCTATGTCAGCACACGGCGTTGCGACTGGTAAGTACTTCAGCCCATTCACCATTAGAAACTGATATTTTGGTATGATTACCGATGTTCTGTTATCATGAATATTATACATGGGTAACGTATATAATTTAAAATAGTTATATGTAAAGTTATCTACAATAGGTATCTCAAAAATAAATGTTAACTGGTGTCCCTTTACAAACGCTTTAACAGACAATGTTCTTTCTAATTTTATCAGATTATTTTCAGTAACGGGGTAGATTAAATGGCTTTTCTTTTCTATGGATGTTAAAATATCCATAAATTCAGTGGTATTTATAACAGACTGATGCAATACTGAAACCTTACTTAGGGCCAAAGCTGTTTCTATTTCACTTATGGTGGTATAAATTATATTAAAATTATTCATAAAGGTATGGAACATTCCTAAAATATATGTCGCGTATATGGAATTATTTTCTTTGGTGGCTATATTTTTAACAATAATTTCAATTCTTTTTAAGCGTTCATCTAGTATTAAGGTCTCATTCTGTAAGGTTTCCGTATTGTTGATCATATAATCCAGCATTTTAGATATAATGGTAATTTTATTAAAAACGGTACTTTGGTCAAGCTCAAACTGTGAAATAAATTTATCATACTTAAGGGCATCCTGATTATCTAAATTACCGGTAATAATTTTTATAAAGGATCCTAATGGATTAAAAATGCCTCTTTTGTTTCGGCCAAAGCCAGAAGGAATAAGTTGTCTTATTTTATCTAGAGTCCTATCAAGCATAAACTGTGTCTGTTTTTTCATACTAATAAATTCATGAACGAAAGGCTTGTCTGTATCTAGAAGATGAATAAATTTGTTATAACTATTGATATTAAAAATAAAGTCATTTTGTATTTTAATCAGGTCTATGATTTTGATTACAGTCCAACTATCCACCTGTCTGTACGCGTGTCCTTGTTTTACAGGTAACAACCCTGGGTTAAGTTCTAGCTTGCGAATGTGAAGGCTTTGGGTCTGAGGAAGTAGTTGGGCCAAGCCCATCAGGACCAAACTCCACCTGTGGAGAACGTTTAATATTTTTAACTGGGACTTTGGTATTTCTATTTCCTATTCTAATGGGAACTACATTTCTTTCTGTTGTACCTATTACTATGGCCTTAACGTAGCGTGGCTTATCCTTGCTTTTACGGGTATTTACGTCTTTAGCGAAGACGACTTCACCTACTTGAAATTCCCTATTTATTTCACCCCCCTTCTTTTCTTTAATCCTTTCCTTTGTTAAAACCATTTTATCTGAAATGTAATTATATAAGTATTTCGTACGTTTTGAATGATCTTTCATAAGCTGCTGTATATATGACTTTTCAAAATTAATATCAAAGCTATTATTATTGTCTGTGTGTCCAAAGACTACTTCAAATGGGGTTAATCCTGTAACGCTATGTATAGTATTATTATAGGCCATAATAGCATAAGTCATTATCGTAGCGGCGTCTGTACATTTTTGTTCGTATTTGGCTAAGCGATATATTTCTATGAGTGTAGAGTGAAATCTTTCTACTATACCTGTTGAGTTCGGATTATTAGGTGTGCTTATGTGCAAAACTATTTTATACATATCCATAAGTTCTCTTAAAAGTTCATTGTTAAATTCAGAGCCTGGATCACATGATACTTTTCTAGGAATTCCATATGTAGAGAAATACTTAATCAAAGCTCTTACTACCTCGGGTGTCGAACGGTTGGAGATTTCTATTGCCTGACCAAGTTTGCTGAATGCGTCTACAATCGTGAGAAAATACTTGCCTTCTATACTAAAAAGATCTATGAATATTTCCTGAAATGGTGCGCTTTGAGTCTGTGTTAACTGGATGAATGGTTTTAGCGGCTTACGGTCATATTTCATTTTACGGCATAGATCACAACTGTTAATAATAGCTGCTACGGTTTCCTGCATGTTTTCCCAATAGTAACTTCTACGTATTCTAGTCATAGTTTCTTTGATACCGCGATGGCACGTCTTGCCCTCGTGATATTTAACAACTACGGCTCGCTGTTCATTTTCGTCCTCTATATATATAACTCGTTCAGTGCATTCATAAAAACAGACTGCACCTTTCTTAAACAGCTCTCTTACTACTTTAGAAAAGATTTTACGATGAGCTTCTTTTTCGAAATATATAAAGTATTTTAAATTATTTTTAATGTATTCTAATAGGAATCTTTTAACTATATCCTCGTTATTAATGGGCATGAAAACTTCTAACACATTTTGCTTTTTCCTAGATAAATTTTTAACTTGCATGTCATTTTTAAACCATTCGAAAACCAAGATCTGATTGGGCTTAGTATCAACCGCTTCATGTAGAATTGGTATAACAGCGGCGTCTGGGTCTATAGCGGAATGAACTGTAGAGCAATCGCTATTGGATATTGAAGGAACGGGATACGTCAAGTTGTCTTGCGGGTCAATTACAGATATGATGTCAGATTCTGAAGATATGGATATAGTTTTTTCACAGTCTGATACAGTTATAGTCTCTGATGTGTCTTTAGAGGGACGTTGTCGGGAAAGTTTACTAATTTCGTCAGTTAACTCAGTTACGTATTTGCGTATGTCTCGTTCTTTGTCTACATTTACTTTCATGGATAGTTGATCATCGTCTGATCCTAGAGCGTTTAATTTAATACGGGAAAGAGCGTCAGCGTTTGAATTTTGTTTGCCTTTCTTATACAATATTTCAAAGTCGTATTCCTGGAGTCTAAGGCGCCAACGGGTAAGTTTGGAATTTGGTTCTTTTAATGAATAAAGCCAGGCTAGTGGTCGATGATCGGTGTAAATATAAAATTTTCGACCATAGAGATATGGGCGGAAATGTTTCACTGCCCAAATAATAGCAAGCAACTCCCTTTCTATGGTACTGTATCGAGATTCGGTATCACTGAGGGTGCGACTTGCATAGGCTACAGGTTTATCATTACCTACTGATCCCTGAGAAAGCACAGCGCCTAAGGCCACATTCGAAGCATCTGTAGTAAGTATATAAGGCTTTTGAGGATCAGGATATTGCAACAATGGTGCATTAGTTAGTAATTCTTTACATTTTTCAAAGGCGTCTATGTAAGCTTCGTCAATAATTATTTTATTTCGTTTTTTAAGGCAATTTGTGAGTGGTTGAGTAATTTTTGCAAAGTCTTTTATGAATCGTCGATAGTATCCAATTAAGCCTAAAAAGCTTTTTATTTCAGTGGTCGTCTTTGGGATGGGATAATTTAACACGGCTTTAATTTTGTCGTCATTAGGCTTCAAACCATCTTTAGTTATAGTATGTCCCAGATAAAGTACTTCAGTTCGGAGAAATTCAGATTTGTCAAGTTGTATTTTTAAGTTTGTCGTTCTAAGTCTATCAAAAATTGCTCTTAGCTTTTGTAAATGCTCCTGTAAGCTGGAGGAAAACACAAGGATATCGTCAAGGTAAATTAGGGCGTGAATGCCTTGCAACCCACGCAGAACATTATCCATTGTCCTTTGAAAAGTTGCTGGGGCTGTCTTGAGTCCGAAAGGCATCCTTAAGAACTCATAGTGTCCAAATTGTGTACTAAAAGCGGTTTTCTGTCTGTCAAGGTCATTTACTTCTATTTGATGGTAGCCGCTCGCAAGGTCTAGTGTTGTGAAGTAAGTACTTTTACCTAACTTGTCAAATAAGTCATGAATATTTGGAAGTGGGTATTTGTCATCGATAGTAATTTCGTTCAGCCGTCTGTAGTCAATAACCATGCGATATTTTATTTCGCCAGAAGCGTCAGGCTTCTTAGGTACGAGATGAACCGGTGCACTCCAGGGTGAGAAGGATTCTTTTATTACGTTATCCCTTAAAAGTTTAGTTACTTGATTTTTAATTTCGTCTGCTATTACCGGACTTTGCCTATAAGGCTTAATGTAAATGGGGTCTTCGTTTTTAGTACGGATAAAATGTTTGACTTCATTGGTAAATGATAAAGGTATATGTTCACAGTAAAATATATCTTTATATTCTGTACATAAATTTAATATACTTTGTCGTTCTTCTTCGTTCATGTGGTCAAGTCGGAGTTTAAATAAATTTTCTGTTAATAATTTGTCATATTCACTAGGGTTTTGTTGTACGTTGGACGCATTAATGTGACAGTCAGTTATTTCGTATTGTAATGTCTTAAAAGGTCTAGTAACGGTAATTGTAAAATGTTCATCTTTAGTGTTTTGAATTACAGTATAAGCATAACCGTTTTCACAGGCTACGATCGCTTCAGGCATCCGCACTCCTTTGCAAAATTCAGTAAAATTCAAAATAGCAAAACCTTGAAACGTGTCTGTGGGTAATTTAACTTTCAGTTCGCAACGAGGGGGTAAATTAATTTTATAATCTAGGTTATTATGAACTATAGGTATTTTAGTGGTGTTCGTTATTAAAGTAAGGCTTTTAAGATTTATAATTGCTCCAATTTGTTTTAAAAGATCGTTTCCTATCAAGCCATCGTAGCGTGAATCTACATTGAAGACGTAGAATTTATGAATTTCGTTACAGTTGAAAGTTGGAAATAAAGGTACTTCTATTACTTGATCGTGTTTACTTGAGGCATGTGTGCTAATAACCTCAAATGGTTCGTGGTACATATATGGTGTAAAATATTCAAAAGCTTTTCTAGGAGCAATAAATGACCTAGTGCTACCAGTGTCAATCATAAATTTGGCATCAATTTCAGGTATGTAAATATATGGTAATTGTAAGGTATTAGAGTCACAGTTTAACGCTACTTTTTCTCTGGTTTTGTGGAGGCTTGAATTTGAAAATTTTCTGATGTTTCGTCAAATTTTTGTAATTCTAATGGTTCTGTTTGATCATTTTCAGTCAACGTCATCTCACTTTGCGAAGTGTCTTGGATTTGTGTGTATTGGTCATAGTCGCAATAATAAGGGTAATAAGAAGGGTCATAGTCATGGTCATACTCCGGGTAAGCGTAATTATTCTCATATAAGTCTAATTCGTGTAACGGAAATCCTTGCTGAGGTTTAAAAGGTGGGGCGGTACGCATTGATACGTCAGTCGAGTTATGAGGTTGCGGATTATTTTGAATTTTATTCTGATAATGTTGCATAAATTGTTGAGGTGTCATAGGTGGTTGTGGCTGAAGGCCCTGGGGTCTATATCCGAATTGCGGTCTGTATCCTATTGGTCCACGTTGGTGAAATTGTTGGTTTTGAGGTATACCAAACTTAAACCTAGGCACTTGATTGTTCGATTGGTAAGTGAATCTGGGTTGATTATTATTATTCCCAAATTTAAAACCTGGATTATTATTATAATTAGGAATGCCGAATTTAAGGCCTGGGTTGAAATTGGGAATACCGAACTTAAAGCCTGGGTTGAAATTAGGAATACCGAATTTATGGTTAAGCGGAACTATTTGTTGATTAGATGTACTCTGTATACCTTGTGGCTTAGGGTTAGAAGAGTTGCCTAAAGATTTTTGTTTATGAAAACAATCGTAAAAATCAACCTCTTCTAACACTATGCTAAGGGCTTCTTCCAAGGTGGTTGGGGCCTTTAATTTAACTACCCGTACTAAATTTTCAGTTAAGTTATAAAGAAAAACCTTAAGGGCTCTGTTATTATATATTATAATTTTACTTTGTCGCATACTAATATCCTCTATTAAATTAACTTTAGAAATTAAAATAGATTTAACAGTTTGTATCCTACCACAAAAATCTAAATAAGACTCACCAGACTTAATCTTTAAATTTTCAAGCTCTATTGAAATACATTCCTCGCTACGCGGATCTCCAAAATACTGAACTAACAAATCTTTTAATTGTGACCAAGTCGTGATGTCATCGCGCTCACTGATAAGAGAGGCAGCTTCGCCCGTCAATCGACTCGTAACTGATTCAAATACATAAACGTTTTGAATATCATTTCCCATAAATTTCTCTATAATATATTCGCTTTTTCTAATGAATAAATTAAGCTGTCGTTTATCTCCGTTGTACATGGGAATAATTTTTAGCATTTCACTAGGAATCATCCTTATTTGAGCCTGCCCTTCCATTTTCAATGTACAAGAATAAAACTAATAAACAAAATAACACGAAACTGTATAAAGATTATAAAAATAAAAAATTTTTAGAATTTTTATAAAATTAAAAAGGTTGTAAAAGTATAAAACACAATTAACTAAAATTCTTATAACTAGTATCACTTAATCAATAGTTTCATCGATAAAATGAAAAGAAACTAATAGGGACACATTAATTCTAGGTACACTTTAGTATTTCAGTTAAAATGAGAGAAGTCCTATCTCAAGATAACAGAACAATCGACACGATGAATGGTGAAAAGGCTTACTCACCAACCAGCCGCTCTCACGTTCATTTTCCAGATTTTCCTCCGATGACTTATTTGTTTGGTTCGCGGATCGTAGGCCACACCGACACGACGTGTAGAGAAATAGTATGTTTTTATTCACGGAGAAGAATTTTCACTTTCACGAAAATGTACAGTCTAATTTTCACTATTTCACGTACTGATGGACGATGCATGCAAACCACGATCCTACCGGCTGCGCCAGTCAAGTTCGGGAGCACTGGGATCGACTTTTTAAAAACACTATTTGATTTTTAAAATAGAACTTTTATTTAAACTTTTATAAAGGAACTTAATTTTAGAATAGTAACCTATGGTCGCAGAGTTAGATGCAGACTGTCTGATCTTAAGAACTAACTTAACATTACATAGTTTATCTTAAACCTACATCCTTAATATTATTCGTTCCCAGAATCGTACCACCTAGAAGTGCAGCGTTTGCGTCTACGCTCTAACTGTAACGGTCGCGGGTGGTATGTCCGGTGACGTAACTACGTACAGTTCAACCTCCCACCATATGCAAACAAAACAATAATATCAGGAGTCAGGACGAACATTTGAGCAAAAAAGAAAAGAAAAATGATAAATAAATAAAAATGCTAATTGAATACATACATAAGTATATTTATAATAGATATTTAATAAGCAATATATACATTTACAAATATAAATCAACAAAATATAATATAAAAGTTGTTCGTTCAGCAATGAAGCAATGTTGCTTACATTGCTTCATCCTATTAATTGAGATTCCATCAGAAATGTTTTGAGACTTTTTTTAAATATACGTTTGGAAGTGGCATTTCTGATGGGCGGTGGTATGTCGTTCCAGCATTTAGTTGCTTGGTGCCTAGAACACCCTGTAAAAGCCACAGTCCAGTGAGCATGGTATGCCAGTGGTGCACGGAGCGCCCTCGGGACGCCAGGCCCATACCTGTTGTGGGATTTGGGGAATTTTAATTTTTTAAATATATATTCTGGGCGCTTTAAATGAGAAACATCATACAGAAGTGATACCAGGTGCAGTCGTCGTCGTGATTCCATATTTAACATGGAGGCATTATTGATGAAAGGGGAGACATGAGTACGGGGGGGGGGGGGTACAGTAAAACAGAAACGACAGCATGCGTTTTGAATGCGCTGCACCATTCGCTTTGTTTTCTACAATAGTCGAGGTCCATAAACTATATCACCATAATTGAGACGCGATAGAACTAGCGATTCACAAAGCATTATACGTGCTTTTTCCGAGAGGTATTTTCGTATTTTATATAAAATTTTTAATCTATAGAAGCAGCTCCTGACAAGACCTTAAACATGCTCCTCAAATCGCAAGTTGCTATTGAATGTGATACCCAGGTTTCTTGCGATGCCCACACAGTCCAATGCAACGTCCTTAATCCTCACCATGGGCTTACAACTCGTGATTTTTTGTATTTGTTTTTGATCCTAGTACCATAAACTAGGACTTGGATGGATTAAGATAAAGAGAATTATTAGTAGACCAGGAAGCAATCCTATCCAAGTTTTCGTTTAGCGCACGTGTTACCGTAACTACACTAGGCGCACGTACAAGAATATAAAGTTGAATATCGTCGGCGTAACACTGATATTTGCAGTGACGGATAACCTGAGAAAGATCGCCAGTGTAGGTGATGAAAAGAAGAGGGCCCAATATAGAGCCCTAAGGAACTCCCTGCGTTAACGTTTTGGGTTCTGATATCAAATAAGATCCATTTTCTTGTCGTAATCTATCTGATTGGTATCTTTCGCTCAAGTAGCTATTGAACCATGTGACCGAATGATAGTCAAAGCCGTAAAACGATAATTTCGATAAAAGCAACGGGACACTTAAACTATCTACTATCTACCACTATAAAGTGCCGTTACCACTATCTTGATCGGCAAGTATATTATCGGTCACATCAAGTAGCGCAGTCACCGTGCCACGGCCCCTGCGAAATCCTGATTGTAACTCCGGCAGCAAACCATTTGTTTCGACATACTTTACTTCCTGTTCATACACCACTCTTTCCAAAATTTTTGACAAATATGGCAGAATGCTGATGGGCCGGACATCTTTTAGTTCGCTTGGACAATCTATTTTGGCCAATGGAGTGATCAACGCCATCTTCCACTGCAACGGTACCATTGCAGATGTTTAATGCTGTAATTATTGTCAGTGTATGTGGCAATGTAAGTAGTATCATATCTCGACTAATAATACCATCGCTGCCGCAAACATTTGATTTGAGCGATACCTCACTCTCCGTAACCGTACGCAATTTAAATGATGGGAGCATTGGATTAAAACAATGATACTCAAAGTACGTTAGCTGTGATATGCTTACGTTTTCCGGTTCAGCCAAAGTTTAAAAGTGATCATTAATTTTGTCAGGATCTTCAAAGGAGTTAGGGAGACACTCGCTTTTGATAGCGCTTGGCAAGATTTTTTTTAAATATTTTTCCAAAACACTTAGCTGTCATTAATGTTACAATTAACATAATGATTAAAGTAAGCATGTTTTTCATTATTAATACTTACTTCAACTAACTTTTTTAATTCTTTATAGTATTGTTTATGTACCTCAGATCTTGACTGTTTAAATCTATCATGCGCCTCGTTTCTCAAAGTTGTCATTAATCTAATATTATCAGTTAACCACGGTAAATTTTGAAAGCTCTTTACTTTAGCTGAAGTAAGTGGAGCATGTTTATTCAGTAATGTAAAAGAAAACAGTTAAATTTATTTACTATGCATTCAACACTTGATAAAGTAATTATCGACTCTAAGTCAAATCCGTACAAGTCTCTATTAAATGCTGTAATGTTTATTTTCTTAATAGGTCTATACCTCAGTAACACTGGTGGTGGTTCAGATTTTTTAACTATAAGTTCCACATTAATCATTGCTTGGCCAAGTGAACCTGTGATATTGGCAACGGTTACATTGCGGACTCTACAGTTGGTGCAAACTAAATCTATCATAGTGTGCGAGTTAACAGAGAGATGTGTGGGTTCATTCACAACTTGTTCAAGATCCAAGTGTTGTAATATATACTTTATTTTTGAAACATTAGAGATAAGACAATATAATCGTAATTCAGAAAGTTTGATACTGTGTCCATCAATGCTTCAGTAAAAAAGTCAACGCTCATCCAATCTGGCCTGTTATTTATTATTTGCCTCTCAGAAATATATGTAAAAAAGGGATCAAAATCTAATATTAGGCTTCAAAATTATAAATTGGCAGCATCTTATACTCGCCCAAACCAACGTAGAGGTGGAACTTGTATTATTGTTAAAAATCATTTGGAACATTTTTCTCTAGATTATAATAAATTTGTCAAACCTGTAGATTTGCATTTTGATTATTGTGCTTCTAAAATACCTAGCCTAAACTTATCTATATCGTACTCCTAAGTCAGATGTAAACATTTTTCTCAAGAACTTGGATACCTTATTACATAAAATAGCTACAGGAAATAAAAAACACAATATTATGTGGTGATTGGAACATTGACCTTTTAAAAGCAAATAGAGTTACTAAAGAATTAATATCCATTTTATCTAATTATAACTTGCAAAATCATATTTTAACACCTAGTAAAGGCATGCTTAGATTTAATCTGAAGCAATATTCAAGGAGTAGAATCAAAGATTCTACACTTAGGTCTCTCAGATCATGAAACCGCACAAACCATTATTTTTCAGCTTGGTTACACAAATTATACTAAACATATTCCTTTCTTATTTGAAAACCGAGACTATTCCCAAGATAATATAAGTAAATTTAAAGAATGTATGACTGCACTAAGCTTAAAGACATATATAATAATAATGACACTAATGAAGCTTTTGAAAAATTTCATGACTACTTAACCTTTAAGTAGTGACGTGGGTGTCTCAGAGACGACATCGATGCAAAAATTCATCTCCCACCGTTGATTTTAAAATGACGCCCCAGATTTTTCTTTGCGACTAAGTCTTCAAAGTGCTGTGCTAAGTTGTGTTGTGCTTGTGCTGAGTACAGTGTTGTGCCCAGCGTTAGTAGTCTGGTCTCAGTACAAAGGATACTTAACGGTGACAACGAATTTGTACTGAACCAGTCCTTTTATTTTTATTTTATTTCTCTATTTTATTTATTTTTTCTTTTATCCTACTTTCAAATTTATTTTTATCATATCTGTGTGTTTTCGTGTGTATTTGTCCTTTCTGTCAGTAAAGGTTGACCCTAACGCGGTCAACTCTTTACCTGCGTACCCTTTTTTTTAGGTTTCTAGGTAGCGGCCTTCGGCGTACTACGGTTAGTTTTAAGTTATTCTCCCCAGCCCCCCTACCGCTGGTCGGGAGGTCAGCCGCTAGGGTTTGCTAGGTTTTATTTAGGAACTCTAGGCATATATATATATTGTTGTCCCTCGCCAACCCCTCCGCAATGGCTTCCCTAAGCTCTGATGAGATTAGGCCACCAACTCATGTCCCTTTGAGCACCTTCAGTGCAACTTTCACTACAGGCGGAAGACCCGCTAGCGGGTCTCCGCCAGCGCGCCCAACTTCCCGACGGGTGTCGCTTCCGATGAAGGCTAACGGTAAAATTTTACTACAGCCAACAGGTGGTTTTTAGTGGGTAGGTGCCATTCTGGTGAGTACCACATAACCCCCCGCAGAAGACGGTATTTTCCTGCGGGCGGTATGCATGACGCATCTTCCACCTACCTCCCGCGAGGGTGCCTCGGCAGCAAAAAAAAAAAAAAACTTCCCGCTACCTTCGCGTTTCGGTGGCGTGATCAGTCAGTCGAGCGCTCGCGCTTGTGTCTATAATATTTGTGCCTGTACAACCGTTGGGTGTCCCTGCGACGTAAAGTCAGTATTTGCGTATATGATTTATTAGATGTCACATCAGTATTAGAGCATATTTTTCTAAGGGTCTCTTATTCTTCAGAACAATCAGCAGAAAAAGAAGCTCAGGTATCCCAACGACAAATACCACCACTCAATTCAGTTGCGAGAGAAAATTCGGGTCTACCCTAAATACCCTCAGAAGATAATACACCAACAGTTTCTCAAAGAAGCCAAAGATAATATTAGCTTCATAGGTAAGAATTGTTTCAAATGGTCAATGGATGAACCTGTGACGCGGAACTGTCGCATACTTAGTCATGACATAGTGAACATACCTAGATCACAGTCCAGAGTATTCACCAACCTAGAAACCTTGTGGAAAATTATTTTTGACGGCGAGTTAACTGACAAAATAATTCTGCATACCAATAAGAAGCTTTCCCAAATTCGAGTAAATTATAAAAATCAGGAAAAGCCTGAGCTTCGCGAAACGGACGCAGAACAAATAAAGGCATTTTTTGGGTCATAATTTTACTCTTTAGTATTCAAATCTAACGAAAAGAATGCTAAATATATTTTCGCTACAGATGGTTCAAGTCGAGAGATATTCCGTGCAGTTATGTCCCAGTATCGATTTCTTACACTACTGAACTGTATCCGCTTTGACAATGTAGAATCCTGAAAACAACGACTTGAGACTGACAAACTGGCTGCAATTTCGGATATATTTTATAAGTTAATATCTAATTGTAATAAAGCTTATGTCCCCGGTTTTTATTTATGCGTAGATGAAATGCTTCATCCCTTTAGAGGTCGATGCAAATTCATCATTTACATGTCCAAAAAACCAGCAAAAGCGGTACTGATTACGACTGAACTTCGGAGACTGATTCTTAAATAATTTCATTTTTTTCTTAGTTAGTAAGTAAACTAGTAGAAAATTTTTTTAGTTTTGATAAAAAATAAGTCTGTTTGTTTATTTCATAAGATTGACACGTACAATTTTCATTATGTGTTTTATTCACACCTGTTACCAAATGTGATAATAAATGTTAATTTATGCTTAAATTGGGTTTGATTTTATAACTGAACATTAGAAGGTCATTATTTATGTCAATTATCAACAACAAAAAGGTCTAAAAATAATAAAGTTGATATAATTTATAAAGATAAGAAACGTCACATCACAATTTAAGAGTCACCACCAAGGGTCAAACCACGTCGCTACTTAAAAGTGAACTTTGTTTTATGAGCTTTGCTTTCCAAATATAACAATAAAAACGGTTAATAAACCTTTAAAAATTAATGGTTGACAAAAGGCATTAGACGTAGTTGTATAAAAAAAACTTATATTTGAAATATAGGTATGATCCTTCTACTAAAAATCATAATAAATTGCGGTATCTAAAATATGCTAAAATTCTACAGAAGTGTATACGGACAACACAGGCAAAAACCAGCTTAGAATATATCAGTAAATCCAAAAATCGCTGTAGAGCTGCGTGGAATATAATTAACAAGAATATTGACAAAAATTGCTCCTCCAAATTTATCAAAACTCAGAAAATAATAATTTACAAATTAAAAAAAAAGATCTTCCAAATGCTATAAAACACGAATCAATTTTATTTGCAGATGATGTGACACTTGTAGTTAAAGAAGATAACAAAATTACTCTTGAAAAAGAAATAAATAATGCTTTACATTCGGTAATACTCTGGTTTAATAATAACAATTTAAAAATAAATATGACTTAGACAAATATAATACAATTTAAACCATCTCACTTACCACAACCAAACCTTAATATTAATTTTGACAATTTTAAAATAGTAAATGTTAGAGACACCCAATTTTGAGGTTTTATAATTGAGGAACAGTGTGACGACGTCTTTCACAAAACACTAACAAATAAACGGCTAAATTAGCATACCACGGGCACGTTTCATCTCTCTTCCGATATGGCCTTATTCTGTGGGGTAACTCAGTGGACTTCCACAGGGCATTCATAGCTCAGAAAAAAAGTGTGCTGGCAATTTGTAAAGCAGATTACACAGACAGTTGTAAACCCTTATTTAAAGATAATAAAATACTCCCACAACCTAGCCTTTACATTTTAGAAATCTTATTTTTTGTAAAAAACATTTAAAACTATTTCAACTACAGAAACAATTTTATAATTTTAGAACTAGAAATAAAGCAAAATTAGATAACAAATTATATATGCCACAACGTCGCCTGCAATGTTTCAGTTGGAATGTGTATTGTGTGGCAATCACATCATCAAAAATCTGATCGCTTTGGAATAAAATAAGGTATTCAGGTTATTGATAGAGAAGTGTTATTATAGACTGGATGCATATATTTGAATGAGAATAACCTTATTTTATAATTATTAGAAATGACTTTAGAACCATGAATATAACTTTTATTTTTTATTGTAGATTGACATAAGTAATGTTGACTTGAGAACCAACATTACTTGGTTCTTCTTTACAACATATCTGGCAGTTTGTGAATTGGGAATTTTATCATAAACAACATCTTATTGTACACACATTCTTGCAAATAAATGATTATTATTATTATTATTATTATTTGCTTTACAATACAAATGCAAAAAAGAGCTATACGAGAAATCCAAAATTGTGTTTTCATAATTATGAATTTAGTTTTAATTAAACGAGCTTTTGACCCCGGTTTCACTTGCGTAGTAAGCAGAGTGGTAAGCGACACATTATAATATCTCCCTAAGAGGCAGCTGGCTCACTAAGATTCGTAAAATACGAGGGTTTTATTGCGAGCTGGTTAAGGCTTAGGTAATATTTTAAATTTGGCTCACTTAATTTTCAATGATTGATTGATGATGAATGATGATGAATTGTTGCTGTCAGATTTAAAAGTTGGCAGTAAATCTTATTTTGAACTTCTTGGTGACCTTATTTTTCACATATTTAAAAGGTTTTAAATCAATTACAGCTAAACTTTTTATATAATGAAGAGCAATTCATTACCAAATATACTTTGTTAGGTAGCGCCCGAAGTTTATTGATGCGATATACTTTATCAACAGGTAACACTCGTTACCTCGGTTAAGACTCGTCAAAACATCTATTTCTCGCAAGTTCTTACGAAGCTTGCTTTCTGTGGTTGGCTGACACTTCACATGGAGATTTTCTAAAGATATATTGATTCACAGTTAGAACAGCAAACCTCAATCACTTGCATGTTATTAAAAATAGGTTCTTTCTCAAATGCGTTGGGGCCCGGCCCTATGTCCGCAACATAGATCTGCACAAGGATCTCGAGCTGCCCACCATTGCCGCATTCATGAAGTTGGCGTATAGACGTCACTCCGATAATGCTCCCCACCATCCCAACCCGCTGGTCAATAAGTCAGCTGACTACACTGCCAACCCAGAAGCGCCGGTTCATTACAGGCGTCCGCGTAACGTCTTAACAGATCCCGACGACGCTATTACAACAAGGAACGCCGGTGTTCCAGTTAGAAATAGGGCAACATGGCATTCGAATCGCCTATCCCACTGGTGAGCCAGACTAACGTGTCCTACGCGTTCCTATTTAGTTTCTTGCTGGTTCTTTGGCAGTAGGTGAGCCTTCCAAACCAGTTTTAGTTTCAATATATGAAGTCCTAAGCCGAGGTCCGTATCGTATGTAGGAGTAGTTTAAGTTCCAGCTAAGCGCCCTCAGCGCTAGGCCACAAAGTCCGGTGAAATTAAAAGGCCATATATAAACTGTATAGCTAATAGGGCCATAAATAAACTGTCCAGTTTGAAAAAAAAAATTAAAAGGTTAGAACAGTTAGCTTCATTGTTATTTTTTTTTACATTTGCTGTCACCGGGTTCGAACCCGGGGCGTTAGGATCAAAAAGACAGCACCTTAACCACTGCACCACAGACGTTATTTAAGTGAAATAATTTGCGTTTTTTTAAAGCTTATCAGACGGTAAGCTATAAATAAAAGTACCACTATCCGGACCTCATCTGAATCTGCGCAAGGTGCGAGAACTTATATATAAAATCATTACCAATTCTTATCCCATTTCAATTGCCAAAATTTCTTCTGGTGATTTATAGCGCTCTCAAAGCTGTAATTATTTGAAAAACTTTACCAAGGTGAGAAAAAAGGGTCACTTAAAAGTTTATTTCGAACGATTCTCTGTCAACTTTTAAATCTGTTTTACGAAATAAAATTAGGAATTATATTTTTAGAGATAGCCCCCCCGAAGTAGCTCCAATTGCAACGTCGTCCCTTCGGTCCAAATTGGACGCTAATTAGCTTATACTATTTTGTAAAACCTTACCCATAAAATTGAAAGATGATTTTGCCCATGACTTCGTTTGCGTAATGTCCCGTAGAATATAATGATTCGAGATAAATGTTCCTTATTCCTTGTATGTATTACATTTAATGTCATACAGAACCTAATTTTGATATGTAAGGTTTAAATTGGTTTAGCTTTTTACGCAACTTCTGCCCGCCACCCTGTTAGATCTACAAAAACAAAATACTCATCTATGGACCTAAGCACCTAGTGCCAAATCTTTAAAAAATTTCCCTTCTTAACTTTGTTTACATATAAAACCTCATCTACAAAGCTGATCAAAACGTATTAAAGGTTAAAATACTTCGTACACAACTTCATTTAGATTGCTTCTGCATTCTTACAGAGCCAGAATAAGGGTGTTTTTTTGTATCAAACACTCTTAATAAATAAATAAGATTAAAAGCGACTATATCCTTTTCCCATACAGGTGATGAAAAGGTTAGAAAGATCTTGATGAGAGTCTATATTAAGGGTGTTTCGTAACATTTGTGACGATATAAATATTATGATACGATTTGTCAAAATTGCTTTGTTAAGTGTCTAAGTAGCTGCATCATCCAAAGTTGTCAAGATTTCGAAATAAGTCAATTTTGCGAAACAACAATTGCTTGGGTTTTTTTAGAAGCTTATTATAAAAATTTATATTTTCCATGATACGTTTATACAAATTTTATTATACGTTAGTATTACGACTCTATTTTTTTAGGCAAGTTCGAATAAGGAGGAAGTTATAAACTCGTCTGAATATTTTTCTTTGTTTTGGCATGATTTTGTTGTTTCGGAACTAATTTTTGTTAAATACATTAATAAGTTACTAAACTTTATTTCTTTATCAAGCTTACTTAATATTCGTTTACTTAACTGAATTATCTATTCACACCAGATAGTGACCATCCATTTGATCATCAATTAAATATCAGGGACAAATTGCTGAAACGAATAATTGATCGAGTATATACTTACTTCGCGTTTTGGTCATTTCACCGGAAATTTTTGTTTTTAACCTACGCTATATGTATTTTTACAATGTGGATCATGCTTGCTATATTAAACCCGTTTTGTTGAGCCTGCTGTACCCAAAGCTAAGTGAGAGATTTTTTGTAGTAAGAGTGTAGTGTATTATTAGGAAGGGCATTAAACTTTTATGGACTTTTGTGCTTAATAGTAGATAAAAATATTTTTCATTGAAGACCATTTTACTTGATATTTAATTGTTACATTTTAGAAAGATATTTTCATTGTGTAAAACTAAACTAAACATATATTTTGGATACATTAGGCCTCGTAATATGTATTTCTGCACTAATTTTAAATAGTTTCTTTTTTATTAACCTATAAAATGTTGTACATGATGTTATTCTTTTTTGTCAAAATGGGGTCTGGGGATTTATTTATTTTTAATTTAAAATTTAATTTAAAAAGTTATTATTTCTCTTTGCCAGCCCTTATATTGCATACATAACGTGTCATTTGAATATAACAGGTAGAAACATATTAATTGGGGCGAAGATCCTTTTACAAAGTTGAAATTAATTTAATATACCAAAGTAAAGTCATTTTCCCGAGGAGCTTCATATAATTTTCAAGCATCCATCAGAGTTTTTCGGGGGTTCAGATTGTAATGAAAGGAAGCGTGTTTTATGCGCCACGTTCGTTTATTGACTTTACATTGGGCCATTTTTCATTTTCATTAGACCTATAGATATTGGTTTTAGGTAATTGTGAGAAAATTTAAAAGTGAGTTTTATATGATTTTTGCATTGACCTTGATATCGTTAAAGGACGACTGATGCTTAAAAAAAGGTAAGTATCAAGAAATCGGTGCTAAAATGCAACATGTTTTTACTAATAATAAATGACGACTGATTATGATAAAAACATGATTTTTATTTTGTGACCTTGGTAAAACATGAAAACGAAACATTTTAATCACTTGAGACTACACAGCTCATGAGCCTTGATAAATGAAACATAACAGATCTGAAAATCGAAAAACATTTCAATTTTCTTTAACTGACTGACTTAAAATGACTTTACGAAGCGATATACCAAGATGAAAACAGTACATCACTGTTATAATAAAGTCGGTCAAATTAGAAAAACACTCTGCTCGTAGTGAAGTGCAGACCACTCAAAAACGTGAATTTTGAAATTCTCAATACTGCAACTGAAACAAAGACAATCCAAGAACAATGAATATTTTCAATCAACTTTTAACGATTCATAATCAGTGAATTTGTTGACGTGACGTTTGAGTCTCGTCAAAGTTATGATTAATGTTTCACCTACTTTTTTATTTGAGGAGTTACGACGCTACAAATTTCGTGGAAGACTCGTGTGTCTGGAAATCAATATACGGCGGGCGTTATTTGATATCATCTAATATTTTATAAAAAATATATTCATATCATTTTGTTTATTTTTACTTTTAGAATCGTTATGGAAATATTTATAGTGAAATTCAGGTGATGGAAAGTAATAATCAGTTATTATTATCTCAGTTATTCATGAAGTACAGTAATTCGGAATGTAACGTCATTTTGAAGTATGTTTTTTTAAAAAAATTATCCGAAAGATAAATTAAATTGAATATTTCTGATTTCTGCGCATAACTTAACTTTTTAGTTTAAAAAATTCATATGATGACGTCATGGATGAGTTATGTCAAATGAAAATGCTCTAAATAACATCAAGGGTGGCCATTTTATATTTATTGCAAGTATGATTCCGCACTACATGTAAATACCTACACACCTCAATTATCGTGGTTTTCATGTCAAGTACACTTGTCGGTAGAAAATCCGTGCAATTTTGTCTTGTATGACTGTATAAATCTGTCTTAATCAAATGAGGTATTGTGGGTTGTAAGAATCACAGAGCACAGAATATAGCACACACAAAAAACGAGTGTCGCGACGTCTACGTATTGGAATCCATCGCAATTGTTCACGGTAGGAAGATATGTGATCAAGTTTACGTAAATTGGATATAAATCTGATACAATTATTAACAAGCCGTTCCAGTCTGTTTAATTGATCCTCACAGATATCCAAATAGGAAGTGTCAGCATAGTCAATAATGGGTATGATCAGGGATTGCACCAGCATAACTTTAACTTTAGCTGGAAGGAAGTTTTTAAAGCGATATAACGAGTGGAGTGCGTTATTGACTTTCTGACACACGCTAGCTCTTAGATAAATATAATTTTTGTTAACGCAAAATTACCGTAAAAATACAACTCAATTTGCAATATATTACTTAGAATATTAAATTAGGTGTCAGGGAGATTGCAATTTAAATTCGTATTCCAATTTGTATTTTAAACCCCAATCTGCTCTCATGTCCATACAACTATCGACAACCCAACATTAAACATTGACGAATCCAGTGACACATTGCTCGAGCCACAGCCAGTTATCAAGTTACTGACCTCTATTTAGTACAAAGCCTTTATTATTGACATCACTCAATAGCATTGTGCGGAACTATCAAAATCACAAGCAATTGGGTAGCGACGTTGAGTTCAGTGCCACATGTTGTAAGGCTATATAACTTACAAGGTGTATGTAAAAGAGTATAAAAATAAAGGAATATAATTCATACGAGCACAAAAAAAGAGAAAGTGTACTGAAATGTGTCAAAGTTTAGTCGTTTTGTATTATTCCTTTATAGAAATAGTACGATATGAAATTAATACAAAATAACAACAATTTAATACGTTATAAGTTTTCTAACCGTGAAAAACACGATTCAGGCCACGTTAAGATTAGAGGGGCCAAAACGGTTTGAGTTTATAATTATAATTAAACAAGACTAAACTCAACTAAACTCTTCATTTAAGACACAGGTAGCAAACTGAACATCCTAAGTTAACACAGCCATATATAATAATTCAACTTGCTTTTGCATACATTTAGAATGGTCAGAGCTAAACAATAATTTATATATATTTGAATTTTATAGACATTTTCAGAATGAGTCCTTTATAATTTATAAGAAACGAACTCGACACTTGGTTTAGTAGGTACATACATTAATTTAGGTTTCTTTGACTTGCCTTGGCGATTAAGGGTAATATTTATATAATTTCTAATAACTACCCTTTTCAGATTCTCGCTCCGATCGCCGCCCGGTACGGACGTGCAAGACGACTCAGATTGATCGGTCTCTTCCCGTTATTCAATGGCGCTCAGTTACCTGATGTCACAGTATAGCGTGTTGTTTCGTGACTTTCTGTGTTTTCTTACTCCCTCCGAGCGCTGTCGAAGTGACTATTTTTCTTTGCGACTAAGTATCTTAGTCTTCAAAGTGCTGTGCTAAGTTGTGTTGTGCTTATTCTGAGTGCTGTGTTGTGCCCAGCGTGAGTAGTCTAGGTTAAGTACAAAGGATACTTAACGGTGACAACGAATTTGTACTGATCCAGTCCTTTTATTTTTATTTTATTCCTTTCTTCTATTTTATTAATTTTTCCTATATTTTTATATTTATTTTTTAATATATTAGTGTTTTTGTGTGCATTCGCCCTTTCTGTCGGTAAAGGTTGACCCTAACGTGGCCAACTCTTCGCCTGCGTACCCTTTTTATGATTCTAGGTAGCGGCCTTCGGCAAACTACGGTTAGTTTTAATTTATTTTCCCCAGCCCCCCTACCGCTGGTAGGAAGGTTAGCCGCTAGGGTTCACTAAGTTACTAGGAATTCTAGGCATACTTTATAAATTTATAGTCCCAACCCTCCAGTATGGATTCGCAGAATTTAGTAAAATTTGCGAAAGCCTTCGCCCAGGCGCTTGTAGCGTCCGGCGCCAATATATGTGACGATGTTCTAACGCAGGCCTAACAGGCAACAATCGCGTCCCCAGCCCTTCAGGCTCCAACCCCGGCCCCTCAGGCTCCAACCCCAGCCCCTCAGGCTACCCATGCCCAGACCCATCAGGTCTTTAGCTCCTCTTCCACGTCTTCCGAGCCCTCCGAAATGGACTGTGTGTCGGACACGTCCTCGCGCACATTACGTAGGAAGCGTACCGCTCCCGGGAGCGATTCGGACTCCGCCGCGTCCGAAGCTTCGTCGGTCACCGCCACTTTAACCGGCTCTCCTGAGCCGCCATTCCAATTAGTTGCTAAACGCTCTTGCCAAGCGTTCGAAAAAGCAGCGGTGTCCTCAACACCCGCCCCCGCGCCGTTTATGTCACTCGAAGTGACCGCGTCTCCGTCGGTCCCGTCGAAGCCAGCAACGTGCTGCGCTCTCGTCCCACCTAAGCCTCAGCTCCCTCCGCCCGTTTTCCTCCCCGAAAAAGCGCGTTAGACCGCGGTTTCTAACTTGTGCAAAATGCACAAAATTAACTACTTAAAAGCCGCCAACGCAGGCGAATCTATTAAGATTCAGCCCAACTCTGACGGTTAAGGCGGTACGGCTTTTAACTACAAAAGAGGTTTCCATTGCGCTCCTCTCCCTATCCCTCCTCTCCTCAACATGGAAGCCACTGTGTGTAGATTGGCTATGACTGGTCATCCGACTGTCATCATAGCATCAATGTACATACCAAGTGGCACCAGACCTATCCGTAGCGACTTCGAGGCCATTCTCGCCCTCGGCCATTCAGTCATTATGTTCGGAGATTTTAACTCCAAACATACTGACTGGACGTGCCTATCGACTAACACCAGCGGTACCGCTTTCCTTAACATCACTGAGCAACTTGACAAAGACTTCATCTCTCCCGTCACTTCCACTCACTATCGCGACAACCCTCACCACTCTCCTGATATCCTCGATTTTGCGATCGTCAAACGAATAAACCTCGATCCCAGGTCTATCGAAACGCTCGATGACCTAGGATCTGATCACCGCCCCGTATCCCTAGTGCTAGGTCCGCCTATCGATAGAGTCACCTCTCCTAAGACCTTTACCAACTGGAAAGGTTTAAAAAATACTTTAGTTTTAGCCTTAGAGGCCCCGAACTCTCCGCTCGCAATCTCGCCCGAACAATTAGATAGCCCGGATAAAATAAACTCGATAGTCGATTTCCTCACTGATGCTATCAACTGAGCTATTAGTGATAACAAAAAGGTTACTAAGCAAGGCAAACCCACGCTTCCCTTAGCTGCTGGCAATCTTATTAAAGCTAAGAACGCGGCTCTCCAGAGAGCCAAGAAATATCCCACGCCCGCCTATACATTAACTGCGAATCAGCTACAACGTAAAGTTAGGTCTTGCCTCGTGGAACTCCGAGACGCTCAGATGAACGATCTCATGGAGAATATCTCTCCGTCCCACCAAGCGTACTATAGTATGGCCCGAGCCTTACGCGTAGACACCGCCTCTCACGTCCCTCCTCTTACTGGTCCCGATGGCACTACTGCCTTCGAAGGCGAAGAGAAAGCCGAATGCTTCGCTGACAGCATTGCTGCACAATGCTCGCCCAGCACGCAACCTGCTGATCCCTCACACATCCAGGCGGTGGAGGACGAAATCCTTCGCAGAGACTCTCTCCCCATCACCGCCGACCTCATCACAGTCTCTGATGACGAAATCTCGCTTCTCATTAGAAACCAAAAGTCAAAAAAGGCTCCGGGTGCGGAATGTAATTTCCAACCACGCACTTAAGCACCTGCCTCAACAGGTGCTTACCTTGTTATCTATCATTTCAATGCCTACTTTGACCATAGCTACTTTTCAAAAGCTTGGAAAGAAGCGACAGTCATAGGCATTCCCAAGCCGGGTGACCGATCAGCCTCCTCAAGGCCATGTCAAAACTTCTCGAAAGAGTCATACTCTCTTGAATGCGGAACCATCTGTTCCCAACGGATGGCGATCCTCTCATCATTTCCCATCAGTTCAGCTTTCGCGCTAAGCACTCTTGCCCTGAGCAAGTCCATCGAATCATCGAGTACATACTCGAAGGATTCTATCAAAATAGTAACAAAACGGTCGCAGTTTTCTTTGACGTCGCCAAGGCTTTCGATAAAGTCTGGCACAGCGGTCTCGTTTACAAACTCTACAAAATAGGCTTACCGAATCGCTTAGTCAGGTTAATCGCGTCGTTACTCAAAGACCGTACGTTTCGATTTAAACATAAAAGCACGCTTTCCGCGCCTCGTCCCATAAAGGCTAGAGTCCCTCAAGGCTCAGTCCTCGCCCCTCTGTTGTACACCGTGTACCCCAACGACATTCCCATCCCACCGAAAAGCGTAGAACTCTCCTTCTTTGTCGACGACACCGCACTCTACACCAATGGTCACAGTGTCCCGCAGCTTGTAACCAGACTCCAAAAGGCCGTTAACGCCCTCGGTGTATGGTTTCAAAAATGATGCATTGATGTGAATCCAGACAAGAGTCCTGCAATTTGCTTCAACCCCAAACGCCGTCGTCCCACTGGTGATCCCCACGTTCGAATGTTAGGCATTCCCTTCCTAGAAGCGCAGGAAGCGCAGTACTAAATACTAAGGCGTCACTTTAGATCCGTTGCTCTCTTTCAAACCACACGTTGATATAGTTTCGAAACTTGCCCATCACTACTTAGGCCGCCTAAATAGCGTGTTTGGTAAAAAAGTTAAATTTTTTTCAGAAACAAACGTACACTTTACAAGGTCTGCGTTAGACCCGTCATGACATATGCCTCGTCACGCCAAACCCTCCCTCCTGCACAAACTGCAGGTAGTTCAAAATCTCTTTTACCGCAGGGCCACAAACGCGCCGTGGTAAGTTCGTAACGCGGAATTGCACAGAGATCTTGAACTGCCTACAGTATAACAACACCTCAAAATACTCTCTGAAGCGTTCTTCAAACGCTCCAAAACGCATCCCAATCCTCTAGTTCGAGATCCAGTCTCATATACTACTCCTGTCTTAGATTCGAAGTTCAAAGTCGCTAGGCCTAGGAATGCGTAAGCGTACTGTTCCACCAGACTGACATCCAATCTCGAAGCCCTTCTGGCCGCAAATTCTAATTCTAACGTTAATTCGAAGTAATTTACTTTTATCTTTCAATTTTTTTTTCTTAATTTTAATTTTTCATTTGTGAGCACCTTCAGAGCTATGAATTCACCTTCAGTGCTTTGAGCAACTTCAGTGCTTTGTAAATCTCAGCGGATGACCCCTTCTGAGCCCCGCTAGCGCGGCCTCTTTCTCCAATGGGCCGTCGTTCAGATGAATGCTGTGTGGCAAAAAATTGCACGAGTCATTCAGGGGTTTTTAGTGGGTATAAGCTCTGGTAGGCTCGGAGTGACGACTCCCACATAACTCTGATCGCGCGCGGAGTATGCGTAAGAAATGTAGTCATTCGTTCATCCTACTGATATTTTAATACTTATAAGGTTGTAGGCCGTATTGGTATTTCTATAGATTTTGATTATTTATCGACGTCTAGATGGCATCTTTCTTATTCTAAGAGTAATAATGAGCGTATTCTTAATTGAGGACGTATTGAGAAAGTATGAGCCAGTGAAATAGCCAAATACAATTTAATTACTGTTTTTATATACAAGTAAATGTAGGTGCATTAGCTTATAACTGAAAGCTTGCGAATATCATTGTATTACATCATTTAATACATGAAGTTGGCCATAACATAAAATAGAGTGTTATTACAATGCGCAATCCCAGTTCTAATGGGAGAATAGATCAGTGTACAAATAACCTTAAGATAGTCTAGTCTATTTTAACTGCCATAGACTAAATTAAACAAAACAGGACTTTGTCAGTCGGTTCTTTATTTCGCTCGAAATTGAACAGAGTTTAATAAAGATTTCAAACAATCCCAGCTGTCTATTTTCTCATGATAAATTATTTATGAAAATAAGTCGTGAAATTGAAGTGGAAGAAGTTTTTTATGAACCATTACTTTAATCAACCTGTTATAAATGTTTTTGGTTCATTAATTTAAGTTAAAATTAAAAGTATATTAATTAATTATTTGTATCGTTTCGATGATGTATGTAATTTTTTTTGTTTATTGCTCCAGTGTTGGAAGAAGATTTAGTCGTTATACTGAATCGTTATTGGCGATAAGAAACTCAGTCAAGTTCAAACCACCTGGCTGTTTAAAATAAAACAGTGATCACGCATTTATACCCGTCACTCTGAATGCGTCAGAGTGCCTAAGGAAGGGAAATATATTTCTCAAATAAGGGCAATTTTTAATGACCTCTTAATGAACAAAGTTTTCGTCCTTTCGTTCTGGCCACTTAAAGAATGTATTTTCGGATGTTAGTAAAACAAGACTTCGCTTTCGCGTTTGGGTTTCTGTTGCGTTGTTTTCTGCCTGCGACTATAATGTTGCGTTTTGTGCGAGTATTTACACGTTAATTGGAAGGTGATGACCATACTGAATCTTAATTCCCTATGGCAATTGCGCAGTGCCTCCCTGCTCTGCACATGTACGAGCTTAACCATATTGGTCTGGTTATAATGCATTGTTAAATATTGAAATCAAGGCAGTTATTATCTTATTTTTGTAGCGAATTTGAAAGTATTACGAGGGTGGATTGAAAAGTTCGCGGCCTTACATAGATAGCGTTGTCATATTATTATAAAACTACCCTAATATGAAATCTTCTAGACTCTGTGTCAGTCGCTGTGCAATTTTTCTCTGAGACAAATGCGTAATTATTAATTTTATTGAACATTAAGTGAGAGTTAGTTTCATTAATTTTGAAAATGGATAGTTTAGAGCACCGTGTCGTGATCAAATACCTCCACAAGAAACACTTAACTCCAAAGCAGATTCATGAAGATATAGTGGCTACTTATGGAACATCTGTTCCGTCGTATACAATTATAAAAAAGCGGACAGCTGAATTTAAACGTGGACGCGAGAGCATCAAAGCTGACCCCCGCTCTGGACGGCCTTCTACAGCTGCGACTTCGGAAAACATCGAAAAAATATGTGATCTCATCATGAGAGACAAAAGATTGAAGATATCTAAGATAGCTGAATCTTTAGGGATTTCATATAAACGTACACAAAACATGATCGTTGCACGAATTAGGGTTCCACAAGGTGTCTGCAAGATGGGTTCCGCGGCTCCTTTCAGTTGAACAGAAACGAACTCGGCTCACGATTTAAAGAGACTGTTTAGAGCTCTTTCAAGCTGATGTTTGGCAAGGTTTGTTACTATGGACAAAACATGGGTTCATCATTATACTCCTGAATCCAAACAACAATCCGAACAATGGAAGAGACCCGGATCTCCAACCCCCGAGAAAGCCAAGGTGTGTTTTTCAGTAAAAAAAAGGTAATGGCATCGGTTTTCTGGGATTCTAAGGAAGTCATCTTGGTTGATTACTTAGAAAGAGGTCAAACTATAAATAATGCATACTACTGCACACGTCGTTTACGCGAAGAAATAAAGTCTTGAAGACTGAGAACGTTTTGTTTTTTGTTGACCAAGAAAGTTTTGTTTCGTCAGGACAATGCTCGTGTTCACACATCTGCAGAATCGATGGCTCAAATAGTGAATTGTGGTTTTGAATTGCTTCCGCATCCCCTTTATTCACCTGACTTGGCACGTTCTGACTTCCACCTATTTCCAAAACTAAAGAAACACTTTGGCAAAATGAAATTTTCTACCCATGAGGAGGTCAAAGGGGCCGTGGATGCCTTTTTGAAGACCTTGACGAGACCTTCCATTTAAATGGGATCAAGGGTTACATTGCATGCTGTTGTCACCTATAATTGAGTCTACGACTTGCAATAACTTGTTAAAACTATGGTCCAAATGTGCATTATTTGTTGTAAACTTGTTGGTGATCTAATAAATAAATAAATAAATAAATAAGGGTTTGGAGGACCGCTGGACTTAGTGCTGTGGTATAGGAGGAGAGTATGTAGAAAAATAAATATAAAAAATTGCATTATTCCTGTGTTACCTTATTTAGGCCGCGAACTTTTCAATCCACCCTCGTACTAACTATGTAGTAATTAAAAGTATGTTTGATAGCTTTTCTTCTTTTTGAACAATAGTTATTAAAAATTGCTACAAAATTAATTAAAAATTAAAGAATTTATCAAACTTTCGAAACTTGACCACATACCTGATTCGTTATTCGCAGCCTGGAGTAAGTGTTCTTGGTAGATGAACAAATCCATAAGGGTTAAAGTGTATCGTGTTTACTTTTATAAGGGTTAATATACGCAAACAAACGAAAGTCTTATGCCATAGTCAACTGCAAAATTATACTGCTCTAATGAAAGAAAAAAAAGAACAGCTATTTATAATTTTAACCAAGTAAAGTAATAACATATTTATTATTAATTAATTCAAAGAAAGAATGAAAACGCATTTATTGGCAAAAAGTACAATAGGATTAGGGATATGTATTAGAGAAAAGGCACCAACACACAAAGACATGTAACAATACAAAGTTACAATCGGTCACAAATATAAATAAAACGTCACGCAAGTAGAACATAAGCACTTACTTAGTTTTCACGGTACAGAAAAACTAACATTTACACATAGTTTGAAACTTGACTAAACAACTGAACACAGCCATCTGCACGTACGGAGTGCTGTGGAATCTAAAGGGTTACGACTCTTCGTGTTGTTGTGTTATCTTATTACGCCCTGGCCATTATACTATTACCTCAAGCAAATATATGAAAGGCCAGTGTCTTGAATAGGGCGCCACTTTCGACCATGGAAATGACTTCTTTTGTGGACAGCGACAATACCTGCATGAGATAAAAGTTTGAGTTTTTAATTGTATTTACATGCAGATAAGAGGTAGTTTGAAAAAATTCTGTGCCATTGTAAAATAAAATAAATAATAAAGTAAAAAATAAAATATTGAAATAAATCATGAAGTATTTGTAAAATGTGGACTTCCAATTATTTTGTAGACGTACTATGAAATACTACCGAACGCTCTAAGAAGATCATTAACACAATGTATGATTATTTATCAAAGTTAGTTAGATGTAAGGGAATGTTTCAAATATAACTACTCGGTACAAACCAGCAATAAGTAACCCTAGAGTGGTAATTTGACATTTCAGTGATCCAGATAAGACAGAAACAGTATGTACATAAACAGTAAAATCTAAACACAAATTATTTTAACTAATTAAAGGCCGTGACTGTCGGGAAAACTCATACATCACTACGATCATTGACACCCAACATAAATGTACATAAAATAAAAACCAAAAATGTTTTGTCCACCTGACCAGAGCTACCTACCTTTTACTTTTGACAGGAAAAATATACAATTTCCAAATGAATAGTATTTGAAACAAAGTTTCAAACAATTATTAAATTTTTACTAAATTTATCTTAAATAAATTTAAATTAAGTAAATAAACGACTGTTAATGACATGTTTCTGTCCATCCAATCCACGATCGAAAACAATAGTACCCATAGGTTATAAGTCTAAATTATTGAGCTTGATTTTAGAAACAATGTTTTCTGGTTATGCTACTAAATTGTCCCTAACTTCACAAAATCTAATCTGAGCAGAGCAGAGATTAATATACATATAGTGGCAAGAGATAGGCGTTTTAATTTCTATTTCGTGTTTAATATTTAATGTTCTTTAGATTTGAAGTTCTTTTGGAACAAAAAGATAGTACAAGTCCCAAAAACCCTCGCCTCAGGTCACGGAAATAAAACTCTGCATAACCAGGCTTATATTCAATTGTAAATAACAAAATAAAAATTACCTTTTACTTTAAATAGCAGATCAATGACAATAATTTTCCAATACAACTTAAATCACAAATCTAAAATATTTATACTGAATGTCAATCTACTATAAACACAACAAACTCATATCTTCTATGTTGTAAATTATGCAATGTTTATAAGATAAAACTAATTGCAAATTTTTCTAAGTCCAAACAAGAGTAAACTATTCTAAGTGTTTGGCGAATTCTATTCAAATTCGGGCATAGGTTCCCCGTAGCAACAGCTATTATTTCCCTACTCATGCACAAACACTTATGAAATTTCAAAGTTAAAAACATGCATTACCTACTTAAGACTAAGTTTAAATTTACTAAAAAATAAGGTTCAAAAAGCTTTTACTTCTAACAAATAAGGTTCAAAGTACTCACGATTTTTACCACCACTAAACTCACACACACATGCACAAAAGACTGAAGACGTCACGTTCTCCACGATGCTCCGCTAGTGGCAGGTCTCTCCTCCCCCACTTTGAGGGAACCGAAACCCGGCACTCGTCCTGAGGCTGCAGCTTCTGGCACTCTGTCTAGGCCAAGGGTAGGTGCACCAAGCCGTGATATGTTGGGCACCTAGGTCACGTCACAAGGTGTGAGAAGAGGTGCTCCCCCCGTGGCTGGAACATGGCCTTGGCAGGCGACACAGGAGGTGCTCTCCCCGCAAATCTTGCCACCTGAATAAGGCGTAGCACGGCGAACTTCGTACCTCCTTTCCGATCACCGGCGTACAGTTCACGAATGGAGTATCTATTTTAGGTACCCCTCCAAAAAGGGGCTGGAATAGCACGGGTCAACCTCGTATGCCTCAGCAACTATCGAAGGACCATGTAAAAGTCCCAAAAACCCTCGCCTCAAGTCACGGAAATAAAACTCTGCATATCCAGGCTTATATTATCGTTTTTATTGTATTTTATATGAACTAATACACGTAAAACATTACAAAACTTCGCTGCGCGATTTAAAATACACCATACGCCATCTATTGGCAAATGACTGAACTACACACTTACAAGTTTGCTAGTTAGGGCCTTAACAAGACTTTAAAGTATAACAAATAATAATAATAATAATAAATCCCCAGACACAGCTTGTGTTATGGATGACCATACAGCTAACTGGGGGGAATCCAGCATAAACATACGCATATAAATATCAAGAAGCATGACCCGAGAATCCAACATCAGACCCGATCTGCGTCCGGACCCGTTCAGACGATTTGACGGTCGCTCCCAGCAGCCGAGTCATGATTGTTGTTTCACGACGACTTATCGTAGCAATACTCTAACGCTATTTCCTGCTGCACTTTTCAGTGCAGCCCCCTCGAATACACGCCTCACTTCGTCCCCAATGACTTGAGAGATAGACCCGTTCGGACGTGTTCGCAGTCACTCCAGCCGCTGAGTCACGATTTTCATTTCACAATGACAACTTATAGCAATACTTAAACGCTGAATTAATACCTCATATCGACTCCGACGACTTGAGTGAAGCCTCTGTGAGTTTACGTGCGTCTTACGACAAACGAGATCTTGCTATCTTTCTGGCTACGTACTTGACGCTTGGCGTTAGCTACGTTAATTAGAGACTCGCTCTGCGCCCGGATTCGGCCGGTCGTAACGTAGTCAATTCCGCGACTTCAAACTTCAAAAGTCAAACTTTGCGACTGGTTCACGTCGCAAAACCGTCCGATCTACGCGCAGTTTTTGTTGCATGTTTATTACCAACGCACGCCGTTGTAGACCTCCGAGTTGAGTAGGTGGAAACCTAATGGTGCCAGCTAAGCCTGCTAGCGTTCAGCGCACCGGCGCTTTCCGGCAGACCCGATACCACTCCTGAGGTCTAAATTCCCAGGATGATGGTACAGTGCTTGTCCCATTGGGGCAACACTTCGCGTCATCCTCAGCCCCCCTACCTGGTAATGAGGTACCGTTGCTAGGTTCGTTAGGACTGTAGGCATTTCCCTTCCCATCATGGAATCCTTCGCAGAGTTTGGTAAGCTTTGCAAAGGCCTTTGCCCAGGCGTTTGCTGCGTCAGGCTCTCCATCTCTGACAAGAACTTTACGCAGGCCTTACTAGCACGTATCGCGTCCCGGGCCTTGTATCCAAGAGCTCTAAAAAGCGCACAAAGCAATGTGTCTTCAACACCCGACCGCACCTCGGTGTCTTCAACACCCGCCCCCGTGCCGCTCATGTCACTCCAAGCCAGCAACGCACTGCGCACCCACCAACGACTTCCTCCACGAAAAAGCGTGAAGAATAGCTGTACCCAACATGTGCAAAGAGCACAAAATTGACTAGAATATCAAAGCGTCTAACGCAGGCGAAACAATCAAAATTCAAGTCGCCTATTGGCGACTTCCGGTCTTTTACTACGTTACTATCAGTAAAACAAATCGCGTATCACACTTACCCCCTCCCAGAGGAGCGTAAGATCCGCGCAGTCTTACGGGGCGTCTCGTTCGAGCTCGCGAATGACGAAATCCTCGAGGACCTTAAATTCCAGGGATTCCCAGCTGTGCATAAAATACACTCAAACCGGGGCAGGTTTCCCTCTTGCCCTCGTCATGCTATCCAATTCTCCCAAATCGAGGGAGATAATCAGAGAAGCTCGTACAATCTGCGGCCTCTCGAATGTCTCCGTCGAGGCTCCTCACCGTCGTGGAAACCCGGGGCAATGCCACCGTTGCCAGCTCTATGGCCACGCAGCGGCTAATTTCTCAGCTCCTTCTAGGTGCGTCAAGTGCCTGAATCCTCACATCACGAATCCACTTCCCCTCCTGCTTATATATTGTATATATCAGCTATATATAGAACTAACTACAGGGTTGTCTTCACGCTCCTTGCTCCTCCGTCAAGAGGGCCGCGCCTAAACCGGCACCGCCACTTACTCCCGCTAACTTCCCGCCGCTGCGCAACCGGGGTCCCTCGGAAGCGAAGCCCGCGCAGCCGAAACAGACTTCAGCCAACGTATGGAGCCAGCGTCCGGCCGCCGAACCTTCCCGTCCTATCCCAGCTCATGTAGCTCCCGTAGGCCCACGCTCCGCTCCATCATCTTCACCTCAGTCGTCGTTAGCTGAGGACATGAAGACCGTGTTCGACATTATACAAAACTTACGACATTATGCTCGCACTGTGCGAGGCGGAGAGTACATTTTCACCTTCAGTGCTATGTAATTCCTAGCGGGTGACCCCTTAAGCTTGCGCGGTCGTTTCCTCCAATTGGCAGTCTAATCAGATGAAGGCTGTGAGGCAAAAGATTGCCAGAGTCATTCAGGGGTTTTTTTAGTGGGTAGTGGTTCTGGTAGGCTCGGAGCGAGTCCCACATAACCTAGTATCGCGCGCGGCAAGGTTTGTGTAAGAGCATTTTTTACTTCCTCCTGCCCTAACCGCAACACCCGCAATGCATTGCCCTACCCGGAACAAAAAATACCTGAGAACCAACATCATCACACAAATGAATGACTCGGCCAGGAGTCAAACCTAGGATTACACGTTTGGTAGTACACTACCAAAATCTTGTCAGATATTTATTGCTGCTACGAGCAACTATCGACCGAACGCGGAACCAAAGGCTTTTGCTCCACCACGACAACATGCCCGCGCATTCCGCAATCAAAACGAGGGACTACTTAAACACCAAACCAGTAAACTTTAGGGTCTTCTGCACATACCCGATTTCAGTGTGATTTCTTCATGTTCTCTAAATTGAAAACCAGCTCAAGGGGATACAGTTTTCATCGCCAGAAGATGTGCTCACAACGTATGAGGCCGGTGAGGAAATAACTGGAGAAGATTTAAAAATGTGATTTGGAAATTGTTTCAAATAACTTGTAAAAACGTTTTATAGAGGCTAGTGGAGAGTTCCATGAAGAGTTGTTATAAAAAATACCTTAAGAACATATTTTTTTTCTTTTGTCAAAACTTTCTGAGTAGCGCATTAAATATAATTTATAATCCACTGTATGTAGTAGTCCGCTTGCCAACTGTGAGTTTACTGGCGGACTTTACATGAACCTTCAAAATAACTTTTTATGTATGTGGGTTTCTGCACGATAACTACTGTCAGAGATTACAATTTGAGATAAGATATTTGACTCACGAGTCAGACTCTAATACATGAGTTTTAGTTTATGAATATTATCTGATTATGCCTAATCTATGTCAGTAAAAAAATTTACTCAAATGGTTTAGCTTTTTGCCTTGATATTTTCAAATAAAATGCACAGACAAACCCTAGTACTGTATTATACATATTCAAACAAAAGTAATATAGACAGTTATAAATAAAGAAGTATTGAATATATAGTCAAAAGTCAATTTTTATATACACTAATATTATAAAGAGGAAAGATTTGTATTTTTGTGTGTATGTTTGTTATGAATAAACTCAAAAACTACTGTATCGATTTAAAAAATTATTTCTCCATTAGAAAGCTACATTTGCCTTAAGTAGCATAGGCTATATTTATTGCTAGAAAAGATTAGACATCCTTACTAAAACTTTGGTAACGTAACCCAAGGTGTAAAAAAAGTCCCATAAAACACTGCATCAAACTATTGATGATAGAACAAAAGTACAAAACTTTGCGATAAAATAATTATTTCCAACTATTAATAACCACTTTTTACATTTTCAAAGTTGATAGAAATACCGACCAAAATTAGACCATGATTGGTCGGTATTTCTAAATCTTATTGTTTTCAAGACCGTTTCAATTCATGTAGATTACTTTTTGAATTGATCAAATCGGTTATTCCATTTAATAGATATTAAGTCATAGAAATAGATAAAATAAAAGCTGTCGCGTTGTGCATGTTATTCATACCTTTTTATTCATCCTTATCCAAATAAATGATTTGAATTCAAAATTGTTTCAATACTTGTAGATTCCTTTTCGAATATTTCAAAGCGTATTATTCACATATCGTAACACATAGCCCAACAACAAGGTCAAGATTTTATCAGTATTTGTCAACTCAAATGTACCCAAGTTCGTGGCAGATCAAAAATAGCGTTTGAAGCTATAATTAAGAGTGTGGAAAATAACAAGGGTGGCCTATTTTTTTGGACGCGCCTAGGGCAGAGGTAAAACTTTTCTTTCCAATTTAATATTAGCCAAAGTACGAAGAAAAGCACTGGCATTTGCATTTTTTGGAATCGCTGCAACTGCATTAAATGGTGGGAAAACTTCTAACTTAACCTTTAAATTACCGTTGGCTGTGTCTTTAGAACAACAATCTGTATGCTCAATCCACAAAAATGGCCCACTGGGGAAGTTCTTATAGGACATGTCGCTGATTATTACGCTGCGTAACTTTTGTGTTGGCTGGAGGCTTTCGTCAAACACTACCAGCTATAACAAAAGGTACACATGCCGACGTTATTAAAGCGTGCCCCAAATCAACACCTTTATGGCATTCAATTGAAACTCTTAATTTGCGCACAAAAATGAGAGCACATTTTAGTAATAACCACAATGGACATTTCTCAAAAAATAAACTTCGACTTGGAGATGGAAAATTACCATCGACAGTTGCAAATAGCCCATAAGTATTGTTGGACAATGAATTAGCTCAAACTGTTAACAGTCTAGAAATTTTTATAGACACAATCTATCTCGACATCAAAAATCTCACAGAAAGAAATTTTAATTGGCTCCGTTCGAAGGCGATAGTGTCACCGAGAAATGACTCAGTAAATTAGATAAATATAATGATTATGGAAAAAGTGCCGGGTGATTTTAAATGTTACAAATCTATTGACACCGTGTGCAACATCGAAGATACAGTGCACTACCCACCAGGATTTTAAATTCCCTCAATCTTGCCGGCTTGCCACCCCACGAAGTTAAATTAAAAGGAGGAACTCCCATTATGCTATTGAGAAATTTAAGCCCTCCCAGTATTTGTAATGGCACAAGACGTTTGATAAAGGAATTACGAGACAATGTGATTGTAGCAACAATCATCACTGGGCCCGCGGCCGGACAGCTCGCTCACATTCTCGTGAATCGTGATAATCCCGACGGATTTGCCTATATCCTTTAAAAGGTTACAGTTTCGTGTGAAGATTTCGTTTGCCCTTACGATAAATACATCACAGGGACAAACTTTTTCGATTGATGGCATCGATCTAAGAAAAGAGTGCTTCTCTCATGGGCAATTATATGTTGCATTTTCTCGAGTAGGATCTCCTGAAAATAAATTTTTTTTGTTATCACCTACAAATACCACTGCCAACCTAGTGTAAAAGTTTTACTAAATAAAAGTAAGAATCAATAGAATTAAATAAAGCTTTATAATAAAAATGTAAATACAGAAATGTAAAAATTAGAATGACTTAGAAAAAGTCTTCAAATACACACACCTAAAACAACAAAAAAAAGTAAGAATTTAAAGAAAACAACAAAAATAAATAAATAAAAAATGAAAATATAATAAAAAACTTACGAAATTTAATAAGTAAGATCAGATAAAAATATTAAATATTTTTAAAATGTAAATAAAAAAACGATGACCTAATTCGGATTGTAAGAATACAGAGATAATGTGATACTGCGTTTAAAATAATATTAGAAATGAAACAACAAAAAAATATAAATAAAAGGTAAAATTATAAAAAAAATCATGTCCACTCGAACGGAGCCGGGAAGGGGCTGCTAGTAGATTAATGAAAAAAGAAGTTAAGCTAACACAAAAATAACGTTTAATCATGAAATTAGTAGAGGTCATTGGAACCTATATTGAGTCGTGTGCAAATCCCTTTTTGGTGCTTTTCCGCCCGCTGCCACGGCACGCTTGCCTCGCTCGCTCGGCTCGCACCTTTAGCCTACAAACAGACTAACCGCTCCTTCTCGCTGCACTCGTCGTCGCACTTAATTATTGTTGTCTTACGGTATTGAGTTATAAGCAAGTCATTATTTGGTGAGTGTAATCATCAGTCTCGGTTTGCGTGCGTTCTCGAGCGCACGTCAATCGCAGACGCCTCCCCGCTCCCTTAGCCCCCGCGCTAATCGAGCAATCAAATTTCATTAGGTCGTTACCGTATTGTTATTTCATAGTCGTTTCCGTTTTAAATTTCAAACGCCGTTTTCACGGCGACTAGTGGCTTGTTAACCGTACTTCGTGTTTCGTCGAACGAGAGCTACGTCGACGGGCTTCGACGTTCCAGGAGTTCTTCGTGTAGTAAGTTCGCCGAGTTCAAGACTTCGTGGGCTGGTCGATACGCGTAACGGTGCCAACGAAACCAGTCGGCGTTGCCCCGGTGCGCACAGTTTCGCCCTTCAGGCAAACAACAAACCGGAAGTCCCGATCCCATTTGCACTGGGCCTTACCCAGGGTGACGGAACCAGCGCTGTCCGAGTTAGAGGCACCGCTGCGGCCGTCCCGACCCCCCCTACCGCCGGTAGAGAGGCTTAGTTAGGTTTTTGACTAGGTCGTTCATAATTTATATATTTATATATTAATTATACTCGTTAGCTCCCCACCCCCTCCCCCGCCGTACGCAATGGCAGAGCAAATCCTAGCGGATGTTGCGAAGCTATTAGCGGATGGCTTTGCCGCCTCAGGCTCCCCCCCCCCGACGCTAATGCGATTCTCCAATCGCTTAGCAGTCTACTGCTTCCCCTGCTCGCCAACTTGGCTCCACAGGCCCCGAGGGCCCAGGCTTTTCAGGCCTCAACATCGACAACAGCACTCCCACTTCCTCTACCTCCTCCATGGAGGTAGATAACTCGGACGCCACCTCGACGGCAAACTCAACCTCTACCTCGGCCTCATCAGCCGCCCGCCCCTCCAAGTGCACTGCATCTAGCAGCAGCGACGAGACCGCTTCTACAGCGGGCACTATTACCTCCCCTGAACCCACCGTTAGCTTCACGCTGGTGGAACGCCGCTCCAAAAGGAGCAAGAAAGCACCGGTGTCTCCGACACCAACCATCGTCCCGGCGACCCAGTCGCCCGTCCCCGTCCCCCTCATGTCGCTCGACGTGACTGTTCCCGCCAGCTTCACCGCTGCCCCCGCCAAGCCAGCCTCGCGCTGCGACCCGGTCTTAGCCAAGGCGAAGACCCCTCCCCCCGTGTTCCTACGGGATAAGGCCAAATGGCCGGTAGTCTCGAAATTATGCTCAGAGATGAAAATCAATTATACCCAAGCCACGAATTTAACCGACTCGGTTAAAATCACTGTCCCCACTGTAGAGGATTTCAGAATCCTAACAAGACTCCTTACCCAAAGGCAACACGCCTATCACACCTACGCTCTCCCTGAAGAGCGTAAGATTAAAGCCATCCTACGGGGAGTCCCGTATGAGATTTCGAACGATATCATCCTAGATGATATTAAAGCCCAAGGCTTTCCCGCCGAAGCTGTGCACAAGATGCACAGCAAAAACGGCCGCCGTTTTCCCTTGGCCTTGGTCATACTGACCAACACACCAAAGTGACGAGATTTCTTCCGCGAGGCCCGCACTATCTGCGGCCTCTCCGGAATCTCCGTAGAGACGCCACATCGCCGTGGCTATCCCTCGCAATGCCACAGGTGCCAATTGTACGGGCACGCGGCGCGTCAATGTTTGGCCAACCCCAGGTGCGTTAAGTGCCTGGAGCCGCACTTCACGAAGGAGTGCAACCGCACTCCTGAGTGTACAACTCCACCCTCATGTGTGCTGTGCGGCCAGTCCGGCCACACAGCTAATTACAGGGGCTGCCCTCGTGCACCCAAGACCATCAGACCAACTATTAAGAAGGCGGCACCCAAACAGGCCCCGCCCCTTAATAGTTACTCTAACTTCCCGCCGCTGCGCCAGCGGGATTCCCCGGCAGTAAAGCCCGCCCAGCCCACGCCCACTCCAGTGATTCCCTGGAGACAGCGTCCGGCTGATCAAACCTGCCCTGCTCCATCAGCAGGCCCAATATCCTCCCCTCAGCCTTCGATGGCTGAGGATCTCCAATTAATATTTGATACTATGCAGGGCGTAGATATGAATCAAATCTCACAGTGCGCAGGTAAACTGCGTGCCGCTCGCACTCCTAGAGATCGTCTGATGGTAATCATCCAGTACGAATCTCTTTTAAAAACATTGTAAATTTTATAATTTATAATGAATACAATAATAATTGAAATGAATACAATTATAATGAAAACAATAAATTTTTATTTTGTGTGAGCAATAAAGAATTATTATTATTATTATTATTATTAAATAATCCACCCAGCGCCACGACTGGTCGCACCAAACCCAGGGGTTTATCCCTGATCTCCTTTAACACCCGAGGTCTAATCAACCAACTTCCGGAGCTCAAACTGTTCATTAAGAACATAGAGCCCGAGTTAATCCTTGTTCAAGAGACATTTTTAAAACCCCAGCACATCAGGGGTCTTAACATTCCTAAATACTCTCTTGTGCATGATGACAGGCCCGCCTCGGTCCAACGAGGCGGCATTGCCATTTACTACAAGAGAAGTATTCACTGCTCTCCAATTCCCACGCCTCCACTCACCAACATGGAGGCCACAGTATGTAGGCTGGCTATGACAGGTCACAGGACCATAGTCTTGGCCTCAGTCTATATACCCAGTGGTACACCGCCCCTTCGTTGTGACTTCGAGGCCTTACTCGAACTGGGGCAATCCGTCATTATGTTCGGCGATTTCAATTGCAAACATACTGACTGGACATGCTTGTCGACCACACCCACTGGTGTTAAATTACTAGACATCACGAAGTCACTCGATCTGGACGTCATTTCTCCGGTCACACCAACTCATTATCCGGATAACCCGCTTCATTCCCTTGATATCCTTGACTTTGCCATCGTCAAGGGTATCAGTCTTGACCTCAAGACCATACAGCCGCTAGACGACTTAGGCTCAGACCACCGTCCGGTGTCTCTTATATTAGGACCCCAGAACGACCCTCCTGCTCCGAAAACCTTTACCAACTGGGAAGGTTTCAAACACACCTTGTCTTCGGCTTTTGAAGCCCCAGACTGCCCACTCGCGATTTCATCCGACTATCTCGATAGCACGGATAAAGTCGACTCGATAGTCGATACTCTCACTACCGCCATCAACTCGGCCATCAGTGAGAATCTAAAGGTTGCTAAGCATGGCAAGCCCAAGCTTCCCTTGGACATTAGCAACCTAATTAAAGCTAAAAACGCCGCTCTCCGCAGAGCCAGAAAATACCCCACACCCGCCTACAGGCAAATCGCCAATCAGCTTCAACGTAAAGTTAAACGTACCGTCGCGGATTATAGAGACGTTCAAAGGAACGATCTTATGATTAATATTTCCCCGTCCCACACGGCGTACTATAGGATGGCGAGAGCCCTCCGACTAGACGCCCGTACTTACACCCCTCCGTTATCTCGTCCTGATGGCACTACCGCCTTCGAGGACGACGAAAAAGCTGAATGCTTCGCCGATAGCATTGCTTCACAATGCTCCCCGAGTACCCAACCCACAGACCCAGCTCACATCCAGGCGGTGGAAGACGAAGTCGATTGCAAAGACTCCCGTCCAGTCACCGCTGACCCCATCACAGTTTCTAACGATGAAATCCTACTCATCATTAGGAAACAGCAATCCAAGAAGGCCCCGGGTGCGGATGGAATTTCCAACCAAGCACTTAAGCAGCTGCCTCGGCAGGTGCTTACCTTACTTGCGATCATCTTCAATGCTTGCTTCGACCTAAGCTACTTTCCAAAAGCTTGGAAAGAAGCTATAGTCATAGGCATTCCCAAGCCGGGTAAACCTTTGAATAACCCGGCTAATCACAGACCCATCAGTCTACTCAAGGCAATGGCCAAACTTCTCGAGAGAGTCATACTAGCTCGAATGAAGGACCACCTGTTCCCAGCGGACGGTGACCCACTCATTATCCCCCACCAATTCGGCTTTCGAGCCAAACACTCGTGCCCTCAGCAAGTTCACCGAATCGTCGAGTACATACTCGACGGCTTCTACCCCAGACGACTGAAAACAGTCGCGGTCTTCTTTGACGTAGCCAAGGCTTTTGACAAAGTCTGGCACGCAGGGCTCATTTACAAGCTGCACAACACAGGCTTGCCCGACCGACTAGTCAAACTAGTCGGCTCCTACCTTAAAGATCGCACCTTTCGTTTCAAACACGAAGGTACGCTCTCCACCCCCCGCCCCCTCAAGGCGGGCGTCCCTCAGGGCTCGGTACTTGCCCCGTTACTATACACAATATACACCAATGACATACCTATTCCGTCTAAAGGTGTTCAACTCTCCCTCTTTGCCGACGACACTGCCCTATACGTCAAGGGCGTGCACGTCGACACACTCATCACCAAACTCCAGAAGGCCGTAAATGACCTCGGAGCCTGGTTTAAAAAATGGCGTATCGATGTAAATCCAGAGAAAAGCTCTGCGATGCGCTTCGATCATAAACGCCGTCGTCCCTACGACCCCCACATCCGAATGCTAGGTACGCCCATCCCATGGGCACTCACCACCAAGTACCTAGGCGTAACACTCGATCGTACGCTTTCATTCCGACCTCACATTCACCGAGTTACCAAACTCGCCCGTATGTACATGGGTCGACTTAACAGTATGTTAGGCCGGCACAGTAAAATGTCTCTTAGGAACAAGCGAACGCTTTTTAAGGTTTGCGTGAGACCAGTCATGACGTACGCCGCCCCTATATTTGCACATGCTAAACCCTCCGATATGTATAAACTACAGGTAGTTCAGAATCTCTTCTGCCGCCGGGCCACGGATGCTCCGTGGTACGTGCGAAACGCAGACTTGCACAGAGATCTCGAACTGCCTACTATACAACAACACCTTAGGACGCTCTCCACCGCTTACTTTAAGCGATCCGAAGAGCACCCTAACCCCCTTATACGCGAGACAGTAGCCTATACTGCTCCGTCCATGCCGTCGAGGTACAAAGTCCGTAGACCGAAAAATGCACTCTCGGATCCCCCTGATCAACTTTCGGCTAATCTGGACCAGCTTAAGGCTGCCCAGGCCGTTTAATCAACAATATATAAATGTCATTTGCACCTTAAGTGATTAAGTATTCTCAGCGGGTGACCCGCTAGCGGGTCCCTGCTTGCGCGCCCACCTCCCAACCCGGGTGTCGCTCCGATGAAGGCTGACAGCATTCCCATGCTACAGCCATTTGGGTGGTTTTTAGTGGGTAGGTGCCACTTTGGTGAGTCCCACATAACCCCGCAGACGGCTGCGGAGGTATTCATGACGAATCTTCCACCTCCCTCCCGAGAGAGGGTGCTTCGGCAGCAAAAAAAAAAAAAAAAAAAAAAGGTGAGTGTAAATCATTACCTCCTTATGATATTTATTAGATAACTTAAAACATTCCTTACTGCTGATTAAAATCGATAGGCAAGAGCGTAACTATCAACTTATTTGAAAAATGAAGCTAAGCATCGGTAAATATCGGTATCAAATTAAATAGCATTTGTTGCTGCAATGTTAAAATGAATTTACCTAACAAAGTCTACATGATTTCGGTTAATTTCTGTACTACAATAGATTAGGGATTCGTCAAGTTTTTGTCAAACAAAAGCTAGTTCAGTTTGCACTTTTACTCTATAGCCTTTGTAAATTCGCTCCCCGGGCAGTGGAGCAGCCAAGATGGCATTAAGCTCTGGACACACTCTTCAATTATATATAGCGAGCAATTCGGAGAATCAAAAAGAAAATATTTTCATTAGATATGCAAACTTATTAAGAAGGCAGTACTTAGAGCACAACGTGTTGTCGGCTGATTAGATCTTTATAGAACCATGGTAATGATAAAGGTCTGCACTGCATTGTTTTATACCATATACTACCATAAACCCTTTTTCATAGGACATTTTATTACAGTGTTGGGTCCACAAAGAATAACATTTATTCTAATCTTTGTGAACAAAGCCATGACAAGAATTGGAAACATCAACGTAGACTCCTTCATATCCTTTTCTGGCTAGAATCCATTGGAAGACTTTTGTTAAGACTATTGAGCTATAGAATCAACTCAAAACAGCGTAGGCTATCGGTGTACCTCGAAAAATGGTCGAGGCGCAACAAGCAAGATGCAGTAAACCAGTTTTCGAATATGAAAGAACTACAATTCTGTAGTATGGCGTTGATTTTATGTATAATAAAACCTCAAGTATTACTTCAAGCTGAGCAAAAATAATTCCAGCTGGGTTTCTAAGATGGAATCCCATGGATATAAATTAGCTTGTGGGTAGAAAGCAATCATGTTGCCACATTTAGAGCCATCAGTAAAAATGTAATAAAAATCTGTATAATGTTTAGTCAAATAATCTGAATATATTTTTTGTAGTTTCCGGTTCATATGATTTTACACTTTCTACATTTATTATAATTATATTCAACACGACAACTGTACTACGTTCAGCACGTATGTGTTTCACGCCAGGTTTCTCCTGGGTTTCACCTGTCATATTTCACCATCCCGACCAAATACAGTGTTGAGTTCATCAGCGGATGCACCCTGTATATCCACTTGTATGAGATACTCGAAAATTTTTTTGTATACGCTCCAATACCCACCAATTTAAACTCAAGAAGATTTACCAACGCATACTGAACTTTTATAACATCTTAAATATTTGCGACTCTCACTGGGTGTCGAAGAATAACCCCAAAGACCGAAAGGTCCGTTTGCATATAGATACCTACAATTTGATTAAGAACCGTCAAGTAATATTCATATATAAACGTTAAGTCAGATATTATATTACACTTCCAGGTTGCAAGTAGAGTATACCCTAGCTAGTTGTTTATTCTCCATGATAAATGGGATCCTTCACCCTATTATGCTGTATGTCATAATATTGATTAAATGTTTTTGTCCTGCATTGAAAATGAGGAATCCTTTTCAATATTTAGATATACAAACTTTTTCCAAAGCGAAATATAATTAAAATCATAATGTCCATAGAATTTTAAAGTAATATAAAAATATTACAGATATTTTCTGTGGTATCTTCACGGATCTTATTTAATTATGCTTACAAATATTTGTGGATGTGATCGCATTAAAGTGGGTCAACAGAAAACTAGAAAACTACAGCCATATTTTAAAGTTCTTCGGTTTTCAGCTTTTCTATGCATGCTGCAAGCTTTTCTGGTACTCGATATAAAGTTGTTACAAATCGATTATAACAACGACACCGAACCCGCTTAAAAACTGTTAGTATAATTAATTAGAGGCCTATTGGAAGTTAAAATATACAGAAAATTCATAAAATAGCTTACAATTTATCCGAGCTAGAAATATTTATTTGTAATCAAGATCTCTACTTAGATTCAATCACTTTTGGAATGGCATTTTGACCTGTAGCCGGTGGCTGACTTAAGGAAATCATGAACACTAAAGCTTGGTTTATAATGCTAAGAGAAGTAGACGGTAGATATAAGAAATTATTATTTATCTTTTTTTATTAATCTATTGATTTAAAAAAAATAGAAATATATTAATATAGTTTTGCGCGAGATGGGTAAGGCAGACTAATAAGATTAAACTTATAATAAAGATAACACGCAAATTAAATTGACTCTCATTTAACCTCTATGCGACGTCTTCGAGTAGCAACAACATCTAGTTACTCTTTGCTTATACTGTCTAATCAATGTTTACAATACATATCTGTCAGAAGAATCCATACAAAATCGTAAAGTTGTTCATTCCAGTTATAATAGTATACTTTGTATATCAAACATAACTACCGTTACCTTATGAAATTCTTTGAAACGTTATTTAAAATTAAATGCACAGAAATCATGAATATTCAAATTGTTTTCTAAAAATACCTCAAGAATAAAAATAAAAATACAAACTTTTAAATACCGAATTGCACGCAATTGTTTTGCCGTTGATGTTGCTCTACCAATGAGACCGTGCTCAGTATAGACAAAATACATATACTTCAAAGACATATTTACCAGTCTCATCTCTCTTCACCAGTCATTTAGAAATAAGAGTACCAACGCATTAATTTAAGTACCTGATTTCAAAAGTCGTAATATAGGTAATATTACGACTTTTTGACAAAATGTTTTCTCTGCACGTGTGTGAATGAACTCTTAGGTTCAACCAACTCTCATTCTTGGAATATCCTGTATTTAAAGCCAAATAGTTAATAGCCTTGCGTTGTATTTGATTTTAGTTTCAAAAGACTTGTTAAGGTAATAGCTAACTATAATGACAATAAATAGACGCAAATCCGTAAAACCAGGTTTTTTAGAAAGATTTAACATAAAACTAACACTAACACTAACTAACATTGGCTTAACCTTCTTAGAGCTCTGTATTTTAGAAATAGAGTTGATCAAATGTTAAGAAAAATATATTTATAGTTCGTTCACGTTAAGAATGCAGTGAGTAGTCGATGCAACTATAGATGCTAGCCAATGAGTTTACCGTATTAGAAAAAGTTTTCTTACTGTCGGTGATGCTATTGGCCATGATTGGCCCTATAACCTAATGCCGAGACGATACGTCACTGCATTCTTAACGCGAACGAACTTTTAGTAATTTAACGTTTGGCGTCATGCAATTTATTACCTAATATTAACTAATAGGAATACTACAAGGTTAGAGGATAAGGTTGAAACGTTGTGCGTTATTTTATGGCAAAATACTTGAACTTTAGTAATTAAATTATCATCTCATTTAGGAAAGAACTAGTAACGAACCATTTAAGGTATCAACTAAAAATTGTTGTCAACCCGAACACTAAAATTATTTCAAATATTCTTTTACTCTTCACGAACATACAGAAAGTCGCAACAATAGTCAGGATCATGGCCACAGTCTAATAAATCACATTGGTATTGTTCTTGAAACACAAAGAAGTCATGTTCGTCCTCCAAAGTGCTCTATTAAAGACACTGCGTCTATACATATAACTACGTTATAACTAAACGCCTCAAGGTTCATTTGATAGTAAAAATTAATTAAAATTATAGCGGTATCTGTCGTTGTTTTTGAAGTAAATAATATTTATGTACAGGTAAATTTGCATTTGTAATTGTGTATGGTAAGCACATAAATGAAAAAACCAATACTTTTATATATTTTTTAAAATTTTTATAGCCAGGAACTTCATATGTGACTAATTATATTAAACGATATTAAAATAATGAAAATTATTATTGAACATAATTTTAAATTCTAAAACTCTAACTTTGCTTTAACTCCAGACACTTGCACTCATCCTCATCCTCACTTTCATTATCATTATCAACAACAACAACACTATAAGGTTTAAGGTTGGGTATTAGTTACTTATGATTCCGCTTTGAATAATTATCATAATTCATATTATCATAGTTATCACACTTTTTTGGTTGGCTCTAAACATGAGCAAGGTACTCAGTGCAAAACCATCCATTTCGCCGGGATGGACGATGACCAAGCGGTTGCCCTTTAATACATGTTACTTTAAACCAGAAGTGCTTCCATCTGACCAAGACTTTGAGAGGGTATGTGGTGTATGTATATAAGTTTGGTCGTGAAAACGTCGGTGAAAATAATTGGTAGATTTTGTTCACGATATTCTGCAATTTTTATGACATAGTTAATTCGCAAGTATCGTGCTTTTCCATTAGCAATTAGCGGTTATCTTCCGTTGTTTTCCATTTAAAACCTAATGAGATGACGTGTTTTCGTAACGTGCTGACACAGCGTTTATAATCTTTTTCTCCGTTAAATATTGCGTGTCGTATTTTCATCGTCGGATTTCTTTATTTGTAATGTAAAAGTTGTGACTCATTCCCCGGATTACTTGTTGATCAAAAGCTTCTATTACAATCGTAGGCTCGCGATTTGCTTTCTTTTTGGGTGATTTAAAGTATGGTCCCTGTTCTGAAGAATGAAATTTGCTTTCTGATAGAACTTTTCTGACGGAACTCAATGATATCCTGCTGGATATAGCAACTAATTGAGCGGGAGTAACAATTCTGCTCGGATTGCTATTGCATGTATATTCGAAATATTTGTACAAATTGGGAACACCCAAAAATTCCAAATAATATTATTCCGAATTTAAATATTCCGATTTTTAAAATTCCGACTTTCTCAACATGATTCATATTTAACCGAAATTCATAATGAATTTTTATTTTCTGACTTTCTTAAGTACGAAGAATTAAAAATCCGCTGTGTTACTAATTCAAAATATGGTATTCCAAATTTTATTTTCCGAAAATTCAATGCTAACATTCAGATTTTGTATCTAAAAAGTGTATATATTAAAGATTATAATCTAAATCTCCTGTGACACAAATTAAAATTAATAAGGCACATTTTAAAATTATACAAATTAGGCGCGACGACGAGCGAAGCGAGGAGGAGCAGTTATTCTGTATGTAGATAGTGAAGCGCCAGCCGAGCGAGCGAGGATTTGCATTTCAGTACATAAACTACATACTCAAGAAATAACTCGGTACAAAAAACTAAATAAACTTTCTCATTTCCAGCTGACTACTTAAATGCTCGAACATATGAATTGATGTGCTCATTCAGTTTTAAAAGGCGTTTGTTATTGCAACCAATATTTTGATATTATTTGGAAGTTTGATATTTGGGATTCGTATTTATGATATTGTGGAATATTAATAATTCGGATTTTTTATGGTTCGATATTTTCAAATTCGCCAAATTGATTTTCGTAATTATAAACGTTCGGAATTTTGAAGTTTCGAAGGAGAAAAATTTGGAATTATGAAACACTGAATTTTCATTTACGGAATTAAAATTCGGAGTTTTGAAATTCGTGATTATGACTATCGGAATTAAGTTTTTCGTATTTATGTAGTGTACCCGTACAAATTATACAAAACGTCTTTAGTTTGGGAATTCAAAGGCCATTCATCGACCATGTTTCAACATCAGAACCATTTTAAATTAACACTAACGTTCACGCGCCCTATTTTATTACAAGATTGCTCGCATGCTCTACCATAGTAGACAAATTAGAAATATTATATGAAATAATCAACTTTTTGGATAGATTGAGATCAACTTCGATAAAATAATTAAAAAATGATATTCTGACTCCTAATTATCTCTTTCTTCACATTGAAGACATAACACAGCTTGGTGATTAGGGCATATCCACCTAACACATCGTTTACACCAATTTTTTATGGAGCGATTCGGGCTCTAGAGCACATCAAACATTTGCCAACTCTTACTCTCTTGTTTGAGATATCATGAGATATCTCATCAGACACCCCCCAAAAGGCTTTTTTTATTTTTTATTCCTGAGGAAGATAGTCAAGTGCCAAATGTCGCATCATGAGGGGTTTAGCCAGTTCAAATGACAAGTCAAGTAGGAAATTTCATCGTACTACAGTTTGCTAGCCCGTATTTAGTTCATTTTTTTTTTCCCCTCCGCGGGAAGGGCAGGAGGATAAAAATGCCCTGACGCATACTCTGGCGCGATTCCAAAGTTATCTGGGACTCGTCCCGACGCCTACCAGGACTATACCCACTAAAAACCCCCTGTCGGCTCGTGCATTTTTGCCACTCAGCCTTCATCTGAGCGACGGCCAATTGGAGAAAGAGGCCGCGCTAGCGGGGCCCAGAAGGGGTCACCCGCTGGGATTACATAGCACTGAAGGTGAATACATAGCACTGAAGGTGCTCAAAATGAAAATCAATAATTAAATCAAAAATTAAAAAAATTGCAAAATAAAATTGAATTAATTCGCATTTACGTTAGAATTAGGATTTACGTTAGAATTAGAATTTACGTTAGAATTAGAAGTTGCGGCCAGAAGGGCCTCGAGATCGGTGGACAGTCTGGTGGATGAGTACGCTTGCGCATTCCTAGGCCTAGCGACTTTGAACTTCGAGTCTAACACAGAAGTAGTATATGAGACTGAATCACGAACTAGAGGATTGGGATGGGTTTCGAAGCGTTTGAAGAACGCTTCAGTTCAATTCGAACGATCAATTCATTTAAATGAACCTATAATGAATTGAGAAGGGAACTATGCTCCGCCAGAGCTAGCAAACGCTCTGTCGGAGTACGTGAAGCCCTAAGTTTACGGGCTAAGACTGCGATTTCACTAACATCGATATTTTTCATAGCGTCGCAGACGATACGCATATCGTCTGCTACGGAGGATTGAGGAGTGGGTTTGTATGGGCGAGGAGCCGGGATGGGATTCGATGCGGGGCGCAGCCTCCAGTTTTCTGGAGCAGGCCTGGCCGGTGTAGGCTTTGCAGCCGGAGGAACTCGACTACGCAGCGGCGGAAAGTTTTCCTGAGAAAGAGGCGGGGCCTGTTTGGGTGCCGCCCTCTTGGAATTGGAGCGCATACAACGGGGTGCACGAGGGCAGCCCCTGTAATTTGCGGTGTGGCCGGATTGGCCACAAAGCACGCAATCGGGAGGAGAGGGAGTTTCAGGAGTGCGATTGCACTCCTTAGTGAAGTGAGGGACCAGGCACTTGACGCACCTGGGCGGTGCGCGGCAGTTGGCCGCCGCGTGCCCGTACAACTGGCACCGATGGCACTGGCCGGGATGACCGCGGCAATGAGGCGCCTCGATCGAGATCCCAGAGAGGCCGCATATAGTGCTAACCCCTTTCAGGATCTCCCTGGACTTGGGGACGTTGGCGAGAACCACCAAAGCGAGAGGGTGACGCCTCCCGTACTTGCTGTGAATTTTATGCACCGCGAGTGCCGGAAAGCCTTGGGACTGCAGATCCTCCAGGATAGCCTCGTTCGATAATTCGAACGGGACTCCCCTGAGTACCGCTCTGATCTTACGCTCTTCTGACAGAGCATAAGTGTGATACGCATATTGCTTATCGGTGAGGAGCTTTGTTAAAGCACGAAAGTCGTCTATCGACGAGACTAAGATTTTAATAGATTCACCCGAGTTGGCTGCTCGGGTGTAATGGATCTTGTGCTCATTGCAAAATGTCGAAACCTCAGTCCATTTACCCTTTTCCCGAAGGAAAACGGGTGGTGGGACCTTGGCCTTGACAGACGCTGGGGCCGGAGCGGGTGTTGAAGACACCGGGGCAGCTGGCGTTGAAGACGCCGCAGGGGGTGTAGGGACGGGCATCGAGGGCGCCGGGGCTTGTTTCGAGCGCTTCTTAGAGCGCTTTTTAACAAGCGTAAAAAAGGGAGACTCAGGGCCTGTTGGGGTGGCGTCCGAGGACGACTCGGTCGCGGGTGCGCGCTTGCGGCTCGGAGGGGCGTCTACTTCGCACTCCATGTCACTGGAGGAAGGGGACGCGGGAGGGCCTAAGACCAGAGCGGTCTGAGGGACGGAGGTGGCCTGAGGGGCCGGTGTGATCAGTGCCATGATTAGAGGGAGAAAGGATTGCAGTGTGCGAATCATATGAGGAGGGCAATGAGTGCCTTGGGCGTCGTAATCAGCGATCAGCTTATTGAAAACCTCCTCGGGGTTCAGGGAAGCCATTGCAGAGGGGTTGGGGAAGGACAACAATATATATATGCCTAGAGTTCCTAAATAAAAACCTAGCGAACCCTAGCGGCTAACCTCCCTACCAGCGGTAGGGGGGCTGGGGAGAATAAATTAAAACTAACCGTAGTACGCCGAAGGCCGCTACCTAGAAACCTAAAAAAGGGTACGCAGGTAAAGAGTTGACCGCGTTAGGGTCAACCTTTACCGACAGAAAGGACAAATACACACGAGAACACACAGATATAATAAAATAAATATGAAAATAGGAGAAAAATAAATAAAATGGAGAGGAGAAATAAAATAAAAATAAAAGGACTGGTTCAGTACAAATTCGTTGTCACCGTTAAGTATCCTTTGTACTGAGACCAGACTACTTACGCTGGGCACAACACTGCACTCAGCACAACACAACTTAGCACAGCACTTTGAAGACTAAGGGGCTTAGTCGCAAAGAAAAATCGCACTTCGATAGCACTCAGAGGGAGTAGAAAGAACCTTGAAAACCGTAGCACGGAACCAACACGCTAAACTGTGACGTCAGTAGACTGAGCGCCACGGAATATCGGGAAGGGACCAAACAACGGAGAACGGGGTCTTGCACGTCCGCACTGGGCGGCGATCGGAGCGAGAATGATGATTTAGTTCATGGATGATCTAAGCATTTATACCCGCTATATTCAAATCAATTCGGACCAGGAGGTCGAAATTCTTTACTCCATAATGTTCCATTCTTGGACTCGTAAACATTTTGACTTGTACGGTTCGACTTGTACAGAGTGAGGAACATCTTTGTGTGATGAAAACGCAACATCTTCGCGTTCGAGGTCAAATATCCCCTTCCAATGTAGATATCGACTTCTCCGTCATCCGAGTGACTCTGGATAAGTTCGTCGTCATTTGTCTCTTCCTCTAACGAGCACAAAATTCGGCCATCCATACGAGGCTCCTTTTTTCATTACAGATCCCTGAAACAGTAATTGAAATGAATTATATTCATAACAAGACAAGGTATTAATTATATATTACTTATTTCTAAGTCAAAATTTTATAAATTTCAAAATCGTACTGAGAAGCATGAAAAGAATAGCGATTACATTATTGCTTACCTTAATTCACTTTTGTTACACCGATGCTCGCGTGTACTACTATGGTAGAATGTCTATTTTGGCAGGTATTTGTGCAATCATGTGCCCATGCAGTCACTTGGCCTAGCCCTGACCCGTTGCGTTATATTGTTTTTGAAGCTTTTCTAGGGGCGCGGGGGGAAACACCTAAAAATGAAGGATTGGAGCGAAAAAATGTAAGGGTGCTCTACCATGGTAGAACGCGCGTGCACTGTAGTGTTAACGGTTTTATAATAATAACACTGAACAAAAAATATTTTAAGCCATAAGAATAAACCACAAATAAAAGCAATTCATTAATTTATTAACTAAAACCAAACATCGTAGTTAGACCTCACAACAATAAGCAATGTTTATAAATTTAATTATTTTTTGTTTGCCATTGACCATTGACTTTTGATTGTCAATATATTTTCTTCTTCAAAATGTAAAGAACCTCTTTTTTCTGACTGTACAAGGAAATCAAAATATCAAGTTTGGAATTCCTGTAAATATACAAATCCTACTGCAAATGCAAAAAGTAATTTGCCTGTATGTTCGGTTAAAACAGAAAGCTTAGCTAGAGAAAGAGTTACAAGTTTGCAAGTAACGTAATAAATAATACTAAACAAAACATTAAAAACAATAAGTATATTTAGTTTCAGGCAGAATTTTATAAAGAAACATATTTTACATATAACAGGTTCGTAGTAAAAGCTTATGTTTGCGTTTTCTCATTCGGGCTTACAACATATCATAATGTACGGTAAAAGTGGATTCTAACGAGCTGGAGTAAATTTTAATTTTACTTATATACGTATTTAAGGAGAACAATGGATAAAATTATTTTTCAAAATCTTATTTAATTTGAAAAAAAATATAAAAATTTCATAAAACAGTCACAGCACTTTACTACATAAATTTTGATAACTTTCAATTGTTATTCTGATCACTTTTTAAGTTCATTTCAATCGTAATCTCAGAAACCTAAATGTGATCGTTGATAGCTAATGGACTTAGAGCCGCCTGAAGACAAGCCGTTATCTTCTAAGAAGGTTGAACGACGATCATTATAAGCTCCATTATCCCAAAATGGCGCTAATTTTGCTTCGGAAGTTTTTTATGAAATTGAATTTATTTATAGCAAACATTATATTAAATACTAGTAGTTTTAGAATTATTTAAGAATTATGACTATAAAATGGTAAAATGTATACTCATTTCATAGAAACTCATAAGAAGTATGTGATGTTATAATAAGTATGCGCTATGAATAGTAGACAGGAACTCTATCGTACGTTATAACGCTATAGCGTGACAACTTCGTTTAAAATGAAATAAATGTTATAAAAAAATTGATAAATGAAAAGTTGGACTGTGGTATAACCCACCTCATTAAGAGTACCTCAATGCTTACTTCTGCTTTTATAATTTCAAGAAGTTCTCTTACTGTGCTTCGGTGGGCAAGTAAAGCCGTCGATCCCGGTTATTATCGCAAGCAGAACAGTCGTGACACCAGAGGTTGTCACTTTCTATCACGATAAGACGAAGAAGATCATCAGCTATCATCGCCATGAATCCCTTCTTTTAGTATAAATAATCAAATTACGTGCTAGATAAATATCAATATAACAATTTGGTATTTAACTTGGCTTTATAAATATTAAATTGGTTTAAAAATTATTTTTTATTATTAGTTCTTATGTAATGTGTAGTAACATTTACTTTGCTTTTTTTATTAGTTAATTAAAGTAAAAAATAAAATTAAGTAGTAAATTTAATTTCATTCAATACGAAATTTTATGAAAAACGCCTTTAAGTGGCTGAATACGATAAGCTAAAAATTTTACGTACCTACATATTATACAGGGTAACTTTTTACACAGTTGTCTAATTAAGTGTTGATGAATCTATTCGTGAACAACTTTCCGAAAGACACAAGGGTCAAAATGTGAAAAAATTTTTGGACTTCCCATACAAAATCAATGCAACCGATCATGCAGTTTGTATGGGAATTAAAACCTTTTTTTTTCGTATTTCGTATTAAGTTGTTCAGTTTCACGCACAGATCGTCTACACCAAATTTGGCAACTGTCTAAAATGTTACTCTAAATAGTGTTATACCGAAAACATCGAGATTTTGAAAGTTGAACCTGTGAGGTGAACAATATCAAAGGCATAACTGCCTTTTGCTCAACGTAAGTATTGTGGTTGTTGTGAATTACCCAATGCTGCGAGTATACAGGCAGTTCTCATTTTTAGAGATGTTATCGAAGTAAGAAAAAAACCTCGAACGTACAGATTTTTCGATCAAGATTTAAAATTTGATATTCTGAAGATGTCAAATTCATGTAAAACTTATCGATCTATGTGCAACATATGACATAATATTACTGAATGAGATTGGCCCTGGGGATTGTATGAAATTCAAAGATAAATGCACTCAATTTAATAATATTATGTGTATTCAAACTTGTGTCATGTCATTGTGTTATGTCATACAAACTTTGGCTGGGAAAAAAGCGGAAAACTTGAACGTCAGTGGTCTGGTTCAGGCCAGAAGGTTAAAATTAGCTGGTACAGGAATATTCCGGATAAGGTAACAGAAAAATACCATCGAAATCTAAAAATCAGTGTAAAAGAAACGTGTCTTTAATGTGAATTTTAGTTGGATTTCACTAACGCGTTTCTCATACTTTACTTAATTCAAAATTTTTATCCAACGAGATCCAAGGTATAAGGAACCTAGATTGAACCTTGTCATCTGCAACACTTACATGAACGATGGCCACTCAGAAAGCTTTGTGACAAAAAGTTACTTGATATGGAAAGCTCGCAATTCATAATTTATTTTGCAAATTCAATTATTTAAATGGTAAAAATGTTCCTAATTTTAATTTCCCTCTCAATGTTTTACCTGCTTTATGAAACTATGGTGACTTAGAAAAATGAAAAGAAAATTTTCGTAAAATATTTTTTTTGGACTTCAAGTCCAACTCGGACCCTGATGAATCGTTTAATCGACTTCAATTAGCTTTTATGAACAAGGCGCATGAAACAACTGTGTGTTGCTGGAATAACAAGTTTAAGCTCGGTCGCTGAAATTTGAAGGATGAAAAAATAACGATCACCGTCCTTTGACTACTGTTATGGAAGAAAACGTGCTACGATTGAAAAATTTGCTGCAAAAAAAACATCGAAAAACAAACGAGGAAATTCAGCACAATATGCAAATTGGATCCGAAAGTTTTCATATTATTGTACACAACTATCTTTGTATAAGGAGGTTCTTTTTCTCACTGGGTTCCATGATACGATTGATAAATTCAAAGCAAGTTCTTCACGCCGTGTGTAGGATATCATAACAGGTAACAAATCTTGAATTTTGAATTGAATCCAGAAGCAAAGTGTCAGTCAACAGTATGGCTGTTTCAAAATAGACCAAAATAGACCTACGAAAGTGAAACGATCGAGAAGCCCTGAAAAAAATTATATTGCCAGTGTTTGCTCCCATAACGGGATATCAAGTATCAATTCCCCTAAAAAAACCAAAGTAGCTTCAATGCAGAGTGGTACACTACCAAATTTTTACCAAAATTCTTACCGCTGCAAACAACAAGCGACCAAACACGGGACTCCGAGGCCTTTTGCTCCGCCATGACAAGATATACCCGCGCACTCCATGATCTTCCTAAACTCCGCAGCGGTAAAACTTTTGGTTCATCCGCCTTACATCCCTGATTTGGCACCGTGTGACTTCTTCTTGTTCCCCAAAATTAAAAACTAGCTCAAGGGGATACAGTTTTCATCGCCAGAAGATGCGCTCCCTGCGTTCGAGAAGGCCGATGAGAAAGTATTTATTTATTAATTCTTTATTGCATACCATTAGATATATATGAACATTTGTTATACAAAGTCATATCGATACAGTATAAAATGGGTGGTCTTATCACTAAACAGCGATCTCTTCCAAATTACCCAGTTTATTCATTGAAAGTTAGATGGAATCTAGTTTTTGATGGAAGACAAGTAGTGATTCTTAAGTGTGGTTTTAAAAGAGTCCAGCGTCGCACAATTTTTAGTTTGAAATGGCGATTTGTTTCAAAGTGACACTGCTCGCACCGAAAATACAACAATGTGATATGCGTAGAATTAGATTTTCAGTGGATTCCAAGAATTTGCCATGATCTTCATATCTAAATGTGAATTGATTTCTACGGTAACTTGGTACGCTTGGATCAAACAGCACCCGGTGCAGGAAGGAAACAATAAGAGTATCCCTGCGAAGGCGAATGGGTAGCCACTTCAGTTTTGCGCAAATTTCGGAGACATAGTCACATTTACGTTATACTCTTACAGATATAATACGTATGCAAAGAATTTACAAGCGCTCAAGATTGTTTAATTGCTCCTCCGTGAGGTCGAGAAAACTGGCATGAGCACAGTACCTGTTGCAGATCGGTAAAAGGTCTTTGATAATTGGCTCAGGCTTATAAATATAGACGCTGGTGGAGAGTTCTTTGGAAATATGTTATGTACAAAAGTATTCTAACTACAAGTATTCTAACTTGGATGTTTTAATAAAAGGGTCACAGAACGTTTCTGAAACTGACTACTTCAAATAAAATAATTAAAAGCAATGATAATATTCGGAAATGAAAGTCTCTAGAAACTGATATGATAATAAAAAAAATGTATACGGCTATATATATATTATGTCTGACACTTCTGTCCTATTCCTTTGAGTACACTTCGGTCCTATTCCTTTGAGTTACTTTAACAGGGACTTCGATATGCAAATATAAGTGCCTCACTTTTATCAACTAAGCTTACCTAGATATAAACTTTTTTATCTAGCTGACCCTACTCTCGTCAAAGGTAGAAATCTTGTTGCCAGAACTTTAGCTTATCTAAAATAGAGGTATCAACCCTCATCAAGTTATCTAGCAAAGGATCTACATCTTTTACATACATACATCTTTTCTGCTTTGATGTGTGACTTGCGGACTTAAACTTACTTCGAATTCACGGAAAAAAGGAATGATGTCATGGATATCAAAAGTTTTTAAAAAGTTTAAAAAGTTGTTAAAAATAAAATTGTTAACCTGAACTAGGTATTTAAATAGCGACCATGAGGTTGCCTTTATATTTTTAATCGATATTTTTCGATTGATTGAACGTTTATCCTGTACGTTTTATTTGGTATCCGCACGCAGCCTCACTTGCAGATTAAAATATTGTACTCAAACTTTATTAAAAAAGTCATCCTTATATGTGGGTTTTAGTGAGTTTTACAGTCATGTTAGTTAAATGGGAGTTAATTGTACTTTTGTGTTACTCAAGGAAAGTAAAACAAGAACTGCGTCTACAATGTTTCTGGACGATGCCTATATAAACCCTACTCATCTTTAAAAAAAGAGTTAAAGACCACTACTTTTCTTTTATTAAGTAAGTTATTTATTGTTTTGGCATTTATAAGTTTTCCTTTTAAACAACTTTAGATTGTATATATTTTATTGTATTTTATTTTATTTATGTAAGTATATGAGTATTTGTAAATTTATTTACGGTGTTAAGAATATAATTTTTGTATGTTTAAAGTAGGTACACACTACTTTGTTATATACTAATATCTCCTCTCACAGGTCGGCTGGAAGAAATGTATTTTAGAAATAAGCCGTACCTTTGTATATATTAAGTCTTTAAGGTATTTTATATTGTTTTCATATGTGTGTACAAAAACTCTTAAATAAATAAACTTCAGGGACTAGTAGTACACTTATTATTTTTTCAAACATTATTGAAAACATTATTGAAAAACTTTGTTACAAATCTTTGAATATTACATTTATTTGAAATGGAGAAACTTCAAACTTATACACGAAAAAGCAGTTTTATTTCTGTACTAATTCTCAACTGACAGTTACAAGTTCAAGGGTTCCTGTGGTGCCAGCTGATGAGGGGATAGGATCACATCAATCTTACTTTACACGGAAAAATATTTTTTTTCTAATGAATAAATAAAATAAGTTTACCTTAGTTTATAATTCGGGATTTATGGAACCTGGTCTTTATATTTGAAAGTTAATGCAGATAATATACAAATTAAGTCAAAAGCTTAAAGCGTTCGCTACTAAACATTATTAAGTGACTTTATAAACTTTTTGGACTTACTGCATTAATATAAACAAAATCAATACACTAAGATTGACAAGCAATCGAAACTATAGTATAGTATAGTAAATTATAGTAAATTCAATATCAAAATAAAAACGGTTGATAATTTTATTAGGTTACTTTATTTTAGTTAATCAAAATTTTGTCTCAATCGACGAAACTTGATTTCTTTCCGTGATGTACAATAGATACGAGAATCAGAGTCCTGAATGTATTAAACTCTACCATTATTTTGTTTGATTGGTTGTGTATGAATCGTGAAATTGTAAATGCAAAGTAAATTTCCATATTTTTTTTTGTCTATAAAGACGCATTCCTGTGTCTACAAGTCAATCTTCATTTACTCATTTATCTTGTTGTAAATTAACACATTGTATGTTCATTTACAAAATATGAAAAAAAAAGTACAACAACATTTTCAAAAATATTTACTCAACCACTTATAACACTCGATTGAACTCCAGATAAAGTTATTACAATGAATTTTTTTTATGTAAAACTACACTTTCCTCGAAAATCTTTAATACTGCGCAAGGCTTGAGAACTTCTTCTGTCAGAAACATAAATAAATAATTGAGTAGAGTTACTTTAAGCATCTAAAGGATCGGTTTATTCAGATCTTCGAATATATCTTTAATTACCTATAGTAATCTCTAACTATTGCGTGTAAATATTACAGACCATGTTTTGATTGGCCTCATTTAACTGATTTTATGTTTTTTAGGTACATCGTGGTCACACTATATCAATAATATTGTTGTTTTACCCAAAGAAAGCTAATATTATTAGATTGTGTTTTTACAGTTTAACTAGTATTTTTGGTTAAATGTTCGAGGGACAAGGTTACATGAAAAATTTTATGTTTATAAAGAAGATACATTCAAGTCAGACTGAATAAACTGATTCTACTTTTAGAGTAAGAATGAACCAATGTGGAAAGAACATATAAATATTGCTATATTTACAATAAGTACTCAAAGTAACAGCTACATCTTTCATATGCCCTAAACCCTTGGAGCTCCGATAACCATCTTAATAGTCTAAATGCGTGAAATATTACATAACTAGAACAAGCCCAATTATTGCTGTGAAACAAGTTAGTTATCTTAGCGAAATCAGACGATGATAATACTCATAAATAACGTAAATTACCTTTGAACATGATGAGGTAGATTCTAATGACGATCTTTTCGTACGACTATATAACAACATGATTATAGAGGTATGAAGAAAGCTAAAAAAACACCACATTATATTTACAAAAATACACTGTGTTAAATGCCTATATAAATCTTAAAAATTGTGTTGGCAACAAAAAAGAAGTGTACCTTAATAATATTTATATTTATAACTTACAGCCGATTCATATAATTTACTTTATTAAGATATTGTTTATTGTCTGTAACGATTTAATCTTTTGAGCTCTTATTTGGTCACCAAAGAGTTTTTGTAAGTGTTTCTACATATTTTGTATGAATTATAGCGTAATATACGCCTTGATATTACCGCAAGTGTGTTCACCGTGTAGAAATATGACTCTCGTGTTGATATATTTTATGTAATACTCACATAGTAGTACGATATAAAAATGTTGGTAGTAATGACAATCTTTATTTATGTGAGTGAAATGTTCGGGTACAGATTTTTCTATTAGACCTGTTTTGTTTTTAGTTCTGGCAGTTCAGAGTATTTTGGGTGGCAACATCCTCTATACTTAGCACTCAGAAACAACTATAAATTTTGGGGCCTGAATGGGTCAGGATATTCTGTAATCTTCTAAAACCCAGCGTGAGCAAACATGCTCCTTATCTTCTCAATTAAAAAAACATACACTTCATGCTGACTTTTAATCAACACGAGCTGTTCTGTCATATAATTGTTGCTTATTTAATCATACATTTTGTAATAAGATTTGGTTGAAGTCCTAGCTGTACCGTAGCGAATGTTAAAGTCGAGTAAGTACATGAAAATGTAAAAATTCAGAAGATAATAGTAATTTCATATTTTATGAAATGTGTTTTGTCTAAAAAAGTATATTTCAAACCATATACATTTCGACCATGTCATGAAAACGAATTATTTCGGAATTACTTTGCGTGTAGTTAATTCTAGTTTAGGTGTAGTTTATTATTGTAGTGTAATTTTGTGCATATTTAACTCATAATACGTATTAACCATGAAGAGGTACTTAAAATCTTCAGGTATTCCTCTAAGAGCAACCATTTTGAGGCGCACCTATTAAGTCGGCGAAATATCGGGCGAAATACCAAAACTCAAAAAACTGTACAATAAAAGGAATAAAAGTCTTGGAGTTAAGCATTTGTTTGGGAAATCTCCAATAGATGTGCAAGAATGTAATAAAATAAATATTTTATTTGATGACAATTAATCATTTAAAAAATGATGTTACGTAAACTTATACTTGATAAAGTTATTACTTTACAAACTTTCCTTTTTTTAAATATCTCATTTGATCAAATAACTAAAAGACGCATTTTCATTATACAAACTCATATATTTTATTATGTTGATTGGCGAAAACAAATAACATTTAATAAAATGCATTGCTTGATAATTGTTTCAATTACCAAAACTTAGGGTACGTTATTTGAACTGAAATGGTTAGGTTTGCGTTAGGTCCGCTAAGTTAGAACTGCGGCGCACCCTGTGGTGTTTACTTACTTAATGATTACTTATCCGTTTATTTTAAACACGAGTGAACCATTCAATTTCAATGTAAATAGTGACATCAAATGGTATTTCCTCGTTTTAGGTGCCAAAATCATTTCACGAATTTATCCTCGCTGGTTATAATGACGGTAAAATAAGGAGAATTTTGTTTGCTACGCAGAAGAGTAAAGAGAAACTAGAAAAGTGTCGTCATTTATATTGTACCGGGGCTTTCAAAAGTGTGCCAAAACCATTCAGACAAATCTACAGCATCCATGGTGAAATTGATGGCGTTGTGAAACCATTAGCTTATGCTTCATTGTGTAGTTAAAAGAAATCAACCTATAAATTAATTATTTCAATTAATGAAAACAACAGTACCCAATATGCAAGTGGATTTTTATAAAAGTGAGTTTTTGGGAAGTTGCAGTCAGAGGTTTTCTAGCAGTGTTTCCAATTGCAGTTGCTAGCGAGTGCTTTTTTCATTAGGTATAAACAAGCTCTTAAAAGAAAATCTTAGGAACTAAGTCTATCTAAAATCAGTATTTTCAGGAAACATATTGCTTTATGCACTTTATTACCTCATTTACCTATCACAGATTTACATGAGGCATAGCTTTATATACCTAATGAGCCACTATCCACAAGACAAAAATATTACAGTATTTAACGATTATATGGATTCCCAATGGTTAGAACACCGATATAGAAAAAACAAATTTACCTGTTACGGTGAAAACAATAAAACGAATAATTTTGTGGAATCACATTATTCGGAAATTAATAAAAAAAATGGCGGTGTAAATCTAGCCAAACTGTTAGGATGCCTATATTTTGCTGATGTAAGAGTGAAAATGAACATTTCCGAAAACCAAAAACATGCCCAAGAGATAAACAATGTAATTGAAAGTGTATTAAATGAATACGCAACGGGCCCTATCTCTATAGGACACTGCCTAAAATTACTAAGATTTTAATTTTTTTTCATTCTATTTTGATACATCGTAAATTCGATAGTAATGACTAATCAATGAGTACCAATTGTGATAATGAAACAACCTGTAACTTCTTCGTGATTTCACTAGTTTTATGATTTTAAACTGTTCTAGTGATTTTGAATCAGACTGTTACTTTAATTAAACAATACCATGATAAAACAAAACTAATTGTAACAAAATGAAACTATATTTGTTTTTATAATAATTGTTATTTAGTATAAGAATGGTTTAAGAGGATACACTACTAGTGCATTTATCAGCCACAACCTCTTATATAATCCATATTTATGGATTTTATTTATAATTAATCATTTTATTAAGCAGGCAAGATGTTGCCTTACATGATGTGATGCGCCATCTCGCATACTCAGTCGTTTCTGGATTGCTATAAGCCGTCACAGCTATGAGGCGTCATGCCGGGCTATCTCCGTTATGTCATATTTACAATTTCATAACCTTAAAGCTATTTATAAAAATATTAAAACTTCATTTTTTATAAAACAATATTTATAATAACACAACACAAAGCGATCTTGTAAGTATTATGTGGAGGATAAAAAATGCTCTGATGCATACTCCGCGCGCGCGATCGATGTTATGTGGGACTCGTCCCGACGCCTGCCAGAACCATACCCACTAAAAAACCCCCTGTCTGCTCGTGCAATTTTTTGCTACTCAGCCTTCATCTCAGCGACGGCCAATTGGAGAAAGAGGCCGCGCTAGCGGGGCCCAGAAGGGGTCACCCGCTGGGATTTACATAGCACTGAAGGTGCTCAAAGCACTGAAGGTTAATTCATAGCACTGAAGGTGCTCAAAAATGAAAAATAAAAAATAGAATTTAAAGTTACATTAAATAAATATTAAAGAAATTAAATTAATTCGAATTTACGTTAGAATTAGAAGTTGCGGCCTGAAGGGCTAAGAGATGTAGCGTCAGCTGCGTCGCTACGTTCGTGTGCACGTTTTTTCGGTCTAGCGATTTTGAATTTCGAATCTAAGACAGGAGCAGTATATGAGACTGAATCTCGAACTAGAGGATTGGGATGGGATTCGGTGCGTTTGAAGATTCGATGGACTTGCTGAGGGCAGGAGTGCTTAGCGCGAAAGCCGAACTGGTGGGAAATGATGAGGGGATCGCCATCCGTTGGAAACAGATGGTTCCGCATTCGACAGAGTGTGACTCTTTCGAGAAGTTTAGACATGGCCTTGAGGAGGCTGATGGGTCTGTGATTAACCGGGATATTCAGAAGTTTACCCGGCTTGGGAATACCTATGACTGTCTCTTCTTTCCAGGCTTTTGGAAAGTAGCTGTGGTCGAAGCAGGCATTGACGATGATGGCTAACAAGGTAAGAACCTGTATAGGCAGGTTCTTAAGTGCGTGGTTAGAAATACCATCCGCACCCGGAGCCTTTTTAGGCTTTTGACTTCTAATAAGAAGCAAGATTTCATCATTAGAGACTGTGACGAGGTCGTCGGTGATGGGGAGAGATTCTCTGCGGAGAACTTATTCCTCCACCGCCTGGATGTGGGAGGGATCTGCGGGTTGCGTGCTGGGCGAACATTGTGCCGCTATGCTGCCGGCGAAGCATTCGGCTTTCTCTTCGGCTTCAAAGGCAATAGTGCCGTCGGGACGAGTGAGAGGAGGAATGTGAGAGGCGGCGTCTACGCGTAAGGCTCGGGCCATACTATACTACGCTTGGTGGGACGGGGAGATATTCTCCATGAGATCGTTAAACTGAGCGTCTCGGAGTTCCGCGAGGCGAGACCTAACTTTACGTTGTAGTTTGTTCGCAGCTGATCTATAGGCGGGCGTGGGATATTTCTTGGCTCTCCGGAGAGCCGCGTTCTTAGCTTTAATGAGATTGCTAACGGCTAAGGGTAGATTGGGTATACTTCGCTTAGCAACCTTTTCGTTTACACTGATGGCTGAGTTGATAGCAACAGTGAGGGAGTCGACTAATGAATCTATTTTATCCGGGCTATCTAATTGGTCGGGCGAGATCGCGAGCGGAGCGTTTGGGGCCTCTAAGGCTGAAGCTAACGTATTTTTGCAATGTAATTAAAGCACACATTATTTATATCTATGCGGTTTATTTATTATTATACCCTCTGTATGAATATATAACACCTTCGTGCGCTAAGGAAGAACATATTTTTTTGTCAATCTAGTACTTTTGGTTATATAACTTTGATGGTGTTGATGCATAAATGAGTTTTAAAATATCATCGATATCATTTATTACGGTTATATCATGCTTAACACTATTTTTATACGTGGGTGCGCTTTGAGGAATAGTTTAGGTGCGCTTCATTAGGTGCGCCTCAAAATGGTTGCGCTTTGAGCAATACCTCAAAAATCTTGCTGCACACTATTATACACTCATTTTTTTTTTCATTAAGTACTAAGCAATTATATACATTTTAAATACAAATTCAATTTTAAGTTTGACACCGCTTGTTTATGTTGCAAGCATAGAGATATATGACAGCAATTTCTACTGAAAAAACCTGGTAATAACTTCCTTTTATTTTGTTTGCATTTGAATTATTGAATTTTATGACAAAAATATGATACCATTCATAGAAAAGTTACATTATATGTTATTAATTCTGATATTTATACTATATTACAGGCGTGAGTTATTTGTATTTAGTCAAACCTAAAGTAGTAAACAAAACATTGCAACGAAACTTCCAAATCAGTCATGCAAAGGCAAACACAGTTTACGTTGTACGAGGGTTTAATGAGTAGTAAGTTTTCATTTTGTATCTAATCCACTCAGTATCGGAGTTGGCAAACACAAAGCAATGAGAGCCCTTTAAGAAGTTTGTTAGAGCGGCTTATTAGTAAAAAGATGAGTAGTAATATTATAAAGAGGAAGCATTTGTTTATATTTATTCGTTACTGGTAAACCCTCAAACGACTGAAACAGTTATATTTATTCGATAATTGTTATTCGAGCAGTACAGAGCTAGACCGTACAGAAGTAACTAACACTTCCTATCTGTTTTCAAGGGCTACATGACTAAAACCACGCCAGTAGTATCAATATAGTCACACTATTTGTTATTTAATCATGAGCACTAAAGATTTCTGACGCTGAAATATGAACATGATGAATCATCTATTAGCAGGATGAGTACTTCATTGTACTTACATTTACGCTATTCTTACCTAACACCATTCATCGTTTTATTGTGTTAATTCTGTATATTGTGTGGTTCTCGATTTTAATTGAATATTATTTTTTCATTTTTAATATCATGAGAACTATGCTACCTTGTTGGCTGGGCAGTCATTCAGTTTTTTGTTACTATTATACTGTTTTACTAGCCATTTCTCATATCAATATGGTATGTATACTGTATACCTTTGTTATAATGTATGACTGACGCAGCTAGCAGGAATCATTTGATATAAACGTCATTCTCTTAGGTTTTATAATCTCCTGAATTTCCATCATTGAATTGCCATCGTTCAAATATTATTTACCTTTTGTTTTCATATGCAGGACTCATCAAATCTCAATCAATATGTTTATAATAAGACAATACAAAGTATACATTTCGTAAAAGTTTGAAGTACACACCTGTGGCCTTCTCGAATGTTAGTAGTTCAAACACTAATAATTATAACAAACACATCAAAGAATACTTAAATAAAATCAATAAGTTTCCTGTTGCGTAGAAAAGATAATAATATTGATTTGTTATATGTTATTGGTTAAAAAGTTGTTGTATAAAAATAAGGCAACGTTTCACAGTTCATTCATATTCAATTTTATGATTATATAGTTTTGCGGCTAAGTGGTGGCCCTGCGTCATACGCTGCAAGTCCTAGGTTCAAGCCTGGTCGGGCCATTTATATACACATATGAACCCAGATGTTTGTTCCGGGTCATGGTTTTGATATTTTTACATTTATGTTGTCACGTAACAGTTTATTTACGCGGACATTTACGAGTCGCCACGAAGGATCCGATTGTGAGGGCGCTCTGGCGCCGGCTAGCTCCAGTACCAGGCAGTGTGTGGCAAGTGAAAAATTAAACATAATTGGTAGTCACACGGTGTACACGCGTTCTTTGTAATAAAACTGATAAAAATGTCTAAATGTGATACGTGTTATAAAAATATTGCTAAAACCAAACCAGGAGTGGAGTGTAACAAATGTGACAAATAGTTCACCTTTCATCCGATTGTTCTTGATTATCTACGAAACAGCAGGCTGCACTACGCGCAAACACTAACCTAGAATGGACCTGCCAAGAATGTAAGGTTCACTCCCCAAAACGTCGATCAGTGATTGTGCCTAATGGAGAAGAAGACGAATCGGATGACGAGCAGATCAAGCGCCATACGACTTCTGCAATTGACATGAAAAAGCTGCTGCAAGATATCTCCACAGAAATGGAAAAGGCAATGTAAAAAGGACTCAAAGAGTTAAGCAAATCCTTTGAATTTCACGCAGAGAAGATGGATAAATATTAGACAGTATACAATCCCTGAAAACTACAATACAAGACCTAAAAAAAAAAGATATAGAATTGACAAACAAAAACAACAATCTCGAAGTACGGGTAGGCGCGTTGGAATAACGGATTCAAGACTTTGAACAAAAACAGTTATACCAAACCTTAGAAATAACTAACATACCAAATACGTCACTTCAAGATGCTACAATTAAAGCCGAAACAGTAGCGGAGAGGCTGAATGGCTACTACAGTGATATAGAAAATATCAAACACCGTAATGGAACAAAGAACCGTATACCCTATACGTTAAATTGCGATCCGATTCTTCCAAAAAAAAAGTGGCTGGAATCGGCGGAAGCTACTAATATAACCGTGGCTAATGTGGTTCCTAACGCCCCAAAGGAAGTATGTAACAATAATGTTATGAATAATGTAATGAAGCACTCACATCTTTCAATGAAAAATTACTCTGGACAACTAAACAGCAATTAAAAGGAAGCTTTAAGTACAATTGGTGCAAAAACGGGATCATACGCGTCAGAAAAGAAGATAAAAGTGAATCAGTGGTAATACGCTCTGAAGCAGATATAAGAAAAAATATTTTAGTTAAGTAAACCCGCATATAATGTAAACACTATACATAACACAGTAACATTCGATTCCCAGTTAGACGATATAAATGAAATTCCTAACTGCGTTAATATCAATTCCCTGAGAAACAACTTACCGCCTAGCCCTAACTCAATAAGTCTTTTATGCTTGCATATTAATATACGGTCTCTTATTAAAAACTTCTCTTCCTTAGAACAAAACATGATTACGAGTACAAAATGTATTTATATTATTATAGTGACAGAAGCAAACATTAAAAATCCCCTGAGATGCTTATATAAAATCAAAAGCTACGAAATGTATTCAAAGCTATGTAAAACTCAAAAGGGTGGAGGAATACTTGTATATATTAACAATAAACACAAATGCACGGTAATTAATTCAAACACGTTTCACTATGAATGCTTATTATTTTAAATTGAAACACATTACAGCTACTCCGCCACCTTTTGTGCTGTTTATCGCCCCCCGGATACGAGTAAACATTTATTTATAAAAGAATTACACGATCTTCTGCGAAAGGTAAGTTCAAAAAACGATTTATATGTATTAGGAGACACAAATATAGATCTTTTGAGGGACACTCCTATAAAACATAAATATAATTGCATGTTACACAGTCTCGGTCTTGCGTGCGGGATAACAGAATACACACGAATTCAGTTAATAAAGAAGAGAATTACTAAAAGTTGTATTGATCATATACAGCGTTAATAAAAGCGAGAGGCATTAAATAAAATCACATATTTTGTGTATCATTATCGGGCTACACAACAAAACTCAGATCAAAGTAAGCAACAGTTTCGTCACAGGAATGTTTTTTAGTTTTTACTTAGTTTCATTTAAACACTCTGTATCTTCCCGATCACCTGATCGTAAGTTTGCAGTACAAACAAGGAAGTACACTGTTACTAAATCTTTCCTTAAAAGAAAGTACAGATCACGGTTATCTCACTCTAATGTAATAAGCGTAACAGAAATAGAAACAGATCAGTATGTTGCTATGGCGCCGGCGGCGGCTCGGCTAATTAGGTCAAGGGCACAATTTTTACTTTGTTTTAGAGGTGTTATATTAGGCTCAAATATTCGTATTCCTATTATCGAATATAACGCTTTACCAATATTAGGTTATCAAGCCTATTATTTGGTAATAGTCAAATAATAGGGTTAGTTTTTCGTCCGATGTTGTTCTAATAATACGCTATATTCATTTAACCATATTTGTTTGCGTGTATATTAGTTATACGAGAGATAGTTATATAAGAGAATCGCATATTTTAGACTTATATTATAAATTCGAAAGTTTGCTTATTTATTCGTTTTTATGTACTTTTTGGCAGATTTGATTTTAATGTTTGGTATGGTATTGGATTTCTTGGATTAGGCCTCGGATTAACACATACGCTACTTTTTAACCCGACAAAATAATGTGTTAATATAGCTTGCAGCTAGCATTAATATTGATTAAGAGTAGTGATTAAATTTGCCTTCATACTTTAAGAGGCACAACTAAATTAAATGAACTTTCGTAAAAATTAGGCATTATTCTTTTACTCAGATTATTATAAAACTATTGCGTATTTTTTTTACAATTTTTTTTTACATTGATGTCGATTACGTGCTGTCTGTCTGCTTATCCATGAAACTTCCATACAAAACGCGAAGTGTATGCAACGCATACATAATGTTCGATCGAATACGTCCTTGATACACTACCGCGTAGCGCTGCGCGGCCCGGCGAAGAGCGTGATAACACCCAAGTTTGGCAACGTCGCATATTACTCGATAATAGTCAAATAATAGCGAGCCGATTTAGTATCCGAATCAAACTAATATAGGTGTTATAGTATTTTTGCGATATCTGAACGCATTGCAATGCATCTGTTGCCAGTTTAATACACGATTCGTAACGAATAATCGATATACAGTGATGCATTAGATTTTATAGGTACCTATCAATAATATAGTTTCAATAGAGCGATATCAAATAAATAGTTTTAGTAACAATAAGAGGCAATATTGGATTTTCGATATTCTTGCTATATAATATGATTCGTATTAGTATTATTTATATTCGTTAAGGTTCGTAAAGAGTTTTTACTGTCCTTGAAACTCTATTATAATCGTATGGAATAAAGATTGCGTGCTTTTGTTTTGATTGTTCACTTAAAGTTCATAGAAACTGCGACATGGATACGCCTGCATGAAAAAGACGGCGCGAGCGAGCGCGTTGATGATGACGTATTTCTATTATCGAATATAACGCTTTACCAATATTAGGTTATCGTGCCTATTATTCGGTAACAGTCAAATAATAGGGATAGTTTTCCGTCCGATGTTGTTATTATAATACGCAATATTCATTAAATCTTTATTAGTTTGATTGTATATTAGTTATACGAGTGTAAGAGAATCGCATACTTACTTATATTAGAATTATATTATAATATGCGAAAGTTTGCTTATTTATTAGTTTTTATGTAGGTACTTTTCAACTGTTTTGCAGGCTCAAACTGCTGAACCGATTTTAATGTTTGGTATGGTACTGGATTTCTTGGATTAGGTCTCAGATTACGAAAAGTACATAGGTACGCTACTTTTCAACCCGAAAAAGTAATGTATTAATAAAGCTAGCGAGTATATAATATTGATTAAGAGTAGTGATTAAATTTGCCTTCATACTTTAACAGGCATTAACATTAAACACGTCTAACTAAACTAAATGAACATAAAATCTATCTAAAAAATTAGGCGTTATTACTATTACTCAGATTATTATCAAAATATTGCGCATTTTTAACAATTTTTATTTAATCGATGTCGATTACATGCTGTCACTCTGCTTATCCATGAAACTTCCATACAAAACGCGAAGTGTATGCTACGCATAGATAATGTTCGATCGAATACGTCCTTGGTACACTACCGCGTAGCACTGCGCGGCCCGGCGAAGAGTGCGAGCGATGGATAACACGCAAGGTTGGCAACGTCGCATTCTCCTGTGACGCGACGAACGTCACTCACTATTATTTGACTATTATAGAATAACCTAATATCATAACGTTCATATTACCTAATATGTGATTTGGTCCGTGTAACTATTACGTATAACTATTACGAATATATTAGTCACACCTCTACTTTGTTTAGTGCGAAAACGCGTTGCATTCGGGGTGCACGTTGCGCAATTCAGCACAGATTATTGTCGCTCACGCGTCCCATTTACTAGTGTTAAGTTTTTATTGTGATAGGACACGTATTTGAGTATTTTCAGTTTAGGTTTGTGAGTAGTTTTTAATTATTTTGTAAGAACGTAAGATATCCACAATGCCTCGTGCTACATACACGGCGTTAGAATACACTGACATGATTATAATCTACGGGGAATCCCACGGAAACGCAGCTCTAGCTCTGCAAACTTACCGAGAAAGGTATGGAGACAGCCGCACGTGCCCTAGGAATGCTCGCACCATAGTATTGGCATTACAACGGGCACGGGAAAACAAACCATTAGCAGCGCATCAGGAGGGAGTCCCACCGCAGCAGATACCTACTTCTTGCAACTACTTCTTGCAACAAATTCTTGACTATTTTGACCGCAACCCCACATCGAGTCTGCATAGAGCCGCACGCCAGTTTAGAGTTTGCCATAGAACCGTGCATAACATTTTAAAAAGGAATAAACGCAAACCGTACAAATTTAAAAAAGTTCAAGCCCTTTTAAGAAGGGATTTGCCAGTCAGGCGTACTCACTGCCAGTGGATACTTGACTTAGTTACAGACGACCCGAATTTTTTATTAAATGTCATGTGGACCGACGAGAGCACATTTACACGCAATGGCATAATGGAACCAACAAAATCTCAGATACTGGAGTATTGAAAATCAACGCAGGATTCGGGAGTCAAAGCATCAGTACCACTTCTCTGTTAATGTGTGGGCTGGTATACACAGGGACCAGATTATTGGTCCTGTTTTTATTGACGGCACCCTTAACGTGGCAAAATTTTTGGAGATATTATCCGGTCCCGTTGCTGAATATACCGAAGAACTACCCTTAGCCAATTATCGGCATTTATGGTACCAATTGGACGGAGCTCCTCCATATTTAGTGATGTCTTCCAGAGAGCTATTCACCGAAATGTTTGGACAGCAGTGGATTGGTCGATTTGGACCAGTACGATGGCCACCACGGTCCCCAGATCTCACTCCAATGAATTTTTTTATCTGGGTGTTTGTGAAAAGTGAAGTGTACGCGACAGACGTGAACACCGTAGAGGAACTTAAAAACCGGATTATTTTAGCGTTTAATAAATTAAAAAGTTTAACAACAAACAGTGACCTTATTGCACCATTAAATAACAATATTATACGTCGTTATAATTTGTGTACCATTGCAAACAGCGGACACTTCGAACAATTGAAGATTTAATGTGTAAGTGTTACAATTAATTATTTTTGTTTATTATTTTCATTGATCATACCTTCCAACGTTACCTACAACACATGTTTACATTATCATCCACATCAAACCCGGGCGCTCCGCTGTGTAGGTAGGTGTGCGAGCCGGTGAGCCAGCCGCCGCACGCGCTATGCTATTCAAATCCTACGTTACCAATTTGTTACGCAGGTGGCGGCAGGCTACTCAACAAAGGATGTTTTAATTTTAACTTAATTATTAAGCTATTTAAGTTCTTTGAAAAACGTTTTTTCGTATACTTCTCGTAAACTTTTTTTTTTTAATAGTTTCGGATTAACAGTGGGCGCTTATAGTATGTGTGGTTTCATTAAATGCCTCTCGCTTTTATCAACGTTGTATACGCGAGGTCTCGCACACAACACCTTTTCACCGCGTCACTGGGAACTGTTCTGGCTGATCACCAAGCCGTTGCTGTCGCGTGCATTGGAAACCAAACGCAAAATCATATAAAGTATGCTCCAAGTTTTAGACTAGGTTATGACCCAACCATACTTAAAAAAGAGTTGAATGAAATTACTTGGAGTCAAGTTGATAATGTTCAATGTCCTCTAGAAATGTACAAATTTATAAAAAATATGTTAAATAAATGTGTAACAAAATGCCGAAATAAAAATAAAAATATTAAATAATAAGAGAAACATCAACAAATGGCTAAACAAAAAAATTTATAATGCATGCAAATATAGAGATTAACTTTTTAGTCAATGGGTAAAAGACACTAGTAATAACATAATAATACAAAAATACAATAAAACTCATAACTACGCTAATAAAATAATACAAAAGGCCAAAAATAACAACACTCTAAATAAAATAAATAACAACAAAAACAACCCAAAAACTTGTGGTCCTTGTTAAATACACTCACGGGTAGAATTAAGACATCAATTGATAAAGTAATTCTTGATGCTTTTGAAAACCAGCACATAAAGCCAATAGACATCGAAACAGTTTTGCTAAAACATTTATTGACAGTGTCAAAGCCATTATACCTAAATGCAATATAAATCTTCTCGATCCAAAATCATATCAAAAAAGCTGTAACGTTTCCATGCACTTCCAGGAAGCAAACACTACAACGATAAAAAATATTATAAATAGTCTCGGTCACAACAAAGCACCTGGTGTAGATGGTATTCACACTATTGACATTAAATATGTATGCAATAAAATTTATATTCTTATTGCCCAAATAATAAATACAAGTATAAAGTGTGGTAGGTATCCTTCACAGCTAAAAACAGGAATCGTAAGACCTATCTTTGAAAAAGGTATAAGATCAAATTATGAAAACTTTAACCAATAACTATACTATCAACAGTTGACAAAGTTGTTAAGAAATATGTGAGCAAACAAATGCATTTATTTTTAGATAAAAATTGTATCTTGAGTCAAATACAATACGGTTTTCAACCTGATAAAAACACCACACAACTTTTTCTGCCTTTACCGACCAGATCAATGAACACCTTAATTATAAAAAAAACATGTACTGATTGTGTTTATAGACTATAGTAAAGCCTTTGACACACTCAGACATTCTACACTTTTGGAAAGGCTAAACGAATGCGGGATAAGAGGTCCACTATTGCGCTGGTGTTCTGACTACTTGAACGATCACGCATTCTGTGTCAAAGTCGGAAACGCTGTAAGTAAGAAAACTCCGGTACGTGAAGGTACAGCACAGGGGTCCGTCCTCGGGCCGTTGCACTACCTGGTGTAAGTCAACAATGTCATGAATATTATAAAAACATGTCAGATTTATCAGTTTGCTGACGACACATGTCTATTAGCTTCCCACGATAACATTTCGGCTGCTCTTAAAAATCTACAAAAGGATTTTGACAAACTTATGCAATGGTCACACGTCTAGTCATTAACATGGATAAAACTTAAATAATGTACATTAGTTCTAGTAGCAACAGAAAAAAGCACCAGGTACAATTGTATTATAAAAACATAAGTATAGGTAACTGTGGATGTCCTTCAATAGAACTGGTCGAAAAACACAAATATCTCGGGTTAGTTATAGATAGTCGCCTCAAGTGGACAGAACATATTAACAATGTTTGTAACAAATTAAAAGCCATTCTTGCCAAATTTAGTATTTAGTCTCAGTCTCGCACTTATTCAGAGCAGACGCATACGTTGTTTTATCCGAAAAAAAAATTTTCTAAGCGCGCGAATTTCGCTATTTAGTCCTTATTAATCGTAGAATATAAGTGCTAGTTTCGTGTGATAAACGCGCAGTGTTTAAATTGCTAAAACCCCCCCTGACGACTCTGCCTACCGTTGTTATCTCTTTCACGGTTAACTGTGGCACAGACCTCTAGCTCTTGCACTGTTAACGAAACTCCCGAACCAACACGATGACTGTTTGTGCTGCGTGTAAACTACCCCTGAATAACAATGAAAAAATCGTTTGCTGCACTCCTTCATGCTCGAAACCGTATCACTTTCTGTGCGTTAATTTGACAACAACAACCTTTAAAAAACAGACGAAATGGACTTGTCCGGCATGTGCAGCAAAATTTCCTAAAAGCGATAACAGTAATACCCCGATAAAACCTCAAACCGAGCAACACGCATCTCAAAGCTTGCATCTCACAACCGACAGTCGCAGCAATGTAACGACTAGAAGGAATAAATCACCGGTAACCGAGGAGCCACCAACTAACGTATCAACTACGGCCACTCTTGAGTCTTTAATTAAGCAACTTCCATCAATGATTAAGAATGCGTTATCTACCGAACTACAGCCAATAAAACTCCAAATAAGCAATTTGGAATCATCGCTTCAGTTTATTAGTGCCCAATACGATGATATTATGAAGCGCTTTGAACAAAAATCAGACGAGATAAAGTCCCTCACCGAAGAAAATGCAGCTCTTAGACGTGACTTAGCTGCCTGTGACGCTCGTGTTAGTCATGTCGAGTGTGACATGGCGCGGCAACAACAATGGGCCCGATTACAAAATGTTGAAATTGTTGGCGTCCCCGAACTAAAATCCGAAAATACTACCGATATCATCCTGAAAGTAGCGGAACGCCTTGGATTAACATTGCCTAAGGAAGAAATTGAGTTTGCCCATCGAGTGCAGCCGCGCCGAGCCTCCCCCGGGACCAGGAGCGCCCGCGCCATCGTGGTGCGCTTCAAGCGCCGCTCGACTAAGGACGCCGTGGTTGCCGCCGCACGCAGAACCCGGACCTTCCTCGCCAGTGACTTAGGCCTAAGTACTGATCCCAGTGTAAATAAAATATACGTAAATGAGCTTTTAACGACAGTAAATAAAAAACTTCTTAGGGACTGTAAATTAAAAGCTAATCAATTGCATTATAAGTTTGTATGGACAAAAAATTGCAATATATTTGTACGTAAACAAGAAACTTCGCCTCCGATACCGATTCTCACTAACAATGACTTAAAAAAGATTGTCTAAAAGTTGCAATTAGAATTTGTTACCTATTATTACACTTAATATGTTTAATTATCCTACACAATTGCCTTTGTTATTCTCACTCATTAACTTACACAACAATAAAACCGCATACATTTACATTACACTACATTATAAACTTTTACACAAATAGCAGAGCATTCCTAAATTATTATTACACTACAGTAGACCTATTTGAATGGCTTATTTTATTATACCGACTTACTAAAAAACCGACGATACTTAAACCTATGCTTGTTTTCGTGCATTCTTGTGAATTGGTGAGCTTACATAATTGTTCGATAGATTTTTGTCATTTACTTCGCCTATTAGTATTCTTTACCATTAACAAACACAGCCTGTTCGGCTACCGAGTTTCGTTTGAAAATTGCAGATCTCACAATGTTATCGAATAGTAGTAAATTTCACTTATTTTACCAGAATGTACGAGGTTTAAGAACAAAAACCACTACTTTCTTTAACAATATCTTAACACACGAATTGAATATCGCACTAATAACGGAAACTTGGTTATGTGATGGAATTTTGAACACCGAGATCTGCAATGCTCAGTACGATGTGTTCAGGCGAGACCGCGGCGGCGGTGTCACCGGCGGCCGCGCTGCGCTCGGCGGCGGTGTCCTGGCGCTCTGTGACATACGGCTGCATGCGCGCGCGCGGCCCGAATGCTTTAGTACTTATTTTCATCTATGCCCGAATGGCAGCGCGCAGGGCTTGAGTGCGTGTGGCTCACAGTCCCCGGTCGCGGCCTGTCTCGCGCCGCCCCTTCCACCCCCGCCGCCCCCGCCGGCCACCCCGCGTCCACCTTGCGGCGAGACTTGCATATCGCTGTGGTTTACATTCCGCCAGATCGTAACTTTGTTGAACGAATACGTTGTTTTGTTAATTTGTTTGGTGATATTATTAGGGAACGTCCTAACGACCACTATTTGATAGCTGGCGATTTAAATTTACCCTGTTTGAAGTGGAGCTCGTGCGAACCAATATTATTACGTAAAGGTTCTGTAGAAGTTCAGACTGTGGCATCTGAATTAATTAATTTAATGTCTTTTCATGGCTTAAAACAATCTAACATACTTATAAATAATAAGGGAAATACTTTAGACTTAATTTTCTCTAACTTTGAAATTAACTGTTGGCGTTCCCTTACTCCACTTGTACCTGAGGATGCTCTGCATCCATCAATAGAATTAGAAGTATCTGACATCGTGGTTTCCTTTATGAAAGTACGTCCGGTTAATAGTTATATTTTTAAAAAAGCTAACTTTGATGCCATAAGTTTTGAGCTACATAAATATGACTGGTCAAATCTTTTTAAGGATTTGGATATTGAATCTGTTATTAAAGAATTCTATAACATGTTATACGAACTAATTGATAGGTTTGCCCCTAAGTCTAAGGTTTCCGGCAACCACCATTATCCAGTTTGGTACAGTCGGGCGCTTATTGGTTTAACGAAGGAAAAGGCAAAGTTTCACAATTTATGGAAACGATATGCAAATCCTAATGATTATAACTCTTTTTCATTATTACGAGCACGCCAGAAAAAACTTCAAACAGAGTGTTATAATAACTACATTAAATGGTCACAAGATGTAATAAAAAAATCCACCAAATATTTTTGGAAATACGTAAGATCGAGAATGAAATCAGACTCGGTTTATCCAGGTCAGATGGACTACGGTGGTACTAGTATTATTGGAGGAGTGGATATATGTCTAGCATTCAATGATTTCTTTTTAAAAAATTTCAGTTTACCACTTGCTAATTATAATGATAACCAAGTTAATCCATGTTCCTCCTTAGTTGAATCTGTAAGTGTTCTTTCTGTAAACCATGCATACTGTGAAACAATTCTCAAAGGTCTTGATGTCACTAAAGGTCCAGGCAGTGACAAACTGCCTCCTTTATTTATTGTAAAGTGTGCAAAGGCTTTATCTTTTCCTTTGACTTATATTTTAAATCGTTGCTTTGCTGAAGGATATTTTCCCACTATATGGAAAACGGCTCATGTTGTTCCTGTACATAAAAAGGGACCTAAGACTTCTATTGAAAATTATCGCCCTATATCAAAGCTTAACATTTTTAGTAAAGCTGCTGAAAAAATATTTTACGATCATATTTATCCTTACGTGAGTCGTATGATTCCAACACAGCAGCATGGTTTTATGCGTGGTCGTTCTACCTCTACAAATCTAACTTTATTTACAAACAGAATTCTTAATTACATGGAGAGTGGCGGTCAGGTTGACGTGATCTACACGGACTTCGAAAAAGCTTTCGATCGCGTGGATCACGTCATCTTGTTACGTAAACTTCAAGAATTAGGAATATCTGGGAATTTATTGAGATGGATTGAGTCTTACCTGCGCAATCGCAGTCAGGCAGTTGAGGTTGGTGGTTATCGGTCTGACTACATAACTATTCCTTCCGGTGTCCCTCAAGGCTCAATCCTAGGACCCTTGCTATATTCAGTGTACTTATATGACATAGGGCAGTCTATTAAATACGCAAACTTCATAATGTACGCTGACGACACAAAAATCTTTATGAAGATTAAGAATCTTTCCGATAGCTTTTTACTACAGGATGATTTGAACCGTTTGTCTGAATATTATAAACTTAACCGTATCAATATCAATGTAGAAAAATGCTTACACATAACTTTCACTCGCAAAAATAAAATATTAACTACTGCGTACTATTTTAACGGATTGGAATTAAATAAATCAAACATCGTTAAGGATCTGGGGGTGCTTTTGGACTCGAAACTCACATTTAGTGAGCACATTGGCAGTATTATTAATTTGGCATATAAAAAGTTAGGTTTCATCTTGAGAACTACAGCTCCCTTTTCTGATTCTCTTTGTATTAAATTATTATACTTTACATTTGTCCGTAGCACATTGGAGTATTGCAGCTGTGTTTGGAGTCCGCAATATATAATTTATAAACAAACTATCGAATCAATACAAAAAAAATTTGTTAAGCACTTTAATCTTAGGCACAGTGAAAATTATTTGCAATACTCAGACAGTTGCAAACACCACCATCTTCTTCCTTTAGAGAGTCGACGTCGCTTACTAGACATGCTTTTTCTCCATAATTTATGCAATAATTCAATAGATTCCATTGATCTAACTTGCTTGACCCTTAATTTCCATACTCCTTCATCAAGAACTAGACACACTCACTTATTTTATCCTATCCATGCAAAATCTAACTATACACAGAACTCAGTTATTTCTAGGATTCAGAACACTTACAACAAAACTTACGCTCAAATCACGGACATATTCAACGATAGCAAGGCTAAATTCAAAAACACTATAATCAAGCACGAACTGGCGATCATTACATAAATTAAATGACTCACACACCCATACACATATATACATACATACACACATACACACACACACACACACTCTTAAACACGCACGCACATTCAAATTTCATAAGGCAATTTTTAATCTATACATAATTTTTTATTTTTCAATCTTAATTTGTCTCTGTCCCATAATTATAAAAATACCATGTCTCAATAGTTTAAATTTCTGTTAATTATTAGTCTGCTATGTATTAGTAATAAAATGTAGATCCTTAACTGGCTGTCAGTAAAACTTAACTTAAGTATTTGTAACATAGTTTAAGAGCTGTGGATTTTGTGATAAATAAATAAATAAAAAAAAAACATAAACTACCAACTTCGATATTAATACAACTGTATAAGTCACTAGGAGAATCTACAATCGCATATGGATTGAGCAGCTATGGTCTTACCTTTACGACCCATCTGAATATGATCTATGAACTACAACTTATATATAAAAAAAAGATAGTACCAAAACAGCTTAAGTTCAAGTTCAAAGATGACTACAGCAGGTGGTTTCAATACTGCAATGTTCTACTCATTCAAGATATAATCAAATACACTTTACTCGTCGAAAATTATTTTAATAAAAATATACAAATACAGTACAACATAGACGGGCGAACTCGCAGCACCAAAAACAACAAATTAGCAATACCAAAACTCAACAATCTTTACGGTAAAAACACTCTAGGGTATAAAATTCCTTATTTATTCAATAATTTGCCCAAAGAAGTGAAAATTAATTCATTACCTAAAAATATTAAGGATAAACTGAAAATACATTATTTGAAAACATAAAATTACAAAGTTCTATATTTATAAATAAACTTGAGTATTAAAAATATCTATATAACATGTACAAAACAAACTAAACAATAAATAAACAAATTAACAAACAAACAAAAAAAAAGAGGAACAATTCTTTTTTTTTTTTTTTTTTTGATCCCCTCCACGGGAAGGGCAGGAGGATAAAAATGCCCTGACGCATACTCTGGCGCGATTCCAAAGTTATGTGGGACTCGTCCCGACGCCTACCAGGACCATACCCACTAAAAACCCCCTGTCGGCTCGTGCATTTTTGCCACTCAGCCTTCATCTGAGCGACGGCCAATTGGAGAAAGAGGCCGCGCTAGCGGGGCCCAGAAGGGGTCACCCGCTGGGATTACATAGCACTGAAGGTGCTCAAAGTACTGAAGGTGAATACGTAGCACTGAAGGTGCTCAAAATGAAATCAAAAATTAAAACAAAAATTAAAAGATTGCAAAATAAAATTGAATTAACTCGCATTTACGTTAGAATTAGGATTTACGTTAGGATTAGAATTTACGTTAGAATTAGAATTTGCGGCCAGAAGGGCCTCGAGATCGCGTGACAGTCTGGTGGATGAGTACGCTTGCGCATTTCTAGGCCTAGCGACTTTGAACTTCGAGTCTAACACAGGAGTAGTATATGAGACAGAATCACGAACTAGAGGATTGGGATGGGTTTCGGAGCGTTTGAAGAACGCTTCAGAGAGTGTTTTGAGATATTGTTGTACTGTAGGCAGTTCAAGATCTCTATGCAAGTCCGCGTTACGCACGTACCACGGTGCGCCTGTGGCCCGGCGGCAAAAGAGGTTTTGAACTACCTGCAGTTTGTGCAGGAGGGAGGGTTTGGCGTGGGCAAAGATTGGCGAGGCATACGTCATGACGGGTCTAACGCAGACCTTGTAAAGTGTACGTTTGTTTCTGAAGGACATTTTACTTTTTCTACCTAACATGCTATTTAGGCGGAATAAATAGTGACGAGCGAGTTTCGAAACTCTTTCAACGTGTGGCTTGAAAGAAAGCGTCGGATCTAATGTGACGCCTAAGTATTTAGTACTGCGCTTCCAGGGGATGGGAATGCCTAACATTCGAACGTGGGGATCGCCATCGGGACGACGGCGTTTGTGGTCGAAGCGCATCGCAGAACTCTTTTCAGGGTTCACATCGATGCGCCATTCTTGAAACCATGCACCAAGGGCGTTTACGGCCTTTTGGAGTCTGGTTACAAGGCGCCGAACACCGTGGCCTTTGGTATAGAGTGCGGTGTCGTCAGCGAAGAGGGCGAGTTCGACGCCTTTCGGCGGGATGGGAATGTCGTTGGTGTACACGGTGTACAGCAGAGGGGCGAGGACTGAGCCTTGAGGGACTCCAGCCTTTATGGGACGAGGTGCAGAAAGCGTGCCTTCGTGTTTAAATCGAAACGTACGGTCTTTGAGAAACGACGCTATTAACCTGACTAGGCGATCCGGTAAGCCTATCTTGTAGAGTTTATAAACGAGACCGCTGTGCCAGACTTTATCGAAAGCCTTGGCTACGTCAAAGAAAACCGCGACTGTTTTATAACGACGCGGATAGAAACCGTCAAGTATATACTCGACGATTCGGTGGACTTGCTGAGGGCAGGAGTGTTTAGCGCGAAAGCCGAACTGATGGGGAATAATGAGAGGGTCGCCATCCGTTGGAAACAGATGGTTCCGCATTCGAGAGTGTATGACTCTCTCGAGAAGCTTAGACATTGCCTTGAGGAGGCTGATGGGTCTGTGATTAGCCGGGACGTTCAGAGGTTTGCCCGGCTTGGGAATGCCTATGACTGTCGCTTCTTTCCAAGCTTTTGGAAAGTAGCTATGGTCGAAGCAGGCATTGAAAATGATAGCTAACAAGGTAAGCATCTGTTGAGGTAGGTGCTTAAGTGCGTGGTTGGAAATTCCATCCGCACCCGGAGCCTTTTTGGACTTTTGATTTCTAATGAGAAGCAAGATTTCGTCATTAGAGACTGTGACAGGGTCGGCGGTGATGGGGAGAGAGTCTCTGCGAAGGACTTCGTCCTCCACCGCCTGGATGTGTGAGGGATAAGCAGGTTGCGTGCTGGGCGAGCATTGTGCGGCAATGCTGTCGGCGAATCATTCGGCTTTCTCTTCGACTTCGAAGGCAGTAGTGCCATCGGGACGAGTGAGAGGAGGAACGTGAGAGACGGTGTCTACGCGTAAGGCTCGGGCCATGCTATAGTACGCTTGGTGGGACGGAGAGATATTCGCCATGAGATCGTTCATCTGAGCGTCTCGGAGTTCCGCGAGGCAAGACCTAACTTTACGTTGAAGCTGATTCGCAGCTGTTCTATAGGCGGGCGTGGGATATTTCTTGGCTCTCCGGAGAGCCGCGTTTTTAGCTTTAATAAGATTGCTAACGGCTAAGGGAAGCGTGGGTTTGCCTTGCTTAGCAACCTTTTCGTTGTCACTGATGGCTGAGTTGATAGCATCAGTGAGAGAATTTACTAATGAATCGATTTTATCCGGGCTATCTAATTGTTCGGGAGAGATCGCGAGTGGAGAGTTCGGAGCCTCTAAGGCTGAAACTAACGTATTTTTAAAACCTTTCCAGTTGGTAAAGGTCTTAGGAGATGAGGCGTTATCGTTCGGCGGTCCTAGCACGAGGGAAACGGGGCGATGGTCGGAGCCTAGGTCATCGAGCGGTTCGATAGACCTTAGATCAAGATTGATTCGCTTGATAATTGCAAAGTCGAGGATGTCAGGAGAGTAGGACGGGTTGTTGGGATAGTGAGTGGGAGTGATGGGGGATATGACGTCTAGGTCAAGGGAGTTAGTGATGTCGAGGAGAGCGATACCGCTGGTGTTAGTCGATAGGCACCTTCAGTCAGTATGTTTGGAGTTAAAGTCTCCGAACATAACGACTGAATGGCCGAGGGCGAGAATGGCCTCAAAGTCGCTGCGGATTGGTTTGGTACCACTAGGTATGTAGATCAAAGCTATGATGATGGTCGGATGACCAGTCATAGCCAACCTACACACAGTGGCTTCCATGTTGAGGAGAGGAGGGGTAGTGAGAGGACAGCAATGGAAGCCTCTTTTGTAATATATAGCGGTGCCGCCGAAACCTTCGGAGTTGGGCCTATCGTTACGAATAAACGCGTACTTAGGTATAGCGAATCCCCTGGAGCGGTTTGGAGTAAGCCATGTCTCCTGGAGAAGGAATAAGTCAGGTTCTTTGTTCTGAAGGAACAGTTTAATCTCGGGAAGGTTGGTGTTAAGGCTACGAGCGTTAAAAGATACTAGGGATAAGCCCTTGGGTTTAATACGACTGGACGCGGGATTCGCGGGTCTAGACATTATAATTTATTATTTACGAATTTATAAAAGAATTTACAACGAACTTAGGAGCGAGTGATGCTCGGCTAAAGCAAATAAACCCTCTTGAGGAGAGCGGGCGGCTCGCAGTTTGCGTGCGAGCACGGAAATTTCGTTAATATCGACGTTTTGAATAACGTCGAACACGGTCTTCATGTCCTCAGCCAACGACGACTGAGGTGCGGATGACGGAGAAGGACGCGGCCCTACGGAAGCTACGGGAGCTGGGATGGGTCGGGAAGGTGCAGGCGGAACGTCCGGACGCTGCCTCCAAGACAGAGCCGGAGTAGGCGTCGGCTGAGCGGGCTTTGCTTCCGGGGGACCCCGGTTGCGCAGCGGCGGGAAGTTAGCGTGAGTGAGCGGCGGCGCCGGTTTAGGCGCGACCCTCTTGGCGGTGGAACGCGGAGCACGCGGGCAGCCCCTGTAGTTAGCTGTGTGACCAGACTGGCCGCACAGCACACAGGCAGGGGGGGAGGTGGATTCGGGAGTGCGAGTGCACTCCTTCGTAAAGTGTGGATCCAGGCACTTAACGCACCTGGGGGGAGCTGAGCAGTTAGCCGCTGCGTGGCCGTAGAGCTGGCAGCGGTGGCACTGCCCAGGGTGACCACGGGGGTTGGGACGCTCAACAGAGATATTTGAGAGTCCGCAAATTGTGCGAGCCTCTCTGAAGATCTCCCTCGAGTTGGGAGTATTCGCCAAGATAACTAAAGCTAGCGGAAAGCGCCTACCGCGGTTAGAGTGCATCTTGTGCACTGCTTCGGCCGGGAAACCCTGGGACTTAAGGTTCTCGAGGATTTCTTCATTCGCGAGCTCGAACGGGACGCCCCGTAGAACTGCGCGGATCTTACGCTCCTCCGGGAGGGCGTAGGTGTGGTACGCGATTTGATTTAACCCGAGCAACCTGGTAAACGCGCGGAAGTCGTCGACGGTCGCTACTTGGATTTTGATTGTATCGCCAGCGTTGGCGGCTTTTAAGTAGTTAATTTTGTGCTCTTTGCACAAGTTAGAAACCGCGGTCCAGCGCGTTTTTTCACGCAGGAAGACGGGCGGAGGGAGCTGAGGTTTCAGCGGGACGGGAGCGCAGCGCGTCGCTGGCTTCGATGGGACCGACGGAGACGCGGTCACTTCGAGTGACATGAGCGGCGCGGGGGCGGGTGTAGAAGACACCGGGGTTGGCTCGGGTGTTGAAGACACCGCGGCTTTTTTCGAACGCTTCTTGGAGCGTTTGGTAACTAATTGGAAAGCGGGCTCAGGAGAGCCGGTTAATGTGGCGGCGACCGACGAAGCTTCGGACGCGGCGGAGTCTGAATCGCTCCCGGGAGTGGTACGCTTCCTACGAGATTATCGCGAGGATGAGACCGACGCGCAGTCCATATCGGATGGAACGGGAGACGCGGGAGAGCTATAGACCTGAGGGGTCTGGACGTTAGAGGCCTGAGAGGCTGGGGTTGGGGCCTGAGGGGCCGGGGACGCAATAGATGCCTGTAAGGCCTGCGTTAGTGCGTCAGCGGGTATGCTTACGCCGGACGCAGCGAGCGCCTGGGCGAACGACTTAAGAATATTAACAAGGTCCATTGGAGGACTTGGTATTGCAATATGTAATATATAAATAAATAATGTATGCCTATAATATATAATAAATGCCTAGGATTCCTAAATAAAAACCTAGCGAACCCTAGCGGCAAACCTCCCTACCAGCGGTAGGGGGGCTGGGGAGAATAACTTAAAACTAACCGTAGTACGCCGAAGGCCGCTACCTAGAAACCTAAAAAAAGGGTACGCAGGTAAAGAGTTGACCGCGTTAGGGTCAACTTTTACCGACAGAAAGGACAAATGCACACGAAAACACACAAATATGATAAAAATAAATGTGAAAATAGGAGAAAAATAAATAAAATAGAGAAGAGAAATAAATAAAAATAAAAAGGACTGGATCAGTACAAATTCGTTGTCACCGTTAAGTATCCTTTGCACTGAAACCAGACTACTTACGCCGGGCACAACACTGCACTCAGCACAAGCACAACACAACTTAGCACAGCACTTTGAAGACTAAGGGGCTTAGTCGCAAAGAAAAATCGCACTTCGAAAGCACTCAGACGGAGTAGAAAAACCTTGAAAACCGTAGCACGGAACCAACACGCTAGACTGTGACGTCAGTAGACTGAGCGCCACTTAATGGCGGGAAGGGACCGATCAACGGAGAACTGGGTCTTGCACGTCCGCACCGCGTGGCGATCGGAGCGAGAATGGAAAGGAACAATTCTACAAACGTTACAATATATTCAGCACCCTTTATACGCTTTAGTCATAAAACAAGTTTGACCGACGCACACGCGTGCAAATACACAAAAACTCGTTCACAATTATACAAAACCAATTTTATAGTTTGTAAAAAAAAATATTTTATAATGATCGCGTGAACTTGTTAAAGATATTAAGTATGTTTCTTAAAAAGCAATTATCTACCGACGATGTCCGTTTCTAAGCGATGTACGGTAAAACTTTATTAAGTTTATGTTGCATTGTTTTAAGCATAGAAATAGGTGTTTGTGTTTTGTAATAAATTGAATTAGAATTAGAATTAGAACCCAGATGTTTGTTCCAGGTCATGGTTTTTGATATTTTTACATTTATATTGTCACGTAACAGTTTATTTACGCGGACTTTTACGAGTCGCCGGGATGGATCCGATTGTGAGTACGCTCTGGCACCGGCTGGCTCTCAGGCGCAGGTAGCTTCAGAAGAAGGCAGCTTCAGTAGCAGGCAGCATCAGTAGCAGGCGGCATAAGAACGTCCCAATAAAAAACTTTTAACGTTTTATGTTTGCCTATGTTCCGTAATTCTACTATGATTTTTCATAAGTACCAGGTATTATCTAGGACTTGCCTTATTTACTGTGGACTGTGAAACTCAGCAACGTACATTCCTCTCTCTGTGTTAGGTACAGCTTGGTACACAGTGAAGTTAGACAATTTTGTTTGCGTAAATTTTTGGAGTTTTGCACAACTTTGGAATATAACAGTTTTGAATGTAATTTTAGGTTACGAAACATTGATTTTAGGTTTGCTATATAATCAAATATTAAGGTACTGGGTTTTGTCAGTATGTTACAGGGGCGTTTAAAAAAGATTAATGCTGAAATAGTTATTCAAAGCATTTTTTAGAGGTTCACCTCTCACGCTTTACATGTAACACTCGAAGACCGACGGAGTATGTGGCTCGGCGTTAATTCACATTTCCACATTTCCCGTTTATGTCTTAACTAAAATAAACTTATTCAGCTAGTCCCCACTGTTTTGTTAATTAGGTATAACTTTTGAACTATCATCTCAAACATGCATTAAGACTATATATATATATATATATATATATATATATATATATATATATATATATATATATTCGATCTATAGTGCGGAAATTCTTTTTGCAATGCGGTTTGTTCGGCAGGCAGCAAGTCGTCAAATCTATGTTAGAAACCATCCGTAAGACCTCTCGAAAAGAGCCTCAATAGTTAAGTATGTCTAAAGTTCATCACATTCATTAGCGGTTTTTAAAAAAACAATATTAGGATCCTACACGGAGCGTTTTGCTGTGCAAACATCGTAATTGAATAACTGCTGAAGGATTTTCAAAGAAATTGTAAAATGAAATAGTACATCCAGCTATAAAATACAAAACATCATATATCTATCTGTCTTAGTCATAACCGCCTCACCAATTCAACTACCAACAACTTACATCCACAGTGAATTATATCCACTGCGAGCGGGAAATTGAATTCTGTTATTTTCAATTTACGAGAGAAAACTTCTAAATTGTTATAATTTTCTTGAAAACTTTAGTTGTGGGCAAAATTATAGATTGTATCGTGATACGCTTTTATGATTTTCAGCGCGGCGATGAGCTGCTTTGGAGAAGCCACAAATTATTATTATCATACAATGATTTTGAAATATTTTAAGGTTTTATAATAAAGTTCCTAAATTATTCTTGACGGTTTTTTTTTTAATTTCCAGCTCATTTGTCGTGTAACCTTATGAAACCTTAAGGCTACTCTGCCAGCATTTCCTAGTGGCGCTAGCTCGGAGACCCTGGAAAATTGTTCGATTTTTTAATTATGAAGGTTCTATCTCTGAAAATTACGTACGTAATTACACTTCATTCTTTTCAAGTCTTCAAATCTCATTTGAAGAGTAACTTAAAAAATATAATACTTGTTGCCAAGAAATTTTTTCAACAAGCCGTCGCTTAGAGCTAGAGTTCTTATTCACATATTTGCATTTAGCAAACGAGTATTGCACGTTAGTAATTTGATAAGCAAAATTGAATAAAAATGACCTTCCTCAAAGCTGAAGAAAAGGAAACAATGATTATAATAAAACGTTATTTTAAGACGTAAGATAGTAGATGTTTTGCTCTTAGTTAAAATAGCGCAGTCAAAAGTAGATTCGCCATATCTTCTTTCTCACATCAATCTTCCTGTACCCACAAAATACGTTAGACTTCCAGTATTTTTGTACGTACAGTACAGTAATACCAATTATAGGAAATTTTCTTTTTTTATCAGAGCGTGTAATTATCTAAATGCACTCGCGGATTCTGTGGATTTGGATTTATTAAATTCCAGTCCATTAACATTTAAACGGGTAATATCCTCCAAATGGTTTGACTCCAAATAATATACATTGTTTTCTGTTTTCTCGAAGCGGTTTTGGGCGATTCCTGAAATAACATTTACTGTGTTTGTATTCTACTGGCTTAATTAATATTGTGAGCTTCTTTATCGTTCTGTTCGTTCTGTCCGTAGTACGCCGAAGGCCGCTACCTAGAAACCTAAAAAAAGGGTACGCAGGTAAAGAGTTGACCGCGTTAGGGTCAACTTTTACCGACAGAAAGGACAAATGCACACGAAAACACACAAATATGATAAAAATAAATGTGAAAATAGGAGAAAAATAAATAAAATAGAGAAGAGAAATAAATAAAAATAAAAAGGACTGGATCAGTACAAATTCGTTGTCACCGTTAAGTATCCTTTGCACTGAAACCAGACTACTTACGCCGGGCACAACACTGCACTCAGCACAAGCACAACACAACTTAGCACAGCACTTTGAAGACTAAGGGGCTTAGTCGCAAAGAAAAATCGCACTTCGAAAGCACTCAGACGGAGTAGAAAAACCTTGAAAACCGTAGCACGGAACCAACACGCTAGACTGTGACGTCAGTAGACTGAGCGCCACTTAATGGCGGGAAGGGACCGATCAACGGAGAACTGGGTCTTGCACGTCCGCACCGCGTGGCGATCGGAGCGAGAATGGAAAGGAACAATTCTACAAACGTTACAATATATTCAGCACCCTTTATACGCTTTAGTCATAAAACAAGTTTGACCGACGCACACGCGTGCAAATACACAAAAACTCGTTCACAATTATACAAAACCAATTTTATAGTTTGTAAAAAAAAATATTTTATAATGATCGCGTGAACTTGTTAAAGATATTAAGTATGTTTCTTAAAAAGCAATTATCTACCGACGATGTCCGTTTCTAAGCGATGTACGGTAAAACTTTATTAAGTTTATGTTGCATTGTTTTAAGCATAGAAATAGGTGTTTGTGTTTTGTAATAAATTGAATTAGAATTAGAATTAGAACCCAGATGTTTGTTCCAGGTCATGGTTTTTGATATTTTTACATTTATATTGTCACGTAACAGTTTATTTACGCGGACTTTTACGAGTCGCCGGGATGGATCCGATTGTGAGTACGCTCTGGCACCGGCTGGCTCTCAGGCGCAGGTAGCTTCAGAAGAAGGCAGCTTCAGTAGCAGGCAGCATCAGTAGCAGGCGGCATAAGAACGTCCCAATAAAAAACTTTTAACGTTTTATGTTTGCCTATGTTCCGTAATTCTACTATGATTTTTCATAAGTACCAGGTATTATCTAGGACTTGCCTTATTTACTGTGGACTGTGAAACTCAGCAACGTACATTCCTCTCTCTGTGTTAGGTACAGCTTGGTACACAGTGAAGTTAGACAATTTTGTTTGCGTAAATTTTTGGAGTTTTGCACAACTTTGGAATATAACAGTTTTGAATGTAATTTTAGGTTACGAAACATTGATTTTAGGTTTGCTATATAATCAAATATTAAGGTACTGGGTTTTGTCAGTATGTTACAGGGGCGTTTAAAAAAGATTAATGCTGAAATAGTTATTCAAAGCATTTTTTAGAGGTTCACCTCTCACGCTTTACATGTAACACTCGAAGACCGACGGAGTATGTGGCTCGGCGTTAATTCACATTTCCACATTTCCCGTTTATGTCTTAACTAAAATAAACTTATTCAGCTAGTCCCCACTGTTTTGTTAATTAGGTATAACTTTTGAACTATCATCTCAAACATGCATTAAGACTATATATATATATATATATATATATATATATATATATATATATATATATATATATATATATTCGATCTATAGTGCGGAAATTCTTTTTGCAATGCGGTTTGTTCGGCAGGCAGCAAGTCGTCAAATCTATGTTAGAAACCATCCGTAAGACCTCTCGAAAAGAGCCTCAATAGTTAAGTATGTCTAAAGTTCATCACATTCATTAGCGGTTTTTAAAAAAACAATATTAGGATCCTACACGGAGCGTTTTGCTGTGCAAACATCGTAATTGAATAACTGCTGAAGGATTTTCAAAGAAATTGTAAAATGAAATAGTACATCCAGCTATAAAATACAAAACATCATATATCTATCTGTCTTAGTCATAACCGCCTCACCAATTCAACTACCAACAACTTACATCCACAGTGAATTATATCCACTGCGAGCGGGAAATTGAATTCTGTTATTTTCAATTTACGAGAGAAAACTTCTAAATTGTTATAATTTTCTTGAAAACTTTAGTTGTGGGCAAAATTATAGATTGTATCGTGATACGCTTTTATGATTTTCAGCGCGGCGATGAGCTGCTTTGGAGAAGCCACAAATTATTATTATCATACAATGATTTTGAAATATTTTAAGGTTTTATAATAAAGTTCCTAAATTATTCTTGACGGTTTTTTTTTTAATTTCCAGCTCATTTGTCGTGTAACCTTATGAAACCTTAAGGCTACTCTGCCAGCATTTCCTAGTGGCGCTAGCTCGGAGACCCTGGAAAATTGTTCGATTTTTTAATTATGAAGGTTCTATCTCTGAAAATTACGTACGTAATTACACTTCATTCTTTTCAAGTCTTCAAATCTCATTTGAAGAGTAACTTAAAAAATATAATACTTGTTGCCAAGAAATTTTTTCAACAAGCCGTCGCTTAGAGCTAGAGTTCTTATTCACATATTTGCATTTAGCAAACGAGTATTGCACGTTAGTAATTTGATAAGCAAAATTGAATAAAAATGACCTTCCTCAAAGCTGAAGAAAAGGAAACAATGATTATAATAAAACGTTATTTTAAGACGTAAGATAGTAGATGTTTTGCTCTTAGTTAAAATAGCGCAGTCAAAAGTAGATTCGCCATATCTTCTTTCTCACATCAATCTTCCTGTACCCACAAAATACGTTAGACTTCCAGTATTTTTGTACGTACAGTACAGTAATACCAATTATAGGAAATTTTCTTTTTTTATCAGAGCGTGTAATTATCTAAATGCACTCGCGGATTCTGTGGATTTGGATTTATTAAATTCCAGTCCATTAACATTTAAACGGGTAATATCCTCCAAATGGTTTGACTCCAAATAATATACATTGTTTTCTGTTTTCTCGAAGCGGTTTTGGGCGATTCCTGAAATAACATTTACTGTGTTTGTATTCTACTGGCTTAATTAATATTGTGAGCTTCTTTATCGTTCTGTTTTCGATATTGAGCTCTCATTTGAAGAACTGACCACGAAAGTGATGCATACACCCGGCTAGTTATAATGTGGATTTGTGCATTGTCATATTCAATGTTCTTGCTTTATTCTTATATATTTATAAAGGTATGTGTTTTTTTTGGGGGATTTGAGATTCTCCTGTATTGTTTGTGACATAAAACGAGCACTTTATTACTTATATCTGATAGCATATAAATGGTGTTAAGTTAACTATGTCTTCTGTAGTAAAACTGTATAATTATGTACACTGTTTGTTATCCAATGAAAATAAAATAAATAAGTAAAAATAAGTTGGCTGAGAATCCTATTTCTGACAGTTCTTATTTCAACAGATTAAAACAACTCAATGCAGACCACAGGTGCTACTGACTTGTTTCAATTCACTTTATGATTAAATGAAAATCTCTATTCGGACCCGCAGCCGCAGTTGACCAACAAGAATTCGAATAATTGCGGCAACATTCTTAGTTAAAGACATAAAGCAAAATTTCTTGCTTTCAAATGAAGATTATAGGGACACTTACAAAATTTCACAACAAGCGTAGCAGACATGTAATTCACACGTATATTGTTATCAAGCACACCTTCTTTTTTTTAGAAATAAAATGCTCTCCCTTTAAAGAATTTGATGTTCAGAGTCGTACGAAAGTCAGATAGTATTCAAATATTCAAACAGTTCTCAAGCATCCCAGTAACAAAGGCCGAGGCATCTGGGAGGAGTTCGCGTTACTAAAATTTACAGTACTAAATTGAAAATAATTCTAGTTTGTTCCAAATAACGGTGTCTATAAATTCAAATAAACGCTTCCAATAATAAAATGAATTACGTTTTGTATATTATTATTTAAACATGTTTATTTATTTAAACATGTCATGAAGTAAATTTTTACATTTTTTTCCTGAAAAATGAAAATTTCCTGAAAATTTTTCTGGTAAATAACATACATTTTGGTACCACAAATTGACTTTTAAGACCATTTTGTGGAAGGAAGAAGATTTTCTCCTGTGCCCTCGGCGTTGAAAGAGCGCCGCGCGCCGGCGCGTAATGGCCGCTGCTTCCCTCCTGACAATTGTTTTGTGAAATTTTTTGTAAATATTTGGTTCCCTTTTGAGTTCCCATTTAAAGTCTACCTATTTGTACATTATGAAAGTGAAGTGGTACATTCAATTTGTATGGTGATTACAGTGCTCAGAAAGAGAATTTAAAACTTTATTATTTTATAAACATCTGTACAAAGTATAGAAATTAAGGATATTACATTATATTATATAAGGTACGTGCATGTCACTCTCCAATTGTACTATTCACAATGCAGCGTCACTAGAAAGTTTTGTACGATGCCCGCTTTGTCCTCAGCCTCACTTTTTTAGAGGCCAAAGGGGCTTAAAAATCCATACCGGTAAAAAACATAAATCCCAATCAGTTCCAGCCTCTCTCCCTTGTCGTCAAAGTTTGAATGCGTCTCCCGATACTATTGATAACCCAAATTCTTTATTTTGGATTTATATTCATTATATTATATTATTATTACATTATATTTTCTAAGCTTAAAAAATTCTCTTCCCTTAGTTAAAAGAATACCGAGAGGGGCTAGAATAACCGTTGCTGAAAAACTTACTGAGGTTATCCATGATGTGGTATCAAACAATTCTGCACAATCTTGGGAACAACTTTTTACATTTTCTTACACATATTTGCATGTTAAATCAAAATCTACTTCCTTAACTAAGTCTATTAAACAAAATTGCAGTCGACCCCTTTTAACAACTATTGGCAAACCTTCTTGGAATCAAAATTTTAATCTACGTAAGAAAATAGAATCAAAAATCTCAGACGGTGACCTCAGTGGGGCTTCTCGAATCCTTTTTTCTAGTGATGCTGTAGCGCCTCGTAATCAAGAGACACTGGACTGTTTGATTAGTAAACATCCACCTTCGACGGCAAAATTTGATCCTTTGGATCTTACTTCCACAGAAGAGGATTCCTTACAAGCGTCTGCTGTAGATGTCCTCGGGGCTGTTAGTTCTTTTAAATGTGGCTCTGCTGGAGGCCTCGACGGTCTTACGCCCCAGCACTTTAAAGATCTTCTTTCCAGTGCTAATGGTGATACCGGTCAAAAACTTTTACAAGAATTAACAGCTCTAATAAATCTTCTCATTTCAGGAAAAGTCCTCAATAAAATAAGGCCAATATTATACGGGGCCCACCTGATTGCCCTTAAGAAAAAAGATGGTGGAATCAGGCCAATTGCAGTTGGAAGTACTTTGCGCCGCCTTGCCGCTAAAGTTACTTGTCGTTTTGCCTATGGTGACTTGGCGAGGTATTTTCAACCCAAACAATTAGGTTTTGGAACCAGTGGTGGCTGTGAAGCGGCCGTACATTCTTTGAGGACTTTTCTCGATTGTCAAGAAGGTGAGGTGGTTTTGAAGGTGCATGTTAAAAACGCTTTTAATTCTTTACAGCGAGGAACTCTGTTGACAGAAGTAAGAAAGCACTTGCCCAAAGCATTTAATTTCATTCATCAATGTTATGACGAGCCATCTCTTCTGGTGTACGGAGACCATCACATATCATCAGAGGTGGGCTGTCAACAAGGTGACCCGTTAGGCCCTGCTATTTTTAGTTTAGGTATTCATCCTATTATTGAACAACTAAATTCGAAATTTAACGTTTGGTATCTTGACGACGGAACCTTAGGGGGAGATTCATGTGTCGTTCTCGATGACCTGAAGCTTTTGATTGATAAGTTCGACAAAATTGGCCTCACATTAAACTTTGGTAAATGTGAGCTATTTATTACCGACTTTTGTAAGAATAAAGAAAGCATTATTCAAGCCTTTCAATCAATTGCCCCCGGCATCACTGTAATAGAGAAATCTTCCCTTCGGCTCCTAGGTTCACCAATTTTCGATGACTCCTTTCATAACTTTATAATTGACAAAATTTCAAAATTTTCAGAAAGTTATTCCCGGCTTTCACAAATTAATACACATATGGCCTTTTACATTTTACGTCATTGTTTATTCGTGCCAAAATTAATTTATTATCTTCGCTGCTCACAATTTTGGAAACACCCAAATTTACTTTTGGTTCTCGATGAAAAAATGAAATCAACTCTTTCGAATATTCTGAACATAAATTTTGATAATAATTCCTGGGATCAGGCCAGTTTACCAGTGCGCTTCGGTGGTTTAGGAACTCGAAAAATTTCTTCTCTAGCTTTGCCAGCCTTTTTATCTTCGATTTACGGTAATAAAGATATTATCAATAACATTCTTTCCTCTTCTTTTACGGGCGAGATTTCTCATCTTTCGGATGCCGAAATGCACTGGAATATCGTATCAAACAGTTCAGCAGTTCCACAAAATCCCGCATCACAGCGTCAGTGGGACGACGTGCTTTGTATTTTAGAGCGGAACAAACAATTAAATACGCCTAATTTAACAGAGCGCGCTCGTCTGCTAGCGGTGGGTTCGTGGGAGTCAGGGCTATGGTTGCAGGCGCTTCCGTCATCTAACTTGGGAACCCTTTTTGAGAACCATAGCTTTAGGCTTGCCTGTAGTTTACGTTTAGGGATAAAATTATGTGCTCGACACCGCTGCCGCTGTGGCGTGTTGGTCGATGAGCTCGGTCGCCATGGCCTTTCATGTTCTCGCAGCGGTGGCAGAATATCTCGCCATGCCAGTTTAAATGACATCATCCATCGGGCACTTGTTACCTCCAACACTCCCTCGGTTCTTGAACCGTCAGGATTGTTGCGTGATGATGGCAAGCGACCTGATGGTATGACTCTGGTCCCGTGGAGGATGGGTAGGCCGCTGGTGTGGGATGCAACCTGCGTAGACACTCTCGCGGCTTCCCATCTTTCCACAACTAGTATACAATCTGGTTCTGCTGCTAATAACGCTGAAAGCCTTAAACGTAGAAAATATAAGAATTTGGGTAGCGGGTATATTTTTGAGGCTTTTGGCGTTGAAACCATGGGGTCCTGGGGACAAGGTGCTCATCGTCTTTTTTCGGACCTAGCGAGGCGATTGGTGAGTGAAACTCGTGACCCGAAGGCTGGCACCTACCTCGCACAACGAATTTCTATAGCGATCCAGCGTGGTAATTCAGCCAGCCTTTTGGCTACGTTGCCCTCAATGCATTCAAGTTTAGATTTAGTGTTTTATTTGTAGTATAATTTTAACGTATAATTATGGTTGCATTTAGATTATAATAAATGAATACAGGCCGAAAATTTTAATAACTTAAGTATTGATGCTTAGGGCTATCTAACATATGTATGTGTTGCTTAAAAAGGAAAGTAGGTATTTGATTGCAACTAATAGCTTATTAGATATTTTTTAATAAGCAGCAAATTTTCTTCCAAACATTTGTAAGTTAGCAAAACAAAACCCAAAAAGACTTGAGGTTATAAACTTTAAATTAGATCATCTAAAGGTGATGAAAATACATTTATCATGATTTTTAAATCACAATAAGTTATGTTTAATCTTAAAAATTTTACTTGTATTTATTTACTTTCAATTCAGTCAAATACACGTAAAATTTTATGTAGCTCTAAAATGAATGTTTTTGTAGCTCGGTGTAACATCTTTAACAATGCTTTATTCAAAGGTGACATCTAGGAAACTATGTTTGACTTTTACAAAACCTAGCTTTGAAAAATAGAATTCTAAAGGATGTCGAGTCGCCTTTTGAGCAAGAGCTCAAGGCTTTTACGTACTTGTACGATCGTATGTACGTCGAACACTAAATGTGAAATAAAACAATTTTTAAATATGTATTAGCAATGTACCTTTATGAACATATCTTTTCATTTGAACCAGAAAATTTGCACTCAGCTTTGGCCGTCTTTGAATATATTATTGTTAAATCAATGACAGTTGTAACTTTATTAAGTTATTTTCAAGCGTTGGGTGAATAGGTATCTCGTGGATAGACGTTTAAAACCTCCGCCTTCATGATCACTTTCCATCAAGTGACATAGAAGGCAAACATCTCATCCTTTTTCAATAAAAAAATGCTTCATACTTCACAAAATTATTCTCTAAACTTCCACCAGGCACTGTTTATTGATTTTTTTTTGCTCAAATCTCAAGTTTATACGCCGTTGAAGTAATAAATAAGTATTGCCTTGTTACAGTTTACCTTTTAAATACTCTTAATAATTCACCCTTTAATTTAATAAAGTACCAACCACTAACGGCCGCACGCACCTACGTGTAATGGATTTTTAAGACGCTCTCAATTATAAGTTTGCTCAGCAAATACATATTGACTGAGAATCCTATATTAATTGGTCCAATACTGCTATTAGGAACAATATTTTCTTCATTGTAGCGCGTGTTATTTATTCGCAATAGTGTAAAACGACCCTGTTCATTCGACGAGAATGTTTTTTCATCAAAAAATATCACAATTTGAAAATCTAAATCTTTGTGCAAAATGTGCTCTCTCTTGTGTATGCAAGGAAGTCAATAATAATTTTCTTGCTGGCTGCCGGTGTCGTATGTGGTCATAGAAACTCTCATATGCGTGGCGATATCTCTGATCCACGTAAACCCACTACTTCTCATCCTGTTTACAATATCTCGATTTTGCACAGTTGTGAAATTAATAATATATTATCTTTTAATTATGATTTAATTATAACATCTATCATATTTTATGTAAAACAGTGTGATTATTTATAAAGTGCACATATCAAAATCAGGAAAACTACACCCAATTCCACTGACGGAAAAATTATCAAAAAAAAAATAGATTTTTTAATGAATATTTTAAACTTTTAAGTTGCAATTGCGAACTCTATTTAAATAAAATGGTTTAACTTTTGAATTGAATGCCTGATCACAATGGAATAAATTTTATAATGATTGTTAATAATAGGCCATGCCCATTAATAAAGTTTCCAAAATAACAAGCGATAAAATTTTGAATGCAGAGGTCTGATTTCTTTTTCATCTTTTTTTACAATAATTTTAAAATTTCTAAAAATACATCCCATTCAGACAATTTTTTATTTATTTCAAGTAATTTTTATATTTCTTAAGGTAAAAATTGCACGGTTATTGCTCAGTATTAATTAAACAAAAGGCAATACTACATATTCACTCATAAATTTTTAAGTAGCTTAATATTTTGAAACAAATGAAAACAGAAATATTTATTTTACACCTTTCTTTTTTCTGAGCATCAAATAATATGAAATTACTCAAGAAGTAAGTATGAATGCTTGCTTACTGTGACACCTACTCTTCTCATTATATCACTTACACTCAATCCCTCTTCATGCAATTATATTATTCTATGCCATTCAGGTTCCGTTATACAGTGCGGTATATTATTTAATCTATAATTCTTGGTTATAATAAAATAAGTCAATTAAATAGACAACTAGACGCACTCAACGCTTACAGCACAAAAGCTCACAAGTCAATATAAATAATGGCATTTAATTGTAAATTTACGCGGAAACCTGTAATTGGCCTTAATTTAAACATATTTTATGTATACATATTTGAGTAGCTCTAAGTTTCCCTAAATTTATTTATTTATTTAGATTCTCCAACAAGGGCTTACATTAATACTTGCTTTACAATATTTAGCATAATATGTTAGTTAAATGCGCCCTCAATTATAGGCGAATACAGCATGCCTTAACTTTAACAAAAATACACTTTATTACAAAAATAAGAACGTAAAGATCAGAAATTTATACGAAAATACAGAAAAAAAGATTATCGGTACTAAATGGTTACAGTGGTCAAATGTTTTTTAATTTAATTTTAAACATACTGATTTTATCGGACACAATGCAAAGTTCACCCGCGTTAGGTATCCTGTTAAACGCAGTGCACATCCTTCTAATTGGCGAATAATATCCTAAATTTGTCTTGGCAACTTTTACGTAAAAGAGTTTTCGGTTTTGTGTTCTGCGTAGTTTATGTGGTACATTTAATGAAACCTTGTTCAAGAGATCGTTACTATCAATAGCGCCAGTCAGAAGTTTGTGAAGGAAAATTAGGTCTATGGACTGTCTGCGATCTGAAAGTGACTGCATCCCATAATGTTTGAGTCTGTCAGCATACATGGAATCTGTTTAGCCAATTTATATTTATAAGTCAGATGCCATAAAAATCGTCTTTGAATACTTTCCATACGACTTGTGTAGACAGCATAGTGAGGATTCCATACAGGACTGCAATATTCAAGGGTACTACGTACTAATGCGTTATAAAGTAGCAAGATGGTATGCGGATTTTTGAAGTTTTTGGAGTTACGCATAATAAATCCTAGCATCCTGAAACTCTTCGATACAATTTGTTCAATATGATGGTTGAACTGAAGTTTGTTGTCAAAGACCACTCCGAGATCCTTAATTTTCGAAACCTTGGATAAAGTCTTGCCATCAACACTGAATCTTATGTCATGGTATGGGTATGGGTCATTACGGTTTCGTGAAAAGTGCATGTGGAAGCATTTATCGGTATTCAAGTACATTCCGTTAATAGTACACCACTCAATAAGTCTATCCAAGTCTTCTTGGAGCCTGATATGATCTTCAATGGATCTAATGATTTTAACGATTTTTAGATCATCGGCAAAAAGATAAAAGTCTAAAAAAAGTCTGAAAATGTATAATAAAATAAAAATACAGATAAAAATATCAATCTGCCTTCCAGTTTCAATATATTGCAATATATAGCCGACTGAAAAGACAAAGGCGCATAGTCGTATCTACCTACACAAGCTATTAGCAATCTATATTATTCATAATGAAAAATAATTTTTTATTGGTTAAAAACAACAAAATCATTAAGTTATGATTTTGTATTGCAACACCTACTTTTTAACATTTGACAGAAATTCACAATACTTATATGTACGAGTATTTAATTGATGTTAATCTAAGATACAGAATTGAGAAAATAAACTACATTCTTAAGCATTCTTGAACATTTTGGAAAATGATAGTGTGATGTTAATTTCGTTAATAAGTTTTGGAGTCAACATTGATCAGGCAGCTGTACCAGTAGGTAATTCTAAAGTACCTACTTTACCTACCTTAACACCACACAGTTCTGACGCGAACTTTGTTCATTAGTATTGATTCTGATTTCGATTTCTGATTTTCTTTCTGATTCTGATCATCTACTTTTGCTGTTGACTGTACCATGTTTTTGTGCAATAAAGTTTTTACAGTACAATACCAATCTACGGGTGCAAATGCCACTTACAATCAAGTGGGTCTTGTGATCGTTTCCATATAAATATGGTAAAAAAAACTGCTATTTTATTTTTATTCTGAGATGGATATTTTTGTAAACAGTTTTATATCCTAAAGAAAACAATAAAAAATTCATATACATGTATATTTATATGATTTTTCTCTGCTGGTTATTATATTATATACACAACATTTAGTAAATAGGAAAAAATACCAGAAAAGTCAACTTCAAGAAGTATTACTTCAGTACAATTTTATGAAACAGCTGTTGCGACTACTGAAATGGAAAGCTATCCTCCTAAGAAACATTACATTATGTAAATACGACAGCTTTAAATTATTGACAAATTACTTTTTATCTGTTATTTTAACGAATATGTAAATGCAACTATTTTAATACGAATGAATTGTTTTATGTTTTACAGGTTAAAACAACAATATCAGGTAGAAGATTCGAATAAAAATATGAAAACTACTGAGCCAATAAAATTTTTTGAAGAGAACTTTTGTCCTGAAAAAAGATTTCAAAATAAGTACCATCTTACCGATCATGAAGATTATGATTATGGAATCTCGGATATGTCATCATTTGAATTAAGAAGGAGAAAACTCAATAAATACAACCCGGACAAAGTTGAATAGTTTCCGTATGAAACAAAGTCATCTGATATAGAAGAATGAGTAGAGTGTGACTTAGAATCATCAACATAAATAATCACATTTTTGCCCAATCAGATAAAACGTACTAAAAATCCATTCGTTCGGAACCTACGACTCAAAAATACATCAAAAATGATGGAGAAACTGACAGGTTTAGAGGTGTGTGAAGCACATAAGCATTCAATTGACAGTATTAGTGGCAAGGAAACACGAGGTGATACTTCCAAATTCAAATCTATGTAAATAAAAAAAATCTATTAAATATAAAAGTTATTATATTTTATAAATATAATAGTTATCAATTGATATAAAAAATCAAAACCAAAAGCAAATTAGTCATATCGGGGTTATAAATAATTATTATGACATTTCTATTGAAACCCAAAAAGACGATACAAGTCAAAACATCAAAACTTGAGGGGAAACCTTCTCCAACAGACTTTTAACTGAAGCTCAAAAAGAATATCAACCACAGATAAGGTACAAAATTTTCAAAAAATTAAATATTTCTCTTGAAAATAAAAACAATAACCCAAATAAACACTTAAATCTCTAATCTCTATCGTCATTCGAATCGAGCACCACTCAAATAAATAAAATAATGAACGATCGACTTTCTCTTAAAAATGCATAAGCCAAACGAGTTCATCAATTGAATCAAAAAGCACACATGATTCATATAAACATACAAAACTTGACATCGACAACCAAGATGAACAACCGATCAGTGTCCCCGATTCTCTTGGCTTAGATTCGAACTCGTCAGGATTGACTGACTTATCAGATGATTCCTTTTCATAGCCAGATAAGTATATTTATACAATATATATAACAAGTATACAATAAGTGGTGTATTTGAACCAACTTTGCCAAAAATAATTAAACTATGAAACGGTTATGTATTCCCAAAGGTATGGCCCTGTGTGTACCTCTAACAACGAGACTTACACCAATATATGCTTTATGGAGTGCGACAAAACTTTTCACAATCTAGTAAAACTGTATACTATTTGCAATCATCACTCAAAATCAACAAGTAAAAGATAAAAATTAATAAAACTATGGTCTTGGACAAATAGAAGCTTAGAAGTTTTGAACATTAATAGACAAAATCCATATTTGGACGAGTGAGCGTATCTTTTGGCTATGAAAATTGTATACCCTTGAGCTGTTTTTGTAATTTAAGGGGAACAAGAAGAAGTCACACGCTGCCAAATCAAGCCTGAAAGCGGATGTCCCAAAAGTTTTACCAGTGTGGTGTTTAGGAAGTCCCTCGTGTGGATCGCGGAGTGCGTGGGCACGTTGTCTTGGTGGAACAAAAGGCCTTGAAGTCCCGTGTTCAATTTTCAAAATGAAATATAACTCGCCAGCGTTCCATGCATAAAAACCTTTTTCCTCAAACTTTCTGAATGGCCTGGTGTATTTCATAGTTTAATGTTCTGTGGTGTATATCTGTGAGGAAATGTCGCAGGGAATTTGTTAAATACATATACTTGGAAATACAGAATCTCAAAAAAATGTCTCTATTCGAATTTCATTATATATTTATATTTTCATTCGGCTGTACGAAAAGTCACAGGTGACTTTAAAGGCACCGAAACGTGACACTCTTTAAACCTAAACCTAAAGATGTATTCATATGATGATGATTATTAAGATGAAGATAATTAATTAAAAAATATTGTCAAGTATTAACATCTTTTACCTTATTATGGTTAAATAAAATATAAGTATTGGTTTTCTTTTTGGGTATTAGTTTTCGAGAAGGCTTCAGAATTGCTGGACATAGTTACTTTTACAATCCGAAATCCGGTTGCAAGCAGTAGATAGTACCTAAATATGAGCTATTAGAAATTTTATAGCCGATTTATAACTGCAGTTTAAATTACTCATCAATACTGAGTTGAGGTTTTAGGGAACAATTTTTTAACAAGACGATATTGTTACTATATATTTTGGCGAGAGAGTAAAAACAAATACGTGTAGAATGTTGCCATGAAATCATGGAATATTACATTACGATACGCGTGACCAAAGTAGCCTATTAGGTAATGCACGGCGTGAAGTTAGCACCCGAGCGCTGCGAGGGTTCTAAACGCCGTGCATTTGTAGCACTGTTCTTGTCTTGGGTAGTATATAACAAACACAGTTACTGACGGTTTGAACGTATGTATATTAAATCCAAAAGAAACACACACAGTACATAAATTATGCGAAACCAGAAGGGAAGCAAGATGAGAAGGGAAGGGAAGAATAGTAATACTAGCAAGGCACAGCACAGACGATATGCGAATTGTACGCGATCGTAGTTATGTAAGCAAAGCAATAGGTATGCGAGTGATAGCGCGGCACAGATCCGTCGTACAGCAGTCTAATGCGCACTGGCGATGGCAAGCGGACGAAGCGCGCGCGCAGGCGAGATGGATGCGTCAGCGCCTCAGCCTGAGGAATGTGGTCCAGCTGGTTACTAGGCGGTGCGTTCCCATTGTTCGGAGCGACGCTGGAAATCCATGCAGCCGATGATGTCTGTTAAACAAATATGTAATAAATATAATTATAAATATTATCTGCATGTTTAGTATGAATGAGTAGGGAGTGTAGTTGTTGAGTGTTAATATTGTTTGTAATGTGAATTTTACTAATATGTAATATAATAAATATAATAGGATTTATAATAGGATTTGTGGGACTCGTCTCGACGCCTACCAGAACCATACCCACTAAAAAACCCCCTGTCGGCTCGTGCAATTTTTTGCCACACAGCCTTCATCTGAGCGACGGCCAATTGGAGAAAAAGGCCGCACTTGCGGGGCCCTAAAGGGGTCACCCGCTGGGATTTACATCATAGACCCGATCTGCGTCCGGACCCGTTCGGACGTGTTGAAGGTCACTCCCGGCTGCCGAGTCACGATTGTTATCTCACGACTTCTCTCGTAGCAATACTCAAACGCCACTCTCAGATCCGTTCTGCGTCCGGCCCCGCTCGGATGCGTTCGCGGTCGCTCCAGCTGTTGAGTCACGATTGTCGTCTCACGACGACAACTCGTAGCAATACTCATACGCTTAAATTCGATAGTGGTTCGCAAGGCTCGGGCTGTTCTTCTGGCTGCGTACTTGACGCTTGGCGCCTGTTACGTAGTCAGAAACTCGCTCTGCAGCCGGCTCCGGCCGGTCGTAACGTCGTCAATCCCGCACTTTTAGTGCAACCCAACTCCGTCAGGTCTACGGCCGGTTTTTGTTGTCAATTTATTGACAACACACTCCGTAGCAGACTCGCGTTTGATCAGGTGGATACTTAACGGTGACAACTAAGCCTGATAGCGTTGCCCCGGTGCGCTTCCAAGGCCCTTCAGGCCAAAGAGAAACCGGCTGACCCGATCCCATTGCACTTGGGCCTTTCCCAGGGTGACGGTACAGTGCTGTCCGAACTAGGAGCACCACTTCACGTCGTCCCCAGCCCCCCTACCGCGGGTAGGGAGGTTTAGATGCTAGGTTTGCTAGGGATCCTAGGCATTTTTATATATTAATATATCATATACTGTAGTACCAAGCCCTAAAATGGACCCGCAAAGCTTGGTAAACTTTTCTAAGTCGTTCGCCCAGGCGCTCGTTGCGTCCGGCGCCAGCATACCCGATGACGTACTAACGCGGGCCTTACAGGCATCTATCGCGTCCCAGCTCCTCAGGCCTCAACCCTGGCTCCTCAGGCTTCCAACGTCCAGACCCCTCAGGTCTACAGCTCACCCGCCTCGTCCGAGATGGCCTGCGAATCGGTCGCTTCCTCTGATGCGTCGCGTCGAAAGCGTACCGCTCCCGTGAGCGACTCCGTCTGATACGTCGTCAGATGCCGTCACCTTAACCGGCTCTCCTTAGCCCGCGTTTCAACTAGTCGCCAAGCGCTCCAAGAAGCGCCTGAAGAAAGCCTCGGTATCCTTAATACCCGAGCCCTCCCCGGTGTCCTCAACACCAGCCCCCGCGCCATTAAAATCGCTCGAAGAAACCGCGTCTCCGTCGGTCCCATCGAAGCCAGCGACGCGTCCTGCTCCGTCATCTTCACCTCAGTCGCGGTTGGCTGAGGACATGAAGACCGTGTTCGACGTCATTCAAAACGTCGATATTAACGAAATTTTCGTACTCGCACGCAAACTGCAAGCCGCCTGCTCTCCTCAAGAGCGTTTATTTGCGTAAGTCGAGCATCACTCGCTTCTAAGTTCGTTATAAATTTTATTTTTGTATAAATTCGTAAATAAGTAAATTATAATGTCTAGACCCACAAATCCCGCGTCCGGTCGTATTAAACCGAAGGGTTTATCCCTAGTATCTTTTAACGCTCGTAGCCTTAGCACCAACCTTCCTGAGCTCAAACTGTTCCTTCAGAACAAAGAACCTGACTTATTGCTTCTCCAAACCGCTCCAGGGGATACGCTATTCCTAAGTACGCGTTAACTCGCAACGATGGGCCCAACTCCGACGGTTTCGGCGGCACCGCTATATATTACAAAAGAGGCTTCCATTGCTGTCCACTTCCTACCCCTCCTCTCCTCAACATGGAGGCCACTGTGTGTAGATGGGCTATGACTGGTCATCCAACCATCATCATAGCTTCAGTCTACATACCATGTGGCTCCAGACCAATCCGCAGCGACTTTGAGGCCATTCTCGCCCTCGGCCATTCAGTCATTATGTTCGGAGATTTTAACTCCAAACATTCTGACTGGACGTGCCTATCGACGAACACCAGCGGTATCGCTCTCCTCGACATCACTAACTCACTTGACTTAGACGTCATATCCCCCATCACTCCCACTCACTATCCCAACAACCCGACCTACTCTCCTGACATCCTCGACTTTGCAATTATCAAGCGAATCAATCTCGATCTCAGGTCTATCGAACCGCTCGATGACCTAGGCTCCGACCATCGCCCCGTCTCCCTCGTGCTAGGAGCGACTAACGATAACGTCACATCTCCTAAGACCTTTACCAACTGGAAAGGCTTTAAAAATACGTTAGTTTCAGCCTTAGAGGCCCCGAACTCTCCGCTCGCGATTTCGCCCAACCAATTAGATAGCCCGGATAAAATAGATTCATTAGTCAACACTCTAACTGATGCTATTAACTCAGCCATCAGCGAAAACGAAAAGGTTGCTAAGCAAGGCAAACCCGCGCTTCCCCTAGCCGTTAGCAATCTCATTAAAGCCAAGAACGCGGCTCTCCGGAGAGCCAAGAAATATCCCACGCCAGCATACAGAACAGCTGCGAATCAGCTTCAACGTAAAGTTAGGTCTTGCCTCGCGGAACTCCAAGACGCTCAGTTGAACGATCTCATGGAGAATATCTCCCCGTCCCACCAAGCGTCCCACTATAGTATGGCCCGAGCCTTACGCGTAGACACCTCCTCTCACATTCCTCCTCTCACTCGTCCCGACGGCACTATTGCCTTTGAAGCCGAAGAGAAAGCCGAATGCTTCGCCGACAGCATAGCGGCACAATGTTTGCCCAGCACGCAACCCGCGGATCCCTTCCACATCCAGGCGGTGGAGGACGAAGTTCTCCGCAGAAACTCTCTCCCCATCACCGACGACCCCGTCACAGTCTCTAATGATGAAATCTTGCTTCTCATTAGAAGTCAAAAGTCCAAAAAGGCTCCGGGTGCGGATGGAATTTCCAACCACGCACTTAAGCTTACCTTGTTACCTTGTTAGCTATTATCTTCAATGCCTGCTTCGACCATAGCTGCTTTCCAAAAGCCTGGAAAGAAGCGACAGTCATAGGCATTCCCAAACCGGGTAAACCTCTGAATATCCCGGCTAATCACAGACCCATCAGCCTCCTCAAGGCAATGTCTAAACTTCTCGAAAGAGTCATACTCTCTCGAATGCGGAACCATCTGTTTCCAACGGATGGCAACCCTCTCATTATACCCCACCAGTTTGGCTTTCGCGCTAAGCACTCCTGCCCTCAGCAAGTCCATCGAATCGTCGAGTACATACTCGAAGGATTCTATCCGCGTCGTAAAAAAACAATTGCTGTTCTCTTTGAAGTAGCCAAGGCTTTCGAAAAAGTCTGGCACAACTGTCTTGTTTTTTAACTCTATAAAATAGGCTTACCGGTTCGCCTAGTCAGATTAATCGCGTCGTTTCTTAAAGACCGTACGTTTCGATTCAAACATGAAGGCACGCTCTCCGCGCCTCGTCCCATAAAGGCTGGAGTCGAAAGGCTCAGTCCTCGCCCCTCTGCTGTACACTGTGTACACTAACGACATCCCCATCCCGCCAAAAGGCGTTGAACTCGCCCTCTTTGCAGATGACATCGCCCTTTACACTAAAGGTCAAGCGATCCCGTATAACATCACCAGACTTCAAAAGGCCGTAAGCGCCCTCGGTGTTTGGTTTAAAAAATGGCGTATCGATGTCAACCCAGAAAAGAGTTCTGCTATTCAATTCTACTTCAAACTCCGTAATCGCTACAACGATCCCCACATTCGAATGTTAGGTATTCCCATCCCCTGGAAGCGCAGTATTAAATACTTAGGCGTCACATTAGATCAGACGCTTTCTTTCGCAAAGTTAATTGCGTGTGTTCGCCAGTGTGCGCGTTTCTCGGTCTAGCGACTTTCAATTTCGAATCTAAGACAGGAGCAGTATATGAGACTGAATCTCGAACAAGATGATTGGGATGGGATTCGGCGCGTTTGAAGAACGATTCTGAGACTTTGTCGAAAGCCTTGGCTACGTCAAAGAGGACCGCGACTGTTTTTTTACGACGCGGATAGAATCCTTCGAGTATGTACTCGACGATTCGATGGACTTGCTGAGGGGCGGAATGCTTAGCGCGAAAGCTGAACTGGTGGGAATAATGAGAGGGTTGCCATCCGTTGGAAACAGAGAGTAGAGATTCGAGAGAGTATGACTCTTTTGAGAAGTTTAGACATTGCCTTGAGGAGGCTGATGGGTATGTGATTAGCCGGGACATTCAGAGGTTTACCCGGCTTGGGAATGCCTATGACTGTCGCTTCTTTCCAGGCTTTTGGAAAGTAGCTATGGTCGAAGCAGGCATTGTAGATGATAGCTAACAAGGTAAGGACCTGCTGGGGCAGGTGCTTAAATGCGTGGTCGGAAATTCCATTCTCACCCGGAGCCTTTTTGGACTTTTCACTTCTAATGAGAAGCAAGATTTCATCGTTAGAAACTGTGACTGGGTCGTCGGTGATGGGGAGAGATTCTCTGCGGAGAACTTCGTCCTCCACCGCCTGGATGTGGGAGGGATCCGCAGGTTGCGTGCTGGGCGAACATTGTGCCACTATGCTGTCGGCGAAGCATTCGGCTTTCTCTTTGAATCCAAAGGCAATAGTACCGTCGGGAGGAGTGAGAGGAGGGACGTGAGAGGCGGTGTCTACGCGTAAGGCTCGGGGCATTCGATAATACGCTTGGTGGGACGGGGAGATATTCTCCATGAGGTCGTTAAACTGAGCGTCTCGGAGTTCCGCGAGGCAAGACCTAACTTTACGTTGAAGCTGATTCGCAGCTGTTCTGTATGCGGGCGTGGGATATTTCTTGGCTCTCCGGAGAGCCTCGTTCTTGGCTTTAATGAGATTGCTAACGGCTAGGGGAAGCGCGGGTTTGCCTTGCTTAGCAACCTTTTCGTTATCGCTGATTGCTGAGTTGATAGCATCAGTGAGAGTGTTGACTAATGAATGTATTTTATCTGGGCTATCTAATTGGTTGGGCGAAATCGCGAGCGGAGAGTTCGGGGCCTCTAAGGCTGAAACTAACGTATTTTTAAAGCCTTTCCAGTTGGTAAAAATCTTAGGAGATGTGACGTTATCGTTAGGCTCACCTAGCACGAGGGAGACGGGGCGATGGTCAGAGCCTAGGTCATCGATCGGTTCGATAGACCTGAGATCGAGATTGATTCGCTTGATAATTGCAAAGTCGAGGATGTCAGGAGAGTAGTTCGGATTGTTGGGATAGTGAGTGGGAGTGATGGGGGATATGACGTCTTAGTCAAGTGAGTAAGTGATGTCGAGGAGAGCGATACCGCTGGTGTTCGTCGATAGGCACGTCCAGTCAGTATGTTTGGAGTTAAAATCTCCGAACATAATGACTGAATGGCTGAGGGCGAGAATGGTCTCAAAGTCGCTGCGGATTGGTCTGGAGCCACATGGTATGTAGACTGAAGCTATGATGATGGTCGGATGACTAGTCATAGCCAATCTACACACAGTGGCCTCCATGTTGAGGAGAGGAGGGGTAGGAAGTGGACAGCAATGGAAGCCTCTTTTGTAATATATAGCGGTGCCGCCGAAACCGTCAGAGTTGGGCCCATCGTTGCGAGTTAACGCGTACTTAGGAATAGCGTATCCCCTGGAGCGGTTTGGAGAAGCAATAAGTCAGGTTCTTTGTTCTGAAGGAACAGTTTGAGCTCAGGAAGGTTGGTGCTAAGGCTACGAGCGTTAAAAGATACTAGGGATAAACCCTTGGGTTTAATACGACCGGACGCGGGATTTGTGGGTCTAGACATTATAATTTACTTATTTACGAATTTATACAAAAATAAAATTTATAACGAACTTAGAAGCGAGTGATGCTCGGCTTACGCAAATAAACGCTCTTGAGGAGAGCAGGCGGCTTGCAGTTTGCGTGCGAGTACGAAAATTTCGTTAATATCGACGTTTTGAATGACGTCGAACACGGTCTTCATGTCCTCAGCCAACCGCGACTGAGGTGAAGATGACGGAGCAGGACGCGTCGCTGGCTTCGATGGGACCGACGGAGACGCGGTTTCTTCGAGCGATTTTAATGGCGCGGGGGCTGGTGTTGAGGACACCGGGGAGGGCTCGGGTATTAAGGATACCGAGGCTTTCTTAGAGCGCTTCTTGGAGCGCTTGGCGACTAGCTGAAACGCGGGCTCAGGAGAGCCGGTTAAGGTGACGGCATCTGACTACGTATCAGACGCGGGTTCGGAGTCGCTCCCGGGAGCGGTACGCTTGCGACGCGACGCGTGAGAGGATGCGACCGATTCGCAGTCCATCTCGGACGAGGCGGGAGAGATGTAGACCTGACGTTGTAGGCCTGAGCGGCCGGGGTATGCCTGAGGGGCCGGGGATGCGATATATGCCTGTAAGGCCTGCGTTAGTACGTCATCGGGTATGCTGGCGCCGGACGCAACGAGCGCCTGGGCGAACGACCTAGCAAAGTTAATCAAGCTTGCCCAAGTTCGGACAGCACTGTACCGTCACCCTGGGAAAGGCCCAAGTGCAATGGGATCGGGTCAGCCGGTTTCTCCTTGGCCTGAAGGGCCTTGAAAGCGCACCGGGGCAACGCTATCAGGCTTAGTTGTCACCGTTAAGTATCCAACTGATCAAACGCGAGTCTACTACGGAGTGTGTTGTCAATAAATTGACAACAAAAACCGGCCGTAGACCTGACGGAGTTGGGTTGCACTAAAAGTACGGGATTGACGACGTTACGACCGGCCGGAGCCGGCCGCAGAGCGAGTCTCTGACTACGTAACAGGCGCCAAGCGTCAAGTACGCAGCCAGAAGAACAGCCCGAGCCTTGCGAACCACTATCGAATTTAATCGACCGTAGTAAGCTGAACTCTGTTGTTGCTGCACTCATCGAGGTGAGATTTTAATTCGAGGGCTGCACAGAGTGCGGGATCGACTACGTAACGACCGGCTGGGGCCGGCCGCAGAGCGAGTCTCTGACTGCGTAACAGGCGCCAAGTGTCAAATACGCAGCCAGAAAAACACCCCGAGCCTCGCGAACCACTATCGAATTTAATCGACCGTAGTAAGCTCAGCTCTGTTGTTGCTGCGAGACCGACTTAGTTGCAGCCGATCGAAACCGGCCGCAGCGTAAGTCCTACAGAGGCTATCTCAATTCGTCGAGGACGAAGCGAGATTTGTGCGAATCACAGGGGTTTCAGATTACTATTTTAAAAGTGTATTTAAAAAAAAATTTCAAACACTATTACAACAGAATAAACAAGAATCCAGATTCCATACTAATTCAGCAATCGCTTTCCTCAGTCTGCACACTTTTATTTTCGATGGTGGACGTTTGGCTGACCGTGCAATTATTAAAGATAATATTGCCGCAAGGGCCATTCAAGCTTCACATGACATTAAAATATGTTTTCTTTTATTTTTTCTACCTTAGTGAAGTTGATCAATTCATTACGCACCGTGCAGAAATAGGCAAATAAGGCCACGGAAAAGCGTGCGTAACTTGCGGGTTTAGGTCACACTGTGCTATAAAAGTAAAATATAGGGCATTGATTGGCTGTACATAATATAGTGACACGTGAACTGCCTTAAACCGGAAAAGACAGCCAATGGACAGTTACTGCAGGTTGGTATGTCTGCATTTGCTTTTTCAATGTATGCGAAAAGCTTTTTCAAAACAAGCTTCTATTATGTGTTTAAATTTGAATATTCATATAAATCCGGGGAATAAAAATTATCAAACAACATTGGCACATTTAATCAAAAATTATTATTTATTCTTTCAAACAATATGATAAATGATTAAACATACATTATTGACAATTACACAATTAAATGAAACGTTTTGCAAATATTTTTAAGTTATTTACAGATTTTTTAATTCTATTATTATTGTACTCAATTAGTATATAATATAATTTATTTTCATAAATTATTGAACTTTGTTAAACATCAATAGTTTGGTTAAAATACACAGAGATTTGAAATAATAATAATAATAACAAGATAATGTGAATTAAGTTTTTTTCACTGCAAAATACACTTTCATCAACAAAAAGCTTTTACAGAAACTGAATAATCTATCGAACCCTCCCCCCGTCAAAGACAGGCAAAACATTTCTTTTTCCCTTATCAAGATATCTTGCAAAAGGACCGTATCTTCCGTCTACTTTATTGTATGACTTGCGGACTTAAACCCTTTTTCGATTTCACGTACAGAAGGCCTTAAATTGAAGTGGGTATTCAGTTTCATAAGTAGCCTATGTGACATTCTGATAATTTATAATTGAATTAATAAGTCCCAAATATCCTACAGATTTTAAATTTAGCATACTTTCGATGAAAATATTGAATAACGCGCCAAAATTTTTCGTGATCTAAACAACCTTTTTTGGAACTACAAGGCTGCGCTTGAATCAACATGTGCTGGGCAGCTCAGAGGTTTGGTATACAAAAATTAACATACAAGATTACATCATAATTTTCTGTAGAGCTAACACGTATGAATAATAAATAAATCAAACAAACACATCCAACTGTATGGCCCCAAAGTAAGCAAGTTCAAATATTATTCACAAATTTTAATTAAAACGTTATCCTTTTAGTGTTTCCATGAGTTACAAACAAAAATAATTTTGTTTATTCGCAAAATATATCAAATAATTTACAGAAACACATTACATTGCATGATATTTACGAGAAAAATAATTGTCGAAACAATTAGTGTCTTGAAACTTAGTAATTAAGACTTAGAGTCCAATATTGGTTGAATTTGACCTTTACTTAAATAATAATAATAATAATCCCCAGACAAACACACCAACTGTATGGCCCCAAAGTAAGCAGCGCTTGTGTTATGACAGCCATGCCAATATCAACAACCTTGACCCGAGAACAAACATCTGTGTTCATCACACAAATGAATGCCCCGGCCAGGACTCGAACCTGGGACCTCTTGCGTATGAGACAGGGCTACTGACCACTACGCTACTTGGCCGTCGATATACATTGTCTCCTATGATATAGGCTCGGAAATCTCAAACAAAGTGTCATTTTTGTTAATATGATGACAGAGTACACTGATTCATGAAATATAACAAAAAATAATTCTATGCGATATAACAAGATAGCGATTCAGTAAAATTAGATTTAAATTTTGTATTCGTATCTAAAACACTTACTGGTCATTCAAACTACTTAACTGTCACACCTACTACTTAATATATCAGCGGTAGAACCTTCATCGTCTCAAGGCAAAAAATGCCTATTTAAAAAAATCTCTGTATATTTTAATGAATAGCATTTTTCTAAAACAATTAAATATTTACAACGGGATGTGTACATTTTAACAATACTGACGAGATATTACGACATGAAACATACCGGAGAAAATAATTAATTGCATTAACATTATTAATAAAATATATTACGTAATTAACGTTTTATTTTATACTTTAATACTGTCAAGACAATAGAAGACAGCGGCAGCGACGCAACGAGACCGAGTTGTGTTCCTAGGATTCTGACTTATTCCATTAAAAGTTAAAATTCTGCAAATTATGCTTCATTGTGAAGTCCTGAAAATTCGCCGTTTCCTACCAAACTAAAAATAAAATTATCTTACAAAATTAATTATTACATCTTATGGCTTGAAAATTATTTATATCTTGGCAATTATCATGTCTGGAAACTCTTCGATGCCCTGTATTCTTCAAATTTTAATTATGATCGCCTCGTTTAATAATATATTAATTGAATAAAAATGAAGTGAATTCTGGGACAAACAAAAATCATAACCCTACATTTTAAATGTACTTCCAAAATAAGGAATTAATAACTGCTTTAAATACACCTTTCTTTAATTTCTCCGATATTTTTCAGAATGTTTAAACTGAAATATGAACACATGATTAAAACATTTGCACATAAATCAGCCGTGTTCGTGATAAATCACAATGTAAACACTAATCAGTTTCATCACTTGCACTAAGAAATGAACTCTTTCGGAGCTCGCTGAGTTGTTGCCATGTTGCATCGCAGCTGGTGTCTCACCTGCGAATAAAGAAAGACGATTGACAAAGACAAAGAATAGAAGCAAAAAGCACAAACAACAGTAATGTAATGAATGGGGCTTACAATTCACTGGTACTTTTCATTAAGCCCGGTGAAATTTAAAAGGCTAATAGGGCCATAAATACACTGACCATTTCGAAAATAAAAACTGGTACTTTCTAATATAGAACTTCAAAATTTAAAATATAAAACTTCGTTTTAGAAAATTACATTGCCAATTACGAAGATTTGATATTTTAGTTCCTCATTTTACAAAAAAATAACCTTATTAATACAAATTAATACTCTGTACATTCGAAAAATCCTCGATTGGCTGCTTTGAACTCTTAAAACAATTTACATCTACGCTAACTTAATTAATGAGTTTGCTTTATATACAAAACAAATATAGAACTTTTAAAAAATTTAGGATATAATAAAATATAGTAATTTTATGAAATTAATAAAGTAAAACAATTATTAAAATTAAATAAGTAAAAAATAGCATATAATAATAGAATGAAAATCAGATTATGAAAATATGAAAATAACCGACATAGTTTAAAACAGTTACTCATAAGATTATTGTCTAAAAACTCGTGTATAAGTAATAATATATTTTGAAACTTTTGATTTATTGATATGAGCTAGTAATTTATGAAACCTTAATATCAGATTCTTTTCTAATAAGTATGTAATATTGTTTGTCGGTTAAAAGCTACAAATGAATAAAACTATAACAAAAACCTTAATGTGTCAAAATTATTGACTTCATTTGTCGGGCTTCGACAATTATATGAAATAAAGTTTTTCAACTAGCTTACTCGAATATATATAGAACTTTGTGTTGCCGATCAAATATTTACAAATAAAATTGCCGTTTCGCCTGTTATTTCAAAGGGATTTTTACCCCAGAAATAAATGTAGAACCTACCCAGACGAGAATTTTACCAACTTTTCCTGCTGCATTGAAATAGGCCGTCAAAAAATGTATACTTACTCTGAACAACATGGACCGTGACCGAAGCGGCTTTAGCATTGGCAGGCAGGCAGGTGTAGTTCCCGGCGTGGCGAGCGGCCGCTGCGCCGATCACTAACTCGCTGGTTTGACGACCGTTGTGTACTGTGACACCATCTGTGGAATATAATAACCTTTTTTATATGCAGTTTAGGTATAGGTCTACGCTATTTACGTATTAATATGTATAAAAATACAGAAACAATTTCAAAAAAATTGTCACTAGACATTCGAGTAAAATTTTACAAAAGCATGTTTTTTTTTTTAATTAAAATAAAAAAGCAATTTTACAAATAGCTATGTCTCAAGAAATATAGCTCTGCATTGATTTTTTTATTTTGTTCAAACCTTGATCTTTTCAATATCATAATTTTTCTTTAAATCCGTTTTGAGTAATAGTATTTATAGTCGATATCCACTTTTCCTCCAGAGAGATTGAGTGGAATAGTGACGTAGTTTTTTTAATAATAGGGTTGGCCGCAATTTATGATACATCGACTTTGTTCGTCTAAGGTACAGTTTATATGTTTTAACATTTCATATATTTAACTTTTTCATAGCCAGCAAACGAGCATGCAATTCACCTGATAAATAAATAAATAAATAAAAATGACTGTTCCTTCCCTTTACCCGGAACATAACCACATAAATTAAATTAATGGCTACTACTAATGGCTAGTTGCAGTTGTTTAAACATTTTCCTGTTGTTGCTGGGATTTTTTGAGATTAAATGAGACACTCACTCAAATCGTAATTGATCATCCTGTCCTCGAAGTACCAGAAGACATAGGACGGCGGCTCCGTAGATCGCTTGACAACGCATATGAGTCGGAGCATGGAACCTTCATGGATGATCTTTTCAGATTCACCCATTATTTCCGCGTACGCCGCTGTGGAAAAGATTTAACTGTAGGTTTCATAGAAATTTTAAATGAATATAAAAGTAATTAATACCCTGACTAACACAAGATCTTTGGAGCTAAAGTAACCGTTTCAAAAAACAAATAAGAAATAGTCAAGAACTTGAAAATTAACGTAAACAACAACAAGTGTCATGAATACTATCCTCAAATACAGAATTTGGAACTTTTATGAAAAATTTAATTTGATATTGATATTTCCGTAATCAACCCTTGATTATTTGACTAAAGAAATGAAACTACAATGATGTAAAATGACATATAAATTTCGTAAATAATACTTTTATTACATGTAACTGACAATTAACTAATTTTTTAACTAGTTTTCATTCTGTTCACATGTTTGCTCCATTAATATTATTTTTGGCTGTGTAAAGTTATATTAAGCTCAGTGTTTTTCGCGACGATAAATTAACTAAAGTTCTGGTTACTTTATGCTAAAGCTGTTCAGTCCGGCCACTTTTTAAATTCTTCTTTCTTCTAATGATCACCCTTATCCTAAATTTTTGTTGCAGTCACCAATACACTGCAAAACAGTACAAAATGTTGACCACAATTTCATTGCCATTTACTTTGAAACCATTTACTTTCATTAAGTGTTTGATTTAGTCATATAATTGATGGTTTTGATTTTTGTTTCGTTATAAACTGCAATCCAATAAATGACTTACAGAGAATAATTTGATATAGATAGTGTAACAGTACTTCGGTGAATGAAACCATGGTATAATGTCATGGTATTGCAATTCTGCTTGCACTTGTAAAAAAGTCACTTTTCATTCACAGTAATGAGTGTATCTGCAAGCTAAACAGAAAAATATTTCATTGATCTCGGCCTACCAAGTCACAACATTGCGCAGAATCACATCATCGTCAAACATTCTAATATTCATACTCTATACATATTGACTGTAAACAAATAAATACAAAAGGAAGTGTCTGTTTGTAATGTAAAAATTACAGCTTTTAAATCAATTCATTTGAGTGAATTGAATTTTTTTAAATTTTTGTCTGCTTGCATTCGAAAATCTTTGAAACGGCTGGACCGATTTTAATAGGAATTCCACAAACAGATTTCTAATTATATAAAGATTAACATGGGCTACTTTAATTTCAGGAAAATATTTGTCAAACTATTATATATAAAGATATGACTTTCTCATAGACTTCCTTACTTTCAACGGAATAATTTTATTTAGTTTATTTCTTAAATATATAACATTTGTAATTTACGAAACGCCAAAGTACTTCTGATTCTTGCCAAAAAAACCCAGAACGGTATTGCAAGCGTTGCCAAAATTTTAGTGTGCTGCCAGTACACAAAAATTTTGAAGTATTTTTTTACATTGTGTATTAAGAAACAAATATAAATAAAATACTAATTAATAAGTCAACAACTTAAAACCCTACATGAATCGAAGTTTTTGATATAACATTATCAAACCATTTATTGATACAGTCTTATAACTGGCATAGAAAAAACAACATAAAGCAGCAAACATAATTAGCAGTACTAACAAACTATTAAATGGCAACCCAAACCTAATCTTTTTATAATGATTTAATAGACAATGAGGGGCTTTTCTCAAACAAATTAAAAAAAATTATTTTTCAAATCAACTCGATAGATGGAGCCACGAAAAGATCGTCCGATTAAATATTATAAGGTAGTAAGACTGAAAAATGACGAAAGTTTCTAATAAGCCTATTATGCAGAGCTCCAATAATTAAAAAAAAATTAGAATAATATATAATACATATTTACGACAACCAGGATTTACTTTTGGCCTAGCTCTTTGGCTTTCTTTTGCGGTATTACGTTACCTAAAAAAAGTACCAACATTTACTAGCGAAACCTAGCGTGTAATTTATTTACTTTCCTAGTAGTCTGAAAGTCTCTTATTAAATTTTCTTTTAGTTTGACTATGAAGCGGACTTTTTGGTGCAGAATGGACAAAGCAAGTTGTGATCGTCATTGTTTTAACTTTTTTGTGAGTACGAGTTAGTGTTTATGGTATTATAATGACAGTGTATTGTGCGATAAATAGACACAGTAGTGTGCATAAAATAGAAAACGTAATAATGAGTGTAGACAGAGCTATGCGTTGTGATATTTATTTATTATTTTATTCAAAATATCCATAACAGCCTAATAAAAGTTAAATCTACAGTGTAAAATAAACCATAGCGTTTTAGTAAAGTCACGCTATCACTGTACGACGTAGTTCATAGTTCGTAGGCTGTATGACGTAGTTCCTTTGCCTTTCTATAAGGTAAAAATTATTAAAATAAAAGGTCTTTGAGATAACATATCAATATTTACAAATTTACAATCTGCCTGATCCTAAATGGCATACGTGTCCATGAAAATAGAAAACTAACACCATTAATCGTACACAATTTTTTTTATTTTGTTTGTGGTTACTAAATTGTAATATCTATTAATGACGTCTTGCTGACCGTACATCCAGTTCGCACTTCCTTTGTTATTATAATTGTACTTGCAATTTTTTCTTTTTACAGAAACACAACTTCATAAATACGTGGTAGTTGTGGGGGTCAAAAAAAAATATTTAGTAAAAATATTTCAGTTGTAACGTATGTTTATTAGCTTTTGTAATATTTTTGCCACCATTGGAATTAAAGATATCGGTCTAAAGTTTGATGGGTCGGAACTATTTCCACTCTTCTACACAGCTGTGATAATTGTTTAATTAAGTGCTTCTGGAAATACTCCAAAATCAAAACACCTATTGAAGAGATGTGTTAGAATAGGCACAATTTGATGGCAAACTAACTTCAAGAAGTGTGTAGGTATTTTATCGTATCCAGGAGCACTGCCAGACTCATATATCTTAGAGCTTTAAATGAACCTTCCGCAAAAATCGAATAAAACATTTTGTCACTTTTTGTGTTTAGACATTTAAGTGTAATATCATTCTGGAACTAGAATAAAATATAATTTTTTTAAAACACTGCATATCTGTATTGTTAACCACAACCACTTATTGTATTACCACGTCTCTTATATTACGCGTGCGAAGCGGCATAAGCTTTGGTTGAAAGTTTAGTACTTACCAACTAAAACTAAATTGAAAAAGATACTTGTAGGCGGATGTGTTGGTACTTGACACTCGTAATAGCCCGCGTCGTTGGAGGTGGCAAAACGTATATGTAAGGCCCAGTCCTGTGAAAGAAAAAAAATGTATTACATCAACAGTTACACTTTTTCTGTGGATGAAAAACTTTACGAATTGAAAAAATATTACATTTTAAAATCATCGAATGTCTTGATCGACCAATTTTTGTTGAGTAATACAAAATTTAGACTTAGAAAAATATCGGGAATCGGAAATATCGGAATAGTATCACGAAATAAAAAGTGGCATATTATCATGATGATATGAAATGAAAATTTTATGAAATGGTTATGTGAAAAGTTAAAACCCAATTTGAATGAATCCAGTGTCATGGTAAAGGATTATGGTAGTTATCATGTGACACAAGTGAACAAAGCTCCTACATTGCTAAACGTAAAAGCTGAAATTCAGGAACGGCTCGTTAAACCAGCATATATTATTTGAAGAATGCTTTACTAACGCAAAAGTACTATGTCTGGTAAACAATATAAACTAGCACCTTTGTATGAGGCACAAGAATTACTTACACACCATGGTCACGAAGTGATACAACTACCCCTACATCACTGTGACGTCAATGCTATTGAATAGATAAAAAATAATGGAACTTTAGAAAAAAAAGTGCATAAATGGAGCAGATAATAATAGACTATTTTCAGAGGTTACTGTAGAATACTGGAAAAATGTATCACGTAATCAATGTAGAAAATAATTAAAAAAGAGATATGATAACTGAAAGTGCATTGTCACCGTTTATTATCCAGGTTCGTGATGACGACAAGAGCTCTGATGATACGAATTGTGATTTATTTTCTGGAATCGAATTTTTGTAGTCTGATTTTGAATTGTAGTCTGATTTTGCATATATTTATGTATTTTTCAAAAAAATTTGATAGATTATTTTCTTTTTTGATAAAAATAAACGGTGTTGAGCTCACCCAAAAGCACGTGCAACAATACCATGACATGAAAAGTGAGTGCTCTTTATACACTTTATTACAGATGCCTTCTAGCAGATAACGGGTTGGAAAACAAATAAATACATATTTATTACATAATAAATTAGATGATACATTAGAAAAAAAAACATAAACTTGATAAAAAATAAATGAAATTTAGAATATATATTTTTTACTTAAATTTACCCGCACATACTTATATAATTATAAAAGTTGGAGCATCATAACCGACTTCGTGGTTCAACCCATTTTTGTTGTTCCACAAAGATGTATTTAAATTTATTTTTAACAGAAGATTTAGATTTAGCATTTCTGATAGGCGGTAGTATATCGTTCCAGCATTTAGTTTCTTGGTATCTGACACATCCAGTAAATGCTTCGGTCTTGTGAGCGTGTAAAGCTAGCGGCGCTCGCAGAGCCCTTGGGACACCTGGCCCGTCTTTGATATCCGAATGTCCATAAATATTCGGATGATTTCTGTGAGACTCCATATCAAGCGTGGACGCATTATTTATGTGCGGTGATACATGACTTCGAAGTGGTATGTCATAGCAGAAGTGACAAAACGTGTTTTTATTCGTTGCATCAAACGCTTTCTTTTATACAATAAACGAGGACCATGGATTATATCGCCGTAATTAAGCCTGGACAAGATTAATGACTCAGAAAGCAGAGTATGGGCCTTCTCTATTAAGTATTTTTTAATTTTATACAAAACTTTACGTCTGTTAAAGCAGCTTAATTTTAATATTTCTAACAAGCACACCACATTATCAAGCCCACAATAAGTATCAACTTGTGTAATGGAAACTAGATAACGGATAAATAAACTTAAGAAATATATAAACACACATAGGTATTTTTTTAAATATATAAATATTAGAAATAAACTTAAATAAACGTAAATACACGTCCATGACTAGAAAGCAAATATAATAATATGCCCCCATCAGGATTCGAACCCGGGACCTCTGGCATGGAAGGCAAGGCTACTTACCTCCACACCAAACAGGCCGTCAAACGACTTCTAACGACACTTGATACGTGGGCCTCAAAACAAAGGTTTCTGTCAAAGATAAAGCAAAGATTAGCATTCCAACTGGCATGCGTTAGCATTCCACATAGATATTTCCAACTGCTACTGTTGGCATGCTGCTAAGGATTCTATCAATTTGTATTTTTGTACCTAGTATCATAAACTGAAATTTGGAGGGATTGAGGTTCAAAAAATTTTTAGCTTTGACCATGACAACCGGAATGTACAGCTGAATGTCTTCGGCGAAGCAGTAGTATCTACTGTATATAATATACAAAAGTGGGTCCAGTATCGATCCCTGAGGTACTCCGCGAAACACTGGTTTGGGGGCTGGTGTTACATTGTGGCACAAGTGCCTTTGATCTATCGGAGCCTTACCGTCTGATAATGTTGACTCAGGTGAATAAATATAAATAAACATTTATTGATTACCTTCACATGACGTCCGTGAGCAGAGAAGAATCTATTATCTGCGCTGTAAGTGACAAGCCCGACAGATAATAAAGAATAGTCTTTTTTTCTTATCCATGTCACCTGAAAAGTAGAAGTTAAGTGATAAATATTTTGTGTGAAATACATTTTGATTGAGTTACTCTTATAAATCTCTGTGAAAAATGTTTCAGCTACGTTACCTTTAAATGCATTAAGTAAGGACATACTCGCAATTTAACTGACATATCCGTTAAAGTTATTTAATCTGTCATTGAGGGAATAGCCGCACATAGCCAGTATATACCTAAATACCAGTCTGACTAGAATAACCGCTGATTGTCAAACTTCACCATACTAATTTGAATTACATGTCCTTAAAAAGTAATTAAAAGAGAACATTTGGACGCGTAATCTTACTTTAGTTTAAAGTTCAATAAGTGAAGGAATACAAAAGGAACGTGCAAACATGACAGATTTGACTTCAATAATATAAATACGTAATTGCTTTTTCTGACATAGTTAAAACAATTCTCTTGATAGTTTTTTAACAACTCTTTTTGTTACACAAATTAATTTTTTTAATAATAAAATTGTGTGTAAAATAAATTAAAATAAATAAATAATTTAGACCATCTCATGGAAAATAAATCAATGCTTTATTTTCTTGAAAGATATCGTATACTTTTTTATTGGTAAATATGGAGTAATACTAACAAAATCTAAAGTTATTTGTAGCCTAACCTAACTAATATAATGTACAACACATTGTATATATAAATCGAAACTCACCGTATTTTCTGTGATATCACTAACTTCACAATGTAAAACAGCAGTTGTTCCTATCTGAGCTACCACGGTAGTACAGTTATCAGTCAAGAATGTACTACCTTTACCACCTTTACTATTTAACTTGTTCATACCGAATGCATTATCTTTATACTTTTTCTTAACTTTGTTCAAATTATACACTATAGATTTGTCTTCTAGTTCTGCAACAACTTCTTCATTTAAAGCTATTTTTTTTGGATGATGTCTTAAACTTGATATATTTTTAATTCCTATATATACACTGTCGTTATAATCATTTTCCAAAGCCGACAGTCTTAGAAAATTAGGTGACTTTGGATGTACTGATGTAGTATTATACTTGTCAGTGTGTGTAAGCGTCTCAGTTGCTTCTGTTGAAGTAGTCGTTGTTTTACTTCTGTGACCTAGAAGTAGATACATTTTTAAATAAAATAATTACACTTACAGGAAGATCGTTTGAATTCTTTAATTTATATATTTATGTAAATCGCTTTTAAAAGATTTGTCGAACAAATTTAGCTTTTGGGCTTGTATATTTTAAATTTTACTTACTCCAATCTGCCTACCATACAAGTTATAACTTTGGTTTTATGTTAGTCAACCGTAATAGTCCCACTGCAGGGATATTCCAGGGTGTTCCCATAATGGAACCAAACCAAGGCCCAAATATATATGCACCCCTAGCCATTTAGCTGAGTTTCACCTAAATTTGAATTTCGTAGGTTCTCGACCAAAACAAGAGACACCGCAAGAAAAATACAGAGCTTTATTATCATAAGTTTCTTGTTTTATAAATAAAAGTCCAGCAAAATAGTCGAAAACAATGTTTAATACATTGTTTCCATTTATTTGCATTGAAAATAAAGTTTAAAAAATGGAGATATCTCGGTAACGGTGTTTCTTGGTAAAAATTGTGTAGGGACTTTTTTTGGATAATTTTATAAAACTTACAGTATATCGAAAAACTTAAAAAGCTGATATTTTTGGCATTTGACCTTGTATAACTTTTTTAAACACAAGTAGGATCGACGGAGTATTTTGATATTTCATTTGTTATAATGTCCAAAAGGGCGTTGCTGATTATCAGCTATAAGCGCATATCGTTATTAAATGTACTTGGTATACAAAATTACGGCCATACAGTCATGCAGTAGTACTTAAGTCGAAGCCAAAAAAGAATGGGCAATTTAGAAAGGATAATTTGAACAAAACAATAGTTTCATGTTGAAACACAATAAAAAACACAATCGTTTGCTAGCAAGCAACAAAACAGAGCAAAATATACAAAACAGAGGGTAATAAACATGAAACGTCTGCAGTATTAACAGAAATGCAGCATTATAATGTAATGATTATAGATATTACATTCGCCAAATATTTGGCGAAAGCCTTTATGACGTTATTTAATCCAATCATCATTAATAGCTATTTAAATTAAAATTTACAAAAAGTAAAGCTTAAAGTGAAATTAACAATAAAATTTCACTGTTTTGTTAAAAGTAAATTGTTCTTGAATTTTTCAACTTAAATAGGGAAACGAGGTAATCCTTCACTTTAGTTTTAAAATTACAATCATGTAAAATGTATTCAGAAATAGGATGCTTAGGTGCATAGCAATTTCTTTTTGTGTTTTTAGGATATAAACTAAACTTACAATTATGTAGATCAAACCAGCCACGGCACATACACACAATTTGGTAAACATCTGAAACGTAACAATCCAGCATTAAAAAAAAGAAAGTAGCCACATACCTTTTTTATGATGCCTAGTGAAATTCCCGAAAACACTCCCAAGCTTCTGTTGGTTCCTTGACGTACACAACTCCAATGATTTGAAATCGTCAGTGTTTTGCTCCACCAGTATGAAAGACCGCTTTGAATCCATAGTAATTGAATTTGCTAGCGTTGTTGCCTCTAAAAGTAGCACAATAGTGACATAGAATAGCTTTTGATGTTTAAAGCAAAACATTGATTTGGCACTGGTAGTATTCGACAGTTACATTTGGTATGAGGAGTCTGATAATATCTTATTACTTAAATTTACAGTCATTACTGTCTTCCTGAAGATATTTTGCTACCTTTATAGCGAGTTCTAAGCTTTCATGGAGCAGTCCTTGATCTTCATTCTGTGGACAAATACAAAGAGAGGTTACAATAAAAAACAATTAAAACTTTTAGACGTGGTTTGAAAATACTTTCTCATAAAAAAAACATCTCTTCAAAAACAGCACAACTTTAACTTTGTGAAATTTTTATCCGTAAATATAGGTTTTTCTGCGATAATTAGATGCAATAATTATTCAAACATATATGTTTTGGACATGCTAAAGAAATATAAAATATCATGTGTCCTTTAAATTAAAAAAACACGGCAAATTAAAAATGCTTAAGATGTGGAATGGAAGGTGGTACTGTTAAACAACACTGAATTCACAATAAATGAAAACAGCTTTAATCATATAAATTAACAAAACAAAAGAACTCGAAGAATATAAAGCTCAAAGTATTGAAACTTGATCCCCTAACACGAATAGAACAAGATCCTAGATCTGTTAGACCTTATGTTCTGAGAGACAAAATTTGAAGAATTTTTGGTATGTATTGAATGCATATTAGCTAGCTTGAGCCGATGGCCAATTTGTAGCTCACATCGGAGGACCAACTAATCTGTGCAGTCAAAGGTGGCACCACATTATATGCATGAATTAAGATTTTAATGAAAGTGCCATTCAAAAACTTCACATTTTTTTTACTTCATGGATAAGTTAGCGGCCCTGTTGGTGCAAGTTGGCCGTCTGCCCAAGCTAGCTGATGTGCTAGCACTATACGTTCTAATACTACTTTATCCCACAAATTTTATCTCTCAGAACATAAGAAGGGTCTAGTGGCCCTGAGATCTTGTTCTATAATTTGATCACGTGTGATATCGCAAAAAACTATGTATCTAGAAAAAGAATATGTGCGCCGAACTCACATAATGTTTTATTCATACGTTGAAAGGCGGAAAAATGTCGATGCACGCATATTAGGGTATGATTTTGTAAGAACAATGACATTGTCATGGATAGAGGAATAAATTACATCTTTTTAAAAGGCTGCAAAAGAATCGAAGTAAGAAAATGTCAAACCAGTTTTTTTTTATTCCATTGGCTATATAAGACAGTCGTACCACCCCAGTGAGATCGTGGTAAAAGAAAATCTTTACTAATAGTTTATAAATAATACGTAGTTTAGTAAAACATCTAACTTTATTTAAGAATATTTTTTTTATGTAATTTTTACACATTTAATGCGATTAAATAATTGTAAAATGCTAAATCTAAAAATAAGTACCACGAATTAGTAAGTGGATACGCGTACAAATAAAAAAATTTCTCATGCAAAAATTAAAAGACTTGATGATGTTGAAACACTTGGTTATTGTAACGATGCAGCACTAAAATATTATTAGAAAACCCATTTTTATTTGTAACCTTACAAACGTACATAGACCAACTATTTCGCCAGCTCGAGATCATCAGTATAGAATGTATTGTTTCTATTTTAGGTATACTTTGTCTAAATTTAGTAAAGCTCAAAGCATTTTCAATATAATTGGATGTAACCACATACTGTTTGAACATCATTAAGGGTACCAATTTTGAACTACCCAGGAAAGTTAAAGCGGAGAATATAATCAAGTTTATACTTTGATTACGTAGATATAACAACTTTGTAAATGACCATTATTTTATTTACTATATTCAGTTATAAGGAAAATTTGAATAAACTATTCCAATTAAAAGGATAATAACAAGATTTTATAAAGCACGCATTTATTCCATCTAATACATATACTTTAAATTCTTATTTATGATAACATAACTTTGTTAATCCTCAAACCGTAGTAAATATTCGAATCGTAAAAGAAATACTAAACTTTCTTTTACGATTCGAATTTAGCTCTGTCTGAGTAATCCTTTGTTCAACTTGTTCAATCGCAAGAATCTCTTTTTACAAGCAGGAAAACCCATTGAGAAAACTTGCAGACAAAAAGTATTGTAATCCACTTTGCCTTCCAACGATTCAATTTTCATAACTGATGATGATTTGTAACATTTTCTTGATTTTCTTCCTATTTCTTTCAATGTAAAATATTTAAACAACAAGCCAGAGAGATCACGGATTTAATTTGATAATAGCTTGTCACGTAATAAAAGTTTTTATTCAAAAAAACTGTCACGGACATGAATTAGTCGGAGAGGTCGCCGCGAAGGTTTCCATGGTGAAGGCGCTGAGGCGCGTGCAGGGTAAATAGAATAAATTATTTTTTTAAATAATATTTTTATTTGTTGTTTTTATATATTATGTAGTTATGTATTTTTGTAAGTATTATTAAGTACGCACTAACTTTGCTTAGTATTACAATCTGCAGTCACAGGTCGGTTGGAGGAAATACTATAAGAAATAAGCTGCACCGTTTTAGAATTTGTTCACCACCTTTTTTACTTTTATATCGTGTACACAAGTCATTCAAGAAATAATAATCATAAAAAAATAAAAAAATATTGTGGGTACATGAAACGTAATTAGATTGTAAATTGTTCAGTATGGTAACGCATTCTCTCTACGCATTTACGTTCAATCTCACGTGGCCAATATTGAGTTTATTGTTTCAACGAAGTCTTAACTGTTATATTGGCGGTTTTGGTTTTAGTTCTGACAGCTCAGAATAGAGAAGCCGTGTAACATAATCCAACTTTACACTCTGAAGCAACAATGGATTCGGGATTTAAATTTGTTCGGGATACACCGAATCAATAAAAACAAAATTTTTTTAATGATTTTGTTTTATTTAAAAAAAGTTTCTAATTCAAATATTTATTTTTCAACATTGACAATGACTTGTTCTAATGGACTTTAAACTAGCATGACCCTACCACTAGCTTTGAAAATTTTTCGTGAAAAAGATCTGTTAAATCTCAAACGGCACCCGTTCACGAGGTTAAGTTTACCGTAAAAAGAAGTAGTTTAGTGACAATGACGCTTTAGACATTAATCAGGACGGAGAACTCTACGAACAAACAGACACATTACACAGACTTATTACAAATACTAGTAAAAACATGTAATGTATTATACCCAAGGGCTTTTACCGTCCAAATACCTACATTTTATATTCGTGTTAACATTGGCAGATCTCGTTTTATTTTTAACATAGTTATGTTCTTTTTTACAAACATTACATTTTCTAAAATATTTTGTGAATGGAAAGTTGAGTAAGTAAATATTTATTTTCATACACTTATTTTTAAGTGACACCCTTGCACTTAAAAATACGCTACTTGCACCGATGACTCGGCTATCACCAGAATTACTACATTTAACACTACTAAAATCTAAACTATACATAACACCTACATAAACCTACATACATAAACCTATTTAGGCTAAAAAAACATAAAGGTCTATTTAAGTAGCTTAAAGATCGAAATTTCATTAATTTACGCATCACGTGGTGAGTAATTTCACATTAAGGATTTATTGCACAGTAAACCCCTTAATTTCAAGTATTAAAGGTCTTTATCCTAAGCAAGCAAACCTTCACTTTCGAACTTGGTAACTGGAATACTTTAGCTATATCAACACATTAGAGAAATAAAGGTAAAAGTGTTTTAGCTAGATTGGACCGTATTGCAAACTACATTTAGCGTGGTTCAAAGGATCAAACACTTTTCATGGGTCGACCAAAATGCGATGTCCATTTTCCTTTTAGTTATTTCTTTCTGTCGTTTTTCTTTATGAATAGACCTTGGAACGTCATTATATGTGGCCTTTTGACTAATTGAAAGGGTCATGAATAGGGTATTTCACAACATTTCCTTTAATGTAAGGTAGGCTTGACGAATTATGTTTAAAGAATTTAGTTTATAATAAGGTGTTTTACTAACAGAGAAACAAAGATGACAAATACGAACATTAATGCAAAATTTAAAAAATATACACATCAAAACATAAATATATAAAACATACTCAAACAAAGTCAAATTACCGTTATTTTTGTAATCAGTACTATTATTTATTAGAACTTATTTAATGATCTTTGCTTTTGTTATAAATGTATCTCTCTTAACCTTAAATTATAAAAATATATTATGCGGTCTTCTTTGTACAGCACTGCCTTAAAACCATTATCAAGATTGCTTTTTCATACTTTTAACACACATCTGTGCGGTGACAGTGTAGACGAAGTGGATGGAGGAAGTAAGTACATTAGACACATGAACTCTTAATTGCTTCTATATTTTCTGAATGTTAAAAAACATAATGTTTGAGAATACTGATATTATTTACGGTTGTTGCCAATGTCTGTGTTCTCGCCACTTTTCAAAAGTAATATCGATTTCTATCGAACCCTTCCATTTCCTATACCTATCCCTTTCCCTCGCACAACACTTCTTCATGACGGAAAGAGAAGGAGGCAGGTTCGTGAGAGATCCTCGCTCGGCAAACCGAAGAAACCCGAACGAGCGAGCAGATCATTAGTGTCTGGTATGAAAGAACCGGCGAAGCTCCCGCATCGCTTTTGATATCTGTCAATATATTATAATAAAATCAGTGCTGTAATTAAATTGGGTTTATGTGTGTACAAATTTAGTGCCACAGTTACATCAGGTCAGTGTTGTGCGTTTCTTTGTTTTATCCCCTTTCTTCCAATTCATGGCTCGCCATACAGTCCATCTAAATTTCGTAATGATCCGGCTCGAATGATCAAAAAGAATGGGACGCGCGTATTTAATGAGTATGGCGTGCGGGTTCGCTGGAGTTTAGATAAATGCCGATGGAAGGATAGGCACTTAAGAAAAGCAGCACTAACCTGGTTTCACTCGTAATACAAGTATATATAGATGTCAGCGTCACATCCAGCGGGCGGCGGCAACTCCTTCAGGAAGTCTAAAGTAGTTAATAAACGTCGTTCACGTCGTCTTCGCAGCGTATGCGCAGCTCGGCATCGCTGTATTAGCGATTAACACGCCATCCATCCCTTTCTTACCTATTAGTAGTGCTGCTTGTAGGAAAGGGAAAGGGACATAGAGTAGGATTGAAAGGACTATAAGAATTGCAGCGCCATTCCCATACAAATCATTCTCGCTCCGATCGCCACGCGGTGCGGACGTGCAAGACCCAGCTCTCCGTTGATCGGTCCCTTCCCGCCATTCCGCGGCGCTCAGTTTACTGACGTCACAGTCTAGCGTGTTGGCTCCGTGCTACGGTTTCCTAAGTCTTTCTACTCCGTCTGAGTGCTTTCGAAGTGCGATTTTTCTTTGCGACTAAGCCTCTTAGTCTTCAAAGTGCTGTGCTAAGTTGTGTTGTGCTTGTGCTGAGTGCAGTGTTGTGCCCGGCGTAAGTAGTCTGGTTTCAGTGCAAAGGATACTTAACGGTGACAACGAATTTGTACTGAACCAGTCCTTTTTATTTTTATTTATTTCTCTTCTCTATTTTATTTATTTTTCTCCTATTTTCATATTTATTTCTATCATATCTGTGTGTTTTCGTGTGTATTTGTCCTTTCTGTCGGTAAAGGTTGACCCTAACGCGGTCAACTCTTTACCTGCGCACCCTTTTTAGGTTTCTAGGTAGCGGCCTTCGGCGCACTATTGTTAGTTTTAATTTATTCTCCCCAGCCCCCCTACCGCTGGTAGGGAGGTTTGCCGCCAGGATTTTGCTAGGTTTTTTTAGGAACTAGGCATCTTTTATTATACTTATATAATACTGTCCCAACACTCCCTAATGGATTCACTAAGCGTTATTAACTTCGCGAACGCGTTCACCCAGGCGCTTGCTGCGGCAGGCGTCTCCATCCCAAAAGACATCCTAACGCAGGCCTTGCAGGCATCAATCGCGTCCCCGGCCCCTCAGGCCCCAACCCCGGCCCCTCAGGCCTCCAACGTCGAGACCCCTAAGGTCTTAAGCTCTCCCGCGTCTCCCGCCTCGTCCGAGATGGACTGCGAATCGGTCGCATCCTCTCACGCGTCGCGCCGTAAGCGCACCGCTCCCGGGAGCGACTCCGAACCCGCGTCTGATACGTCGTCGGTCGCCGCCACCTTAACCGGCTCTCCTGAGCCCGCGTTCCAATTAGTTGCCAAACGCTCTAAGAAGCGTTCGAAAAAAGCCGCGGTGTCTTCAACACCCGAGCCAACCCCGGTGTCTTCTACACCCGCCCCCGCGCCGCTCATGTCACTCGAAGTGACCGCGTCTCCGTCGGTCCCATCGAAGCCAGCGACGCGCTGCGCTCCCGTCCCGCCGAAGCCTCAGCTCCCTCCGCCCGTCTTCCTGCGTGAAAAAGCGCGCTGGACCGCGGTTTCAAACTTGTGCAAAGTGCACAAAATTAATTACTTAAAAGCCGCCAACGCTGGCGATACAATCAAGATTCAAATAGCGACCGTCGACGACTTCCGCGCGTTTACCAGGTTACTCGGATTAAACCAAATCGCGTATCACACCTACGCCCTCCCGGAGGAGCGTAAGATCCGCGCTGTACTACGGGGCGTCCCGTTCGAACTCAGTAACGAGGACATTCTCGATGACCTTAAGTCTCAGGGTTTCCCGGTCACAGCAGTGCACAAGATGCACTCCAACCGCGGTAGGCGTTTTCCCTTAGCGTTGGTAATCTTGTCGAATACTCCCAACTCGAGGGAGATCTTTAGAGAGGCTCGCACAATTTGCGGACTCTCAAATATCTCCGTCGAGCGTCCCAACCCCCGCGGTCACCCTGGGCAGTGCCACCGCTGCCAGCTCTACGGCCACGCAGCGGCTAACTGCTCAGCTCCCCCCACGTGCGTTAAGTGCCTGGATCCACATTTCACAAAGGAGTGCACTCGCACTCCCGAATCCACTTCCCCCCCTGCCTGTGTGCTGTGCGGCCAGTCTGGTCACACAGCTAACTACAGGGGCTGCCCGCGTGCACCGCGTTCCACCGCCAAGAGGGTCGCGCCTAAACCGGCGCCGCCGCTCACTCACGCTAACTTCCCGCCGCTGCGCAACCGGGGTCCCCCGGAAGCAAAGCCCGTTCAGCCGACGCCTACTCCGGCTCTGTCTTGGAGGCAGCGTCCGGCCGTTCCGCCTGCACCTTCCCGACCCATCCCAGCTCCCGTAGCTTCCGTAGGGCCGCGTCCTTCTCCGTCATCCGCACCTCAGTCGTCGTTGGCTGAGGACATGAAGACCGTGTTCGACGTTATCCAAAACGTCGATATTAACGAAATTTCCGTGCTCGCACGCAAACTGCGAGCCGCCCGCTCTCCTCAAGAGCGTTTATTTGCTTTAGCCGAGCATCACTCGCTCCTAAGTTCGTTGTAAATTCTTTTATATTTGTATAAATTCGTAAATAATAAATTATAATGTCTAGACCCGCGAATCCCGCGTCCTGTCGTATCAAACCCAAGGGCTTATCCCTAATATCTTTTAACGCTCGTAGCCTGAACACCAACCTTCCCGAGATTAAACTGTTCCTTCAGAACAAAGAACCTGACTTATTCCTTCTCCAGGAGACATGGCTTACTCCAAACCGCTCCAGGGGATTCGCTATACCGAAGTACGCGTTTATTCGTAACGATAGGCCCAACTCCGACGGTTTCGGCGGCACCGCTATATATTACAAAAGAGGTTTCCATTGCTGTCCTCTCCCTACCCCTCCTCTCCTCAACATGGAAGCCACTGTGTGTAGATTGGCTATGACTGGTCATCCGACCATCATCATAGCTTCAATCTACATACCTAGTGGTACCAGACCAATCCGCAGCGACTTTGAGGCCATTCTCGCCCTCGGCCATTCAGTCATGTTCGGAGACTTTAACTCCAAACATACTGACTGGACGTGCCTATCGACTAACACCAGCGGTATCGCTCTCCTCGACATCACTAACTCCCTTGACCTAGATGTCATATCCCCCGTCACTCCCACTCACTATCCCAACAACCCGTCCTACTCTCCTGACATCCTCGACTTTGCAATTATCAAGCGAATCAATCTTGACCTAAGGTCTATCGAACCGCTCGATGACCTAGGCTCCGACCATCGCCCCGTTTCCCTCGTGCTAGGATCGCCGAACGATAACGCCTCATCTCCTAAGACCTTTACCAACTGGAAAGGTTTTAAAAATACGTTAGTTTCAGCCTTAGAGGCTCCGAACTCTCCACTCGCGATCTCTCCCGAACAATTAGATAGTCCGGATAAAATCGATTCATTAGTAAATTCTCTCACTGATGCTATCAACTCAGCCATCAGTGACAACGAAAAGGTTGCTAAGCAAGGCAAACCCACGCTTCCCTTAGCCGTTAGCAATCTTATTAAAGCTAAAAACTCGGCTCTCCGGAGAGCCAAGAAATATCCCACGCCCGCCTATAGAACAGCTGCGAATCAGCTTCAACGTAAAGTTAGGTCTTGCCTCGCGGAACTCCGAGACGCTCAGATGAACGATCTCATGGCGAATATCTCTCCGTCCCACCAAGCGTACTATAGCATGGCCCGAGCCTTACGCGTAGACACCGTTTCTCACGTTCCTCCTCTCACTCGTCCCGACGGCACTACTGCCTTCGAAGTCGAAGAGAAAGCCGAATGCTTCGCCGACAGCATTGCCGCACAATGCTCGCCCAGCACGCAACCTGCTGATCCCTCACACATCCAGGCGGTGGAGGACGAAGTCCTTCGCAGAGACTCTCTTCCCATCGCCGCCGACCCTGTCACAGTCTCTAATGATGAAATCTTGCTTCTCATTAGAAATCAAAAGTCCAAAAAGGCTCCGGGTGCGGATGGAATTTCCAACCACGCACTTAAGCACCTACCTCAACAGATGCTTACCTTATTAGCTATCATTTTCAATGCCTGCTTCGACCATAGCTACTTTCCAAAAGCTTGGAAAGAAGCGACAGTCATAGGCATTCCCAAGCCGGGCAAACCTCTGAACGTCCCGGCTAATCACAGACCCATCAGCCTCCTCAAGGCAATGTCTAAACTTCTCGAGAGAGTCATACTCTCTCGAATGCGGAACCATCTGTTTCCAACGGATGGCGATCCTCTCATTATTCCCCATCAGTTCGGCTTTCGCGCTAAACACTCCTGCCCTCAACAAGTCCACCGAATCGTCGAGTATATACTTGACGGTTTCTATCCGCGTCGTTATAAATCAGTCGCGGCTTTCTTTGACGTAGCCAAGGCTTTCGATAAAGTCTGGCACAGCGGTCTCGTTTATAAACTCTACAAGATAGGCTTACCGGATCGCCTAGTCAGGTTAATAGCGTCGTTTCTCAAAGACCGTACGTTTCGATTTAAACACGAAGGCACGCTTTCTGCACCTCGTCCCATAAAGGCTGGAGTCCCTCAAGGCTCAGTCCTCGCCCCTCTGCTGTACACCGTGTACACCAACGACATTCCCATCCCGCCGAAAGGCGTCGAACTCGCCCTCTTCGCTGACGACACCGCACTCTATACCAAAGGCCACGGTGTTCGGCGCCTTGTAACCAGACTCCAAAAGGCCGTAAACGCCCTTGGTGCATGGTTTCAAGAATGGCGCATCGATGTGAACCCTGAAAAGAGTTCTGCGATGCGCTTCGACCACAAACGCCGTCGTCCCGATGGCGATCCCCACGTTCGAATGTTAGGCATTCCCATCCCCTGGAAGCGCAGTACTAAATACTTAGGCGTCACATTAGATCCGACGCTTTCTTTCAAGCCACACGTTGAAAGAGTTTCGAAACTCGCTCGTCACTATTTAGTCCGCCTAAATAGCATGTTAGGTAGAAAAAGTAAAATGTCCTTCAGAAACAAACGTACACTTTACAAGGTCTGCGTTAGACCCGTCATGACGTATGCCTCGCCAATCTTTGCCCACGCCAAACCCTCCCTCCTGCACAAACTGCAGGTAGTTCAAAACCTCTTTTGCCGCCGGGCCACAGGCGCACCGTGGTACGTGCGTAACGCGGACTTGCATAGAGATCTTGAACTGCCTACAGTACAACAATATCTCAAAACACTCTCTGAAGCGTTCTTCAAACGCTCCGAAACCCATCCCAATCCTCTAGTTCGTGATTCTGTCTCATATGCTGCTCCTGTGTTAGACTCGAAGTTCAAAGTCGCTAGGCCTAGAAATGCGCAAACGTACTCATCCACCAGACTGTCACGCGATCTCGAGGCCCTTCTGGCCGCAAATTCTAATTCTAACGTAAATCCGAATTAATGCATATTTAATTTTTCAATTTTTAATGTTTTCATTATTTACTTTTCATTTTTAATGTTTTTATTTTACTTTTAATTTTTGAGCACCTTCAGTGCTATGTAATCCCAGCGGGTGACCCCTTCTGGGCCCCGCTAGCGCGGCCTCTTTCTCCAATTGGCCGTCGCTCCGATGAAGGCTGAGTGGCAAAAATGCACGAGCCGACAGGGGGTTTTTAGTGGGTATGGTCCTGGTAGGCGTCGGGACGAGTCCCACATAACTTTGGAATCGCGCCAGAGTATGCGTCAGGGCATTTTTATCCTCCTGCCCTTCCCGCGGAGGGGAACAAAAAAAAAAAAAAAAAAACCCATACAAATCAAATCAGTCTCGGTCTGCGTGCGTTCTCGAGCGCACGTCGATCGCAGACGCCTTCCCGCTCTATTAGCCCCCGCGCTAATTGAGCACCCAAATTTTACTGGTTGTTGTCGCAATATATAATTTCATAGTTGTATACCGTATTAAGTTTCTAACGCCGTTTTCACGGCGGACAGTGGCTCGTTAACCGTACTTCTAATAAGTTTCTAACGCCGTTTTCACGGCGGAAAGTTGGTTTTACCCGTACATCGTGGAACGTGAGCTTCGTCGACGGGGTTTCGTCGTTCCAGGACTTCAAGTTCCGTGTTCGAGTAAGTTATCCGCGTCGTCCTCAACCGCCCTACTGCGGGTAGGGTGGTTTTTAGGAAGTTAGTCATCGTTGATAGGTTCATAGTATATATATTTATATATTGTTGTCCCTCCCCAACCCCCTCCGCAATGGCTTCCCTAAGCCCTGAGGAGCTTCTGAATAAGCTGATCGCTGATTACGACGCCCAAGGCACTCACTGCCCCCCTCATATGATTCGCACACTGCAATCATTTCTCCCTCTAATCATGGCACTGTTCACACCGGCCCCTCAGGCCACCTCCGTCCCTCAGACCGCTCTGGTCTTAGGCCCTCCCGCGTCCCCTTCCTCCAGTGACATGGAGTGCGAAGTAGACGCCCCTCCGCGCCGCAAGCGCGCACCTGCGACCGAGTCATCCTCGGACGCCACCCCAACTGGGCCTGAGTCTCCCTCTTTTACGCTTGTTAAGAAGCGCTCTAAGAAGCGTTCGAAACAAGACCCGGCGCCCTCGACGCCCGTCCCTACACCCCCTGCGGCGTCTTCAACGCCAGCTGCCCCGGTGTCTTCAACACCCGCTCCGGCCCCAACTTCTGTCAAGGCCAAGGTCCCACCACCCGTTTTCCTTCGGGAAAAGGGTAAATGGACTGAGGTTTCGACATTGTGCAATGAGCACAAAATCCATTACATCCGAGCAGCCAACTCGGGTGAATCTATTAAAATATTAGTCTCGTCGATAGACGACTTTCGTGCTTTAACAAAGCTCCTCACCGATAAGCAATATGCTTATCATACTTATGCTCTGTCAGAAGAGCGTAAGATCAGAGCGGTACTCAGGGGAGTCCCGTTCGAATTATCGAACGAGGCTATCCTGGAGGATCTGCAGTCCCAAGGCTTCCCGGCACTCGCGGTGCATAAAATGCACAGCAAGTACGGGAGACAATGCCCTCTCGCTTTGGTGGTTCTCGCCAACGTCCCCAAGTCCAGGGAGATCCTCAAAGGGGTTAGCACTATATGCGGCCTCTCTGGGATCTCGATCGAGGCGCCTCATCGCCGCGGTCATCCCGGCCAGTGCCATCGGTGCCAGTTGTACGGGCACGCGGCGGCCAACTGCCGCGCACCGCCCAGGTGCGTCAAGTGCCTGGTCCCTCACTTCACTAAGGAGTGCAATCGCACTCCTGAAACTCCCTCTCCTCCCGATTGCGTGCTTTGTGGCCAGTTCGGCCACACCGCAAATTACAGGGGCTGCCCTCGTGCACCCCGTTGTATGCGCTCCAATTTCAAGAAGGCGGGACCCAAACAGGCCCCGCGCCTTTCTCAAGAAAACTTTCCGCCGCTGCGTAGCCGGGTTCCTCCGGCTGCAAAGCCTACACAGTCTAGGCCTGCCCCAGAAAACTGGAGGCTGCGCCCCGCATCGAATCCCATCCCGGCTCCTCACCCATACAAACCCACTCCTCAATCCTCCGTAGCAGACGATATGCGTATCGTCTGCGACACTTTAAAAAATGTCGATGTTAGTGAAATCGCAGTCTTAGCCCGTAAACTTAGGGCTTCACGTACTCCGACAGAGCGTTTGCTAGCTCTGGCGGAGCATAGTTCCCTTCTCAATTCATTATAGGTTCATTTAAATGAATTGATCCCTAAATCATGCTTCGGCCGACCTCTGCCCAGCCCCGGCTTCACCGGAGGCTGCCCAGAACGGCCACCAACTCATGTCCCTTTGAGCACCTTCAGTGCAACTTTCACTACAGGCGGAAGACCCGCTAGCGGGTCTCCGCCAGCGCGCCCAACTTCCCGACGGGTGTCGCTTCCGATGAAGGCTAACGGTAATAACTACAGCCAACAGGTGGTTTTTAGTGGGTAGGTGCCATTCTGGTGAGTCCCACATAACCCCCCGAAGAGGAATTTACCTGTGGGCGGTATGCATGACGCATCTTCCACCTCCCTCCCGCGAGGGTGCCTCGGCAGCAAAAAAAAAAAAATCCCATACAAATTTAAATGAACGCGTGAACAGTCTGTTTTCATAGCAAACATAAATGTATACGTTATTTTATATTGTGAAAAAACTAACAAAAATATTTGAATTGAAATAGGGTAATGAAAAATGTACAATATTTTTTTATAATATTAATAATCTGAAATATAATGTTATCCTGGAAAAGTTGTACAAAACGTACATCCTACATTCGTTATGTAAGCAAACCTGTACAAGTCCATATAAAGTCACCGTATGAACGCGTCGCACTCACAACTTTACGTCTCCGAAATTTCCAAAATGGAGTAGGTGTAATAAATTAATAAATCGTGATACACTTGTATATTGTGAAAGTGGATCACCTGACGCCTTTGAGTAAGTGAGATATGTATCAAATTTGGTCATTTTTAATATTAGTCAAGTCCACACAATATTGGCAGCAATTCGGGTGGAGTGAAATTTATTTTTATTTTGATTCTTTTTTGATTCAACCTTAAAATATTTTAATAGACTAGACAAAACTTTATTTTAAAAGGTAAAGAAAAAAATAACATGCATCTCTCCGGAATTGAATTATATTGCCAATATTCTATCAATAGTTATCGAACACTAACAGAGTGGCTATGCCAGACTCAGATTTCCCAGGAGCGCAATCCACAAAAACAATAAAAATATTGTCTATTTCCAATCATGTTAAGGTCAACCCAAAAAGAAAATCATAGCACTTAATGTTTCATTTTCAAATTAAATAAGAAAAAAAATAATTTTTCCAGTTTTTTACCGAAACTAATTTGCATTCAATAACTTTAATTATGAAGGATGCTGATGGAGTATGCATTTATGACTTTCAACATTTGTTTGTTTATCAATATGAATGGTTTTTGAGATGAAGTGGATTAGAATCCACATTTTTGAGCTTGCTCAAGTAGTCTTGAGCAAAATCACAAATGTTTAAACGAAAATCTCCTCTCGCAACTTAATAAATGATTTTGTGGTTTAACTTTTTAATTTTTTGCTATTTTATTTGTCTCCAAGATTGTGAGACGACTGAGACTGACTCAGTTTGAAACATGAGAGCCTTAACTACTACGTTATTGACGATCTTTTATTTTTGTAAATACTGTAAAATATTACGTTTAGGTATGCTATATCTGAGGAATATCTGAGGAGGAATATGTAATGTACATTTAAGTGTATTAAGAATTGTAAATATTTTCTAATAGTCTGTAAATAATAATATAATAGGTCTTTACCTATGAAACTGCCGTTTTGCCGTACTGGCCATTTCAAATGAAAATATTTTTTTTTTGACTGATAATTCTAATTTCAAATTAATTTTATTTAACAAACATGGAATTCTTTTTCTGAAATCGTCATTTGTTTAATAGTTAGTGTTTTGTTTTCAACGCATTCGAACATTTTTCGTCATCATGGATAAGTTAAAAATTCGAGTAATTATGGAGTATGAGTACCGTCGTGGCAGCAAAGCGGCACAAGCGGCACGCAACATCAACGACGTTTACGGAGCGAACACTACAAACGAACGCACCACCCGTTATTGGTTTACCCGCTTCCGTTCTGGAAATTTTGACCTGAAAAATGAACCCCGTGGTCGTTCGAAAACTTTGGTCGACAATGACGAATTAAAGGCAATTGTGGAAGCTGATGAAACTCAATCTACGGCTGAATCAGCAGCAGCTTTCGACGTTAGCATCAAAACAATATTGGTCCATTTGCGTCAAATTGGCAAGGTAAAAAAGCTTGACAAATGGGTACCCCACGAACTCAATGACCGCCAGCGCGAAGTACGCGTGGAGACGTGCCTTGCACTGCTCAGCAGGCATACAAATGAAGGAATTCTGAACCGCATTGTTACTTGTGACGAGAAATGGATCCTGTTTGACAATCGTAAGCGCTCAGCAAGTTGGTTGGACCCTGGTTCAGCACCCAAACAATGCCCTAAACGAAAACTTACCCCTGGAAAAGTGATGGTCACTGTTTGGTGGTCTAACGCGGGTGTAATTCATCACAGCTTCTTGCCAAACGGGACAAGCATTACTGCAGATGTGTACTGTGAAGAACTGAACACAATGATGAAGAAGCTCGCACGTCTCCAACCAGCTTTGGTCAATCGTTCGGCTCCACTGCTCCTGCACGACAACGTGCGACCTCATACTGCACAGCATACGGTCTCCAAGCTACAAGAGTTGGGGTTGGAAGTTCTCCGTCATCCGCCGTACTCACCAGACCTTGCACCTACAGACTTCTACTTTTTCCAGAATTTGGATAACTTCTTGGCGGGAAAAAAATTCAATACCCGAGAGGCAGTACAAAACGCCTTTGAAGAATTTGTTGCTTCCCGTCCAGCTGATTTCTTAAAGAAAGGCATCAATAAGCTACCAATGCGTTGGCAAAGATGCATTGATTGCATGGGTGATTATTTTGATTAATAGAAATAAAAAATATATAAAAAAATTACGCTTCATTTATTTCGTGAAAAACGGCAATTTCATAGGTAAAGACCTAATATATTAACTAAATCTTTAACTTTTCATAGCTAAATATGAGATTCAGATGTTTCCAGCGTCGGGGAGCTTCTTGGTTTTAGAATATTGTATTTTTTCTATTCACCTAGTGTATTTACAATTTTGTATTGGCTACTTAAGTGTTTGCCTAATTTCAGAATTATCATGGCATCTTACATTCGAACTGGCTTTCTTAATCAATTGGTGTTTTACTATTGTTATTATTATTTACTATTATTACATATTCATTCCACCTTATAATTAAAAAAAAAAATTTTTTTATTTTTTGTTTTAATTTGTTATTTGTAATCGATCTTTGTGTATTTCTGTAAATGGCTTTATTTGAATTGAGAATTTATAAAATGTAATTAGTGCTGTTGAAATTCCATTAAGTTAATAAATTAAAGAAACAAAACGAAATTTTTTATGATTTATTTTAAAACACCATTGAAATGTTTTGTTCCGTTGGTTACTCTAAATTATATCTAGTTTACGTTTACTGTTCTTGATATATAATCTGTCTGGGCAACCATTGTACAAACAAAACCCAAATCACTCCGTGTAGCAGTAATTTTTAATTTTATCTCTTTAAACGAGGTGCATCTGCACCGAAAAAGTTCAGTGTTCTTGTAACGATAAACATAAAATGATTCTTGAGAAAAGTTAAAAGGCTGAAACACTTCTATGCAAATTTTTTGGAGAATCCTGTCACTGATAGCCGTATTATATAATTTAAAATTTCATTTAAAATAATAGCATTTCATTTTGACTTTGCTCTAAAAATGATGGGTTGTTCGCAAAAGCACTCGGTGCTCAGAAAATCGTGATGGCTAATTCATAAAAAACTTGTCTTTGCTGATTTATTGTCAGTTTTTTCATTAAACTAGAACATAATCAAAACAATTATTATGAATGATAAGATCTGAAGGATCTTAGAACGGAAAGAATAGAAGCTTTGCGCTGTTTCATTAAAGCAGCTCTTGGGCTTGATCGTAAATATAATTTATTGTACTTCTAAAAAAATTTTATTCGTGATAAACCGTTAAATTGGTTAAATTGTTTTGAGGTGATAGCTCTTGGTGATTTTTTTCAAATTTTCACACGTTACTTGTTTATATTGCTTTTAAATCGCTAGAGTTGTAGTTAGTTAAACACAGGCTTTGTGTATTTATGCATCAAATATTACATTCTTCAATTTAATATACTAATAAACTTCAGTACTAATAAAATTCTTCGAATCAGTTGATCCAAATTTGTATGAACTATTTCAATACAGCTAAACTATCTCATACTAAATTTAGATGAGTTTGTCGATCTTCTTAAACTTGATTCTTCGAATACCTTAGATTAAGTTCAAATACAAATTTAATTTCTCGATTCCAACGAATTTGTGAGCTGACAATAATCTGATCATATATAATGATTGGCTCTACCACTAGTTTGCAAAGACCTTCGTGAACGAGAACTGGCAGTTACAAATACCGGAGTTCATTGTTTCAAAATAAAGCGGCAAAACAGCTTGGTAAGACTACAAATACTTCGGTAAGACCACAAATAGTCCAAACGATAGTCTCGTTTATGATGTAGTTTTTCAAGCAAAGGGGGTTATATATTTTTGATATGGTATATATATGGTATATAAGGAATTGGTCATATATGTCTTATAAAGAAATTATTCAATTATATCCTTGAACTTATTTTTCTTACCTACAAAATACATCTAAATTAAATACATTACTAGCTCATTTTGAAACTATTAAAGTCAAGTATTTTCTGACAAGTATAAACCTTTAAGTAGTAGATAACTTCCAAAAGGTAATATTAACACCAAAAAAAAAAATTTTGTTTAGGCTAGGTACATTTTTGCGAATTGGCAGGCGTTAGTATCCAGATTTGTGATTTGTGATCCAGATAAGTGATTAGATCATCAACGTCCTCGCCTTTATTTTCATTTCCTATTAGGTGAAATTATGCTGGTTATTTAAATTAAACATTTTCGCTTAAAGTGAAGAAAAGTTGTGACCTATGTGATCATGTTATATTTTAGTAACTTAGATGTTTTATTAGTAACATTCTTAAAGGCCGAAAACGGAAATAGCATTGCACTATACAGTAAAATAATAATCTATCTAAAACCACAAATCTTTTTACAAGACAATATAAAATCAATCATGATTTCAGATCACAGAGTTTATAACTTAAAAACTTAGAGTTATAACTTTAAAAATGGTTTTCGCGGTTAACAGTTTTTCGAATGATCAGCGTTCAATTTCAACAAATTCGATTCTAGTTTTAACGTACTATCTGGTAGTGCCTTTTGTAAAGGTGGTTTTTTGAGTTAGTTAGATGTTTCATATAAAAGAGGATTTTTTATATAAGCTTTTATTACTAAACGGGTAGAGTTTTGCATTACCCGTTTTCGTTACTTCTTTTCTTTTTATTTATGTGATTGTGTAAATATCTATAAGTGGAAATTTAGTTATTATATACTATAAGTTTAGTTGGCTATCGTATATGTAAAAATGTATTCATAATAAATAAAAAAACTAAATATTTGCTATTGATAAAACGACAAAGCGGATTGACTTAAAAAATTACTTCGATATAAATACCTATTTCATTCCCATTTAACAAAACCTTTTTTTTTTATAAAGGTATCATTTCGTACTAAAGGCGAACCACTTAAAACTACTAATAAATAGTAAAATGAAAAAATAACAAGACGTATACTTTTACTATGAAAAAGTTAAACTCATAATCATAGAAAATTTGTACTTATGTACAGAAATATTGTCTCTAACATTTTGATCTCATGATTCCATATCATTTTCATACTCAACTGAATCAACAGCGCGCTAATGCTTATTCTCATGTAGGTTTTATACAAAATGTATTTTCATTTCATTTTCATTAATCACTATACATTACAAATAAAATGTCATATTTGGGTAAGAGAGTTTCATACGAAGGTACCCCAAATATAAGCTACTCGCGAAAATCAATATCAAGATCATCCCATTAGTTCTGGGACGTTGCTTCGGCTTAATCTAATTGAATAAGAATCATGTCCATTAATTACATGGAATGATGGCTCTTGTGTCCTTTGCAGGGTGTTTGACTTATTTACTTATCTAAAAGATTAGTTGGCATCAGTTTTAATTGAATACATTTTAATCGAGCCTAATATTCAGTAATTTTTTTACTGACGAGAATATAGATGATTAGAAAAAATTATCAAATATAATAAGTTAAGATGTTATCATGTCTCGTTGAGTTTATTTTTGCTTTATTGTCGGGTTTTTTCATAATCAATTAAGATTTTTGGATTTATTTTTTATGTCAAAACTGCAAAAGCTACATTTCTTTTAAAAAAATAATTTGTCAGATGCGCTGGTAGATGTAACTTTGAACGTTGTGGGTACTATGTTGGGGCAAAATCGCTCACTGTATAAGTAAATGAAAGTCTATTTTAATACTTGTTTCAATATTTATTACTTAGAGGATTTTTTTTTTTTTTTTGGTTCCCCTCCACGGGAAGGGCAGGAGGACATAAAAAATGCTCTGACGCATACTCCGCGCGCGCGATCGGAGTTATGTGGGACTCGTCCCGACGCCTACCAGAACCATACCCACTAAAAAACCCCCTGTCGGCTCGTGCATTTTTGCCACTCAGCCTTCATCTGAGCGACGGCCAATCGGAGAAAGAGGCCGCGCTAGCGGGGCCCTTAAGGGGTCACCCGCTGGGATTTACATAGCACTGAAGGTGCTCAAAAAAGAAAAGTAAATAAATAAAAACATTAAAAATTGACAAATAAAATTGCATTAATTCGGATTTACGTTAGAATTAGAATTTACGTTAGAATTAGAATTTGCGGCCTGAAGGGCCTCGAGAGCTAAAGTTAACTGCGTGGGTTCACCCGTGTGCGCGTTTCTCGGCCTAGCGACTTTGAATTTCGAATCTAACACAGGAGCAGTATATGAGACTGAATCTCGAACAAGATGATTGGGATGGGATTCGGCACGTTTGAAGAACGATTCTGAGAGTGTTTTGAGGTGCTGTTGCACTGTAGGCAGTTCAAGATCTCTGTGCAGGTCCGCGTTACGCACGTACCAAGTTGCGTTTGTGGCCCTGCGGCAGAAGAGATTTTAAACTACCTGCAGCTTATACAGGACGGAGGGTTTGGCGTGGGCAAAGACTGGCGAAGCATATGACATGACGGGTCTAACGCAGACCTTATAAAGCGTACGTTTATTTCTAAAAGACATTTTACTTTTTCTTCCTATCATACTATATAGACGGCTTAAGTAAAAACGCGCGAGTTTCGTTACTCTATCGACGTGTGGCTTGAAAGAAAGCGTCTGATCTAAGGTGACGCCTAAGTATTTGACAGTGCGCTTCCAGGGGATGGGAATACCTAACATACGAATGTGCGGATCGTTGTGGCGATTACGACGTTTGTGGTCGAATTGAATAGCAGAACTCTTTTCTGGGTTGACATCGATACGCCATTTTTGAAACCAAACACCGAGGGCGTTTACGGCCTTTTGGAGTCTGGTGATGTTATACGGGATCGCTTGACTTTTAGTGTAAAGGGCGGTATCGTCTGCAAAGAGGGCGAGTTCGACGCCTTTCGGCGGGATGGGGATGTCGTTAGTGTACACGGTGTACAGCAGAGGGGCGAGGACTGAGCCTTGCGGGACTCCAGCCTTTATGGGACGAGGCGCGGAGAGCGTGCCTTCATGTTTGAATCGAAACGTACGGTCTTTGAGAAACGACGCTATTAACCTGACTAGGCGAGCCGGTAAGCCTATTTTATAGAGTTTAAAAACGAGACCGCTGTGCCAGACTTTGTCGAAAGCCTTGGCTACGTCAAAGAGAACCGCGATTGTTTTTTTACGACGCTGAGAGAATCCTTCGAGTATGTACTCGACGATTCGATGAACTTGCTGAGGGCAGGAGTGCTTAGCGCGAAAGCCGAACTGGTGGGGAATGATGAGAGGGTCGCCATCCGTTGGAAACAGATGGTTCCGCATTCGAGAGAGTATGACTCTTTCGAGAAGTTTAGACATTGCCTTGAGGAGGCTGATGGGTCTGTGATTAGCCGGGACATTCAGAGGTTTACCCGGCTTGGGAATGCCTATGACTGTCGCTTCTTTCCAGGCTTTTGGAAAGTAGCTATGGTCGAAGCAGGCATTGAAGATGACAGCTAACAAGGTAAGCACCTGCTCAGGCAGGTGCTTAAGTGCGTGGTTGGAAATTCCATCCGCACCCGGAGCCTTTTTGGACTTTTGCTTTCTAATGAGAAGCAAGATTTCATCATTAGAGACTGTGACGGGGTCGTCGGTGATAGGGAGAGATACTCTGCGGAGAACTTCGTCCTCCACCGCCTGGATGTGGGAGGGATCCGCGGGTTGCGTGCTAGGCGAGCATTGTGCCGCTATGCTGTCGGCGAAGCATTCGGCTTTCTCTTCGACTTCGAAAGCAATGGTGCCGTCGGGACGAGTGAGAGGAGGAACGTGAGAGGCGGTGTCTACGCGTAAGGCTCGGGCCATTCGATAATATGCTTGGTGGGACGGGGAGATATTCTCCATGAGATCGTTAAACTGAGTGTCACGGAGTTCCGCGAGGCGAGACCTAACTTTACGTTGAAGCTGATTCGCAGCTGTTCTATATGCTGGCGTGGGATATTTCTTTGCTCTCCAGAGAGCCGCGTTCTTGGCTTTAATGAGATTGCTAACGGCTAGTGGAAGCGCGGGTTTGCTTTGCTTAACAACCTTTTCGTTGTCGTTGATGGCTGTGTTAATAGCATCAGTTAGAGTATTGACTAATGAATCTATTTTATCCGGACTATCTAATTGGTCGGGCGAAATCGCGAGCGGAGAGTTAGGGGCCTCTAAGGCTGAAACTAACGTATTTTTAAAGCCTTTCCAATTGGTAAAGGTCTTAGGAGGTGTGACGTTAACGTTAGGCGTACCTAGCACGAGGGAGACGGGGCGATGGTCGGAGCCTAGGTCATCGAGCGGTTCGATAGACCTTAGGTCAAGATTGATTCGCTTGATAATTGCAAAGTCGAGGATGTCAGGAGAGTAGGTCGGATTGTTGGGATAGTGAGTGGGAGTGATGGGGGATATGACGTCTAAGTCAAGGGAGTTGGTGATGTCGAGGTGAACGATACCGCTGGTGTTGGTTGATAGGCACGTCCAGTCAGTATGTTTGGAGTTAAAGTCTCCGAACATAATGACTGAATGGCCGAGGGCGAGAATGGCCTCAAAGTCGCTGCGGATTGGATTGGAGCCACACGGTATGTAGACTGAAGCTATGATGATGTTCGGATGACCAGTCATAGCCAATCTACACACCGTGGCCTCCATGTTGAGGAGAGGAGGGGTAGGGAGAGGACAGCAATGGAAGCCTCTTTTGTAATATATGGCGGTGCCGCCGTAACCGTCGGAGTTGGGCCTATCGTTGCGAGTAAACGCGTACTTAGGAATAGCATATCCCCTGGAGCGTTTTGGAGTAAGCCATGTCTCCTGGAGAAGGAATAGGTCAGGTTTTTTGTTCTGAAGGAACAGTTTAATCTCGGGAAGGTTAGTGCTAAGACTACGAGCGTTAAAAGATACTAGGGATAAGCCCTTGGGTTTAATACGACTGGACGCGGGATTCGCGGGATTATAATTTACTTATTTACGATTTTATACAAACATAAAAAGAATAAAAATAAATTTACAACGAACTTAGGAGCGAGTGATGCTCCGCTAACGCGAATAAACGCTCTTGAGGAGAGCGGGCGGCTCGCAGTTTGCGTGCGAGTACGGAAATTTCGTTAATATCGACGTTTTGAATGACGTCGAATACGGTCTTCATATCCTCAGCCAACGACGACTGAGGTACGGATAACGGAGCGGGACGCGGCTCTACGGAAGCTACGGGAGCTGAGATGGGTCGGGAAGGTGCAGGCGGGACGGCCGGACGCTGCCTCCAAGACAGAGCCGGAGTAGGCGTCGGCTGAACGGGCTTTGCTTCCGGGGGACCCCGGTTGCGCAGCGGCGGGAAGTTAGAAGGAGTGAGTGGCGGCGCCGGTTTAGACGCGACCCTCTTGACGGTGGAGCGCGGAGCGCGCGGGCAACCCCTGTAGTTAGCTGTGTGGCCGGACTGGCCGCACAGCACACAGCCAGGGGGGGAAGTGGATTCGGGAGTGCGAGTGCACTCCTTAGTGAAGTGGGGATCCAGGCACTTTACGCACCTGGGGGGAGCTGAACAGTTAGCCGCTGCGTGGCCGTACAGCTGGCAGCGGTGGCACTGCCCAGGGTGACCGCGGGGGTTGGGACGCTCGACGGAGATGTTCGAGAGTCCGCAGATTGTGCGAGCCTTTTTGAAAATCTCCTTCGAGTTGGGAGTTTTGGACAGGATTACTAGCGCTAACGGAAAACGCCTACCGCGGTTGGAGTGAATCTTGTGCACTGCTGTGACCGGGAAACCCTGAGACTTAAGGTCCTCGAGAATGTCTTCGTTGCTGAGTTCGAACGGGACGCCCCGTAGTACTGCGCGGATCTTACGTTCCTCCGGGAGGGCGTATGTATGAAACGCGATTTGATTTAGCGAGAGTAGCCTAGTGAAAGACCGGAAGTCATCGACGGTCGCTAATTGGATTTTGATTGTATCGCCAGCGTTGGCGGCTTTTAAGTAATTAATTTTGTGCACTTTGCACACGTTGGAAACCGCGGTCCAGCGCGCTTTTTCACGCAGGAATACGAGCGGAGGGAGCTGAGGCTTCGGCGGGACGGGAGCGCAGCGCGTCGCTGGCTTCGATGTGACCGACGGAGACGCGGTTACTACGAGCGATTTTAACGGCGCGGGGGCTGGTGTTGAAGACACCGGGGAGGGCTCGGTTATTGAAGATACCGAAGCTTTCTTCGAGCGCTTCTTGGAGCGCTTGGCGACAAGTTGGAACGCGGGCTCAGGAGAGCCGGTTAAGGTGACGGCATCTGACGAAGTATCAGACGCGGGTTCGGAGTCGCTCCCGGGAGCGGTACGCTTGCGACGCGACGCGTGAGAGGATGCGACCGATTCGCAGTCCATCTCGGACGAGGCGGGAGACGAGGAAGAGCTGTAGACCTGAGGGGTCTCGACGTTGGAGGCCTGAGGGGCCGGGTTTGAGGCCTGAGGGGCCGGGGTTGAGGCCTGAGGGGCCGGGTTTGAGGCCTGAGGGGCCGGGGTTGAGGCCTGAGGGGCCGGGGACGCGATTGATGCCTGTAAGGCCTGCGTTATGATGTCATTCGGGATGTAGACGCCTACCGCAGCAAGTGCCTGGGTGAACGCGTTAATAACGCTTAGCGGATCCATAAGGGAGAGTTGGAACAGTAATATTAATAAATATAAGTATAATAAAAGATACCTAGTTCCTAAAACCTAGCAAAATCCTAGCGGCTAACCTCCCTACCAGCGGTAGGGGGGCTGGGGAGGAAAACTTAAAACTAACAATAGTACGCCGAAGGCCGCTACCTAGAAACCTAAAAAAGGGTACGCAGGTAAAGAGTTGACCACGTTAGGGTCAACCTTTACCGACAGAAAGGACAAATACACACGAAAACACACAGATATGATAAAAATAAATATGAAAAATAGAAGAAAAATAAATAAAATAGAGAAGAGAAATAAAATAAAAATAAAAAGGACTGGTTCAGTACAAATTCGTTGTCACCGTTAAGTATCCTTCGCACTGAAACCAGACTACTTACGCTGGGCACAACACTGCACTCAGCACAAGCACAACACTACTTAGCACAGCACTTTGAAGACTAAGGGGCTTAGTCGCAAAGAAAAATCGCACTTCGATAGCACTCAGAGGGAGTAGAAAGAACCTTGAAAGCCGTAGCACGGAACCAACACGCTAAACCGTGACGTCAGTAGACTGAGCGCCACGGAGTATCGGGAAGGGACCAAACAACGGAGAACGGGGTCTTGCACGTCCGCACTGGGCGGCGATCGGAGCGAGAATGATGTACTTAGAGGAGTCAATCACTAGTGTAAACGAGAAATGCAATGGTAACACGTATGTGTGAGCGCGTGATTTGTCTGAATTTTCGCGTGATTACGACGAGTTATGATTGGCTCTTTTTATGTGTGAGTAATCCTGTATCTGTGTATAATATACTTGTATCTAATATATAGTAATGGTGACAAAAAGTGGGTAAGCACCGGCGACATCGGTTACCGTACAACAAGATCATTGATAGTCCTTAGTTATATGATATTCAACTTAATTTATACAAAAGTACAAAGATTTACACTTACACTCTAAATTTTATCTAGATATTTAAAAAAAATAATGCTGATTTTACAAAATTACGTCACATAAAAATACATTTTTGCACATAAATAAGTTCATGGTGACAAACTGTATGAGTCTCTAACTGAACCTTCTATGAAACAGACTCCATTATATTGCGCTATGCGGGGAAGGGAAATTGAAGAGTTGACTCAAAAACAATGTCAATGGAGTAAGATGCCGCACGCAGTTGCAATCCTGTCAAAACACCACCTAGAAGTCGTGCGGAGTTGTTGTCCATGAACCCGTTAATAGTACTGTAGTCGAAAAAAAAAATTGTTTTGGGGCCACTATGATATAAATATCAAAAAAGTCTTTCAAATCTTTTAAATGGGCTTTATGAAATCTTGACTATCTTTTTATTTTGAAATTTTATTTTTGAGGTAATTAGTATTACTCTTAAAAAAAAGAATTATTTTGCTTTTGATGTTGGCATTGCTTGTGCACTATTATTTTTTATTTCTTTAGTGTAGTTTATTTTCAAGACATGTTTATAAAGTCGGCAATGAATCTGTTGAATAAACCTTGTTTATACCAGATAAAATATAGAATACCTGAAGATATTTGAACACAGGGTTCAGTAAATCAGGTTCAGGAAATCAGTAACACAAATATAATTACCATTTTCAATGTAGAATATGATGATTTAAAATATTATGTACTTAATGAATAATTATATCAATGGCATTTATTAATATTTTAAGGGCTGAAATTCAATGCTCACATAATTTTCATCTTTAGAATAATATTGAGAATTTGACATAATTTGTATCAAAAGTCTTGTCAAGTGACAAAGTTATTCTCTAGATAAAAGTTATCTAAGCATTGAACTATGTGCCTATCACATTTGAAATGACACTTCAATAAATTGTCATCTTATTTCGCAAAATACTTAGCCAAAAAATTCGTGTGTTTATTAAAAGAACAATCGTCGGTTTCAACTAAAATTTTCAACTGAAATTCACTGACAAGCTCTGAGAAAACTTTTGAGAGTAATTTACTCTTTGATCCCCAAGGGTGTACTGGATAGCTTTTGGATGGATAAAACAAAAGCTAATTTACATACCTGATTTTGGTCTTTATAACAAAAATAACTCTCGATAACAAGGGAAACAATTATGTTTACCTTGTTATTTAAAGGACAGTTATCCTTTGATTGAGAGAAAAAAGATTGTTCCTTTTTTATTTTGTTGCAACTGGGTCTAAAATATTATTAATAATTTTGCCTCTTCCTGTGGTTTCGCCTGGGGCTCTATTAAATAAAATTTCTCGAAACAAGTATTCCGATGAAATATGCTGTTTTTAAAGCCAGTACTGCCAAAATGGGTTTTCAAAAGCCACGAGACAGAATGATGACTACTTTCGTCAGCTTTCATTATGCGAAAAATATATTGGTTAGTCAATAAAATATTATAAAAATTAAATTATTAAGAGTATATGATCATAACACACATATTTATTGAGTTTGAATTGTGAACTATTTAGTAATTCTCATCGTTAAAATATGTTCAGTAATATAAGGCCATCGTTATGCAAAAAAACTTCGAGCATAAACTACAGTGGGTCCATTCTCAATTATTAAATAATATATGAAATAAAATTCTATCATATCATCAGTCATCACAATAGATTTTATGACTGCGTTTTAAAATAAAGGATAATATAATTAGCTGAAGTCTAAATATAAATAATGAAGACAAAATGCAATTTGTTGATATTTTTGCAGGATCGCACCGTTTTAGTCTGGGATTCAAATTCAAATAAAAGGGTTAAGTTCAAAATGTTCGTGCCGTCGGCCACTTATGTTTCAGTAAAATATACAGTTATAATTATTTTTATTATAATAATCAATAAGGTTAATACCATATTTTATAATCACATGAGCTAAATACTAATTAGTTTTTTTTTTTGTTTTTAGTGTTAAAATAGCCATCATTAGAGTAAACTTATAATAACTATATTGTATTGCACCACAAATTCTTTAATCTAAAAATGTTTGTTTTTTCATTTAATAGAGAAAAAAGGAAAAATAAACAATTAACTACTAATGAATTATTTATTGTGTTAGTTTGCTATCTCATTAGTAAGCAGGCTGGATTCACTTGTTGCACAAAAATAGAGCGAATGTTTTTTTTATTGAGGGTTGCCGATCAAAGAAAATAATTTCGCACATAAACCCAAGCAAATAAAAAGCACAAAAATAAAATATTTGACTACAAAACTGACATAAATATATTTTTGGTGATATTATTTAATATGTTATGATTTCGACATTTTTTAAAGTAATTTATTCAACTGAATATCTATGTCATCTATTTTAAATCATAAAATTACCTCAAGAATTTCTTTTTGCATAATGATTAACCTATAGTTCGAGAACCTTGTCTGTATCGGTAAAGATGCACGCAGTTACATATTGTTCGATTTGCTTTTATGTCTTTTATATAATTATTTACATAATTTGATTCTGACTTTCTTTTTAGTAATTATTATAAAATGTTATAAAAATTAAGGTAAAGTCATTTTTTGCGTAAAGTACTGAAAACAAAAGCTTATTCAGGGCCTGGAATGAACTCAACTATTTAAATTGAATGTCAAATCAACGCAAAACATCAGAGTCCTTTTTATTTCTCATTTTGGAGTTTCTCTTTCGATTTGTCGAGGCTTACACTATTACACTTACAAATCGAATTAGTATCCGAATGATCACAGCTCGACTCTTGAATCAAGTAATCGATTCACTAGAATCAATCGATTTGTCAGTCCCCCAGTCTCCCTTAGGTGTTTGGTTGACAGAGAGAAATTCCAAGCTTGAAACGAGTTGAATCCACTTGATATTTGCTGCCTTCTTTTATAAAGATTGACAGCTGACGTTAAAGGTTTGTTTGAACTCCAATATTTCGTGAGTAGAATTCACTAAAAGGATTGAAGGTGAAAAGCAAAAAACAATGTTATATGGCGTGTGTTACATAAGGTCGACGAGCATTTCATATTGAATTTAAGCATTGCATATTTGGTTTCAAATGCTGTATTTGAAATTATTATTCTTTTTTTACGCAATATATAAAATTTTATATTATAAAATTACTGGGAAAAACGCTTATTGTGTCATATATTTTGCCAAAATGTAATAATTACAACTTTTCAAATGAAATATATTCTGTAAAGTGAATCACGGATGAGAGCTAAACTTAAATCATAATGTTGTCACGACTCTTTCTAAAAAATGTTGTAGGAGCAAACACATTAAGTTTTGATTTGCACGAGGATTCCATGAATACATAACGGGCAAATTAACGACTATACAGGCGAGTATGAAACTGTTGAAAGCTTAATTGTGGTCTGGAATTTGTGGGTTTCTCTTTGTTCATGAAAGCTCGTCGTATTTTGGGATGAACGAAACGATTAAAAAGGTTTTGAAATCTAGATGTGTTGAAAGCTATTTTTATTGAAAACAGCTACTTAATTTTTTTTATAAATACATATGTAACTTTCCTACCATTATTGCAATGAAGTTCAGTGATGTATTAAGTGTGATTGTGATATAGTTTAGTGAAGGTAGGCCCACTTTGGTTTTTAGTCAAAAAATGTGCTTGCTGATCTCATTTTATTACAAGGATGAAGCGGCAAGCAAATGTTTTTACTGTTAATTACCTAAAAGTAATGCTTCATTACTAAGATTCAAATGCTGTTTTCTTGGGGTCTTATCGTAATCTTAAATCAATTAAGCTTTCGTGGTGTAAAAATAAAGAAGGATTCGTATTTTATTGATTTATAATTTTATTTGTGATAAAATCTTTAAGAATGGATATGAAAAAATATTGAATTTTCAGTATTGTGATTCCATGTCTTCATTTCTTTTATACAATTGTTTATATCTGTATCGATATTATCACTTATTTTCAAAATGATCAAGAAAATAACACCAATTTTAGTGGAGGACTGGTAAATAAAATAAAAAAAATTCAAGAAATTGGTATTCATTATGAACCTACTGCCCTTTGTTATGGGATCGCTCGATGTCGAAAATAACTCGCATTCTTCAGCGAGGAGTGGGGTAAAAGAGTCTTCAGACCCCAAATTGTTGCTTAGAAGTCTCTTGTATGCGGAATTAATTATGTTTATGCGGTAAAAAATATAGGTTAATTTGGCACAGCAAGGACTTTTTTATAGCAGTGTTATTTTAGGCAAATTCTTAATTTCATTCTTAGTTGGTTGGAGGTGATCCGGTTAGTTCGTTAAGGCTACGTACTGTGAAGGTTCTGTTTCCAGATTATTTGTTAAATATTTTTTTTTCTTTACATAATGCCACGGTTTTGCTATGTATGTATGTAATAGCCGTTAAGCAAGTATTTAAATGTTGTTTTGAGTACTTGATATCATCGAAGATAATAATAAAATGAAGTCTTGCTCCCTCTCAGTGTTGTAAACTTATAATCAAAAACTTTAACAAAAAATTTTTTTACATATTGTAAATTACTGATATCAGTGTATATTTAACATAAATGTGGGAGGTATATTTTCAATGAACGTGTATCATTCAGCTCTATTTAAATTGAGTATTCCTCAGCACGGAAATAAATTGAATATTACAGTCAATCAATGGCGGCTAATTAACAAAAATTGTTTGTTTTATTAAATGTATCAAAAAACCAGTATCAATATTAACAAATTATACCTCGGATTTGATAAATACCACTCCTGTTCGTTCAAATTAATAATGCTACGTATGCAGAATGAAAAATCAAAAGTCAACAAATATTGAATTGTCTGGAGCTGTCGCGTAGCTTGTTGCTGCTTTTTTTGTATCTGTGGCTGAATAAACAAAATGCGCGCCATATTTTTCTTTTCGTGTATTACTGGGGTTGTGCCCTCATTTTTTAATGATTTGTTTCGTTTATAAGTGCAGAAAAATCTAAGAAAGTATTTTTTCTAACTAAGGATTTTAATACAATTTACTTCCGTAAATGAAAAGAAATAAGATGATCATTATCTGGTTACAGCATATTAAAAAAATGTAATAAAAAATAGTCTACCAGTTTGACAAAAGTTCTTCGTGTATTTATCCTTATTATTAAAGATTCGTTGTCTGTATGGCTGTTTGTCTAGACAAATGCAAGACCTACAAAATCTTTATTGCCGTTAAAACAACAATAAGTATTGAAATAAGAGCCCGCTTTCAATAAAGATAAATACCCAAACACAATACTCCATAAATAATAAAATAGGTGTCCTTTTTATGAAATTAAATTTAAATAGAGTCATAAAAACAAAAAGTTGTAGCTTTTTTACAATACTTTATTCATAAACTGAAACCGATCTACTGAATATTTCAGAAATTAGGCAATTTTTTCAGTACTTATTTTCTATGTACCAAGTTTCTTTTAATAAAGATGATATAAGGAATTTAATGCATTTTTCTATGAGACGACATGTATCGATTAACGAAAATTCAATAACTTTTAAATTGTTAAACAAAAAATTTGCTGCAAAGAAATCTTATGGGTTGAGGTTACTCGAAATTGCGCCTAATCCAACATAGTAAGTGTCAAGAATAATGAAGTTTCATTTGTTATTTGTCGCTAGTGCTTTAAGATCTAAATAAATATTTTTTACATATCCGCACACGACACTTTTGCCTTTTAAGTAATATTCAAATTCAGTTGTCGTACAAGCGTAAAGGGGTCCTTAAATTTCTTTAATGACAATTTATGAATAATTTTTAGAGTACATAGCGGTTCTCACGTGAAAATTTTCTACAAAGCCTTAGTTACTTTAATACACAATCATTTAAAAACATGGTTCAATAGTCTATCAGTTTGCATGTTACAAACAAATAATCATTCCTTTTTATTAAACTAGTAACTAACTTCAGAGTAGTCAACACACTTAATGCCTATTTTTTCATTGAAACAAAATTCTAAGAACACTTTCCAACTTTTCAACACCAAGTTCAAACTTTTTTCAACTAACAATAAAATGGTGGCGCCATTTTACTCAGGTGTTGTTTCAATTTATTACCATAGAGTTGTCGGAGGAAAGTTCTAGAACGATGCTCAGAGTTTTTATTTTTTTTTTGTTCTATCGGTTTTTGTTGGTTTTCGTAGTTTGTAGAATAGATTTCTTACATTACTCGCTGAATCTTATTCAAAAGTACGGCTTCAGTTGTATGTGTGCTTTTCCACCATTACTTGCGGTTAAATAAAAATAATGTCTGTTTCGTTCAGTTTATGTGGCGTATTTTATAAAAAATTTTGAAGTTTTAAATTAAGTTATACCATTACTCTAAAATGCAAATATATTATAATTTTCACATCAGAGTCTAGGCAAAGAAAAAGGTAACGTTACGCTGCGATAGCGAGACCTAGCCTTTATCCATTTTTAGTTTCCGTTAATTAATATTTTCCAAAAACATTATAATATCATCTTCTTATTTTTATCCTAGATATAAAATTTCGAATAACGTGTAAATTACCCCACCCAATCCGTAGAAATGAGGAAACTTTATACTAAGTACAATATAACAATTTAGCTTAACATTTTCTATGGCCCATATATTGTATTTTGCTGTGTCTCAGTTAATGTTTTTACATAGTTTTAGTATGTTTACCCGGATTGTTAAAAAATAAATTCTGTTTTAAAGTTAATTTATTTAATAACAGTTTGGAGTCCAGTTAGGAAGCTTAATTCAAATTAATTTCTAAGAGTAAATAACAGATATAAAAGTAATAGCATTTTATGACTTGGATAACATCGTAGTTATCCAAGTCATACAGGTATTTATAAACTGTAAATTGTAAATGACCGCATAAAACAAATAAATTTGGAGTACCTATATACGGCTGCATAATAATCATGTTAATTTGTTTCACCATTCTAAAAAATTGTTTTTGATTGTTTATCTTGTATAAATTCCTACGGACTGACGGTCAGAAAGTGTGTTTTACTTCTATATAATACATTTATATATTAAAAAATAATTTAATACAAGTGAAACTAACCTTTTAAAATAAACGTTAAGTTTTCGTTATTTTCTTCAAAATTATTCGCAAAACTAAAAGAAAAAAAACACTACTATTTTTCAAATGTTAACGTGATAAATATACCAGTAACACTAATCACATATAGTTTTTGTTCATACTAATAATTCACTATTTAACTTTAAAATTTTCAAAACTCGTCTACGATCATATGACACAAAATGGCGGACAAACGTCTATCCCTCCAACTGTTCGAAAACGCACTACAGTACGAACGTTAGCAAAGGGAGGACGACGAAAGAGATAGCGAATAAGACAGTCGTAGAGGGTCGAAATACTGTGATTCCACAGTGAGTTACTATTTACTCGAACATATCAAAAAATCTTTCTCACACATGGTATCTAAATATCTGGAGAATCACGAACTTTAATAACATTATTTATGAGTTATTTCAGACAATATAAGGCAATAAAACGCGACGCTGTCCGTGTCAGTAGAGGAACGGAAGGAGGTAGTCCATTTACTTTGACGTAAGTTCTCCGTAAAAAAGGTGAAAACTTGGTTTCGCGGCAAAATATAATAAATTTTAAACTTTAGACAAAATATGTTTCTGAATAGCTTACATTCAAATATTTATTTTAGAATCATATTGACGGCCTGTTTGGTGTGGAGGTAAGTAGCCTTGCCTTCTATGCCAGAGGTCCCGGGTTCGAATCCTGGTAGGGGCAGATGTATTATTATATTTGCTTTCTAGTCATGGATGTGTATTTACGTTTATTTAAGTTTATTTCTAATATATTTATATATAAAAAAAAATATCTATATGTGCTTATATATTTCTTAAGTTTATTTATCCGTTATCTAGTACCCATAACACAAGTTCTTTAATGATACTTAATTTGGGCTAGATAATGTGGTGTGATTGTTAGAAATATTTATTTATTTATTATTTATTTATTATATGATTATATGCAGTTATGTTTATATTCATACAGGATGGTATTTTAATATTTTATTATATAATTACTTATTTAGTTATAAAGTTTTAGTGCTTCATATTGAGTTTTAGATTGAAAAGCTGCCTTTTTTAAATTGTATGGTCTTATTATTTGAATTATAATTTTTGTTATGAATATTTTTGATAAAATACTGCAACGAGTTGTTTTCCATTGCTGTTTTCCTCTCTATCTATCTTTAATACCCTTTAAACTCACTTTCATGAGATCTTCAAAAAATTTTTAAATATATTTTACTACTACAAAGTTATTCAGTAATATTTAGTTATCAGTTAGGCATTTACGCCTAAAACTAACACCCCCATTTTCCAATTCAACTTAGTTTTTTTTAAAGTAATGCGTTGATAATTAAAGTTTTTACGGTCTCTTTGAGTCGTCGGTCAATGATTTTTTTTTAAGACGGCCTTGCTCGCGCCGTGTCATGATGTGCGAAAGGAGTCCTACTCCTCTCATACCAATACTAGTCGTCGTAAGCTAGTAATGCGAATACTTTTGTGAATGTATTAGTATAATTTGAATCCGGGCAGGGACTTGACAATCGTTAGAAGTCCACAGATATTTGTCACACTTGGATTCTTACATGTTTCCTCTGTAAATTTATTTTTCAACGGAAACAAGATATTGTTTCCGTTCCCTTTCGCTACATAAAAATTCAATACATATATGTATATATGATATATTAAACTATCAAAGGAAGACTTTTTGCAAAATCAGAGTAGTCATTGTAGAAATGAATTTGTTAATTCGTCTGTTTTTCGCTTGGTGCTTGCTAACATCAAGTACTTTTCTTTTTATATTGTTATTATAATAGAAAAGCCGTGAAACAATAAATTTATCTGCTTTAGGCCCTCTGACACTTGAACAAAAAGTTTTGAACTTAAAATTGACGTTTTACTCGTAGCTTTATGAGTTCATCATAAAGTTTAAACTTGACGTCCAACTTCGCAAAAATTCAAATTCGCAAATTTGAACTTTCATAATTATTTCATTTTCAAACATAGAATATTATATTCATAGAACTTGAACGAATAATTTATATTTTTTATTAAATGTATAAGGAAAAGGTAAAATATCGAGCGGAAAAAGTATCTTTTTGGCCTCAAATAACGAAACCTTGCGTGAAAGGAGCTACGGTACCCAAGTTAGCATATGATTAAAACAATTGTATTCGTAGCAAAAGCAGTAGCAGTTTTCCTTTGACATCGCACACATTTGAGTTAGCATTTCATTTTCATAGTAAATAAAGGCAATACAGAAATAGACGCTATGTGAAAGTGAAAATAAGTTTATTATTACAAAACATGACAATTTACAGTTTTTTCTACTTGAATTAATTTTCCCATTGTAAATTATTTTTGTGCCAAAAAGCAAAGCATCACCATTATGCGTTTGGTTTTTCATTATGGTAACCTCGACAGCAGCGCTGATTTTCAAGCTATTTCATATCAATTTACTAATATAATTATATATTAGGGTGAGAAAATAAAGAAAGCATACATGTTTATTACCATACCATATTAAATTTCACCTTGAAACTAAAGTAGTTTCTAAGTTTAGCGATAATGATTTGTGTACTTATTGGGTAAGATACATATTAGCTAAATCTGTCAATATGGTCATCAAAAAGGTCTCCACTCAGCTTTATGTTGCGGCAAGAATCACGACGCTGGATTACTGCGTAGTGTAGAAATTATTGTTCTTGCATATAATTACGTTTACAGTATAAATAAACGTCATACTCCTGTATACATACACGGGTTCCAGACGCGACGAAAGGACGATGCGGTCTCAGTTACCTTTTGTTATGGAACCATTACGAGTTATAAGTGCCGAATCTCAGACTCTAGCAAAATTATTTGAGGCACGAGGCAGTATTTAGGTTTGTAGATTTAAATAAAACTTTATCACAAATCTTTGTCACAAAGCACGCAACCCTTCGACCACGCATCTCATAAAAAAGGATATCACAGTTAATAAAGTAACCAGGACCCAGTTGTCAAATGTAGTCATATGTCAAAAGATTAAACTGAGGAAATTGGGATATATTTTTGTATTTCACCTTTATTTTCCGAATCTAAGAGATTGTCTTGGGCCATAAAAAGTTACGCGTCATTTAGCTTAGCCTATCTGTTCTTGAGATAGAGAAAACATCGTAAATATTCTTAAACGTAGAAAGGAACTTCGGGTCCACTGCGGCATCGTACATCAGGATCGACTAGGTTTTGTTTTAGTCAAGCTCTTTGTGAAAGATTTTCAGTAAAAAACTGTTTGTCAAAGTTTATTTGCTTGAATCATCTGTGCTACATTTTTAGAATAGCAGTTGATTGCGGTATTCTGTTGTTAGAAACTTCAGAAGTGCTTTCTTTATCTTTAATTACATTATTTTTGTTTTCGCTCACTCTGCTTCAGTTTTTGTACAGTGACAAAATTGTCTGTACTTTAGACATAAGCCTAGGAAACAGTACTAATAAGTTTAAAAGATTCAAAATAAACTAAGGATGCTATGTAAATGTAGGTCACTAAGTAATAGTAATAGGTAATTAACTATAAATATACTTGCTTAGTATAATATAAAAATAATAAATCCCCAGACAATCACACAAACTCTATGCCCCTAAAGTATGTCGAGCTTGTGTTATGGATGACCATACAGCGGATTTGGGGGGGAACCCACAATAAACATACATATATAAATATCAAAAATCATGACCCGAGGATAAAAATTTATGTTCATCACATAAGTGAATGCACCGGCCAGGACCAGAACCTGGGACCTCCGGGCTGATAACCACTACGCTACTCGGTTGTCTTTATTTTGTGGTTAGCAACTCTATGCGTTGAACAGATTTACTTCATAAGTTACCAAAAGCCTCAGTATTGCAGCGAATAATTGAATTAGGCTTTTCATCATTTAGAAGTATTTTATAATTAATAGTTTGTAAGAGGTGCTCAAATAAAAAGGAATTAGCCACGCTATATAAAGTCAATAAATAATTTACAAAAAGAAAAAGGAACATATCTACAAACTACAACTAAATAGTAAAACTTGTTTCATTTAAAAACTATATTTATATCCATTTCAAGTCATCGAAATTGGTTGTCAGTTGTCTGAAAAGAAAAAGAATATTTCCAATCGGCTGGTTGGAAGTTTCTAATTGTTTGCTTAAAATATAATATATTAAACTAAACAATAAATAACACTTAAATAAAAAAATAAAATACAAATTTAGCTAACAAAATGCGCTAGTGAATATGCATCACATTCTTATCAATATTCGAAGTTATTTCAAGAAAATATCAGCAGTTCCATATACCGCAGAGAACTTCAAATTGCGAACTTTATAAGCTTCCCAAATATGAAAAGTTTGATGAACATTGCATCGTTCTGCAGTTATACAGACAGTTAGAGTTATACAACAGCATACGTGTGGAAAATCAGTATGAAGACGATGTGTATGTATGTACAGCTTAATTATTAAATGCTTTGTGGGCCAGTTATTTAAGTAGCGAATGAGATTTTTAAATTCTAATTCAAATTCTCCTTGAGCACCTTCAGTGCTATGAATTCGCCTTCAGTGCTTTGAGCACCTACAGTGTTATGTAATTCCCAGTGGGTGAACCCATAAGGGTCCCCGCTTGCGCGGCCTTTTCCTTCAATTGGTCCTCGCTTCAGATGAAGGCTGTCAGGCAAATGATTGCCAGAGTCATTCAGAGGGTTTTTTAGAGGGTAGTTGGCTCTGGTAGACTCGGAGCGAGTCCCACGTAACTCCGTATCGTGCGCGGCGGGGTATGCTTTACTTCCTCCTGTCCTCCCCGCGGAGGGGAAAAAAATGAAATGTAATATTAATATTATAGTACTATAACATTAAAGACATTGATGATTTAGTAATTAAACCCTACTGTTAAAAAAACCTACTGTACCAAACCTTACATTTCTAAAATTTTTTTCGATAGCACTCAGAGGGAGTAGAAAACCTTGAAAACCGTAGCACGGAACCAACACGCTAAACTGTGACGTCAGTAGTTTTTTTTTTTTTTTTTTTGCTGCCGAGGCACCCTCGCGGGAGGGAGGTGGAAGATGCGTCATGCATACCCGCCCGCAGGTAAATTCCTCTGCGGGGGGGTTATGTGGGACTCACCAGAATGGCACCTACCCACTAAAAACCACCTGTTGGCTGTAGTTATTACCGTTTGCCTTCATCGGAAGCGACACCCGTCGGGAAGTTGGGCGCGCTGGCGGAGACCCGCTAGCGGGTCTTCCGCCTGTAGTGAAAGTTGCACTGAAGGTGCTCAAAGGGACATGAGTTGGTGGCCGTTCTGGGCAGCCTCCGGTGAAGCCGGGGCTGGGCAGAGGTCGGCCGAAGCATGATTTAGGGATCAATTCATTTAAATGAACCTACAATGAATTGAGAACGGAACTACGCTCCGCCAGAGCTAGCAAACGCTCTGTCGGAGTACGTGAAGCCCTAAGTTTACGGGCTAAGATTGCGATTTCACTAACATCGACATTTTTTATAGCGTCGCAGACGATACGCATATCGTCTGCTACGGAGGATTGAGGAGTGGGTTTGTATGGGCGAGGAGCCGGGATGGGAATCGATGCGGGGCGCTGCCTCCAGTTTTCTGGGGCAGGCCTAGACTGTGTAGGCTTTGCAGCCGGAGGAACCCGGCTACGCAGCGGCGGAAAGTTTTCTTGAGAAAGGCGCGGGCCTGTTTCGGTGCCGCCCTTTTGAAATTCGAGCGCATACAACTGGGTGCACGAGGGCAGCCCTTGTAATTTGTGGTGTGGCCGGACTGGCCACAAAGCACGCATTCGGGAGGAGAGGGAGTTTCAGGAGTGCGATTGCACTCCTTAGTGAAGTGCGGGACCAGGCACTTGACGCACCTGGGCGGTGCGCGGCAGTCGGCCGCCGCGTGCCCGTATAACTGGCACCGGTGGCACTGGCCGGGATGACCGCGTCGATGAGGCGCCTCGATCGATATCCCAGAGAGGCCGCATATAGTGCTAACCCCTTTGAGGATCTCCCTGGACTTGGGGACGTTGGCGAGAACCACCAAAGCGAGAGGGTGTTGCCTCCCGTACTTGCTGTGCATTTTATGCACCGCGAGTGCCGGGAAGCCTTGGGACTGCAGATCCTCCAGGATAGCCTCGTTCGATAATTCGAACGGGACTCCCCTGAGTACCGCTCTGATCTTACGCTCTTCTGACAGAGCATAAGTGTGATAAGCATATTGCTTATCGGTGAGGAGCTTTGTTAAAGCACGAAAGTCGTCTATTGACGAGACTAAGATTTTAATAGATTCACCCGAGTTGGCTGCTCGGGTGTAATGGATTTTGTGCTCATTGCACAATGTCGAGACCTCAGTCCATTTACCCTTTTCCCGAAGGAAAATGGGTGGTGGGACCTTGGCCTTGACAGAAGTTGGGGCCGGAGCGGGTGTTGAAGACACCGGGGCAGCTGGCGTTGAAGACGCCGCAGGGGGTGTAGGGACGGGCGCCGGGTCTTGTTTCGAGCGCTTCTTAGAGCGCTTCTTAACAAGGGTGAAAGAGGGAGGCTCATCAGGGCCAGTTGGGGTGGCATCCGAGGATGACTAGGTTGCGGGTGCGCGCTTGCGGCGCGGAGGGGCGTCTACTTCGCACTCCATGTTACTGGAGGAAGGGGACGCGGGAGGGCCTAAGACCTGAGGGGTCTGGGGAACTGGGTGGCCTGAGGGGCCATTGTGGACATTATCGTCATGAAATGAGGGATGAGAGAATCTAAGAAACGGTACTTGTCAGCATTTAAATACATGCCTTCAGCACCGGTACTATCAAGTAACTTCTTCCTAATCTCATCAGAGCTTAGGGAAGCCATTGCGGAGGGGTTGGGGAGGGACAACAATATATAAATATATATACTATGAACCTATCAACGATGACTAACTTCCTAAAACCACCCTACACGCAGTAGGGCAGTTGAGGACGACGCGGATAACTTACTCGTACACGAAGACTCGAGGCACCTGGAACGACGAAATTCCGTCGACGAAGCTCACGTTCCACGAAGTTCGGTTAACAGCCCACTGTCCGCCGTGAAAACGGCGTTAGAAACTTATTAGATGTACGGTTAAAACCCACTTTCCGCCGTGAAAACGGCGTTAGAAACTTATTAGAAGTACGGTTAACGAGCCACTGTCCGCCGTGAAAACGGCGTTAGAAACTTAATACAACTATGAAATTATATATTACGACAACAACCAGTGAAATTTGGGTGCTCAATTAGCGCGGGGGCTAATAGAGCGGGAAGGCGTCTGCGATCGACGTGCGCTCGAGAACGCACGCAGGCCGAGACGTTTCTAACATTAAAAATGTATGCCTTATAAAGCAAGATTTTTTTATCTTTCTCTAGGTAGGCAACAACAACACAGCAAGTACTTGCTGTTTGGCTTTGAGGAAGTTTATAATAAATATCAAATTACAGACATTTTTTATTGACAGACAATATTTTATTGTGGTCAACAAAATAATCAAACTCATCAATTTAATCCAATTTTTTTTAAATATATTTATTTCTCAATAACATGCAAAGTAGCAATCAAGATAATATCCTCAATTGTCCATAAACCATATACACCATCTTATTTATTTTAATGATGCAGAATCGTAGCTATATTGATAAATAAATTCAGCTAATCTGTGCCGTAGGTGGTTCATTGTGAAGTAATTAGTGAGCTCGAAAAACATTGCAATTTTAGAAGTAAATGTTTTTTTCCCACAGACTAAGGTAAGGGAAGGTGAAAAGGGTGCAGAAATGTTCAAAGCGGCATCTTTGCACCTGCTTTGATCGTACAAAGTTGTTTTATTACTATGTGGTTTACATAAATTAAACGAATTTGTTTTATATTACAATGGGTATTTTATTCAAAATAAAAATTACAGAATGCTTGTTCTTTTCGTATTTATTAATCAGACATACATTAGAAGAATGAGTTTATATATTATTTTAAAGCATCAGGTTAGACAGAAACAGATGTCAAAAAGCTTACTGTAAAATCCAAGGTTACTTCGATAACAAAAGAGTGAGGGGTTTCCACAGGCTGTTAGTGTTTCTGAAAAATAAAATAGAAATAGAGTGTAAACAGCTTGTTTGCGACTTTATAATAACGAAACACACGATTAGCTGTCATGCGTTTTTTTGAAGAAATCGACTGTTTATTTATGCCCTATAAATGTCTTATTTATTTCATGTCCTAGTCAAATATATGCATATTTATTACCTATGTCTTCTAATGTCTCTCTCAGTCTATCTTTTAGACCTTTTGGAAACCGAAATGTTAATGTTCTTACGTTTTATACGAGGGTGGATTGAAAAGTTTGTGGCCTAAATAAGAAAACAAGAATAATGCAATTTTTTATATTTAATTTTGTACATACTCTCCTCTTAGGCTTAGTCCAGCGGTCCTCCAAAGCCTTGTTCCCATTTAAATAGAAAGTCTCCTCAAGGTCTTCAAAAAAGACATCTACGGCTGTCAAAGTAGCTGAAAGTAGCTGTTCATGGGTAGAAAATTTCATTCCACCTAAGTAAGCTTCAGCTCAGCATGAGATCACATATTTTTTCGATGTTTTCCGATGTCGTAGCTGTAGAAGGCTGGTCAGAGCGGGGGTCATCTTACATGCTCTCTTGTCCACGTCTAAATTCAGCTGTCCACTTTTTTTATCATTGTATACGACGGAGCAGATGTTCCTCAAGTAGCTACCATATCTTTATAAATCTTCTTTGGAGTAAAGTGTTTCTTGTCTAGGTATTTGATAACGGCACGGTGATCTAAACTATCCATTTTCAAAATTAATGAAACTTACTCTCACTTAATGTTCAAAAAAATAAATAATTACGCATGTATCTCAGAGAAAAATTGCACAGAGACTGACAAAGAGGATAGGTTTCATATGAGGATAGTTTTGTAATAATATGACAACGATAGCGTTGTCATATTATTATAATACTACTATGTTAAGCCGTGAACTTTTCAATACACCCTCGTATGTTTTTCATTTATTTATAAAGTTTTCAAATTAGGAAATATAATATTAGTAGCTAAAGTAACAACTGTGAAGTAAACTTTAATTTAAAATAAAATCCGCAAATTCGTTAAGGCTTTTCCAAATTCGAATGTTTTCAGATATAGAAAGTTAGAGGGTTTTAGTCACAAACCCTTGAACATTACATAAAAAATAATAAACTCCAGACAAACACACCAACTGTATGGTCCCAAAGAAAGCAGAGCTTGTGTTCTGAAAGTATTTAAGCTAATGTAAAAATAGGATTTTTTGTAATTCGCAGAACTGCCGAGTAGTAGGATTAAGATCAAATTTATTCTAACGGCTGCAATTGAAAGACTGCGCAGTAAAAAAACTGCATTGAATAACAATGAATGGACTTAATTTCTGGCTAAAATGAAAAAAGAAAAACCGCCATAACTGTATTTGTACCCTTTTTTATATTCTAGTGTGAGTGGTAACTTCTAGTATCGGAGTTGGTCAAACCGCCCCTGGAAACTCCTCAGGCGTCTGATGACGCTTAGTAAACGTGTATCGCGACTACAACCGGGACCGACCACTTAACACTCAGCACTTAATCAGCAGTTAAAAGGAATTAAAAAATTTCACTAGAAAAAAAATTATCCGTTTATATTTCTTTACGTTAAAAGTTTTTACTCGCATCTACAAATTCACCTCTAATAATTATTTTAAAGTTTAAGTTGCAGTCCTATTAATTGATTCACAAATTAAAATTATTCTTCAGATGCGGGGTTTCGTGAAGGTCAAAGGAAATCCAGTAAAAGAAGGACTGAATCATTTGTCATTAAATCGTCCCACATAAAGATTATTTTTGGTAAAATAGAGAGTGGTAATATTAATCTTGGTTAATTTAGGTAAGGCAATGAATCCCCTTATTTATGTCATGAACATACAAGTTTTTATCAAAGTATTGCTGGATAATTTAAATCAGTTATAATTATTCGTTTTTTTTTCTATTCATCACTAAGCTGTCTTGCATAGTAATTATGTTTAAAACCACATAAAGATTGCTTTTTCAGATTTTTGATTAAAAAAAACCCTACAATCCGCTTTAGTTTATGACGATCAGATACATTGTATAAAAATCTCTGATTTCAGTTACTTAACCTATTCCCAGAACGCAATCTATAAAATTGAAATTTCCACGAAAATCCAGATTTTAAATTTCATTTTGGAACCTCATTACTAAGTTTCCGCTGCCCGTCCACCCGTCCATCTATCTGTGAGCCGAGAACGTTACAGTGAGTGCCATCCACAAAGACGCGTCCCACTAATTTAATAGTCTGTAGCCACTTTTTTTTTTTTCGAAATGGACAGTTTATGTATGGCCCTATTAGCCTTTTAAATTTCACCGGACTTTGTGGCCTAGCGCTGACGGCGCTTAGCTGGAACTTAAATTACTCCTACATACGATACACTAAGGGCACCCGAAAGGGCACGCAAAGGATCAGCAAGAATCTCACCACGTTAGCCTGGCCCGCCGGTGGGTAAGTCGATTCGAATGCCGTGTTGCCCTATTTCTAACTGGAACGCCGGCGTTCCTTGTTGTAATAGCATCGTCGGGATCTGTTAAGACGTTACGCGGACGCCTGTAACGAACCGCCGCGTCTGGGTTGGCAGTGTAGTCAGCTGACTTATTGACGAGCGTTTGGGATGGTGGGGAGAGTTGTCGAAGTAGTGTCTAGACACCAACTTCATCAATGTGGCAATAGTGGGCAGCTCGAGATCTTTATGCAGATCTAAATTGCGGACATAGTGTTGTACCCACAAGCTACGATGAAAAGACCAAAAAAGTGAGGAGTGAGGCGCTTTTTCGTAGATGCCACTCACTAAAGACAGTTGAAATTTTCAGATGATGTCTTTAAAGACACGGAAACATGATGATAATTTTTCGTGTGCCACCTATAATTATAATAATTCCCCAGTCAAACGCATCAAATCTATGGCACAAAGTAAGCAGAGCTTGTGGTATGGACGCCCATAGAGTGAACTGGGGGTATGGAACCCAGAATAAATGTAGGTACATATACAAATATCAACAACTTTGACCCGAGGGCAAACATTTTTGTTCGTCACAAAAATGAATGCCCCGGCCTGGGCTCGAACTTGGGGCCTTCGGCGTATGAAGCAGGGCTACTAACAACTACGGTACTCGTCTTCTTAACTTTTCAGTACAATTCATGAATGATACGATCAATAGTTTCTCGTTCGAGGTGAAATAGAGTGAAGCACGTGTACATTACATATTCAAAATGTTTACGGATTTAGGCTTAAAAGCATGTAAATCTACGTCCTTACGTTGTGAGGAAAAATGTTTTGCTGACATGACCCTCAGCGATACTGAGGATTAGATAGAGCTGTGTGTTTTAATAAACGTGAAGGGTTTTATTACGTTTTATGAAATGAAATGAGGTTTTGTAAAGATAAATTTTATTTTGTTGACCGTTTATATCATCATTTTTTCGTTCATATACATTTCATATTTATATATTTATTTTTGTTCAAAGTTTTAACTTTAGAAATTTTTGTGGCGTAAGTTTGGGGACAAATTTTATTCGCCTTCACTAAGCTTATGAGAATGAGCTTAAGTAGTGTTCATTTCGATATTTAGAAATAAAATTATTAAAATGGATACTTTTCTTGACATATTGATTAGTAAAAATTGAAAAAAAAATTTTTTAGATGTAATTTGTACCGCATATACTATATCATAAGAGCATAGGTGGCGCAGTGGTTAAGGCGCTGTTTTCTCGGGCTTGAGGTCGCAGGTTCGATCCCCGTGGCCGCCAAATGCACCACCAATTAGTTTTTACAACTTAAGTACATAAAGGCGACTGCTCTTAAGGTGAAGGAATATCGTGAGTAAGCCCACATAGTTAAGTTATTATTTCGAAGGTATGTGCCAACTCGCAGTAGGCAAACGTGGTGCACTATAACTTAACCCCTTAGTTGGCTTTCGTGATATAACCTTATATATCCATATTACCGAATTTTAAATTTCTAGATAGTGTCTCTACAAATATGTGCTTTAGCTTGAATTACAAATGGCTGAAATTCATGCGGATATTTAATTACCAGGTTTGGAATGTTCTCTTGGAGTTCATCATTTATTTGTTTTTAGTGAAAATTATTTTGTTACCGAAAATTTGTTTGCAAATAATGCGCTTTATTTTTGTTCGAAGTTTAGTTAAGTATTTGAATTAAATGTCCATCAATAACTGTTTAATGGCAATAAAAACGAATTTTGAAACACCCCCAAATATGAACACTAAATAGGTTAATAATACATTACATAATGTCGCTGCGAGGGTAACGTGGGGCTGTAAATAATTAATTAGCTAATCATAATGTACGAGTAACCTACCACTATTTCGATTGTTAATAATAATGTCAAACGAAATACTATTGATTAATTTCGAGATGACACTTATTCCCGCTTCGTTTTAAGTTGATTTTTCTGTGTGCGCTGAATCGATTTAATTTTTTTAAAGTACTTGCTTGTTTTAGAAGGCCGACGCCAAATAAGCTTAGATGCTTTGTAATTATGACTTAGTATGCATTTCTTAACAATGAAGACAACCAAACTACATACAGTCAGCAAGCTAGGGCGTTTAGACAGAGCAACTGAGGTACGGTGCTGCGTGAGACACGGGAGTTTCGCACCCAAACTGCTAACATCTCCGTAAAGAGCCATTCAGGTGCTGTCAGGCAGAGTTTACGCATGTCGAATTATTTTTAATTAATAAACATGGTACATACTTCTTGTACAGTAAAAAGACGGTCATCCCCCTCCTATAAAACTAAGGAGTTGAGGTTTCATCAGTTTCCACGTGAGCAGGATAGGGGAGATTTTGCAATAAAATTATGGCAAAAGTCATTAGAAAATGTTTGCTTTAGATAATTTATAGGTCGTTTAGTACGGATTTGATGTTATTTTTGAAATCTTGGATGTTGGCTGTACCAATGGTATACATTTCTAATATCGGTGTCGTTTTAGAGTATTCTTGGGTTGCTTCGTAAGAATTTAATGTTATTCTTGAATTCCAAGATGGCGGTTGTTCAAAATGTGCATTTTGCTAACATAGGCGTTGTTTTAGATAATTTTTGGGTAGTTTAGTATGAATTTGAAGTTAATGAAAAAAAATTCAAGATGGTATTTTATCAAATACGTGAATTTCTAAAATCGATATCGTTTAAGAGTATTTAAGCTTTTTTTTGTGAATTGGGTGTTATTTTCTAAATATGTTTTAATATAAAAGAATTTTAGCTTACTTATGTGTGATATTACATACAATCTCATTACTTTCAATCAATTAAATTTCATAATATATAAGAAATGTAGTTAATATATCTACTTATCAGTATAAATTAATTAAAAACACAGTTAATAATGTAAAAAAACCTAATAAAAACTACAAAAGATTCAATATTTCTTACTTTAGAAAGAGTGACAACCCTAGCACTTTTATCTATCGTGATATTGCCGTTTCCGCCAACATTAAAGGCGATTACTGGCTGTATGTAGTTAGATTGTGCCATAACGATATTATGTTAAATAAATTATATTGCCCCTTCCCAAAAAGATGTCTTTATTTTAAAAACATATAAAATACAAAAAAAGAAAGAAGAAAAAAAACAGAATTATATGTACAAGGGTGCTGCTTATTTCTTAGGAAATTTCTTACAGCAGACCTGTGACTGGAGAGTTTCGTATACAGTAAATAAGTGTACCATTATACTTAAACATGTATTATAAATACAAAACATTACATAAGTACAATTTATATATTTTTACTCATACAAAAATACTTATATACATACATACATACATACAAACATACATACATAAACCTAAAACAGTACATACGTGTAGTATACTGGTAGATAAATAGAGCTCTCTTACAAGTTCTCTCTCAAACTTAGTCTTAAAAATAGACAGTGTTGTAGCGTGGCGTATTTAGTTAGGCAGCTTGTTCCACAGCCTGGCTGCACGGAATGAAAAAGAAAAGAAGTTAATTTTTTGGCAAGGATTCACTAGTAAGTTTCTTTTAAACGGTCTGCAGATCTCATTACCGGTGTAGGTAAAAGGGTAACGTAAATATGGTGGAGAGTGAGGGTTGCAAAGCAAACAACAAATCTAAATACCTAAATAAATAATATTTATTAAACATACACACAATTTCAATTATAAAAGGCTACTAATGCTTAGTAAGGCCGGAACCTGTGCATAAGCATTAGTATATCCACATGAATCCATTTACAATAAGAACTTAGGAATATGTTGAACTGAAGAAAAGATACAATGTTGCCGCCAAGTCTTGCAAAAAGGTGATCAGGAAAGCTCGCTTTGACCACATTGGCCACATCGGAGATAAGATAGCATCATATCCTTCAGGAAGCAAAGATTTCTGGTCTCTGGCCAAGTCGGTTGAGTCTTACTTCTGTCGCCCATCGCTTTCACCTCTGAGGAAGCCTGTCCCACCCCAGTTACCTCAGTTAGGACCCAAAATGGGTACCGTTCATATTTGCCAAAAGGAGGTTCTTAAATGCTTGCAGAATTTAGACGTGATCAAGGCCAGCGGCCCCGATGGCATACCTGCAGTTGTGTTAAAACACTGCGCAGCCGTGTTGTCTCCCATTCTAACGCGTCTGTATCGACTCTCTCTGGAATCTAGAAAGGTCCCTAATTCCTGCAAGCTGACTAACGTGAAACCAGTAACAAATAAGGGAAGCCGTGCGAATCCTATCAACTATCGACCTATTGCAATCACCTCCACACTTTGCAAAGTTATGGAGCGTGTTTTGAACAATCGTCTCCTGGAATTCCTTGAATCCAACGAGCTCCTTATTGATAACCAGTATGGTTTTCACAGTGGACGCTCGACTGAAGATCTTCTTGTGTATGCCACTCTTTTATGCAGCGAAGCCTTGGAGGGTCACGGTGAAGCAATAGCTGTATCATTTGACATTTCCAAAGCTTTTGATAGGGTCTGGCATGATGGTCTCTTGAGCAAACTTCCAGCATACGGAATACCTAAAGAGCTCTGCGACTGGATATCTGATTTTCTGAGGGAACGGTCGACTCGAGAAGTCTTAGATGGCTGCTCTTCTAACCTAATGGCAATTAGGTCAGAAGGTAGGAGATCTGTTCTCTGAACAGCTACTTAATTTGTACACAGCTCAAGTTCGATCTTGTATGGAGTACTGTAGCCACCTTTGGAATGGTTCTGCAAAATACCAACTTGAAGCGATGGACGCAGTTGACCGAAAGGCCAGAAACATTATAAATAACTTTGACCTCACCACTAAAAAACTGCTAAGCCTCGACCATCGTTGGAAAGTTGCCAGTTTAGCAGTCTTTTACAGATTACATTTTGGAGAGTGAACGAATGCTCTTTTTGATCAGGTTGAACCCACACCCTTCTACTACACCCGGACTACTAGACCCAGACAGGTCTTCCATCCCTTTATAGTAGACATCCCAAGAAGTCGAACCAAATGCATCGAAAGTTTCTTTTTGGTGCGGGTCGCCAAGGTGTGAAATGAACTGCGTGCGTCTGTCTAATCCTTTTTCAATTAAAAAAAAAAATAAATTTCAAGATAGGTATTACAATTTACAACTGATTACCTTACATTTTTTTTCATTAACAACTTGGGTTCATCATTTTATTCATACAGATTTACTGAAATGGATGTATTAGGTTTCCAGCTTCATAGTAGTTAAGTGAGAGTAACCACTTAATTACATGTTTTTTGGAACCATGATATGGCTTGCAGTTCGATTTGTGAATTTTATTGGTTTTATTATACAGTAAGGGACCAAGAAATAGGTAGAATTGTTGGGCAAATGAAGTTTTAATTTTTTGTAAAAATTCCATAAGTGGTGGCCTACGAAATAATTGGAGCGAAAATGCAGGGATGGAATGTTGCTTCAGTACAGTCTGCAGTATAAAGAATTGCCTGACATTTAGAATTTTTAATTCTTTGTATAGCGCTTCGGTGGGGTATAGTCATTCCAGTTTCGGTTACAATCAATGTTCACTCCCAAATTCTTGGCTTTATCGGACTAATCAACTGGGATTCCATCAAGGCAAACTAACGGCAATGTCGAGAAATCAAGGCAACTTCGAATATGGTGACTACCAATTATCATAACCTGGGATTAATAAGCAAACCGAAAGGTTTGGCCCAGTCACTGATACGTAAGAGATCGTCATAAAAGAAATTATAGCAGAACTGGAACTGAAAAATGTTGGTATATTTCCAAGCCATCTGCGTGTAAGTCATAATTAGACAAAATTAATGACTTCAGAACTCCAAGTAGTACGTCAAAATTAATAGAGTTAAAAGCAATGCTGAAGTCTAGCAGGATCAGCACAGTAAGCTTCCTATTCTCCATGGCCCAGTGGATATCGTCTGTAACATTAAGCAAAGCTGATACGGTATTGTGTCCATGGCGAAACCCGGACTGATATTAACTAAGAACATCATTAGAGCATAAGAACGCGGTTAACTGTTTGTGTACTATGTGTTCAAGAACTTAAGCAAGGAATGGAAGAATTGATATAGGGCGAAAGTTAGAAAATGTAGAAGGGTTAGTATTCGGTTTTCCAACACTTCACCCAGATGAAGATGAACGGAACGCACCTGTCAACCCGAGGTGTCAACGAAAAAAATCTGCGTATTCACTTCGTTCACTAGTCATCTAAATAGTAAAAAGTCGATTCTACACCTTATTAGTTCACTGTTAAGTCGTTTTTTTGATAGCTGCAACATATTCTGTACGACACTTTAATATTTTTGTGCAGAACAGTATATACAAAAGTTTCAGTTAAAATGCAGAGATCACCGAATTCCAGTCAGCAAGTTAAATACTCGTCATTTCCGGATCTTTCCATGGAACCACAAGAAATTGACAATAATTTGATTCGAAACATTAATGTTAGAAAAAGGAAAAATCCAGAACATGAACAATTTTCAGATATCAAAGATTGTCTTTTACTATCATTACGGGAAATGATGAACACTGAGATGGCAGAGATAAAGGAGCAGAACAAAAAAATACTAGAATCCAGTAACGAGATGTTAAAGTTATTACAAATAAATGCGGAAAATTACAAAGAAGTTTGCAACAGGATGGAAACGATTTTTGTTTTGAAAAAAGACGTTTTTTAAAAAAGAAAAAAAAGTTTTTTTAAAAAAGTTTTGAAAAAAGACATGAAAAATATGGTCGAAATTAGAATTATTCCCAAAACTGAAAGTGAAAACCTTCAGTATATAGTGGAAAAATTACACACCACTTTACAAACTCCTCAGGTCAGTAAATTAAATTTATACAGAAAAGGAAAAAATAATGGCCCTATAATGATAGAATATTTGGACAATGCTGAAAAGGAAATATTTCTAAAAGCCGTGAAAAGTTACAATACTAAAAATAAAGATCACCCATTAAACACAGAAACTATTGGAATATCCGGACCTAAAACTAAAGTGTATATATCTGAACATCTTACACTTATGTCTAAGAGGATCCTTTCTGCGACACGGGAACTCGTCAAGAATGGCAGCTTCAAGTTTTGTTGGACTTCGAGAGGTAACATTCTTATTCGCAAATCGGAAGGTGAACCAGCTATTTTAATTAAATCACTTAAGCAAATCTCAGCTCTTAAATCTGATTCCGTAACACCGTAAACAAAAAAAGTATACGCTACCTTACTGAGCACAGATTTTTTATACACTACTTTTACTTTATTGTTTTTTTAATTAGTAGCTTTAAGTCATCTAATTTTATTCTATTTTACACTTACTACCAGATATTAATTATTATGATATTATTTTTCTATATGTTGCATGTTTACTTATTTATTATTATGGTTTATACACTATATATTAACAGTACATATTTATTATTATCTTTTATTGATTTTCTCAGTTTTGTGGCTAAAATTCCACAGCATTTTAGCTCAGATTTTTTAAAGTCTCTGAGACTCGAGTTTGCGACCAATGCCGAATCAACCTTTATTTATTTATTATTTTTTTATAACCTTTATTTATTATGGCTAATGACCTAGAGAAAGTATTCACCGAGTTTGATACAAACGTCAATCTCGATGATTCGGTGCTGGTCGACAAGCCAGAAGTGTTTCTGCAATACAAGCTTAATTGTGAAAAGTCGCTTAATGTCATTGTACAAAACATACCAAGTATTAACCGAAATTTTGATGATTTTATGATATTTCTAGCCAGAAGTAGTATTGACTACGATCTTATTGTTTTGACTGAGTGCTGGTTGAAACAATCAAATTTGATACCTAATTTAGAAAATTACAGAGCCTTCAGCAGCCTCCAGCATATTAATCAGAATAGTGGTGTAGTCGTATATATTCGAAAAAATATACCTAAGGTTACAGTCTATGAACCTAATACAAGCGATGCTGACTGCCTTATAGTAAAAATAGGTGCAGAACATGCTTTTGTTTGTATTTACAGATCGCCAGCGTTTGCTAGCTACCACAAATTTTATCAAATCTTTAGATGAACTTTTGCTTGAACTAAAAGACGTACCTTATATATACTTAACTGGGGATCTTAACATTGATATAAAAGAGAATAACACCAATCTATAATCTGATGAGTACACGGACCTTCTAGCTATGCATTGCATGTTACCAAGCCATGTGATACCTACCCGCCTCAATGCATGTTTAGACCATTGCTTTGTAAAATCAAGCAGCAAAATGTTAACTGTTGTCTGTGAATCATCTGTTACAGATCATAGGTGTTTGTATCTGTGCATACCAGTAATTAATCAATGTACAACCAAAACAATTAAAAAAAGTGTAGGTATACTCAATCATAACAGAGTTAGTGCATTGATTAAACAAATTGATTGGGATACTATATTAAGAATAAAGGATCCTAATCGTGCTACAGAGTATTTCATTGAGGTTTCATCTAATATAATAAAGAAATCAACATCCTACATACAGATACCCAATAGGCAACAGACTGTTCAGCCTTGGGTAACAGCCGGCTTATTGCGTTGCATGAGATTTAGAGATACTCTTCATAAAAGACATCGCAAATCACCTCACGACAAAGATCTTTAAGTCTTCTATAAACGTTATAGAAATCATTGCAATGATATTCTTCATAAACTTAAAAATGAGCATGATAAGCAAGAGTTGGGTAAATGCAAAAATGATATTAAGAGTACTTGGAAAGTTATAAAGCAGGTTTGCGGTTTGGGTTGTTCAGTAAATTCTCAGGAGCTATTTGAATTATCTAAACAAAATACAGCAGAATCTGTTAATTACATCAATGATTATTTTAATAACGTGGGCTCCATATTGTCAAAAAGTATTCTACAAAAGCATAATACTACAGAGGAGGCCCTACTTCTAAGTACACAGATAATAATTCTCTTTTGAACTCGTTTGTGCTATTAGATACCGACGAATCAGAAGTATTAAAAATAGTCATGTCGCTAAAAAACAGTAATGCAGCAGGATGGGATGGAATATCCTCTATATTTGTGAAAAAGCATATACGACTCTTACTCTTTCCCGTAACATACATTTTCAATTTGTGTTTATCGTCTGGTACATTCCCTGATGTGCTGAAGGCTTCTATTGTTATACCAGTATTCAAATCGGGTGATAGAGGCAGTATAACTAACTATCGTCCAATATCTCTATTGCCCACGTTGGCTAAAATTCTAGAAAAAACAATAAACATTCGTTTAGTTAATTAATTGGAAAAACACAATATAATTTCGAACAACCAGTACGGTTTTAGGGCGAGAAAATCTTCTATAGATGCAATTGAGACATTGTTTGCACATGTAGCGCAGGGTCTCGATGGCAAGAAAAAATGTATCGGGGTTTTTTTGGACTTAGCCAAAGCCTTTGATACGGTCTCAATCCCCCTTCTTATACGTAAGTTGGAATTTATTGGAATAAGAGGAGTTCCACTAGATTTGTTTAAGGATTACTTAAATAACAGAACTCAGCGAGTAAAACTAGGAGAGGTTCTTAGTTCTCGACTTAACGTCAACTTCGGTGTTCCACAAGGATCAGTTCTGGGACCTACCCTCTTTTTAATTTACGTAAACCATCTTTGTAATACTCAACTCCCAAACTCAAAAATAGTAACATTTGCTGATGACACAGTTTTATTGTTTCAGGACGAAACTTGGGCTAAAGTAAAATCTACTGCTGAAGATGGAATGCGCACTATAATAAAATGGCTTGACAACAATTTACTTACTTTAAATCTTTTAAAAACTAAATACCTTACATTTAGTATAAAAAGTAATCAACAACCTGATAAGAGATTTGAATTAAAAGTGCATGACGAATACTGTTCTAATATAAAATCCAATATAAATAAATGTAAATGTTTTGTATTATCTGCAACTACTAGTCTGAAATATCTTGGTGTTGATATAGACAATAATTTGAATTGGAAACAACATATTAAAAATCTTAAAATTCGAATACGCAAACTAATACCAATTTTCAAAAGAATTAGAAACTTAAAAGACCACAGAACCAACAAAATCGTTTACTTAACTCTATGTCAATCAATAGCTACTTATGGCATCTCTACCTGGGGCGGAGCTAAAAAAACTATTATTTTATCTGCTGAAAAGGCACTGCGGTGTATTCTCAAAGTAATAAACTTTAAACACTTCAGGTATCCTACGTCTGAGATATACAAGGAGTTCGGAGTTCTAAATATTCTTCAACTTTTTATCCAAACTATTTTACTGAGACAACACAAAAACAAAGAAAGAAATAACGAGTCAGCCAGAAGACCATACAAGGTTTTTGATGTTCCCCTATGCAAAACCGTATTTGCACAGAGCTTCTCATTCTTTTTAGCACCCTTACTGTACAACCGTATCAATAAAGATATAAAAATGTATTCTTTGACCAGTTTTAGTTGCAGAAGGCAGCTGGCTATGTTTCTGAGCAATCTGAGTTATGAGCAAACTGAGGACCTAATTAAGATTATATATTAAATATAAAGATTATATATCAAAAATATAGGGTACATTATTATTATTATTATTATTTAATTTAAATACATAGTTAAATAATATGTATATCTATTTTTATATTTTTATACACGCCTTTTAACTAATACTATCTATAACTACAACGTAATTATGTACTTTGTAAAATTAACTATAATATTTTATACTTAATATAGGATAAAATATTTATAAATAATAAAATGAATGTTATTTATTCTAATGTCTGGCTTACTAATATAAGGCACAGAAAAGAAAAAAAAAAAAGAAAAATATATAGGTACCTATAATACATAAAGCAACATTAAAAATTAGTGAGAAAAAATATAGTAATTCTGCATTTCAATACGATATAACAATATTTAATTTTTTTTTTACAAATTAAATTATCTGAACGAATATCTATACGAATTGCATCTGACTAACTTGCATATACTACGCTGTCCGTATGTGACGCAGAACTCGTCATTCATCGTCGATTTTTTTTTGCTAATGAGTAATACATTGCTTGTGGGAAGAGCATAAAGTTGATTTTGCATTGTGTGAGATTCTTACCTTGCCGTAACACAGTCTCGACTAGCACGGAAGGTAAATAAATTCTTGTCAATAAGTATACCCGCATTGACAATTCATGCTATCATGTTGCTTTGTTAACACTTTCTTTAATATTTATATGTAAAGCTTAAGTTTATGTTTGAAAAGAATATATTAATTTAGGATAAAAGTATTTTGGATATGTATTTTGTTTACATCATAGATAAGTATCTCAGATTATTATTAGGTTAAGTATACTTATTGTAAATTGAAAAGAGTAAATAAAGTTATTATTATTATTATTATAACTAACGCAACGCATGAAGATCTTTCCAATCAAACTGGAAGAAATTTATTTAATGAAAAACGAAAATAAACGAAATACGTAAAATCAATATACGTAAACTAAACGTTTCATTTCACCAACAATTAGAGATTTTGGGAATAGGAATAATATGTGCATATTTACAAGCTAATGGAAAGAAAGCAATTAATAAAGAACAATTTTAAATAAAAGTGAGGATGGGTAGAACTGTAGTAAGAATCGATGTGATCATTCTGGAACATATGTTGTCATTACTCAAATTTTTTTTTTGTCAAAGTCAACCTTAACTAAATACATAGTGTATTTACGTGACAAGCCGCTTGTTTTTTGTTTTAATTTTATCCTTGCGTAGACAAATATTATCGTTCATGTACTTGGAGGTGTGCAATCTATGATCACTTACTGTATGGAGCATATCACGTGACTGTCGTTACGTTACGTGATGCTCCATAGAGTTTTAATGTTTTCCATAGCATTGGTGATTATAGATTGCAACTTGGCAAGACCTCCTGGAATGTTAACCGGATTTTCAGGAGCTTGATTATTCCCAAGAATAGTCTTTATTCGAAATGTTAGGCTTTTACAGGCTTGACATTAATAATATCTTTTTACTGTAAAAATAACGGGAAAAATGTTTGTTTGTTTTCGTTCTCATTTAGGGTTACATATAAGTACATATGTCTACTGTCTATGGGTTCTCCCATATAACGAAGGAGTGCACTCGCACTCCCGAATCCACTTCCCCCCCTGCCTGTGTGCTCTGCGGCCAGTCCGGCCACACAGCTAACTACAGGGGTTGCCCGCGCGCTCCGCGCTCCATCGCAAAGAGGGTCGCGCCTAAACCGGCGCCGCCGCTCACTCCTGCCAACTTCCCGCCGCTGCGCAACCGGGGTCTCCCGGAAGCAAAGCCCGTTCAGCCGACGCCTACTCCGGCTCTGTCTTGGAGGCAGCGTCCGGCCGTCCCGCCTGCACCTTCCGACCTATCCCAGCTCCCGTAGTTTCCGTAGAGCCGCGTCCTGCTCCGTCATCTGTACCTCAGTCGTCGTTGGCTGAGGACATGAAGACCGTGTTCGACGTTATTCAAAACGTCGACATTAACTAAATTTCCGTACTCGCACGCAAACTGCAAGCCGCCCGCTCTCCTCAAGAGCGTTTATTTGCGTTAGCCGAGCATCACTCGCTTCTAAGTTCGTTATAAATTTTATTTTTGTATAAATTCGTAAATAAGTAAATTATAATTTCTAGACCCGCAAAGCCCGCGTCCGGTCGTATTAAACCCAAGGGCTTCTCCCTAGTATCTTTTAACGCTCGTTGTCTTAGCACCAAACTTCATGAGCTCAAACTGTTCCCTCAGAACAAAGAACCTGACTTATTGCTTCTCCAGGAGACATGGCTTACTCCAAACCGCTCCAGGGGATACGCTATTCTTAAGTACACGTTTACTCGCAACGGTAAGCCCAACTCCGAAAGAGGCTTCCATTACTGTCCTCTCCCTACCCCTCCTCTCCTCAACATGGAAGCCACTGTGTGTAGATTGGCTATGACTGGTCATCCGACCATCATCATAGCTTCAGTCTACATACCTAGTGGTACCAGACCAATCCGCAGCGACTTTGAGGCCATTCTCGCCCTCGGCCATTCAGTCATTATGTTCGGAGACTTTTACTCCAAACATACTGACTGGACGTGCCTATCAACCAACACCAGCGGTATCGCTCTCCTCGCCATCACAAATTCACTTGACTTAGATGTCATCTCCCCCATCACTCCCACCCACTATCCCGACAACCCAAACCACTCTCCTGATATCCTCGATTTTGCAATAATCAAGCGAATCAACCTCGACCTCAGGTCCATCGAACCGCTCGATGACCTAGGCTCCGACCATCGCCCCGTCTCCCTCGTGCTAGGTACGCCTAACGTTAACGTCACATCTCCTAAGACCTTTACCAATTGGAAAGGCTTTAAAAATACGTTATTTTCAGCCTTAGAGGCCCCGATGTCTCCGCTCGCAAATACGCCCGACCAATTAGATAGCCCGGATAAAATAGATTCATTAGTCAACTCTCTAACTGATGCTATTAACTCAGCCATCAGAGAGAACGAAAAGGTTGCTAAGCAAAGCAAACCCGCGCTTCCTCTAGCCGTTAGCAATCTCATTAAAGCCAAGAACGCGGCTCTCCGGAGAGCCAAGAAATATCCCACGCCAGCATACAGAACAGCTGCGAATCAGCTTCAACCTAAAGTTAGGTATCGCCTCGCGGAACTTCGTGACACTCAGTTTAACGATCTCATGGAGAATATCTCCCCGTTTCACCAAGCGTATTATCGAATGGCCCGAGCCTTACGCGTAGACACCGCCTCTCACGTTCCTCCTCTCACTCGTCCCGACGGCATTATTGCCTTTGAATTCGAAGAGAAAGCCGAATGCTTCGCCGACAACATAGCGGCACAATGTTCGCCCAGCACGCAACCCGCGGATCCCTCCCACATCCAGGCGGTGGAGGACGAAGTTCTCCGCAGAGAATCTCTCCCCATGACCGATGACCCCGTCACAGTCTCTAATGATGAAATCTTACTTCTCATTAGAAGTCAAAAGTCCAAAAAGGCTCCGAGTGCGGATGGAATTCCCAACCACGCACTTAAGCACCTGCCCCAGCAGGTGCTTACCTTGTTAGCTATCATCTTCAATGCCTGCTTCGACCATAGCTACTTTTCAAAAGCCTGGAAAGAAGCGACAGACATAGGCATTCCCAAGCCGGGTAACCCCCTTTGAATGTCCCGGCTAATCACAGACCCATCAGCCTCCTCAAGGCAATGTCTAAACTTCTCGAAAGAGTCATACTCTCTCAAATGCGGAACCATCTGTTTCCAACGGATGGCAACCCTCTCATTATACCCCACTAGTTCGGCTTTCGCCCTAAGCACTCCTGCCCTCAGCAAGTCCATCGAATCGTCCAGTACAAACTCGAAGGATTCTATCCGAAACGAAAGAAAACGATCGCGGTTCTCTTTGACGTAGCCAAGGCTTTCGACAAAGTCTGGCACAGCGGTCTCGTTTTTAAACTCTATAAAATAGGCTTACCGGTTCGCCTAGTCAGATTAATCGCGTCGTTCCTTAAAGACCGTACGTTTCGATTCAAACATAAAGGCACGCTCTCCGCGCCTCGTCCCATAAAGGCTGGAGTCCCGCAAGGCTAAGTCCTCGCCCCTCTGCTGTACACTGTGTACACTAACGACATCCTCATCCCGCCGAAAGGCGTAGAACTCGCCCTCTTTGCAGACGACACCGCCCTTTACACTAAAGGTCACTCGGTCCCGTATAACATCACCAGACTCCAAAAGGCCGTAAACGCCCTCGGTGTTTGGTTTCAAAAATGGCGTATCGATGTCAACCCAGAAAACAGTTCTGCTATTCAATTCGACCACAAACGTCGTAATCGCCACAACGATCCCCACATTCGAATGTTAGGTATTCCCATTCCCTGGAAGCGCAGTATTAAATACTTAGGCGTCACCTTAGATCAGACGCTTTCTTTCAAGCCACACGTCGATAGAGTAACGAAACTCGCGCGTTTTTACTTAAGCCGCCTATACAGTATGATAGGAAGAAAAAGTAAAATGTCTTTTAGAAATAAACGTACGCTTTATAAGGTCTGCGTTAGACCCGTCATGTCATATGCTTCGCCAGTCTTTGCCCACGCTAAACCCTCCGTCCTGTATTAACTGCAGGTAGTTCAAAATCTCTTTTGCCGCAGGGCCACAAACGCACCTTGGTACGTGCGTAACGCGGACCTGCACAGAGATCTTGAACTACCTACAGTGCAACAGCACCTCAAAACACTCTCAGAATCGTTCTTCAAACGCGCCGAATCCCATCCCAATCATCTTGTTCGAGATTCAGTCTCATATACTGCTCCTGTGTTAGAATTCAAAGTCGCTAGACCGAGAAACGCGCACACTGGCGAACCCACGCAATTAACTTTAGATCTCGAGGCCCTTCAGGCCGCAAATTTTAATTCTAACGTAAATTCTAATTCCAACGTAAATCCGAATTAATGCAATTTTATTTTTCAAATTTTAATGTTTTTAATTATTTTCTTTTCATTTTGAGCACCTTCAGTGCTATGTAAATCCCAGCGGGTGACCCCTTAAGGGCCCCGCTAGCGTGGCCTCTTTCTCCAATTGGCCGTCGCTCAGATGAAGGCTGAGTGGCAAAAATGCACGAGCCGACAGGGGATTTTTTAGTGGGTATGGTTCTGGTAGGCGTCGGGACGAGTCCCACATAACTTCGATCGCGCGCGCGGAGTATGCGTCAGAGCATTTTTTCCCTTCCCATGGAGGGGAACCAAAAAAAAAAAATCTATGCGTAGTGTTGCGAGACAAGGTATAAATGAAATATTGAGATACTACCACTTATTCTCAAAAGTGTCTCAATCTACTACCATAGTCTTTAATCGATTGATAAACCTTGAAAAAAATAATATACATAGACATAATGTAGATAAACCTATCACGTAATACTTTTACAACACGAAAGCACTTTTATCTAGAAATAATGAAACATAAATCTAATCGAGTATACGATGCAATACTGTAATCTCAATGTGAACATATATTCATACGTGTTTTTTTTTTCAATCTAATAATATTATTCTGAATCGCAATCTGAATAAGGGATTTTGTTGACATGTGTTGCTCAATGCTTCTCACGTGTATTATAATATCGAGTATACTTGATTCTGATATCAAAAAAGTAATTACATTTGATGTCTCTATGAATATAAATAATGCTGAAGGTAGGCGTAAATATTAATACGTCTAATAAGAAGATTGTGATTTTGGGTGTTTTGGTTGTTTCATTCTTTATTTATATCGTTTGAGAGGTTTTCTTTTTATTTAACAGCTTTGCTTTTTATTTAAAGAAAGGACTGAGTTAAAATATATAACGGTTAAAACGTAATAACGTGAAAGTTTGTGAGCTTTCACGGTTCTTACTGTGGTATGAACATATATAGCTCCTTTTTGTACAACTGCAGAGATTAGTGACACAGTTACCATGTTTTGACATTTAAGTATTTGGTTATGTATATTAATTAAGTTTCAGATTAAGGCTTCAAATTTACGGAAAAAATATTCAAAATGTGTAGTAATGTCCTGTTAGCAAGCTCATCAGCAAGATGAGCGTTTGAATGAGACACTTCCGATATTCTTTTGCCAGCGCTTTTTAAATTGTCTTGGGATCGGAATAAAATAAATCAAAATCAAATTCGCAAGATATTTATCTACACTTAGCAGAGCTGTGAGCGCGTTATAAATATAACTTCCCCGAATATTTTATTAGGAATATTTAACTATTCAATGCCTTGCCCGCCCATTGGCGTGCCAATCTTTTCACCACACATGCTAAAACCGCCTATAAGCGGTTGGATTTCAAACTTGATTACCAGTCTCACGCCGATCGCAACCCAGTACGGACGTGCAAGACCCCGTTCTCCGTTGATCGGTCCCTTCCCGATATCCTGTGGCGCTCAGTCTACTGACGTCACAATTTAGCGTGTTGGTTCCGTGCTACGGTTTTCAAGGTTTTTCTACTCCCTCTGAGTGCTATCGTAGTGTGAATGTTCTTTGCGGCTAAGCCTCTTAGTCTTCAAAGTGCTGTGCAGTATTATGTTGTGCTTGTGCTGAGTGCTGTGTAGTGCCCAGCGTAAGTAGTCTGGTTGACTACTTACGGTGAAAACGAATTTGTACTGAACCAGTCCTTTTATTTTTGTTTTATCTTCTCTATTTTATTTATTTTTCTCCTATTTTCATATTTATTTTTATCATATTTGTGTCTTTTCGTGCACAATTGTCCTTTTTTTTCGGTAAAGGTTGACCCTAATGCGGTCAACTCTTTACCTGCGTACCCGTTTCTAGGTAGCGGCCTTCGGCGTACTACGGTTAGTTTTAAGTTATTCTCCCCAGCCCCCCTACCGCTGGTAAAGAGGTTAGCCGCTAGGGTTCGCTAGGTTTTTAGGAACTACGCATCTTTTATATACCTATATATACATATAATTGTCCCAACACCTCCCTAATGGATTCGCTAAGCGTTATTAACTTCGCGAAATCGTTCACCCAGGCGCTTGCTGCGGCAGGCGTCTCCATTATGAACGACATCTTAACGCAGGCCTTGCAGGCATCAATCGCGTCCCCGGCCCCTCAGGCCCCAACCCCAGCCCCTCAGGCCTCCAACGTCCAGGCCCCTCAAGTCTACAGCTCTCCCGCGTCTCCCGTTCCATCTGATATGGACTGCGCGCCGGTTTCATCGTCTCAAACGTCGCGCCGTAAGCGTACCACTCCCGGGAGCGACTCGGAATCCGCGTCTGATGCGTTATCGGACGCGCAGTAACCGGCTCTCCTGAGCCTCCATTTCAATTAGTTGTCAAACGCTCTAAAAAGCGCTCAAAGAAAGCCTCGGTATCTTCAACACCTGAGACCACACAGGTGTCTTCAACAACCGCCCCTGTGCCGTTAATGTCACTACAAGTGACCGCGACTACGTCGGCCCCGTCCAAACTAGAAACGCGCTGCACTCCCATCCCACCTAAGCCTCAGTTTCCTCCGCCCGCCTTGCTCCGCAAAAAAGCACGATGGACCGCGGTATCTAATCTTTGCAAAGGACAAAAAAATTATTATATCAAAGCAACCAACGCAGGCGATTCAATTAAAATCCAGGTCGCAACTATCGACGACTTCCCGCGTTCACTAGGTTACTTTCAATTAAACAAATCCCGTACCACACCTACGCCCTCCCGGAGGAGCGCAAGGTCCGCGCGGTATTACGGGGCGGCCCGTTCGAACTCAGTAACGACGACATTCTAGAGGACCTAAAGTCTCAGGGCTTCCCGGCTGAAGCAGTGCACAAGATGCACTCAAACCGCGGTAGGCGTTTTCCACTAGCTTTAGTTATCCTCACCAACAATCCCAACTCAAGGGAGATCTTCAGAGAGGCTCGCACAATCTACGGACTTTCGAATATCTCCGTCGAGCGCACCAACCCCCGCGGCCACCCTGGGCAGTGCCACCGCTGCCAGCTCTATGGCCACGCAGCAGCAAACTGCTCAGTGCGGCCAGTCCGGCCACACAGCTAACTACAGGGGTGCCTGCGCGCTCCTCGCTCTTCAGCTAAAAGGGCTGCGCCTAAACCGGCGCCGCCACTCACTCCCGCTAATTTCCCGCCACTGCGCAACCGAGGTCCCCTGGAAGCAAAGCCCGAGCAGCCGACGCTTACTCCGGCTCTGTCCTGGAGGCAGCATCCGGCCGCCCCACCTGCACCTTCCCGTCCTATCCCAGCTCCCGTAGGCCCGCGTCCCGCTCCGTCGTCTTCACCTCAGCCGTCGTTGGCTGAGGACATGAAGACCGTGTTCAACGTCATTCAAAACGTCGACATTAACGAAATTTCCGTACTCGCACGCAAACTGCTAGCCGCCCGCCCTCCTCAAGAGCGTTTATTTGCGTTAGCGAAGCATCCCTTGCTTCTAAGTTCGTAATAAATTTTATTTTTATATTTTTATATAAATTCGTAAATAAGCAAATATAATGTCTAGACCCGCAAATCCCGCGTCCATTCGTATTAAACCCAAGGGCTCATCCCTAGTTTCTTTTAACGTTCGTAGTCTCAGTACTAACCTTCCTGAGCTCAAACTATTCCTTCAGAACAATGAGCCAGACTTATTGCTTCTTCAAGAGACGTGGCTCACTCCATACCGCTCTAGAGGATTTGCTTTTCCCAAGTGCGCGTTTATTCCGACGATTTTGGCGGCACTGCTATATATTACAAAAGAGGTTTCCATTGCTGTTCTCTCCCTTTCCCTCCTCTCTTCAACATGGAAGCTACTGTGTGTAGATTGGTTATGATTGGTCATCCGACCATCATCATAGTTTCAATCTACATACCCAGACCAATCCGCAGCGACTTTGAGGCCATTCTTGCCCTCGGCCATTCAGTCATTATGTTTGGAGACTTTAACTCCAAACATACAGACTGTACGTGCCTATCGACCAATACCAGCGGTATTGCTCTCCTCGACATCACTAACTCACTCGACTTAGACATCATTTCTCCCATCACTCCCACTCACTATCCCGGCAACCCTTACTACTCTCCCGACATCCTCGATTTTGCAATTGTCAAGCGAATCAACCTCGATCTCAGGTCTATCGATCCGCTCGATGACCTAGGTTCTGACCACCGCCCCGTCTCCCTCGTGCTAAGTGCGTCTAACGATAACGTCACCTCTCCTAAGACCTTTACCAACTGGAAAGGTTTTAAAAATACGTTAGTTTCAGCCTTAGAGGCCCCGAACTCTCTGCTCGCGATCTCGCCCGATCAATAAGATAGCCCGGATAAAATAGATTCATTAGTCAACACTCTCCCTGATGCTATTAACTCAGCCATCAGCGATAACGAAAAGGTTGCTAAGCAAGGCAAACCCACGCTTCCTCTAGCCGTTAGCAATCTTATTAAAATTAAGAACGCGGCTCTCCGGAGAGCCAAGAAATATCCCAGGCCCGCCTATAAATCAGCTTCAACGTAAAGTTAGGTCTTGCCTTGCGGAACTCCGAGACACTCAGATGAACGATCTCATGGAGAATATCTCCCCGTCTCACCAAGCGTATTATAGTATGGCCCGCGCCTTACGTGTAGACGCCGCCTCTCACGTCCCTCCTCTCACTCGTCCCGATGGCTCTATTGCCTTCGAAGTCGAAGAGAAAGCCAAATGCTTCACTGACAGCATTGCGTCTCAATGCTCGCCCAGCACGCAACCCGCGAATCTCTCTCACATCCAGGCGTAGGTGGACAAAATTCTCCGCAGAGGCTCTCTCCGCATCACCGCTGACCCCGTCACAGTCTCTAATGATGAAATCTTGCTTCTCATTAGAAGTCAAAAATCCAAAAAGGCTCCGGGTGCGGACGGAATTTTCAACCACGCACTTAAGCACCTGCCTCAACAGGTGCTTACCTTGTTAGCTATCATATTCAATGCCTGCTATGACCATAGCTACTTTCCAAAAGCTTGGAAAGAAGCGATTGTCATAGGTAATACCAAGCCGGGTAAACCTCTGAATATCCCGGCTAATCACAGACCCATCAGACTTCTCAAGGCCATGTCTAAACTTCTCGAAAGAGTCATACTCTCTCGAATGCGGAATCATCTGTTTCCAACGGATGGTGACCCTCTCATTATTCCCCATCAATTCGGCTTTCGCGCTTAACACTCCTGCCCTCAGCAAGTCCATCGAATCGTCGAGTACATACTCGCCGGTTTCTATCCGTGGCGTAATAAAACTGCCGCAGGTTTGTTTGACGTAGCTAAAGCTTTCGATAAAGTCTGGCACAGTGGCCTCGTTTATAAACTTTATAAAATAGGCTTAGTGGATCGACTAGTATGGTTAATCGCGTCATTCCTGAAAGATCGCACGTTTCGCTTCAAACATGGAGGCACGCTTTCCGCACCTCGTCCCATAAAGGCTGGAGTTCCTCAAGGCTCAGTCCTCGCCCCTCTGTTGTACACCGTGTACACTGACGACATCCCCATTCCGCTAAAAGGCGTCAAACTCGTCCTCTTTTCAGACGACACCACCTTTTACACCAAAGTTCACGTAGTCCCGTATAACATCACCAGACTCCAAAAGGCCGTAAACGCCCTCGGTGTTTGGTTTCAAAAATGGCGTATCGATGTCAACCCAGAAAACAGTTCTGCTATTCAATTCGACCACAAACGTCGTAATCGCCACAACGATCCCCACATTCGAATGTTAGGTATTCCCATTCCCTGGAAGCGCAGTATTAAATACTTAGGCGTCACCTTAGATCAGACGCTTTCTTTCAAGCCACACGTCGATAGAGTAACGAAACTCGCGCGTTTTTACTTAAGCCGCCTATACAGTATGATAGGAAGAAAAAGTAAAATGTCTTTTAGAAATAAACGTACGCTTTATAAGGTCTGCGTTAGACCCGTCATGTCATATGCTTCGCCAGTCTTTGCCCACGCTAAACCCTCCGTCCTGTATTAACTGCAGGTAGTTCAAAATCTCTTTTGCCGCAGGGCCACAAACGCACCTTGGTACGTGCGTAACGCGGACCTGCACAGAGATCTTGAACTACCTACAGTGCAACAGCACCTCAAAACACTCTCAGAATCGTTCTTCAAACGCGCCGAATCCCATCCCAATCATCTTGTTCGAGATTCAGTCTCATATACTGCTCCTGTGTTAGAATTCAAAGTCGTTAGACCGAGAAACGCGCACACTGGCGAACCCACGCAATTAACTTTAGATCTCGAGGCCCTTCAGGCCGCAAATTCTAATTCTAACGTAAATTCTAATTCCAACGTAAATCCGAATTAATGCAATTTTATTTTTCAAATTTTAATGTTTTTAATTATTTTCTTTTCATTTTGAGCACCTTCAGTGCTATGTAAATCCCAGCGGGTGACCCCTTAAGGGCCCCGCTAGCGTGGCCTCTTTCTCCAATTGGCCGTCGCTCAGATGAAGGCTGAGTGGCAAAAATGCACGAGCCGACAGGGGATTTTTTAGTGGGTATGGTTCTGGTAGGCGTCGGGACGAGTCCCACATAACTTCGATCGCGCGCGCGGAGTATGCGTCAGAGCATTTTTTCCCTTCCCATGGAGGGGAACCAAAAAAAAAAAATCTATGCGTAGTGTTGCGAGACAAGGTATAAATGAAATATTGAGATACTACCACTTATTCTCAAAAGTGTCTCAATCTACTACCATAGTCTTTAATCGATTGATAAACCTTGAAAAAAATAATATACATAGACATAATGTAGATAAACCTATCACGTAATACTTTTACAACACGAAAGCACTTTTATCTAGAAATAATGAAACATAAATCTAATCGAGTATACGATGCAATACTGTAATCTCAATGTGAACATATATTCATACGTGTTTTTTTTTTCAATCTAATAATATTATTCTGAATCGCAATCTGAATAAGGGATTTTGTTGACATGTGTTGCTCAATGCTTCTCACGTGTATTATAATATCGAGTATACTTGATTCTGATATCAAAAAAGTAATTACATTTGATGTCTCTATGAATATAAATAATGCTGAAGGTTGGCGTAAATATTAATACGTCTAATAAGAAGATTGTGATTTTGGGTGTTTTGGTTGTTTCATTCTTTATTTATATCGTTTGAGAGGTTTTCTTTTTATTTAACAGCTTTGCTTTTTATTTAAAGAAAGGACTGAGTTAAAATATATAACGGTTAAAACGTAATAACGTGAAAGTTTGTGAGCTTTCACGGTTCTTACTGTGGTATGAACATATATAGCTCCTTTTTGTACAACTGCAGAGATTAGTGACACAGTTACCATGTTTTGACATTTAAGTATTTGGTTATGTATATTAATTAAGTTTCAGATTAAGGCTTCAAATTTACGGAAAAAATATTCAAAATGTGTAGTAATGTCCTGTTAGCAAGCTCATCAGCAAGATGAGCGTTTGAATGAGACACTTCCGATATTTTTTTGCCAGCGCTTTTTAAATTGTCTTGGGATCGGAATAAAATAAATCAAAATCAAATTCGCAAGATATTTATCTACACTTAGCAGAGCTGTGAGCGCGTTATAAATATAACTTCCCCGAATATTTTATTAGGAATATTTAACTATTCAATGCCTTGCCCGCCCATTGGCGTGCCAATCTTTTCACCACACATGCTAAAACCGCCTATAAGCGGTTGGATTTCAAACTTGATTACCAGTCTCACGCCGATCGCAACCCAGTACGGACGTGCAAGACCCCGTTCTCCGTTGATCGGTCCCTTCCCGATATCCTGTGGCGCTCAGTCTACTGACGTCACAATTTAGCGTGTTGGTTCCGTGCTACGGTTTTCAAGGTTTTTCTACTCCCTCTGAGTGCTATCGTAGTGTGAATGTTCTTTGCGGCTAAGCCTCTTAGTCTTCAAAGTGCTGTGCAGTATTATGTTGTGCTTGTGCTGAGTGCTGTGTAGTGCCCAGCGTAAGTAGTCTGGTTGACTACTTACGGTGAAAACGAATTTGTACTGAACCAGTCCTTTTATTTTTGTTTTATCTTCTCTATTTTATTTATTTTTCTCCTATTTTCATATTTATTTTTATCATATTTGTGTCTTTTCGTGCACAATTGTCCTTTTTTTTCGGTAAAGGTTGACCCTAATGCGGTCAACTCTTTACCTGCGTACCCGTTTCTAGGTAGCGGCCTTCGGCGTACTACGGTTAGTTTTAAGTTATTCTCCCCAGCCCCCCTACCGCTGGTAAAGAGGTTAGCCGCTAGGGTTCGCTAGGTTTTTAGGAACTACGCATCTTTTATATACCTATATATACATATAATTGTCCCAACACCTCCCTAATGGATTCGCTAAGCGTTATTAACTTCGCGAAATCGTTCACCCAGGCGCTTGCTGCGGCAGGCGTCTCCATTACGAACGACATCTTAACGCAGGCCTTGCAGGCATCAATCGCGTCCCCGGCCCCTCAGGCCCCAACCCCAGCCCCTCAGGCCTCCAACGTCCAGGCCCCTCAAGTCTACAGCTCTCCCGCGTCTCCCGTTCCATCCGATATGGACTGCGCGCCGGTTTCATCGTCTCAAACGTCGCGCCGTAAGCGTACCACTCCCGGGAGCGACTCGGAATCCGCGTCTGATGCGTTATCGGACGCGCAGTAACCGGCTCTCCTGAGCCTCCATTTCAATTAGTTGTCAAACGCTCTAAAAAGCGCTCAAAGAAAGCCTCGGTATCTTCAACACCTGAGACCACACAGGTGTCTTCAACAACCGCCCCTGTGCCGTTAATGTCACTACAAGTGACCGCGACTACGTCGGCCCCGTCCAAACTAGAAACGCGCTGCACTCCCATCCCACCTAAGCCTCAGTTTCCTCCGCCCGTCTTTCTCCGCAAAAAAGCACGATGGACCGCGGTATCTAATCTTTGCAAAGGACAAAAAAATTATTATATCAAAGCAACCAACGCAGGCGATTCAATTAAAATCCAGGTCGCAACTATCGACGACTTCCCGCGTTCACTAGGTTACTTTCAATTAAACAAATCCCGTACCACACCTACGCCCTCCCGGAGGAGCGCAAGGTCAGCGCGGTATTACGGGGCGGCCCGTTCGAACTCAGTAACGACGACATTCTAGAGGACCTAAAGTCTCAGGGCTTCCCGGCTGAAGCAGTGCACAAGATGCACTCAAACCGCGGTAGGCGTTTTCCACTAGCTTTAGTTATCCTCACCAACAATCCCAACTCAAGGGAGATCTTCAGAGAGGCTTGCACAATCTACGGACTTTCGAATATCTCCGTCGAGCGCACCAACCCCCGCGGCCACCCTGGGCAGTGCCACCGCTGCCAGCTCTATGGCCACGCAGCAGCAAACTGCTCAGTGCGGCCAGTCCGGCCACACAGCTAACTACAGGGGTGCCTGCGCGCTCCTCGCTCTTCAGCTAAAAGGGCTGCGCCTAAACCGACGCCGCCACTCACTCCCGCTAATTTCCCGCCACTGCGCAACCGAGGTCCCCTGGAAGCAAAGCCCGAGCAGCCGACGCTTACTCCGGCTCTGTCCTGGAGGCAGCATCCGGCCGCCCCACCTGCACCTTCCCGTCCTATCCCAGCTACCGTAGGCCCGCGTCCCGCTCCGTCGTCTTCACCTCAGTCGTCGTTGGCTGAGGACATGAAGACCGTGTTCAACGTCATTCAAAACGTCGACATTAACGAAATTTCCGTACTCGCACGCAAACTGCTAGCCGCCCGCCCTCCTCAAGAGCGTTTATTTGCGTTAGCGAAGCATCCCTTGCTTCTAAGTTCGTAATAAATTTTATTTTTATATTTTTATATAAATTCGTAAATAAGCAAATATAATGTCTAGACCCGCAAATCCCGCGTCCATTCGTATTAAACCCAAGGGCTCATCCCTAGTTTCTTTTAACGTTCGTAGTCTCAGTACTAACCTTCCTGAGCTCAAACTATTCCTTCAGAACAATGAGCCAGACTTATTGCTTCTTCAAGAGACGTGGCTCACTCCATACCGCTCTAGAGGATTTGCTTTTCCCAAGTGCGCGTTTATTCCGACGATTTTGGCGGCACTGCTATATATTACAAAAGAGGTTTCCATTGCTGTTCTCTCCCTTTCCCTCCTCTCTTCAACATGGAAGCTACTGTGTGTAGATTGGTTATGATTGGTCATCCGACCATCATCATAGTTTCAATCTACATACCCAGACCAATCCGCAGCGACTTTGAGGCCATTCTTGCCCTCGGCCATTCAGTCATTATGTTTGGAGACTTTAACTCCAAACATACAGACTGTACGTGCCTATCGACCAATACCAGCGGTATTGCTCTCCTCGACATCACTAACTCACTCGACTTAGACATCATTTCTCCCATCACTCCCACTCACTATCCCGGCAACCCTTACTACTCTCCCGACATCCTCGATTTTGCAATTGTCAAGCGAATCAACCTCGATCTCAGGTCTATCGATCCGCTCGATGACCTAGGTTCTGATCACCGCCCCGTCTCCCTCGTGCTAAGTGCGTCTAACGATAACGTCACCTCTCCTAAGACCTTTACCAACTGGAAAAGTTTTAAAAATACGTTAGTTTCAGCCTTAGAGGCCCCGAACTCTCTGCTCGCGATCTCGCCCGATCAATAAGATAGCCTGGATAAAATAAATTCATTAGTCAACACTCTCCCTGATGCTATTAACTCAGCCATCAGCGATAACGAAAAGGTTGCTAAGCAAGGCAAACCCACGCTTCCTCTAGCCGTTAGCAATCTTATTAAAGTTAAGAACGCGGCTCTCCGGAGAGCCAAGAAATATCCCAGGCCCGCCTATAAATCAGCTTCAACGTAAAGTTAGGTCTTGCCTTGCGGAACTCCGAGACACTCAGATGAACGATCTCATGGAGAATATCTCCCCGTCCCACCAAGCGTATTATAGTATGGCCCGCGCCTTACGTGTAGACGCCGCCTCTCACGTCCCTCCTCTCACTCGTCCCGATGGCTCTATCGCCTTCGAAGTCGAAGAGAAAGCCAAATGCTTCACTGACAGCATTGCGTCTCAATGCTCGCCCAGCACGCAACCTGCGAATCTCTCTCACATCCAGGCGTAGGTGGACAAAATTCTCCGCAGAGGCTCTCTCCGCATCACCGCTGACCCCGTCACAGTCTCTAATGATGAAATCTTGCTTCTCATTAGAAGTCAAAAATCCAAAAAGGCTCCGAGTGCGGACGGAATTTTCAACCACGCACTTAAGCACCTGCCTCAACAGGTGCTTACCTTGTTAGCTATCATATTCAATGCCTGCTATGACCATAGCTACTTTCCAAAAGCTTGGAAAGAAGCGATTGTCATAGGTAATACCAAGCCGGGTAAACCTCTGAATATCCCGGCTAATCACAGACCCATCAGACTTCTCAAGGCCATGTCTAAACTTCTCGAAAGAGTCATACTCTCTCGAATGCGGAATCATCTGTTTCCAACGGATGGTGACCCTCTCATTATTCCCCATCAATTCGGCTTTCGCGCTTAACACTCCTGCCCTCAGCAAGTCCATCGAATCGTCGAGTATATACTCGCCGGTTTCTATCCGTGGCGTAATAAAACTGTCGCAGGTTTGTTTGACGTAGCTAAAGCTTTCGATAAAGTCTGGCACAGTGACCTCGTTTATAAACTTTATAAAATAGGCTTAGTGGATCGACTAGTATGGTTAATCGCGTCATTCCTGAAAGATCGCACGTTTCGCTTCAAACATGGAGGCACGCTTTCCGCACCTCGTCCCATAAAGGCTGGAGTTCCTCAAGGCTCAGTCCTCGCCCCTCTGTTGTACACCGTGTACACTGACGACATCCCCATTCCGCTAAAAGGCGTCAAACTCGTCCTCTTTTCAGACGACACCGCCTTTTACACCAAAGTTCACGTAGTCCCAAATAACATCACCAGACTCCTAAAGGCCGTAAACGCCCTCGGTGTTTGGTTTGAAAAATGGCGTATCGACGTCAACCCAGAAAAGAGTTCTGCTATTCAATTCGACTATAAACCCCGTAATCGCTACAACGATCCCCTCATTCAAATGTTAGGTATTCCCCTCCACTGGAAGCGCAGTATTAAATACTTAGGCGTCACCTTAGATCAGACGCTTTCTTTCAAGCCACACGTCTATAGAGTAACGAAACTCGCCCGTTTCTACTTAAGCCGCCTAAATAGTATGGTAGGTAGAAAAAGTAAAATGTCTTACAGAAATAAACGTATGCTTTATAAAGTCTGCGTTAGACCCGTCATGACATATGCCTCGCCAATCTTTGCCCACGCCCAACCCTCCGTCCTGCACAAACTGCAGGTAGTTCAAAATCTCTTCTGCCGCAGGGCCACAAACGCACCTTGGTACGTGCGTAACGCGGACCTGCACAGAGATCTTGAACTGCCTACAGTGCAACAGCACCTCAAAACACTCTCAGAATCGTTCTTCAAACGCGCCGAAACCCATCCCAATCCTCTAGTTCGAGATTCAGTCTCATATGCTGCTCCTGTCTTAGATTCGAAATTCAAAGTTAGATTCGAAAAACGCGCACACTGGCGAACCCACGCAATTAACACTAGATCTCGAGGCCCTTCAGGCCGCAGCTTCTCATTCTTACGTAAATTCGAATTAATTCAACTTTTATTTTTCATTTTGAGGACTTTCAGTGCTATGTATTCACCTTCAGTGCTCTGAGTACCTTCAATGCTATGTAAATCCCAGCGGGTGACCCCTTCTGGGCCTCGCTAGCGGGGCCTCTTTCTCCAATTGGCCGTCGCTCAGATGAAGGCTGAGTGGCAAAAAATTGCACGAGCCGATAGGGGGATTTTTAGTGGGTAGGTTTCTGGTAGGCTCGGACCAAGTCCCACATAACCTGGATCGCACGCGCCAGTGTATGCGTCAGAGCATTTTTATCCTCCTGCCCTTCCCGTGGAGGGAAACAAAAAAAAACTGGATTACATGGGCCAAATAACATAAAAAATATTAATAGTCCCTTATTAGTTTCTTAACATTTCAAAAACATGTATGTTTCCGTTCCCTAAATTTGACATTGTTTGCTTATGTTGTTACTCGGGTGTGGCTGAAATCATAAGAAGAGCGGAAAACTAGCAAGATTTAGTATTTCAAAACATACAATTTTTTTTTAAATTACTTTTGAATGTCACACTAAAGAGTTATATTGAAATAAATTGAATTACTTCATCCATCAAGAAATCGGTGAACCAGTTGCCAACTTTAACAAATCAAAGAAATATTAATAACTAGCGACCCGCCCCGGCTTCGCACGGGTCTGTCATTGCATTTTAAATCTGTAATATCTTCGAAAATATTCATTTAAATTACACGCTGTAAAGAGCCACATTTATCTATATTACATGCACAATGTATTTAAGGTACTTAATTGGATAAGGATTAATGCTGTATTGCTTAAAATCGATTCGTAAATAAGCCATTATTTCGCGTAAAAAGTAAAGGATAAGAAATGGTTATTGTGGGTTATCTCTAATAGATAGACATATACCATTGCGGACTTTTTTGTAGACCTTTTTAAGGTGTACAATACTGTAGCATATTATTTTGATCTATCTAGTATGGTTCAGCCAGCGTTTGCAATGTAAGCGCAGAAAAATGTGTTTATTTACGATATCACATGAGAAACCTCTAAGATTATCAATGTTCCTCTACTATATTATGCATGTTTTATACATATAAACCTTCCTCTTGAACCACTCTATTTATTAAAAAAAACCGCATCAAAATCTGTTGTGTATTTTCAAAGATCTAAGCATACATAGGGACATACAGCGGGAAGCGACTTTGTTTTATACTATGTAGTGATGCTAACACAATAAAGGCAATTAAATTATTGACGCTATCACAAAAACAAAGATTTCAGTAAAGTTTTTTTTAACTCTTTGTATTTATATGAATGTTGTGCAGCCTACGAACGTTCTAAGTCTATACCATACTAATACCTACTACTAATAATTTACTTAACTAATAATTAATTTACCACTGCCCACTAAAGTTATTAGAGCACAAAGACTTTTCCTTCGTATTCTGGACTACGCTGATGCCAGTTTCCTCAACCTTACAGAGGAGCAATTAAACAAGCTTTAGCGCCTAGAAAATCTCTGTATTATTTTTTATTTTGGATTACGTAAATATGACCATGCTTCTGAATTTTTACGCAAAACTCAAGTATTTTCACATTTGTCTTCGCAGAAGTTCAAAGTTAAAGTTAAAGCCATACTGTTACGTTCAATGTTCTCTGAATAGCCTTGATAAGAACAATTGTATATTTATTTATCTATTGTGTAACCTCTGATTTATTTGTGAATGGTATGCTCTAAACTCTAAAGAGTTTATAAATAAATATCTTCAAGTCCAAGTCCAGGATCTAGAATCCATGAAAATAAAATGGGGTCAACCTGAAGCTGCATTGAAACCGAATAAAACAAAAACATAAATATCGATCCGGAAACTCTTTTATTTGAAGTCGGTAAAAAATATATATAATTTATAATTAACAATATTCACTTTCAGCCCCTTACTCTTAGCTATCAAGAAAAGGTTATTTTATATTATTTCACATAACATGTTTTCGGAAAAAGTTTTCTCGCTCGAATAAAAGTTTCACATTAAAAGACGGACAACTTAAGATCCCCCATACTCACATCAATCTTCTTTTGTACGACAGTAACGCCTCGTTTTATTCTTTCCTAAATTCAATTTCGGCTTCAATCTCAGAACGTTTCAATAAGTCCATTCCACACGACAAATAGATTACTACACATTGTCCAGGTCTCAGAACAAAACAGAAGGCCATATAATTTCTCAAATTACTAACGGGCAATCAAAAGAGTTTCCATTAGGGGAACTTGAATCAAATAGAGTCGAGCCCGCAGGAACTACAAAAGAAAGATTTACTCAGCCTGCAGCCGCATGCGGGTCCCAAATTACAAACGATAGCGAGATGTTTCATCAAAGATTTTAAGGATTTTAAGAAGAAAATGTATTACATAATACTTTATTAAATAATATTTCATTACATACTTGGCTGAAAAAAATGGCATAGCCTGACTGTGTCATCATACCTTTTTCACATCTTTGTTTTGTGAAACACACATTTTTTTAAAAGTGAAATTAATATTTATTATTCTTATTTTTTTGTAAATTTTTTTAAACAAGTTATATGTGTTCCTAGCCTCTCAATGTGGCAAGAGTACGAGAATATTAAACCGGATTATACATTAAGAATATAAGGAGCCACAAAATTAGTTAGACACAGGGGCCTTTCTTCCCAGGGTGAAGGTACAGTGTTTGTCCAATAGGCCCTCGCCAGCGCCCTCAGTGTCCCGTTAGGTAGTGACGTGTTAACGCAGGCTAACGTGTTAACCCCCCCTCAGGTCTTTAACGCCCGGACCCCTTAAGTGTACAGCTCTCGCTACGCGTCTCGCGTGCTATCCGAGATAAACTGTGTATAGGACACATCCTCTTGCGCCGTAGGCGTACCGCTCCCGGGAGCGACTCTGAATCCGCGTCTGATGCGTCGTCGGATGCCGCCACCCTAACTGGCTCTCCTGAGCCGCCATTTACTTAATTTCTTCCAAACGCTCTAGGAAGCGTTCAAAGAGAAGGCGGTGTCTTTAATACCCGATCCAACCCCGGTCTCCTCAGCACCCGCCCCCGCGCAACTTAGGTCACTCCAAGTGACCGCATCCCCGTCGGTTCCGTCGAAGCCAGCAACGCACTGCGCTCCCGTCCCGGTTAAGGCTCAACTGCCTCCTCCCGTCTTCCTCCGCGAAATAATGCGATGGATCGCGGTTTCTAACTTGTACCAGGAGCACGAAATTAATAACTTTAAAGCCTCCAACGAAAGCGAAATCATCAAAATTCAGGTCGCGACTATCGACGACTTCCGCGCATTTACTACATTACTCTCGGTAAAGTAAATCGCGTACCACACCAGCCCCCTCCCGGAGGAGCGTAAGATACGCGCAGTATTACGGGGCGTCGAGGACCGTAAGTCCCAGGGCTTCCCGGCTGAAGCCGTGCACAAGATGCACTCCAACCACGGTAGACATTTCCTACTCGCGTTAGTCATCCTGTCCAACACTCCCAACTCGAGGGAGATATTCCTGAGAGGCTAGCACAATCTGCGGACTTTCGAATATCTCCGTCGAGCGTCTTAACACTGGCACCCTGGGCAATGCCACCGTTGCCAGCTTTACGGCCACGCAGTGGCTAAGTGCTCAGCCCCTCCCAGTTGCGTTAAGTGCCTAGATCCCCACATACCGAAGGAGTGAACTCGCACTCCCGAATCCCCTCCCCCCTGCATGTGTAGGTGGACAACCCCTGTAGTTAGCTGTGTGCCAGTCCGGCCACACAGCTAACTACAGGGGTTGTCCACCTAAAACGGCGTCCCCGCACACTCCATCCAACTTCCCGCCGCTGCGCAACCAGGGTCCCCCGGTAGCAAAGCCCGAGCCGCCAAAGTCGTCTCCAGTTGAAAACTGGAGAGAGCGTCCGGCCGCTCCACCTTCCCGTCCTATCCCAGCTCCCATAGCTCCCGTAGGCCCGCGCCCCGCTACGTCGTCTTCACTTCAGTCGTCGCTGGCTGAGAACATGAAGACGGTATTCGACGTTATTCAAAACGTCGACATTAGTGAAATCGCCGTTCTTCCACGCAAACTGCGAGCCGCCCGCTCTCCTCAAGAGCGTCTCTTCGCGTTAGCCAAGCATCACTCGCTACTTAGTTCCTTATAAGTTCAAAATTTAGTATACATTAATTAAATAGTAAATATAATGTCTGCAAATCCCACGTCTGGTCGTATCAAACCGAGTCTCATTTAACACTCGTAGCCTGGGTACTAACCTTTCTGATCTCGAACTGTTCATTCAAAACAAGGAGCCAGACTTATTGCTTCTCCAAGAGACGTGGCTTACTCCAAACCGCTTCAGGGGATTTGCTATTCCCAAATACTCGTTCACTCCTAACGACGGGCCAAACGCCGACGATCACGACGGCACAGCTATATACTATAAAAGAGGTATCCATTGCTCTCCTCTCCTAACCACTCCTCTCCTCAATATGGAGGCCACTGTGTTTAGGTTGACTATGACAGGTCATCCGACCGTCACCATAGCTTCAATCTACATACCTAGCGGCACCAGACCTATCCGTAGCGACTTTGAGGCCATTCTCGCCCTCAGCCATTCAGTCATTATGTTCGGGGATTTCAACTCCAAGCATACTGACTGGACGTGCCTATCGACCAACACCAGTGGTATCGCTCTCCTTGACTTCACTAAGCAACTTGACTAAGGCTTCATTTCTCCTGTCACTCCCACTCATTATCCTGACAACCCGTTACATTCTCCCGACATCCTCGATTTTGCAACAGTAAAGCATATCAACCTTTAATTAAGGTCTATCGATGAACTAGGCTCTGATGACCGCCTCATCTCCCTCGTGCTAGGATCGCCTAACGTTAACGTCACCTCATCTAAGACCTTTACCAACTGGAAATAGCCCGAAATAGACTCTCTAAATAGCCCGGACAAAATAGATTCGTATGTCGATTCCCTCACTGTTGCTATTAACTCAGCCATCAGTGATAACGAAAAGGTTGCTAAGCAAGGCAAACCCAAGCTTCCTTTTGCTTCTTACTCCTTTTTTTCCCTTAATCTTATTAAAGCTAAGAACGCGGCTCTCCGGATAGCCAAGCTCCATTCCACTCCCGCCTATAGATTAGCTGCGAATCAGCTGCAACGTAAAGTTAGATCTTGCCTCGCGGAACTCCGGGATGATCAGATGAACGATCTCATGGAGAATACCTCCCCGTCACACCAAGTGTATTATAAAATGGCCTGAGCCTTACGCGTCGACACTGCCTCTTACGTTCCTCCTCTGATTCGTCCCGACGTCATGCACTTAAGCACCTGCCTCAACAGGTGCTTACCCTGCTAGCTATCATCTTCAATGGCTGCTTCGACCTTAACTACTTTCCAAAAACTTGGAAAAAAGCGACAGTTATAAGAATTTCCAAGCCGGGTAAACCTCTGAATATCCCGGCTAATCACATACTGTAGCGGCGCGGGAAAGAAATTTAAAGTTTAATATTGAAATGGACTGTATTTGGCGGCGCGGCACCCTAATCCCTAAGGGAAAGAGTATTTATGGATTAAAGGTATCTTTGAAAAGTGGACTAATCACAGGATAGCTGGTAAACAAAAGGTTATAATTCGCGAATATTCGAATGCAAATATAATGTTAAAACAAATAAAACTAGCACGCACCTTGCTATCTTCTTAGCGGCTTTCAGTTGGGTTTCACTGCACTACACAAACAGTTTGTTGAAAATGTCTAAAGCACTGGCCAGGCTGTCACAACGTCAAACGATATAACAATTAAATCTTGATAATTGCCAACAAGTCGGGTGTGGCGGATACAAGGGCTGCGAGCGAGCGTCCTTGCGCGAGCGGTGGTAGCTGCAGACTTCCTCCATCTTGATTCCTTCCGTTGGCCGAAGGTGCGTGATATATGAAGATTGAAGGTAGTTCCCTACATCGAGCAATGCGATTGGCTAATAGGCGGCGGGAATTAACTCTGACAATGTCGCAAATTTATAATTTTAAATATGGCGGTAACATTTCCCCCGACCTTAAAGGGTTACCTTAATGAAGAAAACTGGAGAGAAAGCGGTTATAAATAATGTGATATAAATTAATATAAGTATTAGTACAGATAAATATGTAAGTCTAAGCGGTGCATAAACAACAAATACAGCGGAACACAATACATAAATATAAGACAAATTATAATCTAAGTCTAATCTACGCTAAGCGTAAGTTACATATTATAAGTTTACTGACTAGGTAATGGACATAAGCGAACGACAGGGCGAAGGTAGCTCCCCTTGGTAGTTTTGACGGTGACCACTCGTGTTGTTCCATCCTTAGAAGGATGTACCTTATCCACGATGCCTAAAGGCCATGAAAACGGCGGCGCGTTATCCGTCACAATGACCACTACTGTTTCCTCTTTGATAGGAATAGATGGTACATTCCATTTAGCGCGTGATTGCAGTTTATGCAAATATTCCACATGCCAACGACGCCAAAATGACTGCACGATGTTGTCGAGAAGTGAGTGACGTTGTTGCAAATCACCAGGCTTTGCTTCAGGTGCGGGTATGTATGGAAGAGGAATGGTATTCAGAAAGTGAGCCGGCGTAAGAGCAGAAGGCTCGGCGGGGTCGCTACTCATTGCTGTCAGCGGGCGCGAGTTTACAAGGGCTTCGATTTGCGCAAGCACTGTGATGAGCTCCTCATAGGAGAGGATTTGCTGTCCTATTACCTTAAACAAGTGAGACTTAACGATTTTCACGACACTTTCCCAACAACCACCGAAGTGAGGGGAAGCGGGCGGAATGAATTTCCAATCTATGCGTTTCTCGGACAGTTCTGATTCTAAACGCGGGCGATATTGATTCATAAAACTATAAAAATCGCGGAGATATGTACACGCACCAACAAAGCAAGTTCCGTTATCTGTATAGAGACATTTAATTGGTCCACGACGCGATAAAAAGCGCTTAAGCGCGGCTAGAAAGCTCACGGTGCTTAAATCTGTGCAAACCTCTATGTGAGTAGCGCGAGTCGTAAGACAAGTGAAAATACAGATCCAAGCCTTGCGGGCTTTTACCCCCCGACCACGAATAGGTGTGTACTGCAGAGGGCCTGCATAGTCACAGCCAGCATGTGTGAATGCTTTGTCAACCTGATTAACGCGGTGGCTTGGAAGGTCAGCCATGAGCGGGAAGGTGGGACGCGGCTTAGCTTTGAAGCACACATTACATTTATGAATACGATAACGAATTAAGCGGCGTGCAGCAAGGATCCAGTACCTCTGGCGGAGTATTGACATGAGTAACTCCGGTCCTGCATGCAGATGCTTTTTATGATAATAGTCTATTAAAATATCTACGAAATGATCGTGGCGGGGTAATATTAGAGGATGCTTGCAAGCATAATCCTCGGCAGAATTTGCTAAGCGACCACCGACACGAATGAGACCGTCTCCGTCTATAAATGGTCTGAGTTTATTAAAAGCCGGAGAACATAGCTCATTATTTTTTAAACGAATAATTTCATTATGAAAATGTATTTGTTGTAAAGCGTAAATCAACTTTGTTTCGGCGAAACTTAAATCCGAACTAGTTATTGTACAATTTCGAGATAAAAGTTTAATAAATTTAAAAATGTATACGGTATACGGTAAGCGCTGAGACATCGTATAAAGCGGTGAGTCTGGAATATTTGATGCGAGCACCTGCACAGGAGCCCGTTGCTCAGGCAAGTGGTCATCAAACTCCTTGTGCTTAAAATTATTCAAAGGCCAATCAGAGGGGTTACTTGCGACCCATGGTGGTCCATTAAACACAAGCGGGTGATTTATAAGTTTGTCTGGGGTGAGTCCTCGAGACAAACAATCTGCGGGGTTGTCGGAGCCTGCGACATGATAAAATGAGTTAGCGGGAATGTTGTCTACAATTTGAACTACCCGGTTGGCAACAAAAGTCTGCCAGCGGTGAGGAGATGAGTTGATCCAACAGAGTACAACTTTGGAATCGCTGAAGGCGTATACTTTATTAATGCGATAGCGGCATTTTATCGTATCTACAACTTTCCGCATTAATTTCGACAGTAATACGGCCGCGCATAGCTCCAGTCTCGCTATTGATAAAACCTTTACGGGTGAAACTTTCGATTTGGCACATATTAACTGCGAATGATAGTCGTCATTAATACGGACGTGCAAATATGTTACACCACCATAGGCCCGCTCGCTGGCCTCCGCGAAACCTACGATGTTGATATCACAATGTTCGACTATACCCAGATGTCGCGGTATCCGCAGCCCGTTGAGAGATGGAAGCTCTGCACAGAACTGCTTCCATGCGGTTATGATGTAGTGTGGGGGCCGGTCATCCCAGTCACACTTTAGCAACCAAAGCTCCTTGATGAGAAGCTTGGCGTGTAAAATGACGGGAGCCACAAAGCCTAAAATATCCCACAGACGGGCAACAGCGGAGAGGATAGACCGTTTCGTGCACTCATCATCTGGAGTGACAACCTCAAAGTAAAAACAATCGCTAGATCTGTCCCAACGCAGACCTAGGATTTTTTGCGAGTTAAAATTATCGAAGGTTTTGTCACTTAAATCCTTATGCGAATCGGGAATTATACCGAGCACTTTGTTAGAATTACTTGACCACTTGACAAGGTCAAATTGGCCTTTCTTAAAGAATTCAATCAGCTCGCTGCTAAGTTCGATGGCCTTTTGTTCAGATACAACTGAATAAGCAACATCGTCCGTATACAAAGCAGAGGTCGCTACAGCGGCGGCGGCGGGGTACGCGTGGCCCTCATCAGCAATAAGCTGACGAACGACTCGAAGCGCGTGAAATGGACTCGACTTCAGTCCGAAACAAACGCGGTTGAACTCATATTCGGTCACAGGTTCGGCGGTGTCGAAGCGATACAATATTCTCTGAAACCTGCGGTCGGGTTCTCGGACGACTATTTGAAGAAACATTTGACGACAATCGGCGGATAAACAAATTTTAAATATACGAAAATTAATTAAAATACAAAATAAATCACCCTGTAAATTGCTACCTGCATGTAACACGTCGTTCAAGGAAACACCAGAAGACGTTTTACAACTAGCGTCCAAAACAACGCGCAGTTTGGTAGTGGTATGTAGTACAGGGGGCGAAGCGAGTCGTCGGTGCGCTGCTGGACTGGGCTGAGGTAGCCTTTGTCTATGTAATCACGCATGACGTCGTTGTAAGCAGAGCGGGTTTTGAGTGAAGCATCCAGCTTGCGCTCAAGGCAGATAAGTCGTTTAAATGCCGCGGCGTACGAGTCCCCTAGTGTGAACACGTCCTTACAAAATGGTAAGGCAACAATATACCTACCACTTTCATCACGAGAAGTGGAGGCGCGGAAATAATCTTCGCACTCAAGGTCGTCGACACTCTGAGCGGGCGGCGCGGTTATCTCCTCTAGCTCCCAAAAACGCTTGAGGAGTGTGTCCATAGGGTCATGGATCACGGAGCAATACGAGGCTGTATTCAAATTACAAGCAGCATAGCATGTAGGTACGGAGCCCATAATGACGTAACCTAGAACGGTTTGTATCGCGGGAGGTATATTACTGAAGTTGCTATGCACAATACCTGGCAACAGCAAATGCGGAAATATCGAACTACCTAATAATATATCTATAGTACCTGGATTAGCGAAGGTACTGTCGGCGAGGGGTAATGCTCGTATGTGGGAAAACGCGGTGAGATCAACCGGCACGGAAGGTAAAGCGTCCGTTATGCGGTCAACAATAAGTGAAGAAACCTTAAAACTAATATTTAAATTAAACCGAGAATAAATAATTATGTCAACAGAACCCTTAGCAGTTTTCTGTGAGCCACCGATACCCCTAACCATTGTATAAGACGGTTTTAATTTATTTAACAATCCTAAACGATTGCAGCATTCGTAACTCATAAAACTACTTTGAGAGGCGCTATCTAGTAAGCAACGAACTACATGTTGCTTGCCGCAAACATCGTGAACTATAACTTGGGCAGTTGCAAGTAAAACAGTCGCGTTAGTTGTAGTACAAAGTGACAAGTTACTATGCTGAGCGCGAGGAATACTCGATGACGTCACGTCGACAGTCGGCTGTGGCGGCACAGCGCGGGAGTCGCCCGCGCGGGCTGACGCAGTCGAGGATTCATTCACGGTGCGGTCCGTCGTGCGGCGCGGAGCATTAAAATGCAGCAACGTATGATGGCGCTTGGCGCACACACGACACGTCGATTTAGAAGTACAATTTGTTAAGCGATGTTTTCCACTTAAACAATTAATACATGCGTTGTTATCTTTGACACACTTAAACCGATCGGAAGGAGATAATTTCTCAAACTCAAAACATTTATAAAAGTGATCGTGCGTATTATTACAAAGCGAACATTTATTGTTAGGTGTCGAACTCGAAACGTACGACTGTGGGGTAGAACTCTTATTGGAATTAATAAAGCGTGATTTATTTAACTTTGAATTATTGCTACTCGCGGGTTGTGTATTTTCATAAATGCGACATTGAGTTTTTATGAAAGTAGTGAAGCTATCAAGTTTAGGTAACTTTGTATCGTAGGAATGAATTTCGAACGCGCGGATAGTTTCTATATCAAACTTACGTATCGCGATGTGAAGCAAAATGAAATCACTTAAATTATCTATGCCTAAATTTTTAAGAGAATTCACGGAAGTTACGTATTTGTCAATAAACAATTGATAACTGGAAGCGGAAGGAGTGTTATTTAATTTTAAATTTAATATCTGGTCTAAATGGTTAGAACCGAGACCGCGTACATCCTGATACCTATCAAGCAGCGATTGAAATATAACATTGTAGTTTTCGGCACAGGGTGTAATACCTGCAAATACCGATTGTACTTTAGGCGATAATTTCCCTAATAAATAGTACAGTTTGTCAGCGTTAGTGAGGGTTGAATTGTCATGTACCGTGGACTTAAAACTAGCGTAAAATAAAGGCCAATTTTGTATGTCTCCGTCAAATGACAGTAATTCTATAGGTGGTAGTTTAGAGTTGGCTTTACTCGGCACAGAAGTCTCACAGGACGACTGACCAGGCGTCAGCTGCGACAGCGTTTGTTTTATAAAACAAAATAAATCCTCGAAAGACATGTAGGCTTGATAGTTAGGCTTCGCGGCGGGATCATCCATTAGTAACTTCTCATTATATTCATCCAGCACATCATGAAAGGTACTGCGAATGCTATCAATAGTAATGCATGAATTAACAAACGATTCTCTTTTCTCTTCTGAGACATGAGCTACCTTTGCTTGTTCGTAAATGTATTGGATACGTTCATAAAGTACATTACGTTTAGCTTCTAAAACAACTATTTGGGGACTTGACGAACAAGTAAGTTTTTCGTTACGCGGCATAATTTACTAATACCTAATACCCTGACACTTTTACGAAGATAAGTATGTAGGTATCTATCTAGACTACTATTTACTTGTTCGTTTTAGTTTACTTGTTCGTGAGTGCACCCAGTACAAAAGAGTAGCAATCGAATGACGTGAATAACTATTTTTGCATTAAATAAAGAGGGATTATAAGCGAACAAATAATGTGAACCTAATAGGTATTCACGCAAGCGAGTGACGGTAGAACTGCAACTTATGGAATAAGTTAAGCAACTTCTATAACTACTATAACTAGCGCGGATAAAATAAACTAAAATATAAATGCGGGTTTATATAAAATACACTTATATACCTTTTATTAAATGCGGGTTAATAAGTAAATACATAAAGGCAACCATATAAGGGCGTAGCGGGTTGAGTCTGCAAATAAATTTATAACTATCGAGTATCTGTTGAGCATTCGGACGGAGCAGACGCGCATCCTCGTCTCAAAAATTATTTAATGTGCAATACTATAGTGGTTTCCTAACTTCATCCTTATTCTCAGTGTTTAAAGTTCAGTCTTGTATGCAATAGGCGTGCTTCTCAAGAATTGCTTATTCATTACTGCGCTAAATTACGATGAGCCTTACACGCTCACCAGCCAAGTCGACCGAGGGGTCTGATCCCACTGGTTTCGGATCTCTTTCGAAATACCCTTCAACTTCCGATTCGCAAATCACATACAGAAAGCGAAAACAAAATGATAGTGAATCAGAATTAAAAGATGCGATTTGTGATTTTCGACGAGAAATGCCTAATGTATTAAACGATTTCAAGAATACTCAAATCGAGGAACTAAGATACATGCGAATGGACGTGACAGATATAAAGAATCAACTAGAATTTATTAAAAATACTACTGAAAACTTGTCTCAGGAACAAATTCGAATAAAACAGGACTTATCTAGGTTGACTGATTCTCTAAACTTTCATTCAAAACAACAAGATGATTTGACCTCACGGCTAACAGCCTTCACCGCCGATGTGGGTAAAATTAAATTCTTAGACAAGGATCTTTGTGACTTGAAGCAACAATTAAAACAAATTCAAATGGAACAAAATCGCACACAGCAACGAGAACGTATGACTAATGTGGAAATCATTGGGATTCCCGAAAAGAAAAATGAAAATGTCAATCAATACCTGTTGTCGATCGCCAATGTTGTCGGCGTAAATATACCTAGCGAAGAAATTATACATATACACCGCGTACCTACTCGTGTTCCGGGCCGCCCTAAGAATATTATTATCAAGTTCAAAAGTTCGTTAATGAAGGATTCGCTCATCTCTGCAATAAAAAAGAACAAAGGTGTTTACACATCGGACATCGGTATTTCTAGCGATCCAAAAAAAAAATTTATAAAAACGAACATTTGACTCCCTATTACAAAGCATTGTTCAAAAAAACAAAGGAATTAACCCGAGCTGCAAGTTTTAAATACGTATGGATTCGTAACTGCAAGATTCACGTTCGGAAGGATGACACATCGTCTGCCCTTATCATTAGTGATAACAGTGACCTTCAAAAAATCAAGTGACTTTTTCTACTAGTTTTTACACTTTTGTCTTTATATTGGATGTTTTTGGTTAATCCTCAAATAGTGTTTATAAATCATTTAATTTTTGTATTTAGTTTCTACGCCAGTAAGTTGACGTTTATTTTTTCATTTTTGAATCTTTTACCATATTACATTTCTATACTCATTAACATATTACAATCAAACATAATGTTCCTTATTTACCTTTACTTGGCGGTATATAAATTATTTTATAATTTGAATGCAACGCATTATGCAATCTGTGCACATAATAATAATAATAAAAATATCCTACGAATATCATATTTAAATAGGAGTACTTTTTTTTACATAAGAAATACTTATAAATATCTATTAACTTATCGTTTACACAAGATCTTAAACTTTCCAAAACAACTGATAACAACCTCAGGAATTATCTATAATGGCTGCATTGCTGGATACTCGCCCAGTGGCAAAGGCTGTCTATACTTTTTTTTTTTTTTTTTTTTTTGGTTCCTCTCCACGGGAAGGGCAGGAGGACATAAAAAATGCTCTGACGCATACTCCGCGCGCGCGATCGGAGTTATGTGGGACTCGTCCCGACGCCTACCAGAACCATACCCACTAAAAAACCCCCTGTCGGCTCGTGCATTTTTGCCACTCAGCCTTCATCTGAGCGACGGCCAATCGGAGAAAGAGGCCGCGCTAGCGGGGCCCTTAAGGGGTCACCCGCTGGGATTTACATAGCACTGAAGGTGCTCAAAAAAGAAAAGTTCATTCTCGCTCCGATCGCCGCCAGTGCGGACGTGCAAGACCCCGTTCTCCGTCGTTTGGTCCCTTCCCGATACTCCGTGGCGCTCAGTCTACTGACGTCACGGTTTAGCGTGTTGGTTCCGTGCTACGGTTTTCAAGGTTCTTTCTACTCCCTCTGAGTGCTATCGAAGTGCGTATTTTTCTTTGCGACTAAGCCCTTTAGTCTTCAAAGTGCTGTGCTAAGTTGTGTTGTGCTTGTGCTGAGTGCAGTGTTGTGCCCAGCGTAAGTAGTCTGGTTTCAGTGCAAAGGATACTTAACGGTGACAACGAATTTGTACTGAACCAGTCCTTTTTATTTATTTCTCTTCTCTATTTTATTTATTTTTCTCCTATTTTCATATTTATTTTTATCATATTTGTGTGTTTTCGTGTGTATTTGTCCTTTCTGTCGGTAAAGGTTGACCCTAACGCGGTCAACTCTTTACCTGCGTACCCTTTTTTAGGTTTCTAGGTAGCGGCCTTCGGCGTACTACGGTTAGTTTTAAGTTATTCTCCCCAGCCCCCCTACCGCTGGTAGGGAGGTTTGCCGCTAGGGTTCGCTAGGTTTTTATTTAGGAATCCTAGGCATTTGTTATATATTATAGGCATACATTATATATTTATATATTACATTTTATAATTCCAAGTCCTCCAATGGACCTTGTTAATATTCTTAAGTCGTTCGCCCAGGCGCTCGCTGCGTCCGGCGTAAGCATACCCGCTGACGCACTAACGCAGGCCTTACAGGCATCTATCGCGTCCCCGGCCCCTCAGGCCTCAACTCCGGCCCCTCAGGCCTCCAACGTCGAGAACCCTCAGGTCTTAAGCTCTCCCGCGTCTCCCGCCTCGTCCGAGATGGACTGCGAATCGGTCGCATCCTCTCACGCGTCGCGTCGTAAGCGTACCGCTCCCGGGAGCGACTCCGAACCCGCGTCTGATACGTCGTCAGATGCCGTCACCTTAACCGGCTCTCCTGAGCCCGCGTTTCAACTCGTCGCCAAGCGCTCCAAGAAGCGCTCTAAGAAAGCTTCGGTATCTTCAATACCCGAGCCCTCCCCGGTGTCTTCAACACCAGCCCCCGCGCCGTTAAAATCGCTCGTAGTAACCGCGTCTCCGTCGGTCACATCGAAGCCAGCGACGCGCTGCGCTCCCGTCCCGCCGAAGCCTCAGCTCCCTCCGCCCGTCTTCCTGCGTGAAAAAGCGCGCTGGACCGCGGTTTCAAACTTGTGCAAAGTGCACAAAATTAATTATTTAAAAGCCGCCAACGCTGGCGATACAATCAAGATTCAAATAGCGACCGTCGACGACTTCCGCTCGTTTACCAGGTTACTCGGATTAAACCAAATCGCGTATCACACCTACGCCCTCCCGGAGGAGCGTAAGATCCGCGCAGTACTACGGGGCGTCCCGTTCGAACTCAGCAACGAAGACATCCTCGATGACCTTAAGTCTCAGGGTTTCCCGGTCACAGCAGTGCACAAGATGCACTCCAACCGCGGTAGGCGTTTTCCCTTAGCGTTGGTAATCCTGTCGAATACTCCCAACTCGAGGGAGATCTTTAGAGAGGCTCGCACAATTTGCGGACTCTCAAATATCTCCGTCGAGCGTCCCAACCCCCGTGGTCACCCTGGGCAGTGCCACCGCTGCCAGCTCTATGGCCACGCAGCGGCTAACTGTTCAGCTCCCCCCAGGTGCGTAAAGTGCCTGGATCCTCACTTCACTAAGGAGTGCACTCGCACTCCCGAATCCACTTCCCCCCCTGCCTGTGTGCTGTGCGGCCAGTCCGGCCACACAGCTAACTACAGGGGTTGCCCGCGCGCTCCGCGCTCCACCACCAAGAGGGTCGCGCCTAAACCGGCGCCGCCGCTCACTCCTGCCAACTTCCCGCCGCTGCGCAACCGGGGTCCCCCGGAAGCAAAGCCCGTTCAGCCGACACCTACTCCGGCTCTGTCTTGGAGGCAGCGTCCGGCCGTTCCGCCTGCACCTTCCCGACCTATCCCAGCTCCCGTAGCTCCCGTAGGGTCGCGTCCTTCTCCGTCTTCCGCACCTCAGTCGTCGTTGGCTGAGGACATGAAGACCGTATTCGACGTTATTCAAAACGTCGATATTAACGAAATTTCCGTGCTCGCACGCAAACTGCGAGCCGCCCGCTCTCCTCAAGAGCGTTTATTTGCTTTAGCCGAGCATCACTCGCTCCTAAGTTCGTTGTAAATTCTTTTATAATTTATAAATTCGTAAATAATAAATTATAATGTCTAGACCCGCGAATCCCGCGTCCAGTCGTATTAAACCCAAGGGCTTATCCCTAGAATCTTTTAACGCTCGTAGCCTTAATACCAACCTTCCCGAGATTAAACTGTTCCTTCAGAACAAAGAACCTGACTTATTCCTTCTCCAGGAGACATGGCTTACTCCAAACCGCTCCAGGGGATTCGCTATACCTAAGTACGCGTTTATTCGTAACGATAGGCCCAACTCTGACGGTTTCGGCGGCACCGCTATATATTACAAAAGAGGCTTCCACTGCTGTCCTCTCCCTACCCCTCCTCTCCTCAACATGGAAGCCACTGTGTGTAGATTGGCTATGACTGGTCATCCGACCATCATCATAGCTTCAATCTACATACCTAGTGGTACCAGACCAATCCGCAGCGACTTTGAGGCCATTCTCGCCCTCGGCCATTCAGTCATTATGTTCGGAGACTTTAACTCCAAACACACATACTGACTGGACGTGCCTATCGACTAACACCAGCGGTATCGCTCTCCTCGACATCACTAACTCCCTTGACCTAGATGTCATATCCCCCGTCACTCCCACTCACTATCCCAACAACCCGTCCTACTCTCCTGACATCCTCGACTTTGCAATTATCAAGCGTATCAATCTTGACCTAAGGTCTATCGAACCGCTCGATGACCTAGGCTCTGACCATCGCCCCGTTTCCCTCGTGCTAGGACCACCGAACGATAACGTCTCATCTCCTAAGACCTTTACCAATTGGAAAGGTTTTAAAAATACGTTAGTTTCAGCCTTAGAGGCTCCGAACTCTCCACTCGCGATCTCTCCCGAGCAATTAGATAGCCCGGATAAAATCGATTCATTAGTAAATTCTCTCACTGATGCTATCAACTCAGCCATCAGTGACAACGAAAAGGTTGCTAAGCAAGGCAAACCCACGCTTCCCTTAGCCGTTAGCAATCTTATTAAAGCTAAAAACGCGGCTCTCCGGAGAGCCAAGAAATATCCCACGCCCGCCTATAGAACAGCTGCGAATCAGCTTCAACGTAAAGTTAGGTCTTGCCTCGCGGAACTCCGAGACGCTCAGATGAACGATCTCATGGCGAATATCTCTCCGTCCCACCAAGCGTACTATAGCATGGCCCGAGCCTTACGCGTAGACACCGTCTCTCACGTTCCTCCTCTCACTCGTCCCGATGGCACTACTGCCTTCGAAGTCGAAGAGAAAGCCGAATGCTTCGCCGACAGCATTGCCGCACAATGCTCGCCCAGCACGCAACCCGCGAATCCCACTCACATCAAAGCGGTGGAGGACGCAGAGACTCTCTCCCCATCACCGCCGACCCTGTCACAGTCTCTAATGACGAAATCTTGCTTCTCATTAGAAATCAAAAGTCCAAAAAGGCTCCGGGTGCGGATGGGATTTCCAACCACGCACTTAAGCACCTACCGCAACAGATGCTAACCTTGTTAGCTATCATTTTCAATGCCTGCTTCGACCATAGCTACTTTCCTAAAGCTTGGAAAGAAGCGACAGTCATAGGCATTCCCAAGCCGGGCAAACCTCTGAACGTCCCGGCTAATCACAGACCCATCAGCCTCCTCAAGGCAATGTCTAAACTTCTCGAGAGAGTCATACTTTCTCGAATGCGGAACCATCTGTTTCCAACGGATGGCGATCCTCTCATTATTCCCCATCAGTTCGGCTTTCGCGCTAAACACTCCTGCCCTCAGCAAGTCCACCGAATCGTCGAGTATATACTTGACGGTTTCTATCCGCGTCGTTATAAAACAGTAGCGGTTTTCTTTGACGTAGCCAAGGCTTTCGATAAAGTCTGGCACAGCGGTCTCGTTTATAAACTCTACAAGATAGGCTTACCGGATCGCCTAGTCAGGATAATAGCGTCGTTTCTCAAAGACCGTACGTTTCGATTTAAACACGAAGGCACGCTTTCTGCACCTCGTCCCATAAAGGCCGGAGTCCCTCAAGGCTCAGTCCTCGCCCCTCTGCTGTACACCGTGTACACCAACGACATTCCCATCCCGCCGAAAGGCGTCGAACTCGCCCTCTTCGCTGACGACACCGCACTCTATACCAAAGGCCACGGTGTTCGGCGCCTTGTAACCAGACTCCAAAAGGCCGTAAACGCCCTTGGTGCATGGTTTCAAGAATGGCGCATCGATGTGAACCCTGAAAAGAGTTCTGCGATGCGCTTCGACCACAAACGCCGTCGTCCCGATGGCGATCCCCACGTTCGAATGTTAGGCATTCCCATCCCCTGGAAGCGCAGTACTAAATACTTAGGCGTCACATTAGATCCGACGCTTTCTTTCAAGCCACACGTTGAAAGAGTTTCGAAACTCGCTCGTCACTATTTAGTCCGCCTAAATAGCATGTTAGGTAGAAAAAGTAAAATGTCCTTCAGAAACAAACGTACACTTTACAAGGTCTGCGTTAGACCCGTCATGACGTATGCCTCGCCAATCTTTGCCCACGCCAAACCCTCCCTCCTGCACAAACTGCAGGTAGTTCAAAACCTCTTTTGCCGCCGGGCCACAGGCGCACCGTGGTACGTGCGTAACGCGGACTTGCATAGAGATCTTGAACTGCCTACAGTACAACAATATCTCAAAACACTCTCTGAAGCGTTCTTCAAACGCTCCGAAACCCATCCCAATCCTCTAGTTCGTGATTCTGTCTCATATGCTACTCCTGTGTTAGACTCGAAGTTCAAAGTCGCTAGGCCTAGAAATGCGCAAGCGTACTCATCCACCAGACTGTCACGCGATCTCGAGGCCCTTCTGGCCGCAAATTCTAATTCTAACGTAAATTCTAATTCTAACGTAAATCCTAATACTAACGTAAATGCGAGTTAATTCAATTTTATTTTGCAATTTTTTAATTTTTGTTTTAATTATTGATTTTCATTTTGAGCACCTTCAGTGCTACGTATTCACCTTCAGTGCTTTGAGCACCTTCAGTGCTATGTAATCCCAGCGGGTGACCCCTTCTGGGCCCCGCTAGCGCGGCCTCTTTCTCCAATTGGCCGTCGCTCAGATGAAGGCTGAGTGGCAAAAATGCACGAGCCGACAGGGGGTTTTTAGTGGGTATGGTCCTGGTAGGCGTCGGGACGAGTCCCACATAACTTTGGAATCGCGCCAGAGTATGCGTCAGGGCATTTTTATCCTCCTGCCCTTCCCGGAGGGGAACAAAAAAAAAAAAAAAAAGAAAAGTAAATAAATAAAAAACATTAAAAATTGACAAATAAAATTGCATTAATTCGGATTTACGTTAGAATTAGAATTTACGTTAGAATTAGAATTTGCGGCCTGAAGGGCCTCTAGATCTAAAGTTAACTGCGTGCGTTCGCTCGTGTGCGCGTTTCTCGGTCTAGCGATTTTGTAAATCGAATCTAACACAGGAACAGTATATGAGACTGAATCACGAACAAGATGATTGGGATGGGACTCGGCACGTTTGAAGAACGATTCTGAGAGTGTTTTGAGGTGCTGTTGCACTGTAGGCAGTTCAAGATCTCTGTGCAGGTCCGCGTTACGCACGTACCAAGGTGCGTTTGTGGCCCTGCGGCAGAAGAGATTTTGAACTACCTGCAGCTTATACAGGACGGAGGGTTTGGCGTGGGCAAAGACTGGCGAAGCATATGACATGACGGGTCTAACGCAGACCTTATAAAGCGTACGTTTATTTCTAAAAGACATTTTACTTTTCCTTCCTATCATACTATATAGACGGCTTAAGTAAAAACGCGCGAGTTTCGTTACTCTATCGACGTGTGGCTTGAAAGAAAGCGTCTGATCTAAGGTGACGCCTAAGTATTTGACAGTGCGCTTCCAGGGGATGGGAATACCTAACATACGAATGTGCGGATCGTTGTGGCGATTACGACGTTTGTGGTCGAATTGAATAGCAGAGCTCTTTTCTGGGTTTACATCGATACGCCATTTTTGAAACCAAACACCGAGGGCGTTTACGGCCTTTTGGAGTCTGGTGATGTTATACGGGATCGCTTGACTTTTAGTGTAAAGGGCGGTATCGTCTGCAAAGAGGGCGAGTTCGACGCCTTTCGGCGGGATGGGGATGTCGTTAGTGTACACGGTGTACAGCAGAGGGGCGAGGACTGAGCCTTGCGGGACTCCAGCCTTTATGGGACGAGGCGCGGAGAGCGTGCCTTCATGTTTGAATCGAAAAGTGCGGTCTTTAAGAAACGACGCTATTAATCTGACTAGGCGAGCCGGTAAGCCTATTTTATAGAGTTTAAAAACGAGACCGCTGTGCCAGACCTTGTCGAAAGCCTTGGCTACGTCAAAGAGAACCGCGATTGTTTTTTTACGACGCTGAGAGAATCCTTCGAGTATGTACTCGACGATTCGATGGACTTGCTGAGGGCAGGAGTGCTTAGCGCGAAAGCCGAACTGGTGGGGAATGATGAGAGGGTCGCCATCCGTTGGAAACAGATGGTTCCGCATTCGAGAGAGTATGACTCTTTCGAGAAGTTTAGACATTGCCTTGAGGAGGCTGATGGGTCTGTGATTAGCCGGGATGTTCAGAGGTTTACCCGGCTTGGGAATGCCTATGACTGTCGCTTCTTTCCAGGCTTTTGGAAAGTAGCTATGGTCGAAGCAGGCATTGAAGATGATAGCTATGTTTTTACTTAAATTGCAGTTATGTAAGTACTATCTTAATTACACTACACGGCCGGACGGCGCAGTTAGTAGCGGCCCTACAGCCGACGTTTGATACACTGGGTTTGATTCCCGCCTTCAATAAATATTTATACTATGAATATGAATTTTTATCTCTAAATAACATTAATTATTTTTTACTTTTATTCTGCTACAATAAAAAATATATGTTTACTTATGTCAGTTACCTTCTAATACCTATAGCAATAGTTATGCCAACTTCAAAGGGTACTGTTTGGATTGTTCATCAACAAAGATATAACTACTATTATTTTATTATTTTCAGTGTCTGTCCCGCTTGTCTGTGCCTTAATGTACAGATATTATATCCTGCGTTTTATTTAAATACGTTTATTAACCCTTTCAAAGTTGCATACAATAACATTAACACAATAGTTAATTCGTTAATCTTTGCCATAATGTACGCTTGTCTGTGCCATAATGTACAGATATTATATCCTGCGTTTTATTTAAATACGTTTATTAACCCTCTCAAAGTTGCATACAATAACATTAATACAATAGTTATTTCGGAATGGGCCTTTTAGTTAAAAATTACTACTAGTACCTTAATCAATAGCAATAAAAATGTAAGTATTTATTATCAAAATGTCCGCGGGTTACGTACAAAATGTTTCGAGCTATACAATAATATCTTAAGTAATGAATTCGATCTTATATTGCTTACTGAGACTTGGCTACAGGATGACATTTTAAATTCAGAACTTTGCGATAGTAGGTATATGGTGTTCCGTCGCGACCGCAACTTACAAGAAACTAACAAAAAAACTGGTGGTGGAGTGATGATTTGCGTAAGGCGCGATATCGAAGCTCATCTAACCAGTGAATGGCCAACGACAGCTACCGAGTCACTATGTATAACTATACCGGCGCATGCGCTCGGGTCGTCCGCTGATTTGCATGTTATTGTTACTTACATCCCGCCAGATTGTCACTTACCTAATCGTTTAGTAAATATTCAAGAGAATGTAACGCAACTTTTAAATATATTTCCACATGATATTTTCTTGATAACGGGTGACTTTAATTTGCCATGCATTGTGTGGCAAAATAATGAATTTAGTTTTTTACATAATGCTTCGCAAGCTACCCTTAATTCTGCTATTTCCTTAATGGACGAATTTACTTATTGTGGTCTGACACAGTTCAACTCATTTGCTAATAGGAAGGGTAACATACTGGACTTATGTTTCAGCAATATACCCTTATTATTAACCAATTGTTTATACCCTTTGATTAAAGAAGACCCCGCACACCCTCCAATCAGCATAAATATAATGGATCTTCGTATTAAACCTTTCCAGGAACTTTCCGTCCCACGTTATAATTTTTTTAAATGTGATTACTCACAAATAAATATTTTTTAAACAAATATTGACTGGACAACTTTACTAAATGTAACAACTGTTGATGAAGCCGTCGAAATATTTTACAGTAAATTATACGAATGCTTTCAGTTAATGGTTCCAATGTCTAATCCTAAATCGCATAACTATTATCCAGTATGGTATAGTTCTGCACTAATTAAAATTATAAAAGAAAAATCCAGGTTGCATGCGAGATGGAAGAAGACAAGTAATCCTCGAGATTATGATGAATTCTCTTTGCTTCGGGCCAGACAACGAAAGGTTCAAGCACAATGTTTTAACCAATTTATAAGTAATGCTCAAATAATTATAAAGGCCACGCCTAAATATTTCTGGAAATATGTCAAAACTAAAAGAGGTGGTTCACATTACCCTCAAAAATTTATTTTTAATAACGTAGAATACAATGATGGTCCCAGTATTAGTTCAGCGTTCAACAGGTTCTTTGAAAGTGTATTTATATCCCCATGTCATAATAATAGTTATCAAAATTGTAATTATTCTAGTAATGATATCCTATCTAGTATAAACGTCTCGGAATCTGCCGTCTGTAAACTCCTACTCTCACTAGACAAAAATAAGAGTGCGGGTTGTGACGGAATACCTCCTATTTTTTTGTCTTCCTGTGCCAAAAGTCTCGCATTACCTTTAACTTTATTGTTTCGCATGTCCCTGAAACAATGCATCTTCCCAGACAATTGGAAAAAGGCTCAAATCATTCCTATTCACAGGAAGGGTTCAAAATCATCTATCGACAATTATCGCCCTATCTCTAAGCTAAATTCAATCAGCAAAGTGTTTGAAAAATTAATATATAACGAAATATATCCTTTAATATCGCAAGGTATTCCTCAGACTCAGCACGGATTTCTTAGGGGTCGTTCGACTTCACCAAACTTAGCTACTTTCACAGATTTTGTTTTACAACACATGGAGTATGGAGGGCAGGTGGACGTGGTGTACACGGATTTCGAAAAAGCTTTCGACCGTGTGGACCACGACATCCTGCTCTCGAAACTTGAGGCCCTTGGAATACATGGAGATTTATTACGATGGGTTCAATCTTACCTAACAAATCGCTCTCAGGCCGTTGTGATCGGTAGTTACAGATCTGATTTTATTTCCATACCATCTGGTGTTCCTCAAGGATCGCACCTAGGTCCTCTATTTTACAACGCATACATCTTTGATTTACCTAATTGCATCAAAAATGCTAAACATATCCTTTATGCTGATGACAAAAAGATTTTTCTTTCGATTCGTGCCACTGCTGACTGTGAACTCTTGCAAAAAGATCTAAACAATCTTTATCAATATTATGAGCGCAACAGGATAACAGTTAGTATTGGTAAATGTCAAAGCATCAGTTTCACTAGAAAAAAGTCTCCAATATTTTACACTTACAAGTTTAATAATATCACTATACCCAGGGTTGATCTCGTGCGGGATTTGGGAGTATTCCTCGATAGTAAGATGATCTTATCCGATCATGTAGATAGAATCGTTAAAAAAGCCTATCGTAATCTTGGTTTTGTGATAAGAACATGCCAACCTTTTAAATGTCCACTAAGTTTAAAAATAGTATATTTTGCATATGTCCGTAGTATTTTGGAATATTCTTGCTCAATATGGTCTCCATGTTATAATGCATATAAAAATCGTATCGAACGTTTGCAAAAAAAATTTGTAAAGCACTTAAATTTTAAATGTCAAGTAAAATATACCTCATATATTGATAGTTGTCGAGCACATAATCTGCTAACTCTAGAGCAACGGCGCGATATGATGGACATGTGCTTACTGTATGATATTTTACACGGTCGATTCGATTGTCTTGAAATGCTTGAGCATATTCAATTTAATGTACCGAAGCGGCGAACTAGACACACTCCACTGTTTCGATTACAGTTGTATTCCACGAATTACCGAAAAAATTCAGTTTTTTCTAGAATCATAAACACGTACAATAAAAGTTTTAGCAACATTGATTTATTCACTATTAGCAAAAACTCTCTCAAGAAACACATCACTGAAGGTTTTCTCCGACGCCAGTTTGAGTGAGATATCTGTTATCACTAAATCTATAAAAACTAAGATCTTAAACTCTTAACCTTAACCGTATTTGACTATATTAAATAGTGCGTAATATAGGTATTAATATATGATTTGCGATATTCGTTCCACAACCATATTGAATTTACACATATACAATATGTGCATAGTTTTGTTTAATGCGTGGCAATTCATTCATTCATTCGATTAATTTATTTCTGTTATCACTTAATATATTTCTATACTTATAAGCACAGGAATAAAAACATATATTGACGTATAAAAACACACACATACACACCCTCATATACACAAACACATTAAGAGACACATCCGCTGCTAATGTATCGGCCTACTGTAATAGTAATAAGTAATGTATATAATGTGGTTAACTGTTATTGGCTTCACATGTATTGTAAACCTTTTTTATATATAATAGAAATAGGCAATGAGCTGTTGTTAACCTGAATATGATAAAATAAAAAAAATAAAAAAAAACTACCTGCGGTTTAAGCGAAAGAAAAAAATGGAAGTTAAGTGAGCGATTCGCAAATTAACAAATTATCCGGCTCGCATGGGCCAAACAATGTAGCGGCGCGGGAAAGAAATTTAAAGTTTAATATTGAAATGGACTGTATTTGGCGGCGCGGCACCCTAATCCCTAAGGGAAAGAGTATTTATGGATTAAAGGTATCTTTGAAAAGTGGACTAATCACAGGATAGCTGGTAAACAAAAGGTTATAATTCGCGAATATTCGAATGCAAATATAATGTTAAAACAAATAAAACTAGCACGCACCTTGCTATCTTCTTAGCGGCTTTCAGTTGGGTTTCACTGCACTACACAAACAGTTTGTTGAAAATGTCTAAAGCACTGGCCAGGCTGTCACAACGTCAAACGATATAACAATAAAATCTTGATAATTGCCAACAAGTCGGGTGTGGCGGATACAAGGGCTGCGAGCGAGCGTCCTTGCGCGAGCGGTGGTAGCTGCAGACTTCCTCCATCTTGATCCCTTCCGTTGGCCGAAGGTGCGTGATATATGAAGATTGAAGGTAGTTCCCTACATCGAGCAATGCGATTGGCTAATACGCGGCGGGAATTAACTCTGACAATGTCGCAAATTTATAATTTTAAATATGGTGGTAACACATACCATTCAGCCTCCTCGAGGCTATGGATAAACTTCTTAAAAGATTCATACTCTGTCGAATGCGGAACCATCTGTTTCCAACAAATTGCGATCCCCTCATCATTCTCCACCAGTTCGGCTTTTGCGCTAAGCACTCCTGCTCTCAGCAAGTCCACTGAATCGTCGAGTACATACTCGACGGCTTCTATCCGCGGCGTTATAAAACGTTCGCAGTTTTCTTTGACGTAGCCAAGGCTTTTGATTAAATCTGGCACAGCGGTCTCGTTTATAAACTCTATAAAATAGGCTTACCGGATTACCTAGTTAGGGTAATCGCATCCTATGACAAAGATCAAACGTTTCATTTTAGACATGAAGGCACGCTTTCCGCGCCTCGTCCCATAAATGCTGGAGTCCCTCAAGGCTCAGTCCTCGCCCCTCTGTTGTACACCGTGTAAACTTACGACATTCCCATTCGAACTTGCTCTCTTTCGCCGCAAGGTCCCGAAGATCGTCACCTGACTCCAAAAGGCCGTAAACTGGTGCACCGTAAGGCAGGCCCTCAGTGTATGCTTTCAAAAATGGCGCATCGTTGTGAACCTAGACAAGAGTTCTGTGGTTTATTTTGACTGCAAACGGCGTCGCATCGACGACAATCTCCACGTTCAAATGTTAGGTATCCCCACCCTCTGGAAGCGCAGTGCTAAATACTTAGTCGTCACCTTAGACCCAACGCTTTCCTTCAAACCACACGTCGATAGAGTATGGAAACTCGCCCGTTTTTATTTAGGCCGCCTATATTGTACGTTAGGTAGACAAAGTAAAATGTATTTTAGAAGCAAACGTACGCTTTATAAGACCTGCGTTAGACCCCTCATGACTTATGCCTCGTCAATCTTTGTCCACGCCCAACCCTCCCTCCTGCACAAACTGCAGGTGGTTCAAAATCTCTTCTGCCCTTCTCAAATGCACCTTGGTACGTGCGCAACGCGGACCTGCACAGAGATTTTGAACTACCTTCAGTGAAACAGCTCCTCAAAACACTCTCGGAAGAGTTCTTCAAACGCTCTGAAACCCACTCCAATCCTTTAATTCGAGAGTCTGTCTGGTACACTACTATAATACTACTACTGTCATAGATTCGAAGTTCAAAGTGGCTTGACTGAGAAACTCGCACACGAACGTAGCCACACAACTGTCCCAAATTCTAATTCTAATTTAAATTCAAATCAATTAATTTTTTTTTCATTTTGAGCATTTCTATGTAATGCCCAGCGGGTGACCACTTCTGGGCCCCGCAAGCGCGGCCTCTTTCTCCAATTGGTCGTCGCTCAGATGAAGGCTGTGAGGCAAAGAATTGCACGAGTCATTCAGGGGGTTTTTAGTGGGTTGTGGCTCTGGTAGGCTAGGAGTGACTCCCAAATAACCTCGATCGCTAGCGCGGAGTATGCGTCAGAGCATTTTTCATACTCCTGCCCTCTCCGTGGCGAGGCTCAAATTACGAGGCGCAATTTACGATTGCTCGTGAGCACACAACTCAAATTATATTTTTTTTCATTCCAGGCTTTTATATTAGACCAAATCCCCAAAAGTGTTTCTAATGAGCAATATTTCAGAATATTTTTCTCACAGTTTGGGTCAGAAGGCAGGTCCCTTAATATTCTTATAACAAAGGAAATAACGTAAGGAAGGAAGAGGACAAAAAGCATAATGTACTGCAGGCCCGTTGATATTTGTTGAGCATTGAAGCGGAAATATTATAAGAAAACTTGGTGTGGCCATTTTGTGCAAAAGATTTCAATTCAGGGTTTCAAAATTGTTTTGGCAAGAGTTTTACCTTTGTTACCGTCAAGTTAAAATGTAAAAATATAATTAAAATACAATCATTTATTTATTTAATAATTTATGTACACACAAGTTAACAGATAATTTATAGAAATAATACAAAATATGTAAGTACAAAGGTACAGCTTATTTCTAAAGAAATTTCTTCCAGGAGACTCAAGACTGGAGAGTTTGGTCAAAAAGCAATGATAGTGTGTACTACGACTTAATATACTTAAATACTATATTATGAATTAACCAATAAACATTTATGAATATTAATACATACATACATATTTATATATACATACATATACACCATATTATAAATACCTGAATAAAATACATAAATAACTAAAATACATTGGAAATTAAGATAGTGAGGCGGGTAATACAACTCATAGTTGAGAAAAGTAGTGATCTTTAAATTTTTTCTTAAAGATAGATATAGATTTAGACTCACGAATAATGTGAGGAAGTGAGTTCCACAATCTGACTGCATAAACTGAGAAAGAGTAAGAAAAGTAATCGGTTTTATGAATAGGCATATGTAGAAGAGTACGCAAATGTGCTCTGCATGGCGTATTATTAGAGTGAGTTAAAGCTAAACCTTTCACGCAAGTAGACAGGAGTAGGTGGGTTACATAGGATATTAAATAAGAGGCATAGGATTCTAGTGTTAAATATAATCCGATTAAAATTAAATTAAATTATTCGGTTTAAATTTACTAGACCGCGCTTACTAGATTTATACTGCCCACTAGAATTAGAGAGGAAAACATGGGTGGGGTCAGTTTTTAGAAAGCATGTCATAAGGACAATAATAGTATGTGGAGAAGTTATAAACAGTTTAGAATATCATTGTTTGTCTGTTGTATACTAAAACTTTATATTTAAAAATTCGTTATTAGCATGGGAGAACTCTATGAACAATTGTCCATTCAATAGCAGTTTTTATTTTGACTTGTACGTGAACAAGAACAACAAAACTGCAGTAGAAATAAAAATGAGTACTAATTATTAATAATTATTATATTATATATAATATTACATGGCAATTAAATGTAAAACTTTTCAGAAATAATCTGATGACATGGTTTGGTGCTAGTTAAGAAACGACAGAATCATTAGAACTTGAGTTTTATGCATATACTATGTCAAAATACTTCAACAAAAGTATTTTGTATAAGTAACATATTACTATTAGATAAACTGTAAAAATTATATAGCTTATAAAAACACTAATTGTTCAGTACCAAAATGTATTAGTTGGAACCTAACCTCACCTAAACTCTCCTGGACCTATAGATCAACGATTGAAAAGTCCATCGCAATTCAAACAAATAGAAATCTCTTTCTTATGTATATATATGTATGTACATAAATCAACCTCAGCTACGATAATAACCTAACCAAACGCGTGAATATAGTCTTATTAAATTTACTATAGATAGATTTTTACAGGGTATGTTATACTTATAAAGATTTTATTTAACTAACCTCTTGATTTAAAGTAGTAACTTTTATGAATAAACCAGTTAAGTTGTCTGTGAGATTCTAACCTCAAGTAGTTTTTTTTTTAACTATGGAAACAATAACCAGAAAATGTATGAAACGAGCTGCACGAAAGAGTTATAAAAATGCATGAGTGGGATCTTCTTGCTATGCAGCATAAACTTACTTTCCTTTGAACTTGCATGCATTTTTGTATTTTCATTCTGCCAACCAATTTACGTAATACTTTCAAACTAATACACTAGAAAGTTCGGTCATCAAAGTATTCCTTTTGTATTGTTATTCAATCGATAACTTGCTTAAAAGTTTTAGGTTTTATATTATATCTGCACCAAACTAAAAATGGAGCGCAAAGGGTTGTTCTTAGTGTGGTAAATATTGAACAAAACATCAATGGTGGACGGATTTCATTCCCAATGTAATTGTTAGTGATAGGAGAGTTTCTTTTGTAAAGATCCAACCTATTATGACCGCCATAATAATTAAATGTAAGTGATTTTGTCCCGGTTAAACGGAAGAAATAGTCATTATAATAACTGAAAGAAAAGCCATATCAATTTAAGCCTACGGTCGGTACGCATCAATTCGATATAATTATCACATTCAATATTGTCCACGATGTTCATGGGCGTGGATTCCAGTTTAGTTCAGGTGGGTTGCGTACTTTTTTGCCAACTATGAAAAAAATATTAAATTTAAAATAAATTGATATATTACCATAAACAAAACATTTTTTTTATGTTAATCTTGTTAACGTTTCGTAAAATACTATGTACTATAACATCAAACATTATAGTATGTGATGCCATCCACGTCACCGAAGATAGGTCAAAAAGACGGGAGAAATCATTCAGCGAGGTTACGACCCCCAGAATTGAGGATACACGACCCAAGGATGATAACATCACATAGCCATGAAAACGAAATTATATTATACCTAAAAATTTTAAAAATTTTACCTACGTGTTGGTCATCAAGGCGTTACTTTGCGAAAATTTTTTGCAAATGTTAATCTAATATGCGTGCAATATATTCAATACTGAGATGTACTTTTCAATGTACAACTAAAAGTTACTTGTTAGATACTTATGATTCAGTATGATGCCCATGAGCACAAATGCTGCTTGCCAGATGGATTCCGTTTTTTTTTGTAGATCGTGAAGTAGCATGAAAAGGCTAAAAACCACCAACCAAACCACCTTTTAGTAATCATTTTATCACATATAGCATCGAGGTACAAAGAAAATAGCATACCCGTCAACCTTGTAATTTATGCTTACACGTTACGTAATTTTATAAAATAAGGCTTTTATAAAATAAACCCTTGCCTAATCACCGACACTTGAATGTGTTTTTTAAAGTTGAAGCTTTTTTTTATTTTTTGAGAGTAAAGTTTTGCGAATAGGTTATTTAAATTTTTACGTGAATTATGAAATAAGTTATTTATTACTTTATATATATAAAACTTAGAATATATAGAACCTACTTACTATAATGTAAATTACTTACCAAAAATCAGATATTTAATATTCGAATGAAACTTACTTGTGTGAAACTAAGGGTAGTTTTTCAGGAGAAAGCTTAAATTTAACCCTACTGTGCAAACAGCTTGATAACTTTGAAAAAGTTGAATTTGAAACTCTGTACTTGTGTTTGAACAAAACTCGTATCTTAATGTATTGGTGACTTTTTCGTTTGAAGTCGTTTGAGGTTGTAGATGTTTTTGACAGATCCAGATCGGCAACAATATTCTTAGATTTGTTTCCTACCTCCCTGAAAAACTATTCTAGGTTTTTGCACTTTCATCTTCTCAACTTCAGGATAGAGATGCAAATAAAGTTTAGAGTTGAAACAAACGTTGCTGGCAGTAAAATAAAAAATAAAACCGTTACCTAAACCCTTAAAATATTTCATAAAACGACAACGTTATTCTGAATTACGATTCCACGAGGAAATTACCCCTTCGTGTTGCCGATTCAACAAATGAATTACGATAAATCTTGGATGGAACATGAGAGCTTGGAGTTTTTGTAAAAAAATTGTGAGAATTGATCAAATACAATTTACGTCTTCAGATATAGGACACATATTGAATTTGAGTAATATTTCGCACGCTTTTAAGGGACACATAACGTCCATTGAAGGGACGCGAGCTGCTGGTAAAAGCAGCTGCTAGTATTCTAACATTTTACATCATAAGAATGTAACCTAATTCAGAATCTAAAAGAGGCATACAATTTCACAAAAATGTATTAGTATCAATTTTATCAAAACCTGGATAATCACATAAACTATAGGCCGCGCCATATAGAATGGCTATATCGCACGTTGTAGTGTGAGTAAAAAAATATACATGTGTGTGAAATGCTTACGTGTTACTTTTAAATGTATGTTAGATTTAAGTAAATTGAGGCAGAGCTTTTATATATGTCTGTCAGTGAACGCTTATAATAAATATTATTTCAACATATCTACTTGAATCATTATTATGAAGAGTCCCTGAGTCCAACGAGAATATTACTTGGCGACCCTGCCTGCCCTTTAGAACCGAAGTTGGAGAAGAAATAAGTTTTAATATAAAAGATCGCAACATATAGAATGGAAAATAGAGCTCTTGAAATTGAAAATTTTGAAAATAGGGAAAACATACACGAAATTTCTCAAGCGGCGAGTGGCACAGCTACAGTACAGGAAAATACCAAGATGAAAGAAACCTATATCCTAGTATTATTCATATTATTTGTCATCTTCGCCATATATTTTGTAACGAAAGAATTATACAAAAAATGTACAAAAAATACGTAGGAGTTTAACCGCGCAGCTACCGTGCGCCAGCTCAAAGCTATGAGCATGACCAGCTCACCCAGCCCTGCCTAGGAAGTAAGAAAGAAAGATAACTGAACAATATGTGAAAACAGTGAAGTGACGGTACAAACTCGAACTGTGTATTTAAAATGGGAATATAATCTCAATATACCTACTATTAGGATTTGGCAATATTAATTTTCAAAAGTTACTATAAAAATGCTAATAATGATAGACGTAATTGTAGATTTATAAAAGAAGTAAAAATTAGTTAACGAAAAGGAAGTGATCTTAATATATTTTGTTCCTTTACTGGACTATGGAGCTTCTAAATGAAACTCTGACTTTTTGCAGACTTGATTTTAATTATATAACAATATTGTTTCACAATGATGTGGTTTAAATGACGACCAGAGATAGAATAAGTAGGTAGGTATACAATGCAAATAATTCAATGAATCATACGCCTGTAAAATAAAGATAGCAAAGTTGTAGCACCCAAACAATGTCTATGAATAACGTTAGGTGGACACCTACGTGGTTAGCAGCCAGTTAGCTGGCGTTAACACATTTTATTGATTAAAATTACGACGAACGAGTGGTGTAGTGGTGAGTGACCTTGCCTCTTGCGCCGGGGTTCCCGGGTTCGAGTCCTGGTGGGGGCGTGCATTTGTGTGATGAACGCAGGTGTTTGTTCTTGGGTCATAGTTGTTTTTGTATTTGTATATGTATGTTTATTCTGTAGAGTTTCTCTCCCTTTGTTAAATACGATCTTTTTAGTAGTAATTATTTATAGGAAAAATAAGTAAGGGAAGCTTTCGTGTCTACACATTGATTATAACACAAAGGTTCATTCTTTTATAACAGTTTATTATACTTTGCTTCGAGATATCATTTGAAACCTAATGCTAGTAATAGGATATATAGTCGCAAGTGCGTTGTGTGCGTGTGGTGCACCGTGAGAAAAGCATTCTTTCGTTTGGGTATAAATAGGGCAGTAGGCCGCAGAGTGGAACACTGGATTTTCAGCTTCGGGTTCGGGAACATTCGATCTTTTGATTTGTCGGGAAGGGAAAGTAATCCAAAAGTTCTGCCGGTTCGTACTTATAAAGTTTTAATTTTTCAATTGTTTAAAATTAGAATACAGTGTTGTGTTTGAAGGTGGGTCCTGTCTTTGGGTGAGTGTTTATTTTATTTAATACTGTAGGACAAAGTAATAGGGAATTTAGGTTTCAGCAAAGTTCTGCCAGTTTGTAAAAGTTTAATAAGAGCTTAGATTATTTATATAATAGTTTAGATTATTGAGTTTGGTGGTGAATCTTGTTTTAGTGAGTGTTTATTTTATTTAAATTGGTAGGGTAACTTAATAGGGAGATTAACTTTTAGATTATATTTATTTAAATTTGGTCTTGATTTATTTATTAAAATTTTATGTATTTTATTCTTTATATATTTATTATTATATATATTTATTTATATATATGTATGTATATATATATATATATCTATATATACTTACGTTTCATATTTTGATTTTATTTATATTAAAAGTAATTAACCACACACACACAGAACACAATACATACACACTAAAAATGCTGTCATTTGTGATGTGCTTATATTTGCCTAAATATAATGTATTTACGGATTGCAATGGTGAGATATTCTAAAAGGTTATTTGATTGAATCAAAATAATTTATCTAACATACATTTGTACACTGAGTGTGATAATCTCCAACTTGGTGAAGTTTGCAGAGGTGATAAGTTAGGATATCTATCTCTTTATTTTCTTTCTTTATCTTTAGGTATGTCAATTGGCTCACAACCACTGTCGTGAAGTCTCTTGTAACCATTTTCAATAATCTGGGTTTCTGGTGTTACGACAGGATGACATTCCGGTGCATCAGCCTCAGTGAGAAAGTTGGTTCTGGAACTTCTTGACTAAATAATTGACAAATTCAAACAATTCGACAAATTCCTTCTTTCATTTATGTTCATTTTGTGTCTTGTTAACTGGCATAAGACCAAACAGTGGTTGAAGTTTCTTGTAATCAATTTCAATGATCTGAGCTTCTGGTGTTACGACAGGATGACACTCCGGTACATCAGACTCAGTGAGAAAGTTGGTTCTGGCGCTTCTTGGCTGTATAATTAACAAATGTCATAGAATGAATTATAAATCTATTTATTTCTCATCTTCATTCATATATTTATTTCATGAATTATTAACGAACGTAATATTAAACAGTCGTTAGAGTTTCTATTTTCATTCTCATTGTTCTGACTATCTGTTGATGCGACAAGGACGAGTTCCGGCTGACCAGACTCAGAGGGGGTTTGGATTTGGAAATTCTTGGCTGAATAATTGACAAATATTAAAGATTCTTATTTCTTCCCTACATTTATGTTCATTTTGTGACTTGTTATCTGGCATAAGACCAAACAGTGGTTGAAGTCTCTTGTTATCAATTTCAATGATCTGAGCTTCTGGTGTTACGACAGGATGACCCTCCGGTGCATCAGACTCAGTGAGAAAGTTGGTTCTGGAACTTCTTGGCTGAATAATTAACAAATGTCATGGAATGAATTATGAATTGGATTTGGAAACTCTTGGCTGAATAAATAACAATTATCATGAAATGGATATATCAATTACCCTTCTGTGTAATTAATGAGATCTGTGCAAAATGATCCAACTTGGAGACCACACTACTCAGTTTAAAATGAAGTATCCACAAAATTTGGGTTTTGTAAGATAATTAACTTTATTCAGGATTGTGGAATTTATTGTTAGTTTTATTTATTCTCACAATCTCACCATATGCCATCTTCTACTAATCTTTATAAATCTATCTTCTTACAATGTATTATTATGCATTACTAACACTCGGGTGTTGGATTGGTGAATCCTGGAGAGAGAAAATCAAAAAATGAAAGGATGTCTCTCACATGAATAGGGCGAGGATAGGGGCCCTACTCACACCCCATTGTTTTATAAATTCCCAATATATTTTAATTCATCAAACATATTTAAACAGTCCTTTATTACCTTATATATCTTTTATTATATATTATATTATATGTATTTTTATATATTTTTATTACAATAGCATTTACTTTCATTCTTAGGTACATTATTTGTTTCTTATCTTTGTCACATACCTCGGAAAAGAACTCGGTTACTATACAACACATTGTAGAGTCCTACCCAACCGTAGACGATCACGCCAAATAAGTAGTAGTAGTAGTAATATAGTTATTGATACATTTTATATCGTGCCAATTATAATTGCTCATTCTATAGTTATAACTAAAGGTCCTATAAATATTTTGGATGAGGAGTATTAGAATAAAGTTTGAGTTATATGCTAGGTTTTATATTATGTTTATGTATTTATTTCAAGTTTATATTTATGACATTCCCTTATATTACATTATATGATGATGTCGAGATGGGGGGGTGGTCGTTACATGCGTCAAATCAGTGGTTAAGTGTTAAGTGAGCGTATACATACGGTATTTTTGTAAACTTTTTCTCTCTCTTTCTTTCTAACTCTTTCTCTCTTGTATTTTGTGTCTAGCGTATAATGGACTTGTCAATAGCAGTTTGCGTTTTAGTTATAATTTGTAATGCTTCTGAACGACTTAGTATTTATTCGTGATAGTTTAAGTGATATTTAAGATTATTTGATTAATATTGATGAAAAAAGGCGTAAAAATTCAGCTTTAGCTAAAAATTAATATGAGCAAGCTCAGTCTTTGTGTGATCGTTTGGAGTTTATTTTGTCTGAAATAATGAAAAGATTGAAAATTCTGAATGATGTTCACAGTCACTGATATCTACAAACAGTTTGTTTAGTGCCATTCATTCTTGTTATGGTAAGATATATTCATTAAAAAATAGGGATTTAGAAACAATAACAATGGCAACTGACAAATTTGACATAATAATATCGGCAATAGCCTTGTTACCTATTATGATTTCCGAAGAGCAAGTAACATTTCAATGAATTGACGGCATAAATTTATACATAATATCATGGAGTCATTTGATAAATGATTTCGAATGGCTGCATAATATCAAATGACTGCCTTAAGAAACGTATAGATTTTGTACTAAAAAATAGGTTATTTTCAAGCGCAAAATTACGTTTAAAAATACATATTGCACATGCGCGCGAATCTTATACAAAAAACATCGCTGATGCTTTACAAAATCAGGACGTAGCCGAAGCATGACCGTAGATCCATCGAAAATTTTGGTAGTGAGCTAGAGTATAATTTTGTAAACTTGACCCTAAGGTCACCCTCAGTCTGAAGGTGACGACAGTAAGCTTTCCGTGTTGCGTTCAATTAACGAAAAAGAAGCTATTAAAAGATTGGACATGGCTTATCCGACAAGTACCATTATAGCCTCTCGATCTTTTAGTTCTCTACCTGCAGCTATTCATAGCGCAGTAGACGGTCAATCTATGGCTCCATCAGATCACCAGGTTAGGAATTTTAAAACTAATTTTATGGAACAGAAATAATTTTAGGTATCCCAGAGGTACATCTAATAACAATTTTAGAGGTAATCGTGGTTTTACTGCGTATAATAGTCGAGGTAATTTTCAACCTCGCGGTCGAGGTTGCATGCAGACAACTCGTCCAGGTGCCGGTCTCGCCACACCTCGCCCGACGCGGGCCGGCTGCGGCTCCGCGCCGCGCTTGCAGCATGCCACTCAGGGTGTCGCACTCGCCAGCAGCTCACCAGCCAACGACCAATTAGATTTTTCATTCCTAAACATTGTGACCTTAATAATAATATATTTAGTTATACGAGTAGTTTAGTTTGATTTAATACGATTGCGGACATAGGTTTAAATAACTCTGTTCTGAAATATGAATGGCTTAACAAACTTTATGTATTTAGGGTTAGAATATGAAGCTTAAGGAAAAGTTTTTTATTAAAAAAAATGATCGTGTCCTGCCGACGGAATTTTAGGCGAATGTTTTTTTAAGCAGCATGACGCTATTATAGATTAAAAAATTAAACATTAGGTTTATCAATTAATGGCGCATTCGGTTAGTATAAACATGCAGTGCAACAGTATAAATGAAACAGTAGGATCATACGATACCTTCTCGTTGCGAAATAATTTAACACGTTGCTTGTAGTATAGGTAGTGAAAAGTGTGCTATTTTGAGTAAAGAAATACAAGATGGTGTTTTTATTGCAGAAACTATCGTTAGGCCATATGAAGGTTTTATACCGATCCAAATTCTGAAAGCGACGGATAAAAATGTTGACTGTTAGATTTCTTTTAGATTTCTCAAACTTAGATATTTTAAACCTTAATAGTTTTGTCTATGTTATTTTGAAAAACAAAATAATTCCACAGATAGAATAAAAACCCTTTTTAAATTTGAATTTGAAAGATTTGAATAAAGAGGAGGAATTGAGTATTCAGCAAATATGTGCTAAGTACGCCGACGTATTCCATTTACCGGGTGATGAGTTATCGACTACGAGTATTATGAAGGAGTTGGACGTTAAAGGAATGCGTCTCCCGTGTATGTTAAAACCTTATAGGATACCTCTTGCGTTAAAAAACATCGTTAACAAGCAAATACATAACATATAAGATAATGACATCATTGAGGAAACCGTGTCAGGGTGGTCTAGCCCAGTATTGTTAGTCCCGAAAATGGTTGATAGTTCGAATAACAAGCATTGGCGACTTGTCTATTATAAGCAGTTAAACAATAGAATCCAAGATGATAAGTTTCCTATACCCAATATAATAGTTATTTTAGACTCTTTATCCGGAAAAATTTATTTTTCTAAATTAGACCTTTCTCAATCTTATTTTCAATTATTTAAACAAAAACTCTAGAAAGTGTACTGCGTTTACTGCTGAAAAACAATATCAGATGAAACATTGTCCTGTAAGACTAAAGACCAGTCCTAGTTCTTTTTCAAGGCTTATGACCATAGCTTTGTTGGGTTTATGTTATAAAAACCTTTTTATTTATTAAGATGACTACGTCATTATTAGAGATTCTATAAAGGTATCAACAAAAAGTTTATTTCAGTTTTGAACCGTATGAGAGAAGTGAACCTTAAATTAAACCCTATGAAGTGTGAATTTTTACGGAGAGATATAATTTATTTAAAACATTAAATTACCACTGAAGGCATGTTTCCTAACCATATATAGAATCCATGCAAAACTTCCCACGCCCAACATGCGCCGATGACATGAAACATTTGTCGCATTGGCAAATTATTTTTGCCGACATTGTTTTTCCATTAAATAAGCTTAGTAAAAAAAGAGTCAAGTTTACGTGGCATTCTGGTTTTGAGAATGCATTTCGTAGTCATTGCATATGATAGTCCAGATTTTCCGATTTTAGTTAATCCAGATTTTTCGGAAAATAATATTTTAGGGTAAAAATAGGTTTAGCTGCTGTATTATCTAACAATACTAGTAAAGTTGTCGCGTATGCGAGTCGTAATTTAAACTCCACCAAAACGCGTAATCCTGTAATTGAACTTGAACTTTTGGCAAATGTTTGGTCCATTAGGCATTTTAGGCCATATCTGTAAAGCAGAAAATTTTAAATATTTACTGACCACAAACCGCCTATCTATTTATTTAGTTTAAATACCCTTCTAGCAGATTAACAAACTTTAGACTTTATGTAAAGAATACGATCTTATAGTTGAGTACGTGCCAGGTCGAAATACGAAGGAACTAAAAGAACTGCGTGACAAAAATATCTCGGTTTTCACTAGAGCTCAGAGTAGACACTTAGCAAATGAACAGCGTGACATCCTCCAGCCTTCGAGCACCCCGGCCTGTAAGCCTGATCAACTTACTCAGTCTGGCCTCAGTCAGGCCAGACGATATCATTGAATTGATTTTTACTAATAATTACGATATTTTTTGAAAAATAAAAATGATAAATTATTGCATTAATCCTGTAACTATTGTGTTTTTGTGCCGGAACAATCGGCTATTTATTTATTTTTACTTAAAAAAACACTTAATACATTTTTAAGTTTATACGTTGTCTATGCTTATGCAAACAGTTTATAGAGATTTAGTAGCAAAAATAGAAATCCGAAGAAGCCTTCTACTTTTTATTTTAGAAATTTTTGAAACTGATTCGGTCGCAATTTTTCGAAAATTCATTAAAAAAATCGTAACTCGAAAACTATGAAATTCAGATTCCTGATATCTCTCAACGCGAGACACCTTAAAAAAATTTTGGACGTCATTTTTCTGGCCACCCTGTATAACTTACTCGTAGATTATATCTAGTTTTTAGTGATTTTAGTGCAGTCTTTTGATTTGACTGGCCGACCTATACAATTATTGATTTTTGGACGTACTTCTCCTAGATAGTTCTTATTTTAATATTATCTTATTTCAACAAATAAATTGTACCTGAGTTCACATACATTGGATCGAAACCCCACAAGAGCTTTTGTATAGTGAAATATTGTATAAATAATTTTCCTGATTTCCAAGCAAATTGGAACAGAAAGCTATTCCGTAATATTCTTTTATTAAAAAATCACCTAACACAGTGGCATCTTTGCAGTCTATCGTGACCACGGCAACTGCAAAGATGCCGAAACGTCGAAATAATAATTTTAAAATTAACTAAAATATATGCGATAATATCCGGTAAAAAGTGTTTTATTTAAAGTATGTATCGTGAAAACTTAAGAAAAGATTTTGTCAATTGATATTTTTAGTCAGAAATAAAAAATAAAAATAGAACTTTTTCTAACACCATAACTTCTTGGTTAACTATCTTTCTGTTTAACTACATCGATCATACCTTTATGTAACGTAATTTTTGTGTACGTGTGTTGCTATGCTGTGCATACCTAATGCATGTTTCGTGGTGGCACTTATCATGGAATTCGTATTTGAGTTTAGGTGGTGTACTTTCAAATACTTGTCTATTCGACAAACTTTTCCGTGTTTATGTCATGTGTTAATGCACATTAAAGGTATAAATAGGCATAAACGCAAATAATACTACTATAAATAAGCAAACTTACAAGCATACGCGCCGCGTAAGTTACGTACTTGTAGTTAAGTACTTGTAAGTTCATAATATTTATGCTTTTGGTTTTATTATAAATAAATAAACAAATAATATATCACAAGATAATATAACTTCCAGCCTGCTTTTCGTTCAGTTGGCTTTTAAAATATATAATTTAAAAGTTCCTGAAACAAGTTGAATAAGGCTTTAATTTACGTGCGCTGCCTTTGTGAAAATAATATGGTATGTCAGTGAGGTTATAATGGAATTCGATTCTATTTCTGTTTTTATTTTGGCTTGGTCGTAAACAATCTTATGGTTTTGATGTGATTTCAGGTTTTCTGTAAACATGTCTACAAAATTTTATGACAATCGTGAAATTGAGTTACTTTCGATCATTCGATATTTGTTATTTTTTAGACACTGTATAAAACACAACATAATTCTAAGTGCATATAACTTTAAAATATACAGTTCATGCTTTGACACCTTGACTTGATTGAACATCAAATAAGAATGCCATTTGTGCAGTACCAAATCGATTAGTCGGAATTTGCAAAGTTGTTCAGTCAGCAACTCTTTCACCTGTTTTAGCATTAACAATCATTTTTTTACACCCTGTATATCATACTTTATAGAAACCGAACCCCTACGGCAGTGCCAACAAAGTGTGTCGCAGCCTTAAGTTCGTCAAACACCTCTTTCATTGAATAGGCCATATTCTCAAACTTACGTTCGATTTTAAATCACACACTGTTTCCACAATACCTTAGATTATCTAGCTATAAATGCAACTACTTTTGAAAGATTGTACATTGTTTCCTTAGATACATGATAACTTTCTAGTTTAGGAACCAAGGCACCACATCTGAAGCTACTACTTACATACTTTTGCAATGTTATCTAAAAATTTCATAATTTTTTTATGTTAATATGTTTAAACGTTTAAAATGTTTGTTTACATAACATAAATAATTAGTAACTTAAGTTATGTGTGTAACTTTTTCGGAATAAACGTTTTATTATTATGTGTAATAATTACATCTGTTCAATTTGATAAAATTTCTGACTTGTGTTATAAATTTAAAAAATATACCTTTGTTCAATTATCTTACATGAGTTCGTGTTCTTTTAACTAAAAGTGAGCACTAACATAAAGTATATAGATCAATTTAAGCTCGAGACTATTTGTTGGGGTGCCTTTGGTGATTTGATCGATGCTCGTATAACTTACAATGAAATAAAAAATTTGTCACAACATTATTTATTTTATTTCTCGAATCAGCTAACAGATTTTGATTAATTGGCAAATTAATTAATTTCGTTTGTTTTATACATTTTTTGTTTTAAACATGACAAGAGCTATGAGCTCTTTATACATTACAGGCAGATTAAACATTCACAAGCGGAATCTGCTTGGTGTTATTTATAGTTAATGCATGCCTTTTACAAGCAGCAACGTTTTTAACTGGAGATTGTTTTGTTTTAAAACGATTACATTCAATTGAGTATGTTTAAAATATTTAAAATTTGCCGAAACCATTTCTGAAAAGTTAAATATTAAATGTCCGCACCTGAACTTCAAATTAATCATGGAACTCAACGGGTGCCTCCAAGCTAGTGCTAGTTGATTTTTTTTATATATTTGAAACAAAATATCGCTCATGTACTGATTGATAAAGTAACATTGTAGGCCTGTATTGGTTGATCTTGAGGCGTGCTTGTGACAGCCGGTAGAGCAAGCGAAAATCTTTATCTTCAATTATGTTATTTGTTTATTAATTTACTACACTAAATGAAATATTTTATTACAAAATTATAAAAATATATCACTCATTTGGTCATAACGGTCGAGTGGCGTAGTGGGTAGTAGCCTTGCCTCATATGCTGAAAGTCCCAAGTTCGAGTCCTGGTCGCAGCATTCATTTGTGTGATGAACACAGATGTTTGTATTCGGGTCATGGTTGTTAATATTTATATATGTGAATCTACTCTGGGTTCCCCCCTGGTTTGCTGTCTGGTAATCCATAACAAAAGTTCTGCTTACTTTCGGGCTAAATAATTTGTCTGTTTGTCTGGGAAATTATTATTTATACTTGAGTGGCGTTATTGAAATAGTTAAGGCGCTGCTGATTTCTCAATATAATGAATCCACGATCGTTATGGAGACTGCAAAATAAGACTAATATGGATACAACCCCTATACAAAATAATACTTGGAACTTATGAAATTGGGGTAGAGATATATGTAGAGTTTGAGTAGGAAATATTGAATTGAGTTGAAAATTTGAAAATAAATTTGGATATTTTGATTTAATATGTCATAAATTAGCAGTAGAAAAGCATTTAATATTATGACAGAGATATTTGAAAATTATTGTGGTCTGATTGATTTATGAAGGTACAATCAATAACTTGATCTCGAATGGAACTGCTTACACCTGTGGGAAATCAAACAGAATCTTTAGCATAGATTTAAGCTTTCAATTAATGTATTTACATTTCTACGACAATGTGAAGTCTTATGAAACATATTTTCCTACTTTCGCAGTTTCTGAGCTTGCCACATGATTGTGCAATTTAGCAATGCATATTCAATATTATCAGTATTATTTCAATTTCATGAACTAGCCTACGAGCAATCATGTCCATGAGTACGGATGCCATGGACCGTCAGGAGAATTGCGCACTCGATCCCGAATTATGGAGTAGTTATAATAACAACCCAATGTTTATTACAGTTCGTCCATTTTAACGCAAGCTCTTAGGCTAAGTGGGTTCCTGTCTAGACTGCAAATTTTAGGGACTAGAGCCCTTATGTTAACTGATGTAGCAATGAAAGCAAGAAATTTTAGGGGGTGCTACCAAAATGTACGGGCCGGCTCTTTCAGACACTGGATATATTCGGTTTGTCTCATCAAAACACGTACAGCATACTCGTAATTAAGGAAGCATTTTCCCGAAAGTTTATCAATTAACATCGGTCCAAAGATGAAGCGCTCCTTAAAAATATTAGGTCCTTAAATATGAAATTGGCGTTTTGTCATACGAGCCACTTTGATCTGTACTATCTCATGAAAAAAACAAGTGCGTTTTTGGTTCCAACGTTTTCATTCGACGGCCAGACCAGAGACCATATTAATTCGCTTCGCCATCCGCTGCCGCGGCACGCTCGCTGCGCTTGCTCGTCTCGCACTGCATTATCTATATACAGAATTTAGTCTCTTAGGGATTGCGAAATTCGGATTTTTAAAAATCGGAATATTCAAATTCAGAATTACATGATTCGGAATTTTCGGGTGTTCCCGTAGGCTACGGTGTTAGTGACAAAACTGTTTAAATCCACTTAAAGCACTTGGAAGGGTGAAAAAGCTTGAGAAGTGGGCACCTCATGAATTGTTTGCAGCAAACCGCGTTCACACACGCGCAAACAAACGCGCGTCGACTGCTGCGTTACATTACGCAACCGGCACAATAATGAAAGCATTTTAAATTTAATGTGATAAAAAGTGGATCGTGTACGACAAGCGGAAACGCTCATCGCAAGGGTTGAAACCTGGAGATCCAGCCAAATCCTGTCCCAAAAATTGACTCAAAAAAAGTTACTTGTGAGCGTTTAGTGGACTAGTGCCAGTGTCGTTCACTACAGCTTTCTTAAATCAGGCCAGACGGTTACGGCAGATGTATATTGTTAGCAACTGCAAACCATGATGGAAAAGCTAGCTGCTAAACAACCGAGGCCGGTCAATTGCTCTAGCCCACTGCTGCTACCAAATTAGAGGAGCTTCAATTGGAATGTCTTAGAATATAGTAGAATATAGTCTAAGAATGTCCGTACTCCCCGGACCTTGCTCAAACAGATTTAAAAAACTTTCAAAATTAGGATAACTTTTTGTCAGGGAAAAAATTTAACTCCAATATGGCAGTGCAAAGCGCCTTCAAAGATTTTATTGATTCCCGGCCAAATAGTTTTTTTAGTAAAGGGATCAATTAACTACCTATGAGATGTAAAAAATCCATAGATAACAATGGTACATACTTTAAATAACTATATTATATTAAAAATAATTGAATTTATGTTCCTCTCTTACAAAACGCCAATTTCATATATAATTACCTAGCTGTGAAAAAATGACGTAGATGTCAACTTCTTATACCTGCTATGCATGAGTAACTTAATTTAATGAAATGTGGAGCCTTTGTTCTTTTACATAACCAAAGTTTTTTTTTGTAATTAAGAGAAGAAGAATTAAACCGTTTTCAATACTTTTCGTAATTTAGCTTCACAATTTCGCAAGTAAATTTTAAATATTTTTTACTCAACGACTGACGATTACGATTGACTTGTTCTTATTGTGGTTAAAATTTGACGTTAATAGATTAGATGGTCACATTTTTTATGAGTTGATAATTAAATTATTGCGTTACTCGCAAGCCTATATATATTTTTGTTTGTATACAAACAGACCAGCTAGATGTTCATAGCCTTCTAACTTCGTCTCAGGGTAGTTTATTCAGGACAAAAAGTTAATCCATATTAATAAATAAAGCGGTATATTAAAGCGTAATAAGTATCAAATTAAGTAAAGCACCTTTTGTAACAAACAATCTTTAGAAAAAGGTGTATGGTATAAGACCATACAAAATGAGCCTCCTCGTTTACCTTGGTTGGCTGTAGTTTGGGAAGGAATCTTGTAAAGATATTGTTAAGACTTCTTTCAGGACATTATCCATCGGCAAAGTTTGCATTCCTCAAGAAAGAGAAGCATTTGCTGGTGGAGTATATCAGAAACAAAGGTATTAGAGCATTATTCACGGAAGATTTCAGTCCGAATTTTATAAATGTGGGTCTGGTCCAAACAATTCTATCAAATCCTACATAAAAAGTCGGATTAATTTTTACACTCAAATAATAAATCAATTTAAATTAACGTACCAAATTTATATGTAGCTTAAATACAGTTCATAGTTAAGTTTAATTGTAACAATTTATTTTGTTAAAAGTTACAACGGGATTGACATATTATTATGGATCAAAATCCCTTAAAACACTTAAAATAAAAATAAAACACCTTTTGTGACCACGTTGTCTGTAAAAATCCTAAAACATCAAGATAAAATAATAATAATAATAATAACTTTTTTATGAACTCAGAAAAGGTTACAAGCTTATGTGAAATCTCTGACCCCTAAACTGAATAAATTTTTTATTTTAGGGGTCAGCGCCCTCTCCCATTTTAATTTCTTAAAAGTATATACAGTTGTAATTCAAAAATGGATTGTTATAATTATACATTACGATTTACTGTGTAAATAAAAGTAAGATTATTAAGAATATATGTATGTGCGGTGTGCGTTGTGTGAATAAATATGTGTGTGTACAAATAATGAAGAATTAGTAAATATAAACAGAATATATATATGATATATATGTGTATTAATTTATAACTTTTTTATATTGTATGATATGAAAGTTTACATGAAGAAATCCATTACATTTAGTTTCCAGCATTTAGGTTTGGTAGGTAATTAATTTTTTGGTTTCAAAATAGTCCATAGATATATAACCAGGCCCTAAATCCTAATCTTCTTTTTGCATTCATACACGGTTTGGGGGAAGAAGTTTAAAATTTTATTTATTTAATTGTAGAGGTGCACAGAGAGGAAAGAATTTTATTGCCTTTTAGCGAACGTAGTACGACAGTTGATTGTGTTTGTAATGTTAGGAATCCTACGCTTCTTACGATAAATCTCAGGATCGTAATAAGTATTATTGTGTTGATTTGTTATTAAACTGAGAATAAATAATTGCCGAACTATTAATATTTGACATTCTTGGTAAAGTTAAAATGTATAATATACGCTATAAAATCCGTTTTAAAAGTGTTTATAGTAAGTGTAAAAGTAAATATATTACTGATTGATCTATATCGGCCGGTTATATACATTCAATTGTTGCTCACCGCACCGTAAAAAAATATTCACCTCATAAAAATATTCAGTTTCTTTAAAATGTGCGACCATTGAAAAGCTTGATAACTGCATTCATGTTTTATATAATAATAATATATCCCCAGAAAAACTCACCAACTGTATGGTCCCAAAGTAAGCAGAGCTTGTGTTTGAGGGAAACTAACGGGGAACCCAGAATAAACATATAAATATCAACAACTATGACCAGAGAACAAACGTCTATGTCCATCACACAAATGTATGCCCCGGCCAGGAATAACCTGGGACTTCCAGCGTATGAGGCAGGGTTACTACACCACTCGGTCGTCATTATTCAAAGTTACGGTTCCACGAGGAACTTACCCGTTCATGTTGCCGATTCAACAAATAAATCATAAGAAAACTGGGGTGGAGTAATAGGGGTTGGAGTTTTTCATTATACTTTTGTTTATAACACTGCTCGCTTAAAAGATTTGTGAACGATCTACAATTACAATTTATTTTTTAGTTATTGGACACGTTATCAATTTACGGTGATTGTACCAGTACCAAACCGTTTAATTGAAAAATTAAACCTTGAAATATTGTGATTTTCCCTATTCGCCATTTTATTTTATTTTTTATACTGTTAATCATCGAATAAAAACTTGTTATTAAAAAATTTAAAATAAGAAATTAAAAAGATAAATAATTTGAATGCACCAATAAAAAAGTAAAATTAAATGCGATAAACTCCGATTAAAAAGTGCTTTATTTAATTGAATGAATTGTGAAAACTTAAGGAATTATTGTGGAATGTACCCTAGTTTGACCTGGAGGCCCCAATTGTAAACAGTATTAGTACCAGAAGTTGACCAATAAATAATAAAATCAATAAAGCCCGAACGCCATTTAATAAGAAAAGAGATGTTTCTTATGGTGTTCTTTATTTAAAATAAGAGTTCGTTTTACGGTAAATTGAAACCATCAAGTATCATATAAGTAAACCTGCCTCATACGCCAGAGGTCCCATGTTCGCGTCATTTGGGTAATGAACACAGATATGTGTTCTCGGTTGTTTATATTCATATAAGTATGTTTATTCTGGGTTCCCTCGAGGACATTTTGCTGGATGGTCGTCCATAACACAACCTCTGCTTACTTTGGGATCATAAAGTTTGTGCGTTTGTCTGGGTATTTAATATTCTTATTTTCAGTGTTATCAATCGAAATAAACAATCTTAAAATTAAAATTAGCATTTATTCTCTGAGCCACTTGAGATCAACAAGTAGGTAATTTATCAACTTCACTCTTAAAAATCAGAAGAGGAATTCTTGAAACTAAATTACTCCTTTTCACATCACCTCAAATAACAAATCAAGTTCTTGATGTTTTAGTCTTATCGTCATTGCTTATATATAAATAAATAAAACGTATAAGAATCTTACGGAATTACTCAAAGGTTAAAATTTACAGATGCAACCAGTCTGATTCAGTTAAGATATTGCCATTGCCATTTCTGCAGCTTTGTATCAACCTTTACTATTAATTGACACGGGTATTTAGTTTTTTGACGATGCTATCATTGGCATGTCAAATTTTATCTCTTTTATTCGGTCATTTAAAAGTATTTACAGTTTACAGAACCATCGAACTTACTTCATTTATCTCTTTGTCACTTTCAAAAATTTCTAAAAAATAAGTAGAAGGTTTCTCCGGATTTCTATTTTTGCTACTAAATCTCTATGAACTGCGTGTTTATGCATAAAATAAACAGCCTCATAACTCTAATGAAAGTTACTTAAAAACTTCCCTAAAGTTGAGAATTTATGTTAAGTGAGTTATCATTTAAATAATCAACTTAAAATGTAAAATCAAAACTGCTAGTTTCGTTTCTAAGTAACTTCAGAGAATGCGTTAGACTCTAAGCTTTCATAATAATAATAATAAAGTAGTACTTCATAGGCTATTAATCGCTGAAATCAGCCATCAAAGACAGCGAGGTGGAAAATTTGAATAAGAGAAATTCCTTTTTTTATCATTTGTAAGATTGATTAATTTGTTAACTATTCTAGAGATACTTTTGGTTCCAGGAATTGGAATCCAGAATATTCGTTCGTACTGCAGGTTTTATTGCTTGGCTGTTTCTATTTGTTACGCTCTTTAACTATATGATTCAACATGGTTTGTTGCTTTAGTTGTCTGAACAGTACGATGATAATGGTCAAGGTTTATATAAAGCCAAGTTCTAATAGTTTGCGTCTTGTCTGAGTGCTTTAGTAACCAAGTTACCGCACAACAGGTCTTGTAAATGATAAAACACTAAATAAAAGCACTCAATAAAAGCTTTATTCTTATATTTTAGACTTCTCAAAGTTATAAATAAAGTTCCTAAATGAAACAAGGTCATATATATATATCTATATTCATTTCATCTTTTCAGCTTCAATATAAAAGTGAGGTGAAATATATATCGGGAACATATCTAAGGAAAAATGGACCGTAAACTTTAATGCTTTCATCCAGAAATGTACTCGTTGTATTTTAATTTAGCCGTATACTGCATGAAAATAAAAAGAAAAATAATATTTATATCTTGTAAAAAAGTCAGGGGTAATAAATGTTTCAAAAATTCAAAAACTTACTTCTAAAACTCTCACAATTTTAGCGGATTTTATCTAAATCTCTTTTACTAAAATTAAACAAAATGTTTGTTTGTCATTAGCACAGCGATTTTAGATATTCTTTACCATCAGTTAGCAGAATTATTATTACGTGACGGGCATTGAAATCAGAAATGATAAATTGTAATATAAAAAATTTTGAATATTTATAATATCTTTTGATAAAATTCGGCGAGACCAGGACATACGCGAGTGTTTGCAGAGAACACATTTGTAATTGAAAATAATATTTAAAAAACCTCTTAATATTATCCCGAAATGTAGCTGAACTTAAATCAACGAACTGTGGAAAGTTCAATTTCTATTTTACTGCCGCTTGAACATTAACAAATATGATGATGCCCAAGAAAATTATAACACTTAAAAGTTTCGTAGTGGAAATGAGAAACAATAGAATTCTATTTCCGTCTTCAAGTTGGTGTAAATTAGTATTGGTGTAAGTTTTTGATAGATTTTGTCTGCAAAAGTTGAAGTCTCTGTGAAATGAGTTTTTTGAAAAAAAATTAAGTTTGTATATCTTGTAAATGTTTATTGCAGACTCTTTTAGAAAGATAACAAAATAATTTGCGGCAAACAACATTATGTAGCCTCTAGGCTACAGGATTTCACGTTACATTCCAAGTAAATTACCTTATTTGAATTATCAATGCAAATATTCAAGTTTTAATACAATATCTTCCTCCTTACTTGCCACGATTTATATGGGTATGATGAGCTAAGAGGTTAAATTAAAGACAATTAAAATGAAGTAGGAGTAGGTATGAGTTGCCATCAAAAAGTCATTTAATATATTTTTTTATAAAATACCTAAAATGAAATATTGGTATTAATTATATGCTAGCACACTTTGTTTTTGAAATCAGACATAATATTAATATTGAATCGCATAAATTCACATTCTTCGTGAACAATATGGAACCGTCGAAATTAATATGTAGCTATTTGATTTAGGAAATATTTCCGTACGGAAGTTATCTTATACCTATTTCTTGTATAATTGGGAGAACAATGTCAGTTCCGTATTAATTACGTATCACATATTGTGTCAATTTGCTATTCAAGAGCTCATAACCTACATATTTACTCACTGAGCAATGAAAACCTAATTAAGTATATAAAGAAGGTTGTTTTCAATACGACAGAAGCATTTGTAAATGAAAATGAATATAGTGGACACGCCAAATGCAAAATTTGGATTCCGTAAAATAAAGGAGCAAATAAGGAAGAGAGAAAAGGAAGCCTTGCACTAACCTGTCTTCTGCTGGTCGGTCCTGGAACACAGCTCAGATGGTCGGCTTATCCTGGGGTGGTTGGTGGACTTTGACCGTGGCGCCACGTTATCCAGGTTGCTTCGCTTTTCCGCGTTGATTTGGTTTTGTCCAAATATCTAGTTTGCTTAATGTGTATCCGATATTTTGTAAGAATACCGGCGCGGGAGACGAGGTGCTGAAATCAGCACCCGGCGGTACGCTTCGAACGACAGGAACGGTAGTCGCAGCGATCAGAGGAAGAATCTTCGAGAGACTGACTTATTGTCAAACGTTCGACATAGTCGAAATGTAATGCAAGGCGAGGGAAGGGGGGTGGAAGGTGAGGTAGCATACAAAAAATTTGTTTTCTAAATAGATAACTAGATGGCGTTACCATTCCAGCCGCCCTTAAAGGGTCACCTTTAAAGACTATCATAGCGATTTAAATTATTACTATATTTAAAGTATGTGCGAAGCGAAAAAATATATATATTATACATATAAGAATATAGGTACATACTTATACTACGGATTATACATAAACTATAATATACAAACGGAAGTTTTCAAACGGAAGCTATGTCATTGAGTAGGAAGCGGACAAAGACGCACGACCGGTCGCAGATACGTTCCTCTAGCTGTCCTAACTGTAGCTACGCGAATAACTCCGTCCTTCGCGGGATGAACGCTCTCCACCACCGCTAACGGCCAGGCTAGCGGGGGTGAGTTGTCCGTTATTATGACAACCACTGTCCCGGCAGTGATGGAGCTGTCAGGTGTGTTCCACTTCTGACGAGTCTGGAGACTGTGGAGGTACTCTGTACTCCATCGACGCCAAAAGGATTGAACGAGTTGATCCAATAACGAATGTCTATGCAGGAGAGACACATTGTCTGACTCCACCGCGGGCGCGGGTAAAGAATAAAGTGGGGCGGTGTGAAGAAAATGACTTGGAGTCAGAGCTGCAGGTTCGGCTGGATCAGGGCTCAACACGGTAAGCGGGCGCGAATTTAGTAAACATTCAATCTGAACGAGGACCGTGGTGAGCTCTTCATACGACAATAGCTGCTGGCCGATTACTTTAAATAGGTGATTTTTAATGACCTTTACCATACTCTCCCAACATCCGCCAAAATGTCCGGCGGCGGGACAGTTGAACTTCCAAGTGATGCGATTTTCAAGGAGAATTTCTTCGAAACGAGGTTGATATTCTTTAGTGATAAATCTGTAAAGCTCTTTTAGATAAGAATTAGCCCCTACGAAATTGGTCCCATTGTCAGACCGCATGTACTGCACCGGTCCGCGACGCGAGAGAAAGCGTTTTAGGGCTGCCAGAAAGCTAGGCGTGCTAAGGTCTGTAGCTACCTCTATATGAACGGCGCGAGTTGTTAGACAAGTGAAAAGACAAATATAAGCCTTTTCACTGCGTGTGCCTCTACGTCGGACTGGCGTGTATGGTATGGGACCGGCGTAGTCGCAACCTGTGTGGGTGAACGCCTTTATTGCGGGACGTGTGCGGCAGTCTGGTAAATCTGACATGAGCGGGTGAGCGGAACGCGGCTTCAATCTAAAACATCTGTTACATTTATGTATTCTATGTCTTACGACACGGCGGGCGGATAAAATCCAGTATCGTTGCCTAAGCAAAGACATCAGCAACTCGGGACCAGCGTGCGAGTGCAACTTGTGGTAGTAATCGATGAGTAAGTCGACGACGTGGTCGTGGCGCGGAAGTATTACTGGGTGTTTCTGCTCGTAGCAGAGTTCGGAGTTCGCGAGGCGGCCTCCGACGCGAATCATTCCGTTATGAAGGTACGGTGATAACTTGTTAAATGAACGACTGCATTGTTTGCCGTCTCGTAAACTAGCCAACTCATCCGCGAAATATTTATGTTGAACTAATTCGATTACCTTAGATTCCGCGTAATCTAATTCGGAAAGCGTAATAGAAATTGAATGGCAGCGCGGTAATAATTTTGCAAATCTAAATACATAAACAAGTATGCGTAATAATTTACTCCACGATGAAATGCGTAGAGCGAGGTCATAAATAGTAGAGGACGCGGATAGGGTAGTAGCGTGTACGATGAATTTATGCTCTGGCATATCGGCAGGCGAGACGTCGTTGTCAATATTTCTTAGAGGCCACTGTGATACGTCTTCAGACAGCCACGTAGGACCGTGTAACCAGAGTGGATGCGTTATTAGTTTCTGCGGTGTGATGCCGCGGGACAAGCAGTCGGCAGGATTTTCAACTCCGGCAACGTGGTAAAAGTTTTGTGCTGAAACGTTCTCGGAGATTTGAACAACGCGATTTGCGACGAACGTTTGCCAACGATGGGGCGAACTTTTTAGCCAGTAGAGTGCTACTTTTGAATCTGTGAAGGCATAAATCTTTAAATTTAAACGAGGGCCGTAATGGTTTAAAACGGCACGCATCAACTTGGCGAGTAATACACAGGCACAGAGTTCAAGTCGAGCGATCGTATGCGGAGTGGAAGGCGCGACCCGAGACTTAGCACAAACAAGGCGCGCGCTTACACCACTGACGGAACTAACATGAAGGTATACAACACCTCCATACGCCTTCTCACTCGCGTCTGCGAAACCGGCTAGAGAAACGACGCACTCGTTGGTAACTCCTAAATGTCGTGAAATGCGAAAGTTATTGAGAGCCGGAAGTTCGCGACAGAACTGCTGCCACAGCTTCACAATGCAAGCGGGCGGGGTATCGTCCCAATCAACTTGTAGCTGCCACAGCTGCTTAATTATAAGCTTAGCGTACAGAACTGTGGGCGCCACGAAACCCATAATGTCCCATAATCTAGCCACTGTCGATAAAATCGAGCGCTTGGTGCAGACGTCATCGGGCGACGAGATTTTAAAATAAAATTCATCGGAGTCCGTTGACCAATGTAGACCTAATATTTTATGCTGCGCGTTTTTATCAAATTCTACTCCGCCGTCGAGTCTGTGGGTCGCGGGCACGTTCTCAAGGACTGCCCTCAAGTTGCTGTTCCATTTGACCAGATCCCACTGAGCTGACTTAAACATGTCGATCAGCTCTCGACTTGCATCTACAGCCGTCCTAGCGTCGGGCACGGAGTAGGCCAGGTCATCCATATACAATGAACTCGCCGCTATGTCACTCGCGAGTGGGTACTTGTGTCCCTCGTCGATGATTAACTGCTTCACCGTGCGCAATGCGTGATAAGGACTTGATTTTATACCGAAACATACGCGGTTGAATTGATAAAGTGCGAGCGGTTCATCTGGGCTAAAACGATAAAATATTTTTTGGTATCGACGGTCTGCTTCGCGGACAATAATTTGTAAAAACATTTGACGACAATCGGCGGTTATGGCAATAGCGTAAAGTCTGAAATTCAATAGTATATTAAAAAGATCACCTTGCAGGTTAGGGCCACCATGAAGAATGTCGTTTAATGAAGCGGTAGACGTTGTTTTACAACTGGCGTCTAGAACGGGGCGGAGCGGTTTATCCCCGCTGACGACGGCGTGGTGCGGAATTACGTAACAAGGAAGCGCGGGGTCGTCGCGGGGCGCGGGTGACAAGTAGCCTTTAATTAAATAATCTTTAATAACATTATCGTAAGCTAATCTTAATTTAGGCGAAGCTTCTAATTTGCGTTCCAAACAAACGAAACGTTTGCGAGCGATTTCTGTGGAATCACCAAGCGCGTACACATCACCTCGAAACGGCAAGGCCACTGTATAACGGCCAGTGTCACAGTCCCGTTCGGTGGTGCATTTGTAAATATATTCACATTCAGTGTCGTCTGAACACTGAACGGGCGTATCGGGCACATCCTCGAGATACCAAAATCGCTTCACTAGCACATCCAAAGAGTCATCCTCGGTCACGCAGCACGACGTGAGGCAGGCCGTGCGAGCGGGCGTTGCGGCGGGCACGGAGCCCATTATTACATACCCGAGTATTGTCTCGATGGCGGGAGGCAATGAGGAGCCGGCGGGGGCGCGAACAACATTATTTAAAATTAAATGCGGAAATATCGAAGCTCCAAACAATACATCAATTTTACCAGGAATTGTAAAAGAATCATCTGCAAGCGTTAAATTATCTAAATAAGTAAATGAGGATTTATCGACCATGGCTGTCGGCAAATTGTCTGTAATATGGTTTACTAATAAACAGTTTACGTCATAATTGACATTCAAATTAAACCGCGATGCGAAATTAAACGTAACCGACTCGCTTACTTTGCTTTCTGTGCCTGCAAACCCCCGTATTATGGTATGCCTAATAGTTTGAGACTTGAGGCCCAATCGCTCACAACAATCTTTTGTAATAAAACTACTCTGCGAAGCGGAATCTAATAACGTGCGAACAGTGTGTAAAACACCGCGGGAATCGCGCGCCAGCACCTGGGCCGTGGCCAGCAACACCGTGGAGCCGGGCCGTCCGAGGCACGCGGCGGCGGCGGCAGGCGGAGCGGGCCGCGTCGCACACAACGCGACGTCCGCGCGGACGTCGGCGGCAAGAGGCGCGGGCGCCGCGGGCGGCGGCGCGCGGATCCCAACCCCGACCTCGCGGTCAAAGTGCAGTAGCGAATGGTGTTTCAATTTACATATTCGACAATTAGTGTTTGAATTACAAGATGATACCCGATGTTTCAGACTTAAACAATTAACACACGCATTATTATCCTTAACTACTCCAAAACGTTCGTGCGGCGTCAATTTATTAAAAGCAGAACATTTAAACAAATGAGTATGTGTAAAGTTAGAACATAAACACTTGTTTCCAGCGGCCGAAGTACTAACAACATATGATTGATATTTCGGCGGCGGCGGAGCAATACTATTTTTCGAACGCTGCTGGTGATTTAAGCGAGTTCCACCAGGCGTATTGGCGGATGCGGCGGGAGTGACTGAATGTACATGATGGAGTATCTTGTTTTGGTTTGAAATGAATTGTACTAAGTCACTAAAAGTCGGTATGCAGTTAGGTTCGCCGCGGGACTCGAACCCACGCACTGTACCTGGGTCTAATTTCTTTAATGCAATATGCAGAACAAGCGAATCAAATAAATTATCTAATTTTATGTTTTTAAGTGCATTAACTGCACTTACAAAGTGTTCAGTAAACAAATCAAAATTAGCCGTAGTAGCGGTAGTTATCGGTTTGAAATCAAATATTTTATTCATATAAACCGAGGCAAAAACTCGTTTATCTTCGTATTTATCTACTAAACATCGAAATATTAGATTATAATTCTCGGCGCTCGGCGTAATACCGGCGCACGCTGAACTAGCCTTGCCCGATATTTTACCCAATAAATAATAAAGCTTTTCGGCATCTGTTAATGATGTGTTATTATGAATTGTAGTCTTAAAACTCTCATAGAAAAGCGGCCACGAACATATTTCTCCATCAAAAGGAACAATTTCCATTGCAGGTAATCTAGGTCTGTTGCCCTTAGGACCCTCAGAGTTTTTATCTAAATAGTTCGTTGCACTTTCCGTATATTGTGTAACCAGTCTCTTTATACGATTGAATAATAACTCAAAGGAAACTAAACTTTTATAGTCAGGTAAAGCGTTTGGGTATATAGATAGAAGCCTCTTATTATAACAATCTAACACAGTTTGAAACTCTGAACGAATGACGTCAATGTTACTGCTGGCGTCGAGGAACATATCTACGCTGTTTGCATCGGTGGACGAAATCGCTTTCGATAAATCATAAGCATGCTGTAAATACTCGAACATAGCTTCTCGTTTAGCTTGTAACATCGCTAAATCTGCGTCATACTCGCGTTCGGTACCTTTATCCTTAGGCATTGTGCTTAATTACCAAATACCTAGATCAAACTAAATACGAGATAAACACCGAAGGAACGTTAAATAAATAGTTTCAAACCTATTACTTAAGAGCGAGCGAAATATTTAGCGGTGTTGTTTGCTATCTACCTACATAAAAAGTAACCGTTGGAAGAAAGATCTCGAACTTACAATTTTATTAACCTCTAAAGTACCAACTTAAATAAATACCTATGAGGAATATCTAAAAGATCAGTATATTTTGTGTAGTTTTTAATGCGATTATGTAATAAATAAGTAATATAAAAACGTACCTAGTCAGAGTTTTTACGTCTTACGTCGGTAGTTCGAAATTGTAAACGTAACGTAAAAAATTAATTACATTGAGTTGCTTGATGCGTATAATGTGGAGATTTCAAGAATGGAATATTTAAATTAGACTGGATAAATAATGGTTTTAGCGGTAGGTTCTAATTTAAGAAAGAATAAGCGGATATAATATGAATAAATATAATAAGCGCGGGAAGATATGAGCGGTTGAATATGAGCAAATATACTAGTATAATGCGAATAAATATTAGTATTTAAGTAAACTTAACGAAGTAATTTCCATTAAGGGCGGTTGGAATCCGACTCAAAGGACCAAATAATATTTGGACAAAACCAAATCAACGCGGAAAAGCGAAGCAACCTGGATAACGTGGCGCCACGGTCAAAGTCCACCAACCACCCCAGGATAAGCCGACCATCTGAGCTGTGTTCCAGGACCGACCAGCAGAAGACAGGTTAGTGCAAGGCTTCCTTTTCTCTCTTCCTTATTTGCTCCTTTATTTTACGGAATCCAAATTTTGCATTTGGCGTGTCCATATAGTAATAGATAAATATTTAATAAACAATGAAGTGGCCACCCAAACATAATCTTTTAATAATGATTTAATTTTTTCATTAATTTTTTTTTGTTTGCCCAACATCATGTTTAGTATATAATAATGATAGTGCTGACGTCTATGAGTATTGTGCAGTGAATACTGATAGACGTGAGCATAAATTAGAAAACATAATGAGGAGTGTAGACAAAGCTTTTCGTTTTGTTCCAAAAGTCCGTTTGTTGGTGGTAAAGTCACACTATCACTATACTATTGATTTTCATGAAAATCCAGTAAATAGCGTTTTCAGGAGGTTTTTTTTTTAATACGGTAACAACTCAAGGGTTTGCTTTTAATTGAAATCAGCTGGTACGCATAATCTATTGTCAACCGAATTTTAAAAGTGCATTCTTAAGACATCTACATATATTATATTCGAATAACCAAATATTATACCAAACCAAGAATCTTGACAGTTGGTATAACCTCAACATACAAAAATGTTAATATCAATTTTTTTTAAATTAGAGATTTTTAATTTACTATCTTAATATAATAGGGTGACTATAATAAAGTTTAGTTTCCACTATCGTCTAAAAAAATCAGTGCCACAAAACGTTGTTTTGAAACTTGCCATATTTATTTGACGTACAGCTATTAAGACATAGACACTTAGAAAAGATTTGCAAAATTCCACCTTTGTAGGGACAAAAAGGGTAAAACATAGTAAGTATACAAATCTTATTATACTTACAAAATCTCTAAAACCACAAGAGCTACGAGTGTGAAATTTTTCATAGAAGTTATTTTTGGGAAGGAAGTTAAGACAGGATTTTACAAAATTCTACCGTTATATGATTTCAATTTTATATTCAACTACTAAATGTCAGTACCAGTTGGCGTTCACGGGAAGGCGCTCGGCGGGTGTATCTCGAGTTAGGTATTGCGCGGGTGGTTCGAATCCCATTACACACGTAAATATGTATCTTTTTTGTAACTTTCTGTTGTGTTTATATTTTTAATATTTTTCATTTTGAAAAAAAGTTAGGAAAAGTTTAATAAAATTTCCTATTGAACCTTAAATTGGACTTTGACGTGACATTTCTTACATAACCAAATTATAATTAAAATCAAAAGCTATAGGTATGTTGCACACTATACGTTTTAGCAAAACGACACCAGCAGGCTTAATCTTCGAAGTTCTAATTGAATTCTAATTACGCTCGCATAAAATAAATGGAGTGGTAAAGAAGCAGGTGACTCAGTAAGACTTGTAATCAATACAGCTTATGGTATAATATTTAAAATAATTGATGTATCATCAGCAAATAATATCGTTATTGTTACCTACCATATAGGGTAGACGTTTATATATACTTGGAAAAGAAATGGACCTAGAATTAAACCTTGATGTGTACCTGTGGGCAATACTGAAATATGTCTGCTTTATTCACGTCGCTGCAAAGTCTAGGATTACTGCTCAAATTTTTACGAAACAGTGGTAGTTTCAATATACGAAAACGGAACTTAAACTACTCCTACATACGGGTGCCTTTAGGCATATCGTATGTAAGAGTAGTTTAAGCTCCAGCTAAGCGCCGACAGCGCCAAGCTACAAAGTCCGGTGAAGTTCAAAAGACCCATAGGGGCAATAAATAAACTGTCCATTACGAAAAAAAAAGCTGAAAATTTGAGCATAACTATTACCATTATCTATTTTTGCATACAAAAAAACTACGAAAAAATAAAATGTTAAAATCATAATCAAGTATTTATTTATTACACATTCCTTTCTACCACCTAAGATTTTTTTTTTTTTATGAAACGGTTTTCGCCACATTTAACTATACTGTCACGTTTCACAAAATTATTCCTTTCTCAGTCCATGTCTGGATTAATTGAACGTAGTCCAACTTAATTGTTACTTCATAACAACGTGCGGTTGCGAATATGTAGTCATATAGCATAGTCCTATAGCGTGAATGTTCTGAGATCATTAAAATACCATTAATATGTGAATACAGTCCAAATTCTTATTTTTTTGTTAATTGATAAATTGATAAAGCATTTATTTGATATTTTATACTATTGCCAGATATACAAACCTTAAAATCTATTATATCGGCCAATTTATAACCCATTTGCGCTGCACAAAATAAGGGTAAGAAAATACTTAAAAGGACAGACTATTCCACGATAATATTTCGTTCATTTCGTTGATCCTATTTAATTCAGGTTAACCGGAGTCCTTGCTGTCCTAAACAGGCAGGCTTTATGTAAAATGTCAACAGAAAATCCACGTTTCAGATTCGTGTAAAGAATAAAAAAATGTAAAATGTACGAGATGTGTTTTTGATACCGCTCGTTGGGGAAAGTTTTTAGTTAAGGATCAAAAACAAAAGTTTGTAAACGTGTGCTGTTTTATAAAGTGTTATAATGTAGTTGTTCCCTCAACTGGAATTCACATTCAAATCGACTCCACGTTTAATCCACGTACAAAAAACATTTAGTATCCAACGCCATTATTAAAATAAACATTCTAATAGAAAATATATTTTTAAATTAGCTTAGATAAACTCTTTGGATTTCATAAAAATATCCAAATCTTGCTTATTATATTATAAATCATAGAAGTGTAGATAATATATTTTTTTCCTTCTTTGGCGGGTAAAATGGAAGACAAAATTCTCATATCAAATTAAAGCAAGTGATATTTAGGTAAAGCAATAAAAACATTTCTTATTTAATTGTTATATTGTTTCTTAATTGTCATCACATAGCAGAAGTATTTTCAACTGTTTAATGGAATTATAAACTTACATTGCACTTTTAAGAATTAGGAAGCAGATTTGTAATAAACAAATGTGCTTAAAATACTGGTATTTGCTCGGAACAATAACTTCTGCGACTACATACATGGTAGAGAAGCCAAGGTTTTGAAACAATAGTTTAAAATGAAAGCTTTATTTGTATTGTACAAAACAATTGCCAATCGAATAATAATGGTTTACGCAAAATATTGTCTTATACGCGATTAGTTATAATATTAGTAATTATAAATACAGCAGATACTTGCTGTCGGAAAAAGTCAATTACTTCTGCGAGATATACTTCGTAGCTAGATATAATAGAATATATTGTAACACATTAAATATTTAAAAATATTTTTCAAGTGTTGCACTTTTATTTCCAATTATCGCTGACTAAAACACTAAAACTTTTTGTCGCTATAAAACTCTAAAAATGAAGAATTAATGAATGATGTACGATAGTCGTACAGGTAGTAAGAAAAAAGGTAAGAAACATTCATTATTTAGCGCAAGAGAGCCACAACACTAGCCAATTTCATCCAAAATAATCGATCAATCACATACTGGGTAATATAAAATTATTTGTCCTGAGCGTAAACTTTCCGGCTGCGACCGGCTCTCCGGTGGCCCCATGACGGATGCTTCCGGATCCAAGACACATAACTGTGTAGGTATAAAAAATATATTTTATTGTCATTTAAACGTTTTTTAACTCGTTAATGTTTCTGGGAACTTGAGATGATAATTTTAATTTTTTTTGCTGCCGAGGAACCCTCGCGGGAGGGAGGTGGAAGATGCGTCATGCACACCGCCCGCAGGAAAATACCGTCCTCTGCGGGGGGTTATGTGGGACTCACCAGAATGGCACCTACCCACTAAAAACCACCTGTTGGCTGTCGTAAAATTTTACCGTTAGCCTTCATCGGAAGCGACACCCGTCGGGAAGTTACGTGCGCTGGCGGAGGCCCGCTAGCGGGTCTTCCGCCTGTAGTGAAAGTTGAACTGAAGGTGCTCAAAGGGACATGAGTTGGTGGCCGTTCTGGGCAGCCTCCGGTGAGGCCGGGGCTGCGCAGAGGTCGGCCGAAGCATGATTTAGGGATCAATTCATTTAAATGAACCTATAATGAATTGAGAACGGAAGTATGCTCCGCCAGAGCTAGCAAACGCTCTGTCGGGAAGCGTGAAGCCCTAAGTTTACGGGCTAGGACTGAAATCTCCCTAACATCAACACTTTTGATAACGTCGCAGACGATACGCATATCGTCTGCTACGGAGGGTTGAGGAGTGGTATTGGATGGGCGAGGAGCCGGGATGGGATTCGCTAGTGCAGCGGGGCGGTGCCTCCAGTTCTCTGGAGCAGGCTTGGCCTGTGTAGGCTTTACAGCCGGAGGAACCCGGCTACGCAGCGGCGGAAAGTTTTACTGAGAAAGGTGCGGGGCCTGTTTGGGTGCCGGCCTCTCAGAATTTGAACGCATACAACAGGCCAGACTGGCCACAAAGCACGAAACCGGAAGGAGAGGGAGTTTCAGGAGTGCGATTGCACTCTTTAGTGAAGTGAGGGACCAGGCACTTTACGCACCTGGGCGGAGCGGCACAGTTGGCCGCCGCATGCCCGTACAACTGGCATCGGTGGCACTGGCCGGGATGACCGCGGCGATGAGGCGCCTCGATCGAGATCCCAGAGAGGCCGCATATGGTGCTTGAAGGATCACCCCTTTGAGGATCTCCCTGGACTTAGGGACGTTGGTGAGTACCACCAAAGCGAGAGGGTGACGCCTTCCGTACCTGCTGTGCAATTTATGCACGGCGAGTGCCGGGAAGCCTTGGGACTGCAGATCCTCCAGGATAGTTTCGTTTGATAATTCGAACGGGACTCCCCTGAGTACCGCTCTGATCTTACGCTCTTCTGACAGAGCATAAGTGTGATAAGCATATTGCTTATCGGTGAGGAGCTTTGTTAAAGCACGAAAATCGTCTATCGACGAGACTAAGATTTTAATAGATTCACTCGAGTTGGCCGCTCGGGTGTAATGGATCTTGTGCTCATTGCACAATGTCGAAACCTCAGTCCATTTACCCTTTTCCCGAAGGAAATCGGGTGGTGGGACCTTGGCCTTGACAGAATTTGGGGCCGGAGCAGGTGTTGGACACACCGGGACGGGCGTCGAGGGCGCCGGGGCTTGTTTCGAGCGCTTCTTAGAGCGTATTAGCGTGAAAGAGGGAGGCTCAGAGCCAGTTGGGGTGGCGTCCAAGGATGACTCGGTCGCGGGTGCGCGCTTGCGGTGCGGAGGGGCGTCAACTTCGCACTCCATGTCACTGGAGGAAGGGGACGCGGGAGGGCCTAAGACCAGAGGAGTCTGGGGAACTGGGGCGGCCTGAGGGGCCATTGTGGGCATTAACGCCATGAAATGAGGGATAATAGTATCTAGGAAACGATACTTGTCGGCGTTTATTGTCATACCTGCAACACGGGTACTTTCAATAACCTTTGTCCTAATCTCGTCATAGCTTAGGGAAGCCATTGCAAAGGGGTTGGGGAGGGACAACAATATATAAATATATATACTATGAGCTTCCAACGAAGACTAACTTCCTAAAACCACCCTACACGCAGTAGGGCGGTTGGGGACGACGCCGATAACTTACTCGAACACGAAGACTCGAAGTCCTGGAACGCAGAGCTTGCCTGAGCGGCGACGGCGACGCAGGTCGGCGATGTCGGGCTGCAGGCGGCGAACGAAGATTCGTCGTGAAAACGACGGTTCTGTGAAATTCAGGAGATACGGTACGAAAACCTGAGTCGTGAAAATGACCCGTGAAATTTGGGGTGCTCAACTAGTGCGGGGACTAGAGAGCGGAAAATGCGTCTGCGATCGACGTGCGAACGAATCCGCACGCAAACCGAGACTGGGATAATAATAACATGTTGGTTTACATTATCCATTCAAATGAGAAAATCAAATCAAATCGTTTTTATTTCAGACCATGTCCATATGTCTTAGTAATTTAAGATCTTATTACCTATGTTATTACAATATTACATTATATTAAGTCAATTTTATGAGAGAATTATGGAAAGGATTTAAATCAAATAATATTACATTAAATGAAAATTAAACATTATGAGTAAAAATTAATTCGATCATGGAATTATTCAGATTCAGTTATAATTATAATTTGTATATTTTGACTGCAGGACTAACGATTGCGTGGGGGAAGATAAGCGTGCACCTGCATCCAACGTGCGAGCATTGGAGAGTCCCAGCGTTGACACAGCGCGCTCAGGATGCGGTTGGGGCTGTCGCGAGTGCGCAGCAGGAGCGAAGCACAGCGCTTCCTCATGATGGCTACAAACCCGTCTGTTTGTGCGCGGCAGCCCCATCAGGCTTAGAGCCTGCCTTAAAAACCATCATCTCACTTTTTTTTACATTATATTTGAGTCCGTGGGAAGCGGCATAGTTCTCACAAATGATAACCAGCTTCCTCAAAGCCGTAGATGGACTCAACACCACCATGTCGTCAGCGTAGCTAATGTTATTAATGCAATTTCCATCAACATGACATCCAACATTTGTACTGTTCAGCCCATCAATAAGGCCATTCATGTAGAAATTGAAGAGCTTGGGTGAGGTCAACCCCCCCTGCCTCACCCCGCACTCCAAACCGTACTCCTCTGACAGCGCACCGCCCCATCTTACACGGTTGTTTTGGTGGTTGTACCAATACTTTAGTAGCGTCGTTTTTTCACAACATGGCTATTTCCTTACTCGAGAAAGCCACGGTATGCCCAGGGGGCCTGTCCTGAGCATTGTCTACCTTTGTCGCGGGGCCAAGTGGAGACTCTACCTTAAAATGAGTCCTGAACAAGTTGGCTATATCTGCGGGCTCGTGGATCTCGGCAACGCTAGCGGGAAGAGCAGTCTTATGATTAAACTTGTTGGTAGTTTTCCAAAACTTACTAAAGTTTTTCATTTTGTGGTGTTGAGCTATTATGTCCATCTTAATTTGTTGCTCATTGTTTTGACACTATTTGAGTTTCATCTTAAAAAATCGCTTAGACTCGCACATGTTACTGTAAACAGGACCAGTAGTTGGTTTACCGTGAAGTGCCCAACTTTTAAGACATTACCTTGCCCTCCCGTGAGCGTCCCGGACATGCCTGTTCCAGCCTGTAACATACGTACGCCTGTTACTATTACAATTTACATTGTAACTTGCCTGGGATGATTCAGTAAGTATACATACAATTTTCCTGTACATATTTCGTACATATTGCTCTATGGTCCATGATGTTACAGAAATTATGGCAACACTTATTAAACTCTAAAGGAAAACGTGTGTTTCTTAATTTATCATTACAAATAGCAATATATAGAGTTATTTGGGTCGGATCACGTTCACCCCAAACAACCGTATTATTGGGCAAAGATGGCTTTATAAAGGAGGCCGATACCGTCCCATACATTTCTGGGCTATGGTGTTAACAACTTGGAAATAGTGTTTTCTATAAGAAACATACATTTGAAGTGTTCACCTAAAATTTGAAAACATTTGTATTTCTAGAAGTTAAGCTATAAGATATTTTAGTAGTGTCATATAAAGTTTCGTTAGGTTATGAGAATGTTTTTTAAATTATTTCGTTGGACTTTTCAAAAAATTACTTAAATAAACTATACTTAATGATGTCCCAAAACGAATCGTGTATGTATTTCACCCCTCGTATGCTCCCCAAAATAGCATAAACATTTATCTTAACCACTATCTTGTTCACTTTGAAATTATTCGCAAGAATAAATTACTTACTGTTTCAGTCATACGCTATTGTCAAATAACAACCAATATTTCTTCATTTAAAACTCGTCTGCCAACAGTAGCACAGCGACCAAACGCAATGCCACAGTTAACGATTCATGTCGAAATGCAAAATCGGGTATCCAAGGGAATAAATCTAATATTCGTGGTGTAAGGCGGGTTCTCGGGATCCGGTAGGCAAGCAGAAAGTATTCGAGTAAAGAAGAATCGTAGTTAGTCCGTATAACAAGCGTAAGTCGTAAGAAAAACCAGAAAACAACTCAAGCGCATGGAAATAAGCCAAAAAAACGAGTATCAGAATGGCGGCCATTTGACGGCATGACTGAGTGAGTGACTCGACAATCACGTACGTGTAGTTCGTTCTTTTCGCTCGTTATTGGGGGAAAAAATCAGTATTGCCGACGTTCAAACTAAATTCCACTCGTAAAAATCACAGTGAAATTACATGTTTTGAATTTATTTCATTTCCAGAAATTAAATCGTTCGCGGTTTATTGAATTTATAATAAGGTTAATATAACTTATTTTTTGGCATGAATTTCCACCTATTAACTGTCTAACCCACGATTACTCAGCCTCCTTTGGTTTTAATGACGCTCACATTACACTAAATGACTAAAGGAAAATGATCGGACCAAAAAGTGTCATACAACACTGTTACGTTAAGCACTGATTGAAGTGCGGCTGCGGTCACGACACAGTGAACCAACCAACGTCGGCACCCATGCACTTCACTCACAAAGGTGTATGTATCCGATGGTAAACTTGATACTTTTATTTTAATCACTTTAATCTAGTACATCTTACTCCGATGATAGAATAAGAATAAGAATAAGAATAAAATTTATTTCCGGAAAACTTACATCTAGGAATACACAATAAGAACTTACAAATTTATTACTACGATAAACTACATAAATATCAATTATAATATGTGTCTAAAAATTTACAATAGATACTATAATTATGATAAGTCATCATATCGGTTTATCATGATCTAGGGTAACAATAACTAGGCAAATACCTAAACTAAGTAATTATGAATTACCTGTTTTTTAGGTACAAATTATTAAATTAAGTACAGTATGCTGTATAAACATTAATTCTAAATCTAGTAAGTACATTAACAATTAAATGCGCAAAGTGAATATTACATAAAATGTGTTTCATAATTCTCGTCCCACTATAAACATTAGAAAATAATAATAATACTAATACTACACGAAAAAATAAATAAAAATACAACAAAAAATTAATTAACATTTTGGAGACATTAATTATCTTATTTTAATACTATTAATAACTTCTCTGTATCTTCGTAGGACATACTCAAAAGTGATGCTCGGATTATTCGTTTAGTGTTGTTGTAGGTCAGAGGATATATGCCAAGATTGGTGTTTAATCTTTTATATAGAAGTGGTCCTAGGAAAATGTAAAATCTGGAAGAAAATGCCGTTTTTGTGCTTTGTGGACAAACAATGTCAAGCCGTCTTTTGTTAGCTGTTTGTGTGCTATAGTTAAGGGTGCTATGAAGTTTTAAAGTTGTGCTCATTATAAATAACTGCCTGACTGTCAGTACTTTACACTCTTTATAGAGAAGTTCAGTGGAGTAAAGGAAAGGTCGGAAATGGGAAACTTTCAAAATTGCTCTTTGGGCTCTTTCAACGTTAAGGAGAAGAGTTTTAGCTGCTCCGCCCCATGACGTAATACAGTAATTTAGTATCGACTGACACAATGCAAAGTATACCTGCCTCATAAGTTTAGAGTGTCCTATGCTGCGCAATTTTTTAAAAACAAATATTAACTTGCGTATTCTGTTGCTAACCGCATCTATGTGTAGTCTAAAAGACAGAGTTTCGTCTATAATGACACCTAGGTAATCTGCAAAAAGTTTGTGTTGGGTTCCCCTTATACCTAAATTTTCAAGCTTATTTAATAGGATAGGAATAGAAACTGTATCAAAAGCTTTGGAGAGGTCTAAGAAAATTCCCATAGTCCGATTACCTTTGTCAAGTTCCTGGACTATGTGGTTAGTAAGATCAAGCACCGCGTCGGCAGTTGACAGCTTGTGCCTAAAACCGAATTGTGTATTTGACAGGATGGACTGTTTCTCCAAGTATTGAACAAGTCTGTTATTTATAATTTTTTCTAAAACCTTTGAAATGCCTGTTAATAGTGAAATTGGCCTGTAATTAGTAGTTTGATCTTTCTTGCCATTTTTGTGAATTGGAATAATGACAGCTTTCTTTAGACATTTTGGAAAAATGCCGTCTTTTAGGCACTTTTGAAAGATATAGGTTAGTGGGGTGCAAAGGATGTGATGAAAGAGTTTTAATATTTTGTTAGAAATATTGTCCCATCCTATTGCTGAATCGTCCTTCAGGCCTTTGATAATTCTAGATACCTCAGTTTCGTCAATATCTAATAAAACAAATGAATTTAAAAAGGAGCATTTAGATAATTGATTGTGGGACGTGAAGAACGGCGAATGCGATTTATGAAGCATTTTTTCAGCCAATGATTTCCCAAAGTTAGTAAAAAAATTATTTACTAGGTTAGCAGATTCAAAATGCGATTCAGATGATCCACCGCGCAATAACTCTGTAGCGGATTTATGCTGCTTCGACAAAAACGTAACATTTTTAATAAACTTCCAGACCCTTTTAATGTTTGTTCCCGCCTTTTCTAATTCATTTTTATCGTAAGTATTTTTTACTTTCTTAAGAAGAGCGTTACAAAAATTTCGGTATCTTTTGTACGATATTTGTAATATTAAGTTATCAGGCTGAGCTTTGGCCTTCATATGTAACTTATCCCTATGTCTCATGCAGCGAATAAGCCCCGGGGTGATCCAAGGCTTAATATTGGTAAATTTTTTACTTAGACGAGAGTACGTAGTATTTTGCAATATGGCTTTTTGTACCTGTGATATAAAGTATGTCATACAATAATTCGCGTCATCAGAATTGTAAACAGTAGTAAAGTCGATTTTGCTTAAATCCGCTTCAAGGTTATGTAAATTAATTTTCGAACTATTTAGTGAGCAATTTGTTAGTTTAGGCATTTTACGAATTAAGGTTAGTAAGGCGGCCTTGTGATCAGTAATTGTCGAGTTAGTTACAAAGGTTAGTGACGGAAAAGTAGTTTTAAGCATAATATGATCTAAACAAGAGCCACTTTGATGTGTAGGTAAAGAATGGGCGGGAAGTAGTCCATGAAATGAGCATAGGTTAAGATATTCCTGTCCACAGGAATCCAAATTCTCTGGTATGATATTGATGTTTATGTCGCCTATTAAAATTATATTTTTAAATGATTTTAAACTTTGTAGTACTACTAGTACTAGTACTACTACTAGTTTTGCAAAGAATGAATAAAATTACTTATATTTTTAAATGAAGGAGATCTGTATATGGCTAGAATTGCGGTGTCTGAACCTACTTTGATAAGTAAGCGATTGCATTCTAACATGTTTGGTTCCTCGACTGATATGTTTAGATCATTTCTGGCGTAAACTACTATCCCGTCGTTTTGGTTGTAATTTTCCTTGCTGCTGTACAAAACGTACCCTGGCATGGATGGTAAATGACAATTTTTAGCTAACCAGCACTCGGTCAGGATAATTATATCGTTGCTAACATTAAGTCTATGTTGGAAAGTACTGAAATTATCAAAATTCTTAACAATACTGCGTATATTTTGTGTAATTATTGTAAATCGGTTATTGTAACGGGAAATGTACTGACCACAACTTTCAACCTCACACAGTTTTGACTCAGATACAGAGAAATTATCTAAGTCATTATTTAAGTTTTCAGCCATTATCTCTATTAACTAATAAAAGATCTAGATAAATATTTACAGATGGCGCTCTTAGGCGCCCTCATAGTCAATTAAATTTATGTACCTTTTTTCTGCAATATTTTTCGCAGGACAGTCTCCATCGCCCGTTTTGTGGTTGGACGGCTTTTTAAAATGCAGACATGTGGCGCATTTTGGTGGATCTCCTCGTTTTTTACACTCCTTCATTGTGTGACCTTTTTCTCCGCAATGACCGCAAGTGTCTTTTTCTTCACGACAAAACTTAGCTGCATGTCCATACTGCTGACATTTAAAACAACGTGTTACTAGGGTATAGTCTCGGACTGGGCACGATGACCAATTTACAAACAATCGGTCTTTACATATCAGGGCTTTACGAATATTGGCTGAAACTTCTATAACGTAATTACAGGTCTCGGTGTTCTTTTTCCCTGACTTATGACTTAACTTGATTGATTTTAAAAAAGTTTCAATGGTCATGCTCTCAGATTTTTCAGCCAAGTTTTGGTGGTAAATGCAGCTAAAAACTTCAGATTCTTTCAAGGCCGACGGTACTCCGATGACTACAATTCTAGGCCTGCGCTTGTTGGGTTCATCAACGGTAAAACCAGAAGATGTCAGTAGTGCCGATTGCTTAAGCTTTTCTATATCCTCTTTACTCTCTGTGCTTATTATAACTCCACCGTTTCTGGTCTTGCGTAATCCCCTCACTTGTAGTTTCATGTCTTCAGGGCAGATGATTTTTTGGACAAGCGATTTTGTTTCATCGCTCGATTTCTTTCCGTCACTTGGATAGATAGCTACCGAGCTAACATTCCTGGGCAGGATGAGGTCCTTAGAGCTTTTCTTTAACATGTCTGCGAACGATATTGTTCCCGTCACTGGTTTTGGACACTGTTCGAGCGACTGCTTGAGGGCACAAATTTGTTTTGAGAGGTCTCTTTCTTCATGAAGGGCTTGCAGGTTGTTATGGGCTAAAATTGTTTTTTGTTTTAATGACTGGTATCTCACAGCCATCTGAGATGTTCCATGCCCAACTTTTCGGCAAAGATTACTGACTCTCATTTTTTGCTCGGAATTCAATTTACCGCCTTCAGCGATGACGCACACTTCGTTCAGGCATTGCTCGATAGTTGTCATCCAGTTTTGGATCTCAGGCGTGGACAACAACTCGTGGACTTGTTCCTCTTCCGGGGCGCCCCGCGGGACAGGCCGCGGCGGGGCGACGGGCGCTGCGGCGACGCAGGGAGGCACGGGCGCCGGGGAGCGCGTCGGGCTGCGGCGCGTCAGCAGGCTTCTATTGAAGGGACTACCTTCCATTATTCCTTTTTATTTTTTAACGTTATAAATACATTATAAATTATAACACAAAAACTTATATCATTCAATCAGACACAAAAGGCTTGCTTCCGCCTAATACTAGGTCAAGAAATTTTTCAGTTAATTGTTTATTGTACTCATTAATCAGCACGTCCGATCACTTCAGATCACAATATGAAAAAGATGACGTTCAAGGTCTACACATGTCAATGACTGTTACGAACAGAAGCTTAAACGTTCACTGGCAAAAAGCTCACTAGGATGTGCGTTGAAATCCCCCATCATAAACACCAAACATTATAATAAATAAACATTTCTAATAATCACACCACATTATCTAGCCCAAATTAAGTATCATTAAGAACTTGTGTTATGGATACTAGATAACGGATAAATAAACTTAAGAAATATATAAGCACAAATAGATTTTTTTTTCATATATAAATATTAGAAATAAACTTAAATAAACATACATACACATCCATGACTAGAAAGCAAATATTATATCTGCCTCTACCAGGATTCGAACCCGGGACCTCTGGCATGGAAGGCAAGGGTACTTACCTCCACACCAAACACCAGACACTGACTCAATATTTTGACTTTCAACAATAGCATAAATTTCACTGAGACACTCGATACAATCAACTAAGTTATCTCTACAGTCAGTTGGCATATACACCAAAAATATTAAAAAGTAACGATCATGAGACAGTACCATTATAGCAGCTAGTCGAACACTGGTGCATAGTATTACCGTTACAGCAACGCGACGCCCCCGTAGGTCCGGCCTCGCAGCACCCCGGAGGACGTGTCGACGGTCGACGTGCCAGTGGCGGCGAAGCCTCCCTCACGGGTGGAAGATGCGTCATGCATACCGCCCGCAGGAAAATACCGTCCTCTGCGGGGGGTTATGTGGGACTCACCAGAATGGCACCTACCCACTAAAAACCACCTCTTTGGCTGTGGCAATATTTTACCGTTAGCCTTCATCGGAAGGGACACCCGTTGGGAAGTGGGCGCGCTGGCGGAGACCGGATGTGAAAGTTGCACTGAAGGTGCTCAAAGGGACATAAGTTGGTGGCCGGTCGGCCGAAGGTTGATTTATTTATTGATTTATTTGAAATGAACCTATAATGAATTGAGAAGGGAACTATGCTCCGCCAGAGCTAGCCATAGCATATAGACGCTCTGTCGGAAAACGTGAAGCCCTAAGTTTACGGGCTAAGACTGAAATTTCCCTAACATCAATATTTTTTATAGCGTCGCAGACGAAACGCATATCGTCTGCTACGGAGGGTTGTGGAGTGGATTTGTATGGGCGAGGAGCCGGGATGGGATTTGCTAGTGCAGCGGGGCGCTGCCTGCAGTTTTCTAAAGCAGGCTTGGGCTAAGTAAGCTTTGCAGCCGGGGGAACCCGGCTACGCAGCGGCGGAAAGTTTTCCTGAAAAATGGGCGGGGCCTGTTTGGGTGCCACCCTCTTAGATTTAGAAAGCATACAGCGGGGTGCACGAGGGCAGCCCCTGTAATTTGCGGTGTGGCCAGACTAGCCACAAAGCACGCAATCGGGAGGAGAGGGAGTTTCAGGAGTGCGATTGCACTCCTTAGTGAAGTGAGGGATCAGGCACTTGACGCACCTGGGCGGGGCGGCGAAGTTGGCCGCCGCATGCCCGTACAACTGGCACTGATGGCACTGGCCGGGATGACCGCGGCGATGAGGCGCCTCGATCGAGATCCCAGAGAGGCCGCATATGGTGCTAACCCCTTTCAGGATCTCCCTGGACTTAGGGACGTTGGTGAGTACCACCAAAGCGAGAGGGTGACGCCTTCCGTACTTGCTGTGCATTTTATGCACCGCAAGTGCCGGGAAGCCTTGGGACTGCAGATCCTCTAGGATAGCCTCGTTCGATAATTCGAACGGGACTCCCCTGAGTACCGCTCTGAACTTACGCTCTTCTGGGAGAGCGTAAGTGTGATAAGCATATTGCTTACCAGTGAGGAGCTTAGTCAAAGCTCGGAAATCGTCCAACGACGAGACAGTGATTTTAATAGATTCACCCGAGTTGGTCGCTCGGGTGTAGAGGATTTTGTGCTCTTTGCGCAAAATCGAGACCTCGGACCATTTGCCCTTTTCCCGGAGGAATACGGGTGGTGGGACCTTAGACTTGACTGAAGCCGCGGTAGGGGGTAGAGTCACAGTGAGTGACATCAATGGGGCCGGGGCGGGTGTTGTAGGCACCGGGGTAGCTGGCGTTGTAGTCGCCGCGGAGGGTGTTGAAGACACCGGGACGGGCGTTTAGGACGCCGGGGCTTGTGTCGAGCGCTTCTTAGAGCGATTCTTAATAAGGGTGAAAGGGGGAGGCACAAGGCCAGTTGGGGTAGCGTCCGAGGATGACTCGGTCGCGGGTGCGCGCTTGCGGCGTGGAGGGGCGTTCGTTTCACACTCCATGTCACTGGAGGTGGATGACGCGGGAGGGCCTAGGACCAGAGGGGCGTGGTTGACTGTGGTGGCTTGAACGGCCTGAACAGTTAGTGGAGCGATTTGAGGAAAAATAATGAAGAGTGTCTGCAACAGTACATTTTGGTCAGAGATGGGGCCTAAAACGGCAAGGCCATCAGAAAGTTTCTTCACAAGGTCTTGAACCTTCGGACACATTGTGTAGGGCAAAGCCATTGCGGAGGGGTTGGGGAGGGACAACAATATATAAATATATATTCTATGAACCTACCAACGAAGACTTATTTCCTAAAACCACCCTACACGCGGTAGGTCCCCCGGTTGGGGACGACGCGGAGAACTTACTCGAACACGAAGACTCGAGGTCCTGGAACGCAGAACTTGCCGGAGCGGCGACGGCGACGCAGGTCAGCGACGACGGGCTGCAGGCAACGAACGAAGACTCGTCGTGAAAACGACGGTTCTATTAAATTTAGGAATATTCTATGACATTTAGGAAATACGGTACGAAAACCTGAGTCGTGAAAACGACCCATGAAATTTGGGGTGCTCAACTAGTGCGGGGACTAGAGAGCGGAAAAAGCGTCCCCGATCGACGTGCGAACGAATCCGCAAGCAAACCGAGACTGGCGAAGCGGTCATCAATCGTTCCAAAGTAGGCCAGGTCATGCGGCAGCAGCCAGGTCTCCTGCAGCGCTGCCACGTCGGCTACTCTGCATAGGTATCCTGGTAGAGGCAGATGTTTTATTATATTTGCTTTCTAGTCATGGATGTGTATGTATGTTTATTTAAGTTTATTTCTAATATTTATATATGAAAAAGAAATCTATTTGTGCTTATATATTTCTAAAGTTTATTTATCCGTTATCTAGTATCCATAACACAAGTTCTTGATGATACCTAATTTGGGCTAGATAATGTGGCGTGATTGTTAGAAATATTATTTTAAAAAAAAAGTGCAGCTTTTCACCTTTGTTTTTTTTTTGTTCCCCTCCACGGGAAGGGCAGGAGGATAAAAAATGCTCTGACGCATACTCCGCGCGCGCAATCGGAGTTATGTGGGACTCGTCCCGACGCCTACCAGAACCATACCCACTAAAAAACCCCTGTCGGCTCGTGCAATTTTTTGCTACTCAGCCTTCATCTGAGCGACGGCCATTTGGAGAAAAAGGCCGCGCTAGCGGGGCCCAGAAGATGTCACCTGCTGGGATTTACATAGTACTGAAGATGCTCAAACCACTGAAGGTGAATTCATAGCACTTAAGGTGCTCAAAAATGAAAAATAAAAAATAGAATTTAAAGTTACATTAAATAAATATTAAAGAAGTTAAATTAATTCGAATTTACGTTAGAATTAGAAGTCGCGGCCTGAAGGGCTAAGAGATCTAGCGTCAGTTGCGTCACTACGTTCGTGTGCACGTTTCTCGGTGTAGCGACTTTGAATTCCGAATCTAAGACAGGAGCAGTATATGAGACTTAATCTCGAACTAGAGGATTGGGATGGGATTCGGCGCGTTTGAAGAACGATTCTGAGAGTGTTTTGAGGTGCTGTTGCACTGTAGGTAGTTCAAGATCTCTGTGCAGGTCCGCGTTACGCACGTACCACGGTGCGTCTGTGGCCCTGTGGCAGAAGAGATTTTGAACTACCAGCAGTTTTTGCAGGACGGAGGGTTTGGCGTGGGCAAAAACTTGCTAGGCATATGTCATGACTGGTCTAACGCAGACCTTATAAAGCGTACGTTTGTTTCTGAACGACATTTTACTTTATCTACCTAACATACTATATAAGCGCCCTACATGACATGACGTTGTTTGCAGTCAAAGTAAACCGCAGAACTCTTGTCTGGGTTCACATCGATACGCCATTTTTGAAACCATGCACCGAGGGCGTCTACAGGCTTTTGGAGTCTGGTGGTGAGACCCGGGACACTTTGGCCTTTGGTGTAAAGGGCTGTGTCGTCGGCAAAGAGGGCGAGTTCGACGTCTTTCGGCGGAATGGGAATGTCGTTAGTGTACACGGTATACAACAGAGGGGCGAGGACTGAACCTTGAGGGACTCCAGTCCTCATGGAACGAGGCGCGGAAAGCGTGCCTTCATGTTTGAAACGAAACGTGCGGTCTTTGAGAAACGACGCGATTATCCTAACTAGGTGAGCCGGTAAGCCTATTTTGTAGAGTTTATAAATGAGACCGCTTTGCCAGACTTCGTCGAAAGCCTTGGCTACGTCAAAGAAAACTGCGATCGTTTTCTTTCGTTTCGGATAGAAGCCGTCGAGTATGTACTCGACGATTCGATGGACTTGCTGAGGGCAGGAGTGCTTAGCGCGGAAGCCGAACTGGTGGGGAATGATGAGGGGATCGCCATCCGTTGGAATCAGATGGTTCCGCATTCGAGAGAGTATGACTCTTTCGAGAAGTTTAGACATGGCCTTGAGGAGGCTGATGGGTCTGTGATTAGCCGGGCTATTCAGAGGTTTACCCGGCTTGGGAATGCCTATGACTGTCTCTTCTTTCCAGGCTTTTGGAAAGTAGCTGTGGTCAAAGCAGGCATTGAAGATGATGGCTAACAAGGTAAGAACCTGTTGAGGCAGGTGTTTGAGTGCATGGTTAGAAATACCATCCGCACCCGGAGCCTTTTTGGACTTTTGACTTCTAATGAGAAGCAAGATTTCATCATTAGAGACTGTGACGGGGTCGTCGGTGATGGGGAGAGATTCTCTGCGGAGAACTTCGTCCTCCACCGTCTGGATGTGGGAGGGATCCGCGGGTTGCGTGCTGGGCAAACATTGTGCCGCTATGCTGTCGGCGAAGCATTTGGCTTTCTCTTCGGCTTCAAAGGCAATAGTGCCGTCGGGACGAGTGAGAGGAGGAATGTGAGAGACGGCGTCTACGCGTAAGGCTCGGGCCATACTATAGTACGCTTGGTGGGACGGGGAGATATTCTCCATGAGATCGTTAAACTGAGCGTCTCGGAGTTCCGCAAGGCGAGACCTAACTTTACGTTGTAGTTTGTTCGCAGCTGATCTATAGGCGGGCGTGGGATAGTAGAAAGAGCTCAGAGATTTGTCCTCAAAGTAATGAACTTTAAACGTAGAGACTATCCAACTGCCAAATTATATCAAGAATGTCAAGTATTGACTGTGAGGCAATTATATATATTCCGTTGCATTCTACATCGACACTCGCGATTGCTGCTCGAAAGATACATTTTACAAAGACGTCATGGGAAGAATGTTTGCCCCTTGGTACCAAGACGAACCAGCTTTGCAAGTACACAACACAATTCGTTGAGCCGTAAATTAAATAATAAGATAAATAATAGGTCTTTACCTATGAAACTGCCGTTTTGCCGTACTGGCCATTTCAAATGAAAATATTTTTTTTTTGACTGATAATTCTAATTTCAAATTAATTTTATTTGACAAACATGGAATTCTTTTTCTAAAATCGTCATTTGTTTAATAGTTAGTGTTTTGTTTTCAACGCATTCGAATATTTTTCGTCATCATGGATAAAATAAAAATTCGAGTAATTATGTATTATGAGTACCGTCGTGGCAGCAAAGCGGCACAAGCGGCCCGCAACATCAACGACGTTTACGGAGCGAACACTACTAACGAACGCACCACCCGTTATTGGTTTACCCGCTTCCTTTCTGGAAATTTTGACCTGAAAAATGAACCCCGTGGTCGTCCGAAAACTTTGGTCGACAATGACGAATTAAAGGCAATTGTGGAAGCTGATGAAACTCAATCCACGGCTGAATTAGCAGCAGCTTTCGACGTTAGCATCAAAACAATATTGGTCCATTTGCGTCAAATTGGCAAGGAAAAAAAGCTTGACAAATGGGTACCCCACGAACTCAATGACCGCCAGCGCGAAATACGCGTGGAGACGTGCCTTGCACTGCTCATCAGGCATACAAATGAAGGAATTCTCAACCGCATTGTTACTTGTGACGAGAAATGGATCCTGTTTGACAATCGTAAGCGCTCGGCAAGTTGGTTGGACCCTGGTTCAGCACCCAAACAATACCCTAAACGAAAATTTACCCCTAGAAAAGTTATGGTCACTGTTTGGTGGTCTAACGCGGGTATAATTCATCACAGTTTCTTGCCAAACCGGACAAGCATTACTGCAGATGTGTATTGTGAAGAACTGAACACAATGATGGAGAAGCTCGCACGTCTCCAACCAGCTTTGGTCAATCGTTTGGCTCCACTGCTCCTGCACGACAACGCGCGACCTCATACTGCACAGCAGACGGTCTCCAAGCTACAAGAGTTGGGGTTGGAAGTTCTCCGTCATCCGCCGTACTCACCACACCTTGCGCCTACAGACTTCTACTTTTTCCAGAATTTGGATAACTTCTTGGCGGCAAAAAAATTCAATACCCGAGAGGCAGTACAAAATGCCTTTGAAGAATTTGTTGCCTCCCGTCCACCTGATTTCTTCAAGAAAGGCATCAATAAGCTACCAATGCGTTGGCAAAGATGCATTGATTGCATGGGTGATTATTTTGATTAATAGAAATAAAAATATATAAAAAAATTACGCTTCATTTATTTATTTATTTATTTATTTAACAATTTATGCACACATATAAGTAACAATAAAAGAAAGAAGAAAAAAAGTAGAATTATATGTACAAAGGTACTGCTTATTTCCTAGGAAATTTCTTCCAGCAGACCTGTGACTGGAGAGTTTCGTATAAAGCAAATAAGTGTGCCATTATGTATTATAAATACAAAACATTACATAAGTACAATTTATACATATTTACTTATATAAAAATACATATATACATACATATACATAAAACAATTCATACGTATAGTATTACATACATAGATTACAACGATGAACTCTTTAGCAAAGTGATAAATAGTGCTCTCTTACTCTTCTCTTAAAAATAGACAGCGTTTTAGCGTCGCGTATCTGGTGAGGCAGCTTGTTCCACAGCCTGGCCGCATGGACGGTGAACGAAAAAGAAAAGAAGTCAGTTTTGTGGCGAGGAGTCACTAGTAAGTTTCTTTTAAGTGGTCTGCAGATCTCATCACCTGTGTGGGTGTAGGTAAAACGGTTACGTAAATATGGTGGAGAGAGAGGGTTGCTAAGCACATTAAACAAAAGATACAAGATACGAGTATTCCTACGGAAACGTATGGGCAGCCACATGAGTTTCTTGCGGAAGTGGGAAACATGATCATACTTTCTCAGTCCGAAAATAAAGCGAATGGATAAGTTTTGTAGGCGCTCAAGTTTGTTCAAAAGCTCTTCGGTGGCATCCAAACAGCAGGAATCAGCATAATCAATTATAGGTTGAATTAATGTTTGAGCGAGAGATATTTTTGTAGGTAATGGCAAAAAATTTTTAAGAGTTTTAATGGAGTGAAATGTGAAATTTACTTTGCGGCTGATTTCATTGACATAGTCATTCCAGTTTAGGTTACAATCAATGATCACTCCCAAATTCTTTGCTTTATCGGACCAATCAACTGGTATTCCATCAAGGCAAACTAACGGCAATGTCGAGAAATCAAGGCAACTTCGAATACGGCGACTACCAATTATCATAGCCTGTGATTTATTGGGATTGATAAGCAGACCGAAAGATTTGGCCCAGTCACTGATACGTGAGAGATCTTCATTAATAGAAATTACAGCAGAATTAGCATCTTGAACTGAAAAATTTTGGTATATTTGCAGATCATCTGCGTATAAGTGATAATTAGACGAAATTACTTTTGTTATAGAGTTTATAAAAATCGAAAATAGCAAAGGTGACAATACCCCACCTTGAGGAACACCTGCAGTTAGCTTACACCATTCCGAATAAGTCTGATCGACACGAATTCGCTGCGAGCGGCCACGGAGGTAAGAGTCAAACCAGCCTAGTGCAGAAGGAGACACGTTAATTGACTTCAGAACTCCGAGTAGTACGTCGAAATCCACAGAGTTAAACGCATTGCTGAAGTCAAGCAGGATCAGCACAGTAAGCTTCCCATTCTCCATGGCCCAGCGAATATCGTCTGTAACATTGAGCAAAGCTGATACGGTACTGTGTCCAGGGCGAAACCCAGACTGATATTGACTTAGAACATCATTAGAAAATAAGAACGCTGTTAACTGTTTGTGTACTATGTGTTCTAGGACTTTAGCAAGGAATGGAAGTATGGATATAGGGCGAAAGTCAGAAAATAAAGAAGGGTTCGAGATTTTGGGAATAGGGATAATATGTGCAAATTTCCAAGCTGGTGGGAAGGAAGCACTTAATAAGGAACAATTAAAAATATGAGTTAAGACGGGTAGGACCGTGGGAAGAATCGGTGTGATCATTCTGGAACATACGTTGTCATTACCGATTGCCGCGGAGGAAATTGAGATTAACGACTTCTTTACATCTTCTTCAGTTAAGTTTTCTAAGTAGAAAGGAGAATGTGTTACAGGCAGTTGAGGTAGGTGACGCAAAGTATCAGATTTGACGCTAGGGTTTAAGACGACAGGTGGTACTGAAAAATGATTATTTAGTGCGTTAATATCAAAATCGGCGGAACAAGCGGATGGAGATTTGCCAATGCCAACAGATTTAAGAAATTTCCACACATCTGCAGAACTACGATTGCTAAGAGATTCATTAAAATAGCGTTTCTTACTGTCTCGACATAAACGATTGCAGCGATTGCGTAATTTTTTATAAAAAGTAAGATTTAAATCTGATGGAAAACGTTTATAACGTCTTTTGGCTTTATCTCTTTCAGCCATGGCTTCTTTTATGGAATCTGTAAGCCAAGGTGCAGGGTTATATTTAAGTTTGACATTTCTAAGGGGGGCATGGCAGTTATACAGATCTAATATAATCGAATTAAAGTGATTGACTTTAGTGTCAACATCAGTGCTATCAATAACTGTCGACCAATCAATATTCTTAGCATCTTTTTGTAAGGCCACCATATCTATGTCTTTATAATTACGAAGCAGTACAGTGCGGGGCTTACGTTTAGGAGGGCGAATACGATATGACAAAAAGATCAAATCATGGTAAGAAAAAGTCGCTGTGAGTTGTCCATGAGTCACAACATTGTTAGGAGATGAGACAATAATAAGATCTAGAAGGGATGGTACACAATTTGGGAAATGATGAGTAGGAGATAAAGGTAAACAATGAAGATTAAAGGAGGTCAGTAAGGATTCCAGTCTGCTTGAGCGTGCATTATTTTTAATGAGACATGTATTAAAATCTCCCATCAATATCACATGGTCATAGCATGGGCAGACGTTTTGAAGCAGAGAATCTAAAGAGTTGAAATAATCGATTGTTAGATTTGGGCAATAGAAAACCAAAAGTAGTATTTTAACATAATGTACAGTTACTTCCACAGCTAAGTACTCTGCTGATTCAGAATATTGAGACGGAGAAGCTTCTATAACTTTATAAGGTAAATCATCACGTAAATATATTGCTACTCCGCCCCCACCTTTCCCTGTTCTGTCGTTGCGTATTAATGTGAATCCAGGCAAAACAACTCGAGAAGAAGGTAAAGAGGGTTTGAGAAAAGACTCCGATATCAGTAATGCATCTATATTGCTATTACTAAAGGAGGCCAAGAGGTCAGAATAGTGGCTCGGGACACTCTGTGAGTTAATATGGGCAATATTTAGTAATGACGAATTATATGAGATAGCAAGTTGATCATGTAAGCTTAACTGTGGAGAAGATGCACTGACAGCGCTCGTAAAACTGCAAGAAGATGAGGAGCAAGATAAAAAGCTCTCATCCACATCATCGGTTAAATTGTTCATCATAAAATAATAATATGAGACAATAAAAGCTAAGATTTAAATAAATAAATTAAAATAAATATGTTTTAATTAATCTATACCTATATATAATAATATAAAAATAATAACAATAAAATAAAATAAATATATAATCAATAAAAAAGATTTAAAAAAACGAAATATGATTTACATACTCAACTCACCATTCACAAGGAGTTGGAGAAATTGTCCACTATTATGTACAGCAAACTAGTGAATATAACGTCAATATAAAACACACAATATTGAACGCAGCATCATATCTATGGAACTGTCAAAATTACACAGAGTTGTCAAATGTCAAAGTTGCACTAACTTCAAAATAAAAGTACCGTCTATAGAAGCACTTATTGAAAATAAAAGCAATATATAAACCGAACTATTTCAAAAGAGTTGTAATAATGATTGTTGTTGAGTTACACGTTCAGAAGATGATGTCAATGCCGCCTGCGAGTTTTTCTAGGCGATTTTTCAGCTTGTTGAGAAGACGTAGCTCGTGTAGCGGCTTCCGTAGTGATACTGTTGTTCGGAAATTGGGATATCACTTCATCAAGTTCACTCAGGTTTTCGATTCGTCGGCGAGATTTGTCAGGGAGATTGATTACAATTTTGCTCCTGGCTGACCAGCAGTTTTTCATACCAAAACGCTGACGTGCAGTGACAAATATCTGTTGTCTTATCTTCGTAAGAAATTCTGATATTGTAATACCAGTGCCCTTCAGACTTGTTTTTGAATCCCAGACAAGATGATGAGTCTCCAGGTCACCAAATCTTACCAGAACTGGTCTTGTTTTACCTTGCAGAGAACCTCCTAAGCGATGACAAACATGTAAGTGGTCTCGATTGATACTTTTCATCTTCATTTTGTCGGTTAATATGTGGTAAATTTCCTCATGTAGCTTTTCATTTTGCTTTTCAGGAATTCCATGGAAGAGGAGAATTTTTCTTCGTGCAGCTGTCTCTATTCTGTCTTGTGCATCTTTGATGGATTCTATCTCATGCTTCAGCTGCTTGAACATCTGCCAAACCAATGTCTTGAATGACTGGAAATCCTGGGACAACACCGTGAGGTCTGGATGAACAGCTGCATTGCTGGCAATTTTCTCCAGTTTACCTTCATACTCACTGAAGCGTGCTTCAAACATTTTAGCTAGTGCTTCCATGTTGTGTTATGTGTAGAGTTGAGTGCCACAGTGAGTGAAGTGAGGAAACTAAGTTTGAAAGTGACTACTGGTGAGTCAAGTAGTAAATTATAACATTACTTTGTAATAAACAGAAATAATTATATCTAAAATTAATTAAAAACTATGAGCACACAAAATTAATTTCGTGAAAAACGGCAATTTCATAGGTAAAGACCTAATATACAGATTAGCATATAAAGACTAAATACATAATAAATTAAGAAAAAAAATTAATAAATGGTTACAATCTCTTAATAACACAGATACCGAAAAACTTTTGTTATTAGATAATTATGTAATGATTTATTATCGTTTGCATTGTATAAATTTACTAATCAACTATATAATACATATATTGTAAATTACACAATCCTACACTTCTGGACACATCCCTGTACAAATTGTTGCTATAATAGAAGTTTCAAAGAACCTTGACCTCTATGATACAGGCTTTGTCTTGTATAGAGGTCACCCATTATTAAGCCTCATGTGCAACATTGTTCTATTATTTAAGTTTATCTAGATACTTAATTTACTTTGTAAGGTAAAAAAATGTTGTACTTTTGATGAAAATAAAGTTATTATTATTATTATTATTATATTTCTTGGCTCTCCAGAGAGCCGCCTTCTTAGCTTTAATGAGATTGCTAACGGCTAAGGGTAGATTGGGTATACTTCGCTTAGCAACCTTTTCGCTTACACTGATGGCTGAGTTGATAGCATCAGTGAAGGAGTCGACTAATGAATCTATTTTGTCCGAGCTATCTAATTGGTTGGGCGAGATCGCGAGCGGAGAGTTTGGGGCCTCTAAGGTCTTAGGAGGAGTGATGTGATTGTCCTAGCACGAGGGAGACGAGGCGGTGATCAGAGTCAAGGTCATCGAGCGGTTCGATAGACCTGAGATCGAGGTTGATTTGTTTCACGATCACAAAATCGAGGATGTCAGGAGAGTAGTTAGGGTTGCCGGGAAAGTGAGTGGGAGTGACGGGAGAGATGACGTCTAAGTCGAGTTGCTGAGTGATATTAAGGAGTTCTCTACCGCTTTGGTTGGTCGATAGGCTTTTCCTATCAGTATGTTTGGAGTTAAAATCTCCAAATATAATGACTGAATGGCCGAAGGCGGGAATGGCCTCGAAGTCGCTAAGGATAGGTCTGGTATGATGGATGTCACTAGGTATGTAGACTGAAGCTTTGATGACGGTCGGATGACCAGTCATAGCCAATCTACACACAGTGGCCTCTATGTTGAGGAGAGGAGGGGTAGGGAGATGAGTGCAGTGGAAACCTCTTTTGTGATAACCGTCAGGCCTATAGTTACGAATGAACACGTAATTGGGAACAACGAATCCCTTGGTGCGGTTTGGAGTGAGCCACGTCTCTTGAAGAAGCAATAAGTCTGGCTCGTTGTTCTGAAGGAACAGTTTGAGCTCAGGAAGGTTAGTGCTGAGACTACGAGCGTTAAAAGAAACCAGGGTAAAGCCCTTGGGTTTGATACCACCGGACGCGGGATTTGCGGGTGTAGACATTATATTTGCTGATTTACGAATTTATACAAAAAAAAAATAAAAAAAAAATTATAACGAAGCGAGTGATGCTTGGCTAACGCAAATAAACGCTCTTGAGGAGAGCGGGCGGCTCGCAGTTTGCGTGCAAGAACGGTAATTTCCGTAATGTCGACGTTTTGAATGACGAACACGGTCTTCATATCCTCAGCCAACGATGACTGAGGTGAAGATGACGGAACAGGACGCGGCCCCTAGGGAGCTACGGGAGCTGGGATAGGACGGGAAGGTGCAGGTGGAACGGGTGGACGCTGCCTCCAAGACAGAACGGCTTTGCTTCCGGGGGACCCCGGTTGTGCAGCGGCGGGAAGTTAGCGGGAGTGAGCGGCGGCGCCAGTTTAGGCTGAGCAGTTAGCCACTGCGTGGCCGTAGAGCTGGCAGCGGTGGCACTGCCCAGGGTGACCACGGGGGTTGGGACGCTCGACTGAGATATTCGAGAGTCCGCAGATTGTGCGAGCCTCTCTGAAAATCTCCCTCGAGTTGGGAGTATTGGTTAGTATTTTAAATGCTAACGGAAAACGCCTACCGCGGTTTGAGTGCATCTTGTGCACTGCTTCAGCCGGGAAACCCTGGGACTTAAGGTCCTCGAGGATATTTTCGTTTGTGAGCTCGAATGGGACGCCCCGTAATACTGCGCGGATCTTACGCTCCTCCGGGAGGGCGTAAGTGTGGTACGCGATTTGTTTAAGCGAGAGTAACGAGTGATCGCGCGGAAGTCGTCGATAGTCGCGACTTGGATTTTTACAGTATCACCTGCGTTATTTGCCTTGAGATAATTGATATTGTGCTCTTTGCACAAGTTAGGAACCCGGGATCCAGCGCATTTTTTCGCGGAGGAAGACGGGTGGAGGGAGCTGAGGCTTCGATGGGATGGGAGCGCAGCGCGTCTCTGGCTTCGACGGGACCGACGGAGACGCGGTCACTTCGAGTGACATGAGCGGCGCGGGGGCGGGTGTAGAAAACACCGGGGTTGGCTCGGGTGTTGAAGACACCGCGGCTATTTTCGAACGCTTCTTAGAGCGTTTGGCAACTAACTGGAACGCGGGCTCAGGAGAGCCGGTTAGGGTGGCGGCGACCGACGAATCTTCGGACTCGGCGGAGGCTGAATCGCTCCCGGGAGCGGTACGCTTCCTCTGAGATGAGCGCGAAGATGAGACCGACGCACAGTCCATATCGAATGGAACGGGAGACGCGGGAGAGCTATACACCTGAGGGGTCTGGACGTTGGATGCCTGAGGGGCTGGGTTTGTGGCCTGAGGGGCCGGGGACGCGTTAAGCGCTAGTACAGCCTGCGTAAATATGTCGTCAGAAATTGAAACACCCGACGCGGCGAGTGCTTGGGCGAACGCCTTCGCAATGTTTATGACGCTTTGCTTATCCATTTGGGAAGGGGTTGGGACTATGATAAGTATATATAATTATATAACAATTGCCTAGAGTTCCTAAATAAAGATCTAGCGAACCCTAGCGGCTAACCTCCCTACCAGCGGTAGGGGGGCTGGGGAGAATAACTTAAAACTAACCGTAGTACGCCGAAGACCGCTACCTAGAAACCTAAAAAAGGGTACGCAGGTAAAAGAGTTGACCGCGGGTAGTCGTGAAAGTAATACTCAAATTTAGTGTGCTCTTCATTTTTTATTTGTATCTATTAATTTATTAGTTTTTAATTTCACTCCTATGCTATAACTTAGTGCTAAACACACTGGCACTCACTTTCAAACAAATTCTCTCACTATAATCACTTGGTCAAATAATTAACACCACAATATGGAAGCTCTTGCAAAAATGTTTGAAACACGCTTCAGTGAGTTTGAAAACAAGCTGGAAATGGTTGCTGGTAAGATGCCTGTGCATCCTGATCTAACCACACTGTCTCAAGATTTCCTGTCCTTCAAAAGCTTGGTGTGGGAGATGTTTAAGCAGCTGAAGATTGAAATTGAGTCCATCGAAGTGAATCAAGATAGATTTGAAACTGCATCTCGGAAAAAGATCTTGTTATTCCATGGAGTTCCTGAGAAGCAAAACGAAAAGATTTACGAACAGGTCCATAACATCCTTACTAAACAACTGAACTTGAATAGTATAAAGCGAGACCACTTACTTGTTTGTCATAGATTGGGCAATGCTTCTAAAGGCAAAACAAGACCAATTCTTGTGAGATTTTCTGATATGCAGACTCGCTATACTGTCTGGGATACTAAAACTAGTCTGAAGGGAACCGGTATCACGCTCTCCGAGTTCCTCACAAAGATCAGACAGCAAATTTTTGTCTCGGCCCGTCTACATTTCGGATTAAAGAATTGCTGGTCTGCTGAGGGGCGAATTGTTATCTGTCTACCAGACAAATCACGCCGCCGGATCGAAACAAAATGCGAACTTGATCACATTATTTCTCAGTTTCCTATAACTTGTGACGCTACAGCTGTTCCTGCGCAAAACAATGCACCAAAACCCGCAGAAAAATCTCCCAGAAAAACTCGTCGGCGCCACTAACTTTATCTGTAAGATATTCAGTAAGTGCCTCATTAGTTTCAATAACAATATACCTTGCAATCATACATAAGTGAAAGACGGTAATTTAATATTTAGTTTGTTTGTTTTTAAAAATAGGTTTTGTTTATGCTTGTGTGTGGCAAACAGATTGACAGATACCACTGCGACTGTGGCAGTTAATGTAAGGCTGTAATCAGCCATTCAATTAATCATTGTGCGTACTTGTAGTGGACCACCATTAGTATCGTTTCTGTAATTTTTATTTTAATTTGTGTTTTCTTTCTCCATTAACTTGTGAGTGGCTGGTGGTTTAGTTATTTGTAATTTTTTTATACAGTAGTGTTTATTCGTATGTAGTATATTTATTTCTATTTATTTCGTACTTTCTATCATTGCACTAGTTATTTTATATATATATATGTTTAATAATAATAATGATTGTGACGACAGCTTCGTATCCTGTTCTTCTTCGTCTTGCAGTTTCGCTAGCATCGACAGTACTCTCTCTCCAGCTCCGACGTTGCATGACAGACTGTATACTTCCTTTACTGATAATCCCTTTAATTTAAAAATTGCACACATTAATGCGCAAAGCGTACCAAGCCATTATTCTGATCTTCTAGCAACGTTTAGCTGTAAAAATATCGACGCATTGCTAATTTCTGAAACGTTCCTAAAACCTTCCCTTCCTTCAACAAATTTTTCACTTCCAGGTTTTGTCCTCATACGTAATGATAGAACTGGTAAGGGGGGAGGTGGGGTAGCAATTTATTTGCGTGCAGATTTGTCATACAAGATTGTGAGTGCATCACCATCACTTTACTCAGAATCAGCTGAACACCTCGGTATCGAAGTAACTATACGACATACGAAATTACTCCTAACGGTTTTTTATAATCCTAATATGAGTATTGATTATTTCGATACCCTGGAAAGCTATTTCAATAATTTCTGCCCTATTTATGATCATGTCATTATGCTTGGCGACTTCCATACTTGTATGATCAAAAACAACTCTCACTCTCGTAAGCTTGAATCACTATGATCCTCTTTCAATCCTTTCTATCTTACCGTTGTTTCCCACACATAACTTTCCTAATTGTGTCCCATCCTTAATAGATCTCATGATAGTATCAAATAATAATAATGTAGTAAATCACGGACAACTCACAGCATCCTTTTCGTAACATGACCAGTAGCCCAATTCTCGTAAAAACAGACAATTGACAGATCGTTCTAGTGCAGAAGTCGTTCGATCGAAGTTCTATCCAAAATCGGTATTCACGTATTGCTCAGACGCGCTTCGATAGGACTTCAACTCAATAGGATCGAAACTGAACGACTTTTGAATCGAGCGACACAAGATGTTGCCAATTCAAGTTATCACTGAACTACCAAGAGATTATAACATATTTTAAATTCTGAATACGGTGTTTAACATGTAATTAATTAAATAAATTATAAGAATAACTACTCCAACTAACTTCAACTAGCTAAAGAGAAATAAATGCTGAAAAAAGCGATTTTTCACTTCAATTGATCAAATAATTCGCATCTTGATAAACGTCATTGTCTTCGATTCAGCCATCAAATTGTTTGTCAAAGTTTATTGTTGTCAAATTGGCGATAAGTTTCTATACGATAGTACGAACTGTTTGTTGATTCCATAAATCAATAATAAGCATTAGAACTTAGAGCCCTAGGTTGTGTACGATCTAAGGAGGGACGAGACTTGAGCTCAAAATTGTCAGGAGTAACCATCGACAGACACGGTACAGCGAAATAATAGAAAAAAGTGTAGGTTGCAGCTTTACAACGATTTAAAATGTCGGGTCAAATACGGTCCGAAGAATTCAAGAAGCTTGTAGATTCGTGGTGGCCCCAAAGATGTTCCGATACTAAGTCCCTTAGCAGAACGCCTTTGTGAAATTATAGGGCTTGACAAGTTTTAGGGTTTTCACTAAGCTGTCAGTTGCTTTAACAAGCTATTGTGTAGTGAATGTAATTTTAATTGGTTTGTTGATATAATATTTCAGTGATAACAATTTGAAGGAGCACCTGTAATTGCAGTTTAGACCAATGTTTATGGTTCGGGTTATTGTTTTGTTACTGTAGTAAATATAAATTTTTAAGAGCTAAATAAAACCAAATAGTATATTTTACAATTGTGTTTTAATTTTTTATTACACTTACACTTATTACACTTTGCTCTCAGGCTCCACACACATGGTAATTATTTCTTTAAATATTAACCTACCGTAACTAAGTAGTTTACATATAATAACCAAATAATCACAACATAACACCCATTATACAGTAATTTGACATGAAAACCTCAAACCATATAATGTTGACTATTCTGTAAGATAAAAAATTTGTTAAAGTTTAATAAATAATAATATTGGACACATCTTAGGTATAAACACTTTCATAAGAGATAAGCACAACATGATATCATCCAGTCATCCTTAAGATCTTTATTCAACACATAATTATTCAAATTAGATTTGATTTAACACAATTATGACTATTCACCCCCGTTTATAGTCTATATAACTGCTTGTAGGGCCATCCAGCCTTGTTCTAGATCTACATTAACTCTATGCAGTCCTTGAAAAGTCTCCATATTAGCTGCTTTATTTGTGAAGCTCTCCTTTGCCACAATATATTGAGATTGATTCAACTTTAGCAAAAACTGTTCAAGCATTAAAACTTCTTTTCTGGCTAGAAACTTCTGGGTTGCAGTGTAGCTTACAGGCAACCGGTAAAAATCTGAAAGTAATATAAGACCATCATTGTATGTTTAATATTATTGCAATAAAAATGAAGATGTCTAATGCAAGGTTATTTTTATTTGAGTAGGTAACCTAAATTAAAACAGTTTGTAAAGAAAGGTTTAAAAAGTGTTTTATTCAATTAGTTATACCTACCTAAGGTTATAATATTATTATCTAATAAGTAAACCTTAGTATATATCATCATAAACGAATATATTTACGTATACAAATTTTTATATTTACGTATACAAATATTTGGTATACAAATAATGTGGGCTAGCAGAATAGAAACCTACTAACCTTATCTTTTACTGACAAAAAATCCCGTTTTCCTTCTTTTCATCAATGAGATTCTGCACCAACACTTTTGTGAGACGAAATGTTTTGATGAAGTCATTCTCCGGCATTGTGAATGCGTCCCATCTTGTGAACCTCAATCAATACACTTCTTCTTTTTCGCTTTTTGCAATTCTGGCATATCTAGCAAGAAAAACGCTAACTTTAAGCTTATTTTTAGCCTCTTCAAAACACAAAATTAGCGATTCTCTCTTTGTAAACGTCCCGCAGAATGAACTTTTGTTCAACGACTTTTGGATCGCTTATTTTGACGTTAAGTCGTTGACATCCGATCGAACTAACTGTCATTTGTAGGAGTAGAATACCATTGTGATATCGTTTTGCAACGATTGAAAGTCGATTCAGGATGTGAATACGGTTCAGCGACATTCCGATAGAGCGACTTCAGAACGACTTTAGAATCGGTCCAATCGACGGATGAGAATACGAAAGTGACTTCTACGGTCGAGTCGCTACGACATCGCCGCGGTTTTTATTACGAGAATTGGCCTACTGATATACCTATCATATCGAATCCGACTCCCCAAACAAAAACCGAAAGTATTAACCTTGCGTAGCTATAAAACCATTAACTCGGAATCTTTTGAGCGAGACGCGAGAGATATCGATTGGTCGCCAGTTTTTAATGGTGCTGATATTAATGACAAAGTTGACTGCTTCAATTCTCTTCTCCTTGGCCTGTATAATCGTCATGCTCCTCTTAAATCTGTAAAAATAAAACACAATCCTGCACCTTGGTTAACTGACTCAATAAAACACTCCATGTCTCTAAGAGACAAAGCCAAGATCAGGTATAAACGTCGTCCATCTGAAAATAACCTCACTACCTATAAAAATCTACGCAACCTTTGCAGGCGACTTTGTCGAGACGCTAAGAGACGCTACTTTCACGACTCCCTCGTCAACCAAGGCGCTGCAGAGGCATGGAAGTTCTTGAAATTGGTTGGTATTGGTAAATCTTCCACTAGTCATCATAACAACTTTGATTTGAATGCTTTAAACTCCCAATTTGCTAAACCAGCCGTATCTCTGGATCCGACTGTCAAAGCCAGCACTTTAAGATCTTTGCCAAATGTTTCAAATGCATGTCCGTCATTATTTTTGAATACTGTGCCAGTGGACAGTGTTAGGCGATCTATTCTCTCCATTTCATCAGCAGCTGTAGGAGATGACAAGATATGCTCCAAAATGGTCACCTTAATTTTACCCGTCTTATTACCCGTACTCACCCATATATTTAATTATTCCCTGTCAACCGGTACTTTTCCGAATTCCTGGAAACTCGCACATATAATCCCATTACCTAAAGTTACAAACCCTACCTCTCTTTCACATTTCCGACCAATATCTATCCTGTCCTTTTTGTCTAAAGTTCTGGAGCACATTGTCCATGAACAATTACTAGAGTTTGTATCCACTAATAATCTCCTCAGCAAATACCAATCCGGTTTCCGGTCAGGGCACAGCACAGTATCTGCTCTTGTTAACGTGACTGACGATATACGTTGGGCCATGGAGGGTGGATTGCTTACATTGTTAGTTCTACTTGATTTCAGTAATGCTTTTAGTTGTGTTGACTTTGATATTCTTCTTGGAGTGCTAGAATCACTGAATTTCTCCCCCTCTGCGGTTGCTTGGTTTAGTTCTTACCTTCGAGGTCGATCTCAGCGGGTCCGCTGCGAGGAGTCCTTCTCCGAGTGGTGTGATCTCGTTGCGGGTGTACCTCAGGGTGGCGTTCTCTCTCCATTACTCTTCTCTTTGTTCATTAATTCTATCACTAAAGTTATCTCAAGTAATTACCACCTCTATGCGGACGACTTGCAGGTTTACCGCCATTTCACTGTTAGCAATGTTGGCTCTGCCATTGCCGCGATTAATAAAGATCTTGGCCACATTAGTAAATGGGCTTCATCTTTTGGAATCCATGTAAATCCTAGCAAGTCGCAAGCAATAATTGTAGGCAGCCGATATATGAAGGGTTGCCTTGATATGGATGCTCTTCCAACTGTAATACTAGATGGTACTTCGATTGCTTTCACCGATACTGTAAAAAACTTAGGCGTGATAATTGACTCAAACCTCACGTGGCAAGCTAATGTCAGTGAAATTGGTCGTAAGTCCATTACTCCTTTCACACTCTCAAGTGTCTCCAAAGTTTTTTGCCTTATCCAACCAAAATCTCCCTTGCACAGGCGCTCATACAGCCAATCATAGATTATGCAGACGTGTATTACTTAGATACTACAGAAGAACTTTTAAATAAGCTGGAGCGTCTGCAAGACCTATGCATTCGGTTCGTGTTCGGTCTTAAGAAATATGATCACGTTTCAGAATATCGAAAGCAACTCCGATGGCTACCGATTCGGTTACGTAGGAACACTCGCATTCTCTGTCAACTATATAATGTCCTTTACAACCCTTCCTCTCCCCGATATCTTAGTGAGCGTTTCTCTTTTATGGTTTCCCAAGATAAATTGTGCAGAACTCGCAAGCGCACTCTCCTTTACCTTAAACCTCATAAGACCGATTTCTTTTCCCACTCCTTTACTGTTCATGCCGTCAGACTATGAAACTCACTTCCTTATGAAATACGCGAAGCAAAATCGTTACCGTTAAAGCAACACTATCTTTCTCAACCTTAAAATGTTGTGTTGATGTTCAAACTTTATGTGTATTATGTAGAATATTAATATAAATCATTCGTTTATAAATGTATGTATGTATATAAATAATAGAATTTTATGTATGGGTTTAAGTTAATTTATATGTTTATTTTATGATTATTTATTGTATTCTATTTTATTTTATATTATTTGAATATAGTTGTACACACTAAATTTGTTCTGTACTACTTTGTCCAGTAATAGGTCTGCTGGTAGAAATTTCTATTAGAAATAAGATGTACCTTTGTAATTTATTAGTTTATAAGTCATTTTTATTATTGTGTTTTTCTGCGTGTACATAAATTATTAAATAAAAAAATTAAAAAAAGACAAATACACACGAAAACACACAGATATGATAAAAATAAATATGAAAATAGGAGAAAAATAAATAAAATAGAGAAGAGAAATAAAAAAAAATAAAAGGACTGGTTCAGTACAAATTCGTTGTCACCGTTAAGTATCCTTTGTACTGAAACCAGACTACTTACGCTGGGCACAACACAACTTAGCACAGCACTTTGAAGACTAAGGGGCTTAGTCGCAAAGAAAAATCGCACTTCGATAGCACTAAGAGGGAGTAGAAAAACCTTGAAAACCGTAGCACGGAACCAACACGCTAAACTGTGACGTCAGTAGACTGAGCGTCACGGAATATCGGGAAGGGACCGATCAACGGAGAACGGGGTCTTGCACGTCCGACGTGCGTGGCGATCGGAGCGAGAATGTCGTTTCCCTATTGTCCCACAAATCGGTTTTTATACCTCTTTCTTTGCACTTCAACCCAGTCATCGCTACGCATATCTTTTTTCCATTCGCCACTACGCACAATATCTGCTCAAAACTTTTGTTTGGGAGTGCGTACAATAGCTACGTTATTATTCGTATTATTCCGCTCGGCAGTTATAAAGGTCGGCCCAGTAGCCCAGTTCTCGTAAAAACAGACAGTTGAAATATTGCTGTAGTGCAGAAGTCGTTCGATCGAAGTTCTATCCAAAATCGGTATTCACGTATTGCTCAGACGCGCTTCGATAGGACTTCAACTTAATAGGATCGAAACTGAACGACTTTCAAATCGAACGACAGAAAAAGTTGCCAGTTAAAGTTATTACTAAACTACCAAGACATTAAAACATATTTTAAATTCTGAATACGTTGTATGTCATGTAATTGGTTAAATAAATTTAAAGACTCCAACTACCTTCAACTAGCCAAAGAGAAATAAATGCTGAAAAAAGCGAGTTTTCACTTCAATTGATCGAATGATTCGGATCTTGATAAACGTTATTGTCTTCGGTTCAGCCGTCAAATTGTTTGTGTATGTTCATTGTTGTCAAATTGGCGATAAGTTTATTATTTGTTTTTATTCAAAAGCAAGAAACTTGTGTAGAAATTTCTTGTTCAAAGATTTTTATTTATTTAAATATCAAATGCAGGTTTCTATACGACAGTTGCAACTGTTTGTTGATTCTACATGTTAATTATAAGCATTAGAACTTAGCTTTAGGTCGCGTCCGATCAAAGGAGGGACGAGACTTGTGGTCAACATTGTCTGGAGTATTACTTTTTTTTGAGTAGAACAGCGAAATAATGGAACAAAGTGTAGGTTGCAGTTTTACAACGTTTTAAAATGTCGGGTTTCAAATACGGTCCAAAGAATTAACGAAGCTTGCAGATTCGTGGTGGCCCCAAAGATGTTCCGATACTAAGTCCCTTAGAAGAACGCCTTTATAAAATTATAGGATTTGACAAGTTTTAGGGATTTAAGTGCAAATTTCACTAACCTATTAGTTGCTTTAACAAGCTATTGTGTAGTGAATGTGATTTTGACTGGTTTGTTGATATTATAAAATTTCAGTGTCAACCATTTTTTAAGAAGCAACTGTAGTTGAAATTTAGACCAATGTTTATGGTTCGAGTTATTGTTCTGTTACTTTAGTAAATATTAATTTTTAAGTATTTTTTTAAAATATTTATTTTAAATTGTGTTTTAATTTTTTATTACACTTACACTTATTACACTTAGCTCTCAAGCTCCACACACATGGTAATTATTTCTTCAAACATTAACCTACCATAACTAAGTAGTTGTCACATAATAACCAAAGAACTACAACATAACACCTTATTATAGAGTAATTTGACATGAAAACCTCTAACCACATAATGTTGACTATTGGACACATCTTAGGTATTAGTGCTTTCATAATAGATAAGCACAACATGATATCATCCAGTCATCCTTCAATCTCGATTTTTATTCAAGATATAATTATTCAAATTAGATTTGATTTAACAACATTATTTTTTTGTTTCTGTCTATTTAAAGATTGAACTTTTTATGATTATTCACTCCCATTTATAGTCTATATAACTGCTTGTTGGGCCATCCTGCCTTATTCTAGATCTACATGAACTCAATGCAGTCCTTGAAAAGTCTCCATGTTAGCTGGTTTATTTGTGAACCTCTCCTTTGCCACAATATATTGAGATTAATTTTCCATTTCACCAAGTACTGGAACCGCATTCGAGGCTCTGTTTGCAACGTTAGCCAAAACTGTACAAGCATTGACCATTTGGCCACAAACTTCTGGGCTGCAGTGTAGCTTACAGGCAACCAGTAAAAATGTGAAAGTAACCAGTAAAGATTCTGCACCAACACTTTTGTGAGATGAAATGTTTTGATGAAGTCTTTCTCTGGCATTGTGAATGCGTCTCATCTTGTGAACCTCAATACAATTCTTCTTTTTCGCTTTTTGCAATTCTGGCATATCTCGCAACAAATACGCTAACTCTTAGCTCATTTTTAGCCTCTTCAAAACACAAAAACAGCGGTTCTCTCTTTGTAAACGTCCCGTAGAATGAACTTTTATTCAACGACTTTTGGATCGCTTATTTTGACGTTAAGTCGTTGACATCCGATCGAAGTAGCTGTCATTTGTAGGAGTAGAATACCATTGTGATATCGTTTTGAAACGATTGAAAGTCGATTCAGAATGTGAATACGGTCCAGCGACATTCCGATAGAACGACTTTAGAACGTCTATAGAATCGGTCCAATCGACGGATGAGAATACGAAAGTGACTTCAACGACTGAGTCGCCACGACCTCGCCGCGGTTTTTATTACGAGAAATGGCCTACATGATGTGAATACGGTGCAGCGACATTCCGATAGAGCAACTTAAGAACGACTTTAGAATCGGTCCAATCGACGGATGAAAATACGAAAGTGACTTCAACGACTGAGTCGCTACGACCTCGCCGCGGTTTTTATTACGAGAATTGGCCTACAAGCCCACTGTCATACGTTCATGCATTCTCGCTGCGACCGCCGCCCGGTACGGATGTTCCAAGACGATATTCAGTGGCGCTCAGATTACTGACGTCACAGTCTAGCGTGTTGGTCCCATGATACGGTTTTTCTGGGTTTTCTACTCCCTCCGAGCGCTCTCAAAGTGATTTTTTTTTTCTTTGCGACAAATCTCTTAGTTTTAAAGTACTGTGTTGTGCTTGTGCTGAGTGCTGTGTGTGCCCAGCGTAAAATATTCTGGTTTTAGTACAAAGGATACCCACTGGAGGAGGATGACAACTAATTTATACAGATCCAGTCCTTTTATTTTATATATTATTTCCTTTCTACTATTTTATTTATTTACTCTTCTATTTTTATTTATCTTTTATCATGTTTTTTTTTGGTCGTACCTGCGTACCCTTTTTAGGATTCCAGGTAGCGGCCTACGGTTAGTTTTTAAGTTATTTTCAGGCGTAGCCATAGCTACCGCGGAAGCATATAATTTCAAAGGCCTTCATGGCCTTCGTTCGCGCGCAGTGTCCAAACATCTGGACACAGTTTGAAAATTGGGCTGAAATACACAATCAAATCTACTTCTAAAAAGGAAAGACAGGCACGCCAGCCCGTATCCACCAACCTCTCACGAGAGCGCTCTAGCTCACGCTCGTCCGTGGCTTCGTCCACCAGCAACATTGTTTCCGGCATCGTCGATGGATTGCGATATCCCGGCTCCCGTCCAAGCCCTCGAATCCAATGAGGGCTTCACTGTCGTCGCTAAGCGACAGAAAAGGGCTAAGCCTCATCTAGCGATGAGTCCAAAACCCCTAAAAACCAGCCCCGCACTCCATGGCTGCATCCTTGCTCCGCGATTCCGAGGCCAAACCAACCGGTCGGCATCTGCCTCCTACTTTCATCCACGATGGCATGCATGCATCCATGGCGGCATGGACATCTGTGTCCAAACACATGTCCAATTTCAAAATCGCGTATGCACACGCGAAAAATACTGCGATCGGTATTCGCGTGGCAACCGTCTCGCCCGCCGACCACCACCGCGCCCTCACAAGGTACTTGATGGAGAAATCCATCGAGTACCATACCTACGCATTCGAGGAACGCGTTTTACGCGTCGTCCTTAGAGGCGTACCAAAAGAGCACTGACACCGACCACAAACGATACCGAGCTGTTATTATAAAACCTTAAAATCCAGGGGTTCCCTGTGCAGTCTTTCCACCGCATGTATGGCAAAGATAGGTTGCCGTACAATCTAGTGTTACTAACACTAGATCACTCATTAGAAGGCAAGAAGATTTTTAATTTAAAAACCATTGCCAATCTGTCAGGGATCACAGTGGAGGTCCCCTTCAAGCGCGGAATTCCGAGCCAATGCCATAGATGCCAAGTATATGGCCATACGGCAAGAAACTGTCATGCCAAGCCTAGGCGCGTTATGTGCCTGGGCGATCATGGCACTGCGGAGTGCGCGAGAACTCCGCAGTTCGCAGACCCCACCCCGTCTTATGTAAGACGGTCGTCCATACAGCCAAATATTAAGGTTGCCCTAGGGCTCCAAAACCAAACCCCCAAAAGGCTCACAAGGCGGAGCAGAGATGCCCAGCCCACCCTTAAAACTGCAGCCACAATTAACGGATCCTCCCCCGCCACCCTAGAACGCATGGGTGACCCCTACCATGGTGCGGAAACCCATCGCTTCCCTCGCTTCTCCGCCTTCTCAGGTACAGCAGGTCAGGTCAGCACCTACTTGCTTGCTTTCTCGTCTCCCAGTTAACCCTCGGCATACTAAGTGAAAAATACAGACGTGCCATACAAGGTGGGGTCAAAATTGCTTTTAGTTTATTGAATGTTGTAAAGATTTTGCTCGTTTATTAAGTCAAATTATTTTTTTTTAATTAAATTTAAGGATATATGTTTATTGAATAAAACAAATAATTTAATAGGAAAATAATATTTATTGCTAAATCTTCAAACAAAAATAGCTCTCCTATGAGTAGATAAAAAATTCTAGCTTAGGAACCCACATTTTGGAATGAAATCATTCAGTCATAATAATATCAATTAAAAAACTAATGAATGCCTGTATATTATAACATATTTTTTTTACATTTTAAAGCATATCTGCACAATTTTCACACACGTAAAGACTATGTTCTAAACACAACGGTGTATCGCATTTCTTGCAGGCGCGTGTTGATTTGCGGTCTTTTGATCTTGGGCAGTGGGCGCATCTTTGACGGGAATTTGGTTTTTTACTTTTCTTTGGAGGGCTTAGAGGTTCACCTAAATGCTCCGCAATTCTCTTTCGTAAGTCTCTCGGCAGTCTTTCATTTTCTTTTCTATTCTTTTGATGTTCTGCTATCAACGACAAACCTAGCTTTTTGAGAAATTGTCTTCTATAGTCCGATTTATTTTTGTCTACACCATTATTTAGCATATACATCACCATGGCATTTATACCTGCATGATTTAACATGCTGAAAAATATTGTTAAAGGCCAATGTTTTGAATTTCTGGAGACATCATACGTTCTAGCCAGCTTGTCGACAACGTCAACGCCCGATTTGGTTGCATTATAAAACGTTATAATTTCCGGTTTCTGTTGTACACCAGTTTCAGCGTCGATCGCAGAGTCATGATGCATAGAAGACATCAGGTAAACCATCTTTCTTGGTTTTGGTACATATGAAACTAAAGTGACCTTTTCTTGGAAACCAAACAAAGATGTATATTCCTTACGTCTGGTCTTAAATTGATGAGGAATACATGTCTTATTGGCTCGCAACGTGCCTACGACCGTAAGCTTATGATTTTCTAATAAATTTACTGTAGTATTGTAGCTAGTAAAATAATTATCCATTGTTATATTTCGTGAGGTTTCTGATACACAATTTACCATCCGTTTTACTAGGTCATGTGGTTTATTAATTACAGTAAATGGACCATTTTCAGGTTGCTTTCCACAATAAATTTCCAAATTACAGGTAAAATAGGTCCTGTTTTCGACTAGCGCATATATTTTAATTCCATATTTTGCGGGTTTTGAGGGAATATACTGTCGAAAAGGACATCTACCTCTAAATGCCACAAGTTCTTCGTCTAAAGTTAAATATTCATACGGAGTAAAAGAGTTTTGGCAATTGGAAACAAAGTATTCAAATATTTCTCGGATAGGTGCAAGTTTATCGCGCTTAGCTCTTTCCACTCTTGAATACATGTCATCAAATCTTAGTTTGCTCAGTAAAAACATAAACCTGTTCCTAGACACAGTCAAACGAAATATGTCTATCCCAGTTCCATCTGTTGCCCAAATATCTTCTGTATTCTGTCGTCCTGATCTGTATAAACCCGCCAAAAACAATAGCCCGATTAATGCTTTTAGTTCAACTCTTGTCACTTCACATCTTGTAGAATCCAGGTTTGCTTCATTACTATTTTCTAATAAAGCCGTAGTAGAAATTTTCTCATTTGTATGAATCAACACTGCGTTCATTATAGTTTCTGTTATAAATGCATCGAAACATTCTAAATGAGTTTTTTTATCTTGTAAATATGGCTTCACCCCTGGCGTATTTCTTATGATATTTTCATCTCTTTGGCGAACATTAGGCCGATGTGGTAACTTGAACCACTGTGTACCATCTTTTGCTGTAAAGAATCTACTTGAAGAAGCTTGATTACATAATTGAGAAACTGTGCTAAGACTCCTGTCCTCTTGCTCGCAGTCAGTGGTTTGAGGTGATAGTGAAAAGTTGTTTCGCTCGTTGCTCGCCTGTTGCGGTGAAAAACTACGTGAAATTTGGGATAGTATACGACTTCGAGAAGCCCCTCTGCTTGTTTGTGAACGAATCCTTGAAACGCCCTGAGATCTTGCCGTCAAAACACTTCGAGAATGATCTCTGACACGGGTCAAAGTAACGCCTTGGTTCGTATGAAATTCACCGCCAGAATGGGCTCTTATCGCAGAAAAAGTATTTTCATCGTCTTCTTCTGAAGAAGCATCTGCTTCACTTTGCCATTCAGATACGACACTGCAATGATCGGATTCGCAATCAATCTCGGCTTCAATCGCCTCGTCTTCAAAGTTCAATTCATTTTCTAATAAACATCGCTCTATTTCTTCATTACGAATTCTCCTTGACATTTTAACTGAAATGAAATATAATAACAATAAAGTATTACAAAAATTAATGTGACCGTTAATTGTACATAGAATAAATTACACCATAACAATAAATAGCTTATTGTAAACTAGCTTTTGCCCGCGGTTTCACCCGCGTAATACCCGATCCCGTGGAAATATCGGGATAAAATATAACCCATAGGCTAATAGATTATTCCAGGTTATACCTTCCTTGTATGCAAAATATCAGCCCAACGCGTCAAGTAGTTTTAGCGGGAAAGGCAGACATACAGACAAACAAATTATGTTACTTCCGCATTTATAATTTCAGTATGATACTAAATCTTTATTAGCAAACCTAGGGAAGCGGTAGCTATAAAAACAGTGGGTAATTTTGTAAATGAAAAAAACAGAAAAGAAAAGGACATGATTTCATAGAACTAATAGAACCATTTATAAATAATACGTTTTAATACATATAACTACAAAAACACACCATAAAATATACATACATTTGTACAGATTGCTTGTTAAAATACCATTTAGACTAAAAGGCTACTTACATTTTAAATGACGTCCGCTACAAGGTGGGGTCTAATACGCTGAAAACACGTCTAACACGAGAAAGCGCGCGCGGCCAACTGAGAGAAGCTAGGTGTAAATTTGGCAACGTCGCAAACTCAGCTACTCGAAGTAGTAACGCTTGGTAGGTTTTTATTTTTAAACTGTGACTGATTTTTGCACGATGGGGTCTGTGATACCCCACATAGTACGCGGAAGGTTAATGGCCGTGCGGAGCCACTTTCGGACTTTGCGCTGTAATAATTGCGAATTCGCCTCAAGCTTCGACTTAGGCGAAATAACTACTCTGGCACGCAAACTACGAGCCGCAAAAGGCGACTTTCAGGCGCCGTGCTTAGTAGCACTTGAACACCAGGCACTTATCGGTAATTCCAGAAATTTAATAAATTAAACTTTTAAATGGCGTCCTCTAGGATAAAACCACGGTCCCTCACTATGGGCTACTTCAACGCCAATGGGCTTAAACATCATCGCAATGAAATTCACGAATTCGTTCGAGAATTTCAAATCGACATCTTACTTGTGCAGGAACCCTTTATGAAACCTAGTCACAAGGACCCTAAAATAGCGAACTACAACATCGTTTGCAACGATAGGCTTACCGCTGATAAAGGCGGTACCCTTATCTATTACAAAAGGTCACTGCATTGTATACCTGTCGATCCCCACAGCTCGAGAACATCGAAGTTTCCTGTTGTAGAACAGCGTCGACCGGCCATCAGCCAATCACGCTAGCATCCATCTATCAACCACCAGACAAAGCTACACTTCAAAGCGACCTTCAGTTGCTACTCGATATGAGTCCCTCCGTAATACTAGCTGGCGACTTCAACTCGAAATATTCATGTTGGTATTCCGTAGTTACCAACCCAAATGGTCGTCGGCTTCATCACATGTTAGAGGCGCTAAATTGTGAGGTTGTGGGTCCTCGGGAACCGACACACTATCCCTATAACAAAAATCATCGCCCCAATATTCTCGATATAGCAATCATCAGCAAGAAGTCATCCACCAGCTTACAATGGATCACCGACCGGTAGTCATTACTCATTCAGACCTCAAACGAGGTCACACATCGATTGGGTCAAACTAACAGAAGCCCTTAAGGCAATCGACAGCCCCGACCTAAACACTATTCCCGATTCGTTATCATCCATCGAGGAGACCAATGCTGCGATCGGTGTTTTCACTAACCATCTTCGAACTGCTATCAGTGCGTCCTCCAGGCAGGTTCCGGCGGCGAATGATCGACGCTGGGTCCTGCCTGAGGATGTGAGGGAGTTGTTAAGAGCAAAGAACGCAGCTATCCGGGCGTATGATTACGCTCCGACCGAGGCAAACCGCATCCGTATGAGGGCTTTACAGCGAGACGTCAAATCTCCGCGCTTCTTGAAGAGATTTCACCTTCGCATCTGGCTTACTGGAGCTTGGCGAAGTCTCTTAAGATGGACTCTACCGCGTCATCAATGCCTCCGCTTCTAAGGCCACCGCCCATGACTCCCGCCTTCGATGACTCCGAAAAAGCTGAAACCCTAGCCGATAGCTTAGCCCAACAATGTACACCGAGTACAGAAAGCACTAACTCCCTCCACATAGAAACTGTGAATAGCACAGTCGAAACTAAATGCGACAACCCACCGACTGACACCTTCCAACCGGTAATGGTGGATGAGGTACATACAATAATTAAAAACCTAAAACCCCGGAAAGCCCCAGGTCCAGACGAAATACCAAACAGGGTTGAAATGAAATGAAATGAAATGAAATAAAATATTTATTTCTCAACATTGACAATTACTTGTTCTTATTGACGTCAAATAAAACATGATTCTACCACCAGTTCGAAAAAACCTTCGTGAAGAAGAACTGGCAAGAAACTTCACGGGTATATTTTTTTCAAAATAAATTTACAGAGTCTCTTTATGTCTATACAAAATTATTCTTTTCTGCATCTGTTAGCTCTGCAAGTCTCCCTCCCCCCAAGTATCCAAACGACGAACACCCTCGAACGGCACCCGTTCACGAGTTAACGCGGGATCCAGCCATCGCCCTCCTCAACCATATTAGAGGGAAGTGAGCGACCCGTCACCCGACGCTACCATAAGAAGACGTACTTTAGTGACAATGACGCTTTAGATATTCATCGGGACGAAGAACTCATCGAACATACAGACACATTCCACATGCTTTGTTACAAATACTAGTACAATCCTGTTAATGAGGGAATTATACCCAAGGGCTTTTATTATCCAAATAATCGGATAGTTTATAATATGCTCTAGCACACAATTTGTCAATAGGAAGACGTTGGATATCCTCAGGAACCTTATTATAAAAGCGTATACATTGACCCATGAATGAGTTAGTGACTTTATGAAGCCTACTATTATGAGCTGCCAGCATATTTCTTCCTCTTGTGTTAACATTGTGCAGATCTTTTTTTCTTTTGAACAAGGTTATGTTCTTTTTAACATACATTAAATTTTCTAAAATATATTGTGAATGGAAGGTAAGAATATTTATTTCCTTAAATTTACTTCTAAGTGACACCCTTGGACCGAGCTGATAGATTGCGCGAACAGCCCTTTTCTGCAGAATAAATAAATAAATATTTTATAGGTTCTGAAAGCTCTCCCACTCACACTCATACAACTGTTAGTAGTTATATTCAATAACTTACTAACAAACTGCTCCTTTCCGCAAACATGGAAGGAAGTGATCGTCATCGGTATTTGGAAACCCGGAAATCCGTCTAATTTACCTACAAGCTACCATCCTATTAGTCTGCTTAGTGCGATAGGCAAATTATACGAAAGGATTTAAACAGGCTCCGAGAGGTCATCCACTCCAAGCACCTGTTACCGGATGTACAGTTCGGCTTTAGGTCCCTTCACTCCTGCGTCCAACAGGTGCACCGCACCACGAAGCACATCTTAGAGCAAAGGAACGTAGGTCGAAAACCGATAGGCACGGGTGCGCTTTTCTTTGACGTGGCGAAAGCCACGGTTCGACAAGATCTGGCACAACGGCTTATTTGTAAAAAGAGTAAAATTTCGCTTAGAAATAAGCTTACACTTTACAAAACTTGCATCCGCCCCATCGTGACATATGCCAGTGTGGTTTTCACTCACGCCAGCAAGTCGAATATCAATCACTTGCAGGTTATTCAAAATATGTTCTTACGCAAATGCGTCGAGGCCCCGCCATATGCCCGCAATTTAGATCTGCATAAAGATCTCGAGCTGCCAACTCTTGCCACGTTGATGAAGTTGGTGGTCTTGACGCTACTTTGACAACGCTCCCCACCATCCCAACCATCCCAACGCGCGGGTCAATAAGTCAGCTGACTACACAGCCAACCCAGACCCGGTTCGTAACAGGCGTCCGCGTAACGTCTTAACAGATCCCGATGACGCTATTACAACAAGGCATACCGGCGTTCCAGTCAGAAATAGGGCAACACGGCATTAGAATCGACTTACCACCGGTGGGCCAGGCTAACGCGGCGTTCGCATTTTTACTGAGTTTCTTGCTGGTTCTTTGGCAGTAGATGACCCTTCCGAACCAGTGGTAGTTTCAATATACGACGTCCTAAGCCGAGGTCCGCGCCCTCTCGGGTGCCCTTAGGCGTATCGTATGGAGGAGTAGTTTAAGTTCCGGCTAAGCGCCCTCAGCGCTAGGCCACAAAGTCCGGTGAAATTTAAAAGGCTAATAGGGCCATAAATAAACTGTCCATTTCGAAAAAAAAACAATCATACGTTACTGTCGACGGCGCCTGCGCATGCGCGGCCGAGGCACGCTCGGGCCGTGTCGGAGACGGCGACGGCGAACCAGTGACTCGCTCGGACGTTGTATTAGAGCGCGGTGATAATGGGTTCTCCACTATGCTATGCGTCATGTTTTTAACGGTCATCGTTGTGCCTTTGTTCATTGTAGTCTTTGTCGGAATGTTCTCGCAGATTGCTTGTGTGTTTATTTCGCTTGCGTTACTATTGTCACCTTGATATACTGGGTTCACAATACTTCGATATGACATTTGAGCAGTATTAGGTGGCAATGAATGCTCGTTAAAGTTATTAATATTATTAGTGTCACACAAAAGTAAAAGGCCCATAGGCCCGCTATTTAACTCGAAACTATTGGCAAAGGCGGCTGTTTATTAACATAGCAGTATTGAGTTTGATTTATACTAGATTTGCTCAGTGGTAGCATATTGCTCTTTAATAAGTTGGACGTCTTGTTGTACTTTCAAAATATATTTAAGTAACTTCGTCACATCGACATGGTCAAGTAACACAGGCGGGAGCTTGTGAAGCTCTCGAGCGACGAACACTGGCATCTCTTCGGGATCCACTTCCTTCATCACACAAATAATATCACCGATTTCTCGCAGTGTTTTTTTTCTTTCTTACGTTTTTTTTCTTACGCTTAGACGTAGACAGGGAATCGAACAGTATTTTTTTGGCCTCCGTAATATCCAATGCCGAAAAAGCACTGATACAGATACGGCTTATGCTCACTTCATCCATTACATCAATTCTATTATTTACAAACGCAAGAACTTCGTTAATCACAATATTACACATCGAACATTTTACTCTTTTAGAAGCCATTTTGCCTCACCCGACAGTACTCGTATACACTTGGAAATACGACCAATCGCTGTGACGCGCTGGGCGAGACTGAAAAGGAACCTAATATAAAATTGTAATGTAAATGTTGTAATATAAATCTTTCATGTGATTTTTTTTTGTGGTGTTTCATTAAAATTAAATTAAATATAATTTTTTATTTTTACTTATGTTATGATAATCTGCATATTACAAACCTTGTAGTTAAGTCTTTTGTCCAGTTTCTGCCTTGCAAGAGGCAGTGGGAATGGATTTTCGAGATTTTTGTAAATATGGCATTAATCTTTTTTCGGTACATGAAAACGTAATTTTAAATTATCGTTCACTATATCGTGATATTGTCTCTCAGTCTGAGCTGTGCAAGTGTATAAAGCCCGTCCCACTCTTCACACAATTCAAATAATTGCCGATAATTTAAATTGCCATCTAAATATAGTTTATCTGAATCTTTTCTTGTATAATGTGATTCAATCGGCTTCAAAGATCTAATATGATTACACACCTAGTACCCATTTTTTAGCAGCTCTTTTTGTACTGTTTCGACTTACATAATCTTTTCCCAAATTTTTATTTATTTTTCTCTTTCTGACAATCCACTCACTTTCATGCCGTCTCCTGACATTACCTTTATCTTTTTTTCTTTGAGGTTTCTACTTTTTTGAGAAGCTGGTGTTGGTGGATTTGTTGAAACAGAGAATGGGCTATTTGCTTGAGGTGTTGACATAACACCATTGGAGTCTAAATATGGTGACGCAACCGGTTCTTCATTATCTTATGAAGCAGGGCTACGATCACAATCTAAACATTCATTGACAGGGCCTGAAATTATACAGAAAGATTTAGTGTAAGTTCTAATAATAATAAATAAATAATAAAAGCTCTTTATTGCCATCACAATCAAAGTACACAAATTAGCATAATAAGAATTTAACATGAACAATTTGGGCGGCCTTATCACTACTTTAGACTTAGAAATAAAATAAAATAAAGCTTACTCGGTACCGGAGTATTTACACCATCCATACTTAAATCATATAAATCAGGCATAATATTTTTAACCCACTCACCACAGTCTTATAATAAATCCTTTTCGTTAGAAATAATACTTGATATTGAAGACTCATTTTTGTAATTATCATCACAGAGTTTTATTACGTTTGGTGCATTGCTAGGTACATTATTGCCTGATGATTGTGGATTCTGGAGTCTAGAGTCTAGATGATTTTTCTGGAGGTCTGTTATCAAATACTTCCTCATTCCTGAATGAAATGGCTGTCTGCACCAAATAGAAGGGAAGATTCTGAAAAAAAGAACAAAACTAGGCATAAATCTATAAATTTAGATCGGTAAAATATCGTATGTTCATCACTGATGCGACGTAGAATATAGCAAGTTACAGATACAATAAATAAAAATAAATAGTTTCCGAGGTAAAATATTGTATATTTATCATACCATACTTTTTCTTATGTAAATTACAACGTAAATAATCGTAAGTACACATACTATATATTTTTCGAGTGATGTTCCTATTTAAACTATTGTAAGTGATACAAATCATAATTTACGCTGGTACCTACCGTCATCATAATAGGTAGTTCCAAAAATTAAAATTATGTTTTGCTTACCTGACTTTGTAGAGATATCCGATGGAGTTTTATTCATACAACTTTGTTTTATAGATTTCTCGTTGGGATCAGCATCATCGTTCGAATTACACTCATTTTTACGTTTTTGCATAACGTCCTTGTCAATGAGCATTTGTGTTCTAGACGACACTTTCAGCATTGTATTGATACGATTAGACTCGAAACTTCTAAACTTATCCATACTAGATCATCTAATTTTTAATTCTGTCAAAAAGCAGCTTTAAAGTGAACATGACAGTACATGCGGCGTAGTCAATCGCAACTGATACTTACGATGAGTAAGCGCGGGTGGCTGCCTCCGTCTCACCCCGCGTACACCGTCGCCTAGTTACTAAGATAAAATGCGTCGGAGCAGTTTGAAACATACTATAATTTACGTTTAGAAAAAGGTACTTAAAGCTCGAATTTGGTATTTTTTCTTTTAGATCCTAAAAGATCTAACATTAATCTATGCATTTTAGCAATAATCTAAAATTTGTCATTTTGTGGCTTACGATAACTTACGTAGGAGCCATCGATATGTTATTGCTATTGCTGGACCATTTGTAAAAAAATTTTTTTCAATTTTTATTGGTATTATGAGAGATAAATAAAGCCGCAAAACGCTTAGTATATGTAGTATAAATATGAAAGAAAGGTATTTATAGTATGTAATTATAAAATTTTACGTAATATGTGGCATGTACTTATTCAACGCTCAAGACATACAGAATAGCCTTATAAGCCTATATTTTTCAAATTTCTTTTTCAACGGTTGTCTAGAAAAAATCAAGTGATAATACTATAAGAGATATAACGTTAATATTCCTTTTTTAATTCTTGCACAAAAATCTGTAACTTATAGTGATAAGGTTGACAAAAAATAAATAAATAAATAGGTCAAAAATGTTTACTTTTCATTTAAGTAACGTGCAAAAAAGGTTTAGTTGGGAACAGGTCTATTTGCAGTTATAACAAAGACTTACAAAGAAACGATTAAAGACAAAAACTCACTTAGGTTACCTATCAATAATCCGTAAAATTTATTAAGTACTAGACAAATTACATTAATCAAATTTTATAAGCATGGTTATAAACCCTCGCACATCAATATAATTGTTAACTTTCTCTTACTCAACTTTTTTATTGTATAAATCAGATATAATATACTCTTTAAATTGACTCCATTGCAACCGTTGTTACATTATATCAAACGAACCAATAAGGTAAATGCAAGTATTATTTCGGTAGTTATTAACTGCAGGTATTACTGAGGTACATAATACATTTTTATTTTTCAGCAATTGTAAGCGAACCCTACTCAAAACGTCATGTTTTTTTTAATGATTTGTTTGTATTATAAGACATGTATTCGTAACTAAGTGTGCAAAATTAAAATATATTACATATGTAAAGAGTATAAAAAGTGTGTGTTGTGGAAGCGCCGGAGCAAGATCTCATTAGAAACGCGAGTCATTTAATGATAATGCACTTGAAATATTCCTAAAGTCACAGAGTAGTAAATCTGCCATTCTTAAATTTTCTAACTATGTCCTAAGAAAGATAACAGTTTTAGTTATGGCTGTGACAACCTATTTTAAGTTAGTTTAATATTAATTTTTGATAGCGTGATAGCTTCAAAATTTTCTTCCAGATGGTAAAGTACGCGGTAAACTGAGTAATAGTATAGAAAGTATCAGTGGTTTCATTCGATTATTATATTTTTTTTTTCATAGCCAGAAAAAGAACACGCGATCCACCTCATGATCAGTGGCATCCGTGCTCATGGACATCATAATCGTAGATGTTATTGATGAACTATTTTGTTATTTAATAAACATCGACTAATGATGCTATAACACTGGCTGTTTCAGCCTTTTCACCGAAAAACATGCAAGTTAACGTGGTTGTAATGGTGGTTAATGAAGGAAGGACTGTAGTACCACCCGAGACGAGATCTTAATTTAAGACACTACTACCACTAAAATTGAAGGGACAACAAGTAGAACTATTTGGTGATTAGTTATTTTATTGAGTAACTATCATAAATAACTATTTTTGTGGTAACAAATTAACAACACAAATCTTATAGTTTGAACCTGTATTAAGAACAAAAAACTTACTTTGTGTGGGATCACTAGACGCAATAACTCATACAACCATACCTTAACCGAATTTCATAGAGTTTAGTTTTATTTTAACCCTGAAGTTTTGGTGCCTTAACCAACACTGTAGTTATAAGTGACTAAGGTGATAGGCGTCCACCACCTGTTTCTCAATCTGCAAGCGTAGTGTTCAGGATTAATATTGAAAGGTTATGCAGCTTGTTGGATGGTTGCATTTATATTTTTTTAACAACGTGGGATTGTAGAAGGCTTCCAACCAATTTTTTTGTATTGAAATTCAATTATTTTCTTGTATTTCTATATCTTTGCTGATCATTCAAGGTATGAAGTATTTTTTTCCGGCTGTACATATGTAATAATGGCTGGGTTTGTCCGTGGAATGTTCACAAGCTGCAGACTATGTTGCTCTGTTTTAATGTCAGCTATGTGTTCTTTAACTCGGGTTGAAATGAAATGAAATGAAATATTTATTTCTCAACATTGACAATTACTTGTTCTTTATGGTGGTAGAATCATGTTTTAATTACGTCAAATAAAACATGATTCTACCACCAGTTCGAAAAAACCTTCGTGAAGAAGAACTGGCAAGAAACTTCACGGGTATATTTTTTTCATAATAAATTTACAGAGTCTCTTTATGTCTATACAAAACTTTTCTGCATCTGTTAGCTCGGCAAGTCTCCCTCCCCCCAAGTATCCAAAGGACGAACACCCTCAAACGGCACCCGTTCACGAGTTAACGCGGGATCCAGCCATCGCCCTCCTCAACCATATTAGAGGGAAGTGAGGTTGAAACATGTAGTCTTGACCAATGTCGGAAAATCCACCTCCACAATGTTTTGTACTCCCCTGGATTTTTAAAGGTATGCTTGAATTAGCTGGACGAAGATGTATAAAAAATTTTGTGAGTGGTTTATATATTGTTTTTATTAAGGCACGCCAATGAATTTCTCAAGTCGTGTCAGTTATATACTTTACATAAAGTAAAAAAGCGGGGTATCTTTCGCTCCTATTCGCTTCACCATATTTTATGCGTTTTATACTGATTGATAAAGTGTATCTATGATAGAGGTGATATCCCAAATACTAAACTCTAAATTTGCCTACATTTTTGTATACCGGGATTTCATTTTAAAAGGCTAAGGTATTGATATTTCAAGTGAAAACTATTATTTTTTTAGTCGTATATTGCCTAGATTAATAAAGGGGGTGGATTCCGGTACGAATGAGAATACAGTAATAATGTATTCAGAATATCATTAAAATAACAACACAACAACCTGATAGGTACCTACTATCAGGTTGTTGTGTTGTTATATCAGCTAAAAGTAGCTAATATGTAACCGTTGTTCAATTTTATATAGTTATCATAGTTGTAAGTTTTCCTTCAAAATAAAGTGAAATAAAATACTTTGCAAATACAAATAAAATTTTGTACTGAAGCTTCAGTGTAGTTAGTAGTAAGAATAGGTTCAGTTAGTCTTGCCTACCTCGGTAATAGCTTCATCAGATATTTTATTTTTAAATTTTTTCTCGTCATGTACTCATTTACTCAAGACCTATTAAGACCACTACACTTATCGAAAGTTTAAACTACTTACAGCTTACAATAGTACACAAAAGATCAAAATAGCTACAATAGATATTACATTAGGTTTTTAGCCGCTAGCACGTATTAGCATAATATGACATTTGGCTTTCTACCAAATGGGCACAGCCCCGATCATCATGAATAGTTGTAAATGATAAAAATTTGCGAATTGAGTTTTCTGGCTATACATTGGACGTATTGGTGGATATGAAATTTTTTCTTATTGAAAGTTAAAAAAAAGATCTTGCAAATTAGTAACATAACTTAAAGAATGTTTCAAATCTATCAGCCATTCAAAAATAACATGTATCAGTGCAATGAAAAATACCAATGTTTTTTTATTCGGCTTGCATACCAAGTATATTGTAGAAAACATTGTATATAAATGATCTTAGTTGTCACCGCTTCTCGGTTACGCCACGAACAAGTGAGCTCAAAATGGCGGCTATCAAATTTGATTTGACTAATTAGTTCAAGGAATCCTACTCCACTCCTATTAGTTTTATAGTGTTAACATTTACAAATAAGGGTCCTATCTATTACATAACAATTAGTAACTGTTAGTTTATAAAAACTATAAGCATATTTAATACCGATTGCCTGAGTAAAAAATGGTTTCTACTTAAAAAACTACTTTTTAATAAAAATTTCCAATGGCCAAATATTTTTTTAAATCGGTTCTATATTTTTAGAGCTCATCGATTTTTTTTAAACAAATAGAAGAAAAACGGTTTTCTTTATAATAATAGGAAGTAAAGTCCTTAAATAAGAGAGGAAGAGTGTGTTTATAAATGTAAAAAAGAAATCCACCTGCAACTCATTAAAAAAACACAAGTGAAGTTTTGCAAAAAAATTCCAAAGGAAAACTCATTTGAGAAAGGTGCAAATAATATTTTAAATAACAAATCATATTCCCGTTGCAAAGTTGGAGCTTCTTTACATCATCTAATATTTGAGTTGCACAATTTTGAGCAGATACAAACAAGGCGTATAGTAAATGAAAAATTACTGTCGCTATGACCACTGTTCTTGATTTGTATTATCTCAGGCGTGGGACAATTCTTTAAATTGGCACTGAGTGATATTTTTCCTAAGTTTTATATTATAGGACCATTCCCATTAAACCGATTTCAAAAATAAACCTTACTTTTACGCCTTTATTTTAGTCTTCTGAACGTTATTGATAAAATACCTAAAAAAACCAAGGCATAAAATGCTTATATGCATGAATGAAATAAAATTCTTTATTGCTCTTTACGATAACATAAAATTCTTACATACTAAGTTAAACATTATTAACATATACGTACATTATTTTTATGTTAAGAAAGCTGCAAAATATGTATATGTAGCTTGCCAAAGTTCACATAAAAGAAGGGTAATAATACGTATCGGAAACATTTCGGAGGGAAAAATGGTTTTGAACTAAAATACCTCAAGCGAGCAAATTCAACATTCGTGCCAATAGAAGTGTCACTAACTTTCGAGGGTATCGTTTGAAATTCTGGTAGGGAATGACTAAATATATTTAACACTGACGACGCTTGCAAATGAGTTACTGTTATCTATTTTTAAATGTATATTGTGACATATGAACGTAATATATGTAAAATATGACAGCCGAATAGCGTAGTGGTCAGTAGCCCTGTCTCATACGCCGGAGGTCCTAGGTTCGAGTCCTGGCCGGGGCGGAAAACACGGATGTTTGTTCTCGGGTCATGGTTGTTGATATTTATATATGTATGTTTATTCATCATCATGTCATCCATTACACAAGCTCTGCTTACTCTGGTGCCATACAGTTGGTGTGTTTGTCCGGGGATTTATATTATCATTATATTTGTTCTAGGTATCCATCATACTTAGCAAAATCTCTGTTAACATTGGCGTCATGCAGTTGGCGTATTAAATGTCCTGAATCACGGAGTCGAACTCACGTTTAACTGGCGATAAAGTCTTTCAAATAAGTGACTGCAGTTAGGACATAAAACAATTTTTTATTTATTTATATGTTTATTACAAATCCCACAGCTAAGTTTTAATAGAAATTATGGATTTACACCTTTTTTCTAAGCTAAACAGACAGAAACAAATAAAAAATAAACTAAACTAGTGCAAAATTATTAGTGTATTATACTTAAAAGCTTCGTTACACAGTGTACGTAATGATGAAATAGGCTGCATATTTCGTTAGCTATACGTGTTTAGAAATGTATTAAATCATAAATAAAATTTTATCAAAATAATGACAACGTAAATTATTAAAACTGCCATTTTTTATTTCGATAACTAAAATGAAACCTAGAGCTAAGGTTAATTTTATCATAGTATCTAGTTTTGTCGAATCTACTTCAGTCCCCCATCGTCCTCTAGACTTCATCATCATTAATTAAAAAGAAAGTGAAACTTTGCTATCAATCAATATCTTCTATTCTTCACTTCACCACTTTTGCAACAAGTAGCAGTTGTCAAGATTGCAACCACTTTGTTAATAACTCGGCAACTTGGAAACTTGTCCATAGCGCTGGATATAATAAGAGAAGCTTGCAGGTTTTAATGAGTTAGGAGGGTGTCTAGCGATAAGAAAGTTACATAAGCATAGCGAATGCAGTATGTATCATGGTTTTTGGTTTTACCAATGTATCACTACATTTATAAAACCTTTACTTCACAGCTGTTTTCATTTTCAATTAGATGGATTTCATATTTAAAAAAATTTAAAAGTATAGGTAAGTATGAAACGCTGTGGAACCTCACAGCTGAAATTCAAGATAGCGTTAATCCTGGAAGATAAGAATAGGAAGGAGAGAAGACAAACAAACTGTATTGTTTTGAAGAAGAAACAAAAGATTTTGTGTGGAAATCACCTAAATAGAACACTATACAAATTTTTGCAGCTTCCAAAATTCTAAACGTTAGCTAAATTCGTACTGATATCCCTTATTCTGTGAAGCCAATTATTATAAAAATATACTATCAACGAGTCCAATATGGGTACTCGATCGGCACCAGCAAGAGGGGCACCTGTTTGTTGGTGCATTTCTTGGGGCAATCCTCTAAAAGTCAATAGAACACTACTTATATAACAAGTATTTAAGTCAGCAAGACAGCAAGGACTTTAAATTCAACCAAATTTAAAGATAACGAGACAAAAATAAAATAGGTAATCTTTTTATTGGACAAATAATGAAACCAATATCTTGGATTTCGACTTGGATCCTAACCGGTATCTTTTTCTGTTTAGCACAATCTTTTTGTAAGGTTTTTAACTTTTTGCAAAAATTCATATTTAAAAACTGTATGCTTTATCTCATACTATTTACACTCTATTTTTAACTGACGTAGGTATTATACCTATATGAACTAATATTCTAGAAACTAATTGTGAAATCCCATTAAGCTATTCCAGATTTTCTTCTGAATAGATTGATATTAGAGATGAGATGAGAGAATTGATAAATAGTCCTGCTTGGAAATGCTTTACTGCTTTTTTTATTTTAAAAGGGATACCATGACAAATCATGTGGTCTTTAAATATCCCAATTTGACCTCATTCAACACAATAAGTTGCAAACTAAACTTTTGTTAGATTCTAGGCAGAATTTATTAAAAGTTCATGGAGTCATAAACAAATACTATATTCGTATTAAATCTGTTTGACACTATATCGGAGGTCTTATTTCCCTTGGGAAATATTAGCTTTGTTTGCATAATATGACCCGACGTTGGATCAAACAGAAAATACATGACTTAGTATACAATATTAATGTTGGTTTTTTTTGTGTGTGAATTTATGAGAATGTATGTATTATACTTACATATGAACTATGTAAGTTAATAAGTAAAATGTAAGTCTGTTATTATGTAATTAAAATATAGATGTGAGATTGCAATGGGTTCCTGGACACATAGGATTAGTAGGAAACGAAGAGGCCGACCGATTGTCTAAGTTAGCAGCAACAGAGGGTATCTACTATAATTTTTTACCAGACTATACAGATTTTATATCAAAATTCAAAATTAAAGTTAGAAACAATTGGAATACTTATTTTAATACACTAAGTAAAGATAAAAGAATATGGTATAAATCCATCCAGTTTGAGAATAGTACTTAGAGCAGAAATTGTATAAAACTACTCCTAAGACTTAGATCGGGACACTATCCATCGGCGAAGTTTACATTCTTCATGAAAAAGACACAAACAGATAAATGTTTAATTTGTGATAAAATTGAGGACGTACAACATTTGCTGATGGATTGTGTCAGAAATAAGGATGACAGAGCATTGTTATTTGCAGAATACAATTTAAATGTAATGGACAATCCTTTCAGAACCAGGGTCAGAATTAGCAAAGAAGCTGAGCTAATTGTTTCTGCAATGATAATGCTTGCTCGACTTTAATATACTTAGTTATAGTGTTATTATTATTATTTGTTTTCGTTGCTGTGTATTTTCTTTTTTTGTTGTGTTTAGTTATTTATATACACGATGGGGTCGACATAATCCTTTGTGGAAAAAGACCATTTTAAATAAATAAAGATTTAAAAAAATGTCTGTTATTAATGACAAAATTACAACTTTTCGATCATTATACATATATGAGTGTTTACAGGGTACCGATAGCGCAAATTTTTTGTATTTTGGTCTGTCTGTTTGTTATAATTAATATTCGAAATAGCTTTTTAATAAAAACGATTTTGCTGGGGCTTTCATTAGCTGATCGATTTTGTTGACAAGAGGAATATAGGATTTTATGGAACAAATATATTTATAAAAAGGTAAATATTAAAAAATTAAAACATCATACCGAAAATTAAATTAATTATTTGCTATTTCAATGGTATTGAGGATTGGTAAGATTTTGCAAGTAAGTGAGCAATACTGTATATTGGTCAGAAAATAGTTAAATGCTATAATAAAATACTAATACCGTAAAAACTTTATTTTGAAAACGCTCTAGAGTAAGTTGCGATTGTGAACTTGCTATAATAATAACGATTTCGGATGTGAAAAGGCAATTACTCTGATATAGCAATTTTGTGTTAGGGACAGCAATTTCAATGCCTACCCATTTAATTAATTGTACCAACTGCTTATTACAATCATTTATTTTAGGTTTTGTTGTAAAAAAATATTTTAAATATATATCTCCACTTGTCTAAGCTTAATTCAGCCAAAAGTGTAGTTTGTATAACGTTATTTCGATAATAAGGGTATATGTAGAATTTTAGGTATTGGCTACAGTTTTTTTGATCTATTTTTATTACTGATTTACAGTTTTTTGTATCACCTAAATTAAAACATAGGAAAATTCAATTTTAGGAAGCGCTATAAGTCAGGAAAAGTCAAGTCGGGAAAGCAGCACCCGATGTGCTTTATAAAAATGACTCGGAGAATATCATTTAATAAGGTCACTAATAGGTTCCAGAATGTGTTTGTAGTAAAACCAATTTACGAAGGCTGGAAGCAAATTGAAGTTGTAAATATACAGAAGAACTCATTTTCTTTTTCTTATATATTTTTAAACCGCACCACTCCTCTATCAAGATGTGTAATATTGTCTAGAATGCAACAACTTTTGTAGTATCTTAGCTCGCCGACAACTAGTTTTAAGTGTTATAAAAATAAGATTGCATTCGCTGTGTTATAAGAGTGGATGTGAGACGAAGAAACGGTACTCGGATATGCTCTGAAATTTTATTCGTATTCTGAATATTTGATTGTTGTACCTCGACACCACACAACGACATTAACACCGCAAAGGCTAAATCTCTGCTTATATGAATATAAGTCTTTGGCTTAGGTGTATGGATCTCGCTCCGATCGCCGCCCGGTACGGACGTGCAAGACCCCGTTCTCCGTTGATCGGTCCCTTCCCGATATCCTGTGGCGCTCAGTCTACTGACGTCACAGTATAGCGTGTTGATTCCGTGCTACGGTTTTCAAGGTTTTTCTACTACCTCTGAGTGTTATCGAAGTGTAAATGTTCTGTGCGACTAAGCCTCTTAGTCTTCAAAGTGCTGTGCAGTATTGTGTTGTGCTTGTGCTGAGTGCTGTGTAGTGTCCAGCGTAAGTAGTCTGGTTTCAGTAAAAAGGATACTTAACGGTGACAACGAATTTGTACTGATCAGTCCTTTTATTTTTATTTTATCTTCACTATTTTAGTTATTTTTCTCCTATTTTCATATTTATTTTTATCATATCTGCACTCCGACCGCGGTAGGCGTTTCCCATTAGCTCTTGTCATCCTATCCAACACTACCAACTCGAGGGAGATCTTCAGAGAGGCTCGCACGATCTGCAAACTCTCGAATATCTCTGTCGAGCGTCCTAACCCTCGCTGGCATCCTGGGCAATGCCACCGCTGCCAGTTGTACGGCCACGCAGCGGCTAATTGCACAGCCCCTCCCAAGTGCGTTTAGTGCCTAGATCCCCATATTACGAAGGAGTGCACTCGCATTCCCGACTCCACTTCCCCCCCTGCATGGGCAAACTACAGGGGTTGCCCGCGCGCTCCGCGCTCCTCAGCTAAGAGGGCCACGCCTAAACCGGCGCCGCCGCTCACTCCCGCTAACTTCCGGCCGCTGCGCAACCGGAGTCCCTCGGAAGCAAAGCCCGTGCAGCCGACGCCTACTCCGGCTCTGTCTTGGAGACAGCGTCCGGCCGCTCCACCTGCACATTCCCGTCCTATCCCAGCTCCGGTAGCTCCCGTAGGCGCGCGTCCCGCTCCGTCGTCTTCAACTCAGCCGTCGTTGGCTGAGGACATGAAGACCGTGTTCAACGTCATTCAAAACGTCGACATTAACGAAATTTCCGTACTCGCACGCAGACCGCGAGCCGCCCGGTCTCCTCAAGAGCGTTTATGTGCGCTGAGCATCACTCGTTACTAAGTTCGTTATAAATTTTATTTTTGTATAAATTCGTAAATAAGTCAATATAGCGTCTATCCAGCAAATCCCGCGTCCAGTTGTATCAAACCCAAGGGCTTATCCCTAGTTTCTTTTAACGTTCACAGTCCCAGTACTAAACTTCCTGAGCTCAAACTGTTCCTTCAGAACAACGAGCCAGACTTATTGCTTCTTCAAGAGATGTGGCTCACTCCAAACCGCTCCAGGAGATTCGCTATTCCCAAGTACGCGTTCACTCGTAACGACAGGCCCAACTCCTACGGTTTCGGCGGCACTGCTATTAATTACAAAGGAGGTTTCCATTGCTGTCCTCTCCCTACCCCTCCTCTCCTCAACATGGAAGCCACTGTGTGTAGATTGGTTATAACTGGTCATCCGACCATCATCATAGCTTCAATCTACATAACTAGACGAACCAGCAGCGACTTTGAGGCCATTCTCGCCCTGGGCCATTCAGTCGTTATGTTCGGAGACTTTAACTACAAACATACTGACTGGATGTGCCTATCAGCTAACACCAGCGGTATCGCTCTCCTAGCCATCACTAACTCACTCAACTTAGACGTCATCTCTCCCATCACTCCCACTCACTATCCCAATAACCCGAACTACTCTCCTGATATCCTCGATTTTGCAATTGTCAAGCGAATACACCTCGATCTCAGGTCTATCGAACCGCTCGATTACCTAGGTTCTGACCACTGCCCCGTCTCCCTCGTATGCCTAACGATAACGTTACTTCTCCTAAGACCTTTACCAACTGGAAAGGTTTTAAAAATACGTTAGTTTCAGCCTTAGAGGCCCCTAACTCTCCGCTCGCGATCTCGCTCGATCAATTAGATAGCCCGGATAAAATAGATTCAATATTAAATTCTCTCACTGATGCTATCAACTCAGCTATCAGTGAAAACGACAAGGTTGCTAAGCAAGGCAATCCCAAGCTTCCCTTAGCCGTTAGCAATCTTTTAAAAGCTAAAAACGCGACTCTCCGGAGAGCCAAGAAATATCCCACGCCCGCCTATACAACAACTGCGAATCAGCTTCATCGTAAAGTAAACTCTTGCCTCGCAGAAGTCCGAGACGCTCAGATGAACGATCTCATGGCGAATATCTCTCCGTCCCACCAAGCGTACACCTGCCGCAGCAGATGCTTACCTTGTTAGCTATCATCTTCAATGCCTGCTTTGATCACAGCTACTTTCCAAAAGCTTGGACAGAAGCGACAGTCATAGGCATTCCCAAGCCGGGTAAACCTCTGAATGTCCCGGCTAATCACAGACCCATCAGCCTCCTCAAGGCCATGTCTTAACTTCTCGAAAGAGTCATACTCTCTCGAATGCGGTACCATCTGTTTCCAACGGATGGCGATCCTCTCATCATTCCCCATCATTTTGGCTTTCGCGCTTAGAACTTCTGCCCTCAGCAAGTCCATTGAATCGTCGAGTAGATACTCGACGGCTTTTCTCCGCGGCGTAACAAAACGGTCGCAGTTTTCTTTGACGTAACCAAGGCTTTCGATAAAGTCTGGCATAGCGGCCTCGTTTATAAACTTTATGAAATAGGCTTACCGCATCGCCTAGTCAGGATAATCGCGTCCTTCCTCAAAGGTTGCATGTTTCGTTTCCCATAAAGACTGGAGTCCCACAAGGCTCAGTCCTCGGCCCTCTGTTGTACACCGTGTATACTAACGACATCCTGATCCCGCCGAAGGGCGTCGAACTCGCCCTCTTTGCTAACGACACCGCCCTTTACACCAAAAGTCACGTGGTCCTGAATAACATCATCAGACTCCAAAAGGCCGTAAACGCCCTCGGTGTTTGGTTTCAAAAATGGCGTATCGATGTAAACGCAGAAAAGAGTTCTGCTATTCCATTCGACCACAAACTCCGTATTTGCTACAACGATCCCCACATTCGAATGTTAGGTATTCCCATACCCTGGAAGCGCAGTATTAAATACTTAGGCGTCACCTTAGACCAGACGCTTTCTTTCAAGCCACACGTCGATAGAGTAACGAAACTCGCCCGTTTTTACTTAGGCCGCCTAAATATTATGTTAGGTAGAAAAAGTAAAATGTCGTTCAAAAACAAACGTACGCTTTATAAGGTCTGCGTTAGACCAGTCATGACATATGCCTCGCCAGTCTTTGCCCACGCCAAACCCTCTGTCCTGCACAAACTGCAGGTTGTTCAAAATCTCTTCTGCCGCGGACGTGCACAGAGATCTTGAACTACCTACAGTGCAAAAGCACTTCAAAACACTCTAAGAATCGTTCTTCAAACGCGCCAAAACCCATCCCAATCCTCTAGTTCGAGATTCAGTCTCATATACTGCTCCTGTCTTAGATTCGAAATTCAAAGTCGCTAGACCGAGAAACGCGCACACTGGCGAACCCACGCAATTAACTTTAGATCTCGAAGCCCTTCAGACCGCAAATTCTAATTCTAACGTAAATTCGAATTAATTCAATTTTTATTTTTCATTTCGAGCACCTTCAGTACTATGAATTCACCTTCAGTGCTTTGGGCACCTTCAGTGCTATGTAATCCCAGCGGTCGAACCCCCTGGGCCCCGCTAGCGCGACCTCTTTCTCCAATTGGCCGTCGCTCAGATGAAGGCTGAGTGGCAAAAATTGCACGAGCCGACAGGGGGTTTTTTTTGGGTAGGGTTCTGGTCGGCGTCGGAACGAGTCCCACATATCCTGGATCGCGCGCGCGGAGTATGCGTCAGAGCATTTTTTATCCTCATGCCCTTCCCGTGGAGGAGAACAAAAAAAAGGGTATGGATAAGAGTTTCTATTTAAAAGTATATCTAATAATCAAATGCCAATACGTACGTTTACAATGATACCTTAAACTTTCTTCTATGAAATTTGGAATCCTTCTATCTAACCATAAGCAATTAGGACTAATAATCGATAGTTAAATATTGTTTGTAATATTGCAAACACGACTGTTAAATTGAGCTATTTTATTATTCTTTTGTGTTTCGTCACAACGTCTACAGTTTGCCCCATTGGTTATAAAAAAAATAATTGTGGATTGTGAGTTGTATGATTAGTATACATGGAGTAGTATATGACTAAATACGTGTTAACTTGTTGACTTTAATGAGTTTACCTGTTAAATGATTTCAGTTAAAAATTTGCTTTCAAATTAGTCACTAATGAGATTCTAAGCTCAATTTATTATGGAAATGATAACATGAAAAAGTATTAATTGAGTTCCATGTATGAGCTAAAAAAAGCCATAAATGAGATCTTCTTGATATTTACAAAATAATCTTACTTTTCTTTATATTATTATGCATTTTTATATTTTGTACCTGCCAACCTATTAACATTGTAATTTCATATTAAGTTACTATAAAGTTCGTACATCAAAATATTTCCTTTATGTTTCCTTAGAATAAAATTTATTTATCGCTCTGTATCATTACTTTAAAATTGCCGATTCCCCACCTTGAAAGACAATTATTTGGTATACAATCATATTTATAAAAAAAACAAATAACAAATTTTCATTTGAAAAACAACGTTTGACAAAACTATAGTTGATAAATTTATCATTTTACAAACTATTGTTTAGTAAACTTCTCATTGGACAAAATATTTACTAGAAAAAATTTCATTATGTCAAAGCATCATTTTACAAATTGATTATTTTTTTAAACTACATGCATGCATTTGACGTCGCTCTCCTTGAGTTCAGCCTGGTCACAATACAGGTTCAATTGGGTTAAGTTAGGTTTGTATGTAGTTCCCCCCCGATGGTTGCCCGCCTTGTCGTGGCGGGGGGGCTTAGTAACCGTGGACTGGTTACCCACGGTGAAGTACGAGGCAACCAGGGCCGGCCTATTTGGGCTGCCGGCTGGCCCGAGGAGGGCGCTCCCAGCGGGCTGAACAAGTCCGCTGAGGACGCGCTTGGAGGTGGGACCGCAGTGGAAGAGGAGTGCCAGTATTACGGTGCGCCGTTCTCCCTATCTTCTGCTGCCGTGGAGGGATCGCAGGGGGAGAGGCGTATTGGTATTACGGTGCGCCACTTTCGCTACCCCCTGCGAGCTGTGGCGGGGCCGTTTCGTCGAAACGGCACTGGTGGGGCCGCAGAGGAAGAAGCATATCGGTATTGCGGTGCGCCGCTTGCCCTATCCTCTGCGGCTGAGGTGTGGTCGCGAATGTGTGCGAAAGCGTTCCCGTAACCCTGTCACAAGGCGGCGAGGCGGAAGTTGGGGGGTTTTTAGTGGGTATACCGTGGGTCTCATTAGCCTATACGGCAGTCCCACATAACCACTCAAAATGGTGGAAGCGTGATGTATTTTCCCCCCAAATAAAAAAAGGTTTGTATGTAGTTAATACATGCGCGAGCCGAGCGAGCGTAGCGAGCGAGGTTCGGTAGCACCCGGTGAAGCGCCAGGACCAAATTAAGTACCATTTCCAGCTTTTCACGAAAAGCGACTTTGGTTCCACACGAGGTGTTTTATTTATATTTTAACAATTGCATTGTTTTCTGAGTAAAACATTTGCAAAACCTATATTTTGTCAAATGATTCTTTTTAAAGTAATGGGTGATTCATTTAGAGACTTATTTGTCTATGGATTTTTTGAAAGATGGAGCGTGAGCCATGATAACATTTTATTTTATTTCTGTTCTGTATAGTTTGACATTTCATCCTGTAAATACTTATCCCTGCGGAGCGTCTACAAATTATTCAGCTGTATTAAGCAAATCAGCGTTCTGCGAGGAAAGTGTTTCGTGCACTTACAGAAACTTATGGTCCACATAATCGGGCTACCGAATGCACAATTCGCTACACCATCGAAAACTTCGAAAGCCATTTAACATTATTAGAAAATAAACGACCAAATAGATCACATCCAGCACGTAGTGAAGAAAATATTGCGGCGGTAGCGGAGCCAGAACGTAACTGTCGATGGTGACCGTTATCGCGCCATGATAAGAGATTATTTGATTCTTGAAATTGAAGCCTCTCCAGATCTCTCTGTGATCTCCAGGACATTTGGCACCAACGAGATGGCGCCACTTGCCACACAGGTCGTGAAACCATGGCTCTATTGCGTGAACAATTTGGTGAACAGTTAATTTCGCACTTCGGTCCGGTGAGTTGACCGCCTAGATACTGTGATATCACACCCCTAGATTTTTTCTTTTGAGGCTATGTAAAGTCCAAAGTCTATATGAATAAGCCAGGTACGATTGAGCAACTGCAAGCCAAAATTACTCGCGTTATTCGCCAAATAACAATAGAAATGCTCCGACGTGTCATCGAAAATTGGAACGGTAGAATAGACAATGTTCACCGGAGTTACGGCCAACATTTCAAAAAAATTATCTTTAAAAAATAAATGTGAAGAATAATTCTTTTGTATAATAATTAAAATTACCTAATAATTGTGTTATTATTATTGTTTTTTTACTTTTGGAAAAAGTACCTGCAAATGAATACCCATGTTTGCGAAATGAAAGTTTGTCAAATGATTAGTTTTTCAAACGTTGTTTGTGAAATGATCTTTTGTCATACGTTTTTTGTCGTACAATAGTAAACCCAATTTTTTGTAATCTGCAGCCGAACATTAAATTAATCATAGAACAAAGTGGGTAGTTCTTATCAGGTACTACTCGTATTAGAACCCTGTGTTAAATTTTGGCTGAGATTGTTATTTAAAAACAAGTAACTTCGAATAATATCTGTTTCTCCAATGTTAGTACCTGATACCATAAACACTACCACTTTAATCTTGAGGAATCTCTTAAAACTATTGGCTATTTTCTTTATACTACAGCGTCAGAAATAAAGATTTGCTAAGGCCTGCAAACCCAAACTGGCAGTCATCGTGGTCTGTAAATTGCCTTGAGTAAAGCTGATATTTTGGAACGAGATATATAAAAGTGCATTTTTTATTATGCGAATGTAGGGCAAAGAAAACTGGAATTTAAGACTTATATTGGAACAAACCATAAAATGAATAATACTTGAAACGTTTGAAGTTCTGCATCTGCATCTTCGATATTAAAGATGATTTATGATTTAAATAGGGTTTGAAGAGGAAATATTAAACTTGAATTTAAATTGAGATATTTTATTTGAAATGTATTTCGCACCTGATGGTTTTTCGAAGATTATCAAATGTAATTATTTATTGATTATTCAGAGATTGGCTTGGAAATAATAGACATATGAATAATACAGGCTAGGAAAACTCCCTTAAACACTAATTTAAATTTAAAAAATCCTGTAACCAGTAAAAGAATACCAATCCCGTATCGTTACAAAACTCAGTTATGATTACCGAATATGTTCACTCACAGAAACGAAAGCTAAAAATGTCTGTTTGTACTTGGAGCTATGGAGAAGAGCACCCTAGCATATGACTGAACGTTAGCGTTTTTTACGCACATAAACTTAACACCTCTTCAGGGTGCTATAAAAGTACTGTTACCGAAATATGTGAAAGCGTGGCTTAATCTGAACATCTTTTCATAAGAAACATACATTTTGGTGGTTTAGTTACAAAATTGATCAGCCGTTTAGAAGCACAGAAATCAGAATAAAATAAATATAGAAGCTATTTTTGTATACTTCTCTTATGCTAAAAATTTCTTTGACTGATAATTAGCAGTAGCAAATCGACAACACAGTCTGCGCATGCACAGGCTGCGAAAAGAAGTGGAATGAGCTGGACTTGTAGCAAGGATAATAGATAGACGAAACTGGTGATACAATGTAAGAGGCCGGAAGATGAGAAGAGGAAGAGGGAGAGGAAGCATACTCCGCTTGCCAGTGCAACCGCTCAACCACTGCTGCGATGACATCCACACGGTCAGGGTACGCTTGTTCACTGTGGCACCATGCCGACGAAAACGGCATAGTCTGGAGGAGAGCATTACCCACATCTAATTAAACATATAAAATAAAGACTAACATGATTAATTTACTATTACCGCCAATTTTCAATTAAGCGTACTTACTTACATGAAACAAAAAAAAAATATACTTATGATTAATTTTTTTGGAACAAAATTAAGGAAATGTTTTATTTCATTTTATTTTTTATTGCATGTTCTTTTGCAGGTTTGAATGCAGTTAAAAGAAAAACCTAATATAATAACAAAAAAAACGCTTTAAGGTTTTAGACAATATTTCAAGGAAATTTTTTTATCATTTTGTGTTGCGATTTCAACAAACAAATACCGAGAAAACTGGGGCTAGGTGTTGGAGTTTTCATTAAATTTGTTGACAATATACACCTGTACGGTTACACAATAATACTGAAACTATATTAGATAGATAGATAGACAAAAACTTTATTTGCTTAAATTGGTACACTTTATTTTTTCAATTCACTATTACAGAAATTATATGGACTAATAATTATAATTTACGCAATTCAAATGTTGTATATAGTTAAAGGTGATACATGTAAAAATAAAAAATAAAATAAACATTTTGTTTAAACACAGAAAAAAAAGAATTTATGGTAATAATGAAACAATAGTTTACATTTAAATAACCAAAATCTTTCAATCCAATATATCAACAATCGAATAATAATCTTACATAATTATGTTGCCGAGGCAGACTTGTGGAGCTAACAAATGCAGATAAGAATAATTTTTCCTTTTTTTTAAATAATAACATGACATGTAATCTAAATATTATTGTAATTACACAGCTAAGAAGTAACTAGTTTACAGTTTTCGATCAAAAGTAAATAATAATTTCAGTAAGAACTGCTAAGATCAATTGAAAGGTTTTTGAGCACTTGAAGGAATATATAATATTGTAATATGTGTATTGTGATTGTGAATTGCTTTCTCCGCAGAGTACGCATAGTGCCAAGTATCTGCAGCAGATCGATTTCCGTCTCAAATAAATGAATTCGCTTTACTCTATCCGTTGCATTAACTTTGAGTCCCGGTTGGAACTTGGTACTTTACAATTTAATATTGTAAATTGTAATTGTAATAGATACTTTGTAATATGGATCTCTGGTCTGTAATTAAGATTATTGTTATTACTATTATTTACATGTATCAAAGTAGTCACGGACCTGATTTTCACGAATTAAAAAAAACTATTACCACTAATCAATTGTATAGGTTAACCATAACTTAATAGCATAACGTGCAGTCTTCACAATTAATACTTCTGACTCAATCTTGAGTCTTGGAGTTGGAGGGCAGTGGTCTGATTTTATTTTTTGCTAATATTGTGATCGTTGACCCACGTTTTCTTATTATTATCTATCTTGCTATTTCGAAACATATTAAGAACTACATAATTTACGATTCATTAAATAAGATTTGGAAATAGTCCATAAAAAGAAAAAAAACCATAATTTAATTTTTTGTTTAAATATTAATTCGTTTATACCAGAAATCTAACATTTAAATCAGCCGTAAATTATTTTTATCCATAAAAAACCAACTGTTATTCCGTAAAATTAACTTCATCTAAAGATTTATCTAGATTCTAGATTTACGATATATTCGACTTAGAGTAATATCATTTCATGCTTAGTCATATATACAGCAGTTTCTAATGATCTATGTTTAAATTACCTATAGAAATATTAAATATAGAGAAGGCTACCATGATCATCTTTACTTTTAATTTTTGAGTGAGAGTTGAAATTAAGTTAGTGCATTAGATTCCCAGGCTATTTTTACCCATTTTAGGTATTCAAATATTTTTATTATGTCTCTAAATAAGAGCAAAAACAAGGATTTACATTTTTTTTTATTGAATGTAAGTAGGTATTTGAAAGCGTTAAAAAAAGGACTCGGTGCCTTTCTCAACGAAATATCATTATAAAATTTGGACCCATTTCAAACAATATTTACATGTTAGGTACATACATACTTTCATACGAAGATAAACGTGGGAAATTTATTTCAGAATATAATACGGTAATCAAAATATAATATACTCACTAAAAAGTAAAAAAGGGGTGCCTGATAGGGAAACAAATATCATTTTTTCCATTTATTTCTTTAAAAATTTACTTATTAACTAATTTGAAATGGAAATGAAGCCTAAACTGACGCAAAAATACAGCATTTTAATTATACCCGACCAACTGAGACCCAGTTTGACAATGTTTGCGTTTGCAACCGCTTGTTAAATTCAAATATCAGTTTAGTCGAAACACATTCAGTTATTACAAACATGGAGCTAAATAATTATAATAACATTGATAAAGATGAAAGGAAATAATTTTTAATCTTTATTGTGTTCTTAAATATACGTAATATCAAAACTATCTTGCAAAACCGTTTTAAGATTTCAAACATTAATTCCGTTCCCATTTGAAGAAAAGATGGAAATCACAGCGTGACTAAATATCTTACAAATTCCAATCAAAGTTTATAATAAAAGTCGGATCAATATTTGAATTTCTTAAGATGTGAACAGACGGGCAATTATCTTAAAGCTGAAAATTGTGGTGATATTTTGGATAGATTCAGTGAGTCAATACTTATTCGGTTTGTAATTATTGTCGAGTATTCCAAGAAAAAGTAAGACATTAATTGGATACTACTAGTGTGATTTGCTCTGCTTTTTTACTTCTCTACACTCTTTTACAAAACGGTTTACTATACATGGAGATTGTCACATCTTTTTCACGAGAATATCATTCGATCATAAAGCCTTAAAATATAATTTATTTCTTCAAACATACTTACTCAAAATAAATGTAACCGTATATTTATTTATTATATAAGTGTAAATGTATAATATGTTCAAAGACATGTTCAAAATAAAGCATCGGTACGTTAGGGACTTACGCGTATGATGCGTCACTTATCGATAGTCGCTTTGTGTAATACATTTTGTTATTTTTCTGTATTATTCCCATAAGGCCTATGAGTGCGACAGGGAGCTAAACATGCGGTGTCTTGTTCCCACATTTTATTGCCTCGTGGGCAGCGAGTCTTTCACATTAGTATAACAGTGAATCGTACTTTCAGGGCCCCGCTTGCGCGACCTTTTTCTCCAGCTGGCCGTCGCTTCAGATGAAGGCTGTGAGGCAAAAAATTGCACGAGTCATTTAGGAGGTTTTTAGAGGCTCTGGTAGGCTCGGAGCGAGTCCCACATAAACTCGTTCGCGCGCGCGGGTTATGCGTAAGAGCATTTTTTAGTTCCTTTTGCCCTCAGAACGCAAAAAAATTAATTATCTACATTGCGCGGCCTTTTCTCCAACTGCAAATTGCATCAGATGAATACCGTGAGGCAATAAATTGCAAGTCATACAGGTGGTTTTTAGTGGGCAATGGCTCTAGTAGGCTCTGAGCGAGTCTAGCGTTCATATACAAATTAATTTTGAATCGTAAACAATCAAAACTTACAACTCAAACCCTCTATTTGAACAGGCTATTTGATTTCCTGTCGAAGTAGATAACAGACCCATTCTTCGTATAATTGGAGAATCATATCAGTTCCGTATTCATTATGTATCGTTTATGTCAATTTCCTATTCAATAGCTCGTAACCCACATATTTACTCACTGAGCAATGAAAACCTAATGAAGTATGAAATGAAGGTTGTTTCCATTGTGGTAGAAATATGTCTAATTTTTTTTGTTTGTACAGAGTGGCCAGAAAAGTGACGTTCAAAAATTTTTTGTAGATGCCTCGTTTTGAAAAGCATCTGAATCACCCCTATATATGTTTTATACGATTTTCCATAGTTTTCGAGTTACGATTTTTTAATGAATTTTCGCAAAATTGCGAACTAATCAGTTTCAAAAATGTCTAAAAAAAAAGTAGAAGGTTTCTTCAGATTTCTGTTTTTGGTACTAAATTTCTACGAACTGTGTGTTTATGCATAGAATAAAAATCCTCATAATTTTAATGAAAGTTTTCATTTTCTAATAGAAATTTCCTTATAGTTGAGAATTTATGTTAAGTTAGTTATCATTTAATTTTCAACTTAAAATTTAAAATTTTACCTGGTAATTTCTTCGTTTCTAAGAAGCTTCAAATAATGCGTTAGGCACTAAGCTTTCATGATAATAGTAATATAGTAGTATTTCATAGGCTATTAATTGCTGAAATCAGCCATCAAAGACAACAAGGTTCTCGGTGAGAACGGGCAAACTTAAAATTAGATAAACTTTCCAGTTATGTTAGATTTTAACTTTCTACAGTTATTTTGGGTTTGTTAACAAATTAATCAATCTTACAAACGATAAAAAAAGGAATTTCTTTTATTCAAATTTTTCACCTCGCTGAGAATAGAAATCCGAAGAAACCTTCTACTTACTTTTTTTTTTAGAAATTTTTGAAACTGATGCGGTTGCAATTTTGCGGTAATTGATAAACAAATCGTTACTCGAAAACTATGAAAAGTCGTATAACATACATAAGGGTGATTCAGAAACCTTTCAACACGAGGCACCTAAAAATTTTTTTGAACGTCACTTTACTAGCCACCCTGTATAGACGAGAGCGTGAGTGGAGCTCCAATATGGTAGAAATGTCTCTTTTGTTAATATGTATATATAGACGAGAGCGTCAGTGGAGCAGTGGTTAAAGCGTAAGGTTCCCAATCTTAAGGGCGAATTGTCCTCACGATTGAACCCAGGATGGGTTCGATCCTGATGACAATCAAATGTACCAATGAATTTTAAAAATGGAAATACATCAAATAAATCACTTTATTAACTGGATTAAAAGACGATGATTAAGTTTCTTTAAAACTATAATGACGTCTGTCATCTTACTCACTTGTGGCTACGGTATCTGTAATGTTGCCGAAACTTCGAATTAAACAGTTTAATTAAACGCGATAAAATCCAGTTCAAAAGTGTTTTATTTACAAATACAAAATACAAAAATTCTTTATTGCGTACACTTTTTACAGTTTGTACATTTTTATTATAACAGTTTTATTTTAACATTCTTGAGGGTACAAAACAGCAACGATTCTTTACTTTCCGTCCGAGTATAATACTGTGATACGGCAAAGTAATGAGTCACGTCTTAATAATAAGGTACATTTTTAAATCGGTATTCATCTTGTAAACTAATCGATACAAAACAAAACTGGGGGTATGTGTCCCCGTCGTGAATAACATTGCACAGTATATTCAAAGATTGCAGATAGTATTTTATTATTATAAACCAAAAAAAAGATAAAGTTAAAATATTTTATTTTAAATTAAAAAGAGACAAATAAAAAATAATAAATAAAAAAGGGGTTTTGGTCGGTTAGGTAGGTACATATACGCGTGTCCGTATTACATTGTGAGCAAAAAGTGCTAGATATTAAAATATAGAAGGTAATTTTTTATAGTAATGTGCTTATATGAATGGTTTTATGAATATTTATTTTATATTTACTTTTATATATTAAAATATGTAAATATTAGCCATTAATTTTAATATATTATATATTTATTCATATCAAAATGTATATGTATATAAGTAAATATATACTTAAAATGTTTTTGTATATTATGATGATTTTAACTTTATGCTGTATGTGTGGATTAAATATTTATATTAAATAAATTCTCAGTCTCATCATAAACGTTGTCCATCAAAAAAATCCTTAGTGATTTTTCGCTTACATGTTTTGTTTTATTGTATAGAGTTAGACTCTTATTTATGCGATTATATAAAAATGGTCCCAAAAAATAAGAAAAGCTATGTGCATAAGCAGTTTTACATGGGGGAACTTAATAAATCATATGAGATCTTCTGTCTGAATTGTAATCTTGCCTTACAGTGTGTTGTTTTAAAATAGCATTCCTAATGTAAAACTGCCTTACGGTGAGGACGGGCAGCTCTTTATACAGGTCCGTCGTGGGATGCCTAAGGCGCTTAAATAGTATAACTTTCAATATTATTCGTTGGGCCCTTTTTAGTTTTAACATTGTAGTTTTATGTGCCCCACCCCAAGCAATGATACCATATGTAAGTAGTGACTGACACAGGCTATAATACACAAGTTTGCTCGTGTGGTTACATCCTAAATGACGAATTTTTTTAAAAACCGGGATTAATCTACGAATGCGAATTTTCAAGGCATCAGTATGCGCCTTCCAATTAAGATTCTGATCAATTATGATGCCTAGATATTCAATACTATCAACTCAAGTAAGAGTATAACAATTACAACTATCTGAGTTATTATTACATATGTGTGCCTTTAAAGACATGGTGGAAATTTGTTGAGAATGGTTGGAATATATTGAGAAAGGGATATATTTAGTTTTTGTTATATTGAGTGATAGTAAATTTTTGTTAGGTAAATTCATTATTTCTTTCATTCCTCTTTCAACATAATATTTGATGTCATTCCATGTAGCGCCCGTAAAAAGTAATACTGTATCATCAGCATATGAAACTATTTGACAGTTTTGTATGTCAGCATTGCATATATTATTGATATAAATCAAAAACAGTGTCGGTCCAAGTACAGAACCCTGAGGGACTCCATAATTTATTTTTTCTTGAGAACTGTATACGCTATTGATTGTAACTGATTGTGTCCTATCTGATAGATAATCACTAAACAGCTTTAAGGGGAGACCTCTCACGCCAATTTGTTCAAGTTTGGTGAGTAGCAATGGAATCCAGACGGTGTCAAAGGCCCTGGCCAGGTCCAAGAAAACACCTAGGCATTTCTGTTTACTATCCAGGCCTCTGACAACGTTAGTGATCAGTACATCAATAGCATCTGCAGTCGATTAATTTCGTCTGAATCCGAATTGGTTTTCAGATAGTATGTTTTTAGAGTCGAGGTAGTTTACGAGTCTATTGTTGATTACTTTTTCTAGAAATTTTGCCAAAGTTGGAAGTAAAGCTATAGGGCGGTAATTGGAGACTTCATTTACGTCACCTTGTTTGAAAATGGGAATCACCACCGATTCTTTTAGCAGTTTTGGAAAAACGCCACTGGAGATACTGAGATTACAAATATGCGTAATAAGTTTAGCCAAAACACATGCAAATTTTTTAATACGTTGGATGAAATATTATCCCAGCCTGTAGAATTAGAATTTTTCAGCGAACCAATGATTTTTAATATTTCATGGTTATTAGTACAAAAGAATCCTTTACGGTACTAAATTTTTTGTTATTAATTATCAAATCTTCTTGGTTCATATTTGATTTTGTCATAGTTGATTTCTGACAAAATATTTATTATAATGAAGCATGAAAACTTAAGAAAATATTAATTACACCTTGAATGCAAATGAAAGGTGAACATTGTGAGGTACCTACATGTCTAATTCATTATTTCAAGTTTATTACACATACACCTACCTTTGTTATCATTTCTTAGTCCATACTAGACAAGCGTGGTGCACTGTAAATACCCTTATTCGGATGAGGCTGGTATCCATGAATGTTTTAAGGCTGGCTAATGTGCTTTATTTGAAAACACTGTCCTATTTATCTGAGGTCAATTCTAGAAATGACACATAATGTGTTTGTTCAACGATTTTATCTAAAACCAAACCAACATAGTAAATTACTCTTTAAATATTTGTACGATAAAATTAGCTATAACTTATTTCAATTACACAAAACTCACATATACATTATAAGTAAAAATACTGCTTCTAACAGAAGAATTGTCTCCGCTGTTTGTTCTCGGAGTCGGAGTGTCGAGGAGGTTATTACGTACGGAGAGGTTACGTGTCAGTACGGGACGTCAATTGTCTCCGAAACGCAAGCGCTGTAGATGGCGCTTAATTCGAGCCAACGCTATATTCCAACCTAGGAATGTAGAAATCACACTTTCAGGCGTACCACCGAGCAAACAACTGATCCGGGAACTACATGGCGTTTCGAAGTATTTTCACATAAATCATTTGTGTAATCTACGCGTGTTTGTTTTCTGCTCGTTCCCGTCTGCGCCCACTATCATGTCGAGTTCTGACTTGTTTATATTGTTTTTAATTGTAATGAAATTGGAAAGCCCTGATCAAAGCATTCGGCGATCCGGAACGAACCAACCAGCTTGTGAACCTGCCAGAATTTGATCACAGTAAGACTGAACCGGATGTACAATCATGGTGTGCAACTTCAGATTTGTATTTTGTAGACAATTCTGTGCAAGGATGTCAGTCGATCGTCACTCTCAGTAGGGCACTCACGGGATCAGCATTGGCCTGATTGTCCCAGGTGTCGCACTCAACTAAAAAGTGCTGTACATCTTTGACTAAATTATAAGATTCACAATTTGGGGAGTTATGTTTTTTCATAAAATAAGCAAACTTGTTAGTTGGATAGTGGCCAGAGTGAAATCTTATATAATCTTTAGGTACCTCCTTACAAATCTACCGTGGCAAAATCAAGAGAATGAAGAGGGTGACATTGAATTATTTTGTAGCAAATTCTTTTATCCAGGGATTTTTTATCAAAAGTTCCTTTCAGATATTGTAGCTCGTTCGTTTAAATTCTGCTAGGTAATTGAAATAACACGTTAAAATTCGAAATCTGCACCCTCCTTACACGCTTTTTTGCCAACCTGTCAGCTTCCTTATTCCCACTGCAATCTCACAACTTTTTTATTTTATAATAAATTGAAATTAAAATTTTTTGAATAATTTAAAAGGCTATTGATGTTTCTCTGATGCAAGAGGTACAGCTAGCCAAATGCGGCATAGCACTCTTACTATCAGAAAACATAACAGTTTTACTTTCATTCCTGGTGACAGGCATATAACAGAACTTCTGAGTTTGCAACAAGTTCCAGCGACATGACTGATAAACAATTAATTGTTCAGACTCATAAAAACTACTACAACTTTTTATTCACGCAGTGGTTTGTTAAAATTGTCATGAATTCAATATGTCGTGTTTATATAATAAACATATAAGCATTTTGCAGTAAAGTTAAGATCTCACTTGATTGTTTAGCACAGACATAGCAGAGAATTGAATAAAAGAACTTACAATTATAATATGTTTTGTAGTTGTCACTTAAAACTGTCACACACCATTAATATCGCTTCTATAGAAACGCAAATTACGTATGAATGAACAAAATCTAATCGTTCACTCAACCGTTAATCAAAGTCCCAAATCAGGCGTACAAGCGCTGCAATTTGCACCTTCAGGCACAATTTGATAGGCTCTAGACCTGTTATGCGATGTGCCTAATTAGTGCCATATCGGTTGCATAAGCGGATAAAGCAGGATAGAGACCTTGTCGTTAGCACCTTAAGTTACAATATGATACGCTCCAAAACTTATATGCAACCATTTGTGCTAGTTGGGCGTAGACGTGAGGTCACGTAACTACAATTGGTTTTCTAAAAATGTTTTCTTTCACCGTTAGCACAATCAGCAAAATGGCACATAAGTTATAAAAAAAATATTGGTACACTTGACATTCTTCGCGATGGAACTTTAAATATGAAATTTTCAAACTAACATAAATATATCATAACATGGACACACAAAGTTACCACCCTGGATTGAATGTAAATTAAAAAAGTCGAATTTTCTACATTCAAATTGCAAAACAAGAGTATTAATAGGTCTTTACCTATGAAACTGCCGTTTTGCCGTACTGGCCATTGATGTCGTGATGATGGCCAAATGAAAATATTTTTTTTTGACTGATAATTCTAATTTCAAATTAATTTCATTTGACAAACATGGAATTCTTTTTCTAAAATCGTCATTTGTTTAATAGTTAGTGTTTTGTTTTCAACGCATTCGAACATTTTTCGTCATCATGGATAAGTTAAAAATTCGAGTAATTATGGAGTATGAGTACCGTCGTGGCAGCAAAGCAGCACAAGCGGCACGCAACATCAACGACGTTTACGGAGCGAACACTACAAACGAACGCACCACCCGTTATTGGTTTACCCGCTTCCGTTCTGGAAATTTTGACCTGAAAAATGAACCCCGTGGTCGTCCGAAAACTTTGGTCGACAATGACGAATTAAAGGCAATTGTGGAAGCTGATGAAACTCAATCCACGGCTGAATTAGCAGCAGCTTTCGACGTTAGCATCAAAACAATATTGGTCCATTTGCGTCAAATTGGCAAGGTAAAAAAGCTTGAGAGGTACCCCACGAACTCAATGACCGCCAGCGCGAAGTACGCGTGGAGACGTGCCTTGCACTGCTCAGCAGGCATACAAATGAAGGAATTCTGAACCTCATTGTTACTTGTGACGAGAAATGGATCCTGTTTGACAATCGTAAGCGCTCAGCAAGTTGGTTGGACCCTGGTTCAGCACCCAAACAATGCCCTAAACGAAAACTTACCCCTAGAAAAGTGATGGTCACTGTTTGGTGGTCTAACGCGGGTGTAATGCATCACAGCTTCTTGCCAAACGGGACAAGCATTACTGCAGATGTGTACTGTGAAGAACTGAACACAATGATGGAGAAGCTCGCACGTCTCCAACCAGCTTTGGTCAATCGTTCGGCTCCACTGCTCCTGCACGACAACGCGCGACCTCATACTGCACAGCAGATGGTCTCCAAGCTACAAGAGTTGGAGTTGGAAGTTCTCCGTCATCCGCTGTACTCACCAGACCTTGCGCCTATAGACTTCTACTTTTTCCAGAATTTGGATAACTTCTTGGCGGGAAAAAAATTCAATACCCGAGAGGCAGTACAAAATGCCTTTGAAGAATTTGTTGCCTCCCGTCCAGCTGATTTCTTCAAGAAAGGCATCAATAAGCTACCAATGCGTTGGCAAAGATGCATTGATTGCATGGGTGATTATTTTGATTAATAGAAATAAAAAATATATAAAAAATTACGCTTCATTTATTTCGTGAAAAACGGCAATTTCATAGGTAAAGACCTAATATATTACCAAATATATCACCAGGATTATATTTACCAATTCGATATCGATATTACATTGACCGTATAACACAATAGTGTTGTACCTACGTAAACGGTAAATCGTAGGGATTATGTTTAAATAATTTGAATAGGTAATGATAAAATAAGCAATTCAAATACAATGTCTATCTTTGAGGGGATTTGATCACACAAAGTAAAGATTTTTGTCGATAAAATTGCGATGCGTACCATCAACATGTAACTACATACCTACACATTTTACACTGCTCAAATATTTTTTAACCAAACTGAAGATTTCATCAAGAACGTCTTGAGCAGTTTACGAATTGGGGGCTCATTTGAAAAAGTAGTATTTTAGCCGTCATTTTCGAAAGAAGAAAGAAAATGCTCCAAATTGATCACACAAATATGTTAGCAAAGCAGGATTTTAGAACATTGACGTAAACAATACATATTAAACAAATTTATGAACCACTAAAAGTACATAGTATATCACATTTTTAAATGATATAACCGATATTTGGGTGAAAAATATCGATATCATCACATGAAATATTCCTTTTAACTGGAAAATGGATCTAATCAATTTTATATTTTTCTCGCATTGAGATATTATTCCGATATTTCTAAGAATATTACCCAAGTTTAGCAAAATGGAATGTAAGTAGGTTATACTTATAAGAGGTTTATACACTGGTATTGCGTTGTGTTTCTTTACGAAGTGATTATATGGTTTACTTTGTAGCCCAAAACATGTTTTATTTTGTTCTTTATTTTCCGCTAACAATATGATTATGTTTAATTTTCAACAATATTTCGTTTTTGATCGGTGAAAAAAAAATCATATTATTAATAATATTTACCTTAATTAGGACCCGACTACCTATCTGTCCTGTTTTGATTAAAAAGAGCCATTGTTACTTCTGGTTAACTAACTTAAAATTGGTTCGTTGTTTTCACAGTTTATCAATTACTAGAAGGCCCATACTGTTTCGTCGCCTAGTTCCCGCTCTCGAGTTTCAAATTTAGATACTAAAAAGCGTTTCTTTTCATTTTTAATTACTCCGCCAAATAAACAAGAAAAAAAAACCTAAAAATATCACTTAACTCAAACGTTGTTCTTCTATATCGCCAACCAAGGCTAAATAACTGAAACTGCCTTAAAAATTCCTAATTGAATAATTAAAAAGCTTATGGACAATGCTTTTTGAAAAAAAAAACAATAAAAGCACAGAAGAGGCTTAAATGAAGTCGAAGTGACCGAAAAATTGTCTTTTATCGAAAAAAATTTGAAAGAAGGCTGTTCTTAGTAACTAAATGAGTATGTCCCTCCGTATCTAACTTGGGGTTAAAAACATTTACAATAATTTGAGAAAACAGCTATTGCTACCACTGAAGCAGGTACCGTTTAATCGAGAAGTAAATTATAGTATATCGTCGTATCAATGGCTTAGTGTGACTGCATCTTTATGTTTTTCTGAGTTTTATATAAATATTTTTATATTTTCTCGTGTTTTATTTTCTCCTTAAACTTTATTTAATTATTTAGTTAATTTGTATTGTGTATGTCAGTTTGATCTAATTAGTTTTGAATTAATTTGAATGGTCTTACCAATCAACCACATGGAAGTTTGTTATCCTAATAAATATGTTCAAACAACAAATCAAGATCCAAAAATCCATGGTCGACATGGTGTCTGAATTGCAGACATAAATATTCGAAGTCATTCCAAGCAAACATCGACAATTCCATTTGTGAAGCTTATGAAGCTTCCAATTTTAAGTTAGGAACTTCATAAGCTTCGCATATATGAAAAGTTTCATGTACGTTCCATCATTTCGTAAGCTTTCAAAGTTCAACATCGTCAGGTTTGCGCAAAATTTGTGTGAAAACGATGTGTTTGTAATTAGCTGCATTAAAGAACGCTTTGATTCCAGTACTTTAGGCGACCACGTAATATTACGAGTAATGTAATACTTACTTAATGTTTTTATTTCCTGCATTTTTTTATTAAAAAACTAACTTATAAACATGAATATAAGGAACGAAATTAATGTTATTCCTGATATTTTTATGCTAAACTTTCAACTTGGCCTTTAAGTATTTTGTGTTCCTATTATAACCATCTATCATTAATGATCGAAGAACAGGGCTGTAGCTATTGATTTAAGACTCCATTTGTAATGGTTCGTGAAATGGGTTAAGTTTTTCATGCCTACCTTTTTTTTCATTCTTGTTAATTTGTTTACATTATTATCTAAATATTTATTAAAACCTCCAGAATCCATAAAAGTTAAATCCAAATTAACTTCAAATTGTATCACTGGTGTATTAACTTAATAGTTTAGATTTTATAAACGTAGTAAAAATAAAAAATAAATTATCGTTTATGAAGCACCAATAATACTAATTTCAACGTTTTTATTATATTACGAGCAGAATATAATTTGTTTGCAGAATATAATTATATCATTTATATTTCAACACCAATAGAATTTAGTAAGGAATTAATATTGTTTAAGATTATCAAATAAGCAAACCGTAAAGAAAACCTATAACTTTAACACAAATGTACCATATCGATCATTCAAACTCCATGAATAATAGTTAATTATAATTAGGAATCAAACGAACCACATACCTGCCAAATGAAGTTTGATTCCAATTATATGAGTTGATGCTATCTAAGTCACACATTTAGAGGAAAAAAGGTATAATAATGAAATGGTAGTTTGTGTCTTGCTATTCATTGTTTTAGAGGAGACAATTTTGTGTTTCTTATAATGGATAATTTAATTACTTGTTTCGGGTGTTGGGAGGGTGGGAATTATGTATTCTTCTTCGGTTGAAATCCTCATATAATTGGAATCAAACTTCATTTGGCAGGTATGTGGTTCGTTTGATTCCTAATTATGTTTCGGATTTAAACCGAAGATGAATACAATTATTACTTGCAGATGTTTAGAGTAATCTAAATAGTAAATAAATTATGAACTTAAAACGACAAAAATCGTTTATTGTCTGATTTTATAATTACTTACTTATGCAACGAAATTTTTATTTATGTTAATTAAATTAATTAACAAATTAGTGAAATTAATCAAACTTGCTTATCTTAATAAACAGATCAGCAGAATCAACAGAACATAAGATTAATTTTACAAATTCAAATTTGTTTTCATTAGTTTTATCGACATCTCTACAATAGTATTTTAGAAAAACGTTAGAAGTATCACTCCAGCCTGCAGCCTTACCAATCACTTCCAGATTAACTCCTGATCTATGAGCAGCTGAGGTTGATGCCGATCTTGTACTGTGGGATCCGAATGTAGAGACATCGATACCACTAGTTTTCAGTACTTCGTACCCAGTGCGATATAGTTTATGATCCGACTTTATTATGAGATTTACGTATTCCAATAAAAAGATCTTCATTTGTAGAATATCGCCTCAACGGTCTAGTTTTATCTATGTAGGACTGAAGTGCTAGCGCTGGACAAATATAGGTTTTTCGCGGATAAATGGAATTAAAATCACAAATTTTAATAACAATAGCCTCACTTTCAAATGTAATATTATTTAATTCAATTAAACTAATTGTCCGAATTCTTTGAGCGGAAGCTCTACACAACAGAGGACAGTTTTTGAAAGTCAAATCAGGTAAGGAAATATCTTCATATGGGTACATGTTTGATAAATAATTTAAAACAACATTAGGGTCCCACGTGCCTGTATATTTAGGCATGGGTGGTTTGAGCCTGTACACTCCCTGCATAAAGCGATTAATACAATCATTTAGTGTAATATTTGTTCCTAAAATTATTGAAAGTGCTGATGTGTAGTTAAGCAACTGTAACTAGGTACTTTAAACTTTTCTGTAAGTCTATGACATTATTGCTATTTACTTCATAAATATTTATGTTTTTATTTGAACAAAAGGACCACCAACTTCCTATTGAACTACTGTATTGATTTAAAGTTTTTGGCGCAAAAGAGGCCAACATTATGTATAGGTAAGCCGACGGTACGCCCCTCTTCATCGTCTTTTCCCGGATAACCTGGCTGCCACCAGAGTAAGGGCCACGTGGAGTGATGGGAAGATTGATCAGGTCCGAAAAAATGCTTTTCTGATCTAACTATACTCGACCAGGATGGGACTAAAATACCTCCAGCGCGATCCCTTATAATTTTTTGTAGCACTCGGGTATTACACTGAAAGGAGGAAATGCATAAAAATTTAAGTTTTGCCAAAGTAAATGCGTCAATTACTTCAGAAAACGGATTGAGTATCCAAGACGCATATCTGGCACACTCATCATTTTGTGCACTCGCAAAAAGATCAAACTCTGTTCGGCCTAAATATGTTGTGACTTGTTCGAAAATTGTGTGTGAGAGTTCCCATTTAGTGTCAATATTTATAAGTCGAGATACTCTATCAGCTACAATATTTTCTGAGGATACGATGCGAAAACAAACATGTTTTTACTTTCACACCACTGCCATAATTCCTAGTTAATTCATTCAAATGTGGGTGCTGTACCCCGCCCATTCGGTTAATGTGACTAATAGCAGTGGTATTATCAATTCGTAGTTGAATGTTACAGTTTTGCTTATTCGTGGTAAATATTTTAATGCCATAATACGCTGCTTTTAATTCTAAGGCAGCGTATAATGCTTCTATATACACGCTTTGATCATTGCATGGAACACCCCAGCCAGTTCCAGATGCGTCACTAAATATTTCCACACAATAATTATTTTCACGAATAGGGCAACTGGATGAATCAATATTGTTGAGCCACCACGAGAAATCATCTTTTAAGTGGCTACCTATCTTCATTGATTTGAAATAATCATTTGTATTATTAAGAGCTAAGAACTCCCTTACGAACAGCTTAGTATACATCTAGCCGCAATTAACGGCCGGGCATGCTGAGGTCAGTAACCCAAAGTATTCCGCGAAATACCTAATAGTGCAATTGGGTGGTGACATCTTAAGAGCAGTGCGGTAATCTCCATCTTAAAGTGTTTAACTTCTATATATTTATTGAGTTCCTTTAAATTAAATATAAATCTATATTTTCCGTTCGGTTTCGGCACTGTAAAAAATGGTGAAATAAATTGTCCTTCACAATATTCGCAAGGTCAAGCCTGATAACAATAATTCGTTTATACAATCATTTATAATTTTTACCTGAGATGGAGAATTACTCGCATTGTTCTTTGGTTGGATTAATTGTATAAGCGTTTCTTTAAAAGGTATTTGATGACCTTTGACCCAATTTAATATTGTTTGATCATCAGTAAGAGCACTCCATTTATGATAAAATTACTGTAATCTTCCAGCAATAGGTACCTGTAAATCTCCTAGCACCTCTTAGTCTGGTATTGGTAACGCTGATTGTTGAGAGGACGGTTCCGGCCTCAAGGTGCAAACTGGCGACGGTCCCGGGTCGGCAGGGGCGTCGGTGGCGGCGGCAGTGGCCAGCAGGCTGCCGCCGGACGCGGTGTCCCCCTCAAATTTAAAGCGCCTCTTTGAGGTTGAACAGATGTCGGAGGTCTGTAGAGTGGACGTGAGGCTGGTCCCATCTCCGATCCCGCCTTCATTATAGCTTTCGTAGACTTAATATGGTCTGATAGATTGGAACCAAACATATGTTCGTCAATTTTGGTTTCTTTAACCGTGTCTCTGACATTTCGGTTGAGAACGTTTAAGACCGCGTAACGACGTGACTGCGACTCACGGTAGTGACTGTCGCATGTAAGTGTTCCTGCATCACTAAATGCTTTTAATACTTCTTGTGAAACTAGGTCTTTAGACGCTAAGACCCAGTTCATAACTTGTCCGAGAGATGCAAGGCTGTTTCCTGGTTGGTTTTGCTTGCCTTGACTATATAAATCTTGTTTCGTTGTTAATTCTGTAAGAGCAGCTTTTATTTCAGGATTCAGTTTAGGCACCTCCAAGTTGGCGCAGTTTTCTGGTGGTAAGTATTGTTTAACTAAATCCAATTCTGTTTCTTTAGGTAAACCATTAATAAGAATATGGGTCCACCTTAGTGCAATGTCATTGTATAAATTATCACTATAGCTATAACTGCGACTGGGGTTTTAACTGAATAGGCCCCATATCATGTTCATAATCATCTAAATCCATTACAGATTTAGCTGACCTAAAAACAACGATACGAACCTTATTGAAAAGGTAATAAAATGTAAGAAGTATACCTATATAGGTAAATCACAGGGTCCACAATGGTACCCTCGTTGTCAAGTGGATGTAATTATGAACTCATAAATTATGGAGTTCAAGATAGGTACTCGATCCATCGTGAGACCAAGATAGGTACTCAGTAGTTACTGAGTCCAAAGTATGAACTTAGATCAAGCGAGTCCAAGATAGGTACTCTATTTTAGCGAGTCCAAGGAAGGTACTCATGATAGGTAATATTTGAGTATTATGTGTCAGGCCGTATTGCGATCAATTATTGTTCGTTTAAAATTACGCTAACATGCTTTTTATTCTAGCAAAACGTAATATTTTTGTCTCAAGATCAAAGGGGGTAGATTTAAAAAGTTAAATAAAATAGTGATTGTTTTATCTACTTAATAAAAATATGTTTAAGAAAGAGCTGGGCCCCAATTCTGCTAATTTACAAATGGCTCAATTGAATGACAATTTAATCGTAATAGGATTATTTGACACATTTGGCATTCTGCTAACGATCGAAGTTCCATTTTCATTCGACTGAACTGCAATTGTACTATTTACTATTCTGCTCTTCAAACGTGTTACAGTTGAACTCGATTGTAAACTAAAACGGTATTCTACTCTTATTTGACATTCGATTCAATCGTAATTGAGTGAGTGTTTTGACGATTGGACTACCATTCTGCAACAATACATATTGTGAGGATTTTTGTGCTTCGATTGTGATTTTGTTTTTAAATATATTTAATAAGAGGCCCTTAGCTCTTCGTTTACTGGATGTTTCCAATAGATACATTGTCTGGCCGATGAATATTCAAGAAAGAAATAAAGTTAAGGCCAAGTAAGTAGATATCTTCTGTGAGGAATCAAGTACATTTATTTGTTTGTGTTTTTAATATCTAAGTTTTTAATCTTTAATCAGTTTACTATAAAAACCCAATACTTATTTCAATGCTTAAAACAATGTAACATAAAAGTGATACTTGTTTTAATAACTACTGTTTAAAATTCACTAGGTTCGTTGTAAAAACTATACATACTTTTTTTACAATATTGTATGATGTATTCAATTTGTAAACGTTGTTCATGACTGCTAAATTTCTTAATTTAATTTGAACTATAAAGTGTAAATAAATATTTTAGGTACCTAATACTTGATGTTATAGGTTCTATAAATTTGGGATTCCGGGAGTGTTGGGCTGCATAGATGGAAGTCACGTAGCCATCCTGAGGCTAGTTATTCATGAGGAAAGGTACTTCAACTGAAAGGCATACCATTCCCTTAATGTTATGATAATGATAATGATATGATTAAAACTCCATTAAGTTTGAAAACCAGTTTCTAATTTCATAATTACTTATAGATTTGTGATGCAGAGTTAAATATACTTTGTGTGGATGCGAGCAACCCTGGGTCAGCCCAGGGTATGTAATCACATGAAAGAATTATGTGATGCTGGAGAGTGTGTCTTCCTATTGGGTAATATATAGAGTTTCAAATTTAATAGTTACTATTTCTCAATCCTATTTTTAGTATCTGTAAAGGTAAAGACATCTTCCATGTCTATGAAGTGTGTGATACTTAATTATGTCATAATTTGGGAACATTAATTTACAATTTTGTAATGTTTCAAGGTGATAGTGTGTATCCTCTGCGGATGACAATGATGACTCCTGTGTTAAATACCCAGAAGGTACACCGGAGCATTATTACTATCTACTGCATTACTGCACACAACACTGTGGAGCACTGTATTGGGGTGTTGAAAGCTCGTTTCAGGTTTGTTACATCAATAGATATAAATAACTGAAGCAATATAAATAATAATGTGCATGGTAATACAGTAAAATGTTATTTTGTAAATGTCTGCTTGCTGCCAGAGCCCTGCACTATAATGCTATAACTGCAGGAAAAAAAGTGAATGCTTGCTGTGTGTTGCACAATATAGCAAATAAAAAAAGATTGCCAGTGACACCTCTCACACCTGAGGAAGTCGTCATAGAGAGTCAACGACAGCATGAAGTAAGTTAATGCATGGTTGCCAATGTTTTGTTTATTGAGAGATATTCAGGGTGTTTGGCATGTCTGAACAGGGTGAACCTTAATTTCAAGATTTAAAAAAGCTATTACACTTTGTATACGACGAGTGTGGCTTAAAATGTTCTAAATGACGTTATAAGCTTACTAAAGTTAATGAGCTGTATAGTATTGCAATACTTCTAACATCTTACTCAAAATTATATTGTAAATTAAAACAATAAAGTATTATTGTTAATATTTTTTTTTCAGATTGAAAGAGGCATATATGTAGCCTCGGTGGATTCACAAGCGAACCGTAGAGTAAATGCAGATCTACAGAGAGGAAGAGTGCTCCAAAGGGCTCTCATAGACAGATTGTGGGGGGAGCATAAAGCTTAATTAAACATATTAGATATTATTTTTTCAATCTTTTATTTTAATAAAATACATAAGTCACTGTCATTCTTTTCCTGGCTCTGCCTGATACCTGAAAAAGAAAATATTTTTTAATATACAAGGCCCTAGCTGTTGGTATAGAGTAGAGATTACTAGCACTTCTTTCTAAACCAGAAGTTCCTAAGCTCGAATCCTGGGAGGGTAGATATTTTTTATACAAAAATTTATAAGCTCTCAAGCTATGAATGCCTGTATGGTTATTTCTACATTTTATTTCTTATATTCTAATGTTAACTTATACTTAAAACTGCAGTTTCAGATTACAGAAACAATGTAATTTATGTCATGGTAAATAAGATACTATTCAAATGAATGTAATTTACCTTTTGTGGTGATTGCTCCAATTTTATTGAAAGATGCCACAGCCTTTCCGCAAACACCTCAAGGGCTGCAGCTAGCCTATTGTGGCTTGTGCTTCCTCATGTATGGCTTGAGCGTGCTCACTCGTGGCCTGCGCACTTTCACGCTTCAATGCCTCCAACGTATCCGTTGCCCTGTGCATGGAGTCGTGATCTTCAGATTCTTTAAAATACATATTATAGTCTACTCAGAACGTGTCTAAATAAAGCCTCTTCGCCAGACTGCGACCCTCTTTAGAGCATGAGATGCGCCCAAGTGCAAGCTCCGGCTGCCCTTCCAAAAATTCAATAAGAGTCGTAAGTTGGTAAACACTCATGTTCGAACGAAAAATGAATAAAGTTAATAAGTATTGTCTTCTTCTTCTTTTTTGCGTTTTTTGGCAATTAGCTGTTGATACTACTCAATAACTGTTTCTGCCAAATTCAGGTATTAATATAAACACATGACGCGCAAGGTCCAAAATAATTCAATATTATTATTGAAGGTTATCAATAGGTATTGTATTCCGCAATATTAGTTACATTCATTTTTGATTCTGTCATAGAAATGCATTCATTCGCATCATTATGTAGGTAATACAATGTTTTTAAAATGAAGTGTTTTTTAAATAATTAGATCATGTTTTATCGATAAGGCGTTTCATTACATTCAATGTAAGTCGTCAATGAGACATCTAATACAAGAAAACGTTTATTTTTAATAAAACAATAATTTGTTTACTCCATTGGTCTCTTGGTAGATTTTAGACGGCAACCCCATCAAACATTCTTCTAAAAGTCAATTACGTTTGAATTACTATCCAATTACAACTCCATTGAGATCCGATTGAAGTTTTAGTAGAATGCCAAATTAATCAGAATCGAAGTTGAGTCACAATTGAATGACAATAGCATGACAAATAATTGAAATTAGCAGAATTGGGCTCCTGATCTGAATATAACCAGGAGCCCAATTCTGCTAATTTCATGGATGGTAATTCAAACGTAATTGACTTTTAGAAGAATGTTTAATGGGGTTGCCGTCTAAAATCTACCAAGAGACCAATGGAGTAAACAAATTATTGTTTTATTAAAAATAAACGTTTTCTTGTATTAGATGTCTCATTGACGACTTACATTGAATGTAATGAAACGCCTTATCGATAAAACATGATCTAATTATTTAAAAAACACTTCATTTTAAAAACATTGTATTACCTACATAATGATGCGAATGAATGCATTTCTATGACAGAATCAAAAATGAATGTAACTAATATTGCGGAATACAATACCTATTGATAACCTTCAATAATAATATTGAATTATTTTGGACCTTGCGCGTCATGTGTTTATATTAATACCTGAATTTGGCAGAAATAGTTATTGAGTAGTATCAACAGCTAATTGCCATAAAACGCAAAAAAGAAGAATACTCAATACTCAATACTCAATACTTTATTGCTTCCTTACATCATTTACATAATTTGGTACAAACAAATTAATGAGATGACAAATAAGGGCCTTGTGAGGCGCTGCAATTCGGGAGAGAGGAGGAATAAACATGACAAGACATAATTTAAATTAACGATTTATAAAAGGAGATATGTGATTTCAGACTAATTCAGAAGTTTATCATTTAGGTACTCTTTCACAGTGTAGTAACATTTAGTTATTAAAAGTTTTTTCAATGTCTCTAAAAATTGTTTAGTGTTAGTTATTTTTTGTATGTGTTTCGGTATTTTATTGTATATTCTTGCTGACATTGCTAGGGGACTGGCCGAGTGCAACTCTAGTTTTGAGTATGGCAGTTGTATTTTATTTTTGTGTCTTAATGTGTATTTTGATTGGATGTCTTCTCTTCCTTCGTAGAGTTCTGGGTATAAACGGACATACTTGCTTATTTCCAATATATATATACATGGTAGAGTTAATATTTTTAAGCTTTGAAAATACGGTTTGCAGGTTTGTCTATTTTTAGCGTTTACTATAATTCTAATTAGTTTTTTTTGAGATAGAATTAATGTATTAAAATCAGTGCTGTTTCCCCACAACAAAATACCGTAGCTAAACCATAAGTAAGCATATGCGTAGTACATAGAGACAGCTGTTTCAAGGTCAGTAGATTTTTTTATTTCTCGAAGGGCATATGTGAAACTTGAGATTTTGCGTCTGATTTTACTAACGTGTATTTTCCAATTTAAATTTGAATCTATGTCTATGCCGAGTAATGTAAATTTGGTAACGAGTTCGATGTTTCTATTATTAAATTTAATGTTTATATTAAGTGGTTTTCGTTGGTATGGATAAAATGATATTAATTTCGTTTTTTCTAAGTTTATTTCCAAGCTGTGTTCTGTTATCCAAGAGTTTATAATATTTAAAGTTAAAAGTATTTTTTCATTTAGTGTATTGGTGTCCTTGGATGATACAATGACGGAGACATCATCCGCAAATAAAACACAATAAGCTTTTAAAGTGTCTGGTAGTTCATTTATGTATACTAGGAATAGCAGACATCCCAAGACGCTACCCTGCGGGATAGACCAGTTTGTCACTTTTTCAGGTGATCGTACATGGCTTATTTGCCTGTTGTCGGTGTCATGATATTTTATTTCTACATACTGTTCTCTGTCTTTTAAGTATGAAGTGAACCAATTATGGGCCTGTCCGCGGATGCCAACTTTGTAAAGTTTCGACAGTAGAGTTTCATGTTGTACTTAATCGTAGGCCTTAGTCATATCTAACATGATTCCGACTGTGTGTTTGTTATCATTTAGGGTGTTCAGCGCCTCTTTTATGAATTTATATGTAGCTAAAACTGTGGATCGTTTTTTACGGAAACCATTTTGGCAGTCATGGAAAATTTCGTATTTTTCACAAAAGCTATAGACTCGATTGCACATTGCTTTTTCAAATATTTTTGATGCTGTTGGTAAAAAACAAATTGGTCGGAAGTTGCCAGGGTTATTTTTTTCATTTTTCTAGTGGATTGGTTTTATTATAGCCTTTTTTAAAAAACATGGAAAAGTTCCTTCATCAAAAGATTTGTTTATTAAAATAGTAAATGGCAAGGATAGTTCATCAGCACATTGTTTGTATAAAATAGGTGGAAGCTCATCAATACCATAACTGTTTTTACTTTTTAAATTTCTAATTATTTTATGAATTTCTCTGCAATCAACGGGATGAAGAAACATTGTATTCTCAATAGTTTTTGTATTATTATGATGTTGGGAGCGAGAGTCGATTTTATGTGTACCATCACGTTGCGTAGTTTTACCAATAGATGCAAAATATGAATTAAAGAGAGTTGCTATTTGTTTTGGATCTGATATTATTTTGTTATTTATGTTGAGTTTTATATTACGAGTATCTGCGTTAGTCTTTTTATTGGTACGTTCATTGATAACATTCCACATGGTTTTTGTTTTATTTGATGAATTTTTGATTCGTTTTTTATACTGGATTTTTTTAGCTATGTTTATTAATTTTTTTAACGTCTTTTCATATTTCTTATAGTATTGATTTATAATATCATTATTTGCGCGTAAATTAAAGTTTTTTAGTAACCTTTTATTTTTACATGATATTTTAATCCCTGTTGTGAGCCAGTACTTGCTGTTTTTATTATTTATTTTAGTTCTTTTTTTAGGTATACAAGTATTTAGGATGTTAATTAATTCATTATGAAATTCCATATAATTTTCATTAATATTTTTAGTTTCAGTTATGATATCGTTCCATTTTACTTCTTTTAGTTTGGATTTAAATAGGTCAATATTTGTGTTATTAAATATCCGTTTATAGGTATACCAAGTTTGAGTAGATGATTTTTTTAAATCCATATAGAATTATTGTAGCTGAATGATTTGAGAAGCCTAAAGGTTCTATCGTGAATTTAAAATTCACATTTCTAAAATTAGTAAATACTAAATCCAAACATGTTGATGATGTTTGAGTTACGTGTGTAGGCTGTTTTATATGTTGTATGAAATTATATTCTAACATTTGTTCTAGGAACTGGTTACTTTTAATGTCTTTCTTTAAAATATTTATGTTAAAATCACCCCCAATTATAATATTTTTGTTTGAATGCTTATTGTTTATCAGATTTAAAACTAGTTGTAATTGATTATAAAATAATTCTTCCTCTCTGCCATTCCAATATATGGTAATTAATAAAATGTTTTCATTGATTAATTCAGCCGCACATAATTCAAACACATACTCGATAGACATATTTGAAACTTCAGTTAGTTCTCTATGTTCTATTTCTTCACGAAGCAGTATACATACTCCGCCGCCGACTCTATGTTTTCTGCAGAATGAGGCAGCAACATTAAATCCTTGAAGTTTTATTAATTCTAATTTTTCTTCTGTTAGCCATGATTCCGATATACATATTCCTTGGTAAATTGGATTATCGTCTAGAAAAGATTCCAGTAGGTGTAGTTTATTACAGATACTCTGAAAGTTTTGGAAGAGAATCTTAAATTGTGGATCAGTTTTCTCGAAAGGACTGGTTATCAGCGGCAATGTTACTGTTAGATCGATTTCTGTCTATTTGGTTTTGAGTCATCGTGATGTTATTTTCATTTAAATTTATTAATTTTCCTTCTATGTATAATTTATTGTTAGTGATTACAGCATAATATCCTTTTTTTCTCGCATTAAACATTTCTTCCCTCATAAGTTTTCTTTCTTTTTGTTCAGTTTTACTCATAAACTGCGATATGTAGAGTCCACTTCCTCGTAATAGATTGCTGTTGCTTATTATATGTTTCGTCATTCTTTTACTGATTAATTCAACAACGAGTGGTCGGTTCTTTTTGTTATATCGACCGACTCTATAAGATTCTTCGATGTAGCCTTCCATGTTTATATTAAATATTTCTTGAAAGACTTGATTTACTCTACAATTGAGCTCTGATTCAGTTTCCTTGTAATGTTCCGATAGTCCGAAAATTATTATTTTCTTTTTATTTATTTCTGGATTTGTATGGGCTTCCGAATTTTCAATTTTGCTTTGTAGTAGCTTTAGCTCAGTTTATAAGTTTTCATTTTCTTTTTTGAAATTATCAATTTTTAAATTGATATCATTTATTTCTGTTTTTCTAAGATTATTTTCTTTCTTTAGAGCTAAATGTTCATGTTTGATGTCCCCTTGTAGTTTCAGGATTGCTCTGTTTACTTCTATCTCTATTGTATTTTTCAGTTCTGCAATTATTTCCTTATTATTCATTCTTAATTGATTTTCTATAATAGTACTAAGTTTTTCCCATGTAAAGTGAGTAGGATAAATGTTATCTACATTTTGTATGGTATCGTCGCCTAATAAACTTGGATCCTCTGAGCTAATAGAGCTCGTAAGGTTTGTGTTTCTTTGTCTTTTCGTTACGTTTCTATCTCCAGGTGTAAGTACAGGCTGGTGGGTGATATCATCTCTTTTATGTATTGGAATATTAGTATTGTCTTTTTTCGGCGTTTTACTACGACAGGACTGGCAATTCCACGCATTTTTATCTACAGATGTCATTGTGTTATAAAATCTTTTACTTGATACATTGGCACATTCCAAGTCGTATTTGTCATTACAGACCGTACAAGATAGATATTCTCTTTCCGGTAGTTTTCTAAAACACCCTGCGCAAAGCTCAGATGTAGATTTCATTTGAGAGATTTTTAAAAAGTCCTCTTTATGAATATATCCGACCAATATAAATAGATCCTGCCAGTCACCAAAAGATGTCGTTATTATAGTATTATTATGGTTTTTCTACTGATTAATAGATGGCGTTGTTGTAATTTTTTATTTTTTATTTGGTTTCACTATTTAACCACAGATGGCGCTAGTTGTCCGTAGGCAAAACGTTAAGCAGCTGTTGTTGTTCTTTGTTTGATAGCGTTTATCTTATGTTGGGAATACATTGAAGAACATTTACCTTAAATCTTGCTGAAAAGTTGTCTGATTTATCACTCAATTATCATAACTCACTTGTTTGCAAATGGATAATTGTATATATTTGCTATTTGTTTTTGTTTCAATTTGTTCACTGTTTTTGGTTCTATGCACTTTATTCTTTAAAAACTTTTTCTTGCACTGGTATAGTCTTTCTGGTTTTAAGCAGATAACTGGTATTTTCGGTACTTTAGGCACATAAGCTATTAAATTTAGTCGCAGTTTGAACTTTTTTCAAGACGGTGTAAACATGCACAGGAACTGTTTTGTTTTTACACAGTAGAAATAACTTTTTCACTTTGTCCCCATTTACACGTACTCTGCAGGGTATTATTTACTCCAAACTCACTCGTTCACGAAGAAATACTTATTGCAAACTCTTAATTTTAATTAGTTGATATAAGAGCTAACTTTTACTGTTTCTTACAACTACCCTCCTCCTGAAGAAGAAGACAATACTTATTAACTTTATTCATTTTTCGTTCGAACATGAGTGTTTACCAACTTACGACCCTTATTGAATTTTTGGAAGGGCAGCCGGAGCTTGCACTTGGGCGCATCTCACGCTCTAAAGAGGGTCGCAGTCTGGCGAAGAGGCTTTATTTAGACACGTTCTGAGTAGAGTATAATATGTATTTTAAAGAATCTGAAGATCATGACTCCATGCACAGGGCAACGGATATGTTGGAGGCATTGAAGCGTGAAAGTGCGCAGGCCACGAGTGAGCACGCTCAAGCCATACATGAGGAAGCACAAGCCACAATAGGCTAGCTGCAGCCCTTGAGGTGTTTGCGGAAAGGCTGTGGCATCTTTCAATAAAATTGGAGCAATCACCACAAAAGGTAAATTACATTCATTTGAATAGTATCCTATTTACCATGACATAAATTACATTGTTTCTGTAATCTGAAACTGCAGTTTTAAGTATAAGTTAACATTAGAATATAAGAAATAAAATGTAGAAATAACCATACAGGCATTCATAGCTTGAGAGCTTATAAATTTTTGTATAAAAAATATCTACCCTCCCAGGATTCGAGCTTAGGAACTTCTGGTTTAGAAAGAAGTGCTAGTAATCTCTACTCTATACCAACAGCTAGGGTCTTGTATATTAAAAAATATTTTCTTTTTCAGGTATCAGGCAGAGCCAGGAAAAGAATGACAGTGACTTATGTATTTTATTAAAATAAAAGATTGAAAAAATAATATCTAATATGTTTAATTAAGCTTTATGCTCCCCCCACAATCTGTCTATGAGAGCCCTTTGGAGCACTCTTCCTCTCTGTAGATCTGCATTTACTCTACGGTTCGCTTGTGAATCCACCGAGGCTACTTATATGCCTCTTTCAATCTGAAAAAAAAATATTAACAATAATACTTTATTGTTTTAATTTACAATATAATTTTGAGTAAGATGTTAGAAGTATTGCAATACTATACAGCTCATTAACTTTAGTAAGCTTATAACGTCATTTAGAACATTTTAAGCCACACTCGTCGTATACAAAGTGTAATAGCTTTTTTAAATCTTGAAATTAAGGTTCACCCTGTTCAGACATGCCAAACACCCTGAATATCTCTCAATAAACAAAACATTGGCAACCATGCATTAACTTACTTCATGCTGTCGTTGACTCTCTATGACGACTTCCTCAGGTGTGAGAGGTGTCACTGGCAATCTTTTTTTATTTGCTATATTGTGCAACACACAGCAAGCATTCACTTTTTTTCCTGCAGTTATAGCATTATAGTGCAGGGCTCTGGCAGCAAGCAGACATTTACAAAATAACATTTTACTGTATTACCATGCACATTATTATTTATATTACTTCAGTTATTTATATCTATTGATGTAACAAACCTGAAACGAGCTTACAACACCCCAATACAGTGCTCCACAGTGTTGTGTGCAGTAATGCAGTAGATAGTAATAATGCTCCGGTGTACCTTCTGGGTATTTAACACAGGAGTCATCATTGTCATCCGCAGAGGATACACACTATCACCTTGAAACATTACAAAATTGTAAATTAATGTTCCCAAATTATGACATAATTAAGTATCACACACTTCATAGACATGGAAGATGTCTTTACCTTTACAGATACTAAAAATAGGATTGAGAAATAGTAACTATTAAATTTGAAACTCTATATATTACCCAATAGGAAGACACACTCTCCAGCATCACATAATTCTTTCATGTGATTACATACCCTGGGCTGACCCAGGGTTGCTCGCATCCACACAAAGTATATTTAACTCTGCATCACAAATCTATAAGTAATTATGAAATTAGAAACTGGTTTTCAAACTTAATGGAGTTTTAATCATATCATTATCATTATCATAACATTAAGGGAATGGTATGCCTTTCAGTTGAAGTACCTTTCCTCATGAATAACTAGCCTCAGGATGGCTACGTGACTTCCAACTATGCAGCCCAACACTCCCGGAATCCCAAATTTATAGAACCTATAACATCAAGTATTAGGTACCTAAAATATTTATTTACACTTTATAGTTCAAATTAAATTAAGAAGTTTAGCAGTCATGAACAACGTTTACAAATTGAATACATCATACAATATTGTAAAAAAAGGATGTATAGTTTTTACAAGGAACCTAGTGAATTTAAAACAGTATTTATTAAAACGAGTATCACTTTTATGTTACATTAATTTAAGCATTGAAATAAGGATTGGTTTTTATAGTAAACTGATTAAAGATTAAAAACTTAGATATTAAAAACACAAACAAATAAATGTACTTGATTCCTCACAGAAGATATATCTACTTACTTGGCCTTAACTTTATTTCTTTCTTGAATATTCATCGGCCAGAGAATGTATCTATTGAAAACATCCAGTAAACGAAGAGCTAAGGGCCTCTTATTAAATATATTTAAAAACAAAATCACAATCGACGCACAAAAATCCTCACAATATGTATTGTTGCAGAATGGTAGTCCAATCGTCAAAATACTCACTGAATTACGATTGAATCAAATGTCAAATAAGAGTAGATACCGTTTTAGTTTACAATCGAGTTCAACTGTAACACGATTGAAGAGCAGAATAGCAAATAGTACAATTGCAGTTCAGTCGAATGAAAATGGAACTTCGATCGTTAACAGAATGCCAAATGTGTCAAATAATCCTATTACAATCCAATTGTCATTCAATTGAGCCATTTGTAAATTAGCACAATTGGGGCCCTGGATTGTCGTCCAGCATATTTTCGAACATATTCCGGTCGTTTGATGAGTCAGAGGACATGGACAAAAGGCGGCGTCGATGTCGTTTTTTCCTTAACATCTTCTCCAACTTTGTCACTTTCTTCAAATTAACATTGTAATCACTATCCTTAGAACTTTTCCGCTTAGGCATGGTGGTGGCAGAAGAGTTTTCCCAACAACAAAGAATAATAAAATAAAAAAATATTATTGCAAAAATTATGTGAGACTTTGATAACACAAAATCATGTATGGGATTACCGTCGGGGGCGCTCGCGCCGGTAGGACGTCCGTTGAGACAAAAAGCAAGACAAAAACTACCATTTCATTATATTACCTTTTTTACTTTAAATGTGTACAAAGATATCACCTACTCGTGTACTGCTTCAAGTAATAACTGTATTCGTCTTCGGTTCAAATCCGAAATATAATAAACTGCGCCAAACTAGATACATACCTTGTAAAGTAGAAGGTCAGCGGAAGACCGGCTTGTATTTATTTTTTTATCAAAGGTAAAAACCGAATTTTGATTTAGGCTGATTTTTTTAAAAATTATTTGACACTTGACAAGACTTTCAAGATTAAAGTTATATGGGCATTGAACAACAGACGCCGACAAACGAGGACGCTACCCAACCCCTAGTAAGTGGCATCCGAACGACCGGCAACGTAGGTCATATATTTTTGATTTATAAATCGTGACAGTGATTGTCATATCGACCATTCTCGCTCCGATCGCCGCCCAGTGCGGACGTGCAAGACCCCGTTCTCCGTTGTTTGGTCCCTTCCCGATACTCCGTGGCGCTCAGTCTACTGACGTCACGGTTTAGCGTGTTGGTTCCGTGCTACGGTTTTCAAGGTTCTTTCTACTCCCACTGAGTGCTATCGAAGTGCGATTTTTCTTTGCGACTAAGCCCCTTAGTCTTCAAAGTGCTGTGCTAAGTAGTGTTGTGCTTGTGCTGAGTGCAGTGTTGTGCCCAGCGTAAGTAGTCTGGTTTCAGTGCAAAGGATACTTAACGGTGACAACGAATTTGTACTGAACCAGTCCTTTTTATTTTTATTTTATTTCTCTTCTCTATTTTATTTATTTTTCTTCTATTTTTCATATTTATTTTTATCATATCTGTGTGTTTTCGTGTGTATTTGTCCTTTCTGTCGGTAAAGGTTGACCCTAACGTGGTCAACTCTTTACCTGCGTACCCTTTTTTAGGTTTCTAGGTAGCGGCCTTCGGCGTACTACTGTTAATTTTAAGTTTTCCTCCCCAGCCCCCCTACCGCTGGTAGGGAGGTTAGCTGCTAGGATTTTGCTAGGTTTTAGGAACTAGGCATCTTTTATTATACTTATATTTATTAATATTACTGTCCCAACTCTCCCTTATGGATCCGCTAAGCGTCATTAACGCGTTCACCCAGGCACTTGCTGCGGTAGGCGTCTACATCCCGAATGACATCATAACGCAGGCTTTGCAGGCATCAATCGCGTCCCCGGCCCCTCAGGCCTCAACCCCGGCCCCTCAGGCCTCAACCCCGGCCCCTCAGGCCTCAACCCCGGCCTCTCAGGCCTCAAACCCGGCCCCTCAGGCCTCCAACGTCGAGACCCCTCAGGTCTACAGCTCTTCCTCGTCTCCCGCCTCGTCCGAGATGGACTGCGAATCGGTCGCATCCTCTCACGCGTCGCGTCGCAAGCGTACCGCTCCCGGGAGCGACTCCGAACCCGTGTCTGATACGTCGTCAGATGCCGTCACCTTAACCGGCTCTCCTGAGCCCGCGTTTCAATTAGTCGCCAAGCGCTCAAAGAAGCGCTCAAAGAAAGCTTCGGTATCATCAATACCCGAGCCCTCCCCGGTGTCTTCTACACCAGCCCCCGTGCCATTAAAATCGCTTGAAGTAACCGCGTCTCCGTCGGTCCCTTCGAAGCCAGCGTCGCGCTGCGCTCCCGTCCCGCCGAAGCCTCAGCTCCCTCCGCCCGTCTTCCTGCGTGAAAAAACGCGCTGGACCGCGGTTTCTAACTTGTGCAAAGTGCACAAAATTAATTACTTAAAAGCCGCCAACGCTGGCGATATAATCAAAATTCAAGTGGCGACCGTCGACGACTTCCGCGCGCTTACCAGGTTGCTCGGGTTAAATCAAATCCCGTATCACACCTACGCCCTCCCGGAGGAGCGTAAGATCCGCGCAGTACTACGGGGCGTCCCGTTCGAACTCAGTAACGAAGACATTCTCGAGGACCTTAAGTCTCAGGGTTTCCCGGTCACAGCAGTGCACAAGATGCACTCCAACCGCGGTAGGCGTTTTCCTTTAGCTTTAGTAATCCTGATTTTCAAAGAGGCTCGCACAATCTGCGGACTCTCGAACATCTCCGTCGAGCGTCCCAACCCCCGCGGTCACCCTGGGCAGTGCCACCGCTGCCAGCTATATGGCCACGCAGCGGCTAACTGTTCAGCTCCCCCCAGGTGCGTTAAGTGCCTGGATCCCCACTTCACTAAGGAGTGCACTCGCACTCCCGAATCCACTTCCCCCCCTGCCTGTGTGCTGTGCGGCCAGTCCGGCCACACAGCTAACTACAGGGGTTGCCCGCGCGCTCCGCGCTCCACCGTCAAGAGGGCCGCGCCTAAACCGGCGCCGCCACTCACACCCTCTAACTTCCCGCCGCTGCGCAACCGGGATCCCCCGGAAGCAAAGCCCGTTCAGCCGACGCCTACTCCGGCTCTGTCTTGGAGGCAACGTCCGGCCGTCCCGCCTGCACCTTCCCGACCCATCCCAGCTCCCGTAGCTTCCGTAGGGCCGCGTCCCGCTCCGTCTTCTGCACCTCAGTCGTCGTTGGCTGAGGACATGAAGACCGTATTCGACGTCATCCAAAACGTAGACATTAATGAAATTTCCATACTTGCACGCAAACTGCGAGCCGCCCGCTCTCCTCAAGAGCGTTTATTTGCGTTAGCCGAGCATCACTCGCTCTTAAGTTCATTATAAATTTTTTATTTTTTGCATAAATTCGTAAATAAGTAAATTATAATGTCTAGACCCGCGAATCCCGCGTCCAGTCGTATTAAACCCAAGGGCTTATCCCTAGTATCTTTTAACGCTCGTAGTCTTAGCACTAACCTTCCCGAGATTTAACTGTTCCTTCAGAACAAAGAACCTGACCTATTCCTTCTCCAGGAGACATGGCTTACTCCAAAACGCTCCAGGGGATATGCTATTCCTAAGTACGCGTTTACTCGCAACGATAGGCCCAACTCGACGGTTACGGCGGCACCGCCATATATTACAAAAGAGGCTTCCATTGCTGTCCTCTCCCTACCCCTCCTCTCCTCAACATGGAGGCCACGGTGTGTGGATTGGCTATGACTGGTCATCCGACCATCATCATAGCTTCAGTCTACATACCGTGTGGCTCCAATCCAATCCGCAGCGACTTTACGAACGCAGAGGCCATTATCGCCCTCGGCCGTTCAGTCATTATGTTCGGAGACTTTAACTCCAAACATACTGACTGGACGTGCCTATCAACCAACACCAGCGGTATCGCTCTCCTCGATATCACTAACTCCCTTGACTTAGACGTCATATCCCCCATCACTCCCACTCACTATCCCAACAATCCGACCTACTCTCCTGACATCCTCGACTTTGCAATTATCAAGCGAATCAATCTTGACCTAAGGTCTATCGAACCACTCGATGACCTAGGCTCTGACCATCGCCCCGTCTCCCTCGTGCTAGGTACGCCTAACGTTAACGTCACACCTCCTAAGACCTTTACCAATTGGAAAGGCTTTAAAAATACATTAGTTTCAGCCTTAGAGGCCCCTAACTCTCCGCTCGCGATTTCGCCCGACCAATTAGATAGCCCGGATAAAATAGATTCATTAGTCAATACTCTAACTGATGCTATTAACACAGCCATCAACGACAACGAAAAGGTTGCTAAGCAAAGCAAACCCGCGCTTCCACTAGCCGTTAGCAATCTCATTAAAGCCAAGAACGCGGCTCTCCGGAGAGCAAAGAAATATCCCACGCCAGCATACAGAACAGCTGCGAATCAGCTTCAACGTAAAGTTAGGTCTCGCCTCGCGGAACTCCGTGACACTCAGTTTAACGATCTCATGGAGAATATCTCCCCGTCCCACCAAGCGTATTATCGAATGGCCCGAGCCTTACGCGTAGACACCACCTCTCACGTTCCTCCTCTCACTCGTCCCGACGGCACCATTGCTTTCGAAGTCGAAGAGAAAGCCGAATGCTTCGCCGACAGCATAGCGGCACAATGCTCGCCCAGCACGCAACCCGCAGATCCCTCCCACATCCAGGCGGTGGAGGACGAAGTTCTCCGCAGAGAATCTCTCCCTATCACCGACGACCCCGTCACAGTCTCTAATGATGAAATCTTGCTTCTCATTAGAAAGCAAAAATCCAAAAAGGCTCCGGGTGCGGATGGAATTTCCAACCACGCACTTAAGCACCTGCCTGAGCAGGTGCTTACCTTGTTAGCTATCATCTTCAATGCCTGCTTCGACCATAGCTACTTTCCAAAAGCCTGGAAAGAAGCAACAGTCATAGGCATTCCCAAGCCGGGTAAACCTCTGAATGTCACGGCTAATCACAGACCCATCAGCCTCCTCAAGGCAATGTCTAAACTTCTCGAAAGAGTCATACTCACTCGAGTGCGGAATCATCTGTTTCAAACGGATGGCGACCCTCTCATCATTCCCCACCAGTTCGGTTTTCGCGCTAAGCACTCCTGCCCTCAGCAAGTCCATCGAATCGTCGAGTACATACTCGAAGGATTCTCTCAGCGTCGTAAAAAAACAATCGCGGTTCTCTTTGACGTAGCCAAGGCTTTCGACAAAGTCTGGCACAGCGGTCTCGTTTTTAAACTCTATAAAATAGGCTTACCGGCTCGCCTAGTCAGATTAATAGCGTCGTTTCTTAAAGACCGTACTTTTCGATTCAAACATAAAGGCACGCTCTCCGCGCCTCGTCCCATAAAGGCTGGAGTCCCGCAAGGCTCAGTCCTCGCCCCTCTGCTGTACACCGTGTACACTAACGACATCCCCATCCCGCCGAAAGGCGTCGAACTCGCCCTCTTTGCAGACGATACCGCCCTTTACACTAAAAGTCAAGCGATCCCGTATAACATCACCAGACTCCAAAAGGCCGTAAACGCCCTCGGTGTTTGGTTTCAAAAATGGCGTATCGATGTCAACCCAGAAAAGAGTTCTGCTATTCAATTCGACCACAAACGTCGTAATCGCCACAACGATCCGCACATTCGTATGTTAGGTATTCCCATCCCCTGGAAGCGCACTGTCAAATACTTAGGCGTCACCTTAGATCAGACGCTTTCTTTCAAGCCACACGTCGATAGAGTAACGAAACTCGCGCGTTTTTACTTAAGCCGTCTATATAGTATGATAGGAAGAAAAAGTAAAATGTCTTTTAGAAATAAACGTACGCTTTATAAGGTCTGCGTTAGACCCGTCATGTCATATGCTTCGCCAGTCTTTGCCCACGCCAAACCCTCCGTCCTGTATAAGCTGCAGGTAGTTCAAAATCTCTTCTGCCGCAGGGCCACAAACGCACCTTGGTACGTGCGTAACGCGGACCTGCACAGAGATCTTGAACTGCCTACAGTGCAACAGCACCTCAAAACACTCTCGTTCGAATCGTTCTTCAAACGTGCCGAATCCCATCCCAATCATCTTGTTCGAGATTCAGTCTCATATACTGTTCCTGTGTTAGATACGATTTACAAAATCGCTAGACCGAGAAACGCGCACACGAGCGAACGCACGCAGTTAACTTCAGATCTAGAGGCCCTTCAGGCCGCAAATTCTAATTCTAACGTAAATTCTAATTCTAACGTAAATCCGAATTAATGCAATTTTATTTGTCAATTTTTAATGTTTTTTATTTATTTACTTTTCTTTTTTGAGCACCTTCAGTGCTATGTAAATCCCAGCGGGTGACCCCTTAAGGGCCCCGCTAGCGCGGCCTCTTTCTCCGATTGGCCGTCGCTCAGATGAAGGCTGAGTGTCAAAAATGCACGAGCCGACAGGGGGTTTTTTAGTGGGTATGGTTCTGGTAGGCGTCGGGACGAGTCCCACATAACTCCGATCGCGCGCGCGGAGTATGCGTCAGAGCATTTTTTATGTCCTCCTGCCCTTCCCGTGGAGGCGAACCAAAAAAAAAAAAAACAAAAAAAAAAAATCATATCGACCAATGCAGCGTTGCAAACGGTAGGCTTCAGTTGCAAATGTCTTTTTTTTTCAGTAACTGTAACAACCATGTAAACTTGATTATTGTGGCGGCCAAAATAGAAATAACCGCATTACCGCCCCAAACGTGATCTTAAGAAGAAATTTCAAAAGAATCATAAGAAATATTTTGATACTTTCTGGTCTGTACCTAAACTATTTTATATCATAGAAAAAGGTTGCATAACCTTTCATTAAGTGTGACCTTTCTTGCAGTTGAAGTACTTTGGTTTAATCAACTCTGTTTCTTGATACTAAGGAAATTAAGTCTAAAAAATCATATTTTCAAATATTTCCAGTTAATATACTCGATAGTAAACCAAAGAGGCTTTCATGTTATTAGTAGAAAATATCTCGTTTGATCAAATGTAATACTCGTACAACCTTATCCTTATTTCTGGATCGGCTGGAACTAAAATAATGTTCACTGTTAAATTGAATCGAGCGGGAAAAGCTGAACCAAACGTAGTAAAATAGGTTTTATCTTCGGATAAGGATTCTAAATTATTATTGAAAAACTAACGAAATATCTTAAGTTTTACATTAAGTTACTTTAATAAGTGCTAAACAGTTCAGAGGCTCACATGCCACTATTGATAAATTCTATAAGTTCTTTTAACAATAGGAAAATACTTATAATAGTTTCAAAAATAATACCTTTACAAGACACAAGCTCGATTCACATCGGCTCATCTTTGTTTACTTTAATCCATTCTGAAACGATGTTCGTGTGTTCTCGTAACAGACGGCCTCGCGTGGATTATAGTTTGAGTTTGTATTCACTTACTAAAATAAGAGGACTTTTCCGTTCTTGTAAAATTTTACTTTGTTGTAAATATAAATTCACTACCAAATATTTTTATATAACCTCATATAAGCTAAAAAATGAAACTGAAAAATAAACTGGATTTTATTAGATAACATATGATTTTATGTTTGAGATTTTCAACTGAATCAATTCTACTTGAGATAGTTATAGTGCATCAAATTTAATTTTAAGTAAGTTTTCAGGAATCTGATACTTTCTTATGATATTGTTACTGCTAAAACGGTAAGTTCGGAAAATCCTGATTTTGAAAGATTTGATTTTATCCGGTAACAGGAATTAAAAGCAGCAATGGTATAGTCAAGAACCCAGAAAAACAACATATGATCTGGCCAAAATAAAAGATTTCAAAACAAAATTCACAGTAGTGATCTATTACGTGTCTAAAATCTTCCATACATATAATAGGTCATCTGATTTTCTCTTAAAATGCTGAGCAGTAGTTCAAATTCAAATTCAAATTCAAATTCAAATATTTATTTCTCAACATTGACAATTACTTGTTCTTATTGACGTCAAATAAAACATGATTCTACCACCAGTTCGAAAAAAAAACCTTCGTGAAGAAGAACTGGCAAGAAACTTCACGGGTATATTTTTTTTTTTTCAAAATAAATTTACAGAGTCTCTTTATGTCTATACAAAATTATTCTTTTCTGCATCTGTTAGCTCGGCAAGTCTCCCTCCCCCCAAGTATCCAAACGACGAACTAGTAACTAAACAAATAAATCTAGCTAATAAGTGCCCTAGGTTGTTAACGGTGAAGTATTTTGTGAGCTCGAGAAACATTTTTGCTACTCATACAGACTGATGCGGTAAGGTAAATGATAAAGGGGTGGGAAAATATCTGAAATTTATCTTTGAGGCTACTTATATCGAAACATTGCTAGTATTTCTGTTGTTTAAAACATATTTGGTTTATACTTTCAATAAGCTTTTGCTCTCGACTTTGCTTGCGTACAACAAGAAAAGAGTAAATTTCATTTTCTTGTAAACATAAAACTGATTATAACTTGGAGTAACATTCGAGTAAGTGAACCCTTTGAAATGTACCAGCCATCTATAACATTAAACGTATTTTTCACTAATGTTTTTAACAAGAGTAAAAACGACTGTCCTCGTGATACTTTAAAATCTCAAACATTTTTATTTAATTTCTCTTTTCTCGAAAAAAATACTTATCTCGAAATCAAAACCTAATCGAGTTTTATTTTTATTTTTAGGTTTCTTTTTCAAACATGAGCAACTTTTTCAAAGAAATCAGTTTTTGAATTGTAAAAAAGTCATATATTTGGTATATTCTCGTTGGAAATCAAAAAGAGTTAAGCGCGCATACCTTTCATATTCAAATCGCTTACGGATTTAGGCTTTAATATAATGTAAATCAGTGCCCTTATGCTGTGTGGAAAAAATATTTTGGTTTTCGCTGAAATAACTTTCAGAGCTCACTCCGTATTGGCTGAAGCTGTGGGTTTATAATAAACGCTAAGGGTTTGTTTTATAAATATGGAAAAAGTTTTTAAAACAACAGGAATTTCATTTATTTCACCAACACCATTCAAATTCAAATTCATTTATTTCGTAAGAGTATGGTACAAAAGATTTAAAAAATACTTATTATTTAATTAGTTTTATATACCCTGCTGGTCTGGTTATTTTTCATATATAAATTCTTTTTCCATAAAAAATTTTTGTTAATCGTTTTTACTTATAAATACTTAAAATAGTATATATTTTCCTTCAATAACATTTTTTCAAATTCATGGTAGTAAAAAAAAATTTCACTACAATTCTGAGAATAAAAAAAAAATTGAGCTAATAACTAAAACAGACGTTAATTTAACTTTTTTACAACTGGTCCATTCAACTCCATTCGCTCAATTTAGTTTGTGTACTAAAAGATTTAGAAATTCAATTCATACGTTCTAATTTGCATGACCCACATAGTCCCTTATCGTTACAGGGTTTCCAATTTCTAGATAGTTTCTGTACAAACATGAGCTTTTGCTTTAATTACGAATGGTCGAACTTCGTGCGGAATACTAATTAACGGCTTATGGAATGTCCTCTTGGAGTTCTAAACCTTGTATAAACCTTGATACGTATGTACTTTTGAATTAATATTGAATTTGAATTAATGTATTAATATTTATAAATGTAAGTAACGCCGCTGTAGTAAAGACATAAACATAAAGAGGATGGTCGAAACAAATATGTGATCTTTATAATAATGCATTGATCCTGTTCAATCTTGAGATTTTACTTTAACGTGGTTTAAAAAATGTGCTGTCCGTGACCGCAATGTTACCGCAAAATTCGTGGTCCGAAATCATGAAATAAGTAATTGATATATATTGGACCATGTCTGATTAGGAATATGTGGTTATTTTTCAGTTCTTAGATAATTTTTATAAATAGAACAATTTTTTGTGAACTTGACATTAAAAGACTACTTTGGTTATCAAGAAAGGTATTTTTAACAACTATTTTTTTTTTCGAGGTAAAAATATCACATTCCTTGCTTTTAATTAACAATGTTTCGAATCAAAAATTTAATAAAAATCAATTCTAACATTTAATCTTAACTATTAAATCTGAAAAGTTATGGTCTTCTGCCAACGTAAACCTTTTTTGTTTAATAAGCTAGGACATCTAGAACGTCAAAATTAAAAATCACTTTCACGGTGTTTTTATTATTCATTACACTTTCGTTGTTATTTTTATAAAACTTGGATACATCTTTACAAATTAAATTAGTGTTTTATATATTATTCCTTGGAAATTTATTAAGTGTTTTTTTTCAATGTGACAAATGTATAATACCGTTGTTACCAAACCTTTAATATGGAAGCCAGTATGGTGAGATATGAGATATTATATTTCGCAGCTTCATTCTTAGCGATTTCAGTTTACATGATGTAGTGGCGCCCCCAAGCGTCACCCTTGCACGTATTTTTATAGAATATTAAACAAATTTTTTGTTTGGTCACACTTGACCAGTACTCAAAATTTAAAAAATTACCGACTTATTTACGTTCCATCACTCGGGGATCTCTGCATGTCTTTCATTACGTGTTTCCGTGCCGAACCCTTCGCACGTCAACAGAGCTCCGACAAATAAGCAAAGTACACTCACGTTTTATTCCACTCGCGACTGACCACCGACTTGTGGTTTAAATCAATACGGACGAAATCAAATTATGTTATAAATTTCATATGCATTTATTTTCAAAATAACTTTTATAGTACATCTTCAGAATGTATTGCTTCATTTATTTCTGTTCTGTCAACCATATATTTAAATATCTTTTCTTCTTAATTTATAATAATTCATATTAACCTCTTTACTCAAATGTCACGGCATTCTAACGTGCTCTCTAAGGCTAACTAAGCCCAGTACTAGGCTACTAAGATAGTACTTTTTTCTTTTGCGCATCTCGTATTTCTCTAAACTTATTTCTTTCGTGCTTTGCGTATTCTCTAAAGATGGGGAAGAAAAGACCACGGGAAACAAGTGAAGAAAGGATAGAAAGGAAGATTCGTCGGTTGGAGGATAAACTAAAGACACGAAGAAAGTGAGTTATTTATTCGTCTGAGGACGAGCTAGAATGTAAGTAAAAAAATCAAAGTCTTCTGTTTTATTGAAATGGTAGTGTTGCGGGCAACGAATTTTGGGGTTGTCTCCTACATATAATACTATAAACCTTATTTCAGGTTTGTTTTATAAAATACTATACTTGGGGCTCTTGTCATTTTAAATAATTATAGGGAACAAATTAGTTACTTCAGAAAGAATATTTCTTTCGTTATTAAAACGAGATTTTAATCCTACAGGTCCACCAGACCCAGAAGTTTTGTCAGCGCTCGAAGCCACACCACTCAACGAGCGCGAGCGAACGTTGCCGATCATGCCCGAGCGTCGACCGTACGTCTCCGATTATACCCGAGCGCTTGTTGCCAACCGATACTATACTACAGTCTGAGGCTGAACTACCGCCGTCTGCTTCATGTAATGTTGTTAAAATAATACCTAATAGCGAGGACATCCCATCGGATGATGAAACGCTATTCCTTCTTGATGAAGCACCAGAAACTGAAATTACTTTCGGTAAGCAAGTTCATAAGAATTTAGCCGCAAGGTGGCTTGCAATTCTTAAAAGAGGGTTAAATAAGGACACAAAAGAGTAATTACTCAAAGAGTACCTAATACCTGCAAACTGCGAACTATTAGTTCCTCCAGTATTAAATTCCGAAGTGAAAGTAGCTTTGGCAGAAAACCTTATAAAGCGCGATGCTTCGATGGCTGCCAGACAAAGACACTTAAGTGTAGCGGTGGCAGCCCTTACAAAAACTGTGAATAACTTGATTTCCAAATCCGAACACCAGCCATTAAAACAGGCCGTCCTAAAGCCGGTAAGCGATGCCTGTCGCTTTTTATGCGAAATGCATTATTTTGAAACGGAAACAAGAAAAAAGTCAATTAATACCGATTTAAAAGAAATACTGATAAACTCTAAAACAGACAAGTTTGTTTTTGGTGAAGATTTACCAGAGAAGCTAAGAAATGCTAAAAATATTCAGAAATCGGCAGAGTATTGAAGATAAATCATAAAGTTAACCCAAAAAACTCGGCCTCGGCTAGTAAAAGTCGGGAAAACTTCAGGAACCTGTATTTAATGAGGCCGGATGCAGCGAAGACTCAAAATGGCCTCACGCCAGCAATACGGGTACGCGCGCGGGAGCACCTCGAGCGACTCGAGAGCCACCAAACCTGCCGCCGCAATTGCCGCGGCCGCCACAGATGCCACCACACTGCAGGGTGACTCTTCGATAGACGAGGTAAGGTTCGCTGGAAGGTTGCATCACTTTTACAATCAGTGGACAAATGTTACTTCCGATACAACGATACTAAGTTGTAAAGGCTACCTTTAAAGTGTGCTACCTTCACAAGACGACTCTTTGAATAATTCCAGTAATAGTTCTATTAATCACGATAGATTTGGGCCTTTGATTTTTAATTTGTTAAAAAAAGGAGCTATTCGTAAATGTACTTCCGACGTGAATCAGTTTTTATCGCCCATATTTCTTATCCCTGAATCTAACGGCGATAAAAGATTTATCTTAAATTTAAAAAAGTTTAATAAGTTTGTTAATGTCAAACATTTCAAGATGGAGGACTATAGAACGGGGTCAAATTTAATTTAAAAAAATTGTTTCATGGCTACAATAGATTTAAAAGATGCATATTTTTTACTTAATATTCATAAATCTCATCGAAAGTACCTACGCTTTCAATATCTGAGTTGTATTTACGAATTTACATGTTTACCATTCGGACTTTGCACAGCTCCGTATGTTTTACGAAACTATTAAAGCCCGTCATAGAATACTTACGAAAACAAAATATACATTCGGTAATTTATTTAGATGATAACTTGTGCTTTGGTGAAAGTTATGACGAATGTGTTAATAATGACCAGATTTCAATTGAGTTATAACAATATTTAGGTTTTATAATCAATAAGGAAAAAAGTTGCGTCAAACCAAGCAGGAGATGTCAATTTTTAGGTTTCATTTATGATTCGACCAGCATGCATTTAGAACTACCCCCACATAAGAAAGATAAAATTAAACAAGTTGAATTGTTATATCGACAAAGACAAATGCAATTTACATGACTTTACAAGACTAGTGGGTCTTTTAATATCAGCCTGCCCGGCTGTAGATTACTCTTGGTTATACACAAAAAGTTTGAAGCACTTAAGCACAAAAAGTTTGAACCACTTTGTTTTCAGAAAGCTTCTTTGGGATGGCCCCTAGAATATATAATAAATTACCTACAACTATTAAAAATTTAACTAATTATGATGAATTCAAATATAATTTAAAATCATTTCTATTAAATAAATGCTATTATAGGACATATGAATACTTAAATGACAAATGTATAAATTGAGTAAATTGTAATTTTAAACGTAAACCTTGTACACGCCGCAATGGCAGAATATGGCTGTGCTATTACTTGTATGACATCTTTTTTTACCTATATTCGTGCAATAAATGATTTGATTTGATTTGATTTGAAATTTAAATATCTTCAAATAAACCCTAGTTTTAATCAGACTATTATTTTATCACGAGAAATTAAAGTTGATTTAAATTGGTGGAAGCATAATATTGATAATGGTTGTATTAAATTAAAAATAAATAATTTCATACTTGAAATTTTTTTCGGCGCTTCTCGGTCTGGGTGGGATGCATACTATAATGGTAAAAAAACCTATGGGTTGTGGAACGATCACGAAACAAAGCAGCATATCAACGAGTTGGAATGAAGAGCTGCTTTTTTCGGTCTAAAATATTTCACAAAAGATTTGATGAATTGTGAGATTGTACTACGCATTGATAATACGGGTAGTGTGCAATACTGTCACTTAAATGAAATAAGTAGGTCAATCTGGCAATGGTGTGAAAGAAAAAAAATACATATTTTAGCATCTTATATTAATAACAAAGATAACTACGAAGCTGACGCTTTATCGCGTATTAAATTTTCAGACACTGAATGGGAGCTTGGAGATAATGGAAATCATATAAAATCTTGTTTTGGTATTTTTGACATAGATCTTTTTGCTAGTCGAACAAATACTAAATGTCCGAAATATGTAACTTGGCATAGTGATTCTAACGCTTTTGCGGTTGACGCATTCACTATATCTTGGAAAAATATGTATTTTTATGCTTTCCCACCATTTGCAATGATTTTGAAAGCTATCAGAAAGATTATTAATGATCAAGCTGAAGGAGTCCTTGTTGTACCATACTGGCCAACACAACCGTGGTTTCCATTATTTTAAAAATTTGCCTATTCTTCATTATTAATTTTTGAACCGAATATTAAATTATTAAAATCTCCTTCCAGATTGCCACACCACCTGCATTCGACACTCCGCTTAGCTGCCGCGAAATTGTCGGCAAAACCTTCTTCTTAAGCCTAGGTTTTCCAAAACCATCTGTGAAAATCGTGGTAAACGCCCTTTCATATAATACTTATAGATAATATGATAGTGGCATAAAGAGCTGGCTGGAATTTTGTATAAACTAGGGATAAAGAAAAACCGCAGGATGGAGTAATTCATCCGCGGCGTTTGCTAAATACTACAATAGAGAAATAGTTGATTCGAACTTTGCCACATCCTTATTAAATAATTATTCTTCATAAATGTACAACCGTCATTATTTCTTTTGTTTTTTAAACTTGCAAGAAATTGTGATTATTGATATATACATAATAAACTTGTGATTTACCTATAAATTTATTTAAGAAATTGTGTATAATTATGATAGAAACAATAAATAATTATCCCTGCTCATATAATTGTCCCAATTTTAATTTTAATTAAAAATTTATCCAATCCCACCCTAAATAATGTCTGTGACTTAAGCAGATATTTTAAGCACCTCTACCCCATCCCAGGTAAATCAAATATAAAACGCACAAATTCCAATAGGTGGTTTTACTTAAGACACGCAACACAGATGAGTGCTGCGTTTATGACTATTGGATATAAGCTGGTCCCTTCTCTAAACTAATGAAAGACATGCAGAGATCCCCGAGTGATGGAGCGCAAATAAGTCGGTTATTTTTTTAAATTTGTGTATTGGTGACCAAACAAAAATTTTTTTTTCAAATATTCTATAAAAATACGTGCAAGGGTGACGCTTGGGGGTGCCACTACAACATGTAAACTGAAATCGCGTCGAATGAAGCTGCTCATATAATTGTTATCGAACTTCACAATTTCGTTTGATTTTCAATTATATATGGTGAGACGTAAATGAGCGGTTTTCCAGTGGGCATATTAAGTTTAGCTTTTTCATCATCAACAGACAGCATCGCGTTACTATTGATATCACCTTTTTTATCTTCATGCAGTTTTTAAATAAGTATTGGTACGATACATACAGTATTGGTTACATATACAAATAAATTGGAAAACCTCAGTAGAAATTTTAGAAGGCCATGAACAAATTAAATTGTTATCTTTATAATTAATTTTAAATGCCTTATACTCAAAAATTATTATTACCCTTAAGGAGAGGTTGTAGTGCTGCCGGTACAGAAAAATCTATTCTCATTTATTTTTTCCATTCGTCTATTTAAAAATAGAGCAATTAGTCCGGTCAAATTAGACCAAAAAATAAGAGTAAAGCTACATTAATTTACAAAAAGCTGAAAATCGGTAAAATCTTTCAAAATATAATTATGAATAAAAATTGAAACTTCCCCATCTTTCCCCTGTATGGAAAACACTCTATCAAAGATCAAAAAAATGAGTTTATTTCGATTTTCAGCAAAACGGTAAGTTTCATCATAAAATTACTTCCGGCAAAAATTATAGATCATTAAATTATCTATAAAAAAATTATCAATACTTCTTTTTCTTACGAGCCACCGTTTCCTAGATATAACGATTCAAAAAGTTGTAAAGTTATAATCGTCATAATATTCACACGTTTCCACGCCACCTTTGAGGTAGTGAGGTAGTGTACTTTGCGCGTTTTTTTTATGATGTTTTCCCAGCAGACCTATTCTATGGGTCAGTTTTAATCCTGTTGTAGGGAGAGGAATCTTTCCCTTCAAGGGAAAGATGGGGAACTTTCAAATTTATTTATAATTATATTTTGAACGATTGTACTGATGTTCAGCTTGTTGTAAATTTATGTACCTTCAAATGTATAGATTGACCGTACTAAATATGCACAGACAATGACCTCTATTAACCTCTTATAATAGGTTCATAATTTAATTAAACTTTCTCAGCTGTTTTTAATTGGGTTTGATGCAATAATAGAAAATAACATCTAAAAACAAAAGGCTTCTGTGGCGCCACTGGTAGCCTTGCCTGGTACATTGGGGGTCCTAGGTCAGTATTCACTCGGAGCATTTATTTGTGTGATGAATACAAATAAATGCCCCTTACTCTCAGGTCAGGTTTGTTTATATTTATATATCTTTGTTTATTCAGGTTTTATCCCAGTTCATTGTTAGGTCATCCCTCACACAAGCCCTGCTTACTTTAGGGCCATACAGTTTGTGTATCTTTCTGGGGATATTATTATTTATTACTTTCATGTAACGTTTTACATTAATTTAAATAGTGGCCAGTGCAAGGTTTCAGTCTGCTTTTTATTAGGAGAAAATTAAATTTATCTGTACTGTATTCAAATAAAAGTTTTGATTCTTTTTTTTTTTATTCTTAACTTCGCAAGTGCACTGTAGGGCACGAACAATTTTGTTATGAATTTGAGCAGGTGCACTTTAGGACACATGTCTATTCAAAGAGAATTTAATTATACGGAAGTGTATTATCTATGGTTTACTATATTTGATATTTAGCTGTCTTAGGTAAACTATAACATTATAAACGTCGCAGCCATTTAAACTGTCATTTTCAAACAGTATCGGCCAAAATGTCGAAACGTCAAGAACAGCGGGGACAATAATGCTTATTTTATGTGTTATTGATTTTATACGGTGGTTAATATCAAAACTTTGCTTACCAATTACCGAAAAATGAATATACATCCTTTTTTTATAATCTCTTGCTTGACTTTGTCTGATATTTAGCTGTAAACTCAACTGTACCCTGTAGGGCACGCAACCAACTTCATTGAAAAATTATTGCGTACCCTGTACGCGCGTACGTTGCTAACTAGGCTTAGTTGATTTTATATGTGTATTACTATATACTATAATACTTTAGCAGATAAAGTGGATAATCCAATCTTCAGACATTGGAACAAAATCCACATAAATGTCAATTATATATAGGAACATTAACCAATAGTACGTACTAACATAGTTATTAAGTCATTGAATACTAACACATTTCTGTATTTTGTTTAATTTTGTCCTCACCTTTTTATATGGATCATTGTGTCTGAAATAAATTATTATTATTATTATTATTATTATTATTATTACGTGTTTATTAGATACTTTACACTTACTTGAAAATATTAAATAGGGCGAAATAGACCCTCATTGTGCTAAGATTTCATTTGTAAACATACTAGCTTTTTCCCGCGACTTCGTCCACGTGGATCTGAACTTTCAAACCCGTTTTAGCCCCATAGGGGATGAATTTCCAAAAATTCCTTCGTAGTGCTTGCCTACTTTGTATAAAGAACCTACACACAAAATTTCAAGTCTCAAGACCAAGGGGTTTAGGTCATGCGTTAATATATCAGTCAGTCAGTCAATTTATGTATATGGATAATCCCTAAACTAATTCTCTTGTTGTTTCTTTTAAAAAATTCATAAAAAAATTAAGATTTCATTCATTTTTTTTACGTTTGCTTGATTATTTTTCCCTTTTTTGTTTTAGCGAAAGATGGAGGCCATAGTTCCTCAAAAAGACTTTGATACAGAGTCAGAAATTTCCGATGAGAATTCGTTTGGAATGGATAATTTACTCAACACCGAGGAATGTTTGCCTTGCAATAGTGAAACAGAATGTTCCGACAAAGATAAAATTCGGGAATCACCCAAAAATTTACTATGCACAATCAAGCCCAAATACATTTCTAATATCAACAAAAGCACTTTTTCACCTGGCCCACACCTGCAGCTTATGAAGTTATAAATCCACCATTTAATACATCTATTATTAATGGCATTTCATCAAAATATATGCTGAAAAAACGGATTACAAATGACGAGATCGACAATATTCAAATCTCACCATCTTTTATACCCGATAATGATATTTGATTCCCTGTAATATCCGAAAATGTTCCTATAAATGATGTTGACGAAATGATTGACAACAATGCTTCTCAAATAATAATACAATAAGAAAGTCCTTGCCAATCTGGCGCTAGTGATCTGGAAATCGATAACAATTTTGAAATACATAGAAAAAGAAAAGACCTGCCAAGAAAAGAACATAATCGACGATTGTAATCTCAAAAATCGTCAACATCCAGCAACAGACAAAGAAAAATATCGAATAGTATAAATAACTTAACAAAAGGAGATTCATTTTTACACAAAGTTCATAACATTAAAGAAAATAACTTTACAAGACCGGAGCGAATTGAGCCACCAGTCACATATTTTAAACTTTTTTTTACCGATGATTGAAAAGATTCGGGAACAGACCATAATTTACGCGTTTCAAAAAGACACAAAAATGGTTGGACTTACAACTCAAGATCTCCAAGACTTTCTATCTATAGAAATATTGATGGGTATTATACAATTACCTGCGTACAGGGATTATTGGAGCGCCAAAACAAGAATTGAGCAAATAGTAAAAATTATGCCTCTAAAAAAATATGAGACAATCAGAAGATACTAACATTGTAATAATTATGAAAATAAAGTACTGATGGTACTTGAAAATCAGGACATTAGTTGAAGATTTTAAAAATAGTTGTAAAAATATTGAAGAAGAAAGTCGTATGTCCATAGATGAAAAGATGATACCCTACAAAGGGAAGAAAGCCGGCAATCTCCAATATGTAAAACCTAAACCAAAAAAATGGGGGTATAAACTATTTATTAGAGCTGGAGTTTCAGGTATCGTGTACGACTTTTTATTATATGGAGGAGAAAGTACATTCCAGGGGATTCTATTTAATAATCAAGAAAAATCGATGGGATTAGGCGCTAAAGTGGTTATTACCTTATGTCGCTCTATGAATAATCCAGTTATGTCTGTTGTGTATTTTGAAAACTTTTTCTCAAGCATTTAGCTGATGAGATATCTACGAGATGAAATGGGATTGTTATCTATAGGCACATTTCGTCAGAATCGTTTATATCGAGGGTTTACTGCGAAAAGCAGCTAAGTGCAATCAAGTCAGTTTTGAGTTATTGCGTTTTAAAAGTTTATACCTAATAAAAACGCTATAATTGTAGTAGGCCTCAGATACTGTAGGAGTCCCAAGTTAGGTTATTTAATAAAGATTTCATTTTTGTACAGTGTAAGTCAATACGTGTGGTAGAAGTGCATGAAATAAGGAAATTCATAAATGAGGTCGTACAGTTAGTCGGTTTTACATGAATATTGTTAAAATGCGCTAGGCGCAAGATTATTGATGTTTCATGCGATTTATATTTAAAATAAGATAGCTCCGATAAAATAATGCATCTCACAAGTAATAAACAATCCTAAATGAGGTATCTTATGCTTTAGTGTGACAAAAAAAAAGTTAGTCGGTTTTACCTGTAAATATTTATTGACTTTCAAGAAATATAATCAAAAGTAGAAATAGTTACATGCACAATGTATGTTTATTACGTGGTTTTATTTATTTTATTAAAATTATTATTCATCTTCTACACTTTCAACCTCATCAATATCTGGTTCAGGTAATTTGTCAACAACCTGGTTGCCTGTTTTTAAGTTCTTATACGAACCGTGAAGCTCCTCAGGTATAATAAGTTTATTACAAAGAGTAATCAGGTCTTTCTTTTTGGCCTCGGTTATTTCAAGCTGTTCTTGATAGAGGCGATTTAATTGTTCTGGCATTTGGAAATTAACAGCTGCTAAATTTTCAGTAGGCCGCTTCTTGTTTCGTGTAGAGTAGGCATGTGCATTGATGGAAGTGGAAATCGATGAATTTTCTCGAATCTCTAAAATATTAAAATTATCGTTCATGTCATAGTTAAAAAAAATCTTCTGTCTTCTCCTTTTACGTACCTTATACGCTTTATTTTCAGCCATTGAACCTGTTCTCCGTTTTCATCCTTCGTTCGATTTTTTATAATAGTACATATTTGCAAGGTGCTTTAGGTCGAAGAATTCATCAAATTTAAATTCTTTTACTTGGTAAGCTTCTCTTGTTATTTTTTTCCCATCGAGTTTTACAGTTTGCTTCCGTCTAGCACGCTTGAAAATAGAAATCCAATCCATCATGGAAAATACAGAGTTATTTTTCTTAGCAGATTCTATGCTACTACGCATAGAGTCTGCTTCCATTTGTGTATGTCCCGATTCTAAAAACTTTTGCTCTATGACTTCAAGATGGCCAATTTTTTGAACTGCCCAAAGAAGTAAAGCAGCCATATATTGATTGCGGTTTTGGCCGCCACAGGTGTCTGAAAATAAGCTTATTTCTTTGACATTTTTAGGGACGCAGTTAGAAAGATATTGTAACAGTATAGTGCCAATTTCAGAGCTACCCTTACGTCCATTTACCTCTGACCATGAAAAACAATAGGCTTTATTGGGTACAGCAGCTTCATAAATCGTGAGGTTGTATACACACAACTTTCTAGAGTAATAGAGCAGGAAGGTATTTGAAGCACTGCTTGTAAATCGAATGTTACCGAACTAAAATCTTCTTCAACGTTTGATCTGATTTTATCTTTCTCTTTTTCTTTGTTGCAAATTTTCTTTCTTTCTTGGTGAGCATTGTAAGCATCTTCAAAACAATAACTTCATAGAAAACGTTTAAAAATAAAGATGGTTACAAAACATAACCTTAACTAAAGTTAAACTCACCGGTATCATTTTCATTATTTTTAGTCACTAAACAAACAAGTTTTGTTCCTCTTGACAACATTATCGGTAATATATGTCAAATAAACTCAATTATTACTCATTAAACAATAGAAAAATAATTAGTTTACGCAAACACAACAAAACGATACTTTCGCGCTGAACACTCTCAGCGAACTGAGTAACTGACTTCAACCTGTCAAAACATGTTAAGAGCGCTTTATTACTCTATGCAGTAAGTCACCTGAGCATAAATTCAAAAACAATGTATCACTTGAAATAGTTATAGTCATTTATTCGCTTCTGCATGTCAACGATATTGTTTCAATTGTAATTATTTGATACATGTAAAATGTGATTAAAGTAACTTAGCAGGTTTTAGCGGTATAATTACAATCGCAAAATAAAAAGAGTTCTGCAGCTAAATACGACTAAATTCTTTTATATTTTATTTATTGAAGGTTTACAAGCACATTTAGTAATATTTAAAAAAATAAAACATGATAAGTACCACAGTTATTTTTTACGTGTAACTTTATTTCAATAATTATTATCAATGGCGTTTATGATATTTACGCAATCGAGTATTAAGCACTTCGTTGTATTTAAATGTTTTTTCAGTGATCTATCGTCTAGAGTATTTGACGTAGCGCTTAGCTGGTTTTACTAGCATATAGAACTAAAAAAGTGAAGAACTTTGGTGTATTTAACTCATTTACGCCAAAAATGTAGGTTATCAGGTTTTCGCAGTAAACCCTCGATATATCGTTTTAATATCAGACAAAGTAATAAAAAAAAAACCACGTGGTTTCATGGATCATCAAGTTTGTGACGACTAAAAACTAATAATACTCAAATGGCTGGATAATAAACCAGTAATAATAGGTAGTACCTATGTTGGCATGGAACCCATGGGCGTGTGAAGAAGATATAACAAGATATAGCAACACGGAGAGGGCACGAGGATAAAAAATGCTCTGACGCATACTCCGCGCGCGCGATCGGAGTTATGTGGGACTCGCTCCGAGCCTACCAGAGCCCTACCCACTAAAAAACCCCTGAATGACTCGTGCAATTTTTTGCCCCACAGCCTTCATCTGAAGCGACTGCCAATTGAAGAGAAAGGCTGCGCTAGCGGAGCCCAGAAGGGGTCACCTGCTGGGTTTTACATAGCACTGAAGGTGCTCAAAGCGCTGATGGTGAATTCATAGCACTGAAGGTGCTCAAAATTGCAAAGAGAAGTTAAATTAAATTACATTAATAGAAGTTAAGTTAATTTGAATTTACGTTAGAAGTTGCGGGCAGAAAGGCTTCGAGATCGGCTGACAGTCTGGTGGAAGAGTACCCTTGCGCATTCCTAGGCCTAGCGACTTTGAACTTTGAATCGAAAACAGGGGTAATAAATGAGGCTGAAGCTCGAACTAAGGGATTGGGGTGGGTTTCAGAGCGTGTAAAGAACGCTTCCGAGAGCGTTTTGAGGTGATGTTGCACTGTAGGTAATTCAAGATCTCTGTGCAGGTCCACGTTACGCACGTACTTTAAACGTACACGGATTCTAAACTACCTGCAGTTTGTGCAGGACGGAGGGTTTGGCGTGGGCAAAGATTGGCGAGGCATATGTCATGACGGGTCTAACGCAGACCTTATAAAGTGTACGTTTGTTTTTAAAAGACATTTTACTTTTCCTACCTAACATACTATTTAGGCGGCCTATGTAAAGACGGGCGAGTTTCAATACACTATCGACGTGCTTGCAAAAAAGCGTCGGATCTAAGGTGACGCTTAAATATTTAGTACTGCGTTTCCAGGGGATGGGAATGCCTAACATTCGAACGTGGGGATCGCCAGCGGGACGACGGTGTTTGGGGTCGAAGCGAATCGCATAACTCTTTTCAGGGTTCCCATCGATGCGCCATTTTTGAAACCATACAGAGGGTGTTTTTTCAGCCTTTTGGAGTCTGGTGACGAGCTGCGGGACACTGTGACCTTTGGTGTAAAGGGCGGTGTCGTCAGCAAAGAGGGCGAGTTCGACGTCTTTTGGCGGGATGGGAATGTCATTGGTGTACACGGTGTAAAACAGAGGGGCGAGGGCTGAGCCTTGAGGGACTCCAGCTTTTATGGGACGAAACGCGGAAAGCGTGCCTTCGTATTTAAATCGAAACGTACGGTCTTTGAGACACGACGCGATTATCCTGACTAGGCGATCCGGTAAGCCTATTTTGTAGAGTTTATAAACGAGACCGCTGTGCCAGACTTTATCGAAAGGCTTGGCTACGTCTAAGAAGACTGCGACCACTATATGACGTTGCGGATAGAAGCCGTCGAGTATGTACTTGCTGAGGGCAAGAGTGCTTAGCGCGAAAGCCGAACTGATGGGGAATGATGAAGGGATCGCCATCCGTTGGAAACAGATGGTTCCTCTTTCGAGAAGTTTAGACATTACCTTGAGGAGGCTGATGGGTCTGTGATTAGCCGGGATATTCAGAGGTTTACCCGGCTTGGGAATGCCTATGACTATCGCTTCTTTTCAAGCTCTTGGAAAGTAGCTAAGGTCGAAGCAGGCATTGAAGATGATAGCTAACAAGGTAAGCACCTGTTGCGGCAGATGCTTAAGTGCATGGTTGGAAGTGTAAGTGCAAGTGCCAGGATGGTTCCATCCGCACCCGGAGCTTTTTTGGATTTTTGACGTCTAATGAGAAGAGAAATTTCGTAATTAGACACTGTGGCGGGGTCAGCGGTGATGGGGAGAGAGTCCCTGCCGAGGACTGAGGACTTCGTCCTCCACCGCCTGGATGTGGGAGGGATTCGCGGGTTGCGTGCTGGGCGAGCATTGAGAGGCAACGCTATCAGCGAATCATTCAGTTTTATCTTCATTTTCAAAGGCGGCAGTGCCGTCGGGACGAGTGAGAGGAGGAACGTGAGAGGCAGCGTCTACACGTAGGGCTTAGGCCATGCTATAATATGCTTGGTGGGACGGGGAGATATTTTCCATGAGATCGTTCATCTGAGCGTCTCGGAATTCCGCGAGGCAAGACCTAACTTTACGTTGAAGCTGATTCGCAGCTGATCTATAGGCGGGCGTGGGATAGAGCTTGGCTCTCCGGAGATTTTATTTTATTTATTTTTATTTATTTATTTAATGGCACAATAATAAATTGTAAACCTTAAAATATATACATACATTCATTATCTTATAACTATTTAGGTTTAGTCTACAATTCAATAAAAATTATGCACTACATTTAAAAACTAAAAAAGACTCCTAAAAAAGAAAAAATTAAATTAAGCTATGTAAAAAGAAAAATTCAGCACGTATAACAAAAAAATATATATAACTAATCAGCTAACGTTATCGAGATTTTAAAAGGAAGGATTTTAAAGGAAAATAAAGGATCATTAAACAAGTCAACATCACTTTTTAGGGCATTGTAAATTAGACACATTCTGTAGCAATATATAACAAGGAAGCCAAAGCCTAAATAGATATACCATGTCCGAAGTTTATTCAAGAGTATAACAGGCATATGGGAGGGGTGGACCAGTCCGATATGCTGACTGCCATCTATCGAACATATAACAAGACTCACAAATGGTACATCGCAATTTTTTCCCAGTTACTCGATATATCTATAAATAACGCATGGTTACTATATAGAAGAGAGTACGCTTTACTAAAAAATGACGACAAATACTTAAAATTGAAAGAATTCAGGATACAAATCGCTGAAGGCTTACAGGTCCCAGAAGCACTTCAGGTTTCAGCAGACCTTAAAGATATTCCACCAGGTCCTTCATACAAAAATATAAAATTAAATTCTATTAAAATGCGCCCTGCTAACGCAACTAGATACGACGGATATAATCTTTACCCGAACGTCACGTCTAAAGGTCGATGCAGAAACTGTGTTTCTGGGAAAACAATTTTTATGTGCACAAAATGCAAGATGTGCTTGTGCATCAAAAATGATCGCAACTCTTTCGTCAGTTTTCATAATAAAGAACAGTAATATTTATAAAACAATATTCCTGTCCTTTATTATGAAATCTAAAATTTTTGAATTACAACAAATTTTTATATAAATATTGGAAAACTAACATTTTTCTAAGTTAAACTACTAAAGTTTGGTTCAGAGTACCTAGATTCCAACCAATAAGTTCCTAATTATTAAGTTTTACATTTTTTTAAACATCTTTTGATCTCATGGCAAGAGTTGATTATTGTTAAGCTTTTCTGAATAAAGATTTGATTTTATTATAAGAGTTCCTTTAAAATTTATTGGTATTTACCTATTGGTTATATATTATCGTGTATGACCATATTTGACCACCTTTGGGCCTAGTTTGCCAATTTCGGGTCAGTGTCAAGTGAGGTGAAGTCACTCACATTATATTTGTATAACAAATAATCAATGGTAGCATATTAACTCGATGTAGGGTAACTTACCTGAAGTGAGTGAAATATGATCCAAGAGTCTATTTCACCGCCTTCAAGCAAGTGTCAAGTAAGATTATCATAAATTATCTTTCTGTTCCGCTAGCTCTATGACATTAACATGAAAAGGAGCCATATTTAGACATAATTATGTTATTTGACACTTGCTCGATGTTGGTGAAATAAGCCTTTATCTTACTTATAAATAAGCCTAAATAATTTTACTTCGGACAAAGTCGCAATATACCTCACAGGACCCAAATTTTTAAGAATTAATCTACGCGAAGTTTGCTACATGTATTATATTTGGATATTTTAAGATCTATATTAATAATATTATAAAAATATCTTTTTTCGGTTAACATAATACAAGACAAACCCGTTTTACTAAAACACTCTTAAAATTTTAGGTTTTTGTATTTTGCTCCAATACCTTATAATTGTTCAGTATGCATTTTGCGAAGTTAAGGGTTAATATAAAAAAAACTCTTTAAATTTTAAAGTAGTTTTAATACTGTTTTTTGCTAAAAACGTACCCAAGTTAAACCGCGTGACAGCCCACGAAGACTTTTTCCTGAAGTTCTCTTTGTAACTTTGTGTAACAAATGCTCTACAGTCAGAGCAAGTGCCAGGTGAGTTATCCCTCAGAATCCCTACTTCCGGGTTTTCCTTCCTCCTTGCGGGCCACTGCCTTTTGTTTGTTGGCAAACATGAATTTGTTATGAACGTGGGGAAAAACTAAAAATTTTGTGAATTTTGGATGATCTAGAAACTGTTTAGATATATACGTAACCATGAAAGAATAAAAAAACGTCTATACGTAGGATGTATAAAATAACTATTATAAATATCATTGTTACCCTACACAGTCACGTAATGAAGTGTACGCGTTTCATCGCGACAAGAAGATTATGAATCGTCCTTTTCTTACATTTCTTTTGTCTTGAGAAAAAAGGATGGTGCTTTTCATAACGATTTACGTGTGATTTAATGTTCTATTTGAAATGGCTTTTTTTTTTTGTAATATTATATCGAAAGAGTAAATAGTGGTACTGAATAAAATATTAAGGATGGATGTTTCTGTGCAAGCAATAAACGTTTTAATTATTATTATTAAAATGGGTATGTACGAATTAGTACAATTTCGGCAACTTTTTGTTCTTTCAGCCAAAGGTAAAAAGCTGTTGGAGAAACTAAATCTCTCCAGAGTTTTTTTTAAAGTAGATCCGTCAATTTGAACTGATGTTAAGAAAGCACAAACACCATAGATTTGTTCCAATGATATAAAATGGATTCCATAGGTTGGTCACCAAACTATTTTTTAATATTTTCGTAAAACAACGTCGCAAATCAAAGTCAAATAAAAGTTTAGCTTGCAATAGAAATTAATATTTTTTTCAAATGAAAGTTTTTGTGAATTTAAAAGGAATAACGTTGGTATTTATTATTAAATATTATTTGAGCTAAATTTCTAAATAAGTTTTCCTTATAATTTATAATAAATATCTGTAATTGAAAGTTTATGTTAAGCAAGAATTGGCTTGCACTTAAAATGGTTACAAAATGTACAAGTTATTTTAAAGTTCATCTTAATAATACTCATTATGTTTATTCAATCAATCAACAAGAGTTTATTTTTTAATGGTATAAATGTGATAATACATTATTATCTATTATTATTCGTATTTTTAATATTGCGACAAAATGTCTAATACTGTAATACCTAAATTAATGTTAAGCCTCTTATTATAAACTCAATCAACCAAATATATAAATAGATTGTGAAAAGATATGACCGATATCTGAAAATGATCGATGGCATCGCATGAAGTATAACTCCTACCTCGAAAACAGACCTAATCAATCTTATATTTTCTCGGATTGAGATATTGTTCCGCTCTTTTTAAGAATATTACCCAAGTTTGGCAATATGGGTTGTGTGGATATTGTACTTGTAGCAAGTCAATATGATGTATCGTGTCGATTCTTTGAGGACGTCATTTAGTTAGGTAGTTACTTAGTAGGGGTCGCTGCCAACAATAGGAATTATTAAATATTGTTTTATTTATTATAAGGATCGCCAACACGTAAAACACACTAAACAGATACAATTTAAATCACAAATAACAAGGTTTGTGTTCACCCACTTATAGGCAACCACAGATAACACTGATTGCAACGTACATACACATTTGTAAAACAGAGGCTATAACTATAATTTGACAAAAATTAAATAAAATACAAAATAAAAAAAGTTTTGCAGGCATCTCAACAAGCGGGGCTTATGATAATGTTAATAATTAAATTATTCCTGCATTACTAATTTTTTTTTTTTTTTTGTTTGTTCCCCTCCGCGGGAAGCGCAGGAGTTTAAAAATGCTCTGACGCATACTCTGGCGCGATTCCAAAGTTATGTGGGACTCGTCCCGACGCCTACCAGAACCATACCCACTAAAAACCCCCTGTCGGCTCGTGCATTTTTGCCACTCAGCCTTCATCGGAGCGACGGCCAATTGGAGAAAGAGGCCGCGCTAGCGGGGCCCTTAAGGGGTCACCCGCTGGGATTTACATAGCACTGAAGGTGCTCAAAAATTAAAAGTAAAATAAAACATTAAAAATGAAAAGTAAGTAATGAAACATTAAAAATTGAAAATTAAATTTGCATTAATTCGGATTTACGTTAGAATTAGAATTTACGTTAGAATTAGAGTTTGCGGCCTGAAGGGCCTCGAGATCTACGGTTATCTTCGAACTTTCGCTTGTGTGCGCGTTTCTCGGTCTAGCGATTTTGTATGCCGAATCTAGGACAGGAGCAGTATATGAGACTAATTTTCGAACAAGAGGATTGGGATGGGATTCGGCGCGTTTGAAGAACGATTCTGAGAGTGTTTTTAGATACTGTTGTACTGTAGGCAGTTCAAGATCTCTGTGCAGGTCCGCGTTGCGCACGTACCAAGGTGCGTTTGTGGCCCTGCGGCAGAAGAGGTTTTGAACTACCTGCAGTTTGTGCAGAACGGAGGGTTTGGCGTGAGCAAAGACTGGCGAAGCATATGACATGACTGGTCTAACGCAGACCTTATAAAGCGTACGTTTGTTTCTGAAGGACATTTTACTTTTTCTACCTAACATACTGTAAAGCCGGCCTAGGTAAAAACGTGCGAGTTTCGTTACTCTATCGACGTGAGGATTGAATGAAAGCGTCTGGTCTAATATGACGCCTAAATATTTGGTACTGCGCTTCCAGGGGATGGGAGTGCCTTGCATTCTCAATTGGAGATTGTCGGGGATACGACTGCGTCTGTAGTCGAAGTAAACCGCAGAGCTCTTCTCTGGGTTCACATCGATACGCCATTTTTTAAACCAAGCACCGAGGGTGTTAATAGCCATTTGAAGTCTGGTGACGAGACCCGAGGCTCTGCGGCCTTTGGTGTAAAGGGCAGTGTCGTCGGCAAAGAGAGCGAGTTCGACGACTTTAGCTGGAATGGGAATGTCGTTAGTGTATACGGTATACAAAAGAGGGGCGAGGACTGAGCCTTGAGGGACTCCAGCCTTTATGGAACGAGGCGCGGAGAGCGTGCCTTCATGTTTGAAACGAAACGTGCGGTTTTTGAGAAACGACGCGATTATCCTAACTAGGCGAGCCGGTAAGCCTATTTTATAGAGTTTATAAACGAGACCGCTGTGCCAGACTTTGTCGAAAGCCTTGGCTACGTCAAAGAAAACTGCGATTGTTTTCTTTCGTTTCGGATAGAAGCCGTCGAGTTTGTACTCGACGATTCGATGGACTTGCTGAGGGCAGGAGTGCTTAGCGCGAAAGCCGAACTGGTGGGGAATTATGAGAGGATCGCCGTCCGTTGGAAACAGATGGTTCCGCATTCGAGAGAGTATGACTCTCTCGAGAAGTTTAGACATTGCCTTGAGGAGGCTGATGGGTCTGTGATTTGCCGGGACATTAAGAGGTTTACCCGGCTTGGGTATGCCTATGACTGTCGCTTCTTTCCAAGCTTTTGGAAAGTAGCTAAGGTCGAAGCAGGCATTGAAAATTATAGCTAACAAGGTAAGCACCTGTTGAGGCAGGTGCTTAAGTGCGTGGTTGGAAATACCATCCGCACCCGGAGCCTTTCTGGACTTTTGACTTTTGATGTGAAGCGAGATTTCATCATTAGAGACTGTGACGGGGTCGGCGGTGATGGGGAGAGAGTTTCTACGGAGGACTTCGGCCTCCACCGCTTTGATGTGATTGGGATTCGCGGGTTGCATGCTGGGCGAGCATTGAGACGCAACGCTGTCAGCGAAGCATTCGGCTTTCTCTTCGTCTTCGAAGGCGATAGAGCCATCGGGACGAGTGAGAGGAGGGACGTGAGAGGCGGCGTCTACGCGTAGGGCTCGGGCCATTCGATAATACGCTTGGTGGGACGGGGAGATATTCGCCATGAGATCGTTCATCTGGGCGTCTCGGAGGTTCGCGAGGCGAGATCTAACTTTGCGTTGTAGCTGATTCGCAGCTGTTCTATAGGCGGGCGTGGGATATTTCTTGGCTCTCCGGAGAGCCGCGTTCTTAGCTTTAATAAGATTGCTATTGGCTAAGGGAAGCGTGGGTTTGCCTTTCTTAGCAACCTTTTCGTTTACACTGATGGCTGAGTTGATAGCATCAGTGAGAGAATTTACTAACGAGTCTATTTTATCCGGGCTATCTAATTGATCGGGCGAGATCGCGAGCGGAGAGTTTGGGGCCTCTAAGGCAGAAACTATTGTATTTTTAAAACCTTTCCAGTCGGTAAAGGTCTTAGGAGAAGTGACGTTAACGTTAGGCGGTCCTAGCACGAGGGAAACGGGGCGGTGGTCAGAACCTAGGTCATCGAGCGGTTCGATAGACCTGAGGTCGAGGTTGATATGCTTGACGATTGCAAAGTCGAGGATGTCAGGAGAGTGGTTCGGGTTGTCGGGATAGTGAGTGGGAGTGATAGGGGAGACGACGTCTAAGTCGAGTAAGTTGGTGATGTCGAGGAGAGCTATACCGCTTTGGTTGGTTGATAGGCACGTCTAGTCAGTATGTTTGGAGTTAAAGTCTCCGAACATAATGACTGAACGGCCGAGGGCGAGAATGGTCTCAAAGTCGCTGCGGATAGGTTTGGTGCCACAAGGTATGTAGACTGAGGCTATGATGATGGTCGGATGACCAGTCATAGCCAATCTACACACGGTGGCTTCCATGTTAAGGAGAGGAGGGGTAGGGAGAGGACAGCAATGGAATCCTCTTTTGTAGTAGATAGCAGTGCCGCCGAAACCGTCGCAGTTAGGCCTATCGTTACGTGTAAACGCGTACTTAGGAATCGCGAATCCCCTGGAGCGATTAGGAGTGAGCCATGTCTCCTGGAGAAGAAAAAGATCTGGGTCGTTGTTCTGAAGGAACAGTTTAATCTCGGGAAGGTTAGAGCTAAGGCTACGAGCGTTAAAAGATACTAGGGATAAGCCCTTAGGTTTAATACGACTGGACGCGAGATTCGCGGGTCTAGACATTAAAATTTATTTATTTAAAATTTACAAAAATAAAGAATTTACAACGAACTTAGGAGCGAGTGATGCTCGGCTAACGAGAATAATCGCTCTTGAGGAGAGCGGGCGGCTCGCAGTTTGCGTGCGAGTACGGAAATTTCGTTAATGTCGACGTTTGGGATGACGTCGAACACGGTCTTCATGTCCTCAGCCAACGACGACTGAGGGGAAGATGACAACGCGGGACGCGGCCCTACGGGAGCTACGGGAGCTGGAATGGGTCGGGAAGGTGCAGGCGGGACGGCCGGACGCTGCCTCCAAGACAGAGCCGGAGTAGGCGTCGGCTGAACGGGCTTTGCTTCCGGGGGACCCCGGTTGCGCAGCGGCGGGAAGTTAGCAGGAGTGAGTGGCGGCGCCGGTTTAGGCGCGACCCTCTTGGTGGTGGAGTGCGGAGCGCGCGGGCAACCCCTGTAGTTTGCTGTGTGGCCGGACTGGCCGCACAGCACACAGGCAGGGGGGGAAGTGGATTCGGGAGTGCGAGTGCACTCCTTAGTGAAGTGAGGATCCAGGCACTTTACGCACCTGGGGGGAGCTGAACAGTTAGCCGCTGCGTGGCCATATAGCTGGCAGCGGTGGCACTGCCCAGGGTGACCGCGGGGGTTGGGACGCTCGACGGAGATGTTCGAGAGTCCGCAGATTGTGCGAGCCTCTTTGAAAATCTCCTTCGAGTTGGGAGTATTAGACAGGATTACTAGCGCTAACGGAAAACGCCTACCGCGGTTGGAGTGCATCTTGTGCACTGCTGTGACCGGGAAACCCTGAGACTTAAGGTCCTCGAGAATGTCTTCGTTGCTGAGTTCGAACGGGACGCCCCGTAGTACTGCGCGGATCTTACGCTCCTCCGGGAGGGCGTAGGTGTGATACGCTATTTGGTTTAATCCGAGTAACCTGGTAAACGCGCGGAAGTCGTCGACGGTCGCTAATTGGATTTTGATTGTATCGCCAGCGTTGGCGGCTTTTAAGTAATTAATTTTGTGCACTTTGCACAAGTTGGAAACCGCGGTCCAGCGCGCTTTTTCACGCAGGAATACGGGCGGAGGGAGCTGAGGCTTCGGCGGGACGGGAGCGCAGCGCGTCGCTGGCTTCGATGTGACCGACGGAGACGCGGTTACTACGAGCGATTTTAACGGCGCGGGGGCTGGTGTTGAAGACACCGGGGAGGGCTCGGGTATTGAAGATACCGAAGCTTTCTTAGAGCGCTTCTTGGAGCGCTTGGCGACGAGTTGAAACGCGGGCTCAGGAGAGCCGGTTAAGGTGACGGCATCTGACGACGTATCAGACGCGGGTTCTGAGTCGCTTCCGGGAGCGGTACGCTTACGACGCGACGCGTGGGAGGATGCGACCGATTCGCAGTCCATCTCGGACGAGGCGGGAGACGCGGGAGAGCTTAAGACCTGAGGGGTCTCGACGTTGGAGGCCTGAGGGGCCGGGGTTGAGGCCTGAGGGGCCGGGGACGCGATAGTTGCCTGTAAGGCCTGCGTTAGTACGTCATTCGATATGCTGGCGCCGGACGCAACGAGCGCCTGGGCGAACGACCTAGCAAAGTTTACCAAGCTTTGCTGGTCCATTGGGAGGGCTTGGTCCTACGATATATAATATATAAATATATAAGAATGCCTAGGTTCCCTAGCAAACCTAGCACCTAAACCTCCCTACCCGCGGTAGGGGGGCTGGGGACGACGCGAGGTGGTGCCCCTAGCTCGGACAGCACTGTACCGTCACCCTGGGAAAGGCCCAAGTGCAATGGGATCGGGTCTGCCGGTTTCTCCTTGGCCTGAAGAAGCCTTGGAAGCGCACCGGGGCAACGCTATCAGGCTTAGTTGTCACCGTTAAGTATCCACCTGATCAAACGCGAGTCTACTACGGAGTGTGTCGTCAATAAATTGACAACAAAAACCGGCCGTAGACCTGACGGAGTTGGGTTGCACTAAAAGTGCGGGATTGACTACGTTACGACCGGCCGGAGCCGGCCGCAGAGCGAGTCTCTGACTACGTACAGGCGCCAAGCGTCGAGTACGCAGCCAGAAAGACAGCCCGAGTCTTGCAAACCACTATCGAATTTAATCGACCGCGGTAAGCTCAACCCTGTTGTTGCTGCACTCACCGAAGTGAGGTTTTTACTTCGAGGGGTGCACGGAGTGCGGGATTGACTACGTTACGACCGGCCAGGGGCCGGCCGCAGAGCGAGTCTCTGACTACGTAGCAAGCGCCAAGCGTCAGGTACGCAGCCAGAAAAACAGCCCGAGCTTCGCGAACCACTATCGAATTTAATCGACCGCGGTAAGCTCAGCTCTGTTGTTGCTGTGCAAGAGACCGACTTACTTGCAGCCGATCGAAACCGACCGCAGAGTAAGCCCTAAAGAGGCTAACAGCGTATGAGTGTTGCTACGAGTTGACGTCGTGAGACGACAATCGTGACTTAACGGCTGGGCGACCGCGAACACGTCCGAGCGGGGCCGGACGCAGAACGGATCTGAGAGTGGCGTTTGAGTATTGCTACGAGAGAAGTCGTGAGACAACAATCGTGACTCGGCAGCCGGGAGCGACCGTCAAACACGTCCGAACGGGTCCGGACGCAGATGAGGTCTGCATTACTAATCTCCTGCTTATCTTCTTAACTATAAGAATAGGACAGTTTTCATCCACAAAGCCCCAAAGGTCAGTCAGAGTCACGCTTTCATATTCTTAAAACAGGACACATGACAATTTTTACAGTGAACGACAGGAAAGAACAAAATAAAGCGGACAATAATATGTTACATTATAATATAAACAGTTACAGAATAGAAGACGCTGAAATGGAGACAAGGTATCTAAAAAATTTATTACCTAAAAAGTGTGACTGAAGGTTGTACTTTGTGACAAAGAGAGTGACTCCCTCCGTATCTAATGAACGAGATAATAATAACCTATTCAATGAAATTGAAAGGAATCTAGTCCTTACTGAGGAGAATAAAGATGGACGTTGAATTTCTGTAGTATTTTTGAATTATGTTGCAGATTTGATATTTTTTGTTAATTTAAAAATGAAGTGACTCACTTATCGGTCATACCTTGTGTTTTTTCTGCCTAATACCAAAAATTTTTTGTCTTGTTGATCATATTTAAATATGTTTCAATATTTCAAGTTTGTACGAAACTGGAAACATGGCAATTGATTTTTATGTACATAGGTAACAGAACTGATGTGAAACAATCACTGACACTTATGAACTGACTGTCACTAGGATAAAAAAAAATTTAGGTATGTTCTTAGTTACATAGTTTTGCTTTACCAATTTCAAAATTAACTTTCAGCTTTACAAAACTTAATTTCACATTAAAAATTTCATAATATACTCATTAAACTTACGACAGCCACCGTTGTTTGATATATCGTATTTGTATTCTCGCTATTTAAGTATCTATAGTTATAGCATATGATCGAGAAGACCCTAAACGAAAGAACACTTTTTTTAACGGATACCGTACTATGGTTAGCTTTGGTACCAGGATAAAATTGGTTATGAAACATAATCCCGTTTAAGCCTTTTTTTAACCCTCAGCTGGAGAGATACAATTCTAGTTAACAGTCAGAAAGGCGTCCTCGCAAAGACGACATAAAAAAATTGACTCTTTTTTGGGTGATAACTAATAAAATGCACATTTTTGCAACACAACCGTACAATTAAACCTTAAGTTTGTGATTTAAGTGGAATTATCTTTAAAAGTAACAAAAATAAACGAAAAAATGACATTCTGTCTAGCGACTAACAAAAACAATAGAAAATTATACCACCTCTAAAAAAAAATATAAAAAAATTAAACACTTCATTATAAAAACAGAAATACTTTTTTTTACAATTTTAAAAGATCAATTTAACAAAATAAGTCATTTAAAAAAAACTTTAAAACCAAATAAAACTTTGGACCACAGATATTTTCACTAATTTTTGTGACAAATTGCACAAAAATACTACTTTAAACTTTATATATTTCTTTAAATTATTGTTTTCTATATTTTTCACTTCAAACAAAATACTACTTTTACTTGTTTGAAGTGCAAAATAGAGGACTGCAGCTACGTTCGGAAGACGAGTTATGTGACCTGTCCTACGTATTATTTGTTTTCCAAAGAATGAAGCTTCAACACAAGCTTCTAATCCAGATAAGGAGGGTTTTAAAGTGTTGTCGGAGTACTGTTTTACTTTTTGTTTGTTTATTATGCTTTAATTAATTAATTTAATTTTTTGACGTACACTGAAAACATATACAAGTCTTTTAAAAACGCCACAGACATAGGAAGTACGTCTCCTTTTGCTACGAGGACATAAATAGCATGATTTATTTCAGATAGACGTTCTTCCTCGTATATTTCTTCTTGCATAGGCACCCCAAGAACCCTACTCATCATCATTCTTAGTTCTCGAGACATTTTTCAAAAAATGAATCTTCGTCTGACGGATCTTCATATCTTTCGCCTTCCTCTATTACATGCTCCTCCACCTCAAGGCGTTCGAAGTTCAAAGTTTCGAACATCATGTTCTCATCAATTTTATTACTCTCCTCATAAATTTCTTTTGTATAATCAACATTTTAACAGTTTCTTCATTTTCGGTGGAATTCCGAGAAGAAGGCCCTGGATCTGAATTAATATCCATAATTCTAAGTCTATAAAAAATACATATACGTTACAAGAGAACGTAGTCACCGAGACTAAAAATTAATGATATCTCAAAAAGTACTTACTTTACAAACCTTCTGTTCTGTCCGATGGCTAAACGTGTAATATCACGAAGCTACTGAAGATGGTAGGTGGAAATTAATTTTAATATATATTGTTTTTTAGGTATCTTTGTTTGATGTCGTCTCAGTGACGACGTTCTCTGATTGAGGTTTATTAACCCTTAATCAGAGAATACGGAATCGATTTATATACAGAATAGAATACGGGATATATATACAGAACGGAATACAGAATAATACGGGACCTTTAAAAATGTATTCCCAACATGCTCGTAATAAACAGATTCGTACCTACTACAGCATTTTCGTAGCACTAGATCAAAAACGTTTATTAGATTCTATTTCGTGAATTTGGTGACTTAAAAATAAAATTTGGTACAGTGTGACAAAATATGTTTAAGACGAATAATTAAATCTTGCATTGTTGTTAACAAAAACAATAAAGTTTATTTAAAATTCACTAAACACTTTACATATAAAAATTTTAGACATCTAAAACAATTTAATATAGATCGTTTTTCTTATGGCGATCATCGGTAAAGTGATGGAGCGAGCGGTGTCACAAATGACACAACGATCCGCAAAAAAATAAAAAAACGCAGGATGGTGCAGGCAGCTATTTTGTAAAGCTGACGTTATGTTTTGTTTGCGTTTAGTTGTTGAAGCCAATAAATGCAGAATATCATTATTTCAGACACGTGTCATTCATTATGAACATTCAATGTAAAAATATTTACATTGTGTGATGAATACATCACAGAATGAATACTTCCGCCATGGTTTCGCATAATACTCAGAAAAATGCTATCATAATAAATAACATAAACCAGGTTGCTAAATGTCGTCATATTTCACAAGAAAAAATCTGAGCAGATTAGGATGTATTTATGTCTTTCACTATCGTTTACCGAATCCTTGAGATTGTCTTTATCTACAAAAAGTTACGTGTCCTTAGCTTAGCCTATCTGTTCGTTACTTTGACCGAGAAAACATCGTAAATTATCTTAAATGTCGATTAGACTTTCGAGTGCACTGCGGCATCGTATATAAAGATGAACACATTTCTGTTTTAAGAAAACTCTTTGTAAAAGATTTTCACTGATTGTTTTTTTGATTATTTGACACTATTTTGATTATTAAGTCAATAACAATATTCTGTTATGTGACAGTGCGAAGAGCACTTTAAGTATATAAATATTTGTAAAAGAAAATCATATTAAAAAAATTTTTAAAAGCTAAACATAAACTGAAATATGAATATGAACAATATCAGATATGATTATTATTGTGGGTTACTAAATATCCATAGATTCTTCGAAATATACATCCGTAGAGTGAATAATTCTGTTTGGTCAAAAAGATAAATGTTCAAACACTAGTTCTTTTCTGGGTTATAGTGTGTTTTGTGTCTTGTGATGTGCATAGTTAAAACACTATGCGCTGGGCAGAATTACTTTGAAGCTTAAAAAAACTTGTATGTTATAGTAATTCAAAGAATCAGGCAACTTATTATTTTATTTATAAAATTATGCAATCTTTATATATTTCTTTAAATTATTGCTTTCTACAATAATTTAATTTTCAACTGCAGCTACGTTCGGAAGACGAGTTATGTGACCTGTCCTACGTATTATTTGTTTTCGAAAGAATGAAGCTTCAACACAAGCTTCTAATCCAGATAAGGAGGGTTTTAAAGCGTTGTCGGAGTACTGTTTTACTTTTTGTTTGTTTATTATGCTTTTTCTGTATATAATGATATATGCCTGATCAATTGCATAGTTCAAGTGTGAAAACTACCAATAAATATGCCAGAAAATAAATAGTCAAAAACAATTTGAACTTTTGTTTGAACTGCAATTCCAAGTACCCATGATTGATTTTATATTCAAAAAACCTGCTCAGTTCATTTTGAATTTAGAAAAAAGTGTTAATGCTTTTCAAATTTGGAAAAAATTTTAAATATTTTTATGAACTTTTTAATAAACAACTTGGTAATGGACAAATCAAAATATTTATCATTAAACTTATTCAAAACTTTACATCTAAAATAAAACACATAAAATATGATTTTGCACCCCGAATCCAATCAAGACGAGAATTTAGATTTTCTTCAAAATACCTGTTAAATTGTCTTTTCTCAGACAAACACAAGCCGCTGTTTGCCATTCTATTTTATTAGAGATATCATTCGAGTTTCGGCCGCGGCTGATTATAATAAAATACGATTCTCAAAGTTTACATTTGTATCAAGGGTATGGAATTTATCTTTTAAGGGTCTTCGATAATCTTAAACAATCTTGAATACTTACTGAATTCAATTGGTGTTTAAGAGATAAACATTTTTTACGATAAACTTACCAATATTGAGTAAAACAATAAACACGTAATTTCGTAAACTAGTTTCAATAACAATACAGAGCACAATAGAAAATGTTTTTATTTTTCACTGAATGAATAACTACTGTAACTGCTAAATTGATACACAATATACAAAATTTGAACTTATGTTGCTTCAATTTCTATTTCAAGATATTAAGGTACAGCTTATGAGAACAGTAATGCTACAAACGAAACCGAAAATGGGCTTATTTCTTTTTATGTAAAATTCAAACCACCAAGTCAAGAGCCCGGAAAAACAAAATGCGACTATACCAAAGAACAACTTATTGAATTACATTCACGGTCGTCATCTAGAACATATTGTTTATTCCTTACTCCTCATACAAATAAATGGCTACCTAACTTTCTCTTGTGGTACAGAGCTATAGTAACTAAGCAAATAAATTCAGCTCATCGATGCCGTAGGTTGTTTACAGTTAAGCAATTAGTGAGCTGGAAAAACAAGTAAATTCTTGAGTAAATGTGTTTTTGCGACATACTAATGAGTTGAGAGACGGTGAAAAGGGTGCTAAAATTTCCGTAAGAGGCATCTTTGCGGTTGTTGTGGTCGAAAAAGATGTTTTTATATCCAAGTTGTGAGAAATTTTTTTATTGTTTTATTTAGAGAAACAAGTTATGTGATTGATAATGTCTTGTTGTTGCACAAATCGAAAGTTGTTTAATCAAGATTTCTGTAACAAAATCAAACTGTTACTTGAAAGGAAATCGTAGACAAACCTATCTGTTTATGAATTTCGAATATATTTCCACTATTCATAATATAAGGTTTCTTAACTATTTAAATTAAAGATATTTGTGTCATATTAATTTTTTTAAAGATTATTGCAGTTATTTGTACTAAAGGAATAACTGAGATTTTCGCCACGATTTATTGACCCGTAAACCCATGGAATGTAATAAAATGTAAAAAATCTAAATTGTGATAATATTTCCGTGAAACCCTTAAATATTAGTGAAGTACTCATTCATTTCTTATAATTGTTAAAAAAACTTTGAAAGAATTTTAAAAGAGTTCGGTCATTCAATAGCAAAAAAACAAGTACAAATTAAATTTATAACTTTTTATAATAAGTTATTAGTAATTAATTATTGTAATCTTATACATACATATGATAGGAAACAACTACAATTTTTTTATTTTATTCATATTATTTCAATGAAAAAAACAGATTACAAACATACTTATGAATAAATATACCATTACATGGATATTGTGTTGGTCTAGATTGCAATCCTTCCCCCCCCGATGGTTGCCCGCATTGTCGTGGCGGGGGGGCTTAGTAACCGAGGACTGGTCACCCACGGTGAACTAAGAGGCAACCAGAGCCAGCCTGTTTGGGCCGCCGGCTGGCCCGAGGAGGGCGCTCCCAGCAGGCTGAACAAGTCTGCTGAGGACGCGCTTGGAGGTGGGACCGCAGAAGAAGAGGAGTGCCGGTATTACGGTGCGCCGTTCTCTCTGCGAGCTGGCGGGGCCGTTCCGTCGAAACGGCACTGGTGGGGCCGCAGAGGAAGAGGTATGTCGGTATTGCGGTGTGCCGCTTGCCCCATCCTCTGCGGCCAATGTGTGGTCTCGGGTGCCCCCCCGCACCCGGGTGGTATGCATAATGCATTCCCCCCCCCCCCCCAAAAGTCTGCAATCCTTAATATGTCCATATAATAGATTTATAATAAATAATTGAGCTCTGTAGTTTTTTTTCTTTCTTTCTCTTTATTTTCTTTAGGAACTTCGTAAAACATGGCAGTTCCATCAAACAAAAGTTAATTAATACAAGTACTTAAAATAGTTACAAAAATAATACATTATTGCTTATACTTAGATGGTATCATACAAAACATCATGGCGGAATCTGATGTCGGTTTCGCCAGGATGCTCTGTACTACACCAACGTCCAGCAAATTGATATGGAGTTCTTTAATTGCTGCTTCTCTCTCAAGGCTGTACTTTTTGCACTCCATCAGGATATGCTGAACGTCCTCTGTTGTATTGCATACATCACAATTAGGCGATTCTAATTTTTTAACTAAGTGTCCAAAACTTCTGGACGGGATGTGGCCAGAACGTTACCTAAAGGCAATACCAGTAAAAATTCTTTTTAAACTCGAACGAGCAAACCAAGGGTACTGTGTTGGTTCATTTTGGATCGTTCTGTACCATACGCCCTTATCTCTAGATCTAGTCTCAAAATGTTCTTTCCATCTCTTCTGATTGAATACCTTAAAATGCGGGGGCACCTCCATTAAGTTCGGTGTAATATTTATTGGTATACCATCTGATATGGCCGCCCTAGCTAAAACATCAACTTCCTCGTTTCCTCTGATGCCAATGTGCGATGGAATCCACTGCAATCTCAGATTAATGTTGGCCTTACTACATTCGTCAATTTTTTTAAGTGAGCTCTGTAGTTAATTCAGTTGGTTACAATTTTTGTTTTAAATACGTACTATGAAAAAAAATTTTATAATTTAACAGATATATAATATAAGATATATAATATAAGAGACATTGAATTATAATTTAAAGTATTTAAATAGTGATAAGGCGACAACGGAATAAATGTCAAAGTTCAAAGTTCACTTAGTTCAAAATTATATAATACAAAAAAATGTATATATATATATATATATATATATTATTTATTTATATATATATAAGAGAACAATATTTTGTACTTTAGAATAAAATTTATTTAGACCATCACTATTCATATACGGAGGTAAGTAGCACGTACAGAGGTTTGGTCTGCATTTGTCCGTAGAAGCTATTGTTATCCAGACATCCTCAAATTCGGTCTCCGAAGAAAACAGTCTGATAGCATTAAATTCTGATTTTAAAGCTACTAGTACTCCGCTACCACTGGATTTATCATATTTGTTGATACAAGTGTTATCTCGATCTTTTCGAAAGATTTTGTAGCGTGAGTCAAACAGCTCATTATTGTAAAATGAATTATCCAGGTTAGTTTCTGTTAAGTGAATTATATCATAGTTATGATTTAACGAGTTGAGGTACATCTGTTTTACTACGAATGATATTTACATTTTGGTAAAAAATTATGATTATTAATTTATAAAGGAGTTTCCAAATGTTAATTTACAGAGAGATTACAAGAAAGACTTAAAAAAAGAAATTAATAAAAAAGGTAAGTTTAAACAATTGATTTAAATAAATTCAAGTTTATTACTAAGATAGCAGGAGACTTATCATTTTTCCGCAAATAGATGCGCCAATAGCGTATCCACACATATTTGTAAGAATTTTCCCTTGACCACTTCCTCGTAGCGGCGTATAACTCTTTGGATTTTACAATATAAATGTTTTTTTTTTGTGTCCAGCTATCCCGAGGTTGAGTGGATTCTTACGATTGTCCTTGTTGTAGCGCCTTGCTGCGGAAATTATCACGTCCCGGTGTCTTTCCGAAGGTAATGTTAAAATAATGTTACGAGGTCTATCGGATGTTTTGTTTATGGTTAAGGGTGACCCCGCTCGATAGCTGTTGTTCGGAGCTTCTGGTTGGTCTTTTGACTTGAGATTTAGTATCCAATTCCCCGAAGCCACTCTCGTCGTAAGACATATCGGCAACGATAGTGGCAGCGTACTGGAGTATTAGTATTACTTCCCTGACGACGCGTTACATTAGTACATAAGGGGCAGTGCCATGTTCTACGCAGCTCGTGAACTTGGCAGAAGTAATATTCGGATGGCATACTTAAGTATTTGTAGTGGTACGTTGAATTACACTGAGAACATTGTAAAAGTTCGTCAGCGTTGATTTGTGTTTGACAAGCGTCCAATTCATTTTGTGGTGTGATAAAAAAAAACTCAAAATAACTGCCAATAAAAGAAGAAAAGCCGAAATGTCACAATACAAAAAGTCAAAAAGTATTTATGGCTTATGTCTCGATGCCACGTCTTATCGGTTTTGATAACCAAAGCCTTAGACCACTACACTGCGTGCTCTAAATTCAAATTTGAGAAATAGTTGTATCATTTATAGATTAAGGTAATTAATGACATCTATGTATTAAGACGCGAACTAAGAGGAAACTTCACGATTGACGATATATTGTGGCGATCGAAATTGAGTGGGTGTCCCAAAGGTCGACGTCAAGCTGAAACCGGGTGATAGGCTAGGTCATAACAGTTATCAGAAAAATATGAAAAAAAAATTTCATTAATGTATTTTTCAAATTATAGTGCTTTTTTGTTTTTTTTTTAAATGTACACCCTGTGTCAGTCTTTTAACTGCTGTTGCTACAAATATTGATTTTTTACCAAAGTTTCTTTTTTAACAAGTTTCTGAATAGTATTTCTGCAATTTGTAATATTAAATTTTAAACCAACTGCTCCAGCTAGAAAGAGGATGCTATTTTATGCCGAACCAAGTATTCAAAATGAATTTTTTGACCTAATTTAACTGCCTGTACTGAAAAAAAATGTACTACGCTATTTTGGCAAGTAACTTAAAAAAAGTAGCGCATTTAATAACAATTCTAAAATGTTCTAGCACTTACTACATTATTTCTTAGACTTGGCGCGAAAAATGTTTTTTCAAAAAAGCTCAGTTTCGAGCTATTTCTCTTAACTTACTAAAAATGATTCCAAGCGACCTTAACTTTCAGATTCTGGTTTAAATGAGACAGTTTGAGTCATTCCATAAAGTGTGAGCAAGACAAGTACAGATGCATATGAGTCACAGACGCAAATTAGTAAATGAAACACATAGTGACGCTATCGAGACAGAGACAGAGAAAGTCATTTTATGAAGTGTGAGCAAGACAGAAAGTCACGCCACTTTTTGGTATTTGCACACGCAATACAAATCAGTACGCTACTCTCCTTCGTTTACTGAGCATCTTTTCGTATTCGTTCGTGTGATTTTGTGTTCTTAAAACCTTTGGCTACGTTTATTGGACTTGTTTGCCTGTGATTTGGTTTTGGACGGTTGATCTCTTTACGACGACCTTTGCTTTTTCCTGGACTAACGTGTATTATGTTTTGGCACTATGTCTACGTGCTCAAGTCAAGAATACGCAAACATTCACCTCATTTATGGGGAATGCAGATGTAACGCTAGTGCTGCCTCTAGACTATATCGCGAGAGATATCCTAATGCTGATTGTTATCCAGATCACAGAGTTTTAACTTATTTGCACCGTCTTCTCTTTTCCGAGGGCCGACTACCAAGCCAAGTGCACGGTGAAGGTGGAAATTTGTTACCTTATGAGGATGTTGTGCTTCAAGCAGTTGACGAAGACCCAAGTACTTCGGTACGTGCAATTGAGGCAATCACAGGAGTACCCAAAAGTACAGCTCACAGAATAATCTTTTAAATGAGCTCCACCCATATCATGTACATCGAGTACAAACTCTCTTACCTCAGGATTATGAGCCTCGGGTTGCGTTTTGTGAAACCATGTTACTAAAACATCGGGAAGACCCACGATTCAGTGAAAAAGTTTTATGGTCGAATGATGGTCGAAAAAAGATGGCTACATTAATCTACACAATTTACATGAGTGGCACGTAATAAATCCGAACTTATTTACTTACTAGATACTTACTTAGATCTCAATAACGTTTAAAAGTTAATATTTGGGCTGGAATTTTTAACAAAAGAGTAATAGGGCCTTTTGAGTTACCAGAGGTCTTAAATGGTTTAAAGCTAAGAAGGCCACGCCTAAACCGGCGCCGCCGCTCACTCCCGCTTACTTCCCGCCGCTGCGCAACCGGGGTCCTCCGGAAGCAAAGCCCGCCTACTCCGTCTCTGTCCTGGAGGCAGCGTCAAGCCGCTCTAATTGCACCTTCCCATCCTATCCCAGCTCCTGTAGCTCCCGTAGGCCCGCGTCCCGCTCCGTCGTCTTCACCTCAGTCGTCGTTGGCTGAGGACATGCAGACCGTGTTCGACGTCATTCAAAATGTCGACATTAAGGAAATCTCCGTACTCGCACGTAAACTGTGAACCGTCCGCTCTCTTCAAGAGCGTCTATTTGCATTAGCCGAGCATTACTCGCTACTCAGCTCTTTATAAATTCTATTTTTCGTATAAATTCGTTAATAAATAAATATAATATCTAGACCCACAAATCCCGCATCCTGTCGTATCAAACCCAAAGGCTTATCCCTAGTGTCTTTTAACGTTCGTAGCCTTAGCCTTAGTCATAACCTTCCTGAGCTCAAATTGATCCTTCAGAACAACGAGCCAAACTTATTGCTTTTTCAAGAGACGTGGCTAACTCCAAACCGCCCCAGGGGATTCGCTATTCCCAAGTACGCATTCACTCGTAACGACAGGTCCAACTCCGATGGTTTCGGTGACACTTATTTTTATTACAAAAGAGGCTTCCATTGCTGTCCTCTCCCTATCCCTCCTCTCCTCAACATGGAAGCCACTGTGTGTAGATTGGCTATGACTGGTCATCCGACCATCACCATAGCTTCAATCTACATACCTAGTGGCACCAGACCAATCCGCAGCAACTTTGAGGCCATTCTCGCCCTCAGCCATTCAGTCATTATGATCGGAGATTTTAACTCCAAACATACTGACTGGACGTGCCTATCGACCAAGACCAGACGCTTTCTTTCAAACCTCACGTCGACAGAGTAACGAAACTCGCAAGTTTTTACTTAGGCCAGTTAGGTAGAAAAAGTAAAATGTCGTTCAGAAACAAACGTACGCTTTATTAGGTCTGCGTTAGACCAGTCATGACATATGCCTCGCCAGTCTTTACCCACACCAAAGCCTCCGTCCTGCACAAACTGCAGGTAGTTCAAAATCTCTTCTGCCGCAGGGCCACAAACGCACCTTGGTACGTGCGCAACGCGGACCTGCACAGAGATCTTGAACTACTTACAGTGCAACAGCACCTCAAAACACTCTCAGAATCGTTCTACAAACGCGCCGAAACCCATCCCAATCCTCTAGTTCGAGATTCAGTCTCATATACTGCTCCTGTCTTAGATTCGAAATTCAAAGTCGCTAGACCGAGAAACACGCACTCTGGCGAACCCACGCAATTAACATTAGATCTCGAAGCCTTTCAGGCCCCAACTTCTAATTTTTAAATTACTTAAAACTTATAAAAATTCGAATTCATTCAATTTTTATTTTTCATTTTGAACACCTTCAGGCTATGTAAATCCCAGCGGGTGACCCCTTCTGGGCCCCGCTAGCGCGGCCTCTTTCTCCAATTGGTCGTCGCCCAGATGAAGGGTGTGACAAAAATTGCACGAGTCATTCAGGGGGTTTTTTAGTGTGTAGGGCTCGGGTAGGCTCAGAGCGAGTCCCACATAACTCCGATCGCGCGCGCAGAGTATGCGTCAGAGCATTTTTTACCCTTCTGCCCTCCTTGTGGAAGGGATAAAAAAAAATTAACCCGAGTTCTACCCAGACTACCGTGTTATATTGCGTGTTAGTACATCAATCAACTTTTAACCGGAGTGGAATTTTCAACATTCGTAACTACCACACTTGGGGTTTCGAAAATCCCCATGCGATCCGCCGCCATAATTTTTAGCATCAGTTTAGTGTTAATTTGTAGACTGGTGTATTTAACAAACAACTGGTTGGACCTATTGAGTTGCCAGCAAGATTAAATGGAGAAACATATTTAGCATTCTTACAAAATAATTAACACCAAATATTGGAAGATATCAATTTAGTAGTATGCCGCCAATGATTCGAAATGTAAGAGAATATTCGAATGTTTATTTTCCACGGCGTTGGATTGGCCGTGGAGGGCCTGTAGCCTGGCCTCCACGGTCACCAGATCTTAACCCAGTAGATTTTTTTATGGGGATATTACAAAGAACTGGTGTACAAAACTGAGTACACCACCATTGGCGAATTACATTCGTCACTCGACAAGGCTCAACAGGATTAGGCAAAAAGAATATGCATTTAGTAGGCTCAAAGAAAGTTTCTTAAAACGATGTTGATTGTGCATTTCTGATAATGGAGGTCATTTTGAACATTTGTTGTATAGTAAAAAAATCTGATTTAACCAACTTTTTATTTTTTTCTTCCTATCTTTTTCATTCAGAAAAATTAGTTCTACAACTACATAATAGCTTTGTAGAACCTACCGCCGTGGTGTACCGCACTATGACATTATTCTTTTTCTTACCCTTCTTTAAACATAAACCGACTTTCTTCATGAATGAGAAACACAAACATCGCTAGTTACCTGAACAAAACACTTTTCAAGTATGCAATTCTGGGTTTTAGATAATGCTGCATAGCAATAAAAAATGGCTGCCTATAGACTAAAGTATGTTTTTGTACATGTTGCCGTGTTGCTTTAGTAGTAGTTTTTATGATAGATTTTGGAAAAAAAAAGTATATGATTTTTTTCTAAGTCCCCTGAAAGTTGACGTTGACATTTCACATTTCAAATAAAAAATTAAAGTTTCAATTTTATTTCCATTTATAAAAAGCAAATTGGTAGGTTATGAGGTCCTCCACCCCTCAGAGTCCATTGATCCACCCCGCCAGTTACACCTTGTATAAACAATGCGCATTATTTTTTTATTTTTCTGATATAAACACATATAAAAATCTTAGCTTCATTTTAAAAAAATACGTGCTTGAAAATAATGGACATGACACTTTTGCTTTTTTTGAAATCTTTTGTTTCACCCCGCAATCGTTCGTAAATTCGAGCTGGCACGTAACAAATGTGGTGGCACGCTGAGTAAATCTTCCTTTTGTTGGTCCTTCGGGCTCTCGACTCTGTTTGTTTCAAGTTTCTTCAAAAGAAAATCTTTTTAATGGCTTCGTAGTCCTTAGTAATTCCTAATGAGTTTATTTGGCTTTTGTTTTGTATTGGGACCTAGAGAGTGTACAGTGAGCTATTTTGTTATATGGAATTGATTTATTGAAACGTTTCGAGAATGAAACCGAAATTTAATCAACGAAATAATAGAAGGTGGCAAAGTAAGACCGATTGAGTAAACGGGATAAGTTCTATTTTTTTTGGTATTTTGCCAAACTTTTGAATGGGAACTTTTATACTAGATATTTTTTTTACAAAATAACGTTACTATAGACAGAAAATAATTTTTGTTTGTTTGCTGAGGTAACAGATTCATGCGTATACGCACTTAAAAAAATAATTCATAACTGAAAACTTTTTATAAACTGGTTTATACCGGAAAAGTTTTGAACAACTAATATACCAAGAATTTTTTTTTACATTCAAAAAATTTTCAGTCATTTATTTTTCAAATTATAGTGCTTTTTTGTTTCTTTTTTTAAATGTACACCCTGTGTTAGTCTTTTAACTGCTGTTGCTACAAATATTGATTTTTTACCACAGTTTCTTTTTTAACAAGTTTCTGAATAGTGTTTCTGCAATCTGTATATTAAATTTTAAACCAACTGCTCCAGCTTGAAAGAGGATGTCATTTTATGCCGAACCAAGTATTCAAAATTAATTTTTCGGCCTACTTTAACTGCCTGTACTGAAAAAAAAAATGTACTACGCTATTTTGGCAAGTAACTTAAAAAAGTTGCGCATTAAATAACAATTCTAAAATGGTGAAGCACTTACTACATTATTTCTTAGAATAGGCGCGAAAAATGTTTTTTCAAAAAAACTCAGTTTGGAGCTATTTCTCTTTACTTACTAAAAATTATTCCAAGCGACCTTAACTTTCTGATTCTGGTTTAAATAAGATAGTGTGAGTCATTCCATAAAGTGTGAGTAACATCAGTAGGAATCCTAAATAATTAAATAAAAGGTTTTTTTAAAGAAAATCAGTTTAGTTTGTATTATAAAATTAATTTTCGTGCATTTAAAATATTTTTACAAAAGATGTTGAAATTGTCTTCCTTCAGCCGCAATACACGCACGACATCTCCTTAAAAAAGATCTTGATATAAGGCGGACAAAGTCCGCTGCTTCTATTAATCTCCCTTGAAGCTCAATTAAATTTTCAATGGGTTTTGAATAAACCTTTTCTTTCACTGCTCCCCAGTAAAAAAAGTCCAAGGGATTTAAATCAGGTGAGCGGGCTGACCATGTGATCGTACCACCCCGCCCTATCCATCTACCAGGATACTCTTCATTTAAATGCTCTCTAACTGAGCGATTATAGTGCGCTGGGCAGCCATCTTGTTGCAACCACATTTCCCTGAACAAACTCAGTGGTACGTCTTCCAGTAAATTGGGTAAATGGTTTTGTAAAAAAATCCAAATAAATTGGATAAGGAGTGCGGAGCGCGCGGGCAACCCCTGTGGTGGGACTGGCCGCACAGCATACAGGCAGGGGGGAAGTGGATTCGGGAGTGCGAGTGCACTCCTTCGTTATATGAGGGTCCAAGCACTTACCGCTCCTGGGGGAGCTGAGCAGTTAGCCGCTGCGTGGCCATAGAGCTGGCAAAGGTGGCACTACCCAGAGTGACCGTGGGGGTTGGGATGCTCGACTGAGATATGTGAAAGATATTCCGCAGATTGTGCGAGCCTCTCTGAAGATCTTTCTCGAGTTGGGAGTGTTGGTAAGGATAATTAAAGTGAGTGGGAAAGGCCTACCACGGTTTGAGTGCATCTTGTGCACTGCTTCAGCCGGGAAGCCCTGGGACTTAAGCTCCTCGAGGATTTCCTCGTTCGCGAGCTCGAATGGTAAGCCCCGTAATACTGCGCGGATCTTACGCTCCTCCTAGAGGGCGTAGGTGTGGTACGCGATGTGTTTGGAACGTAGCGCGTTGCTGGCTTGGACGGAGCCGACGTAGTCACGGTCACTTGTATTAACGGCGCGTGACATTAACGGCGCAGGGGCGGGTGTTGAAGACACCGGTGTGGGCTCGGGTGTTGAAGACACCGAGGCTTTCTTTTAGCGCTTCTTAGAGCTTTTGGCCACTAACTAAGAGCCGGTTAAGGTAACGGCATCTGATGACGCATCGGACGCGGGTTCGGAGTCGCTTCCGGGAGCGGTAGGCTTGTGACGCGACGCGCGAGAGGATGTGACCGATTCACAGTCAATCTCGGGCGGGACGGGAGATGCGGGGGAGCTGTAGACCTGAGGACTCTGAATGTTGGAGGCCTCAGGGGCCGGGGTTGAGGCCTGAGTGGCTGAACACGCCGGACGCAACGAGCGCCTGGGCGAACGACCTAGCAAAGTTTACCAAGCTTTGCTGGTCCGTTGGAGGGCTTGGGATCACAATATATAATATATAAATACTTAATAATGCCTAGGTTCCCTAACAAACCTAGCACCTAAACCTCCCTGCCCGCGGTAGTGGGACTGGGGAGGACGCGAAGCGGTGCCCCTAATTCGTTTAGCACTGTACCGTCACCCTGGGAAAGGCCCAAGTGCAATGGGATCGGGTCACCTGGTTTCTCCTTAGCCTGAAGGGTCTTGGAAGAGAACCGGGGCAACGCTGTCAGTCTTAGTTGTCACCGTTTAGTATCCACCTGATCAAACGCGAGTCTACTACGGAGTGTGATGTCAATAAATTTACAACAAAAACCGATCACGTCCGAGCGGGGCCGGACGCAGAACGGATCTGAGAGTGGCGTTTGAGTATTGCTAAGAGAGAAGTCGTGAGACAACAATCGTGACTCGGCAGCCGGGAGCGACGGTCAACACGTCCGAACGGTTCTGGACGCAGATCCCTCTGTGCCTCTTGTTGAGGACCACCTCTTCTAATTATTTGTTCCCGGTACATTTTAGCAGCAGATCTTGGGGCTGCTCCGTAACAATAATACATTTCTGCATAATTACGCGAAGAATACGTCATGGTACGTAAACTTGAGAGGTTGTGTGGCAACTATGCAAGACACTAATCAAGTACCAATGTCCGGTAATCGAGTCTTAGTTTTGAGATAGTCACAATCCCAGTAATCCCTCACAAAGCTAGTATTGAGCTCCGTTACAATAGCCTAATTTGTAGGATTGAGTAAAACACAGAAATAGATAGAGGGAGCACGGGTAGACACAGAAAGACACGACGCATTTTGCATAACTTTTTAAACAAACGACTATAGAGTTATACAAAAGTTACAAATTTAGTCAACTCTTCAAACAACAGCCACGTTTTTTACGTGGTGCAAAAACGTGGTAAAAAAATCCACTGCATGTAACATAATAACATGACCATGATTAAATTATTACCCTTCTTTAAACATAAACCGACTTTATTCATGAATAAGAAACGGAAATATCGCTAACTACCTGAACAAAAACTCTTCAAGTTAGACCAGGAGCCCAATTCTGCTAATTTTAATTAATTGTCATGCTATTGTCATTCAATTGCGACTCAATTTCGTTTCTGATTAATTTGGCATTCTACTAAAACTTCAATCGGATCTCAATGGAGTTGTAATTGGATGGTAATTGACTTTTAGAAGAATGTTTGATGGGGTTGCCTTCTAAAATCTACCAAGAGACCAAAGGAGTGAACAAATTATTGTTTTATTAAAAATAAACGTTTTTTTATATAAAATGTCTCATTGACGAATTAAATTGAGTGTAATGAAAGGCCTTATCGATAAAACATAATCTAATTATTTAAAAAACACTTTATTTTAAAAACATTGTATTACCTACATAATGATGTGAATGAATGCATTTCTATGACGGAATCAAAAATGAATGTACCTAATATTGCGGAATACAATACCTATTGATAACCTTCAATAATAATATTGAATTATTTTGAACCTTGCGCGTTATGTGTTTATATTAATACCTGAATTTGACAGAAATAGTTCCCTGTGATATTTTTGTCTTGATCTTGTAAGAGGTAATATTAACCTTGCGTGGTTTAGAAAATTTTGACGTGGTATTTATGATGTTACTTTTATCGGGCCATAAAAAAGATATTTATCCCTATCTCAAAACTTAATTTCTGACATGTTCGCTAAAGGAGCGGGAAAAGAAAAATATCATCACATAGACCTATTTTATTGTTTTACAGCATAAACAACTTAAAACTTAATTCTAAGTCTAAGCCTGTTAGCAACAAGAAACTTTCAAATAAGTTCCTTTCAACTAATTAACACAATAATAAGCTTTATAGGGACTTCAGCCTGTTTTACATTGTCTTACCTTCGAGTTTTAAAGCAATGCTTTGAATAATAAATAGGGATAAAATGAGTCACCTAGACTCAGCTTTTCTCAACATAAAAGTAAGCAGAATAATATATTCTGAATGTACAATGTTAACTTAAATTTTTTTTAGTAATATTTATATGTAAAGATATATTCACTAATAAACCTAAGATAAAATAACCTAAAATACACCCGAGCCAACCCCGGTGTCTTCTACACCCGCCCCCGCGCCGCTCATGTCACTCGAAGTGACCATGTCTCCATCGGTCCCGTCAAAGCCAGCGAAGCGCTGCGCTCCCGTCCCACCGAAGCTCCCTCCGCCCGTCTTCCTCCGCGAAAAAGCGCGCTGGAACGCGGTCTGTAACTTGTGCAAAGAGCACAAAATCAATTATCTTAAAGCCGCCAACGCAGGCAATACTATCAAGATTCAGGTCGCGACTATCGACGACCTCCGCGCGTTTACTCGTTTACTCTCATTAAAACAAATCGCGTACCATACCTATGCCCTCCCGGAGGAGCGTAAGATCCGCGCAGTATTACGGGGCGTCCCGTTTGAGCTCGCAAATGATGAAATCCTCGAGGACCTTAAGTCCCAGGGTTTCCCGGCCGAAGCAGTGCACAAGATGCACTCCAACTGCGGTAGGCGTTTCCCAGTAGCTCTTGTCATCCTATCCAACACTCCCAACTCGAGGGAGATCTTCATAGAGGCTCGCACAATCTGCGGACTCTGGAATATCTCTGTCGAGCGTCCTAACCCTCGCGGGCATCCTGGGCAATGCCACCGCTGCCAACTGTACGGCCACGCAGCGGCGAATTGCTCAGCCCCTCCCAGGTGCGTTAAGTGCCTAGTTCGTAGCCTTAGTACTAACCTTCCTGAGCTCAAACCGTTCCTTCAGAACAACGAGCCAGACTTATTGCTTCTTCAAGAGACGTGGCTCACTGCAAACCGCTCCAGGGGATTCGGTATTCCTAAATACGCGTTCACTCGTAACGATAGGCCCAACTGCGACGGTTACGGCGGCACGGCTATTTATTACAAAAGAAGTTTCCATTGTGCTCCTCTCCCTACCCCTCCTCTCCTCAACATGGAAGCTACTGTGTATAGATTGGCTATGACTGGTCTTCCGACCGTCATTAAAGCTTCAATCTACATACCTAGTGGCACCTACCTATCCGTAGTGACTTTGTGGCCATTCTTGCCCTCGGCCACTCAGTCATAATGTTCGGAGTCTTTAACTCCAAACATACTGACTGGACGTGCCTATCGACTTACACCAGCGGTATAGACCGGACTTAGACCTCATCTCTTCCGTCACTCCCACTCACTATCCCGACAACCCGAACCACTCTCCTGATATCCTCGATTTTGCGATCATCAAACGAATCAACCTCGATCTCAGGTCTATCGAACCGCTCGATGACCTAGGCTCTGATCAACGCCCCGTCTCCCTTTTGCTAGGTCCCCCTAACAATAACGTCACCTCTCCTAAGACCTTTACCAATTGGAAAGGCTTTAAAAATACGTTAATTAAGCCTTAGAGGCCCCGAATTCTCCGCTCGCGATCTCGCCCGACCAATAAGATAGCCTGGATAAAATAGACTCGATAGTCGTTTCCCTCACTGATGCTATCAACACAGCCATCAGTGTTAACGAAAACGTTGCTAAACAAGGCAAACCCACGCTTCCCTTAGCCGTTAGCAATCTTATTAAAGCTAAGAACTCGGCTCTCCGGAGAGCCAAGAAATATCCCACGCCCGCCTATAGAACAGCTGCGAATCAGCTTCAACGTAAAGTTAGGTCTTGCCTCGCGGAACTCCGAGACGCTCAGATGAACGATCTCATGGCGAATATCTCTCCGTCCCACCAAGCGTACTATAGCATGGCCCGAGCCTTACGCGTAGACACCGCCTCTCACGTTCCTCCTCTCACTCGTCCCGATGGCACTACTGCCTTTGAAGTCGAAGAGAAAGCCGAATGCTTCGCTGACAGCATTGCCGCACAATGCTCGCCCAGCACGCAACCTGCTGATCCCTCACACATCCAGGCGGTGGAGGACGAAGTCCTTCGCAGAGACTCTCTCCCCATCACCGCCGACCCTGTCACAGTCTCTAATGACGAAATCTTGCTTCTCATTAGGAATCAAAAGTCCAAAAAGGCTCCGGGTGCGGATGGAATTTCCAACCACGCACTTAAGCACCTACCACAACAGATGCTTACCTTGTTAGCTATCATTTCAATGCCTGCTTCGACCATAGCTACTTTCCAAAAGCTTGGAAAGAAGCGACAGTCATAGGCATTCCCAAGCCGGGCAAACCTCTGAACGTCCCGGCTAATCACAGACCCATCAGCCTCCTCAAGGCAATGTCTAATCTTCTCGAGAGAGTCATACTCTCTCGAATGCGGAACCATCTGTTTCCAACGGATGGCGATCCTCTCATTATTCCCCATTAGTTCGGCTAAGGCGCTAAGCACTCCTGCCCTCAGCGAGTCCATCGAATCGTCGAGTATATACTTGACGGTTTCTATCCGCGTCGTTATAAAACAGTCGCGGTTTTCTTTGACGTAGCCAAGGCTTTCGATAAAGTCTGGCACAGCGGTCTCGTTTATAAACTCTACAAAATAGGCTTACCGGATCGCCTAGTCAGGTTAATCGCGTCGTTACTCAAAGACCGTACGTTTCGATTTAAACATGAAGGCACGCTTTCCGCGCCTCTTCCCATAAAGGCTGGAGTCCCTCTAGGCTCAGTCCTCGCCCCTCTGTTGTACACCGTGTACACCAACGACATTCCCAACCCGCCGAAAGGCGTTAAACTCGCCCTCTTTGCCTACGACACCGCACTCTATACCAAAGGCCACAGTGTTCCGCAGCTCGTCACCAGACTCCAAAAGGCCGTAAACGCCCTCGGTGAATGGTTTCAAAAATGGCGCATCGATGTGAACCCTGAAAAGAGTTCTGTGATGCGCTTCGACCCCAAACGCCGTCGTCCCGCTGGCGATCTCCATGTTCGAATGTTAGGCATTCCCATTCCCTGGAAGCGCAGTGCTAAATACTAAGGCGTCACCTTAGATCCGACGCTTTCTTTCAAGCCACACGTCGAAAGAGTTTCAAAACTTGCCCGCCCCTACTTAGGCCGCCTCAATAGCATGTTAGGTAGGAGAAGTAAAATGTCTTTTAGAAACAAACGTACACTTTATAAGGTCTTCGTTAGACCCGTCATGACATATGCCTCGCAAATTTCTGCCCACGCCAAACTCTCCCTCCTGCACAAACTGCAGGCCAGAAACGCACCATGGTACGTGCGTAACGCGGACTTGCACAGAGATCTAGAATTGCCCACAGTACAACAACACCTCAAAACACTCTCTGAACCGTTCTTCAAACGCTCCGAAACCCATCCCAATCCTCTAGTTCGAGATTCAGTCTCGTATACTACTCCTGTCTAAGATTCGAAATTCAAAGTCGCTAGACCAAGAAACGTGCACACGAACGTAGCGACGCAGCTGACGCTAGATCTCTTAGCCCTTCAGGCCGCAAGTTCTAATTCTTACGTAAATTCGAATTAATTTAACTTCTTTAATATTTATTTCATGTAACTTTTTTTTTGCGCTCCTTTAGTGCTATGGATTCACCTTCAGTGCTTTGAGCACCTTCAGTGCTATGTAAATCCCAGCGGGTAACCCCCTGCGCCCCGCTTGCGCGGCCTCTTTCTCCAATTGGCCGTCGCTCAGATGAAAGCTGAGTAGCAAAAAATTGAACGAGCCGACAGGGGGTTTTTTAGAGGGTAGTGGTTCTGGTAGGCTCGGAACGAGTCCCACATAACCTGGATCGCGCGCGCCAGTGTATGCGTCAGAGAATTTTTATCCTCTTGCCTTCCCGTCGAGGGGAACAAAAAAAAAAGCTATATCACGTTGTATACTTTATAGACGCATATTAATGAGTGTTAAAGCAACAATGCAATTAATTGTACGTTAACTTTAGTTAGGTGTAATCTAGCGTAGATGTGATTAAACTGTGTTATAATACTAATTATGCAAACCGAAATACCGAAAACCATGAAAGGTTGACGTTCAGGATTTATTCTGGCCAGATTTCAAATGAGTATTCGTACCCAAAAAATATTCTGAACACTATTCACTTCATTAAGAGCTATGTATGCATTTCAAGTTTTCATTTTATTTATTGTTTCGCAGAACCATCTAAATCCTAAAAAAATATTTTTGAAAATTCATATTTTTAATTTGGATCCTTATTACTTTGCTTCCACTAGCCGCCCATCCACCATATTAGGTATACAGTTGAAATATTAATAGTATTAACTTTATTTCATAAAAAATACAAAATGTTTTAGCTTACAAATTTAAATAAGTATGAACATAAACTTAAATTATAGAATAATGTTGCACATGAGGCTTTATAATAGGTGACTTTGACCTATTTACTAGACGTAGCCTGTATCATAGAGGTCAAGGTTCTTCGAAATTTCTAATATGGCGACAATTTGTACAGGGACGTGTCCAGAAGTTAGGAGTGTGTAATTTACAATTTATGTATTATTTAGTTAATTTAGTTAATTAAACCGGTTTCGGCCGGTCGTAACGTAGTCAATTCCGCACTCTTTGGACCCCTCGAATTGATACCTCACCTCGGTGGGAGCAGCAACAACAGGATTGAGCTTACTACGGTCGATTAAATTCGATAGTAGTTCGCAAGGCTCGGGCTGATTTTCTGACTGCGAACTTGACGCTTGGCGCCTGTTACGTAGTCAGAGGCTCGCTCTGCGGACGGCCCCGGCCGCACAATCCCGCACTTCTGTGCAACCCAACCTCGTCAGGTCTATGGCCGGTTTTTGTTGTCAATTTATTGGCAACACACTCCGTAGTAGACTCGCGTTTGATCAGATGGATACTTAACGGTGACAACTAAGCCTGATAGCGTTGCCCCGGTGCGCTTCCAAGGCCAAGGAGAAACCAGCTGACCCGATCCCATTGCACTTGGGCCTTTCCCAGGGTGACGGTACAGTGCTGTCCGAATTAGGGGCACCACTTCGCGTCGTCCCCAACCCCCCTACCGCTGGTAGGGAGGTTTAGGTGCTAGGTTTGCTAGGGAACCTAGGCATTTTTATATATTTATATATCATATATTGTAGTTCCAAGCTAAGAAAGAGGGTTCGGAAATTATTTGAAGTGGAATGAAAAAATTGAAAATATTCTCTTCGAATGTCATGTCAGGAATGTAAAGTCAAGTACAAGATGGATACAATTAGGATCGATAAAAGGAAATATGTTGGCCAAATATAATTGTATATTTACGTACAGCATATAGTTTTAAAATGTTAGGAAAGAAGAGTGAAAACGAAACTGAGTAGAGCATAAGTGAAGAGAATAAATTTAGACGAAAATGTATAAAAACACGTAAAATGCCGTAAGCCAGAGATAGGAAAGTAAGAAAGAAAAATAAAACCGTATGTGTTTCCTCGATGTCCCCACATAACTCGTAATAATAAGAAAATTCATTAATTACAACAAAACTGAAGAACCTCTCAAGAAATAAGTAATAAGTACATGGAAATGAGTAAAAGATGAAAGAAAAAACGGAATGAAGAATGAAAGACTGAAGGTATGAAAAGTGGAATGGAATGAGCGACAATAGAGATTAAAAAAGTCTGCGGCCCCCATGCCGGAGGTAGGAGAATAAAAAAAAAAAAAAAAAAAAAAAAAAAAAAAAAAAAAAAACCCCCGTATGATACGTCGTCAGATGCCGTCACCTTAACCGGCTCTCCTGAGCCCTCGTTTCAGCTAGTCGCCAAGGGCTCCAAGAAGCGCTCGAAGAAAGCCTCTGTATCCTCAATACCCGAGACCTCCCCGGTGTCTTCAACACCAGCCCCAGCGCCATTAAAATCGCTCGAAGTAACTGCGTCTCCGTCGGTCCCATCGAACCCCTCCGCCCGTCTTTCTCCGCGAAAAAGCGCGATGGACCGCGGTATCTAATCTTTTCAAAAAGCTAAATATTAACTATCTCAAAGCAACCAACTCAGGCGATTCAATTAAAATCCAGGTCGCGGACATCGACGACTTTAGAGCGTTTACTAGGTTACTTTCACTAAAACAAATCGCATATCACACCTACGCCCTCCCGGAGGAGCTTAAGATCCGCGCAGTACTACGGGGCGTTCCGTTCAAGCTCGCGAACGATGAAATCCTCGAGGACCTTAAGTCCCAGGGTTTCCCGGCCGAAGCAGTGCACAAGATGCACTCCAACCGTGGTAGGCGTTTTCCATTAGCATTAGTTATCCTATCCAATGATCCCAACTCGAAGAAGATCTTCAGAGAGGCTCGCACAATTTGCGGACTCTCGAATATCTCCGTCGAGCGTCCCAACCCCCGCGGTCACCCTGGGCAGTGCCACCGCTACCAGCTCTATGGCCACGCAGCGGCTAACTGCTCAGCTCACCCCAGGTGCGTTAAGTGCCTGGATCCTCATATCACTAAGGAGTGCACTCGCACTCCCGAATCCACTTCCCCACCTGCTTGTGTGCTTTGTGGCCAGTCCGGCCACACAGCTAACTACAAGGGTTGCCCGCGCGCTCCACGCTCTTCAACTAAGAGGGCCGCGCCTAAACCGGCACCGCCGCTCACTCCCGCTAACTTCCCGCCGCTGCTCAACCGGGGTCCCCCGGAAGCAAGGTCCGAGCAGCCAACGCCTACTCCGGCTCTGTCCTGGAGACAGCGTCCGGCCGCTCCACCTGCACCTTCCGGTCCTATCCCAGCTCCCGTAGCTCCCGTAGGCCAGCGTCCCGCTCCACCATCTTCACCTCAGTCGTCGTTGGCTGAGGACATGAAGACCGTGTTCGACATCATTCAAAACGTCGACATTAAGAAAATTTCCGTTCTCGCACGCAAACTGCAAGCCGCCCGCTCTCCTCAAGAGAGTTTATTTGCGTTAGCCGAGCATCACTCGCTTCTAAGCTAGTTTTAATTTTTTTTTGTATAAATTCGTAAATAAGCAAATATTATGTCTAGACCCGCAAAAACCCGCGTCCTATCGTATAAAACCTAAGGGTTTATCCCTAGTATCTTTTAACGTTCGTAGCCTTAGCACCAACCTTCCTGGGCTGAAACTGTTCCATCAGAACAAAGAGCCAGACTTATTGCTTCTCCAGGAGACATGGCTTACTCCAAACTGCTCCAGGTGAATAACTATTCCCAAGTACGCGTTTACTCGCAAAGATAGGCCCAACTCCGACGTTTTCGGCGGCACCGCTTTATATTAAAAAGAGGCTTCCATTGATGTCCTCTCCCTACCCCTCCTCTCCTCAATATGGAAGCCACTGTGTGTAGATTGGCTATGACCATCATCATAGCTTCAGTCTACATACCTAGTGGCTCCAGACCAACCCGCAGCGACTTTGAGGCCATTCTCGCCCTCAGCCATTCAATCATTATGTTCGGAGACTTTAACTCCAAACATACTGACTGGACGTGCCTATCGACTAACACCAGCGGTATCGCTCTCCTCGACATCACTAACTCAATTGAATTAGATGTCATATCCCCCATCACTCCCACTCACTATCCCAACAATCCGAACTACTCTCCTAACATCGAATCAATCTCGATGTCAGGTCTATCGAACCGCTCGATGACCTAGGCTCTGACTATCGCCCCGTCTCTCTCGTCCTAGGTGTGCCTAACGATAACGTCACATCTCCTAAGACCTTAACCAACTGGAAAGGCTTTAAAAATACGTTAGTTTCAGCCTTAGAGGCCTCGAACTCTCCGCTTGCGATTTCGCCCGACCAATTAGATAGCCCGGATAAATAGATTCATTAGTCAACACTCTCACTGATGCTATCAACTCAGCCATCAGCAATAACAAAAAGGTTTCTAAGCAAGGCAAACCCACGCTTCCGCCGTTAGCATTCTCATTCAAGCTAAGAACGCGGCTCTCCGGAGAGCCAAGAAATATCCCACGATCGCATACAGAACAGCTGCGAATCAGCTTCAACGTAAAGTTAGGTCTTGCCTCGCGGAACTCCGAGACGCTCAGTTTAACGATCTCACGGAGAATATCTCCCCGTCCTACCAAGCGTATTATCGAATGGCCCGAGCCTTACGCGTAGACACCGCCTCTCACGTTCCTCCTCTCACTCGTCCCGATGGCACTACTGACTTCGAAGTCGAAGAGAAAGCCGAATGCTTCGCTGACAGTATTGCCACACAATGCTCGCCTAGCACGCAACCTGCTGATCCCTCACATATCCAGGCGGTGGAGGACGAAGTCCTTCGCAAAGACTCTCTCCCCATCACCGCCGATCCCATCACAATCTCTAATGACGAAATCTTGCTTCTCATTAGAAATCAAAAGTCCAAAAGTCTTAGGGTGCGGATGAAAGATCCAACCGAGCACTTAAGCACCTGCGTCAATAGGTGCTTATCTTGTTAACTGTCATTTTCAATGCCTGCTTCGACCATAGCTACTATCCAAAAGCTTGGAAAGAAGTGACAGTCATAGGCATTCCCAAGCCGGGCAAGCCTCTGAACGTCCCGGCTCACAGACCCATCAGCCACCTCAAGGCAATGTCTTAACTTCTCGAGAGAGTCATACTCTCTGCGGAACCATCTGTTTCCAACGGATGGCGATCCTCTCATTATTCCGCACCAGTTCGGCTTTCGCGCTAAGCACTCCTCCCCTCAGCAAGTCCATCGAATCGTCGAGTACATACTAGAAGGATTCCATCCGCATCGTAATAAAAAAGTCGCGGTTCTCTTTGACGTAGCCAAGGCTTTCGACAAAGTCTAGCACAGCGGTCTCGTTTATAAACTCTACAAAATAGGCTTACCGGAGCGCTTAGTCAGATTAATCGCGTCGTTTCTTAAAGACCGTACGTTTCGATTCAAACATGAAGGCACGCGTTCCGCACCTCGTCCCATAAAGGCTGGAGTCCCGCATGGCTCAGTCCTACACTGTACACTAACGACATCCCCATCCCGCCGAAAGGCGTTGAACTCGCCCTCTTTGCAGACGACACTGCCCTTTACACGAAAGGTCACACGGTCCCGTATTACATCACCAGACTCCAAAAGGCCGTAAACGCCCTCGGTGTTTGGTTTCAAAAATGGTGTATCGATGTCAACCCAGAAAATAATTCTGCTATTCAATTCGACTACAAACTCCGTAATCGCTACAACGATCCCCACATTCGAATGTTAGGTATTCCCATCCCCTGGAAGCGCAGTATTAAATACTTAGGCGTCACCTTAGATCAGACGCTTTCTTTCAAGCCACACGTCGATAGAGTAACGAAACTCGCGCGTTTCTACTTAAGCCGCTTAAATAGTATGATAGGTAGAAAAAGTAAAATGTCTTTAAGAAATAAACGTACGCTTTATAAGGTCTGCGTTAGACCCGTCATGTCATATGCCTCGCCAGTCTTTGCCCACGCCCAATCCTCCGTCCTGTATAAACTACAGGTAGTTCAAAATCTCTTCTGCCGCAGGGCCACAAACGCACCTTGGTACGTGCGTAACGCGGACCTGCACAGAGATCTTGAACTACCTACAGTGCAACAGCACCTCAGAACACTCTCAGAATCGTTCTTCAAACGCGCCGAAACCCATCCCATTCAACTTGTTCGAGATTCAAAGTCGCTAGACCGAGAAACGCGCACACTGGCGAACCCACGCAATTAATTATCTCGAAGCCCTTCCGGCCGCAAATTCTAATTCTAACATAAATTCTAATTGTAACGTAAATCCGAACTAATGTAATTTATTTTTCAATTTTAATGTTTTTTTTAGTTACTTTTTATTTTGTGCACCTTCAGTGCTTTGAGCACCTTCAGTGCTATGTAATTCCCAGCGGGTGATCCCTCCCGAACCCCGCTAGTGCGGCCTCTTTCTACAATTGGCCGTCGCTCAGATGAAGGCTGTGTGGCAAAAAATTGCACGAGCCGACAGGGGGTTTTTTAGTGGGTTGAGGTTCTGGTAGGCGACGGGACGAGTCCCACATAACTCTGGATCGCGCGCGCCAGAGTATGCGTCAGAGCATTTTTTATCCTCCTGCCCTTCCCGTGGAGGGGAACAAAAAAAAAAAGAACCACCCCAGTACTAAATAACTGACTGCAAAGGAGCGAAATACACTGAAGTTGAAATGTTTACAGAGCGTGAATACGCATTAAAGGATACAGAAATAAGCTTTTATCCTTAATAAAAAACCTTTCGTGCACAACTTTGCCGTTTTTCCTATATTCAGAACAAGTCATGAATAATGCGATCAATATAGGTATTCTCGTCGCAAGTAAAACTAAGTGAAGCACGTATAAATTTCATATTCAAATCGTTTACGGATTTAAACCTAAATTGCGTTTTAACTGAATTTACTTTCAGAGATACTGAGCGTTATATTGTCTGGAGCGAACGTTTTTTTATAAACGCTAATTAAATAAATTACATTTTTTTTAATAATTAAATAAATTGCAACAGCACATTAAAGTTTACTACTAATTTTGTAAGTCACGTATCCAAGGTCTGGAGAGACTGGTAATCTCTCATACAGATCTGCTAAAGATATATACTCTTGAATAGAAAGATACATTACCTCTAAAATACTATATAGAGTAAGAGTCAAACTTATTTTATTGTAAATCTCTTCTATGGGAGAGAAAATTATTACACTTTTTTTAATTCTTTCATACATAAAAAAATGTATTATAATATTTTTTTTGGAAGTTATTTCATACATAAAGGAAGTGACATTTTAACAAACTTATTTTCTGAAACGATTCAAGATATGACGATTGAGGCGGTTCAAAAAAGGTCTGAGAAATTCTATAAATCTCGCCCAATGTGTTAGTGCGATAGAAAATCGAGGACGAGAAAACGTTTCTCAACTGCCAACTTAGTTAAAATGAGTGAAGTTCAATTTTAAACTGCGATGTAAACCACAAGTTTTATGGTGGCTTACGTTTTATTTAATAACTTTATGAGCTATTTATGTATATATTTCAAAATAAATATTTTCATTTCTTTATTGGTTTACAAGCTGTAAATTATAACGTATTCCGGTTCTCTTAAAGGTATTTATAGGTAGACCGAGGGGAAAAAAGAGCCGGCGGGAAAGGAGCCTCTTGGCGCTCTTTTGTCATAAATATTCAATATATGGAACAGAAAACCCTAAAAAAGTGTTCATATCGAAGAGCCGCTTTTTTACTGTCTATATCTTTGCATACACTTTGTCACATAAGACCTGCATATTTTAAAGAAAAACAAAATAACATCTGTCGTCCTGAATACAAGCAAACTGAAAATCGGCTTATTGCCAAAATATCTTCAACGCTTCCTTACCAAACAAGAAAACAACAAGCTGTTTGTTTCCCAATGTTAGCTCAAATTTTACTCTGTTACGTTGTTTACTGTCACTACGTCGTATTTTGAAGAAGTTTTCACAATATGTTTAGTCTGAACTTATAAAAATTCAGTCATAGTACGACCGAGTAGTCCAGTTTTAGATATCTTATCGTGGAATATTTTCTTGCTGTTGGTACTAAGAAAAAATGTTGGTGTTTCGAAAGCATGTCACATGTTGAAAATAAATTAAATTTTTTTTTTTTTGTGGTCAAGTTTTTATAAGTCAAGGATAAAGTTTATCTGATGTTAAGTGCTACAATTGTACAATAAACTGCTTATTTTATTTTTAAGCCCTGAAGGTGTCGGTTGGAGTGATTTTGATATTAAAATTATTTACTTGATTACTTATTTACCTGATTGACTGTAAGGAAATTAAACATTAACATAAATGTAATAAAGAGCTTCAGTTTCATAATGTTTCAAAAAAAAAAGATTGTTTCGTAACTACAAGTAACAGGCAAATAAATAAAAATGTCCCTTTCGACATTAATATTATCTTGTGATGACATTTTTTTGTCCAGCAAATAAAATCATTTTAATAAAGTTAACGTAGATGAAGCTTTTAAAAAGTTCCAGTTTTGTTCTTTTTTCCAGCAAATCAAAATGATAAAAGGAACGCTAATGCTTTCTGTTTTATTAATTAAAAGGTCCAGTAAAATTAAAATGTGGGTCGTTTTGGAAAAAAACAAGAATGAAATAATATTAAGTAAGAAAGGTTAACTTATAACTTGGGTTGATCATAGGTTAATTAAATGTTTTACCTAAACTTTGCTTTTCATTTCTTCTGTCGTTAATATTTAAACATTCTTTGAGGTATAATGGGAATAAACAACCATTTACTATAAATTTACTAATTTAATGCTTTTATGCCACAAAATATGACACTTGTCTAAAGTGAAGATGCCGTCACACTTGACAAATACAAAACACAAACACAATTTAATTATATTGAAAACATGATGCATTTAGGTTTTTGCCATAGAAAAATTATTTCAACTTTATTACTAACGTAAAATTGTACTTGAAAATCAACCAAGACTTTTTTAAATGGTATTTTTCTTTTACATTTATTGTCTACTTGTAGTATTCATCTTATAAACATAAAAAAATCATATTAAAAATCAGTCTATCAGTATACGAGAACCAGACGTTAAACTTATATAATAAGCCTATATTTTTAAAAGTTATAAAATGAAAAAGATGTGTACAGAAATAATTGACCACTATTATTTTACGCAAGCGAAGCCGCGGGCGCGTTTACTTATAAGTCCAAATCCAAATCCGAGTCCAAGAAGCTGGCTAAAATCATTAGCTTATTAACAGGCCTGAAGAGCTATGGATCCTCGTAACCAACATCATGGTGGTCATGGTACGATTGTACGATGGTATTTTGCCGGTTTGAGGGTGGAAATGTGAAATGAAATATTTGTTTCTAAACACTGACAATTACTTGTTCTTATTGACGTCAAATAAAACATGACTCACCACCGGATGTGAGATCGTCCTCCATGTCGCTCGGCACGCTGTCCGTGATTCGATAGCGTGTCCAGAGGCGGCTTACAACGCTGTGTGTAGTGCCAAGAGCAATACTCACATTACATTGCCTGGAGCCAGCTTCCAACATTCCGATGGCTCTCATCATATCTCCTTAGGGTTTAATGACGTCGTCGCTCCATACCAGTGTAACTTTCTCAGTTCTGATGCAGAAATTGTAATGGTTTCGTAAAAATGTCATGACACAGTTTTATAGAAATGCTAATTGATTGATTTCTCTTTATAATCAAAATTTAAACAAAGTTATTTATTTAAATAGTGAAATTTACTAAATAGCATCAATAGCCATCCAAAAAAAGTCAGGTTTTACTCTAAAATGTAATTGATCTCCAGACACTTTTGATGTGCGTGTGTCAAAGTAGTAGTTACAGCGTTGTAAAACCCAACTTTCGTATAAAACCTGTTAAATTATCAAAGTTGTATATATTTCGCCGGTTCTTTAAGTCAAATTGCAGATAAATTAATTAACATAAAATTATGAACGCTTGTCTTTACTCGACATTTTTCTCTTACAAGGAGACGACAAGGGTGTGGGGTCCTCAAATCAAGCGGAGGTTCCGCGTGTAGTTAGCACTCAGTGAGTGCATTCTTATACTCAAACCCTAGAGCGCACTACTTAGCCATTGCCGAAAAAAAAAATTCCTAAAGTTTGGAAAAAAAAAATTTTTTTTCTTGTACTCAAATTTTATAAATTGTTCATCATCAGCTCTCTTCTCCAATTTTTTCAAAAATGATTAAATATGCCTGGTATGCGTCAAAATTATCTGAACATCGAGAAATATTTATGAACGTAAACGAAGTTTGTTTTTCAGAAGAAATTCTAAAAACACTGTGCTCCTGTAAAAAAGCTGCATTTATTTGTTGTGCAAGTTGTCGACAAAATTTGTGTTTTTCTTGTTTTTATGATAAATACCATCCAGGTTTGTGTATTCCTAAAGATGAATGATTGAAAAAATGGCTGAGTAGTGCGCTTTAGGGTTTGAGCATATAAATACACTCAATGAGTGCTAACTACACGCGGAACCTCCGTTTGATTTGAGGACCCCACACCCTTGCCGTCTCCTTGTTAGCATTAAAGATAGATTTATTTTATTTTTTTATGTTTGTTGTTACAACAAATTTGATTCTAGTGCCAAAAACGAGACAGCGTGCACAATGCAACTCTGGACTAAAAGGAGCTCACTTAGTTGTATTTGCTTTTGGATATGTAATAAATAATTATTCGACAAAACTTTTAAACTAAAACATCTTAGAACCTCTGACATGTCAATATAATAACTTATTAAGCAATGTTAAAGGATATTATTTGCTAATTTTATTTTATCAGCTACGTTGATGAAATCGTGGACAGATTGCTTTGCCATTCAATTTCTACTTAAATATTTTTTTGTTCACAAAAACTAAGTTAATTGAAATTAAGGAAGAAGTACTTATAGTTGGCTACAATTAAACTTATTTACTTACCTTTAATTTTATTTTACTTAACTTACTAGTCATACTTAACTATAACTCATTATACATAGCCCAAATATAACAGTTAATAAAACAAATGAAAATTGTAAAATAATCTCTTGGATGAATATAAATAATCATTTACTATGAAATCGGCTTTATTTTAGTTATCTTATATTAAAATTTACATTATATTAAAAACCAAATTCATAACTTGTCAACACAGTTGGTGTAAGACCTCATAAGAATGTGTGAAGCACCATCAGACCGAAGTTGAGAACCTCACAGTATAGAACGGAAAAGTTTGTTCGATAGCCGAAGGCAATTAGAAGTTGTTCCCGATAACAAGTCATTTTCGTTGATGCTGAAGTTATGAATATATACTATGATTATTTACCATTATTTTAATTTCATATTACATTAAAGAAAATCTTATTGTATAAAAGTAGTTACAGTAAATATAAAGGTTACTTTTTGATTTGGTCGTTACAATCCGTATTATTGCAATGAATTACATTATGAGAAAAATAAAGTATCTAATACGCAAATTTATAACTTAAAATCCTCTACCATCAAACGTCCAACGTTAGGAAGCAAGCAATGACAATCGTAAATGAATTGTGTAACAGCGGCCAACGCCGTTGTAACCATTTAATAAATTATTAAAAATGTACCAATATTGGTGAGCGTAAGTAACGCTAGTTATGACTGGGTTTGTCTGATAAAAATGAGACTGAGATGAGACGGGTAGTATTATGAACTTACAAGATGTGGTTTAGACATCTTAAAATATACAGTGGTAAGCGCACCAACAACCAGCCCATATTCTGAGGGAATTTGAGGTCATAAGTTTTCAAAAGAAAACATAAATGACTAAGAAAAGTTGGCAAAACTAAATCACTTTTTGTATTCCGTGCCGCCAGTTAAGTAATAAATAAAAAAAAAACTACTTTTATAAAAGTAAATATTTTTGCCGGTTAAGATTTAGATAGAAATTCTATTAAAATTATTCAATCTCTAATTGATGGTATAGCCCCGCACTTAGCCAGTATATTTAATGACTGTGTTGATAATGGTGTATTTCTTGATTTAATGAAATTGAGTAAGGTCATTCCAATATTCAAAGCAGGTAGTATGTCTGACCCTTATAATTTAGACCTACATATATACTATATACATATATACAATACTACCAAGGCTCAGTAAGATTTTTGAAAAAATAATTTTAAATCAATTACTTTCTCATTTTTATGGTAATAGTTTAATGAATTTTAAGCAATATGGTTTCACGCGGGGTCGCTCAACAACCGATGCCGGTGTTGAGCTCATAAAACACGTATTCAGCGCCTGGGAGGAGTCGTGTGATGCTATTGGTGTCTTTTGTGACTTGTCCAAGGCGTTCGACTGTGTGGATCATAATACTCTACTCATGAAACCACACCATTACGACATAAAAAACCGAGCGCTTGCCTTGATTAAATCATATATTTCTAATAGAAAACAGAAAGTTGCAATATACGGAGAAAAATCATCAGGATCGGCAGTGACAATTGGTGTACCCCAGGGCTTAGTTCTTGGTCTTTTCCTATTTTTAGTATATGTTAATGATCTGCCATTGATCGTTAAGAATCAATGCGAGGTCATATTGTGTGCTGACGATACTACAATCTTATTTAAAATCAAAAGACAAGAAACTGATTATTTAGCAGTAAAGAAATGCCTCTCCAACACAGAGAAGTGGTTCTCAGCTAATAATTTGCTCCTCAATGCAAACAAAACTAAATGTGTGAAATTTACATTGCCAAATTTCAAACAGGTAAACACACATATTGTAGTAAAGAGCCAGAAACTGACTCCTGTAAACTCAACTGTATTTCTGGGCATAACCTTAGAGGCCAAACTCCAGTGGGGACCGCATGTTGATGGTTTAGCGTAAAGGCTTGGCTCTGCCGCATATGCTGTTAAAAGATGAGACAAATTTCAAATAAAACAACTGCTCGATTAGTCTATTTTGGTTACTTCCAAAGCCTCATGACATATGGCATTCTGTTGTGGGGGAGTGCTGCCGACATCGATGCTATATTTATTCTGCTGAAAAGGGCTGTTCGCGCAATCTATCGGCTCGGTCCAAGGGTGTCACTTAGAAGTAAATTTAAGTAAATAAATATTCTAACCTTCCATTCACAATATATTTTAGAAAATTTAATGTATGTAAAAAAGAACATAACCTTCTTCAAAAGAAAAAAAGATCTGCACAATGTTAACACAAGAGGAAGAAATATGCTGGCAGTTCATAAAAGTAGGCTTCATAAAGTCGCTAAATCATTCAAGGGTTCATGTATACGCTTTTATAATTTCCTGAGGTTCCTAAGGATATCCAAGGTCTTCCTATTGACAAATTCAAAGAAACTATAAACCAGAAGTTGTGTGCTAAAGCATATTATAAACTAATGGATGATAAAAGCCCTTGGGTATAATCCCCTCATTAACAGGATTATACTAGTATTTGTAAAACGCATGTGTAATGTGTCTGTTTGTTCGTTCAGTTTTCTTGTCACTCTTGTCACATCTTTGTCACTAAAGTATGTCTTCTTATGGTAGCGTCGGGTGACGGGTCGCTCACGTCCCTCTAATATGGCTGAGTTGGGCCGATGGCTGGATCCCGCGTTAACTCGTGAACGGGTGCCGTTTGAGGGTGTTCGTCGTTTGGATACTTGGAGGGAGGAAGACTTGCCGAGCTATCGGTTGCAGATAAGAATATCTCTCATAGACATAAAGAGACTCTGTAAATTAATTTTGAAAAAAATATACCCGTGAATTTCTTCTTGCCAGTTCTTCTTCATTACCATATAGACCTCGGCTTAGGACGTCGTATATTAAAACTACCACTGGTTCAACAGTAAACCAGCAAGAAACTTAGTAGGGATGCGTACGCTGCGATAGCCTGGCCCATCGGTGGTTTAGGTGATTCGAATGCCATGTTGCCCTCTTTCTAACTGAAACGCCGGCGTTCCTTGTTGTAACACACCAACTGTATGGCCCCAAAGTAAGCGGAACTTGTGGTATTAACATGGGTGAGAATACAATGGACTGGGAGGGTGGCCAGAATAGAATCAATATATAAATATCAACAACCATGACCCGAGGACCAACATCAAACAAAACAATTCCCCGACCTGCACTTGATCCTGGCCCTCCGGCGAATGAAGTAGGGCCACTACCCACTACACCACGTGGCCGTCAATAACTTGCAAATTACGTGTAAATGAAAAATATTTAAAAAATTTTAACAACATTTTCTTCTTACTTTCAATAATCCTTTTTCACATTGATAGAAAAATCTTTTGAGAAATAAAAACTAAGTATACCCAGTTTTTACAAAAAGAAACAGTATACATTTTTTATTTCTTACATCTTGGACTTTGAACGGTTTTGTTTTATTGCTGGGACTGGAATTCCCTGAGTTTAAAAACTATAAAAAGGTTTATTTAACTCTTAGATGCAAAACTGAAAATTTTAAAACTCAATGAATAATTACTTATTTGCAAATACGTATCCTAACAGGATTTTCAATTTCTAGATAGTTTCTCTACAAATATGTGCCTTAGCTTAAATTACGACGCTTGAATCTCGTGCGGAATACTAATTAACAGCTTTTGGAACATTCTCTTGGAGTTCTACATTTATTTGTTTATGGTGTAAATCTTTTAGTTACTAGATAATAGTCTGAAAATGGTACAGATTTTATTCACAGTCCATTTTTTTCATACAGTTTACATTTATATCTACGTACATGTCATAAAGCACTGTAAAGTCACATATGACAAAGGACTGACAGGTATTTATTCTCTATCGTCATAAATAATTTTAGGTAGCTTTTATTGAAGGTAGCTAAAATTAGTTTATGTTATATAATAAGCTTTTAGCTAGTTTTTTTTACAATGTATTTCGTCGCTTCCTTCTTCAGATAGTATATAATTAAACAGGTAGTCCTTTTAAGGTACTAACTTTGCAAAGTTTTAGAGTATGTCATTTGACTTATTCAAAAATCTTTACGTCTTTTACTTGATCAACCCCGGTCCCTGCAAGTATTCAATCTTTTTTCGTGCGTGGTAACAAGCACACGTCTTATACCAACCAGTAACTTAATAGTTTAATATTAAATATGTTGTAAAAGTTGTACTAAAAGTTTTAAATTTTGAACAAAAAATACAGAACAAACGAAAGTGACTCGTTATTTCTTCCAATGAGGTAAACTATTTTATGTTTTTTCATAAGTGATCGCGGGTATCTATAAACTGTAATTTCAATTTGTTGAAAGATGCAGAAAACACGTGTTATCTACAATACATATATCACGTTATCTGCATAAATTCCTCGTAGTCTTCTACCTGATGATTATTATTATAAACTAATTTTCGCTTTGTCGAAAAGATGCAGAAAATATGTGTTATCTATAATAGATATATCACGCTATCTGCAAAAATTCCTGGGAGTCTTCTACCTGATGATTATTATTATAATCTAATTTGCGCTTTGTCGAAAAGATGCAGAAAACACGTGTTATCTACAATACATATATCACGTTATCTGCATAAATTCCTCGTAGTCTTCTACCTGATGATTATTATTATAAACTAATTTTCGCTTTGTCGAAAAGATGCAGAAAATATGTGTTATCTATAATAGATATATCACGCTATCTGCAAAAATTCCTGGGAGTCTTCTACCTGATGATTATTATTATAATCTAATTTGCGCTTTGTCGAAAAGATGCAGAAAATATGTGTTATCTATAATAGATATATCACGCTATCTGCAAAAATTCCTGGGAGTCTTCTACCTGATGTTATTATAAACATCAGGTAGAAGACTCCCATTTTTTGAATAATGTTTAAATATTTTAATACGAATACAGAAAATGCGTGTAGTCTGAAAGAGATTTAACACGATATCTTTATTCCGTAATATTCTATAACTTCTATTTTTTTTTTAAATCTGAAAGTCGTTATAAAATTTATTCAAATATAATGATGAACCCAGTGGACGAATATCTGGCTAGCCATTTCGGTAACCGCAATACCCGAGTCCTCTATGTAGACGCTCCCTAATCTGGAAGCGTCGACCTCCGAGAATGAACCGGGCAAGTCGGGAGAATTATTTCCGACATGGATTCAGAGATTCTTTCTAACCTCGGAGCTTAAGGGGTTCCAGTTATGGAATAACCGCTATAATAAGGGGGATGAACTTACTTCTTGAACAAGGAGATAATAAAGTGTTGAAAAAAAAAAAGTAATAACAGTAATAATAATAAAAAGTACACCAAATCTATCTAAGTACTTCCCAAACATCACAGGACAGGCAACCGGTCAACCCAGTCGGGAAACTTTATGGGACTCGTCCGGGACTCGTGCACAGAATCAATCATAATTCAGGTACACGCAGGTCGAATCCATTACTTTTACGATTATTGTACTAAAAAAACAAGTAATGAAACGATTTTAAAATGGATAAATAATAATGATGATAATTTTAATTCCATTTCATGATAAAATTACACCAGTATTTGTTCCCAAACATATTTTGTCGCATAGTGAAAAATGAAATATTAATAAATTGCAATCAATAAATTATTACACAAGTGACCAGTTTATTTTAAACAAATATAATAAATAAATATTTTTGGCACTGAAACTCAACGGCAAAAAAGGGTTCGTACTAAAAAAAAATTAAGTAAAAAAAATTATACAATTTTGTAGAAAAAGTACACTTTAATATGGAATCTTATAAAACAGCTTCTAATTTAATTCTCCTATTAGCTATTATAGATAAGAAAGCTCATGCCTACTCGTACCTATATTTTTTAATTACAAAAATACCTTTAATAAATAGTTGAATTTCAAGAAAACGATATGTTTGAGCCAATCACATATAAGTTAACGGCCATGCCGCATGGATTATCCGTTGCTCCGCGGGTATTTACAAAAATTATGCGCGAAGTTTTTAGTCACTTGTGACGTTGGACAAAAATCGGCTAGTACCGACATAGTCGGTAACATTTTTGGCTTTATGTTTAGCATCGAACAGTACCTGACGATAAGCGTTATAATAATAAATAATTTATGACACTTCAAATATGCTCGATACGAGATTTTCCCAAACATATAGGTCTAAGTACTGGTCGCAGTCTGTCTAGCTACAAAATAAGTACAACTATGAGGCAAAAATTAAACTCCCTAAAATATTGTTAGAAGATTGAATCGGTAGAAAAGTAAAAGTAAATATACCATTTCCTGTTCAATTACTTCACAATTTTATAAGATATATACAGATGCATTCAGAACAGGCTAGGGCGTAGTATTACAAAACAATAAATTTTATTGTGAAAAAGAACACCATATTAATTACCTAGAATTACTAGCCGTTTCCTTAGGCTTCAAAAGTTCAGCCGGGGAAGAAAGAAATTGAGCGATACTATTACGAATTGATAAAACCACCGCTATTAGTTACGTCAATAGGTTGGGTAGTATTCAATTTCCACATTTAAATACTCTAAGTTTTATAACTTTTTCTAAGCAGTTATCTACCGACGATGTCCGTTTCTAAGCGATGTACGGTAAAACTTTATTAATTTTATGTTGCATTGTTTTAAGCATAGAAATAAGTGTTTGTTTTTAGTGTTTCTTTGTTTGTTTGCAAATGTGACGCCTGAACCGGATGCAGTCGCAGCCGATGCTTTTACGATTAATTGGGCCTCTGCGTATTATTAACAGTTTGCTCCATATTTCCCTTGTCTAAAAATGTGTAAGAAAAATATTTGATTGGTACCGCGAACCGGGTGGCGTTCACGTGCGCGGCTGTCCACAAGAGACCCTGACGTTAATGCTCGCTTCTCTGGCATACATTACTATTTGTCAATACAACATCACGTTGAGGTCATGGTGGGAGTTTTGTACGTTACGTAATACTGATATTATGTTCAAAAACCTCTTTTATTAGTTCTTTGTTTTTTGAATGAGCAATTTAATAAGGGTTGTTAATTCGGTTCATTAAATTCACACCATTCAGCCTTGTCTCTTTTGTTAGGCCAAGATATGGGCTATGATGAGGCAAATTTTACAAGAAGCCTATAAAATTAAACCAAATAAATCGAATAACACATTTTTTTGGATTCCAAATTTAGTTCTTAATCAGCTTCCTTTATGATATTGTTATATCACTTTAACTCTCGACAAAATGACCAAAACGTTACCGTTACATCGTTAGCCGAAGCACCGGGCATAGGATCCAGACATTAAATTAGAAAATATAGTTTTTACATCCATACACATAATCATAATAAACATCATTAAAACCACAGCCCCAAATCGTAAACAACCTATGTTATTTCCTTGCAAATGTTTAAAAATAACATAGTGATATGTCCTGTATCGACTCTAAAAGATTATATTTTTGGTGACGAAAAATATTAAAGCTTCGAATTCGGAGTTCTTGTTTGTTATGCTGAGATGTGTCTTGTTTGACAAATATACTACAGCGCAACATATTATTTTTGTACAGTTATTATTATATTCCAATCATTTGTCATAATTGCTTTTTAGTTCTTTTGTATTATTATTATTATTATTTTCTATCTGTTTTCTGTGTGTTTATTGAAAATCAAACGAACTAGTGAAGTTCGATAACAACTATATGAGCAGCTTCATTCGACGCGATTTCAGTTTACATGTTGTAGTGGCGCCCCCAAGCGTCACCCTTGCGCGTATTTTTATAGAATATTTAAAAAAAAGTGTTTGTTTGGTCACACTAGACCAATACTCAAAATTTGAAAAATAACCGACTTATGTACGCTCCATGACTCGGGGACCTCTGCATGTCTTTCATTAGTTTAGAAAAGGGACCCCCTTATATCCAATAGCCATAAACGCAGCACATATCTGTGTTGCGTGTCTTAAGTCAAACCACCTATTTGAATTTGTGCGTTTTATATTTGATTTACTGGAGATGGGTGCTTAAAATATCTACTTAAGTCACAGACATTATTTAGAGTGGGGCACATTCTCGCTCCGATCGCCACGCGGTGCGGACGTGCAAGACCCAGTTCTCCGTTGGTCGGTTCCCTCCCGATATTCCGTGGCGCTCAGTCTACTGACGTCACAGTATAGCGTGTTGGTTCCGTGCTACGGTTTTCAAGGTTTTTCTACTCCGTCTGAGTGCTTTCGAAGTGCGATTTTTCTTTGCGACTAAGCCCCTTAGTCTTCAAAGTGCTGTGCTAAGTAGTGTTGTGCTTGTGCTGAGTGCAGTGTTGTGCCCAGCGTAAGTAGTCTGGTTTCAGTGCAAAGGATACTTAACGGTGACAACGAAATTGTACTGAACCAGTCCTTTTTATTTTTATTTATTTCTCTTCTCTATTTTATTTATTTTTCTCCTATTTTCATATTTATTTTTATCATATTTGTGTGTTTTCGTGTGTATTTGTCCTTTCTGTCGGTAAAGGTTGACCCTAACGCGGTCAACTCTTTACCTGCGTACCCTTTTTTAGGTTTCTAGGTAGCGGTCTTCGGCGTACTACGGTTAGTTTTAAGTTATTCTCCCCAGCCCCCCTACCGCTGGTAGGGAGGTTTGCCGCTAGGATTTTGCTAGGTTTTTAGGAACTAGGCATCTTTTATTATACTTATATTTATATATATTATTGTCCCAACACTCCCTAATGGATTCGCTAAGCGTTATTAACTTCGCGAACGCGTTCACCCAGGCGCTTGCTGCGGCAGGCGTCTCCATCCCAAAAGACATCCTAACGCAGGCCTTGCAGGCATCAATCGCGTCCCCGGCCCCTCAGGCCCCAACCCCAGCCCCTCAGGCCTCCAACACCCAGACCCCTCAGGTCTATAGCTCTCTCGCGTCTCCCGTTCCATCCGATATGGACTGCGCGTCGGTCTCATCCTCGCGATCATCTCGTAGGAAGCGTACCGCTCCCGGGAGCGATTCAGACTCCGCCGCGTCCGAAGCTTCGTCGGTCGCCGCCACCTTAACCGGCTCTCCTGAGCCCGCCTTCCAATTAGTTACCAAACGCTCCAAGAAGCGTTCGAAAAAAGCCGCGGTGTCTTCAACACCCGAGCCAACCCCGGTGTCTTCTACACCCGCCCCCGCGCCGCTCGTGTCACTCGAAGTGACCGCGTCTCCGTCGGTCCCATCGAAGCCAGCGACGCGCTGCGCTCCCGTCCCGCCGAAACCTCAGCTCCCTCCGCCCGTCTTCCTGCGTGAAAAAACGCGCTGGACCGCGGTTTCTATCTTGTGCAAAGAGCACAAAATTAATTACTTAAAAGCCGCCAACGCTGGCGATACAATCAAAATTCAAGTAGCGACCGTCGACGACTTCCGCGCGTTTACCAGGTTGCTCGGGTTAAATCAAATCGCGTACCACACCTACGCCCTCCCGGAGGAGCGTAAGATCCGCGCAGTACTACGGGGCGTCCCGTTCGAGCTCGCGAATGAAGAAATCCTCGAGGACCTTAAGTCCCAGGGTTTCCCGGCCGAAGCAGTGCACAAGATGCACTCTAACCGCGGTAGGCACTTTCCGTTAGCTTTAGTTATCCTGTCGAATACTCCCAACTCGAGGGAGATCTTTAGAGAGGCTCGCACAATTTGCGGACTCTCAAATATCTCTGTTGAGCGTCCCAACCCCCGCGGTCACCCTGGGCAGTGCCACCGCTGCCAGCTCTATGGCCACGCAGCGGCTAACTGCTCAGCTCCCCCCAGGTGCGTTAAGTGCCTGGATCCACATTTTACGAAGGAGTGCACTCGCACTCCCGAATCCACTTCCCCCCTTGCCTGTGTGCTGTGCGGCCAATCTGGTCACACAGCTAACTACAGGGGCTGCCCGCGTGCTCCGCGCTCCACCGCCAAGAGGGTCGCGCCTAAACCGGCGCCGCCGCTCACTCCCGCTAACTTCCCGCCGCTGCGCAACCGGGGTCCCCCGGAAGCAAAGCCCGTTCAGCCGACGCCTACTCCGGCTCTGTCTTGGAGGCAGCGTCCGGCCGTTCCGCCTGCACCTTCCCGACCCATCCCAGCTCCCGTAGCTTCCGTAGGGCCGCGTCCTTCTCCGTCATCCGCACCTCAGTCGTCGTTGGCTGAGGACATGAAGACCGTGTTCGACGTTATTCAAAACGTCGATATGAACGAAATTTCCGTGCTCGCACGCCAACTGCGAGCCGCCCGCTCTCCTCAAGAGCGTTTATTTGCTTTAGCCGAGCATCACTCGCTCCTAAGTTCGTTGTAAATTCTTTTATATTTGTATAAATTCGTAAATAATAAATTATTATGTCTAGACCCGCGAATCCCGCGTCCAGTCGTATTAAACCCAAGGGCTTATCCCTTGTATCTTTTAACGCTCGTAGCCTTAACACCAACCTACCCGAGATTAAACTGTTTCTTCAGAACAAAGAACCTGACTTATTCCTTCTCCAGGAGACATGGCTTACTCCAAACCGCTCCAGGGGATTCGCTATACCTAAATACGCGTTTATTCGTAACGATAGGCCCAACTCCGACGGTTTCGGCGGCACCGCTATATATTACAAAAGAGGTTTCCGTTGCTGTCCCCTCCCTACCCCTCCTCTCCTCAACATGGAAGCCACAGTGTGTAGGTTGGCTATGACTGGTCATCCGACCATCATCATAGCTTCAATCTACATACCTAGTGGTACCAAACCAATCCGCAGCGACTTTGAGGCCATTCTCGCCCTCGGCCGTTCAGTCATTATGTTCGGAGACTTTAACTCCAAACATACTGACTGGACGTGCCTATCGACTAACACCAGCGGTATCGCTCTCCTCGACATCACTAACTCCCTTGACCTAGACGTCATATCCCCCATCACTCCCACTCACTATCCCAACAACCCGTCCTACTCTCCTGACATCCTCGACTTTGCAATTATCAAGCGAATCAATCTTGATCTAAGGTCTATCGAACCGCTCGATGACCTAGGCTCCGACCATCGCCCCGTTTCCCTCGTGCTAGGACCGCCGAACGATAACGTCTCATCTCCTAAGACCTTTACCAACTGGAAAGGTTTTAAAAATACGTTAGTTTCAGCCTTAGAGGCTCCGAACTCTCCACTCGCGATCTCTCCCGAACAATTAGATAGCCCGGATAAAATCGATTCATTAGTAAATTCTCTCACTGATGCTATCAACTCAGCCATCAGTGACAACGAAAAGGTTGCTAAGCAAGGCAAACCCACGCTTCCCTTAGCCGTTAGCAATCTTATTAAAGCTAAAAACGCGGCTCTCCGGAGAGCCAAGAAATATCCCACGCCCGCCTATAGAACAGCGGCGAATCAGCTTCAACGTAAAGTTAGGTCTTGCCTCGCGGAACTCCGAGACGCTCAGATGAACGATCTCATGGCGAATATCTCTCCGTCCCACCAAGCGTACTATAGCATGGCCCGAGCCTTACGCGTAGACACCGTCTCTCACGTTCCTCCTCTCACTCGTCCCGATGGCACTACTGCCTTCGAAGTCGAAGAGAAAGCCGAATGCTTCGCCGACAGCATTGCCGCACAATGCTCGCCCAGCACGCAACCTGCTGATCCCTCACACATCCAGGCGGTAGAGGACGAAGTCCTTCGCAGAGACTCTCTCCCCATCACCGCCGACCCTGTCACAGTCTCTAATGACGAAATTTTGCTTCTCATTAGAAATCAAAAGTCCAAAAAGGCTCCGGGTGCGGATGGAATTTCCAACCACGCACTTAAGCACCTACCTCAACAGATGCTTACTTTGTTAGCTATCATTTTCAATGCCTGCTTCGACCATAGCTACTTTCCAAAAGCTTGGAAAGAAGCGACAGTCATAGGCATTCCCAAGCCAGGCAAACCTCTGAACGTCCCGGCTAATCACAGACCCATCAGCCTCCTCAAGGCAATGTCTAAACTTCTCGAGAGAGTCATACTCTCTCGAATGCGGAACCATTTGTTTCCAACGGATGGCGATCCTCTCATTATTCCCCATCAGTTCGGCTTTCGCGCTAAACACTCCTGCCCTCAGCAAGTCCACCGAATCGTCGAGTATATACTTGACGGTTTCTATCCGCGTCGTTATAAAACAGTCGCGGTTTTCTTTGACGTAGCCAAGGCTTTCGATAAAGTCTGGCACAGCGGTCTCGTTTATAAACTCTACAAGATAGGCTTACCGGATCGCCTAGTCAGGTTAATAGCGTCGTTTCTCAAAGACCGTACGTTTCGATTTAAACACGAAGGCACGCTTTCTGCACCTCGTCCCATAAAGGCTGGAGTCCCTCAAAGCTCAGTCCTCGCCCCTCTGCTGTACACCATGTACACCAACGACATTCCCATCCCGCCGAAAGGCGTCGAACTCACCCTCTTTGCTGACGACACCGCACTCTATACCAAAGGCCACAGTGTTCGGCACCTTGTAACCAGACTCCAAAAGGCCGTAAACGCCCTTGGTGTATGGTTTCAAAAATGGCGCATCGATGTGAACCCTGAAAAGAGTTCTGCGATGCGCTTCGACCACAAACGCCGTCGTCCCGATGGCGATCCCCACGTTCGAATGTTAGGCATTCCCATCCCCTGGAAGCGCAGTACTAAATACTTAGGCGTCACCTTAGATCCGACGCTTTCTTTCAAGCCACACGTCGAAAGAGTTTCAAAACTTGCCCGCCACTACTTAGGCCGCCTCAATAGCATGTTAGGTAGGAGAAGTAAAATGTCTTTTAGAAACAAACGTACACTTTATAAGGTCTGCGTTAGACCCGTCATGACGTATGCCTCGCCAATCTTTGCCCACACCAAACCCTCCCTCCTGCACAAACTGCAGGTAGTTCAAAACCTCTTTTGCCGCCGGGCCACAAACGCACCGTGGTACGTGCGTAACGCGGACTTGCATAGAGATCTTGAACTGCCTACAGTACAACAACATCTCAAAACACTCTCTGAAGCGTTTTTCAAACGCTCCGAAACCCATCCCAATCCTCTAGTTCGTGATTCAGTCTCATATACTACTCCTGTGTTAGACTCGAAGTTCAAAGTCGCTAGGCCTAGGAATGCGCAAGCGTACTCATCCACCAGACTGTCACGCGATCTCGAGGCCCTTCTGGCCGCAAATTCTAATTCTAACGTAAATTCTAATTCTAACGTAAATCCTAATTCTAACGTAAATGCGAGTTAATTCAATTATATTTTGCAATTTTTTAATTTTTGTTTTAATTTTTTTATTTCATTTTGAGCACCTTCAGTGCTACGTATTCACCTTCAGTGCTTTGAGCACCTTCAGTGCTATGTAATCCCAGCGGGTGACCCCTTCTGGGCCCCGCTAGCGCGGCCTCTTTCTCCAATTGGCCGTCGCTCAGATGAAGGCTGAGTGGCAAAAATGCACGAGCCGACAGGGGGTTTTTAGTGGGTATGGTCCTGGTAGGCGTCGGGACGAGTCCCACATAACTTTGGAATCGCGCCAGAGTATGCGTCAGGGCATTTTTATCCTCCTGCCCTTCCCACGGAGGGGAACAAAAAAAAAAATTAGAGTGGGATGGGATAAATCGCGTCGAATGAAGCTGCTCATATAATTGTTATCGAACTTCACAAGTTCGTTTGATTTTCAATTATATTTTGCAGCTTCATTCTTAGCGATTTCAGTTTACATGTTGTAGGATGTTTAGAGAATTCAAATATAAAATGCAAATTACTTTAATCATTTATTCAGTTATTGAATATAACATATTTATTGTTTCTATCATAATTATACACAATTTCTTAAATAAATTTATAGGTAAATCACAAGTTTATTATGTATATATCAATAATCACAATTCCTTGCAAGTTTAAAAAACAAAAGAAATAATGACGGTTGTACATTTATGAAGAATAATTATTTAATAAGGATGTGGCAAAGTTCGAATCAACTATTTCTCTATTGTAGTATTTAGCAAACGCCGCGGATGAGTTACTCCATCCTGCGGTTTTTCTTACGATATCTATGTTATCCCCTAGTTTATTTATTGGTAGTCGTCGTCACTGAGTATCCGGTGCTATGAGTGCTGAAGATTGAGGTATCTACGCCGCTTTTACATAGTATATCCTTGATCCAACTGCTCAAAGTTTTGTTAGTTACTGTACAGTAAGGCTTTGTAAAACTAACAAAGAGTTGTTGTTCAGAACTACGTATATGTTTTGTTTTATTTAAATATGTATTTAAGCAAGCGGCTGGACAAATACTGAAGTTTTCTTTATATAATGGAAGTTCAGTACCGGTTTTAAAGCATTTGGCTTAGAAGTATTAACATTATCTGGAATATTCATCAAGAGCTCATTTGGATTCTGTATATTAATATTATTTATTTAAATCAAACACAAAGTTAGCACTCGATGAGCTGTGACGAGAGCCAATAACGTAGCGGCCTTTTAGTGAGGGTTTCCAGATTGAGGTCAAAATTAGGCCATTGAGTTGCTAAATAAGACAACACTATGTTGGGATCCCAACTTACGTCGTACTTGGGTTTTGTGAATAAATTTATTAAACTAACACACCACATTATCTAGCCCAAATTAAGTATCATTAAGAACTTGTGTTATTGATACTAGATAACGTATAAATAAACTTAAGAAATATATAAACACACATAGATATTTTTTTAAATATAAATATTGGAAATAAACTTAAATAAACATACATACACATCCATGACTAGAAAGCAAACATGATGGAAATGTTGCAGGTTGGAGTTTCGTTGCTTTGCATATTATATGGCAATTTTAGAGCTGAATGGGCATTGGCTTGACGAAGCAAGAGCTAGAGCAATTTCATTTTTTGAGCGAATTGTTGCCAATATTAAAGTAAGCAAGTTTTTCCTGTACCACCAGGAGCGTCCAAGCAGTAAATCCCTCCAGTTCCAACATTTATTACTTTCAAAAGAGTATCAAATACATACTTTTGTTCTTCGTTCAATAGTGGAAGATTTATTTGAATCGATTCTTTTAAAGTATTGAGATCATACAATTTTTCACGTTGTAACTCTTGATGAAAAGCATCGTACCTTGGACGATTGGGCGCGGCCATCCCCAGTTGACGTAAAAGCTTATGATTAATAAACATCAACTGCAAATACAAATCTTAAAGTTGGCATAAAATTTTTCCCAACTACTTTTGTTGCTCCAAATGAAGTCATTTGAAAGCAGTCGTTGTATTGTTGAATATACTTTATTTAAAAAGTGTATGGATGCTGTTCCTATTCCTAAAACCAATGAGTACAATGGCTCTGGAGGTGGAAGCAATGGTATCTATTTCACCTTTCCATTTGCGCAACACAATATATTGGCTTCATTTTTGTATTTCAATGCCTTACAATATTGGCAAACTGAGTTCACAGCTCCAATAGCAACACTGTTGTATGCGATGTAATCAATTGACATATCGTAACAGAAAGCAGCTCGATTCAAACTTGATCCATTATTAGTCGAATGTCGCGCTTCACGGGTCTTAACCCAATTCTTGCACGTTCATTGCATTGCTTAAATTTTTTTATTTGCTTAAATTTTTTTATTGCTTAAATTTTTTCGCCACCTTAAAAAAGGCATATTTAGTCATTCACAAACACACAAAACTTTTTTTATTTTATATAAATTTGTGGCTTTAGTTAGTTAGTTAGTTAGTTAGTTAATTGAAAAATGGCAATCAGCCACGATTGGTGTGGCGGGCTATTTCTGCCAGTGTCGCGTATTGGTGGGACAAAGTACAAAAAATAAAATAAAAATGCTTTTAGATTTAGTAATATTATAGATGCACAGCAAAGAGACGTTTACATTTCAAGTGACATTTTACCACAGACAATTTACGTTTTACCATAGACAATATGTTTTTGAGTAATTTTACCATCGTGTAAATATTGTTTTGCCCTCCACTAACACTTTATAGTATGGTATTAAAGTTCAAATTGACTTTGAAGTATTATTACGAATCTTTTGTATGGAAATAAAGAAAGTGTTGTTTTTAGACTTTTTCAGGTAATTTTTTAAAATGTTCTCTCCGTGAGAACCATCCTCGTACTTTAAGGAATATTAAAAAAAAAAGAATAAGCGAAATCGGCTCATCTGCTCTCGAGATTTGCGCTTAGCAACACATTTAGTGATTCATTTTGATACTATAGATATTGTGGTGCAAACAATATCAAAATATTTACTATGACACAGGAATTCTGGTTTAACAAATATAATTTTTTTATCTTATACTTTGAATATTTTAACACGAATAATGTTTTGTTAAAAAACAACTAAATATTATGAAGTCCACTGATACTAACTAAGCTTTCATAGAACTCCCTAATGAAAGCAAGAAATCAACGAGGTGAATCTAAAACACTCAACGTCGATCTTTATTTTTCTCAAGACGTACTTGAGTTTCGCTTTAATTTTACTCGTTGCTATTATCCGGACCATTGAATACGGACGGATCCGCTCACTTAGTCACTTAGCACGACGTTTTGTCATACTTCTTAACAATCAAGTTGAATTTTTCATTCACTTCGTCTTCATTAAAGCCTCTTTTGTCCTGTAATTGTTTCTATTTCGAGATAGCATTGTCCGTAAGCGTTCTAATTATTCATTTAGGATTAGTGTCAAGGATGTTTCAGTTATTTTGAATTGGCGAAAAGATTAACGTTTCCAATTAGGGATTTAAAAAAAATATTGTATCGCTTTTTAATTTGTTACAATTTTTACCGACGGGTTTGCTAAAACTTTTACCAAAACCTCAAAAGTAAAACAGGCTTTTGGCGTTCTTACATTTTATTTTCATTCATACTATAACTTTGTCAACAGTCGAATTTATTTCTCATACCTATTATCATAGAGAATAAACAGTACTTTGTTTATTTATAATCCATAAACTCTGAAGAACTCGATTTTAATGTTCTTATATCTTTAGAAAGACGGATTTTACATAGACTTTATGTTATCTAGAAAATATTATAGAAAATTAATTATGTTTGTTCAAAGCATAACAAGAACCATCGACATTTTATAATATATAATTAACATTTAATATATGAATAAAATACATATTTAACATTTTTCAATTATTTCCAGCCAAAAATCAAAACTGAATATTATTAATTAAAGCATAAATAAAAATATTTTGTGCTACAAAGCAATTACTTAACGAAAGGATTACGTCAAGGTACACAACACATAACAAATACATTATTATATTCTCACAGTTATATTCTGAATATCGGAATAATATCTTAATGCGAGAAAATATAAGATTGATTAGATCCATTTTCGAGTTAGGAGCAATATTCATGTGACGCTGTCGATCTTTTTCAACGCAAATGCCGGTTGGGTCTTTTTACAATCTGATATATATATATAATTATATGGTATTTTTGTATATTGTGTTTATTGAGTTTTACAATAGATGTTCATTGCAATATTTTTTACCTTGAACTATGAAACCGAAGACTCTTCATCGCTATGTTAGCAATGTTTATGTGTAAATTTAAAACACTTTTATTTCTTGCAAAAATAACTGTTTCGAATAAATTAGATTATTTAACTATTAAAAACATTCATTTTAGTGTTAACGCATTGCAGAGCATTAGTAGATCTTAACTGTTTGTCATAGTAAATTAGTGTTGGGCAGAAATGAACAGAAAACCAAAATTGTAAGTTCCTATTTCATTACTATTTTTAGTTCTCATTGGATATTGGTAAAACAAGGTTTTGATTCAAATTCAAACATTTATTTCTCAACATTGACAATTACTTGTTCTTATTGACGTGAAATGAAACATCACTCTACCACCAGTTCGGTGGTATTTAGTTCAATTAATTTAGACGATTTTGAATTTTAACAAAAGCCTGTCGGTTTACGATGGCGTAGGTTCAGTACAATTACTGCACAATACGTTCCCTATAATATCGATATAGTATCGATATACAGGGTGGCCCAAAAGTCGTGGATCAAACTTTTTGGGTGCTCAGATGAGATAATTCCCAGCAAAATTATGTTCTACGGCAAGTCTCTACGATCTACCCCTGAAGAATTATGATTGATTTTGTGTTATTTTTGAAAATTAGGGTTTTTTGCCAAAAGGTACAAACATTTCAAGAAAGTGATAACCTGTAGATGTTTTTTTTTTATTTTTTCTGATAAATAGCAATGAGTCCTTGCTAAGAAACTTGCTTTTTGTCGTTCTGAATGACGTCTGTTAAAGTTAATAAGCAACTTTGAGAATGCTTTTTTCGGCATGAAAAAAAACTCCTTACATTTTACCTCACTGTGAAAAAAAAATGTTCTACCGAAAAGTGACCCTGTATTAGAAATAATAGTGCATTTAATGAGGATTCCAGAAAAGTATAACACAGGGCTATTGGTAGCTTGCACATCTTTCTATGACTGTTTTACATAACAGGAATTGAAATTTGCTTACTGGTTCAAAAAATAGGAATAGATAGGATGCAAAAATCAAAACTTATTGCTTTTTGACCATTTTAATGCAAACAGTTTACAAAAATTGTTCGAAATTTCTGCCTCTGGCCATGATACACGCTCTGCAACGCCTTATAAAATTTCGGCGCAGCCTGCGGAATGCACCACTGTTTCTGCTAATTTGTATTTTTGCAAACTCTAGTTTACGGCGTAGTTCTTGCTCCGTGATATTTTCTTTTTCATAGACTAATTCTTTGAAATAGCCCCAGAGAAAAAAATCTACCGGGTTCAGGTCGGGTGAACGGGGTGGCCATTGGATAGGACCGCCTCGTCTAATCCACCTATTGGGAAATCTTTCGTCTAGATGTTCTCGAACTACGCGTGTGTAATGAGGTGGGGTACCGTCATGTTGCAGCCACATTTCTTCTATTATTTCTTCCGGAATCTCAGCTTCGTTCAGTAGCACATTTAAATTATTTTGTAAAAAATTTAGGTACTGGATGCCATTAAGCCTTGTTGGCATTTCATGCACCACCAATTTTTGGGCAATTATTCCAGCCCACATGTTGAGGCCAAACTGATGCTGGAATCGATCATTTCGAATGATATGTGGGTTTACTCTTGAATAGAAATGTAGGTTGTGGATATTAAAAACTCCCATCCGTCTAAAACTTGACTCGTCCGTCCACAACACTTTATTGAAAAATTGTGGATCCTCTTGGTGGCGTCTTAGCATTTCTCGACAAAATCGTACCCTCGGCTCGTAATCCGACGGCAGCAAAGCTTGCACTCTTTGTATGTGATATGGATGGAGTTTCTTTTTTTTAATAATACGTTGCACCGTCGATCTTGAAATTCCTAGGTTGCGAGATATTTGGCGTTGGCTAACAGTCGGGTCCATTCGTAGCTCTCTTAGTACTTGATCCTCATCTTCATGAACCCGAATCAATGGCCTACCAGATCTCGGGGCATGTTGACCAGGCAAGATACCCTCCCTGTACGCGTTATGTACGCGCATGATAACCCTGTAGTCCGGAAACCGCCACGGTTAGGGTACCGTTGACGATATTCTCTAGCAGCAGCCCGAGCGTTACAGTCACAAAACCCATACAGGTAATGCATATCAGCATACTCTTGTTGGGTGTATTCTCTCCTCGCAGCAGCCATCTTTATCCAGATCAGTAGCGATCATCAAGTCCAAATCACAATCGCACGGGTCACAGGTAGTCAATCAATCACAAGTCCGGATAGCAAGGCGTAGGTCACAAAATGGCAATCGATCAAAAGTCCAGAAACCGTCACGTCTCGCAAATAAGGCAAAGGATATGAGGAACACGTGTGTAGCAAGCAAGGAGCGAGTCACTGAAAAGGATGCATGCGCTTATCAACTAGACCCTCGCAATTCTTGGCCTTTTGTTTCCTGGAAAGGACTGCGCTACCTAAACTAATCTGACCTTTTTTTAACAAAGGATTAGCCAATTGGTTCGAAAGAGAGGTAAAGTGTCGTTCGCCACAAACAAGTTTTTATTTTTTCATACAATAAAACAATAGTTTGGGCTTTGACGTTTACTAAAACTTATAGCCCTAAAAAAATTTACAAGCTACCCATAGCCATGTGTTATACCATTTTGAAATCCTCATTAAATGCACTATGTTTTTTGATACATGGTCACTTTTCGGTAGAATATTTTTTTTTCACAGTGAGGTAAAATATAAGGAGTTTCTTTTCACGCCAAAAATAAATATTCTCAAAGTTGCTTATTAATTTTAACACACATCATTCAGAACGACAAAAAGCAAGTTCCTTAGCAAGGACTCATTGCTATTTATCAGAAAAAAAAAAACATTTACAGGGTATCACTTTCTTGAAATGTTTGTAGCTTTTGATAAAAAAAGCCTATTTTTCAAAAATCACACAAAATCAATCATAATTCTTCAGGGATTGATCGTAGAGACCTGCCGTAGAACATAATTTTGCTGGGAATGATCTCATCTGAGCACCCAAAAAGTTTGATCCACGACTTTTGGGCCACCCTGTATATGAATTGCCTTTTATCTACAGATGTTTTTAAGGTATTTGTCATTTTGGCGATAAATTACGAATTGGTAAAATAATGTCTTTGTTTAGTAATACGAATGAGGGAAATTGGGCTTTTTTGATTCACATTTTATTCCAAGGTTGTAAATTTGAGGCGGTGAAATATTGAATACTCAGTATTTTTTATTATCATCTGCTTTACATAAAGGTTTGTATCCTTCGACATGTCAGCCTCATCTTACCCTAATCTAAATTAACAATTCAAAAATGAACTAAAATGTACAAAAATTAATATAATAAACAAAATAAACTTTCAATTCATTAACGTGGGGTGGAGTCACGACGCAGCAAATTTTTATAGAGCTGAGATATGCTGTATAAACCCAGGTTTGGTCAATTGGTCTGCCGAACTTATTAACAACTTGCATTGTGCTAAATGCGCTAACGGTCAAGGAAAACGTAATGAGGTACGCTTTGGTACTACCAGATATGCTATGCAGTCTCAAGTAAGATACTGATAAAGAACAAGTTTATAGTTGAAATCATTCTGCCAGATATTAAATGAAAGCGTGGGGCTCTGTTGATCAAAGAGCCCTAGAACTCATTAATGATGTGATAATTACGAATGCAAGATAGAACAGTCACAAATTGGTCTTAGACACATTTTTCAGCAATGACGTAACCGTCTTGGTCCCCTTTTTAAAAATGGCTTCGTCGTTATCCGTAACGAGGCGTCCAAGGCGAGTGCCATTTTTTCCATCAAAATTTCCGGGTTCAAGAGCTTAAACAACTTTGTGCTACACTTATTGTTAGTCAAAAAGTAATTGCGCAGCCTGTCTCGTATTTTTCCCTTTCTTGAAGCAAATTTCAAAATGTATTGAATTGGTTTTTTTGTCTTTCATTTTATGAAACAGAAAAATAATTACAAATAACGAGGTAGAGATATTTCCTATTTATATATATAATAACGAGGTACAGATGTAGCATTTTGTAAATTATTCAAATCAGCAAGAAACAAACAATATAACCAAAGAGAATAAAATGTATAATCAAATAGGAAATACTTTTTTCCGACGTATTCATAAATTTTTTAAGGAGTGTGCGAACGTTTTATTTAGAACCGATAAGAAGAACCCCTACCATTTCTTCGTTGATCTAATAAGGTAAAATGCTTTTAGGGCAAAAACGCCTTATCGGTAACACCAAACCACGCTTTTGTTTTGTCTCAAGTTCTTTGTTCGTTTGTTTGTTTAGTCTAATCCCACCTTTATGGTCAGATAAAAGAAAAATGTTTGCCTATTCTAAATACTTAATAATTGTTCCCAAATAATTTAAAATGAAATTTTTAAATAAAACTTTTAACCACGTAATATAGCATTATCTTAGTGAAAACTACACATCTCACCAGTTTCTTTTATACGGTGACATTTTGAAAATGTTTCAATTTTCCCTTCTTATCCTAATAATTGAAAGTGATTCGGCTTGATTATTATTTGAATAAAACATGCGATTGCGATGAAATTAGTTTTATTTGGTATTCCTATTATGCGACTATCAAACACAATTAATCTGTGAACACAATCTACATAAAGGAGTTATAAGATATGATAAATGTTTAATAGATATTTTATCTTCGTACCAGTTTTATAAAAGTATCAACTTTTTTTTAAATATATATGAACGTTTTTTTAAAACATATGCGCTATAACATAGTAAACCTCAAAGCCATAAAACATAATTTTGCATTATATTGCGACGGTCCTATTTACTTCTGGATTTTAATTGGCTCATAATTGTCTCACTGTACCTGGTATGCTTAACTTACAATGTAATTTGCGAAATCCCCGTTCTAGATACGAGTAAAGAATAAAAATTGACTAGATGAGTTTTTAATAAAACTCTGATATAAATTAAGGTAAGGATGAGTTATAAATAGTTTTAAAACTAGCACTTCTTTTGTTTCAAGCTTGCATATTATTTTTTTAGCTTCCGATGCACAAAAGTGTGATTGAGTTTGTTATGTTCATTTAACGTACGTCTGTCTGTGGCATCATATCTTCTACATGGAACGTTTTTGAAGAGGTTTTGTTGTTTAAGAGCTCAACAAATCAAGAGCATTATTAAATATGTTTGATGACAATCGGTTCACGTGTTTAAAAGCTATGCATACTTTATTTTATCTATCGAGGGTATTTTTATTTCTTTTAAAATAACTTGCTATTTAAGGTTTATTATGTAGTAACGAGCATTGTGATTGAGCAACCCATAGCAATGTTTAAAGTTAAGGAAGAAACTAAATATTATTACTTCATGGTTATCTTTGGATACCATAAGGTGGTAAGTTGAACCTAATTATACCGAATAACATAGATGTGTAAAATAAATTTTGTCTGTTTTTCATATTCAAAACATTTCCTTCATTAAGATAAGGCGACACATGGGTTCGCGGATGAATATCGAAACAAAACCGTGCACATGCATTCTGGATTCTTTGTATCAAACCCTGAGTTTGATATATACACAGTTTTACACAAATAAGACATTTTATACTGTCGACATTGATTAAGAAGTTTGTCAAAGAGTACCCAAATACTCATTTGCACCGTCTTTTGGTGAGGATATTTTTCTGACCCTGATAGTGTGTCTAGTTTTTATGCGTGATCGATGGATTTACCTCACCCTTTAACTCAATTACCATTGACGGCTCAAGTAGCATAAGACATACAGCGAAACACAATAAATCTTTGTGGTATTTCATTGTCCAACGATTTATGCAGAAAACATATTTCCTTAGCTTCTTTTGTACCAATAGAAAATGATTGATTAACCAACCAGTAGGTTATATGGACTAGCAAAAGCTTGAAGTGCCTTTACAACTAATTCACTAAGTTTGAAAGCGGTGGAGAAGTACTTAAGTATTTACCTTAAGAAGATTACGATTTCGTTTTGTTTTTTAATTTCATTGTTGGAAGTGAAATTATGTAACATTCCGAATTAAGAATCTTGAATTGTGTTTAAGTCGATCTAATAATGTAAAGTTTACTTTTGGAATCTGACGAGTTCTCTACAGGTACTCTACAGAATTTTGGATTACTACATTTGGATATTTGGGGGGAGGGAGACTTGCCGAGCTAACAGTTTTGTTAAAAAATTGAGACACGGTAAAGGAGAACCTTCCTACCTTCCCATACGTGCCTGGGCCCAGGGCTTTTGTTGAGTTAACATAATGAAATTCAAAGCTACGCATAGATATAATAATAATAATAATAATAATAATAATCATCATTTATTTGCAAGAATGTGTGTGCAATAAGATGTTGTAGATAATAGTATTCCCAATTCACAAACTACCAGATATAGGCGTGCAAATATTATTGGTTTACATGTAGGTTACCAACTCTCACTAAAATTTAATTTTTAGTTTACATGTCAGTCTAAACATTAAAAAAAATATATAAAAATAAACATACAGTCATGGTTCTCAAATCAACATTACTAATGACAATCAATCTACAATAAAAATAAAAGTTACATTCACGGTTCTAGTCATTTCTATTAATTATAAAATAAGGTTATTATCATTCAAATATTCATCCAGTCTATAATAACACTTCTCTATCAATAACCTGAATACCTTATGTTTAAATTCTAAAGCTGTCAGATTTTTATAAGAATCCGGGAGGTGATTAAAGATGGTGATTGCCATACAATACACATTCCTACTGAAACATTGCAGGCGACGTTGTGGCATATATAGTTTGTTATCTAATTTTGCTTTATTCCTAGTTCTGAAATTATAAAATTGTTTCTGTATTTGAAATAGTCTTAAATGGTTTTTTACAAAAAGTAAGATTTCAAAAATGTAAAGGCTTGGTAGTGGGAGTATTTTATTATCTTTAAATAAGGGTTTACAACTGTCTGTGTAATCTGCTTTACAAATTGCCCGCACACTTTTTTTCTGAGCTATGAATGTCCTGTGGAAGTCCACTGAGTTGCCCCACAGAATAAGGCCATATCGCAGGAGAGATGAAACATACCCGTGATACGCTAATTTAGCCGTTTGTTTATTCGTGTTTTGTGAAAGACGTCGTAATACATATATAAAACTATCGATTTTGCCGCATACTCTACTATAACATCAACACTATACTATAATATCAACAACATAATAAAGAAAGTTTCAGAACAGTTTGCAATCTGAAAACAGAGTTAAAAATTCTTGAAATATGAAAGGAAACATTAACAGTAGAGGTTCTACTAAGGCTACATGTTTTTTTTAGAATTATAACTAATACACTTCCTGTTATGATATTGCATAGTGGAAACTCAATTGAAACACTTATTTCACTGCTTTATAGAGAGCACTTGTGACGCACGAAAAGAAACAACGAAACGAATGACCGTTGGAGATTAGACATATGCTATATGACAAACTTCTGTGATGCCAAAATAAAAATGAAAAATCCAATATATTTTTAAATTTTTTTTATAGGTAACTTCGTAAAATGTGTAAAAATGTTTAAATATTCTTGTAAAATAATCAAAAGAGCATTAAGCATATTTTTTTTTGATGAATTCTTCATATTTCCAATACAATAATCATACAAATGTGAAGACGCCGTAATCATAGTACATTCATTTAAATTTATTTTGTTTCACAGATCTTTTATTTATTGTATATTTTGTTTATGTATATTTTTGATTGCTACCTGACGTGTATTACTGTTTACTAATTACCATCCTCGAATCTATAATTGCGTATGCGCATAAATAAAATATTGCCAAAATGAAATGTAACAAGTGTACCAAGCTCATTAATAAAAAATCTCCGGGAATACTGTGTAACAAGTGTAATAAATGGTTTCATGCATCCTGTATGGCCATCTCAACAGAACAATTAAATGTGCTACAAGCTACTGACTCAGTGGACTGGAAGTGTCGTATGTGCACCGGTACAGGCAAGCCGAGACGGCTGTCGTGCATACTGCCAGAAGCTGATGATGACGACAATACCGATCATGAAATACTAAGCACCAGCGTTTCTAACCAAATACTGATGGACATTCGGCGCGAAGTTCGCGAAACTATACGAATCGAACTTCAAACATCACTACAATTCATCTCAGATAAAATCGATGATTATGAGCTCAAAATGCAATCGTTAATGAAACAAAATAAAGCTATAGAAAATCAATGCTACGACTTGCGGAATCAATGTAAAAATTTAAGTAACCGAAACGAGGCATTGGAGCAACGATTATTGGTTATGGAGCAGTTACAACTGGCAGATCACGTAGAATTATGAAGAATACAAGAAGTCGAAAATGAGAACGTCTTAGATATATGTACCAAAATATGTAATCCTCTGAAACTTAATCCTAATAATATAGTAAAAGCATATCGTAAAAAAAAAGAAGGGTAACCTAAAACCTGGCTTGTCATCTACCGTCGTAATTCAGCTGCGCGAAGGTCACCGAAACGATTGAATTACGGCATCGAAAAACATTGAAATAACCGGTAAAACCGTTGGATTGAAAGATAATAATAAAATATACATTAGAGAACTACTCGCGCCACACATGTCATTCCTTTTGTGATAAGCGAAAAAATGCCTTAAGGAATCCGGATTATGTAAATACGTTTGGTACAAAAACGGAAACATTATGGCACGGCAAAATGATAATGAAAAGATTTTTAATATAAGAAATTTAAATGATATACAAACCATTGTACCTAATCTGACAAACATAAAACAAGTTTAGAAGAAAATAATACAGCTTCTACGTACCTATAACATTTACCTTACACAATGGATGATTCATATTATACGATTAGAGAAAAAAACTTTACGAACTGGAACTCATACATGGATAATATAGAATTGTCAGAATACAACAATTTATGCATACTTCACGTTAACATCCGGTCAGTGCTAAAAAACTTCGATCAACTAGAGTATATAATATCAAACAGCTCACATATTGTACACATAATCGTGCTAACCGAAGTAAATATTAAAGATACTTGTAAGAATTTGTTTCAACCATAGATTTAAATCAATAGATTTGCCCGCACGTGTCATGGACTTGTCATGCTCCTTTACACAAACACACCGAGTTCACGTCATCAATCGTCAAAGAATATAAATAAATCAGATGTGACAAAGATCTTACGCTGGAAAATACACCTAAAGAGTTTTAAAGGTTTATAGACACAGAAATAAATACAAGTAAACATTTAAAAATCATTTATTTCAACATACAGAGAATAGCTTTATAACTTATACGTCAATTGCCTGCAAAAAGCACCAACTTATTAAATTTTTGGCGTTTTGTTATTTGTGTTTTTTTAAGTAAGTAGTGTAGTCTTACATTAATGTAGTTATCTATTATCACCTTTATAATTAAAACCCTATGGTTAAAAGTGGTGGCTGTTTTTTAGAAAGTTCATTTAATACTTGGAATATATCACTGTGCCAAAAAGACTCTTATATACGTAATTTCATGGTACTTAGTTCGTTTTCGCTATTGAAGTAGTGAGTTGATTTTTCTTTTATGTGGGATCTTATAAATTTCGAAACTGTGAAACAACCGTGATAGTTTTAAACAATTGATTTAGTTAATATATCAGTGTATTTTTTTACTACAAAGAGGAAGCAGTCAAATTAAACAAAATAAAAAGCAAAACTGCTTTGCCGAAAAGCAACTAAAAAGCCCAAGGTTCACAAAAAATCTTCAGTCCAACAATCATTCTATTTTGTTACTTATACTTATATATAGATATAGGTAAAAGTAGCTAATGAGTTGGCCTTTTTTATTTGTATCTAATTAAATATTCTTTGGCAGCCGGACGCTGCCGTGCGACACAGACGAGTAACGCCAATAAATCATAAAATAATTTGTAATTAGTTACTTATGCATGAAAAGTAACACCTTTATCCTTGTTTGTATTTTTACACCCCTAAAATGAACACGACGGCATAATTCAATCTTAAACTATAAATTTTAAGGAAAAACACTGTGTACAATAAGTCGTTGCACTGTACCACTCACGACAAGCGCTCGTTGAATACTGAGGCAACACTTGTGCATGCACAACTTTGAGTAGAAACCTAATTTCGTACGTTGTTTGTACCGAAGCGGCACATCTATTGATTTAAATCTTTGGTTTCAACTACAAAACTATGACATGTATTCACAACTGCGGAAACAAGAAAAGGGTGGTGGAGTATAATTAGTCTACATACACATCAGCTTAAACTTTACACGGTATCCAGTATCCAATCTGCACTTTGAATGTATTGTAGGTGAAATAGAAACACAGGATAAGTTTAGAACCAATATATGTGCAGTGTACAGGCCTCCCCATTTAAATAAATTATCATTCGTAAAGGAATTATCGCGAGTGATTTAACTTTTAAACTGTAAGTACTCTTACATTTTAATAGGTGATATGAACATTGATTTATATGAACAGTCTACAGTACGGACCTATTACCTTAACAGTATGTGTGAATCAGGACTAGAGTGTGGAACTACACAGCATACGCGGGTCGAAACAAAAAATGGGCAAACAACAAAGTCACGTATAGATCACATATTTTTAAGAACATTTGGGTGTCGCGAGGTGTTGTACAACAGCTGTTGTACACGATAAGATCTCTGACCACTACATAACCGGTTCCGTCATTGTTTACAACTCCATAAACAAAGACAGAAAGTATAGGTGTGTTAATTGTTTAGATGATAAGACATTGCAAAACGAATTAAGTAAAATTAATTGGGAACCGGCTATGGAACTTTGTAACCCTAATTATATATTTAATTTTATAACAGATCAATTTTGTAAGACCTAAGAAAAATGTAAAAAAAAAATTAAAATCAGTTATACTATATATATAAACAGTATACACCCATTTGCATTAACAAAGTGAATGCAAATGGGTGAATGAACGTGTAATTAATATGTGCAAAAGGAAAGAACAATTGTATAAAATATATAAACGCGATAAAAATAACATTAATAATAGATTATTATACAATAAATATAGAAACCTAACAAATAAGTACATAAGTAAAACCAAAAACAAATATATTAAACAAAATATTTACAGAAATTTTAAAAATACAAAGATATTATGGGAAATAATAAATAATTTATGTGGCAAAATTAGTAAATCCGTGGACGAAATAATAAGCAAGTATTTTAGGGGGGACATAAGAACAGTGTGTAATAATTTCGCAGATGGTTTTGAAGAAAATATTAAAAATATTAATACTAATTGCAACATTAAGTTATTAGGCAATACGTACAATAATCATACAACAATATCAATGAGACTTAAAAAGCCAACAAATGATGTAATATACAATATTATAAAACGTATGAATAAGATAAAAGGCCCTGGTGTTGATAATATACGTGCCAAACATTTATTATGTATAAGTGAACAGGTCACCCCAGTTATTACACACTTAGTAAATGCATGTATATCCACGCCACTTTACCCGAACCAACTTAAAATAGGTATAATCCGACCGATACATAAAAAAGTTTGTTTTAAAGATATAAATAACTATAGGCCTATAACTATTTTATGTAGTACTGATAAAATTATTGAAAGATACCTAGGTAATGAGGTAATAGACTTCCTAACAAAACATAATTTAATACACAAGAATCAGTACGGATTTCAAAGGGGGCGAAGTACAACTCAACTCTTGTGTCGGTTCGTTGATGAGGTCAACCACCACCTGGATAATGGGGAACAGGTGCTGGTTGTCTTTATTGACTTCACTACAGCGTTTGACGTTTTAAATTATAATACATTATTCTCTAAACTGGAGGGACTTGGTATACAAGGCCCTACACTAGATTGGTTCCGCAACTTTCATAAGTCCAGGAAAACAATGGTAAAAAGTAAACGTTTTTAATAAAATAAATATGAATTTTATACTTGATGAGTATCACAACATTCATAGACTTAACAAGAAATTCTAACAACCTACGTAAACTAAATTATACACCAATATATGTTCTACCTAAGTATAATAACGAATATGGTAAACGGACGTGGAAATACATGCTTCCCAATATATTAAATACGATCCCGGATGAACTACATGCAAAATTATTAATAAAAATTATAAAATATGTAAACACATGCTCAAAATATATTATGTAACACAATGTGTATTTGATGTAATGTAATATGTAATATAATTCGACTAATTTGCACTTATATAAACCTTATAGGTTTAAGGTGTGTTAGAAATAAGAATTGTATGTATAATAAGTATTGAATAAAAGAGTTAAAAAAAACATAAATCCCAAAATCTTAATTCCGATAGTCGTAATCACGAATGTCAAAATTCCGAATATTTTAACACCGAATGGTTCATAATTCCGAATTTTCCTTCTTCGAAACTTCGAAATTCCGAACGTATATAACAACGAAAATCAATATGCTGAGTTTGAAAATATTGAACCATAAAAAATCCGAATTAACAATAATCCGAAATATCATAAATACTAATCCCGAATATCAAAATTCCCAATAATATTAGTTGCAATAACAAACGCCTTGTAAAACTGCATGACCACATCAATTTATACGTTTGAGCAGTCAAGTAGTCAGCTGGAAATGGGAAAATTTATTTAGTTTTTTGTACCGAGTTATTTCTTAAGTATAAAGGTTATGTACTAAAATTCAAATCCCTTTTTGGCACTTCGCCGGCCACTGCCACGGCACGCTCGCCATCTTCGCTCCACTCGCTCCTCTCGCGCTGCATTATCTACGTACAGACTAACTGCTCCTCCTCGCTTCGCTCGTCATCGCGCCTAATTTGTATAATTTCAAAATGTGCCTTATTAATTTAATTTGTGTGACAGAAGATTAACATTATAATTTTTAAAATATACCCGTTGTAGGGTGTTACCACACCATTTGATCGAACGTCAATCGAAGTCGACCGGTCGATGGCAGAACAGAGTAGTCGACGTCGCAATAGTCGTGATGGTCTATAATTGTCTGACGCCACCCCTGAGTTGGTCATTTAGTAGTAAAATAATCCCATGCACCTATACATTTATATGAAAGTATGTGTAGTCCACCAACCCGCAGCAGGTGTGATGGCCTACAATTGTCTGACACCACCCTTGAGTTGGGAGAGGCAGATATCCCTCCAGTGATTATTACCACACCAAACGATCGTCCGTCGATCGACCTCGACGGGTCAATGTAACACGCTTAGATACAAAATCCGAATTTGAATTTTCCGAAAAGTCAATGCTAAACTTTTCGGAAAGGTAAAAATTCGTTATACCATATTTCGGACTAGTAATACAGCGGGAAGAATTAAAATTATTCGTACTAATGAAAGTCAGAAAATTAAAATTTCGAAAGACTCTTCGGGATTGTGAAATTCGGAATTTTAAAAATCAGAATGTTGAAATTTGGAATGACATAATTCGGAATTTTTGGGTGTTCCCCTTTTTTTTATGCAAATACAGAATAATTTTATGCATTTTTAGCATACATTTCGTTTTGTTAACCGCAAAGCCCACAACTTTCTTCCTCCGTTATTATAAAAAAATATATATATCCGTGAAGTTTCTTGGCGGTTCTTCTTCACGAAGGTTTTTCCGAACTGGTGGTAGAATCATGTTTTATTTGAAAACAACAAGTAATTGTCAATGTTGAGAAATAAATTCTCAAATCCATGCAGATATACTTTCTTCTTGTTTCAAAAATAAATTAAAAATAAACTAATATCTTCTTGAAAAAAAAAGGAAATGAGTTTACATACATTATCACCTAAATCAAATTTAATACGCGTGGACCATCACAACCTATAAATATTCATGACCAACGCACATACAGTACAACTCCCGAACCAAAAACAATTACAACAACTCTACTAAATCTCTGTTTAAATCATACAAAATATAATCAGTGAATCGACTCCGTTTCTACAGTTCCATAAAGTCAAACAAAGTCCGGATGCAAACTCTGGACTTTACAGCTAACAATAACACACTGGGCCATTAAACTAGCTATTACATTACGTTTTCGGTGTTTTCAGCCGTTAGCACGTATTAGCAAAATATGATATTTGGCAATCTACCAAATGGAAACAGCCTCGATCATTAAGAGAGTCACAAGTGAGAAGAGGTTTCTGGCTTATTGAATATTTGATGAATTAGGGGGACCTTCCTCCTGTGTCATACCTATGACATTACTATATTGGGTACCATGAAATGAAATGAAATATGTATTTCTCAACATTAACAATCTCTTGTTTTTATTAACTGACGTCAATAAAATAAGTATGTACGCTATAACGTATGTTTCATTCGTTGCATCACTGTACCACCAGTTCGGAAAAACTTTCCTGAAGAAGAACTGGCAAGAGGAAATTCACGAGTATATTTTTTTCAAAATTAATTTACAGAGTCTCTTTATGTCTATGAGAGATATTCTTATCTGTATCCGTTAGCTCGGCAAGTCCCCCTCCCCCCACGTATCCAAACGACGAACACCCTCAAACGGCACCCGTTCACGAGTTAACGCGGGATCCAGCCATCGGCCCTCCTCAACCATATTAGAGGGAAGCGAGCGACCCGGCACCCGACGCTACCATAAGAAGACGTACTTTAGTGACAATGATGCTTAAGATATTCATCGGGATGAAGAACTCAACGAACAAACAGACACATTACACATATTTTGTTACAAATACTAGTAAAATCCTGTTAATAAGGGGATTATACCCAAGGGCCTTTATCATTCCAATAATCGGATAGTTTATAATATGCTATAGCACAGAACTTCGGCTTTACAGTTTTTTTGAATTTGTCAATAAGGAGACCTTGGATATCCTCAGGAACCTTATTATAAAAGCGTATACATTGACCCATGAATGGGTTAGTGACTTTATGAAGCCTACTATTATGAGCTGCCAGCATATTTCTTCCTCTTGTGTTAACATTGTTCAGATCTTTTTTATCTCTTGAACAAGGTTATGTTCTTTTTTACATACATAAAATTTTCTAAAATATATAGTGAATGGAAAGTAAGAATATGTAGCAGAAATTTCTTTTCTGCCGAATAAATATAGTATTGATGTCGGCAGCACTCCCCCACAACAGAATGCCATATGTTATGAGGCTGTGGAAGTAACCAAAGCAGACTGATCGAGCAGTTGTTTTATTTAAAATTTGACTCATATTTTAACAGCGTATGCGGCAGATTCAAGCCTTTTGCGCTAAACCATGTACTAAGGCTATGCCCAGAAATACAGTTGAGTTAACAGGAGTCAGTTCTGGGCTCTTAACTACAGTGTTTGTGTTTACCTGTTTGACATTTGGCAATTTAAACTAAACACATTTAGTTTTTTTTTTCATTGAGGAGCAAATTATTAGCTGAGAACCACTTCTCTGTGTTGGATGCATTTGTTTACTGCTCGATACTCAGTTTCTTGTCTTTTGATTTAAAATAAGAAGGAAGTAGCGTCAGCAAACAACATGACCTTGCATTGATTCTTAATAACCGATTGCAGATCATACATAAACTAAAAGTAAGAAAGGAAACCACAAACCTGCGCCCCGCTTCTATGTGTATGATTTCGGCTCAAAAGTAAGCCTTTCCAGAACTGCTTTCATCTGTACAACAAGACAAGACAGTACCAAAGATTTTACTAGTTGGCCGAGTATGCCAAGTGTTAATTTGTAAATTACAATCCCTGTTATCACTTCTCAATTGGACCACGAACTAGCGAACTCAAAATGGAGCCATTAAATTTGATTTGACTAATTATTTCAAGGGATTTTACATGTACGTCTAAGAGTATAATAATAATATTATAGTGAATGCTTAAACATTAAATATCGGTACAAAATATTAACTATTAGCTTACTAAATTGTAAGTTTGTTAAGTTGATCTTATAAGCTATGTACAATGATGTCATTTGAGGTTACAAGTTTCTGGCGGCAAATGAACTTGTCGGCAAAATATTGTATCTCTCCTGAAATATTAACAAAAGGTATATCCTATTTCAATTAAAATAAAAAAAATATTTTCTCTGTACAAATAGTAAGTTAAGTATATATCAACCATCTTATGCATTTCCGCAGACTTACATCATTTATTTATTTATTTATTGGAGAATAAACAGATATTTACATTATAGATGCATTAACAATTAGCTTAGTAAGACATAGATTTAGTTTACATCCTTAAAGAGTTAAAGCTAAGATATTTATGCTTAATTTTACTCTTGAGTGACTAACTCTAAAAGAAGTAAAACATCAAGATTTTATTTCAATTGACAACTAACTTAACAAAAGAAAGTCTCAAAAAGAGATAATTACACTATACTTTTAAAAAAAGTTTTCTTACTATACAAAAAAATATTAAAAAAAAGAAATAGAGAAAGGAAAAGAAATAATACATTTTGTGAATTATTTATCATTCATCATCAGACAACCCCGACAAAAAATCTTGTGTTTGGTTTTTTTATTTGTGTCTAGTGTTATTGAAAATATCAACAGTGTGTAGTGTGCTGTTGTACGATGAACATATTCCATACAGTGGAGCTTGGAGTCCTTGGTTGGATCTAGGTGGCGGTAGAGCAAAGAGAGGCGAATGTCTTGTTCTTCGACCAGGAATATTAAAATTGATTTGTTGCAGCAGATCAGGGCATTAAATTCGCCGTAGCATAATTTGAAAAGGATGGTTGCAATAGCTTTTCTTCTTTTCGTCTTTTAATTTATTTAGGTTGAATTTTAATAGAAGTTGTTCGTATAATAATTTATTTTTAGTCAATCTGTAGTTGAGAGCTCTAAGAAACTTTTTTGTATTTTTTCATTTTATTTTTGTAAGTGATGTACAGCGGATTCCATATAACAGATGCATACTCTAGGCATGGGCAGGTAATACATTTATTCAAAAGTATGTAGGAAGAAACTTGACGGAAAGGCTTGGCACTACATATAACAAAACCAGACATTTTGTAAGCTTTTTTAATCATAGTTTGAAAATGTGTGTCGAAAATAAGCCTTTAATCCATTATAATGCCAAGGTCTTTGGTTGTTTTAACCTTACGGATCAAGTGGCTTCCTATTCAATAGTGTGATTCTATAAGATTTCGGTTTCTTGTGAATGTAAGAGTAGAACATTTTTCATAAGCTAGATGTAAGTTGTTTGTTATACAGTAGGCGTGGAATCTATTCAGGTCTTGCTGGATGAGCTGGCAATCTTCTATACTTTTTACCGTTTTATATATTTTTAAATCGTCGGCAAATAACAAGAAATTACAATTTTGGAAGCAGCTATTAATATCATTTATAAAAATAATATAAAAAAGTGGTCCAATCCTTGGATTACACCTGAAGAAACCTTCGCTATCTTGGATTTATGACCAAATATAACGATTTTTTGGGTCCTTTTTATCAGGTATGAGACAAACCATCTTAATAGGTGTCCTTTGATTCCATTAAAAGCTAGTTTTTTTTAGAAGTAAAAGGTGGTCAACTTTGTCAAAGGCTTTTTATAAATCAGTATAGATTGAGTCCACTTGCGTGCGCTGGTCCATAGAGTTGAAAAGAAAGTTATTGTATGTAATTAAATTTGTTTCAGTACTTTTCTGTTTCATAAACCCATGCTGTTGTTATATTATATTTGGTTATAAATTAGGATACATGATTTGATGAACCGTGGATTCAAAAAGTTTTGGAAAACTTGTCTGTACTGCAATAGGTCTGTATTGGGAGATGTCAGCATTGGACCCCGCCTTATGGATGGACGTTATGTGAGCCATTTTCCACTGATTCGGAAACACACCCTCATTGAGGCATTTGGTGAACAAAATACAAAGAAGTACCTTTAGGATATCGCAAGTTTTTATAACAAAGAGCGGTGCTATTTTGTTATAAAAACTTATTTTATTTATATTTTATTTATATAAACGGTGCTAAGTTGTCTGAGCCTGGGCCCTTATTTGGCTCAAGCTTTTTTATTTTCAATTCGATATCGCATTCTCTTATTTGTATGTTTGACAAGATTTGAGCAGAATTAGAGCAAGGGACGTTATCTAGAACAGTGTGGGTAACATCTGGTCTATTTTCATACACAGAGTAGAAGAACAATGAGAACAGATCACAAATTTCTTGAGGATTATTAGCAACTTTGTCATCCAGTGACATGGAACAGGGAAATCCAGGGTCAGATTTTTTCAAGGAATGCACGTAGGACCAAAGCTGCTTTATAAATAAATAAATATTTCTAACAATCACACCACATTATCTAGCCCAAATTAAGTATCATTAAAGAACTTGTGTTATGGATACTAGATAACGGATAAATAAACTTAAGAAAAATATAAACACACGTAAATATTTTTTTATATATATAAATATTAGAAATAAACATAAATAAACGTAAATACACATCCATGACTAAACTATCTGGGCTTACATTGAGAACGGAGAATTGAAAATTCCTGATAATCCATAAGGTTTTCGTAAGTTTTCCATTTTTCACAGATTTTTGTTTTCAGGTTTTGTGATTTTTCTCCAAGTAATTACCGTTTCTATTTCCAGAAAGCATTCTAAAGGAGGATGATGTTTATCTATTTTACATAAAGGTAAGGTTGGATCCCCTACAACACATACATGGTTACAAAGAACTAGATCTAATATTTTTTTGTTTTGGTTAAGGACTAAAAAGTTTATTGAATCCAGTAGGAAACTTCCAATCTCCCCGATGGCCTGAACAGGTAAGAGATGCTTATTTGGCGGCATGGCTTGCCACTCTAACATGGGTAGGTTAATATCTCTGAAAATTTATTATTTTGCTGAAGGGTAGAGTTGGTTCAGTTTTTCTAAATTAGTCGTAAATTGCTCGTAAAGATTTGCAGGAGAAGCTGGTGGAATATTGAGAGCACATACTATTAAAGTACTGAGGTATGTCTCTAAGCCGATGAAGATATCCTCAACTTATGACGATTCTAAATCAATTCTACGAGGAGCTCTGTATTGTTTATTGACCGCGACCAAAACACCCCGTCCATCCTTCTTCCCACATTTGCAAAGATTTCTATCCCTACGAAAGATATTAAAATTAGTGGGAATAACATCAGCATCGTACACTCCATCATTAAGCCAAGTTTTTTTAAGTGCAATAACGTCGTAATTAGTCGTTATTATGTTCAGAAGTAACTCTGTAAATTTTGATTTTAATTCCCTACAATATTGGTAATAAAATTTTACATTTTTATTCGACATCATTGTTTGTAAATTATTATAATGGTACTTGTATTGAATAAAAATAATGTAAATATGCAGGCGGAAATATACTTTAAAATACAGGGGAATTTTTAGTTGCGTGGGTTTTGATTGGCACTTGTAAAAGATAGAGTTTGCTGTGTGTACAATAACTTAACTTGATTCCGAGACAAATGAGTGGTGTGAGGCGATAGCGTTTCAACAAACCTGTTTATTGTTTTCAAATGGATTCATATATATTGTGTGTGAGGTTGTCTGATGTGGAGGAAAACCGGAAGCAGTCACAACTTTTTCAAGTCTTCAACACTTTGAATTAGTATGACTCTACTTGTATCTTCTTTCCGCATCAGGACAGAGCGATTGGACGTCCAAACGTATTTATAGTCTTTTGGTTTTCTAGCTTCCCGAGCTTTTGAATAAAGGATTTTATTTTCAAATCAAGTTGTTCATTCACGTACACCGGCATAGAGTTAAGTACAGTGTCTGCCGCACTTGTACCAGTAGCCCGCAATAGTTTGCCAGCAGTAAGCTTTCTTCTCGCTTTGGCGGCCGCTATTAGACTATATCCTAATTTCTTGGTTGTTAGCTGTATAACTATATTTTTAGGTCTAATTGTCGACTTGTCATTATGGGCAGTACGGTGCACAGCTTTTATACAGCTTTGATCAAGGGGTACTTTCAATAAATCGCCCAATGTCATCACTATATGAGTTAGGCTTTAACCCTTTTATTCCACGAGATTTTGCAGCTCTTTATTACATATTCTTGATTTACGATTTGATTCCTTAATTCATCGAACTCAGAGAGTAATTTGTGGTGTTCCTTTATTATGTTGGAATTACATTCCTTTGTGGCGTTGAGATCACTTTCTAAAGATATTATTTTATCATCCTAAACTTGAAGAGTTTTTAATAATGTTGCTATTCATTCATCTACTGATTCGGCGAGTGAGTCTACTTTCTGGCACAAAATATTAAATTTGTCGTCTATGTACTTCATGAATGCGTGAGTGTCTATATTAACTATAGAAGTCATAGGTGAAGATACATAGACTTCTGCATCTAATTTATCTGAAGGCTTTGTAATAAGTGGACTATGCATTTTTTCTTGGGTTGTTTGCAACACAGGCCTTTCCACTTCGGCTTATTCATCGGTAGCATTTTTTTGAATTCTGAATCCGTCAAGCCTCCGCATAGATAGTGATACTATGTCTGACAACCAGCACATTTAATTAGGTCATCTATCCTTATTGACAAGGAACACTTAAGACAATTCATTGTACATAATGCCCTCTTGTGGCGAGTAGTAAAACGATGAATCGACGTATCATTCAAGTTATGTATGAATCTTCACAGAGGGCGCTGAACACAATTTCAATTTGCAGATTGATTCCTGTTGAATCTTTACTTAAACGTGTGTAGTTGGTGTTTTGTTAGTATTTATGTTTTCTTTATGTTTATATCAAGCAGTTTATTATTAAAGTAGATGGGACTAGCTGTTAAGTGCTTCCTTAAAGTATTTCTTTAAGTCATCGAAATGCGAGGTGTTGTTATGTACTCACGAAGTGTTGTGGCTTCACGTATGTATGTTGATCCTAGTTTATATGATCACTTGCGAGACTAATATGTTTTGAAGCGATTTAAAGCATGAGGTTCTACTTTCTGTTATCTTATATTCACAAGGTACGTTATAAATATTTATTTTTATTTATTTAATAGGCAGTTGATGTTACACTCAAGAGCGACACCTAACGCTTAGCATTACACACCATGTAAAGAAAAAACATCAATACAATTACAAATGATAACACTTTTTGGTTAGTTACACAATTGTAGCGATACAAACAAACATTTCTTTTTACACTTTTAATAAATCAAGAAAATACAATGTTGCCCTCAATGCATTCAAGTTTAGATTTAGTGTTTTATTTGTAGTATAATTTTAACGTATAATCATCAAGAAATGTTTTACTTATATAGCTTAAATTTTATATTACTTTCCTTTTCACAATGATTTGCAATAAATTATTACTTTTTGTGATATTTAAGAAAATACAGGAAATTCTGTAACAAAACTTACATCAACCTTTCTTGAGTTTTGTCTTGTTTATTTATTATATGTAAATAAACTTCCGCCTTTAAATCGTACAAATTAACATACAAATAGGGTTTCAGAAAGTAAAGTCAAAATTTGTTAAAGGAAGGTGCAAATAAAGTTTTAAATAACGAATCCTTTTCCTGTTGCAAAGTTGGATCTTCTTGATTACATCTAAAATGTAAGTCGAACCAAGTAGTAAATGAATTTGTTTAGTAAATGAAAACTGACTGTTACTGTGGCCTGTAGCTGGTAAAGTTAAAAAGGCCATACATATTGGCCATAATGTATAGCCTGGTGTATTTGTCTGGGGGTTTATTATAATTTTTATAATAGTTATTATATTTTTCTTACGCTCTATACAATACGAACCTACCTAAACCATTTAACTTACTTGAAAAATTAGGTAATTTTACAATACTGAGTTAAGAGTACAATATTTTGAATCCGTAATACCGAAAGTATCTATATACTTAAATACAGTACAGACTTTCAACGTTTCAGATAAAGTGCAGATACAATGTTTATTAAAGTAATATTTGTTAAAGTTTTCTTAAAAGTGAGGTAAAAATATGTATCACAAAGTATATCGATGGAAAAATGGACCGTGAACTTTAATGAGTTTCTGTAAATATACTGTATTTATACCGTGTGACTTTTTTTTCTTCCGGAAAAGGAGACATTTATTTATTTATTAATTTTGTAATGCACAAAACAAGTTAAAACTAAGACATTAATTAATTACCCTTTTAATTACCCTTTTAAATTACTATACATACGAGTAAGCTGCAAATTTTTAAGAACTCAATTTATTTTTTCATATGAAATGTTAACCCAAAAAAAAAAATATTATATTATCAAATTGTTTGACCTTTAAAATAAGCTACGTCTCCGAAACTACCAAAAATCGCTAAACATACAGAGGGTTACACACACAGATATATTTACACATACATTACCGGGCAACGCCTTGACACGTTATGGGAAGCTTCCGTACTATAAATCTCGTAAAGACATTTTTAATGTGAACTGATACGATACAGATCAATAGCACGATTCTCAGGTAGCTAATTGGTAGCTTTTACTAAGTTTTATTATAACTCAGGATATCTCAAAAGAGTTTTTAGAAACAAGGCACTGGCAATGCATTCAGAAATTGGCTAGCATTTATTGGCGAATTTCTACACCCAGATATTAATTACTAATATCTTACCCAAGTTTTTGGGACACTAATTTCTATAAACTTTAATAGGAAACTACTATTGAAAATATTTTAAAAGAAGAATTTAAAGTAGCATAATTAATTAAGAATGCTTTTTCTAAAATTCTAGCTTTAACAGAAACGAAAAGGACCATCAGTTGAGCGCGCATTTATGAAATTAGTAAGTAAAGTAAATTAAAAAGATAATTGATATAAAATTAAATTAGACAAAAAAAGTGGCGCATCTACCTATGCATTTTTATGCCAAAAGCCAGTCACTTATGAATAGCAGCCCTTCAATTGGCAAGGATTGGAATATTTTGCTCCAAAATTTCTATTTCCAAAAAAAAAATTTCTTGTTGCTTGACGATCAATTTCAAAATAGAATAAAAAAGCAAAGTGTAATATATGAAAAAGAGTGTTGATTTTAGATTTTTACTCAATTTGTTTAAATATTGTTTAAAATCGAATCTATAAAAATTGTAAAATGGTAAGTATTATAAAAGATATGCCCGAAATTATGGGGTTTATTGACTTTCAACATTTACCTTTGTAGAATTATCTTGCTCGTAAAATTGCTACCATGTATTTTAATAATACTTATTATTTATTACAATTATTTCACGAAGGATCGTAATCGAATACAATATTCATATTAAATTGTTTTGTTAGTATCGGAGGTCTTATTTCCCTTGAGAGCTAACGTTTGTATAATAAGGACCGACGTTGGATCAAAGAGATAATACAAGATTTAGTTTACAATATTAATGTTGGTACCTTGCGATTCTTAGTGTTGCATATTTTATTTGAAACGTTTATCGATTGATATGCTTTTATCATTGATTCAGAAATGATATTAATTTAGAAAATATTCACTTTTAATATTATGTATGAGATTAGTTATTAAATATAGAAGATGACGTTTTATGCCGTGTATTACTTATTGGCGTATATATTGAATATTTTGGCAACATGCGATGTATACGATTGCAGAGGCTAAACATTATTTCGAAAAAATGTCCACGTGTGCCTATGCAAAATTTTCTATTTAGTACACTTTTCAATTATGCCTTTTCGATTTCATATACTGTCATCTAAGAATAGATTGGCGTTGCCATGAGTGTGTTCAGCGCACACAGCACGCGGCACGTGCGCAGTGTAGGTGATCCGAGAAACGGCTGGATGGACCTATAACTGTCAGGCCTCTACAAAATTTTATCATAAACCTATATTAGACCCACTAAAAGACTTTGCCTTGCCGACTTACTGGGACCGGGGTTGATAAAGTAAAAAGATGGAAAGTTTTTTGAATATGTCAAATGACATACTCTAAGACTGTGCGAAGTTACCTAGTACCTTAAAAGGATTACCTGTTTAATTATATACTATCTTCGAATGATGCGACTCAAATATTAGCGAAAGAACTTCTTTTTTTTTTTTGTTCCCCTCCACGGGAATGGCAGGAGGATAAAAAATGCTCTGACGCATACTCTGGCGCGCGCGATCCAGAGTTATGTGGGACTCGTCCCGTCGCCTACCAGAACCAGTACCCACTAAAAAACCTTCTGTCGGCTCGTGCATTTTTGCCACTCAGCCTTCATCTGAGCGACGGCCAATTGGAGAAAGAGGCCGCGCTAGCGGGGCCCTTAAGGGGTCATCCGCTGGGATTTACATAGCACTGAAGGTGCTCAAAATGAAAAGTAAATAATTAAAAACATTAAAAATTAAAAAATAAAATTGCGTTAATTCGGATTTACATTAGAATTAGAATTTGCGGCCTGAAAGGCCTCGAGATCTAAAGTTAATTGCGTGGGTTCGTCAGTGTGCGCGTTTCTCGGTCTAGCGACCTTGTATACCGAATCTAAGACAGGAGTAGTATGTGAGACTGAATCACGAACTAGAGGATTGGGATGGGTTTCGGAGCGTTTGAAGAACGCTTCAGAGAGTGTTTTGAGGTGTTGTTGTACTGTAGGCAGTTCAAGATCTCTATGCAAGTCCGCGTTACGCACGTACCATGGTGCGTTTGTGGCCCTGCGGCAAAAGAGGTTTTGAACTACCTGCAGTTTGTGCAGGAGGGAGGGTTTGGCGTGGGCAACGATTGGCGAGGCATATGTCATGACGGGTCTAACGCAGACCTTATAAAGCGTACGTTTGTTTCTGAAGGACATTTTACTTTTTCTACCTAACATACTGTAAAGCCGGCCTAGGTAAAAACGTGCGAGTTTCGTTACTCTATCGACGTGAGGGTTGAAAAAAAACGTCTGGTCTAAGATGACGCCTTAATATTTGGTAGTGCGCTTCCAAGGGATGGGAGTGCCTTGCATTCTAACTTGGAGATTGTCGGCGATACGACTGCGTCTGTAGTCAAGTAAACCGCAGAGCTCTTCTCTGGTTTCACATCGATTACGCCATTTTTGAAACCATGCTCCGAGGGCATTTACAGCCTTTTGGAGTCTGGTGATGAGACCCGGGACTCTGCGGTCTTTGGTGTAAAGGGCAGGGTCGGCGGCAAGGAGGGCGAGTTCGACGCCTTTCGACGGGACGGGGATATCGTTAGTGTACACGGTGTACAATAGAGGGGCGAGGACTGAGCCTTGAGGGACTCCAGCCTTTATGAGACGGGGCGCGGAAATCGTGCCTTCGTGTTTATATCGAAACGTACGGTCTTCAAGAAACGACGCGATTATTCTAACTAGTCGATCCGGTAAGCCAATTTTGTAGAGTTTATAAACGAGGCCGCTGTGCCAGACTTTATCGAAAGCCTTGGCTACGTCAAAGAAAACTGCGATTGTTTTAAAACGCCGCGGGTAGAAATCTTCGAGTATGTACTCGACGATTCAATGGACTTGCTGACGGCAGGAGTGCTTAGCGCGAAAACCGAACTGATGGGGAATTATGAGAGGATCGCCATCCGTTGGAAACAGATGGTTCCGCATTCGAGAGAGTATGACTCTCTCGAGAAGTTTAGACATTGCCTTGAGGAGGCTGATGGGTCTGTGGTTAGCCGGGATATTCAGAGGTTTACCCGGCTTGGGAATGCCTATGACTGTCGCTTCTTTCCAAGGTTTTGGAAAGTAGCTAAGGTCGAAGCAGGCATTGAAAATGATAGCTAACAAGGTAAGCACTTGCTAAGGAAGGTGCTTAAGTGCATGGTTGGAAATTCCATCCGCACCCGGAGCCTTTTTGGACTTTTGACTTTTGATGAGAAGCGAGATTTCATCATTAGAGACTGTGACGGGGTCGGCGGTGATGGGGAGAGAGTGTCTACGGAGAACTTCGTCCTCCACCGCTTTGATGTGAGTGGGATTCGCAGGTTGCGTGCTAGGCGAGCATTGAGACGCAACGCTGTCAGCGAAGCATTCGGCTTTCTCTTCGTCTTCGAAGGCGATAGAGCCATCGGGACGAGTGAGAGGAGGGACGTGAGAGGCGGCGTCTACGCGTCGGGCTCGGGCCATACTATAATACGCTTGGTGGGACGGGGAGATATTTGCCATGAGATCGTTCATCTGAGCGTCTCGGAGTTCCGCGAGGCGAGATCTAACTTTGCGTTGTAGCTGATTCGCAGCTGTTCTATAGGTGGGCGTGGGATATCTCTTGGCTCTCCGGAGAGCCGCGTTCTTAGCTTTAATAAGATTGCTAATGGCCAAAGGAAGCGTGGGTTTGCCTTTCTTAGCAACCTTTTCATTTACACTGATGGCTGAGTTGATAGCATCAGTGAGAGAATTTACTAATGAATCTATTTTATCCGGGCTATCTAATTGATCGGGCGAGATTGCGAGCGGAGAGTTTGGGGCCTCTAAGGCTGAAACTATCGTATTTTTAAAACCTTTCCAGTTGGTAAAGGTCTTAGGAGATGTGACGTTACCGTTAGGCGGTCCTAGCACGAAAGAGACGGGGCGGTGGTCAGAACCTAGGTCATCGAGCGGTTCGATAGACCTTAGGTCGAGGTTGATTTGCTTGACGATTGCAAAGTCGAGGATGTCAGGAGAGTGGTTCGGGTTGTCGGGATAGTGAGTGGGAGTGATGGGGGAGACGACGTCTAAGTCGAGTGAGTTGGTGATGTCGAGGAGATCAATACCGCTTTGGTTGATCGATAGGCACGTCCAGTCAGTATGTTTGGAGTTAAAGTCTCCGAACATAAACACTGAACGGCCGAGGGCGAGAATGGTCTCAAAGTCGCTGCGGATAGGTTTGGTGCCACAAGGTATGTAGACTGAAGCTATGATGATGGTCGGATGACCAGTCATAGCCAATCTACATACAGTGGCTTCCATGTTGAGGAGAGGAGGGGTAGGGAAAGGACAGCAATGGAATCCTCTTTTGTAGTATATAGCAGTGCCGCCGAAACCGTCGGAGTTGGGTCTATCATTACGCGTAAACGCGTATTTAGGAATAGCGAATCCCCTAGAATGATTTGGAGTGAGCCATGTCTCCTGGAGAAGTAATAAGTCTGGGTCGTTGTTCTGAAGGAACAGTTTGAGCTCGGGAAGGTTGGTGCTAAGGCTACGAACGTTAAAAGATACTAGGGATAAGCCCTTGGGTTTGATACGACCGGACGCGGGATTTGCGGGTCTAGACATTATAATTTACTTATTTAAAAATTTAAACAAAAAATTAAACTTAGAAGCGAATGATGCTCGGCTAACGCAAATAAACGCTCTTGAGGAGAGCGGGCGGGTTTAGGCGCGGCCCTCTTGGCGGTGGAGCGCGGAGCGCGCGGGCAATCCCTGTAGTTAGCTGTGTGGCCGACTGGCCGCAAAGCACAGAGGCAGGGGGGGAAGTGGATTCGGGAGTGCGGGTGCACTCCTTCGTTATATGAGGATCCAGGCACTTAACGCACCTGGGGGGAGTTGGGACCGCGGGGGTTGGGACGCTCGACGGAGATATTCGAGAGTCCGCAGATTGTGTGAGCCTCTCTGAAGATCTCCCTCGAGTTGGGAGTATTAGACAAGATAACTAAAGCTAACGGAAAGCGCCTACCGCGGTTAGAGTGCATCTTGTGCACTGCTTCAGCCGGGAAGCCCTGAGACTTAAGGTCATCGAGAATGTCTTCATTACTGAGTTCAAACGGGACGCCCCGTAGTACTGCGCGGGTCTTACGCTCCTCCGGGAGAGCGTAGGTGTGATACGCGATTTGTTTGATCGACAGAAGCCTAGTGAAAGACCGGAAGTCGTCGATGGTCGCAACCTGAATTTTGATTGATTCGCCAGCGTTGGCGGCTTTTAAGTAATTAATTTTGTGCTCTTTGCACAAGTTAGAAACCGCGGTCCAGCACGCTTTTTCCCGGAGGAAGACGGGCGGAGGGAGCTGAGGCTTCGGTGGGACGGAAGCGCAGCGCGACGCTGGTTTCGACGGGACTGACGGAGACGCGGTCACTTCGAGTGACATGAGCGGCGCGAGGGCGGGTGTAGAAGACACCGGGGTTGGCTCGGGTGTTGAAGACACCGCGGCTTTTTTCGAACGCTTCTTAGAGCGTTTGGCAACTAACTGGAACGCGGGCTCAGGAGAGCCGGTTAGGGTGGCGGCGACTCCGCCGCCCGAAGCTTCGTTGGTCGTTGGTCGTAGTTTTTGGAAATTCGACGAGATGCTGTGGCATTTGCGAAGTTAGTATCTCATTTTTTCATATAGAATTTTTTTTCTTGAATTGAATTGAATTGAATTGAATGAAATTGAATTGAAAATTCCCACACTGGGCTTTGTTGGTGGAATTTTAATTTACAGATATTATATCCACAATTTTAGATTTTGTGTAATAAGGTTATCTACAAGCTATATTTTAACTGCATCAAAATCTACAAAACAGCACGCAATAAAAAAAGCCTTTTAGTGTAAGAATAATAGCAACAAACAAATGTAAAATCAATCCGAATCCTTACTTACTGTAATTGTTACTTACTCCTGTGCTACTTTTCATTTTATTTTTCTCTTGATTTTATGACAAATTTGTCATTAATAAATTGAAGTAATTAGCAATCTTTTATCTTTTTATTTCTTTGAACAAAAGGAAATGACTTGTAACTTTTGAAAGCTTCATTAACATTAACTTCATTATGATAATTTGATTTGCTGAACAAAAAATACCTTTGCAGGATATTTTTCATTTTGAGTGAAATTCTTTGGGGTGTATTTGTGTCGTGAGTCTAAATATTAAAAGTTGGACAGTTAGTCTAAAATAATAAGTCCGCGACGATATAGCAGTTTTTGATATTTTGGCCGTAAGGTATTTTAACCGTAGGCGTTTCAAACTTAGGTGATAAAATTGTGGATAGATACGATTAGGTACGTTGACCATTGAGTATCTAAACTTTTATACTGAACTATACTAGATTAGTGTGCATGCGTAATACACTGCATATTTTGAAACCAACTATTCCAATTTATCCATTACGAAATATACTGAGTACTGCGGACGACTGCTGTATAGCTTGCAAGATCACAGTAAAAAGTAACAATCTATTCGCGATTAGTTTCACAGCCCTGCGGCCTGGCCTTGTATAGAATGGAAATACACATTTTCTCAATGTTATAATGGTGATACAAGAATGTATTATTCAACACTGTCTTAAAATTTTATATTTCATGATTATAATACTCATCATCTTGTTTTAATTGGATCAATTTGTGATTAAAAGGAAATCAATTGAAGGGTTAAAAAAATTACATCTCCAAAATCTCCCCACCACTACATTCCCTTTTATGATTCTGGGTTTAATCATAATGTTAGCAGTTTAATGATTCAACGCAACCAAAAATCGAGTAACTCAGCACACACACAGCAAGAAGTACACATATTCTAGATGATTAAACGAACTTCCAAATGAAGTTCTATCATTCTCGCTCCGATCGCCGCCCGGTACGGACGTGCAAGACCCCGTTCTCCGTTGATCGGTCCCTTCCCGATATTCCGTGGCGCTCAGTCTACTGACGTCACAGTTTAGCGTGTTGGTTCCGTGCTACGGTTTTCAAGGTATTTCTTTTCTGACGACATATTTACGCAGGCTGTAGTAGCGCTTAACGCGTTCCCGGCCCCTCAGGCCCCAACCCCAGCCCCTCAAGCCTCCAACGTCCAGACCCCTCAGGTCTATAGCTCTCCCGCGTCTCCCGTTCCATCCGATATGGACTGCGCGTTGGTCTCATCCTCGCGCTCATCTCGTAGGAAGCGTACCGCTCCCGGGAGCGGGAATGATAGAACTTCATTTTGAAGTTCGTTTAATCATCTAGAATATGTGTACTTCTTGCTGTGTGTGTGCTGAGTTACTCGATTTTTGGTTGCGTTGAATCATTAAACTGCTAACATTATGATTAAACCCAGAATCATAAAAGGGAATGTAGTGGTGGGGAGATTTTGGAGATGTAATTTTTTTAACCCTTCAATTGATTTCCTTTTAATCACACCTTGATCCAATTAAAACAAGATGATGAGTATTATAATCATGAAATATAAAATTTTAAGACAGTGTTGAATAATCGAATAATCACCATTATAACATTGAGAAAATGTGTATTTCCATTCTATAGGTACAAGGCCAGGCCGCAGGGCTGTGAAACTAATCGCGAATAGATTGTTACTTTTTACTGTGATCTTGCAAGCTATACAGCAGTCGTCCGCAGTACTCAGTATATTTCGTAATGGATAAATTGGAATAGTTGGTTTCAAAATATGCAGTGTATTACGCATGCACACTAATCTAGTATAGTTCAGTATAAAAGTTTAGATACTCAATGGTCAACGTACCTAATCGTATCTATCCACAATTTTAGCACTTAAGTTTGAAACGCCTACGTTTAAAATACCTTACGGCCAAAATATCAAAAACTGCTACATCGTCGCGGACTTATTATTTTAGACTAACTGTCCAACTTTTAATATTAAGACTCACGACACAAATACGCCCCAAAGAATTTCACTCAAAATGAAAGATATCCTGCAAAGGTATTTTTTGTTCAGCAAATCAAATTATCTTAATGAAGTTAATGTTAATGAAGCTTTCAAAAGTTACAAGTCATTTCCTTTTGTTCAAATAAATAAAAAGATAAAAGATTGCTAATTACTTCAATTATTAATGACAAATTTGTCATAAAAGCAAGAGAAAAATAAAATGAAAAGTAGCAGAAGAGTAAGTAACAATAACAGTAAGTAAGGATTCGGATTGATTTAACATTTATTTGTTGCTATTATTTTTACACTAAAAAGCGTTTTTTATTGCGTGCTGTTTTGTAGATTATGATGCAGTTAAAATATAGGTTGTAGATAACCTTATTACACAAAATCTAAAATTGTGGATATAATATCTGTAAATTAAAATTCCACCAACAAAGCCCAGTGTGGGAATTTTCAATTCAATTTCATTCAATTCAATTCAATTCAATTCAAGAAAAAAAATTCAATATGAAAAAATGAGATACTAACTTCGCAAATGCCACAGCATCTCGTCGAATTTCGAAAAAACTAGTCAAACCAGAGTCTTAATCCTCTGAGTTCTATATAATGATGTATTAGTTTCCAACCGCATGTTATATTAAAATTACGATAAAGTTGAAGCATATTAATAATAGAATAATTACATTGTCACAGGATACAAGAAACAGTTGGTTATCTTCCTAGTTATAAAAATGCATAAAAATATAATGCGTCATAAACTATTTGTTATAGAAACATTTTTTATAATATACATTGCTCAAATTCTTCTTCGATACCTGAAATAGATCTTTAATCATAATTCAGTCCTTATTAAAAGATGTATACGTTATAAATCAATACCCGGTTGTTTCTTAATGTCTCAATAATTACCATCAATGGTGATAATTACTTTCACCTGCGACTTTTATTTTTAATATTTGAAATAAAAATTATAGACATTACTTTGCACAAAGTCTTTTCTCGTGGAACATCTGGCAATAATCATGGGTCTTTTATCTGTTAAATTCTGTAACTTTTGTCGATTGAAGAAAACTATACTATTTCCAATTCTCGATGACAGTTCTGATATAACGCTCTCTCGCTCCATCCAATAGCTCCATCCCTATCAGTTTCTCCGACTCTGGTATTATATAACCTTGTACGTGTGTAAACGTCATATTTTTATAAAATAATGCATACATAATGTAAAAAAAACGCTCGCACAAGGTTACACAGGAGCTGTCATCGAGAAAATAAAGAAATGGAAATAGTATAGTAGAAGTTTCTTTTGTAAGCATCTTGCGGTTAAGCAGTCCAATTTAAACCATGTAATGATCAAGTTAAAGTCATTATGTTTCTTTGAGATCTTTAAAAATACAGGATATTCAAATTGATCCTCTTCCTCGAGCGATAGGGACATGCGGTATCAACTTCACATAATGATGTCCATGGAGACGGATATGCTCGTCAAAATGCAGGCCAGCGATTAGTAAATAACCATGAAATACCATAAAGGCAATACGTAATTGAAATAAGTTAAAGTCGTCTCAATACATGAAATGTGCAAATAAAACTAGGTAATATCCAAAATATATCTAAAATACGTTTCAGAAATATATCTGAGGAAAAACGGACCACAAACTTTTATGCTATCATCCAGAAATATACTCGCTACTTTTTTATTTATACCTATACAGCAAGCTGCCGTTGCAAATATTACCATAAAATAGAAAAATGAAATTTGTTTATTTGTTAATAGATAAGCTACCGAACTGTTCCTAAAAATAAATTTAAAATTAGAAAGCATATGTTATGCGTTATGCAGAAATAATGTATAGCCTACATTAGGAGAAACCGCCACTCGCCTATGACAGGTTGTCAATACAAACATAGCGAATATGGAAAATCACAAAATGCCCATGAGACTTTGTGAATTTTCCTAATTGATATATACAGTAAAAGTACGAAGTGTGTTTACGATTTGGCTATACTATATCGTAAACACAAAATATGACAAAATTTTGACAAAACAAAGTAAATAATCAACCAACACCCGGAAAAAAGCCACATTTCTGAAAATAATTGGTAATTCAGCAATAACTTACAGCCGCTTAAGATAAAGAACATTCCAAGAAAGATACAACGTTTAAAAAATATGCTGAGGAATTAAGAAAAATAGTATTCAAGTTACCATTTCAAATTTATTTTATTTTATTTGGATGTAAGATTTTGAAAACATTAATTTGCAAAAGTGGATATGACAAAGGTGATGTATCTATAGAAAATCCTAATTCAATTATGCCATTATTTTATTTTAATTTTTTAAATCGTAGACTCTTCAGTAGTTGTCAGGTCTCATCTGGGGTGGTACTATAGTCCTTTCTATTTCGAGTGCCATAATAATCACGTGTACTTGTTTGTGTTCCGCTCAAAGGGAAGGTTCGAGTATTGGCCGGGGCATTCTATAAGTGAAGAACATAAATGGTTGTTTTCGGGTCATGGTTGTTGATTATTCGTGCATGTTTATTCTGGGCCCCCCTCCAGTTCGCTGTGTGGTCATCCATAACACAAGCTCTGTTTACTTTGGGGCCATACAGTTGGATATTAATCTGGGGATTTATTTAAATTCCAACTGATGCCTATAGTCGGCAACGCATCATTAGTCGATATATTAATCACAATCACCATTATTACTCGTAAATAATTCTCCTTCTACTAATTATGTCCATTGGGCCATACCATCAGATGGGTAGCGTGCTCATTTACTGACAATGAAAATAGTTTTTAAAAAAAGGTGATTATGATAACTCTTATCCAGAAGGTGCCTATTAAATCAACTTTTTTAGATTCCAATAAACGCCGGCAGCTGATTTCACATTTACTATAATTGAATAATCACAGCAATCACGTACCTTCTCATTGTGTAACACAAATGTCAATTTGCTCAAAAGCTCGCGTAACCTGCGTATTTGTTAGCAATGAAAACCTAATCAACTATGAATTGAATAAAGGCGGTTTCCAATATAGTAAACTTTTCTCTGTTTGTTTGTTAAGAGATTGCAAATTAAAAAGTTGCAGGACAAGTAGGTGTTAATTTATTTAGAAGCAGTCAGAGGCGTTATTTTGCTGTCGACGTATAGGGTTCATAACAGGAATTTTTGAATAAAATGTCCGAGTCCGAAAGAACGAACATTTATTTCAGTAACTGTAACAGTTGATCAAGATGAAAAAGACGACTTTTGTAAAGTGTAGTTTTTTTACCTATAATAATTAAAATACATATATATTTTTTGAATGTTAAATTTTCATATATAATTTTCTATTAAAATCATTTTCCTTCATAATTCGGGTAAAAGGGTAAAAAAATTTCCTTCATAAAAGGGTTCGAAAGATTAACGTTTTTATAACGATTTTAAATTTGACTGTTCGTTTGAAATTAGTATGATTTTATAACTGATAATTTCTATTGAAATATGATAATAGCATACATATGCAGACCTATTTTACTTTATAAATGAAGTAAGAATCCAATTATAAATGAGAGGCCTGTGCTTTCTCATTAATTTTATTTAAAATTAACTTTTGTCCGCGGCTTAGCTGGCGAAAAATGAGAGTTCGTATTTAGTATCTTTTGACAACGATATTCCTTTATAAAACTTTTTCTGCACTACTAAAATAACTTTACTAACATTGTATTAATGCTACTTCGATAAAAATTTACGAAGTCTTCACTGAAACGACGTAAATAAATTTAATGCTCCTTTTGGAGATGAATAGGGATAAATAGGGAATATTTTACCAAACTAAGATGTGGCGTAGTTATTAGTAGCCCTGCCTCATACGCCGGAGATTTGTGTCCTGGTCGAGGCATTATGTTATGAACACAGGCGTTTGTTCTCGGGTCATGGTTATTTATATTTATATATTTATGGTTTTTCTGGGATTCCCCAGTTCGCTGCATGTTCATCCATAACACAAGATAGATATGGTGTATATAGACACAAGATAGATATAACAAATATAAATAAATAAAAAAAGTTGTAAGGTAAAAAATAAAAAAATTACGAGATACCATTAAATATCATTTAAATATTAAAATAATTAAGTGAGCGTTATATGTTTTTGTTTAAAGTGTTTAATTTAAAGTGTATATCACAACATTAAAGCATTAAAATTAAATAAAAATTATAGAGAGATTTACGAGACTAACAAATATCTTCAACTACTCGTTATTCCCAAGATTATTTAGATCCAACTTAGGTAACGCAGCTTACATTATGCGACTTCATCAAAAGGAAACCTTCCAGTTATGTAAGTTTACCTATTTCATAACGATTTTGCTGATTTAAAAGTAAGTCTCATAGTCAATCAACATAGAACTATAAAAAAGGGAAAGTTCTATATAAATCTTATTTTTTCATAATTTCAGTATTAACAATAACAACTTAGGGTACATTTCCTATTGGTCGGTAGCGTCACGGCACGAGCACGTTAGAATGCCGCGATATTTTAGTAAATAGTTCGATATAAATTAAGAAGAAAATAATTTAAGAAATAATAGATTCCGATTGCTCCATCGTCGGAGTAAGATGTAATATATCCGGTGCATGAAAAGTCATTAAAATAAATATTTTTATTACTTTCCCTACCGACGTATATCCTTAGTGTAGCTATCGAACATAGTTCATTTCCCGTTGGGTATTGCAGTGATTGTCTGCGTACTGTGCGTGTTTGACACAGAGTATTGAGTTTATTCGTTTTTTCTGTTATTTCGAGTTATTTTTGAGTTATTTTGTGTTAAGTAGTAACGTAACAAATAAAACCGTGGACATATTTTATTTAGATAGATGTATTGGAGTGTACATGTTTCTTTTTTTAAATAAAAATGAAATGGGTTCTTAAACATCAAATATGATTTTTATAGCCTGTTGAATATATATATAGAGGTGAGAACCACTTGTGGAGCGTAAAAGTTTAAACGCAAGCCAAAATACAAATCGAGTTGGAACGCTGATTTTACTACTTCCTCCAATTTAAATTAAAACAATAAAATTTAAGATTAAATTGTAAGAGACGGTAGCAATTTTTAGTTTTTTTTATCTTAAATTATTAAAACTTCCAAATATTGATATAACCGCTTATTTAAAGTTCTATTAATAATATAATATATTATATTACGAATACATTTAAGAAATTACTAGAATATGCCATTAGGATGATAATGATATTAGCCGATTATATAATGTATAATCAAAACACTGTTCTGACGCTCCTGAACGACCTCCATGAATTAAAAATCACGAAGTTTGATAGATTAGCTAATAATATTTTTATCGCTGCATACCGCAAAAGAAATTTCAAGCAACCTATCATCTACAATCTTTCACGCACCAGGTAAATTTTCTGATACATTGATAATAATGTTGATTGCTCAACCTGACTCTATCAAACCATTTACGATCGAGCAGTGATGGTGCATAGAGGAGGTCCCAGAAGCAATCCAGTTTTACTAATTGCTATTAGATCGGACGATATTGACTAATTATGCCAGGTACGTCAAATGTGCCTGTTAATCAGAACGGTGGCAAGAAGTGAAAATCTGTCAGGATTTTAATTTATTTGACAAAAAGAAACTAAATAAATTATGATTTGAAAGATATTATGATATTATGAAATTAAATTGGTCAGCGCCTTGAATTTTGTTCACTTCGGAAAATACAAGCGTTTTTAAAAACTAAATGACTATTTCATAAAATGCGAGAAAATGTCGAACGTAAAGTAAACGAAAGTCTGTCGGCTCTTATAATTTGAAAGTTGTTTTGTGCTCAACGCTTTGTATTTGGAATGCGAAAAAAATGATATTATTATTAATTTATTGACGTCTTCACGTATCATTTTTTTTATTCAACATTTGTTAAGGGTAATTTATTAAACGTGCCAGCCCCATGAGACTTAACCTAAATCTATTACAGTCGACCATATTATAAGTACTTAAATTAATGATTATTTAAAACACAGAGCTATAACCATCTTAGCTTCCTGCGATAAAGGCTTTGACAAGATACATTGTAATGCACATTAATTTTGGTAAATTTAAGATTGTGGAACAAACGGTTCCTTTCAGATTCATTTCGGACACATTCCATTAGCAAGTGATACACATCCTCTGTCTTATGTAAAAATAGGTTACAATTGGGTGAATCAATTTTTTTTATCTGGTAGGCAAACTTGTTTAATGGAACGTGCCCGGAACGCAGTCTGTGCATCGGATTACATACTGTCTAATTAGGTCACATTTTAAAACCAGGGTACTCGAGGAGGCTGACAGACTATGGTTTTATACCAAATTCCTTTAATTCGCGACCTACTGTCAAAATATTCTTTCCAGTCCATATAACCAATGCTGCGACAATTATGCAGCAGTTCTGAAAAAACTTGGAAGTTCACGTATCATTTACTTAATTTATGCTAAAAAATAATGTTAATTCAATACAGATATTATCAAAACTAAGTAACATAAGTTTGTGTAACGTCGATCGTAACGTAAGATTTTTCAGCCTAGACAAGGCATTCTTATAGCATCTTAGATTTTTATTTAATTTAGACTATGTACGACAATGTTCGATTATTTGTGAACACCAAAAAAATTGTTTTATTCAGATTAGCTAATAGCGTTTTAATAAATGGGTAAATGTCCAAAACAATATTGAATGAGGATTTAGTAACGTGTTCAAAAGAGCTGTACGTTTTGTACACATTTATACGTGGGCATTCAATTTTACATCTGACAGACACGTAATGGCCACATGTCAGATTAAAAAATTACGCTTTAAAAATGCCCAATAAAACGACGCAAAGAGAACTTACTCATTAAATTTTAAAGTTTAAATTTAAAATACTTTGTAAAGTATTTTAATTCAACTCAAATTTCACTAAAAATAAAATACAGGAGAAACTTAATTTGCAAAAGCGCTTCTATTAAAAAAAATAGTTTTAATATATAAATATATAAAATTATCCTTTTACTAGAAGATGGGATTCACAAAGTAATAGTAAGTTTACACTATGACTTTGCAATACGGCCTGTTTGGTGTGGAGGTAAGTAGCCTTGCCTTCCATGCCAGAGGTCCCGGGTTCGAATCCTGGTAGAGGCAGATATTTTATTATATTTGCTTTGTAGTCATGGATGTTTATTTAAGTTTATTTCTAATATTTATACATGAAAAAAGAATATCTATCTGTGCTTATATATTTCTTAAGTTTATTTATCCGTTATCTAGTGTCCATAACACAAGTTCTTAATGATACTTAATTTGGGCTAGATAATGCTGTGTGATTGTAAGAAATATTATACAAACAGTAACACCACTCTCTAATGCGCGGTTTACATGTATTAAGTAGTTAAGTTGGTAACTAAATTTTAACTAAATTTTAAGTTACTGCATGTCACTTGTGTGTCCAAACGGATTAAGTAGTTAAGTTCATAAGTTCAATGAAGATGAGCAGTGATGAATCTCAAGGAATTCGTCAATTCTGTAATTAGATATATGGTAAATGTGATTTTGGACAAATTCAGATAAGAATTTTATTCGGAAATTAAAATCTTTACAACAATATGTTTTTTTCTAAATTTTTATTCTACAAGCGTATCTATTTTAAACATTCTTCAACAAATTTTAAAGTTGATAATAAGCTCCTCTCCGACATTTAAAAAAGAAAGAGTATATGCGAAATAAATACGAGCTCTTGCCGCCACCAGGTTTGTCAACTTATGCACTTAACTAAAAAATCACGTCGAAACGTGTTAAGTGAGAAGCCCCGCCCACCCACTTATACGAAAAATAGAACGAATCCTAATCTACTTAATCACTTGCGTACTAAATTTTAAGTTACCACTTGTCACTTAAATGACTGTTTACACGCAACTTTTAACTTAAAATTTAGTTAAAATTTAGTTACCAACTGAACCACTTAACTCGTGTAAACCGGCCATAAGCGCTAATAGCGAGTGTTCGAATTTCACTTACAACAGATTATAATAATGTATCCGTAATTATAAAATCCAACATTCTCGCTCCGATCGCCGCCCGGTACGAACGTGCAAGACCCCGTTCTCCGTTGATCGGTCCCTTCCCGATATTCCGTGGCGCTCAGTATACTGACGTCACAGTTTAGCATGTTGGTTCCGTGCTACGGTTTTCAAGGTTTTTCTTTTCTGACGACATATTTACGCAGGCTGTAGTAGCGCTTAACGCGTCCCCGGCCCCTCAGGCCCCAACCCCAGCCCCTCAGGCCTCCAACGTCCAGACCCCTCAGGTCTATAGCTCTCCCGCGTCTCCCGTTCCATCCGATATGGACTGCGCGTCGGTTTCATCCTCGCGCTCATCTCGTAGGAAGCGTACCGCTCCCGGGAGCGATTCAGACTCCGCCGCGTCCGAAGCTTCGTCGGTCGCCGCCACCTTAACCGGCTCTCCTGAGCCCGCGTTCCAGTAAGTTGCCAAACGCTCTAAGAAGCGTTCGAAAAAAGCCGCGGTGTCTTCAACACCCGAGCCAACCCCGGTATCTACAACCGCCCCCGCGCCGCTCATGTCACTCGAAGTGACCGCGTCCCCGTCGGTCCCTTCGAAGCCAGCGACGCGCTGCGCTCCCGTCCCATCGAAGCCTCAGCTCCCTCCGCCCGTCTTTGTCCGCGAAAAAGCGCGCTGGACCGCGGTTTCTAACTTGTGCAAAGAGCACAAAATTAATTATCTCAAGGCAAATAACGCAGGTGATACTATAAAAATCCAAGTTGCGACTATCGACCACTTCCGCGCGATTCCTCGTTTACTCTCGCTTAAACAAATCGCGTACCACACTTACGCCCTCCCGGAGGAGCGTAAGATCCGCGCAGTAATACGGGGCGTCCCGTTCGAGCTCGCGAACGAAGATATCCTCGAGGACCTTAAGTCCCAGGGTTTCCCGGCTGAAGCAGTGCACAAGATGCACTCAAATCGCGGTAGGCGTTTTCCGTTAGCTTTAGTTATCTTGTCTAATACTCCCAACTCGAGGGAGATCTTCAGAGAGGCTCGCACAATTTGCGGACTCTCGAAAATCTCCGTCGAGCGTCCCAACCCACGTGGTCACCCTGGGCAGTGCCACCGCTGCCAGCTCTACGGCCACGCAGCGGCTAACTGCTCTGCTCCTCCCAGGTGCGTCAAGTGCCTGGACCCTCACATAACAAAGGAGAACACTCGCACTCCCGAATCTACTTCCCCCCCTGCCTGTGTGCTGTGCGGCCAGTCTGGCCACACAGCTAACTACAGGGGTTGCCCGCGCGCTCCACGCTCCTCAACCAAGAGGGCCGCGCCTAAACCGGCACCGCTGCTCACTCCCGCTAACTTCCCGCTGCTGCGCAACCGGGGTCCTCCTGAAGCAAAGCCCGTTCAGCCGACGCCTACTTCGGCTCTGTCTTGGAGGCAGCGTCCGGCCGTTGCGGCCTATCGACCAACCAAAGCGGTAGAGAACTCCTTTAAATCACTCAGGAACTCGACTTAGACGTCATCTCTCCCGTCACTCCCACTCACTATCCCGGCAACCCTAACTACTGTCCTGTCATCCTCGATTTTGCGATCGTCAAACAAATCAACCTCGATCTCAGGTCTATCGAACCGCTCGATGACCTTGGCTCTGATCACCGCCCCGTCTCCCTCGTGCTAGGACCGCCTAACAATCACGTCACTCCTCCTAAGACCTTTACCAAATGGAAAGGTTTTAAAAATACGTTAGCTTCAGCCTCAGAGGCCCCAAACTCTCCGCTCGCGATCTCGCCCGACCAAATAGATAGCCCGGGCAAAATAGATTCATTAGTCGACTCCCTCACTGATACTTTCAACTCAGCCATCAGTGAAAACAAAAAGGTTGCTAAGCGAAGTATACCAATCTACCCTTAGCCGTTAGCAATCTCATTAAAGCTAAAAAAGCGGCTCTCCGGAGAGCCAAGAAATATCCCACGCCCACCTATATCAGCTGCAAACAAACTACAACGTAAAGTTAGGTCTCGCCTCGCGGAACTCCGAAACGCTCTGTTTAACGATCTCATGGAGAATATCTCCCCGTCCCACCAAGCGTACTTTAGTATAGCCCGAGCCTTACGCGTAGACGCCGCCTCTCACATTCCTCCTCTCGCTCGTCCCAACGGCACTTTTGTCTTTGAAGCCGAAGAGAAAGCCGAATGCTTCGCCGACAGCATAGCGGCACAATTTTCGCCCAGCACGCAACCCGTGGATCCCTCCCACATCCAGGCGGTGGAGGACGAAGTTCTCCGCAGATAATCTCTCCCCATCACATACGACCCCGTCACAGTCTCTAATGATGAAACCTTGCTTCTCATTAGAAGTCAAAAGTCCAAAAAGGCTCCGGGTGTGGATGGTATTTCTAACCACGCACTCAAACACCTGCCTCAACAGGTTCTTACCTTGTTAGCCATCATCTTCAATGCCTGCTACGACCACAGCTACTTTCCAAAAGCCTAGAAAGAAGCGACAGTCATAGGCATTCCCAAGCCGGGTAAACCTCTGAATATCCCGGCTAATCACAGACCCATCATCCTCCTCAAGGCCATGTCTAAACTTCTCGAAAGAGTCATACTCTCTCGAATGCGGTACCATCTGTTTACAACGGATGGCGATCCCCTCATCATTTCCCACCAGTTCGGCTTCCACGCTAAGTACTCCTGCCCTCAGCAACTCCATCGAATCGTCGAGTACATACTCGACGGCTTCTATCCGAAACGAAAGAAAACGATCGCAGTTTTCTTTGACGTAGCTAAGGCTCGGCAAAGTCTGGCACAGCGGTCTCGTTTATAAACTCAACAAAATAGGCTTACCGGCTCGCCTAGTTAGGATAATCGCGTCGTTTCTCAAACACCGCACGTTTCGTTTCAAACATGAAGGCACGCTTTCCGCGCCTCGTCCCATAAAGGCTGGAGTTCCTCAAGGCTCAGTCCTCGCCCCTCTGTTGTATACCTTGTACACTAACAACATTCCCATTCCGCCGAAAGACGTCGAACTCGCCCTCTCTGCCGATGACACAGCCCTTTACACCAGAGGCCAAAGTGTCCCGGGTCTCACCACCAGACTCCAAAAGGCTGTAGACGCCCTCGGTGCATGGTTTCCAAAATGGCGTATCGATGTGAACCCAGACAAGAGTTCTGCGGTTTACATCGACTGCAAACAACGTCATGTCGCTGACAATCTGCACGTTCGAATGTTAGGTACTACCATCCCCTGAAAGCGCACTACCAAATACTTAGGCGTCACCTTAGACCAGACGCTTTCTTTCAAGCCACACGTCGATAGAGTAACGAAACTCGCCCGTTTTTATTTAGGCCGCTTATATAGTATGTTAGGTAGAAAAAGTAAAATGTCGTTCAGAAACAAACGTACGCTTTATAAGGTCTGCGTTAGACCAGTCATGACATATGCCTCGCCAGTCTTTGCCCACGCCAAACCCTCCGTCTTGCAAAAACTGCAGGTAGTTCAAAATCTCTTCTGCCGCAGGGCCACAAACTCACCGTGGTAGGTGCGTAACGCGGACCTGCACAGAGATCTTGAACTACCTACAGTGCAACAGCACCTCAAAACACTCTCAGAATCGTTCTTCAAACGCACCGAATCCCATCCCAATCATCTTGTTCAAGATTCAGTCTCATATACTGCTTCTGTGTTAGATTCGAAATTCAAAGTCGCTAGACCGAAAAACGCGCACACTGGCGAACCCACGCAATTAACTTTAGATTTCTTGGCCCTTCAGGCCGCAAATTCTAATTCTAACGTAAATTCTAATTCTAACGTAAATCAGAATTATTGCAATTTTATTTTTAAATTTTTAATGTTTTTATTTATTTACTTTTCATTTTGAGCACCTTCAGTACTATGTATTCACCTTCAGTGCTTTGAGCCTTCTGGGCCCCGCTAGCGCGGCCTCTTTCTCCAATTGCATGAGCCGACAGGGGATTTTTAGTGGGTATGGTTCTGGTAGGCATCGGGACGAGTCCCACATAACTCCGATCGCGCGCACGGAGTATGCGTCATTTTTTATCCTCCTGCCCTTCCCGTGGAGGGGAACAAAAAAAAATCCAGTTTATTATATGAAAATTTTAGAATTTAAAGTAAATCGCAGGTGTCGTTTTTCTGTTGAATGTGGAGTCCTGATACCTTTACCATTTTGTTGGTAAAGTCAATAATGATTGGAAGAGAGGTATAGACGTGTGGTACAACGAGCATAGATATTTCTATTAAATAAATATATTTCGGCCCACAAAAATAAATTAAAAGTTTCCATTACGCAATGCCAATTTTATATTTTAAACCCTTAAGTTTTGTTCATCCTACATAATTCTGGATTTAACTGTAGCTCAATGAGGTTTTTTACAAATGCCTCGCTGTCCCTAGCAGTTGGTTTCGAGTAAAATTTCACCACGAAATCCCCGTTCCATTTCGTGTAAATAATAAAAAAATTACTACATATTCATTTATTTATGGTTTCAGTATATTTTTATGTGTACTATATATTGTTTTTACATCACCATGAAATGTATTTAGGTTACGATAAATAACAGAAAAATTGAAAAAAGGTCAACTTATTTATAATCCGGAGGTATTATAACATTGTGTTTGAAGCAATAGTTTTTTTGAAGTTCTTTGATAGATTTTCGGAGTCAGGCTTTACTCAAGACTATGAATTTCAGAGGGTTTTACCGACGTAACTCCTGTTCTCTAATACGTGGATAATAAACACGTTACTTTGATATGATGTGTCTTTGTAATTGTGACAAAGTTATCAAAGTCGTTTATCTACTACAAAAAAAAAATTCTTACAGTAAAATCATTCATTAATTGATGAAGTTGAGAATCTTTTGGAATTTGCAAAGAACAAACAATTTATGATCGCTACAAAGATAACAGAACACCATAGACGTTGTATTTAGGATAATTTTCAAAGCAAAGCTCATTTAAAATACATCAATTATATTTTGAATGCAATAAAAAATAGGCAAATTTGAATGCTGCAAGACAGTAGTCACAGTGTCACTTAAGTTATAAGTAGCATTCATTTGTTTCATCACAAGGTCCCCGTAGAATCGTAGTAGTGCCGGGATTTTTTTGAATATATTACTGATTTCAAATAGACCATCTCAAACATCACCTCCACGATGGTAGAGAATATGAACTATCTGGTACATCGGAAACCAACTCTATGAGGGTTCAAAAAACGACGAAACACTTCGAGAAAAGGTAGGTAGTGCCCTTGCGCTCCGTTTGAAGAACTTTCACTGAATCGCAAACGTTTCACAGGACCACCAATAAGAGAAAAAGATCCTCTTAAAATACTATGGAGGTGATGCGAATATTTAGTTTCTGATCTGAAGTAAGTAACGAAACAGCCAAGCCATACATATTTACTGATATGTAGAATTTGTTGAAGTTAGGGACGGTAGAGTTAGGCCGTGTAGATTCAGAAGCTTGGCTCTACATGAGATCTGATATCTTTTTCACAGGGCAAACCTTATGTGGTAGTCTTGGCAACATTTTACATGAAATGTTTTTGGTGGGATATTACTGATTTCAAATAGACCATCTCAAACATATTGTCTTAAGAACTGTTTTTTTATTAAAGCTAATATTAGGTCTTTACCTATGAAATTGCCGTTTTTCACGAAATAAATGAAGCGTAATTTTTTTATATATTTTTTATTTCTATTAATAAAAATAATCACCCATGCAATCAATGCATCTTTGCCAACGCATTGGTAGCTTATTGATGCCTTTCTTGAAGAAATCAGCTGGACGGGAGGCAACAAATTCTTCAAAGGCATTTTGTACTGCCTCTCGGGTATTGAATTTTTTTCCCGCCAAGAAGTTATCCAAATTCTGGAAAAAGTAGAAGTCTGTAGGCGCAAGGTCTGGTGAGTACGGCGGATGACGGAGAACTTCCAACCCCATCTCTTGTAGCTTGGAGACCGTCTGCTGTGCAGTATGAGGTCGCGCGTTGTCGTGCAGGAACAGTGGAGCCGAACGATTGACCAAAGCTGGTTGGAGACGTGCGAGCTTCTCCATCATTGCGTTCAGTTCTTCACAGTACACATTTGCAGTAATGCTTGTCCCGTTTGGCAAGAAGCTGTGATGAATAACACCCGCGTTAGACCACCAAACAGTGACCATCACTTTTCTAGGGGTAAGTTTTCGTTTAGTTAGGGCATTGTTTGGGTGCTGAACCAGGGTCCAACCAACTTGCTGAGCGCTTACGATTGTCAAACAGGATCCATTTCTCGTCACAAGTAACAATGCGGTTCAGAATTCCTTCATTTGTATGCCTGCTGAGCAGTGCAAGGCACGTCTCCACGCGTACTTCGCGCTGGCGGTCATTGAGTTCGTGGGGTACCCATTTGTCAAGCTTTTTTACCTTGCCAATTTGACGCAAATGGACCAATATTGTTTTGATGCTAACGTCGAAAGCTGCTGCTAATTCAGCCGTGGATTGAGTTTCATCAGCTTCCACAATTGCCTTTAATTCGTCATTGTCGACCAAAGTTTTCGGACGACCACGGGGTTCATTTTTCAGGTCAAAATTTCCAGAACGGAAGCGGGTAAACCAATAACGGGTGGTGCGTTCGTTTGTAGTGTTCGCTCCGTAAACGTCGTTGATGTTGCGTGCCACTTGTGCCGCTTTGCTGCCACGACGGTACTCATACTCCATAATTACTCGAAATTTTAGCCTATCCATGATGACGAAAAATGTTCGAATGCGTTGAAAACAAAACACTAACTATTAAACAAATGACGATTTTAGAAAAAGAATTCCATGTTTGTCCAATAAAATTAATTTGAAATTAGAATTATCAGTCAAAAAAAAATATTTTCATTTGAAATGGCCAGTACGGCAAAACGGCAGTTTCATAGGTAAAGACCTATTATTAAAGCACTTTAATGACGTTACCCGTTTTTTCAAAATAGGCTACCAATGACGATTTTCAAAATCGTAGTGCTATCTTATATTCATAAGTTATAATATAATATAAGTTACTGGATATATAAATTCCTGACGTTTAATAACTGAATCCATACTTAAACGATACAACGTAGTTCAATCAACATAAAAAATGAAAGAAATTATATTGAATAACACATTCTTAAAATTTCACGACTCATTATAATGACATACATATTTTATATTTATTATAAAAACAATTAGTATTCATCATAATACGCATATTTCAGTATTAATTAATATTTTCTCAGAAATCCATACAACCTGAGTATTTAGAATTCTGGATGAATACATTTGTGCATGTCAAATGTAAAACTAATAAATCTGTTATTACTATACAAGTAGAAAAACGCCTATATTTGCTTGTTATTTGTACTTTTCGAGGGCGTTCGACCTGGTGTCTTACAATGTGCTATGGCGAAAGCTACAGCTGAAACTACCCCGCCTTCTGAATTTATAAATTTGTTTTAATATTGGTATGGCAACCAAACTAACACTGTGCGGGGGGCAACTCTGAAGCGTATTGGCTGAATTGCGGGGTGAGGCAAGGTTGGCTGAGCTCGCCACGTTTATTCAACCTGTACATGAATAGGCTGGTGGAGGAGCTCAGCGGCGCCAACGTCGTATGTCATGTTGATGGCGTTTGTATGAACAGGTGACATGGTGCTTCTGAGCCCCTCTATCGGTGGACTTAGAAGGCTGGTGGCTATCTGTGAGTCATATGCGGAGGCTCATGGGCTCAAGTAAAATTCTACAAAAAGCCAACTTATGGTATTTAGTGCAGGTACTAAAACCTACGACACAGTGCCACCGGTTTTGTTGTGCAGTATACCGTTGTGCACAGTAAATAAATTTAAGTACTTAGACCACTGGGTCGCCGCTGATCTGAAAGATGGATGTGATATACAGAGGGGGCGCAGGTCGCTTGCTGCACGAGCCAATATACTTGTCCGCAGATTTGCCAGGTGTTCCGAACAGGTAAAAATAACGCTTTTTAAGGCTTACTGCCATATTTTTTTTATACATGCAGTCTGTGGGTCAACTTCAGCAAAAGTGAATACAGTGACCTGCGCATGCAATATAACAACGCATTCAGGGTGCTGTTGGGGCTGCCGTGGCGGTGTAGCGCGTCGGGAATGTTCACGGAGGAGCTGACTGACAGTTTCACGGCCATCATGAGAAAACGCTGTGCCTCCCTACTCGATCGCCTCCGCCGCAGCTCTAGTACCACGCTCAGTGTGTTCGCTGCAAGGTGGGACTCGCCAATGTTGCGCCGATGGATGAAGCTTCACGAGGTTAAACCGTTTTATAATTGTTATGTATTGGTTTTAAGTTTACTAACTCATAGTTATTAAGATCATTATTACTAACAAATCTATGGACTAACTGTCTGAAAATAAAGTTTTTATTATTATATTATATTAAAAGTAAAAAGGTATTTTTTCTAAAGGCGAATGGCAGACTGGGTACCCTGTAGTGTTTATAAATTGTAATCATATCATAACCGGGCTATATTTAGTTTATAGGTCAATATTAGACACGTATTTACCAAGCTCAAATATTGAGATCGTTGTTGGGGATACTTAGAAATGTAATAAAAACTAATCATTCCCGTAACAACGCCATTTATTTTTTCCTCGACATCTAGAAAAAATTATATACTGTCAATCTGTCAAACTTCAAAGACATTGAGTCGCCATTTCAATGAGCCCTTATGTCAATTGTCTTTTGAGGCACCGTGGTCACGAGAGACTAAGTGACAGTCTTCTATTTGACAGATATTAAAGCTATCAATCATCTCCACCTATTTCTCAATCTTTAAGAGTTCAATATTTAAGAGTTCAGAATTAACACAGAATGAGCTGACAGTGTCTTGAGTTTTTGGTCTTGCAGCTTGGTAGATGTTGGATTTTATGTTTTTAAGTATCAGATCCTAGATTAAAGAAAGCTTCCAGCTATCTCTACGATTGATATTAGGGTGTTTTTTTAATTTCAATACCGTATTATAAGTATTGGTATACTCTAACCGTATTCGTCCTCTTAAGTTAACAATGTTTTCACGTCTTTTTCATGAGCTTTTTGAGGTTAGGTTGTAATTTAGACTTTTCATTCCCAACTTCTATATAAATCTTATGATTGCATTTCGATTATCCATCATTCAAACAGTCAAACCCACATATTCAATTTGAGATACGTGAATGTTCTGCGAAAATAAAAGCGGTACTGACAATGTATGTGAGTTTGCCAATATTCTTTAAATATCCTTCTATTTTTTTTTTTTTGACAAGCATTATAAAACTGTTGGTGTGTCATGGAAAAATGTATTTGCGTCGGGAACAATTTCAAGCAATTATTAATTTTTAGGAACTCAAGTCCACCTCCAAACCTATAATCGACTTCAATTAGCTTTTAGGAACATAGCGTCTCGTAAAGCAACTCTGTACTGCTGGTAAGTGCGGTCGCATAGCTTTGAAGGATGAAGAAAGAAGTGCTTGTCCTTTGACTGGTAACTGCTGACTTGACTGTTACGCAAGAAATCTTACTACAAGTGATAAAGTTCATTCAACAAAACCGGCGAAGCACATACGAGGAGATTATATACAATCTGCAGATTGGATCGGGAACTGTTTATGATCTACCTTTGCGTGAGCGGATTGTTTCGCGATGGGTAACCCATAACCTCACCGATGCTTAGAAACAGGCGCATGTGGAATGGTGCCATGATATAATTGATAAATTCAATGAGGGTTCTTCCCGCCTTGTCTTCATAACAGGTGACGAACCTTGGATGTATCAGCATGATCCGCAAATAAAGTGCTGTATCAACGGTTTGGCTGTTTCAAAACGAATCAACGCCTACGAAAGTGAAACATTCGAGAAGCATTGGAAAAATGTTGATCGTTTTTTCTTCTTGTCGGGGTATTTAGTATAAATTACCTTGAGAAACCAAAGTATTATCAATGCAAAGTGGAACACTACCAAATGCTTGCCATAAGTTTCTGCTGCTGCGATCATCAAGCGACCGGATACGGCACTTTAAGGCCTTCTGCTACACCACGACAAATTCGTTGTGAGCAATATAATTTCATAGCTAGATATAGGAAAGTAATTAATATACCTGAGTAAACAATCACCATGTGGTCTTGATTATATCGCGATTATACAACTGATTATATCACGTGTGACTAATAAGTCAAAGTTTTAACCACTTAAAATACAAAACTTACTTAGAGAACAATTTAAGGGATAATTGGCGTACACGAAAATTTTACATTTTTGGTACTTGCAAGTAACAAAAATAGGGGCGTATAGGCGTGCTAGGATCCAACCTAAAATGTTCGAAACTTCTTATACATTTCTCAATATTAAAATGCATTTTTGAAGACAGGCATTTCTCTTTTCTAATATTGATCACATTAATGAACTAGGAACTGGCTACACTCGTAGAACGGTAGAAATTAAGAAGAATAATTAAAAGTAAAGATATAAAAACGACACTCAAATAAAAAACTACGCGTACGATTAATAATGTAATGTATCGTATCGGTATTAATAAAAAGGTAAGCAAAATTAATTATCCATCGTCAACAGCCACAACACGACCCAATTTCACCGAAAAATAATTAATCAATCCAAGGCCTGTATTATGGGCTGGTAAATTATGCGCCCTGAGTGCGTGCTTTCTGACTGTGACTGGAATTCCAGACTCCATGACGGATTTTCCGGATTTTCCGGCTTAATTGTGGAGATTTTCAGAAAAATTTTATTTTAATCTCTTGGTCAAAGTTTTTTCAACCCGAGGCTGTTAATGTTTCCGGGAACTTGGAAATATAATGATTCATTAGTTTACAGTTTATATCATACGAATTATATCAATGAAATTTCATTCGTTATTTAGAAGTATTAATAGGAATTAAAGCGCATTTTAGAAGTCTTTTTTGTGAATAATGTCATGGGTAATCATGAAAGGAACCCATCCCAGAAATAGTAACAAATAAGTTGACACAAGGTACTTAAGGTAATCAAGTCGATCAAGTGGGTATTTCAGTGATTTCCTTAGCATCATAATTTATGTAAACACTTAAAGATATCCGTTTATATCCTTGTAACCTTGTATTTCTGCAGAAAGGCTGGTCGTATATTATTAGAGACAAACCAGAAGATTGCCTTGCAATTAATAATTTGCACAAAAAACATTTAATTAATCCAAAATTTTTAAAAATACGCAAATCGTCACATATACCATGTTTGAGATACGTAGTTTATAACAAAAAAACTTGTCAATATAAATGACCAACGCAGATAGAATACCACTCACGTACCAAAAACAATTACAACAAATCTCTGTTCAAATCAGACAAAATATACACAGTGAATCGACTCCATTTTCATAGTTCCGTAAAGTCAAACAAACCATTATATCCAAGTTTACAATAGCCCACTGGACATCATAACAGCCAGCATTATGTTATCGGTTTTATCAGTCGTAAGCGAAATATTATATTTAGCTACTTTTCCAATGGGTACTGCTTCAATCGTTATAAATGAAAAGAGGTAGCAAATTCAATTTTTATTAGCATTTTAATATATATGATTTTTTGTTCCTAATGAAAGGTTAAAATTACTTCATACTGTGTAAAAAAAATTTTCAGTTTAATGATATAACTTAAGCGGGATTTCACAGACCTGAGTAAAAATGTAAGCTAACTCGGGTTTAAATATTACTGTTTGTCTATGTTAGTTCCATAGGAATTGACAGCGGTAGAAGGGATATTTTAACTAAGCATCTGAGTCCGAACTCTCGGCCTAAGAAGAGTCTTACAACTGTCATCTATTAAAAAAACAGCATCCATCCGTACAATGAAAAGTCCCAGTGCTGAATTTTGCCAAAAAAACACCAAGAACGAGAAAACTCAATAAGAGAGCCATCAAATTTGATTTGAATTATTGGTTTCAAGTATCTTACATCTATTCCTTTATGAGTATTATAGTAATAAAATAACTAACGTTTATTAGAAGAGCTGGTTCTATCTATTACGTGAAGATTTTTTTAATATTCAATTTTAAAACAATATTTTCATATATCAGTTTAAAAACCATTATTATACCATATCATATAGATTTTGGGTTGGGGTACTGTGGTTTATTTAAACCTTTACTTAAAAATAAATGAAAATACGCTGAAAACGATGTGGGATAAAATTCCCAAATGAAGGAATTCCTAAGGCATACAATGCTTTCATACATATTTATCAATGTTCTCATAAAAGTCAGATAAAAATGTGTATCGGAAACATATCTAAGGATAAATGGACCTGAAATTCAAGGCTTTTTACCCAGAGACGAACCGTTATTTATTAACTACCATGCCTGTGCTTTACAAAATTGAGAAATCTTATTCTTGTTAATTGGAATTTACCTAGTGCTATGATTGTACTACTATTCAGTAACATTTACAAACTAAGAAATGTAATTTTATTATTGGTGTTCATCATTCTAAACACAATCTCTGGTTACCTGGTCATGCAGATCGTGGGCCAAATCAGAACCTTGGCGTCGAAGTAATGTAAAAGATAAAGTCTTTAATTTAAAAAGAAACTACTTGTATTGAACAACGACATTCATGGCTTTACTTTTTTACTTCAAAAACAATCCTTATAACATCACAAAATAGTTTTAGAAACAAGGCACTGGCAATGAATCCAGAGATCGGCTTGCATTTGTTGGCGAATTTCCAAATCCAGGTATTCATTTTCAGGAATCTTACCCAAGTTTTTGGGAAATTATTTCCGATAGATTTAGAAATAAGTTTGGGAATGTAAAGTGCGGGTTTACACTGAAAATCTTTTAAAATAAGAAGTTAGAAGAGCGTATGAAAAAAATGTACTTTCCTAAAATTATTTTTTTTATTTTTTTATTTTTATTTTTTATTTTAATTTAATTTATTATTTTCACAAGGACAAAATCGTTTCTAAAGTTCTTTCGCCAGTTGAACAGTTAAACTTGTTTCCACTTTTTTTTTAATAACTACTTAAGTATTATTATTGTAATAAAGAAAGTTTGAATCACAAATGAATCATCAATATAAAATAAAGTAAGGATACAAACAGAATACAGTGGATATTTCGAGTAGTACCGAGCATTACAGTATGTAATATAATATCTATACAACAGAACTTAGACACGCGAGCGCGTGAAGCTAAGTTCATATCAAAAAAAGCAAATGGCGTAGCAAGCAGCACCCTTGTGTACTCGCCCACGAGTCATTTAGAGTCGCTTTTAAACCTTTTTATAACTAAAAATCTTTATTTAACATAATAATACCATAATAGTAAGCGCAATGGACAAATTTTTCCCACAAATAATTTTACATAAGAACGCAGTTTACAAGTTTATAAGTTATTAAATTACAATAATATTTCACTCTATAAGTGCCATTTCACCATGAATGTTTGGAACCTAAAATTTTTGCAAAGAATCGGAAACTTTTTTTAAAATTTTTGGAAAGTAGCTTTTTATACTTATCGTTTCCACAGTATATGAATTTATTTCTATCTATATTTTCATAGTTTAAAAAGAATACCTTCGATCTAATGCAGTTTAATGACTTTTAACATTTAGTTTTGGCCTTATGTAAATATATTTCTCATGAAATTGCTTTCATTCATTATAATAATTGGCTAAACTAAACTTTCCTCTTATAATAGGCAGAATACATTTCAATTTCATGAAGGATCGTAAACGAATACAATATACATATTAAATTGTTTTGTTAGTATATCGGAGGTCTTATTTCCCTTGGGAGCTAATGTTTGCATAATATGACCTGACGTTGGATCAAAGAGATAATATAAGATTAAGTATAGAATATTAATGTTGGTACCTAGAGATTCTTAGAGGCAGGCAGCATTGCATATTTTCATAATTATACAATACTAGCTGACCCGACAGACGTTGTCCTGTTTTAATTATGAATAGTAAATTCGAATTGGTATAATTAATAAAAAGATATTTAAAAAAAAAAGGTTTTATTATTCTAATGCTTATAGTGTGATGTATGTAGTATGTACTTAGTGTATTCTCAGACTTCGTGGGTTTCAATTGTCTGACTAAACGCCCGACCTTACATGGCGACCCTGCCAGGATCTAAGTAACTCGCACCGCGCGCGTACACCAAAATGTACTTTTTCGGTGTTTGGGTATTACTTTTTTCGGTAATACTTTGTGAAAATGGGAAGTTCCAAATCTAAAGAAGAAGTTATCATCGCGCAAACACGGCGAATACAGAGCAATTACACGAGAATACGAACACGATTCTGATTATAATTTGCACAGTCTTGGCAATTGGCTTACTAATATTTGTTTATCGTCTGTATAAACGATGCCATAAAAAACAAATACATCGTCAAATCAACGAGCTGACGCTGAAAAGGTACTCCAGCATCCTGCGAAGGCAGCAGGCACTCCAAGGAGTTAAGGCCGGTGGTGATGCAGAGATCATTTAGCACGAGTTCGGCGGCTATGTGAGTGTTAAAAAGTGAATTATGCAGTGATTTCGGGTTGTGCGACTCTCGGTTTGTGTTTTCCGTTTATAGCCTTGTTATATTAGATATTATAATCTTACCATAATAATACATTTCAATATTGATGACATTTATTGTAATTATAAATTATGCAAATAGGTATTGCTAAGGAAACCTTTAGGTAAGAGTTAGTTTTTTTATTTTTCGGGTTGATTAGATATACACTCTCTTTAATTTGTTTACATGCTTATTTTAATTACAAGGTTACTTAAATGAAAATTAAATTTATAGGTAAGACTTTACACGTTCGATAAAACGAAATATTATTACGTAAGTAGGATTATTTTATCAATTATGTGCATCTTTCTGTTTATTTTTAAATAGGCATTTAGTAGGTATTTGGTTTGTTCGAAATTTATGGCTGATGATTTAATATTTTTACTTAATAATTTAAAGAACATTAGAAGTTATTTGATAAAAATTGGTCCTAAACGTAGACATGGTAAGATCTTAGATGTAAAGAAAGAACAAGCAAATAGTGTATTACTAAAATATAACAAGTATTTAGACATTTATAGGGCTATTAAAAAAAATTACACGAAATTGAATTACCTACGAAGAAATTTGTCTGATTAAAAGGGTTTGCGAACAGTTTGATAATATTTTTTCTGAAATTATCTCCTTGTGTACTAAAAATAGTGAAGCTTGCCATTCTAAAATAAACATGGGTTCATTTGATTTAAAGACGGCTTTGAGTTTAATATCTGTTATGAATGATACTGATGATAACACGAAACAATTGATTGAGGGAATCGAGTACTATAGTTCTACATTAGAAAAACCAGAATGTAATACTAAATTAATTCAATTCGTTTTGAAAAGTAGGTTATCCCAACGTGCGAAGTTATTATTGGCTCAAAATTACAAAACTGTTGAAGATCTTTTAAAGGCTATGCGTAAATTATTATTACCGCAGAAAAGTTTTACGGCTATCCAAAGTAAGTTGCAGCAATGTAGACAAAGTGGTAAAACTATTACTGATTTTGGTAAGGAGATTTCCGAACTTTTTGTGAATCTGACCATCTCTCAGGCCGACGGCAACTCCGCGAATTATGGTGTGCTAAAGCCACTACATGAAAAACTAGCGATAAAACGATTTGCCGACGGGCTGCGGGATCGTCGTTTAGGTACGATTGTCGCAGCGCGCAACTTTACTTCCTTAACAGATGCTATTCAAGCCGCCCAGGACGAGGAAATAACTACGCAGGGCACATCCGAAATGTTATACGCAGTTCGACAACCTAATTTTTCAGCTAGGAGGAGTCAACGAGGACATCTAGGTCAACGATATTTTGGTACCAGAGGTCATACACAAAACGCATATAGACCTCAGCGAGGGCCTCGGCAGGTACAATATTTTTCTAATAATAGGTGTCGCGGAGGTTACAATAATGATCGACCACCCAGGAGACAACGTGGTAATCGCAGCCGGGGTGTCGGGTTACAAAGAAACATAAACACTATGACTGCCACAACTGCAACAAGTTCTTCGAACGGTGAGTCCTTAAATCATTTTAATTGTTAATCATTTAATTAAATCATCTTAATCAAAGGTGAGTCCAGAAAATTTTCGTGCATAATATTCTCTCGTACAATAGTTTGAACAAAGTATCGCTCCAAATTAGGAAACTTAATCATAACTGGCTGATCGACACTGGTGCATCGGTATCGGGTATAAAGTTAGCATGTTTAGAACGTTTACAAATTCCTTACCATAATGAGAGCGTTAAGATTAAAGGTATAGGTGGTTATTTAAATTCAGAAGGTTTCGTGTATTTAAATCTTAATTTTAAAAAACATATTTTTACTCATAAGTTTCTTGTATTTAAGTATTTACCGTGTACAACTGATGGAATTTTAGGTCAAGATTTTTTATCATGTTATAATGCTATTTTAAATTTTGAAAATAATACGATGCAATTATTAACGCATAGCTCTCAGCTAGTGAAATTACCCTTTGATGTACCTAATTATAATTATTTGACGGTACCAGCACGCACCGAGTCCATACATTTAATTGAAACACAGTTGAAGGAGGAATGTGTGGTTTCAAATCAAGAGTTATGTGATGGCGTTTTCTTAGCAAGTAGTGTTAATAAACCAGTAAATGGGAAAATCCCAATTCGTATTTTAAACACTCGTGAGACAGATGTTCGATTAAATTATTTTCAAGTAAACACTAGTAAATTAAGTGAATATTTTATTTGTCATTTTAGCAAACCGACAATTACTTGTGATAGAGTAAAAACGTTATTTTCCTTATTAAACTTAAATGATTTGAATATAGAAGAACGAAAATCAATAGAAAATATTTGCGCTAAATTTCCCGACATTTTTCATCTGCCAGGGGATAAATTAACAACCACCCCTATTTATAGACAAACTATCGACCTGAAACCACACACTACGCCTATTTATACAAAGCCTTATCGCTTACCATACTCGCAGAAAACGGAAATTGATAATCAAATCAAAAGTATGTTATCACAGGGAATCATTGAAGAATCGCAAAGTGCATGGTCTAGTCCCTTGTTACTAGTGCCAAAAAAGCTAGACGCATCCGGTACCAAAAAATGGCGCGTTGTGATTGATTACCGCAAGTTAAATAACGTCATTCAGGAGGATAAGATCCCTCTGCCCTAATATAACTGAAATTTTGGACTCGTTGTTAGGTGCTATGTATTTTACTCATTTAGACCTTTCACAAAGTTTTTATCAAGTTTCATTAGAAAAAAGTTGTAGACCCTTCACAGCCTTTACAACGGGTAAAAATGAATATCAAATGACCCGTATGCCTATGGGCCTCAAGTCCAGTCCCAATAGCTTTAGTAGAATGATTACTATAGCAATGTCTGGCCTTAATCATGATAAGTGTATGGTGTATCAAGATGATCTGGCCGTTAATGGTAGAAATTTACAAAATCATAATCAAAATTTAATGGACATTTTCTCTAGATTACGTAAAGTAAATTTAAAGTTAAATCCGGCCAAATGTATATTTTTACAGAAAGTAATTAACTACTTAGGTCATATAGTATCAGGTACAGGTATTTTACCAGATCAAGAAAAAATAAGGGTCCTAGAAAATTATCCAAGGCCACAAAGCTCAGACGAAATAAAGCGTTTTGTGGCCTTTGCTAATTATTATCGGAAATTTATACCTAACTTCGCGAAGATAGCAATTCCTCTTAATGAGCTGTGTAGTAAGAATATAAAATTTTCATGGAATACTGATTGTGAAAGTGCATTTCAGTTATTAAAATCTGCGTTATCAAAACCGCCAGTTTTACAGTATCCAGACCTATCTGAAAGTAACGAGTTCATTCTTCAAACTGACGCATCGGGAAAAGCTATAGGCTCAGTGTTATGCAATAAGGATGGCCGACCTGTAGCTTATGCTAGTCGCAGTTTAAATAAAGCTGAAATTAATTATCCAACTATTGAAAAAGAGCTCTTGTCAATAGTATGGAGTGTTAAGTATTTTCGGCCTTATTTGTACGGCAGAAAGTTTAAGATACAGATACAGATACCGACCATCGTCCACTCGTTTACTTATTTTCTATGAAAGACCCCTCCAGTAGACTTTTAAAATTCAGATTACAATTAGAAGAATATAATTTTACTATAGAGTATCTAAAAGGCCAATTTAGATACTCTATAGTAAGATTTAAAAATGATGAATGAGCAGGTTATTAATGTAGTCACTAGAGCGCAATCTCGTCAAATGAAAATGCAAAGTGATAAGAACAGTGATATTTTACCGGCGGATAATATTGACACTGACTCGAGGCCTGATCAACCGAGAGTAGTGGATATAATTAAAAAACCGAAAAATATTACTGAACTTTTATTAATTAGCGCTAAACAATTAAATTATTTATTGAGAAAAAATATTTTGATAGATAAGTTTAAATATTTTTTTTATGTGCCCAGTCAATTAAGAATTTATTTGCAGACAATATCTCGATCTCCAATTACGCGAGACGAATTGTTGAGAGATTTGTCATGTTTATGTTCTAAGTATTTAATAAACGAAATATGCATATTACGAAATGATAATAATAGCGATTTTATAAGTGGGCTCATAGCGGAAATAAAGAAATGTAGTAAGTGGTCCGGACCACGAATTTGTGTTGTTAGTAAGGTTCAAAGAATCGATAATTTAGATAACAGGCGTGTGATATTGAATGACTTCCATCTATTGCCCACTAGTGGCCACGCGGGCACTAGGCGGATGACAAATAACATAAAGAAATATTACTTTTGGCCTAATATAGATAAAGATGTAGCTGATTTTGTTTCTAGATGCGAGCAATGTAAGAAACAAAAATATTGTATACAAACTAAGCAACCTATGAAAATAACAACCACTGCGAATTCCTCTTTCGAAAAAGTGTATTTAGATATAGTAGGGCCGCTTCCTAAGGATACACATAATTATAGCTATATTTTAACCTTGCTATGCGAGTTGACAAAGTATACGGAGGCATACCCGTTATCAAACAAGGATGCTGTAAGCGTTGCCCGTGCTTTTGTTGATAATTTTATTTTAAGATTCGGCATACCTAAGGAAATAGCGACCGATCGTGGGTCAGAGTTTATATCTAGTACCATGAAAGAGGTATGCCAAGTCTTAAAAATTAATCAAATGTTCTCAACAGCTTATCATCACGAAAGCATCGGCGCATTAGAAAACACGCATAAAACGATGGGTGCTTATTTGAGGATAAACTGTCAAAACAATATGGATGCATGGAGTGCTTGGTTGCCGTATTGGTGTTTTTCATATAATAATACGGTTCATACGGAAACCAAGTACACTCCACATGAATTAGTATTCGGAAAACATTGCATTTTACCTAGTAATTTAATCGGAAATGTTGTAGATCTTCTGTACACTCATGATAATTATGCACTCGAATTAAAATATAGACTTCAAATAGCACAGAGAGATGCACGTAATAATTTAATGCTAAGTAAAATTAAGCGTAAGCAAGACTATGATAATTATGTTAACCCTTTGTACTTTAAAAAAGGTGATTTATTGTTATTAAAAAACCCTTCAGAAAACAAGATGGATCCTATTTATCTGGGACCTTATGTTGTGATTGATGACTTAGATTGTAATGTGAAAATTTTAAAAGACGGTAAGGAGTATGTTACTCATAAAAACCGAACTCAACTTTTTAAAAATGTGTGAACCTTGTATTTTTGTATTAGTGTGTATCCCTATTTTCAGTTGATGTTAAGCATTTTTTTTTTGTAAGTTTAATATTATTATAAGACTTATACCTCTGTGAAGGTATAACAATAAAATCAAAAATATATATATCGCACACCTAGATCTAAAGAGGTATTAACTCAAAAAATCACTTTTTTCAGAAAATGCAATAAACTGATTCCTTTGTCCCTGTGCATTGTAGGAGTGAACTGTGTAGAATTATGCTTTTTATACGCAGCTAGAATAAATATATAGTAGAAATTTCGTGTTTTAATCATTATTCAGGGCTGAAAATTTGAATTTTTGACTTATTTCCCTATTGCTTAACATTATATGTATATTTGTTTTATTATTTTGAATTGACCCTGTGTTGGTGAATTAAGTTTTTAGTTAGCTCTCTTTTGATGAGGCAATATAAATAAAAAATGCAATAACACTTTGTATTATTTATAATTAGTCCAACTGATATCTATCAGCCTGATAGATATCAACTAATATGATCCAGCCAGCAGTAGGGGTTTATTGGATAATGAATAAGTAAGAAAACACTAGTAGTACGAAAATCAATCAACATTATTTATTAATAATACTGAAAATATAATCTTTTTAATCAAGTATAAAATCTCTATTTATTTTTAGAAGGTATCAGTCTGAGAAATTATAACTTTAAACTATGAATGAAACTTATAATAATGGCACTATGAGATCAGCGTTATTGAAATTACAAATAATTAAATAGTAGGTACAATAGAATAATTATTATTTTACTACGCTTAAAAATATTTTTTTGTAAACTTATGAGCTAATTTAGAATGTATATATTTAAAAACAATAATGCAATTAATTAATATCGCCTAAAATGTCTTTATAATAAAAGTCGTAATAAGATTTTAGTATAACATTCTTATCAATCAATTCTTGTATGTCTCTTTCGTTATCTGACAAACTACTAGATAACGATAAAATCGAGCTGCTGCTGCTGGATGAACTAGATGATGATGGAGGTACGACTTTAGGTGGGAGTCTATGTTTGTGACCCAGTTGGAAATTGGGATCCTCATGAGAGTCATAAATGTCACTTTCATCGCTCCGGACTGGTGAAATAGTGCCGGGCACCAGAATTTTGTTGTTTGGACGTCCTGGGCGTAAATGTGTCAATCTCGGATACGGACATCTTTAAGTCATCTTCCAAGATTGCATGTTGTGTTAGATGAGTGATGTTTTCTTTATCCTTTTCTTCTACCATATTGACTAAAAACAGTCCACGATTAATTGTTTCCTGAAAAATAAATGATTATTTTACTTGATTATTATTATATTATATTAAGGCAAAATATTCTCCCCGACAAATACGGACGCTTCAAGCATGGCATTTGACGGTACTGGCCAGTAACGAAACGGTCTAGTCTCATACATTTATATACCTACAAAGAATATTTTTTTACACTACATGTTCCTATCACGCTCACAAAGCGTTCATGGTATGGTACGGTGTAGTGGGCAGACTCCTTAATGTGCGACAAATTGATGCAAAAAGCCATCAATATAATATTCAATGTCATTAGTGATGTTTTAACATTATAGGTACTTAACAGAATCCATCTAAAGAGATCTAACTCAAAATTTTGCAATAAAAAGGAATAAACTCTGTAAATAATAGAACTAAAATAAAGTTATACTAAGATGAAAAGATTGTAATCGGTAATAGTAAAAAAAAATAATTTACATTATTTTTTAAAGAAATGTAACGGTTTAAAATTTGACTCAACAAAACAGAATCAACTACAAATTCAAAAATGTTTCAACAATACAGCAACAACTCAAAATAAAAATAAAACTTGTACTCACCTTGCCAGCAATACGGGTTCAACTCAAAATGATGTATTCATCTACTCAGCCGTAACCATCTAAAAGGCGTCAACTCAAAATAACACTCCTTAAAATTTCAACTATACAGGTACAACTCAAAATAACTCCTATTTGTTGACGACGAGAACGCACCCTTCGCTTGCAATTCCGATCGCAACTGGCAATGCTTCTGTTTTGGTGGGAGGGAGCGGGGCTTGCTCGTTCAACAAAAGGGACACCTTGCACCACCTAGCGTAGTGTAGTGAATATATTTTTAAATCTGTTTTATTGGTCGATAGGTATTTGTTTTAGGAATTTGACGGTGTGCATAACTCTAAAAACTCGATTTTTGAGTTAATCCCCTTTAGATCTAGGTGTGCGATATATATATATTTATATATCTATACATTTTTTTTTTATCAATTAATGGGAAGGTGTGATGTATGTAGTATGTACTTATACTTATACTTTGTAAGCTATCTCTTATTCAATAAACACAGTGTATTCTCAGACTTCGTGGGTTTCAATTGTCTCACTAAACACCCGACCTTACAATACAACATTCACCGTTGACAACATCATCTTGGTTAGTGATGGAATCAATCGATTTGTATGTCCTCAATTCGCCAGGTATCTTATTTTGAAACTGAAAATTCATTTCGTTTCATTCATTTCTTTCGCTCAACCATACATGATTTTTGTAATTTTGAGCAATGTTTGGAAAAACCTTCTCGATGCGTTCGGTCTTAGTTTCAGTAAAGTGACAAAAATTTGGTAGCAAATGTGATGTATCCAGACGATAAGTCAACAGGTATTTTACCATTACCAATATCGAGCAATTGTTTGGAAAAAGCTTCTCCAGATTGGTCGTTCTGCCATTCGACTCGCATTATCATATTTAATTTAGGCGTTTTAACGTCTGTCCATATAATGGATGAATTTAAACATGCGTTAACTTCATCGGCTGGCGTAATACGTTTTCCGTTGTAAAGTACACCCTGTGAACATTTTTCAGATGTACGGCCAATTGAACTACAGTGGGGTGTCTTTCATGTATTGGAAATGAAAAAATACGCCACATCGCCTCGTAACTACTGACAAAGCGTCCCAATTGAAAATGAATGATCTCACCGTTTGAATTTTCAGCAGCAACTCCGAACACAGCCATATTTTATCGATTTTACAGAAAGGCAATATTCTTTATTTATGTGTGCTTTAAATGTTTTGGAGCGGAACAACCCAACGATTATCAACTTAAATTTCCAGCTTATTCACTTTGACTATTATTGACCTTCCGTTGTCATCAGAGGATCGCCAGCGATAAAGTGGATAACCATCATTTTCAGTAATAGTCTCTACTACAAATTGTCTTGGAAAGTGTTTTGAACATTTTCCATCAACCATACACGGACAATTTGGATTTAATATTCCACAGGGACCATGAATAATATTTTTTTAACAATTTCATGTAACAATGGATCTTCAACATTATCAAGAATTTCGGCAGATATAACATCGTCGATTTCATTCAGCCTTATCTTCTCTACCAACCAAATGAGAATGTGTGCTTGTGGCAATCCGCGTTTCTGCCACTCGACTGAATACACCCAACAGCACGTCTGGCCGAATACGCTATGCCTAACATTGAGGTCCATAAGTGATTTTAACTTTCTTTTGAATACCCTTGCGGTAATGTTGGGGAGATCAATTGGTTATGGGCCAAGAAATAATTCTTGTCGAATTTTTGTCCACTGTTGATTGCATGTGAACGTTATAAACAAATCTGGTGTGCCATAATGACGTACATAGGACATAGCATATGACGGCCTGTTTGATGTGGAGGTAAGTAGCCTTGCCTTCCATGCCAGAGGTCCCGGGTTCGAATCCCGGTAGGGGCGGATATTTTATCATATTTGCTTTCTAGTCATGGATGTGTATGTATGTTTATTTCTTATATTTATATATGAAAAAAAATCTAATTGTGCTTATATTATTCTTAAGTTTATTTATCCGTTATCCATAACACAAGTTCTTAATGATACTTAATTTTGGCTAGATAATTGTTAGAAATATTTATTTTTATTTATTTATTATTATAGCATACTGAGCGTATTCACGCATATGTCGCGAACTTCCGAAGTATGTTGCTGGGAGAATAGTTGTCCTATCTATATTCTGCGCATTTCCATCAGCATTGATGGCACCTCGTAAATGAATGTATTCTTTAGGACGCAGTTTTGCCTGGTTCAACCTGATAAATGTCAATCGCTCAGTTTTAACTTTCCCGTACATATTCACAGCATATTGGTGGAAGAGACGCCGACATTTTAAGATATGATTGTCCTCACTTTCGCAAACCATCAGTCTGTATGAATAATAATTAATTGAACTAACTTTTTTGTTAGTTTCGGTACCTGTAACTGGATTTATCATCTTCATTGCAAAATTATACCCATCTTCACGTTGCCAAAATAAGATAGAATATTGTAAGGCATCATATGATCGATGTATTTCGGACACGCACGGCAGTTGATTGCTACGCGGATGTAAAACGATATCTCGGTTTTCTAAATTTTCACTCACGACGGCAATAGCGACTTCGTCAATTGTTGGCGCATTAAAACGTTTAGCGTGTTGTCCTGCAGGCGTCTTATCAGCTTTGATGACAATTTTGTGACTATCAGACGGCATGCGGTCCAAAGCGTTCTTGATGTTGATGAAAAAATGTTTAGAATTGTTCCACAAATAGTCTTATCACTGAATTGTTGTGTGCACAAAGCTGATCAACTTGTCATGCTGAATTTACATCCTCTTGGACGATATTTGCAGCAGGCATTCTGTCAATTCTATGTCAAACGTCATAAGGTTCCATTAAAGAAGTTTATATTGTCCAAAGAATTTAATATGATGGTCAAGTACTCTTAAATGTTCAAATTTTCCGCGCAATTATATTAATTTTTCTTACATAAGAACCTTTTCCTGACAATAACAAACACAACAAAAAAAAATTAGCAAAATCGGGCCAGCCGTTCACGCGTGATGGCGTGACCAAGGGAAATGGGGAATCATTTTTATATATAAATATTATATAATTTGTTTATATATATAGGCATTATTTATTTAGACAGCAGGTTGGAGCTTTTTGTGGAAGAATATGTTTTTTTTCAATCATTTAAATATAAATATCGCGAAGTAACTCGTGTACTTAAGAAATTGATAAAGTTTATACGTAAAGTCTTTAAACCCTTCAATTGCCAATCGCAGTGGACTTTAAAGGTGGGTGCGGCTGCTGTGATGTGATGAAGGCTGTTCTGTCCCTAGTAACCGACAGACATAAAATGGCGTAAAGTAGAATTATCTTTTTAGGTTAGACAAAGATTTTATTCTTGAACTTAATTCTTTAGAAAGTACACAGATATATTTTTTTATGAAACAATATACGATTTTATTTACTTTCTGAGCCCTAAACCCGCGTAGCTAGTATATTATTATTGAAGATTTTTTAAACAGTATGAAAGTTTCGGAGTTTATTGATTACCTTTCAAAAACTTAGTGACTTTTCTTTAGATTACAAAAAAGAAATAAAGTAAACGCATAGTAAATGTACCTCTATGAGTTTAGTACATGATTCAAGACAGTTATTTATTTTTTTATTATTTACATACCCAAACGAGCATGTGACTTTCTTAATAGTAACGTACCGTATGTATGGACATTAATCGACAAAAGTGATTTATCTATCAATATTGAATATGATTGATAAATTAATCAAAATGATTATTATGGTGATCAAAATAAGATGTATTGTAATACCGCCTCTGCGGCGATCTTAGCTAAAGAACTCTACATGCATTGAATTTTTAAAAGTTGTGCAAGAAAGAGATCACTCTTGGTGTTTCAAAAACGAATTATCCGATAAGCGATGTTTCTGGCAGACGCAATAGACTAAATTTTGAATTCACGTTGAATATATATTGTTTTAGTACTTTGAAATTAGAACCATAAGTAGTTCTTGTTTGCTCGCAACAGCATAAACTTATAACATTTTGCTACGGTTCCTCGAATTTCTTAAATATTGTAACAAACATTATTTTAACGAAACCAACATAAATTATTTATATATTTCCAAGAAGAAACACGCTTTGTTGAGTAGAAAAACAAAAAACGTTCGTCAAAAGTTTCAATCCAATTATTTTAGCGCTCGAGGTTTTATTCGTTTTTATCGCTGTAATTTTATGTAAAGTAATTGTTTTTTTACAATCTAATTTACTTATTTAGATCTTGCTGAATTACAAATTACAAAATGCTATGATTGTACTTATTTGCCTTAGTAAGTAATTTGTTTTTTAATGCTGGAATGTAAAAAAACTACTTAATTATGCAAATCGAAGCGTCATAAAACTGCAGCCTTTAACCTCAAAAACGTGAAAACAAAATAGTATAGTTTACTTGTACAGTTCATAAACAGTTGAGCGGGATCAATTTTTGTTTTTCGCTCCCACCCTGTATCTAGAATATATAAACGTACAATATAATAATAATAATAAATCCCGAGACAAACTAACCAACTGTATGGCACCAAAGTAATCAGAGCTTGTGTTATGGATGACCGTATAGCGAACTGGGGGAAATCCAGAATAATAATAGATTTATACATATCAACAACCAAGACCCGAAAACAAACATGGTAGCGTCGGGTGACGGGTCGCTCACTTCCCTCTAGTAAGGTTGAGGAGGGCGATGGCTGGATCCCGCGTTAACTCGTGAACGGGTGCTGTTTGAGGGCGTTGGATACTTGGGGGGAGGGAGACTTGCCGAGGTAACGGATGCAGATAAGAATAACTTTGTATAGACAAAAGAGACTCTGTAAATTTATTTTGAAAAAAATATACCCGTGAAGTTTTTTGCCAGTTCTTCTTCACGAAGGTTTTTTCGAACTGGTGGTAGAGTCATGTTTTATTTGACATCAATAAGAACAAGTAATTGTCAATGTTGAGAAATAAATATTTCATTTTATCATCTATGTTCATCACACAAATGAATGCTCAGGCCGGAACTCGAACCTGGGACCTCTGGCGTATGAAACAGGCCCACTACCCCACTTGGTCGTAAATATTTGGTATCTATTTTAAATGTGATGTGACAAATCGGTGGTGCCTGATGCGAAACTTTGCTTGTTAAGTTCCTGCGCTGGACAAATAAGTTGTGTGGTTTCAAATTACAAACGGTGCACAGACCGTGAAACGAGATGATTTAGAGTTTACAAGTATATGAAGGACCTGCCTGGACAAAACAATACTAATGTGCTCCCTTTTTGTCTACCATTATGGGTATAATTACGCGTATTAGTAGAAAGTAGCTTATTTTAAACATTAATTTAATTTTAAGTTGTGAAAGTTATCTGAAATATAGTCGATTTTCAAGTACATTTCGCTTTATTCAGGTAAATTGTGGTTTATATAAAGTTATTTCTATGATAAGGGTTTATGTAAAATGTTAGTTTTTTGCTACAGTTTCTCAAAATAAATTCTTTGCTAAATAGATTTCGATGCAAAGATAAACGCAATTCTAGGAAGCTTTCTCAACAATACACCACCTGGTGTGCTTTAGAGAAATAACTCTGAAAAAATTATAAAAAAGATAGCAGTAATACTATTTTACAAAGAACGGTTACTAGTTGAACTAATATAAACACAGAAATACTCATTATTTTTAATTTATTTTAACTTCGTGCTTACGTACAAGTTGTAAACGCGTAGTGTAGAGTGCAACAACTTTTAAAATATCTTAGTACATCCTAAAAATATATTTTGGTTTAATAAAAATAAGCTTGCGCCCGTTGCAGTGTAAAATTGACTGTGAGAGAATCAAAATCGATATTCAAATAACCTACGAAATATTTTTATTCGTATTCGTTATATTTGACGTTGTATGCTGTCGATAAACAGTTTCTACGAGTACAACTCAGCTCAGTTTTAAGTGCCTAAGTGTTTGTCTACGGAATACGGATTATAGTTTTTATCTAAAGGTGTATATTTTAATCAAATGCCAAAATGTATTAAAACAATGATATTTTAAACTATTTTAGCTATAAAACATGTTGCTTGTTATATTCTTAACGTTAAAATAGATTTGCAACTTAAAACGAAAAAGTCTCAACTTTTCGGCTATCCACCCGTCACCTGTTTATCAAAAATTAGCTTTTGTTAGATGACTACTTTTGAGTACATTGCCGCAGGGTAACGACAGAAACTTATTCTTTTAAACTTTTCCAACTCATATATTTCATCCTTTGCCCAGACTAATAATAGGTCTTTACCTATGAAACTGCCGTTTTGCCGTACTGGCCATTTCAAATGAAAAATTTTTTTTTTTTTGACTGATAATTCTAATTTCAAATTAATTTTATTTGACAAACATGGAATTCTGTTTCTAAAATCGTCATTTGTTTAATAGTTAGTGTTTTGTTTTCAACGCATTCGAACATTTTTCGTCATCATGGATAAGTTAAAAATTCGAGTAATTATGGAGTATGAGTACCGTCGTGGCAGCAAAGCGGCACAAGCGGCACGCAACATCAACGACGTTTACGGAGCGAACACTACAAACGAACGCACCACCCGTTATTGGTTTACCCGCTTCCGTTCTGGAAATTTTGACCTGAAAAATGAACCCCGTGGTCGTCCGAAAACTTTGGTCGACAACGACGAATTAAAGGCAATTGTGGAAGCTGATGAAACTCAATCCACGGCTGAATTAGCAGCAGCTTTCGACGTTAGCAACAAAACAATATTGGTCCATTTGCGTCAAATTGGCAAGGTAAAAAAGCTTGACAACTCACGAACTCAATGACCGCCAGCGCGAAGTACGCGTGGAGACGTGCCTTGCACTGCTCAGCAGGCATACAAATGAAGGAATTCTGAACCGCATTGTTACTTGTGAGGAGAAATGGATCCTGTTTGACAATCGTTAGCGCGCAGCAAGTTGGTTGGACCCTGGTTCAGCACCCAAACAATGCCCTAAACGAAAACTTACCCCTAGAAAAGTGATGGTCACTGTTTGGTGGTCTAACGCGGGTGTAATTCATCACAGCTTCTTGCCAAACGAGACAAGCATTACTGCAGATGTGTACTGTGAAGAACTGAACACAATGATGGAGAAGCTCGCACGTCTCCAACCAGCTTTGGTCAATCGTTCGGCTCCACTGCTCCTGCACGACAACGCGTGAACTCATACTGCACAGCAGACGGTCTCCAAGCTACAAGAGTTGGGGTTGGAAGTTCTCCGTCATCCGCCGTACTCACCAGACCTTGCGCCTACAGACTTCTACTTTTTCCAGAATTTGGATAACTTCTTGGCGGGAAAAAAATTCAATACCCGAGAGGCAGTACAAAATGCCTTTGAAGAATTTGTTGCTTCCCGTCCAGCTGATTTCTTCAAGAAAGGCATCAATAAGCTACCAATGCGTTGGCAAAGATGCATTGATTGCATGGGTGATTATTTTGATTAATAGAAATAAAAAATATATAAAAAAATTACACTTCATTTATTTCGTGAAAAACGGCAATTTCATAGGTAAAGATCATAGGTAAAGATTAGTCTGAGAACTAAAATGTTCATATACAGTGTGCAATTGTTTTTTTTATTTCATTTATTTACTTTAATATCTGGGTTCTAACTGCTTACTTCAGATACCAAAACGTCGAGTTTAAATGTAAAAAATATAACTTAACTAAACTTAAATCCGGTTAAAATGCGTTTTATTTAATATAATTAATCGTGAAAATTTAAGTAAATATTAACTTCTTATATTGCGATTTGTATTTGTGTGTATTTTCGTTTCGACTATAATATTTCGAGGTAACCGCTTCTTTTTTTTTTTCTTTGGTTCCCTTCCACGGAGAGGGCAGCAGGATAAAAAATGCTCTGACACATACTCCGCGCGCGCGATCGGAGTTATGTGGGACTCGCTCCAAGCCTACCAGAACCACTACCCACTAAAAAACCCCCTGTCGGCTCGTGCAATTTTTTGCCACAAAGCCTTCATCTGAGCGACGGCCAATTGAAGAAAGAAAGCGAAGGTCATTTACATAGCACTGAAGGTGCTCAAAGCACTGAAGGTGAATTCATAGCACTGAAGGTGCTCAAAATTGCAAAGAGGAGTTAAGTTAAAATACATTAAAAGAAGTTTAGTTAATTCGGATTTACGTTAGAATTAGAATTTGCGGCCTGAAGGGCTTCGAGATCGGCTGACAGTCTGGTGGAAGAGTACGCTTGCGCATTGCTAGGCCTAGTGACTTTGAACTTCGAGTCTAAGACAGGAGTAGTATAAGAGACTGAATCTCGAACTAGAGGATTGGGATGGGATTCGGAGCGTTTGAAGAACGCTTCAGAGAGTGTTTTGAGGTGTTGTTGTATTGTAGGCAATTCAAGATCTCTGTGCAGGTCCTCGTAACGCACTTACCACGGTGCGTTTGTGGCCCTGCGGCAAAAGAGATTTTGAACTACCTGCAGTTTGTGCAGGACGGAGGGTTTGGCGTTTTGGCAAAGGGTTTGGGCAAAGACTGGCGAGGCATATGTCATGACTGGTCTAACGCAGACCTTATAAAGCGTACGTTGGCTTCTGAACGACATTTTACTTTTTCTACCTAACATGCTATTTAGGCGGCCTATGTAGTGACGGGCGAGTTTCGAAACTCTTTCGATGTGTGGCTTGAAAGAAAGCGTCGGATCCAAGGTGACGCCTAAGTATTTAGTACGCTTCCAGGGGATTGGAATGCTTAACATTCGAACGTGGGGATCGCCAGTGGGACGACGGCATTTGGGGTCGAAGCAAATCGCAGAAGTCTTGTCTGGATTCACATCGATGCGCCATTTTTGAAACCATACACCAAGGGCGTTTACGGCCTTTTGGACTCTGGTTACAAGGTGCGGAACACTGTGACCTTTGGTATAGAGTGCGGTGTCGTCGGCAAAGAGGGCGAGTTTGACGCCTTTCGGCGGGATGGGAATGTCGTTAGTGTACACGGTGTACAACAGAGGGGCGAGGACTGAGCCTTGAGGAACTCCAGCCTTTATGGGACGAGGCGCGGAAAGCGTGCCTTCATGTTTAAATCGAAACGTACGGTCTTTGAGAAACGACGCTATTAACCTGACTAGGCGATCCGGTAAGCCTATTTTGTAGAGTTTATAAACGAGACCGCTTTGCCAGACTTTATCGAAAGCCTTGGCTACGTCAAAGAAAACCGCGACTGTTTAATAACGACGCGGATAGAAACCGTCAAGTATGTACTCGACGATTCGATGGACTCGCTGAGGGCAGGAGTGCTTAGCGCCTTAGCCGAACTAATGGGGAATAATGAGAGGATCGCCATCAGTTGGAAACAGATGGTTCTGCATTCGAGAGAGTATGACTCTCTCGAGAAGTTTAGACATTGCCTTGAGGAGGCTGATGGGTCTGTGATTAGCCGGGACGTTCAGAGGTTTGCCCGGCTTGGGAAAGCCTATGACTGTCGCTTCTTTCCAAGCTTTTGGAAAGTAGCTAAGGTCGAAGCAGGCATTGAATATAACAGCTAACAAGGTAAGCACCTGTTGAGGCAGGTGCTTAAGTGCGTGGTTGGAAATACTATCCGCACCCGGACTTTTGACTTCTAATGAGAAGTGAGATTTCATCATTAGAGACTGTGACGGGGTCATCGGTGATGGGGAGAGATTCTCTGCGGAGAACTTCGTCCTCCACCGCCTGGATGTGGGAGGGATTCACGGGTTGCGTGCTGGGCGAGCATTGAGAGGCAATGCTGTCAGCGAAGCATTTGGCTTTCTCTTCGACTTCGAAGGCGATAGAGCCATCGGGACGAGTGAGAGGAGGGACGTGAGAGGCGGCGTCTACGCGTAAGTCTCGGGCCATACTTATAATACGCTTGGTGGGACGGGGAGATATTCACCATGAGATCGTTCATCTGAGCGTCTCGGAGTTCCGCAAGGTAAGACCTAACTTTACGTTAAAGTTGATTCGCAGCTGTTCTATAGGCGGGTGTGGGATATTTCTTGGCTCTCCAAAAAGCCGCGTTCTTAGCTTTAATAAGATTGCTAACGGCTAGGGGAAGCGTGGGTTTGCCTTGCTTAGCAACCTTTTCGCTATCGCTGATGGCTGAGTTGACAGCATCAGTGAGAGTGTCGACTAATGAATCTATTTTATCCAAGCTATCTAATTGATCGGGCGAGATCGCGAGCGGAGTGTTCGGGGCCTCTAAGGCTGAAACTAACGTAACCTTTCCAGATGGTAAAGGTCTTAGGAGAGGTGACGTTATCGTTAGGCGGACCTAGCACGAGGGAGCCGTCGCCGGGGCGGTGTTCAGAACCTAGGTACCGCGGTCGAGCGGTTCGAGAGACCTGAGATCGAGATTGATTCGCTTGACAATTGCAAATTCGAGATGTCAGGAGAGTGGTTCGGGTTGTCAGGATAGTGACTGGGAGCGATGGGAGAGATGACATCTAAGTCGAGTGAGTAAGTGATGTCGAGGAGAGCGATACCGCTAGTGTTGGTTGATAGGCACGTCCAGTCAGTATTTTTTATTTTTTATTTTTTATTTTATTTTTAATTATTTGGAAAACATACAGTGTTCTTATAGCTAGCTTAATACTAGAAAATTAACTAGACACCAATTATTAGTTTTCACATATCGTAAACTGTATAACTTGAGATAGAGCTAGGTACATATATAATACACACAAAATAAAACAAAAAACACAAATACACAAATATTACAAAACAAAAACCAATTAAAAACTCAATCAAATGGATCAGGGAACGTTATCAAACCATTGATTAGTAATTTTAAGCCTGACTCTTTCTACGGAAGAATTAAAGATGTCAATCTCTGGTAAATTTATTTTATTTATCAAATTAGAGGCCCTTACAAAAAATGAATTTTGCCGATAATTAGTACAGCTATGAGGAACATGCAGAGTAATATGTTGTCGGGATGACCTTGTTGGGACCTTCAGGCCCAATTGGGCAAGGAGGTAAGGAGAATCAATCTTACATTGTGCAATCTTGATAACCGTGACAATATCCGCGATTTGGCGTCTTACGTAGAGGGGTAAAATGTGATAACGCCTACATCTGGACTCGTAGCATACATCTTGGACTCTACTTTTGAATTGAAGATGTCTCATAAATTTACGCTGTATGGTTTCAAGCCTGCCGATGTAAATGTCATACAATGGACTCCAAACTTGTGAGCAATATTCAAGGATACTACGCACATACGCACAGTAAAGAATTTTTATAACTTTTATGCTATTAAATTGGGAACTAGAGCGTAAAATAAATCCTAATGCCCTATTAGCCCGATTAGCAATATCATCAATATGTCTATCATAAATTAATTTGCAATCGTGAACAATACCCAAGTCGCGTATTTCATTAGACATTTTAAGAACTTTGCCTTTCAGTAAATACTCGAAACGTAACGGGATTTTCTTCCTAGTAAACCTGACCACATAACACTTTGAAACATTAATATCAAGTCTGTTAATATTGCAGTATTGTTCAAACCTAATTAAATCCTCCTGCAACAATGTACAGTCCCGGCGATCCGCAACACTCTTAAAGATTTTCATATCATCCGCATATAACACAAATTTTGAATATATAAAACAGTTGGAAATGTCGTTTATAAATATATTAAATAAAAGAGGGCCCAGCAAGGATCCCTGTGGGACACCAGAAGGCACATAGTTATATGCGGATGCAAAACCATTCAACACTACGGCCTGGGACCTGTTCTCAATGTAGGACTTAAACCATCTGAACAGACTGCCGTGAATTCCCGCCTTCAATAGTTTTTGAAGTAATACGCTATGGTCAATGCGGTCAAAACACTTCGCGTAGTCCGTAAAAATGGTATCCACTTGGCCTCCAGAGTCCATGTTGACCGTTGTGTAATCGATAAACGATAAAAGATTAGATGTTGTAGATCGCCGTTCAAGAAAACCGTGCTGCTCAGAGATGAAGTAAGGCTTTAGGTTACTGTAAACTTGGGTGTATATTAAGCGTTCAAATACCTTTGCAAATATACATAATTTAGAGATCGGCCTATAGTTACAAACATCATTTCTTCTTCCTCCTTTATGAATTGGTGTTATAAAAGCCGATTTCCAAATCATAGGAACAATACCTTCATTTATAGAACGTTTAAATAATATAGTTACTGGTTTAGTCAAAGATTCTGAACATCGAACTATAAATAATGGCGGTATTCGATCAGGCCCTGCTCCCTTCGAAAGATCCAGTGATTGAAGTTCTTTTAGTGTGTTTTCGTGGGTAATTTCTATACTACTGATAGTGTTGGCATAATTTGAACATTGATCAATTGAATCATTTGAATCTCTCGAGGAGCTATTTGATGTTTGAAAATTTGATTGGAAATACCGCGCGAAAAGACGGCAAGCATCTTGTCCAGATTCTGCGACCTCTCCTTCATATGACAGAGATGAGGGAATAGTGTTGTGATTGTTTTTGTTATATTTGATGAACGACCAAAATAGTTTGGGATTTTTTTCTATAGATTCCTCACATTTTTTTATGTAAGCAGTATAACATTTGACCTCTAGGTTTTTAGCTCTTAGACGTAAGAGTGAAAATGTATTGTAATCTGAAACATTGCCGTACGTACGATACTTTTTTAAGAACTTATACTTTTCCCTGAGAAGATGCTTTAACGAAGAATTGTACCACGGTGGATATCTAGCGCTAGACAATAACTTTTTAGGTACAAATTTTTTTATTACATCATGTAGATAATTATAAAAATTATCTACGGCTTGTTCAAGCGGTATCTTTTGTAGACAGTCATCCCAGTTTACTTTACCCAACGAAGACTTAATGCTGTCATAATTTGCTGACTCAAAGTGGTGCTTGTAACGAGTATTATCCTCCATAGGCTTTGTAAACGCTAAGTCTATTGTTATATTTAACGACTTGTGATGGAGATCTTCGGGTACAAGAGGATCATCGGATGAAGACACCTGGACATCAACATTACTTAATATTAAGTCTAAAAGTCTACCGTGAGTGTTACGGCAAAAATTAAATTGTGTAAGGTTGCATTCAGACAATGTATCAACAAATGTATATTGAAATTCTCCCATGACTCCCGAATATCCAGAAGTGGAGTCGGAAGTAGGATTCCACTGAATGTTACTCATATTAAAATCTCCCATAATAACAAAAATATCATTAGGCTGGGAGTTCACTGTTAAAGCTAGTTTATTAGTAAAGTTCGAAAGTTGTGAATTAAAGGAATTACCAAACTTTTCATTGCACAGATAAATAGAACAAAAATGTATTTTTACAGCAGTAGCGTGGTTATCAGTCAATGTAATTGTGACCCAGATGTCTTCAGCCTTTGACGACCATTCTAGGCGATTAATTGCCATGAACTCACGACGAACCGCTATTAAAACACCGCCACCAAACCTTTCCTGTGTGGACTGGTAGTTTCGATCCCTTCTCCAGACCACATACCTATCATCAAAAAGTTCCCCGTTATCTATGCCGTTTAACAGCCAAGTTTCCGTCAAAGCAACCACGTCATATGAATGCATCAATAAATTTCTTTTGAATACGTGAGTTTTTGTGCGTAGCCCTCTTGTATTTTGATAATAAATGTTTAAAACTTTGTCATTATCCATTGAGTAAGCACTTGTTACAAAAACTGAAGTGATTTGAAACATAGTAAATAATTAAATAAAAACATATTAAGAGGCTCACAATACCAGCATACAAATACATCGGCAGACCTGTCACAGGTGGAACGCTATTTAAAGACAAAAGGAGAAAAAATAAATTTACTTTAAAAAAATTTACGCAAATATTCAAAATGATATTAGGCTTTTCTGAGGTTCCCAGGATTATTTGATTAAGTAAAATATCAAAACAGTATGAAATTAAAAATAGTTTAAAATAAAGCTGTACCTTATATGAGTAAACATTAAGCAACATAAATGAAAGTTCGAATAATTTGAAGCAAAGCTCTACACTATTTTGGATAGGTCGTTTTCGCTTTTTATAAAAAATACTGGAGAGTTGTCAGACCTCCTAGCCATTATTTTACAATGCTTTACCCAGATGTATTTAAAGTTTTTTTCTTTTGCCAATGATCTTGCTTTGCTTAGAAGAGTCTTATTCCGTTGGGTCAAGTGATCATTTACATATATTTGTGAGTCTCCGGTAAATCCTAGGTTGGCCAAGTTAAGCGTCTTGCTTTTACGAGACATCGCAATTAGGTTTTCTTTTAAGTAACGGTTGTTGAATGATATTAGAATTGGTTTCTCGACTTTTGACAAACGAGTTGGAAGCCGTGCAATATAGTTAATATCTTCCTTTTTAACAGTAACATTACATAGTTGACCAATTTTTTGAGCTATATCATACAAATTTTCGTTATTTTTCATAGGTATACCTTTAATTTCAGCGTTATTCGCTCTTGCCCACTGGTCTCTATCCTCCATTTCCTGATGAAGCTTGACTATTTCAGCTTTGAGAACAGGTACCTCAAGAGCAACTTTTTCTATTTTAGTAAGCCGAGAATCTAAGGCTTTACATGTTCCTGAAAAGTTATTAATCAACTGATGTGCCATCTCAAGAGACTCTTTAAGGTGGCTGATTTCCTTTTTAATTAACTTCACGTCTTCTAATAACGATGCTAGAGGCGCCAGCTGTACAGAAACCATGTTGAGTTGTTCTTGAATTTTTTCCAATTGCAGTGGCAGGGGCGAAATTGCTACAGGAGAAGGTAAGGGGCTAGATTTACATTTAGGACATCTCCAGCAATTTTTCCTTGTGTCTCCAAGTTTACGATAGCCGCCTTCGCTAATACCAGAACATTGGAAATCATAGTGTTGCTTGCAGATACTGCAAACGGGCCCTTCAGTGTGTTCCAAACCACAGCTGGCGCAGGTAAACATTTTGATTTAGCGCAAAATAAATTTACTTAATTATAAAAATATATATGTTTATGTTGCAATCATTCACTCCTAAGATTTATCAATATAATTATTTGCTTTTTTTTTTTTTTTTTTTTACAACTCTACCTCAAGCAACTTCTTTCCGCTCGCTCTTTTATATTAATGTGTCACAATACCAGATTAAGTGCTCTATTTCAGCTAATGCTCACACGAACCTTGTGGTCGAGCGGCTAAGTGTTTGATAATGGGACCAGAAAACGTGAGTTCGATCCTCACCACAGCAGCAATCGTAATTTTTCGTTTTTCTGTTAAAATTTGTGGCAGCAAAAACACTTAATATCACTCACACACACTGCACCCTCTCTATGGCAACACAACAGAATACGAGATGTTGAGTTCGGTACAAAATGGCCGCCGCAGGCAATGTCATACCACTGCAGATAGAACAGGAGGGACCGATTATCAGCGTTCTCACTCAAATAGGCCGTATAATAGAAACAAATAAATCCGAGCTAACAAACGACACAACGTGCGATCAACTGAGCAACTGAACAGTATTGTTGCGTATTTAAAATGGCGTGATATAAATTTTTATAAATGGCAAGGCACCCAACCGTTTCCGGATCCCATCCCCCTCCCCTCCCTAGTAATAGTTTTTGACACTTCTCGTTTTGCAACAACAAAATATATATCTCGGAACGGCCGTTCAATAATAACTTTCGTGCAGTTATCTAAAAGTGTTAACTGTGACAATAAATAACTAGTGTACCTTCATTCATACTCTGGTAAGTGCTTTAGCCATTACTCTTAACAAAAGTTGGTCCTTTCTCGCCAATATTTAAGCCAGCTCACGCAACACGCGTCGCCGCCAAATTTTTAGAAAAACTTTTCGCTATGTCTAAATCTAAGCAACAGTTATTGGTATCTAAGTATGATTTTATGTTGGAAAAGGTTAGCATATTACATCATTCAATCCAAAAGTTAGATTTTAATATTTCATCAAACTTAGAAAAGTTCAAATTACGTTGTTCCGATCTCGATTCAATCAAAGTAAATGTAGATGAAATTTATGTTACGTTGTCACAGTCACTAGAGCGAGATGAATTACAAGATCATAAAGTTAGGTATTTGCAATTTGAAGAACAATATTTCGATAATAAACTAAAGTTACAGACTTTAACATCTATTTGTGAAAAGGGTGAAGTTAGTTTGCCAAGCATGCCGGCGGAATGTAATGTAAAATTACCCAGTATAAGTTTGCCTAGTTTTAGCGGTAATTATTGCGATTTTCCCAATTTTATAAATATGTTTGATAGCTTGGTTCATCACAATCAGTCATTAGGTTCCGTCCAGAAAAAGCACTACTTACTAAGTTGTCTTTCGAACGAACCATTAAATCTAGTAAAACATTTGTCCAATACTCCCGACAGTTATGAAGTGGCCCGGAGTATTCTTATAGATAGGTACGACGACAAGCGCATGATTGCCGACTCGCATCTAAGTACAATGTTGTCATTACCTACCGTGTCCGCTAAGAACACGAATCAGCTGAGAAACTTTGTTAATATCTTGCAAGAGAATACGCGGGGTTTGACTAGTTTAGGCTTCCCAGTTAAAGAATGGTCTCTCTTGTTGTTACATATATTTACGCGACGGCTAGATAATGATTTACGGTCTAGATTCGAACTAACCTACCAACACCTCCACATACCTACTTTTGATAATTTACTTACATTTTTAGATACTCATTGTAAGACATTAGAAACCACGGGCCTATGTGCATCTATTAGTGGCAAACAAAGCAATGTTTCCCCTACTTCCAAGCTTAGTAAGGTGTCGCATACGTCCAGTGTACATCAGCAAAGTTGTTACGACTCTAAAGCAACGGCCAAAATTAGCAGAAGTCTAACTACGTGTCCTAAATGCCGCAGTGAATCACATTATCTGTATAAGTGTGACAAATTTATAGCTATGGGTATAGATATGCGTCGTGAATTCGTGAAATCAAACAACTTGTGCTTCAATTGTTTTCGATCTCATAGGGTTATGAATTGCAATTCACGATCAAGTTGTAATATTTGTCATAGAAAACATCATACATTACTCCACATATCTACAAGTAACGACACGCAGGTGAATCCGCAACAACCTAATACAAATCAATCAATTAGTAATTATGCAGATAAAAGTTCATTGACATCCACGCCGGTCGAGCGAATTCCCGCTGAAAATCAGACGCAGCAATCGCAACATTCTTCCGGAAGGTCCGCGTTATATCTCCATCTCTGTCTAACACAGTCAGTGCTTCGGTTGGTAAGGAGGAATCAATCACACGTCATTCATTGCTAGCTACAGCTATGGTAGATGTCGCTTTTGGTAGAAATGGTAGAATTCATCGTGTTCGTGCATTACTTGACCCCGGAAGTATAACTAACTTTATCTCTAGTTCTTGTGCGCGCCGTTTGGGGGCGCGCTACTCGAAAACAAATGTTTCGATTTTGGGAATCGGTGGTTCGAGTATGACTAGTGTTGTTCCTACAGGTAAATTATTTTTGTATTTACATTCGGATGATGAAATATCATGTATTGAAACATATGTTTTACCACAAATTACCGCAGAGATCCCTACAGTAACCATTGATAGTAGTTTTTTGGACAATTTTAGGAATTTGAAGTTAGCTGACTACACGTGTCACGAAAGGAGTCCTGTTGATGTTTTATTAGGTGCGGGTGCTTGTGCGAACATTTTTAAGGGTGGTAAAATTAGTCTTGGGAGTAATTTGCCTACAGCTTTCGATACAATATTCGGATGGGTTTTGATGGGTGATTTTAGTTGTAATGATGACAAATCGAACGAGTTGTCTGCTTTTATGTGTGTTACAGATTTGGATAGTTCCTTAAAGCGTTTTTGGGAAATTGAGGAGGTGCCCTCTACTAAAGTCACTGACCCTAACGATTTAGTTTGTGAAGGCCATTTTAAACAGACGCATACGCGTACACCTGAGTGAAGATTTGTCGTGCGCTTGCCCTTCAAACAGGGTGACCATAATTTGGGTGAGACAAAATCTTTAGCGTTTTGCAGACTACAATCTTTAGAGCGGAAATTGAAACGGAATAGTGCCTTGGCGAAGAAATACAATGATTTCATGCGAGAATATGTCTCTTTGGGCCACATGCAGCCAGTCGACGCTTCGACTGCGAATTTTCCTAATTTTTATATACCTTACCATGGAGTTTATAAGAAGGATTCAGACAAAATACGGTGTGTCTTCGATGCTTCTATGAAGAGTTGTTCAGGAAAATCTTTAAATGATGTTTTGTTAGCTGGTCCGAAGTTACAGAAGGATATTGTCGACATAATTCTCCACTTTCGCTTGCATGAAGTAGTTTTTACAGCGGATATAAAGCAGATGTTCAGAGAAGTTTTGGTTTTTCCCGACGATAGGAAGTTTCAGCTCATCGTTTGGTTTGATGACGACGGGAATTATCAGGATTATCAACTCAACACGGTTACGTATGGTGTTACTTCAGCTCCATATTTAGCGATGCGCTGTGTTCATGAACTAGCATACCAGGGTGAAAACACTCATCCTCGGGCTTCAAGAATTTTACTTAACAATGTATTCGTGGATGACATCGTGACGGGTGCTAGTTCACTAGAGGAAGCTAGAGATATTAAGGCTGAGGTCCTTGAACTTTTATCAAAAGGGTGTTTCGAACTACGTAAATGGACTAGTAACAGACCAGAGCTGCTTGATGATCTTCCTACAGATCACTGCGAGTTGAAGTTCACTGAACAGGGTCACCATTCTTCGCTGAAGGTCTTGGGACTGCAGTACAATCCTGTTACAGATATGTTTACTTTCCAAGTTTCTCTCGACTCAAAGGAATGTACCAAGAGGATTATTCTATCTAAAATCAGTTCCATTTACGATCCTAATGGTTGGTTAGCACCTTGTGTTGTTTTTGTAAAGATCCTTATGCAACGTTTGTGGAAACTCGGCTTACAGTGGGACGAGGTTCCACCTGAGACTATCTTGCATGATTGGAAGGAGTTTTGTTCAAACATTGATTATCTTAAAAATGTGTCTATTCAGCGTCAAGTTCTCTCTAGATCTGTTTTATATTTTGATTTGCATGGTTTCAGCGAAGCCTCCAATGCTGCGTATGCTTCATGTGTCTACTTGCGATGCGTCCACAGTGATGGTAGGGTGACCATACATCTTCTCATTTCTAAAACAAGGGTTGCGCCGATCAAACAGAAATTGACCATTCCAAAACTCGAACTCTGTGGAGCACATCTTTTGGCTAAACTTCTGAAAAGGGTTATTACTACATTAAAAACAAATACGGACTTACACAGTGTTGCGGAGTTTTGCGCCGGCTGGAGAAGATGCCGCCGTATGTACCCTTTGGCCCCGAAGACACCACGACCTGACGAACCACGGAGTGACACCCGACTTGATCGAGTGCAGGTTGGAGCGCAGTGAAAACAACACGTCTTCAAAGTAAGAACGTTTATTGCGGATACCAAAATAAACCTTAAGTTTAAACAAGCCTATGAACCACAATCGTTCCTGTAGTTCAGTTTCTTTCTTCAGACCTCTTCACTGGCCTCCGGATACACCGAACAGCGCTTACGTCTTCTTGGGTCTTCACTGGCCTCCGGATTCACCGAACAGCACTTTCTTTCTTCTAGTTGGATTCTTCTGAACTTTTCTTATTAGACTTTTTCTTTCTTCTTGTTGTTTTCTTCGCTGCAGGCACCGAACTGTTTCTTTCTTCTTATAAGATGTTGTTTTCTTGCTTGTGGGCACCGAACTGTTTCTTTCTTCTTATTAGATGTTCTTTCTTCACTTGTGGGCACCGAACTGACTTCCAAAGCTCGGCGTGCGCCTTTTATACAAATTTCGCCCTAAATAATTCCAGCGCTCTGATTGGCTGGCGCGTTTGTGCAATTTGCAACTAATTACACTTAAGTTTTACTTGGATTCTAAACTTTACATCGATTTATCTTTCAAACTATTAAGCAAAACTATTACAATATTATATTGAAATAATAGAGCGAAACGATTCCTATATGTTTACATAAATACCAATTTGATAAAATTAAATACAAAAAACTTTCTAGAACAAAGACTATCTCAAAACACCGTTTGCGCCGGCAGACTATTTACTTAGCCTAACATTGTACCTAAGGCGAAACGGCTACAAACATAATTTTATCATTTTACATTATTAAAATATGCAAACATTCTAATTACAATTAGATTTTAACATAATCTAACAAGATATAACTACCAATTAGGAACATATACAACAACAAAGGTTTTCTCGTTATTCCCTTCAAATACGTAAAACACCATGAAAATAACTATTACATTTCAATAAAAGAAAGCAATTTACACATTATTATTAATAAACCATAACAATAAACCATATAATGACGTAGTTATTCAACGAGAAAATATCTAACCATAATACGTCATTTATTACTTCAAATGCGTACTTTATTATATGAACCTATGTACAATAACGTTATATCTACCATTATCTACTTAATCTGATACGAAATAACCATAAATTTACCACAATTATGACAAATCTGAACAAATCAGTATTTTACAAATAACCTAGGTCTAAATTCTATCCAAAACATACATAAGCTTCTCATATTATGCTTATATTATACCAATGAAATCTCTAAGAACTTTATTAAACACAAACATCATCAATTCAACCATAAATCAATGTTATCAAAATAGAATTCAAAATATACCTATACCTAGGTTCCTATAACATCATAATTTCCTATAAGAATCTTATTAGTACTTGCTTACGTCACACTCGAAAATAACCACCTATCCGAGGACGGGCGCAAGTAGTGAGGGCGTGGACTAGCGTTATTTACAAAACTATTTGAATGGCTATGTCCCTATTATGCCGAATCCATTTCATGATGCGTCGCTAACAGTCTCCCCCGCAGTGCGTAGCACTCCATCCTGCGGTTGCGACGCTGCAGCTGGAACCAGGATGACGACCCCTCTCGTTGGCCGCCTCAGAATCCCCCATGGTGTCTGCACGTCCAGAACTCGAACTCTCCCATCAGGTCCAGGGTAGACACGGTGAACTTTTCCTCTCGGCCAGGTGTTCCTCGGCAGTGTTGCGTCGACGACCATGACAATGTCGCCAACGCGCGGATCCTGCGTTGCTGCTCCGTTGATCTTCTTCGGCAGCAGGGTAGGCAGATACTCCTTGATCCACCTGTTCCAGAAGTGATCCGTCAGCCGTTGTGCCGTCTTCCACGTTGCCCTCCCGACGAGCTCGATGTCTGCAAACTCCCCAGGCGCTGGTGCTCCACAAGATCTGCCAAGTAAAAAGTGGTTCGGCGTTAGAGCTTCTTCATCGTCAGGGTCTACGCTAACGTGGGTGAGTGGCCTCGAGTTCACCACGTGTTCGACTTCGGTCATCAGTGTGTGTAGGACTTCCTCTTGTGGTGTCCTGGACTGCAGCACCGTCGTCAGAGCTGTCTTCACCGATCGTACGAGCCTTTCCCAAGCGCCGCCCATGTTTGGACAGCCAGGTGGTATGAACTTCCACCGGGTTCCCTCTTGACTTGCTGCCTTTTCTAATTTCGGTGAGTTGCATCTGAGTATTGGAAGGTCTCTCAATATGGACACTTCCTTCCCGTATTTTGCCCAGGCTGCTCGCTGTTCTTCGGAAATCTCGTCGTCCCAGCCGATCTCCCCGCGCCATATGTCCCGAATCAGCTTATTCCCCTGAATTAACACTGGGATAGCAAGGCCCAGGGGGTCGAAGCTGGACATCGCGGCGCTGGTGACTTCTCTCTTCGTCGGCGTCTTCTTGCCTTCGAGTATGTCTGGACTGGTATTCCGGAACCCAACGTTGAAGGCCAGCAAGTCTTCTGCCACTAGCCATCTCAGCTCAAGAGTCTTCTCTTCAGCAACCAGTTCTGTGCTGTCTTCTTTGAGCTGATCACCTATCCCGTCGAGGATCTTCGCCCTGTTGCTGCTCCATCCCCTCAAGTGGAAGCCTGCCTTTGCGTGAATGCTTTGCACCTGATGCGCGATCCTTCTTGCATCTTCCTCTGTGGCAAAGCTCTGCAAATAATCATCCATATAGTGATTCTTCTTGATGGCTTCCACTGCCACCGGGTAATCTTCTCTGAAATCTTCTGCGTTCTTGTTCATTACGAAAATCGCCGTAGACGGTGATGAAGCCGCACCAAACACCACTGAGCACATTCGGTATTCGTCTGGTGTCCCATTTCTTCTGTCGTCGCGCCACAGGAACCTCAGGCTGTCGCGGTCCTCTTCACGCATCTGTACCCTCAGGAACATATCTTGAATGTCGGCGACGACGGCGACCGGCTTCTCTCTGAACCTCACAAGCACCCCAAATAGCGATTGCAGAAGATCTGGTCCCGGCAGGAGTGCGTCGTTCAGGCACTTCCCGTCAAATTTTGCAGCAGCATCCAGGACTATCCTTGGCTTCTTCTTCACGGGATGCATCACCGCAAAATGCGGCAAATAAAATGTTCTTCCAGCGGTCGTTGATACTGGAGCCTTCTCTGCATAACCATTTTGTATCAGCTTCTTCATCTGGTCTTCATATGACGTCTTCAGGGTTGCATCCTTGTCCAATATCCTTTCAATCCCAATAAGACGTCGATGAGCTTGCACGTAGTTGTTTGGGAGGGTTTGGTCTTCACTCTTCCACAGCAGCCCGGATTCAAACCTCCCCTCTGGAAGGCGCTTCGTCGTTGACTGCAGGACCTCAAGCGCTCGTTGGTCTGCGTCGTTGCTCGGGCGGCGAGGCTGCACTCCGATTGATTCGAAGTCGAAGTGTCGCCGCACCAAGGCTTCTGTCTCATCTTCTTCGATGAGTCTGCTGTGGTTGACGAACTGTACTGGTGACGTCTTCCCGTTGCGACGCCCATGGAGGACCCATCCCAAGCTTGTTAGTGATGCAACTGGATCGGACCTTTTCCCTTTCTTGAGTCTTCTCGTGACGATGAGACCCCAGTTGTCTTGCCCGATGAGAAGTTTTGGCTCTTCATTTTCATATATCAGTTGACCTTGAATGCCTTGCAGGTGCGAGCATCCTTGGATGACACCTCGATCCACACCTTGTCTTGAGAGCTTCAAACTGTCGATTGTTCGAACTTCAATCGTTTCCTTCTTCTTACGATGAGCTCCCTTGATCTTGACGCTTATCCTCTGCGAGTCGCACCTCTTGATTCCATGTTCTCCAATTGTCTCGATAGTTATCGGACTTGCCTTGCCTTCAGCCCCAATCATCCGCGCCACCCCAGCATCCAATAACGTGACTGTTGACCCCTCATCCAGAAGGGCCAGTACGCGTGCTGCGCCCTTCGGTCCATACAGGTCCACTGGGATCATCTTCAGATACACCTGCCCCTCACTGGCAGTGTGCACGGAGGTGACGACTTCCTTGGGCTCTTCTCTGCGACTGGAGACATTGCAGCGGGATTCTTCTCTATCCCCAACAGCTGCTGGTGGACGGCTTTCTTCATGAAGACTGGTGTGGTGCCATCTTCCGCACTTCCTGCAATCTGCTGCCCTGCAGGTCTTCCTTGAATGCCTTCCTCGTAGACACCTGAAGCATAAAATTGCCTTCTTAGCCATTGCGTACTTTTGACTAAGGTCTGCTTCCTTGAACTTCCTGCATTCGTAAATCCAGTGTTCGCCGTTACACACTGGACACCGATTCTTGCGGGGGTGCTCTTCATTCCCCTGCACGTAGTGAACCTTCTTCACTGGTCTTCGCTCGTGGCCCCATGATGTCTTCGGTGGTGCAGATCGCTGACGGTCTTCTTTCTTCCAGGATACTTCAGGGTCGGCTATTTCCGCGTACCATTCGCTTTCAGCCTCCAGGAATGCGTTCATGACTTCCAGGTCCCGAAGTTCTTCGTCAGGATTCGTCCTCTTGTATGCGATCCACCGGTGTTTCATCGTAGTCGGCATCTTCGCAATGAGGGCCCTCGTGGTTCTAAGGGCATCTAAGTACTTGCTTGCCCCCATTGCCTTGATCGTGGCCACGGCGTTCCTCACGTGGCTGTAGAACGTGCTCACGTCGTTCGGATCCTCTGTGACCCGTGGCAGGTTCTCCAGCTTCTCCAGCTCCGCAGTTGCCAGAGCTTCGGGTCTTCCGAACCTCAGTTGTAGCCCCCTCATGACTTCGTTGGGATGCTCCGCCGTAAACAAGAGGCTCTTCACTGCCTCTCGCGCCCTCCCTTGCAGCGCCTTCCGTAATCTGGCCAGGTTCTGCACGTGACTGAAGCTGGGTGCCGTGTCTTCGAACGTCCTCTTGAACGCCAGCCATTCTTCTGCGGCGCCGTCGAAGTTGGGAAGCTCGATGTGTACAGCTTCCGACCGGCCTCTAGGTAGTTTCCCCAATGCTTCAGCCAACTCCTGGATGTCGGTCTTCCCAGATGCAGGCAGCGGCTGTGGTAGCCGCGGTGGTGGTGGTGGTGACGGTGGTCGCGACGGCGGCACCAAGGGTGGCATTACCCTCGCTCTCCTCTCAGTATTCTGTAGCCACTCCTCCACGTGGTGCTGCCGCTCCTCGTCTGCGAAGTCCTCTTCGCTGCCGGACTCGACCCGCACGAGCTCCAGTTCGGCCTCGGCGAGATCCAGCTTCCTCTGGGCTATCTCCATTTTCAATTCGGCTTCTCTTCTTCTGGAAGCCCTCGACCTGGTGGTGGAACCAACCCTCCTGGGTTCCACGGGCGCTGGTACCGCGAACCGTGCCTCTTCGTCCGCAGCGCCCCTCGACGCAACCCCATCCATTGCTGGCGGTACGGTGCAACCTTCGGCGTGGCGTGCTTCAGGCGCTCCTCCGGCGGGGTGAGTTGGTGCCCCTGGTGTCAACGTCGACCCCGTAGACGACCCTATCGTGTCTGTCGTCTCTGTCGGCGTGGCCGCGCTCCAGTCCCTCGAAGACTTCGTGGCGGTGGTGGGCTTCGTTCTTCTAGTTGACCGTGTGGTTGGCATCTTCTTGATCCAGGATCTCGGCTCGAAGGACCAGGAAAACTGTTGCGGAGTTTTGCGCCGGCTGGAGAAGATGCCGCCGTATGTACCCTTTGGCCCCGAAGACACCACGACCTGACGAACCACGGAGTGACACCCGACTTGATCGAGTGCAGGTTGGAGCGCAGTGAAAACAACACGTCTTCAAAGTAAGAACGTTTATTGCGGATACCAAAATAAACCTTAAGTTTAAACAAGCCTATGAACCGCAATCGTTCCTGTAGTTCAGTTTCTTTCTTCAGACCTCTTCACTGGCCTCCGGATACACCGAACAGCGCTTACGTCTACTTGGGTCTTCACTGGCCTCCGGATTCACCGAACAGCACTTTCTTTCTTCTAGTTGGATTCTTCTGAACTTTTCTTATTAGACTTTTTCTTTCTTCTTGTTGTTTTCTTCGCTGCAGGCACCGAACCGTTTCTTTCTTCTTATTAGATGTTGTTTTCTTGCTTGTGGGCACCGAACTGTTTCTTTCTTCTTATAAGATGTTGTTTTCTTGCTTGTGGGCACCGAACTGTTTCTTTCTTCTTATTAGATGTTCTTTCTTCACTTGTGGGCACCGAACTGACTTTCAAAGCTCGGCGTGCGCCTTTTATACAAATTTCGCCCTAAATAATTCCAGCGCTCTGATTGGCTGGCGCGTTTGTGCAATTTGCACCTAATTACACTTAAGTTTTACTTGGATTCTAAACTTTACATCGATTTATCTTTCAAACTATTAAGCAAAACTATTACAATATTATATTGAAATAATAGAGCGAAACGATTCCTATATGTTTACATAAATACCAATTTGATAAAATTAAATACAAAAAACTTTCTAGAACAAAGACTATCTCAAAACACCGTTTGCGCCGGCAGACTATTTACTTAGCCTAACATTGTACCTAAGGCGAAACGGCTACAAACATAATTTTATCATTTTACATTATTAAAATATGCAAACATTCTAATTACAATTAGATTTTAACATAATCTAACAAGATATAACTACCAATTAGGAACATATACAACAACAAAGGTTTTCTCGTTATTCCCTTCAAATACGTAAAACACCATGAAAATAACTATTACATTTCAATAAAAGAAAGCAATTTACACATTATTATTAATAAACCATAACAATAAACCATATAATGACGTAGTTATTCAACGAGAAAATATCTAACCATAATACGTCATTTATTACTTCAAATGCGTACTTTATTATATGAACCTATGTACAATAACGTTATATCTACCATTATCTACTTAATCTGATACGAAATAACCATAAATTTACCACAATTATGACAAATCTGAACAAATCAGTATTTTACAAATAACCTAGGTCTAAATTCTATCCAAAACATACATAAGCTTCTCATATTATGCTTATATTATACCAATGAAATCTCTAAGAACTTTATTAAACACAAACATCATCAATTCAACCATAAATCAATGTTATCAAAATAGAATTCAAAATATACCTATACCTAGGTTCCTATAACATCATAATTTCCTATAAGAATCTTATTAGTACTTGCTTACGTCACACTCGAAAATAACCACCTATCCGAGGACGGGCGCAAGTAGTGAGGGCGTGGACTAGCGTTATTTACAAAACTATTTGAATGGCTATGTCCCTATTATGCCGAATCCATTTCATGATGCGTCGCTAACACATAGACTTACTTTCGCGTGGAGTGATTCTTCTATTGTTCTTTGTTGGCTTCGCACTGAACCACACTTACCGAAGGTTTTTGAGTCTCATCGAGTTAGTGAAATTCAATCAATAATTCCTCCAGAGTCTTGGAGATATGTACCTACAAGCATGAACCCAGCTGATCCTGCGTCGCGAGGTATCACACCCCAAGAACTAGTGCATCATAAATTGTGGTGGTGTCCCTCTGGGTTGCTCGGCGATGACAAAACTTGGCCAGCATCGTGTGAACAACTTTCTTCAGACTCACTTCCCGGATCGAAATCAGTTAAGAGACTTGCAGCAAGTGTATCTACTAATATTGAGTATAGTGAAGAAATAGTACACAAATTTAGTTCGTTGAGTAAACTGGTTCGTACAACTGCTTGGTGTTTACGGTTTGCCTTTAATTGTAAAAATAAAATGTCTAGGAAGATAGGTTCTTTGTGCAGCGATGAATTAAGAAATGGTTTGCTAAAGTTAGTTAAGATTGTCCAACATAACACCTTTAAACAGGACATACGACTTTTAAAAGATAAAAAATATTGCAGTACAGACTTAAGACGACTCAATCCTTTTATTGATGAATTGGAAATGCTTGGGGTGGGAGGTAGATTAGTTAACTCAGCTTTACCTTACACAGCTAAGCATCCTTTGGTACTACCGCGCTCACACCACCTAACACACCTAATCGTTGACTATTACCATTTAAAATACTTACATGCAGGTCCTAATTTACTTATGTCTATTCTTAGGGAGAATTATTGGATATTGTCAGCACGGCAAGTAATTAGGTCTCGTATTTTTAAATGTTTGCGCTGTTTTAGATTAAAGTGTCAGCCCTCGGAAACGTTCATGGGGAATTTACCTGCTAGTCGCGTTAATGAATCACTTCGTCCATTTTTGTCAATTGCTATTGATTTTACGGGTCATTTTAACCTAAAAAACTAGTGTGCTTCGGAATGCTAAAATAGTCAAGTCCTACTTATGCGTTTTCGTATGTTTTACAACCAAGGCGGTCCATTTAGAATTAGTTAGTGACCTGACCGCTGAAGCTTTTCTTGCAGCGCTTAAGCGCTTTGTAGTGCGTCGAGGTTTACCTAAAGAAATAACAACTGATTCTGGAACTAACTTCAAGGGAGCTTGTAGAATTTTGAAACAATTTGCTAATAGCATAATTAGAGACCCTAATATTAATTCCTTTTTGTCGGACAATTTCATCACTTGAAGGTTTTCTCCGTCAATTAGTCCTCATTTTAATGGTTTCGTAGAAGCAGCGGTTAAGTCGAGTAAAGGTCACTTAAAGAGAGTTATAGGTGATCGTAGTATGACATTTGAAGAATTGGTTACCATATTTTCACAAGTTGAAGCCATACTTAATTCTAGGCCTTTGTACCCCATGTCAAATGATCCGAATGACTTGTCAGTCTTGACTCCAGGCCATTTCATAATCGGTGCTCCTCTTGTATCAGTACCAGAGACACCTGTCGACTACAGTTTGGCTCCTTTGTCGCGTTGGCATTTACTTAAGTCAATGGTTATGGATGTATGGAAGAGATGAAGTCAGGAGTACCTTCATACTCTGCAGCAGAGGGTTAAATGGAATAAAGGGATTTGTGACATTAATATAAATGACTTAGTTCTTATCAAGGAGGATAATGTACCCCCTCTCCAGTGGAGTATCGGTCGAGTGACTAGCGTTTTTCCCGGACGAGACTCAGTGATTAGGGTAGTAGAGGTTAGAACTGCTAGAGGCATATTAACTAGGTCTTTATCAAAATTGTGCCCTCTACCAGTAAATAATACCCAGTAAAATACCATGATTTGATTCAATTTATGTTTTAGTTTAAGTTTTTTTTTGTTGTTCACGTTTGTCAGCATAAGAAGTTTATGTTATTAGTTTTAAGATACAGTCCACATTTATGGTTGTTTATTGGAGGTACACATGTTTGCATGTACCTACTCAGTTATCGAAGAACATTACCACCTATGTATATTCCCTTGTTTAATTTCTTTGGTTGATCTGAGATACCAATAACTGTTCGATTTTAGTGAAAAGGGGTAGCCCCCTTTTGGGGCGGGGTATGTTGCGTATTTAAAATGGCGTGATATAAATTTTTATAAATGGCAAGGCACCCAACCGTTTCCGGATCCCATCCCCCTCCCCTCCCTAGTAATAGTTTTTGACACTTCTCGTTTTGCAACAACAAAATATATATCTCGGAACGGCCGTTCAATAATAACTTTCGTGCAGTTATCTAAAAGTGTAAACTGTGACAATAAATAACTAGTATACCTTCATTCATACTCTGGTAAGTGCTTTAGCCATTATTCTTAACAAGTATGTTTGGAGTTAAAGTCTCCGAACATAATGACTGAATGTCCGAGGGCGAGAATTGCCTCAAAGTCGCTGCGGATTGGTCTTGTGCCACTAGGTATGTAGATTGAAGCTATAAAGATGGTCAGATGACCAGTCATAGCCAATCTACACACAGTGGCTTCCATGTTGAGGAGAGGAGGGGTAGGGAGAGGACAGCAATGGAATCCTCTTTTGTAATAAATGGCAGTGCCGCCGAAACCGTCGGAGTTGGGCCTGTCGTTACGAATAAACGCGTACTTGGGTATAGCGAATCCCCTGGAGTGGTTTGGAGTTAGCCACGTCTCTTGAAGAAGCAATAAGTCTGGCTCGTTGTTCTGAAGGAACAGTTTGAGCTCAGGAAGGTTAGTATTAAGGCTACAAACGTTAAAAGAAACTAGGCATAAGCCCTTGGGTTTGATACAACAGGACGCGGGATTTGCGGGTCTAGACATTATATATACTATTAAGCGAATTTATACGAAATATAGAATTTATAAAGAACTAAGTAGCTCGGCTAGCGCATATAGACGCTCTTGAGGAGAGCGGACGGCTCGCAGTTTGCGTGCGAGTACAGCGATTTCCTTAATGTTGATGTTTTGGATGACGTCGAACACGGTCTTCATGTCCTCAGCCAACGATGACTGAGGCGAAGACGACGGAGCGGGACGCGGGCCTACGGAAGCTACGGGAGCTAGGATAGGACGGGAAGGTGGCGCTGGAGCGGCCGGACGCTGTCTCCAGGAAAGAGCCGGAGTAGGCCGGTTGCGCAGCGGCGGGAAGTTAGCGGAAGTGAGCGGCGGCGCCGGTTTAGGCGCGGCCCTCTTTACGGAAGAGTGCGGAGCTCGCGGACAACCACTGTAGTTTGCTGTGTGGCCGGACTGGGAGGTGAAGTCAGGAGTTCGAGTGCACTCCTTTGTGATATGCGGATCGACGCACTTAACGCACCTGGGGGGAGCTGAACAATTAGCCGCTGCGTGCCCGTACAGCTGGCAACGATGGCATTGCCCCGGGTGTCCGCGACGGTTTGGACGCTCGACGGAGATATTCGAGAGTCCACAGTTCCCTACACAGTTCCCTAAAATAAACCTAGCGAACCCTAGCGGCTAACCTTCCTACCAGCGGTAGGGGGGCTGGGGAAAATAACATAAACTAACCGTTGTTCACCGAAGGCCGCTACCTAGAAACCTAAAAAAGGGTGCGCAGGTAAAGAGTTGACCGCGTTAGGGTTAGGGCACTACACAGCACTCAGCACAAGCACAACACAACTTAGCACAGCACTTTGAAGACTAAGGGGCTTAGTAACAAAGAAAAATCACACTTCGATAGCACTCAGAGGGAGTAGAAAAACCTTAAAAACCGTAGCACGGACCAGCACGCTAAACTGTGACGTCAGTAGACTGAGCGCCACGGAATATCGGGAAGGGACCGATTAACGGAGAACGGGGTCTTGCACGTCCGTACCGGGCGGCGATCGGAGCGAGGATGTTTAGTATCCGCTTCGTTAGTGTAACAAAGTTATACCTACTTTTGGACGAGGTGTGGCAGTGAGGTGGAGCTCCCCCGAATGCATTCAGATCCCGTACTCTTTGTACTAGCAAAAAAAAGTAAAGAAACCTCATTTGATTATTCTAATATCTAATTAAGTTCAGTCAAGAGAGCCATTGTATAATAGCCATAATGTAATATTTATCTAATATAAATATAACATCTAATATAAACAAAATAATATATATATATATATATATATATATATATAGATCCCTGATATATAAAAGTAAATCCACCTCCAGTGGAATCCGTTCTCATGGATATCATTTATCGGAGTCGTATTATGGTCGCTAAAGCTGGGTTTTATTTTGTTAATCTTGTTTAACTTAACCTAATTTAAACTAAATATTTGTGGCGGAGCCTTTGAAGATTCAGTTTTCAATGACTAGTTAAGCACATGTTTCAGTTTTTAGTGCTAATCAACGAGTAACCTGAAAGTAATACAACGCTTTATTATTATGATCCACTAGTGGAATCTCTTGCATGCATTTTTAAGATTTCTGTACCAATTTTCATTCTACTTTTACACGTTAAAGTTCGCACTATTCAGGATGTTTTTTCGACTTAGTTTGTGTAAAGTTAAATGTTTAATATCTGCACCTGAACTTCAAATTGATCATGGACCCAACGGTTGGTTCTGGTTTTGATATACATAATACGAAATTTAACTAATAGACGGACTCAATTAGCATTTTTTTAACCCGGTAAATGAGCACGTGATCCGCTTCATGGTAACTGGCATCCGAGCCCATAGACATCATAAGTCGTGGATGTTATTGATTAGTCATATTGATATTTATTGATTTCTTAAGTTGTTCCAATAATAACATTGCCTGTTTCTTCCCTTTATCCGGACTACAACCAAGTAAACCTAATTATTATGCCGGGTAAAATGAGTTTAAAGTACCTGAGTATCGCCACAGACAAAATCTTAGCGTAAGCAATTTACTACCTTTTATACATATAATTCAAATTCAAATATTTATTTCTCAACATTAGACAACCACTTGTTCTTATTGACGTCAAATAAAACATGACTCTCCCACTAGTTCGGAAAAACCTTCGTGAAGAAGAACTGTCAAGAAACTTCATGAGTATATTTTTATCAAAATCAGTTTATAGTGTCTCTTTATGAATATACAAAATTATTCTTATCTGCATCTGTTTGCTCGGCAAGTCTCCCTCCTCCCAAGTATCCAAACGACGAACACTCTCAAACGGCACCCATTAACGAGTGAACGCGGGATCTAGCCATCGCCCTCCTCAACCATCTTAGAGGGAAGTGAGCGACCCGTCACCCGAAACTATCATAAGAAGACATACTTTAGTGACAATAATATACAATAATATATATAAATAATATATTATCACATAACTGTACATATAATTATGTCAGACAGAGTATACGAATATTTATACGAATCAAATGTACTCTCAATGTAAGTCTACAGAGTGGATTTACAGCAAGTCACTGCTTCAGGGTGTTTCAGGGTTTACATTAAACACCAAAATACGGGACTTCTGTCGAAATAAACCTTCGAGAACCATACTTGAAACTTATAAAATTGAAGAGCCTCTGCATTTTTGATGTCAAAGATTATTAATGATAGGGTCTGAGGAGGGAGGTTATATTAAATAGAGTTCTCAATTTAACATTAAATGCAATAAATTACATGCATTGTTTACTTTACATTTTACGAAGATTTCCAAAAGAAATAATTCTAGTGAGTGACTTCTAACTCCTGAAAAAAGTAAGAAATAAACTATTTCCATATAAAATTATACTTAAACTTCTAAAATAATCTACAAATTGAACAAATACGAAACTTAAACCACAATCAAGCTACGTAATAAAAAATGATTCAGAACTCTTTACGGAAGTCAAGACATACATTATGCCAGTAATAATTCGTTCTTGGGCAAAAATGCCACTTACGAGTGGATTGCGTATTCATTCGTTTATTATGAAGCAGTTACTACCTGATGTAGTAATGCAACAGGCCTTAGGCTAAGTGGGTTCCTGTCTAGACTTCAAACTTTCGAGTCTAGACTTACAGATTTTACTTACAGTAAGCATTTTCGCAAATAAATGATTTAAGAAATGTGCAAGTGGCATACCCGTCATCCTCAGAAGACCATTTACAATTTAAAATGTCTTCTGAGGTGAGGGTCTTCATGTATGATGAAAAAACACACATTTCTTTAAACATATATTTCTCATTACTTGTTCTAACAGTCGTTTCTTCAAGAATCAATTGTTTGACGAAATAAGATTTTTGTTTGCGCATTGTTAGTATAAGTTTTAGAACCAATGATATTCTTGTATTTGTTTTTTACGTAGACAAAGAAATAATTCAGTCAGGGTAAATGAACAGCGAATTTTAAAACAAGCAAAAACTTATTGTTATAAATTTCAAAATTTATTTTTATGTTGAGGGACATGACATCGCTCTTTTTCTTTCTAGAATGATATTCAAACAGAAACTAAACAAAAATAAAATGAGGTTATTGAAACCGTCTTTTGTTATATAAACCACCTTCAATATTTCCTAAACCACTACACTCTAATAGCGCAAAATCTGAAATTGAGGATCAGAGCTTTAAATTACGATTCCACGAGGAAATTACCCCTTCGCATTGCCGATTCAACAAATAAATCACAAGAAAACTCGGCGGAGTATAAGGTGTTGGAGTTCTTCATAATATTTGTTGTAAACTTATAAATATGCTCGCTTAAAAGTTATAAAGTGATTATAAAATTACAATTTATGTCTTCAAATGTCATATTTGTCGTTTGTTCTACTTACCAGAGTTTGAGGCATTATCTAATCTTAAATGCAAATCAAGACAGTACCCGCATACAAATACAGTATTTATTCACTCTCGACAAATATAACACCTAATGACAATGTTTCCATGTCATATTTAACTAACAATTAAGTCGAACCACACCCAATTATTTCAAACACGGAGCAAGACTAGAATAATAACATTGTCACAGGAGTGAGGAAACAGTTGGTTTTCTTATTTGTGGTTAAAATACGTGAAAATGTAATGTGTAAAGCATAAAAATGTTTTCTATAATACACTTAGCTCAATTTCTTCTGCGGACCTGAAATATGTAGATCTTTAATCATTAATGCAGTAATGAAACATACATATGTAAGAAATCAAAGCGTGATTGTTTCCAAATACCTAACAAATTCCAATCAGAGTCTTTCTCTCAGATGAGAATAGGTGAACGAAACTTTGCAACAGTTTGAATGACCTTTTGGAATCAAAACCATTTGAGAATAATTTAATCGTATTAAGGAAAAGTACAATTTTATCAAAATTCTGTGATTTTAGAGTTAGTTCCAAGTTGAACCGAGATATTAATTCTAAGCTACCATTGTGATTGCTATGCTGTTTTGAAAAATTTGCCATTGCGTTTCATATGACGGCCTGTTTGGTGTGGAGGTAAGTAGCCTTGCCTTCCATGCCAGAGGTCCCGGGTTCAAATCCTGGTAGGAGCAGATATTATATTATATTTGTTCTCAAAAAAAAATTGTGTGTTTATATATTTCTTGAGTTTATTTATCCGTTATCTAGTATCCATAACATAAGTTCTTAATGATACTTAATTTGGGCTAGATAATGTGATGTGATCGTTAGAAATATTTATTTATATGTATATGGAACTGCTGCTGTATGCCAATTTGGAATAACAGAAAAGCAATTTTCACATTCACTATGAGTTTTTCCCAATGTTCACTCATTTTATTTTAAGTAAATGTTTTATATAAACACTGATTTAAACTGTACTTATAAGGATCGTATAAATATATTCAGTGTGTTTATGTCAACACAAATAAAATTTTTCACTGCGACTCTTTTCTAAGAAGCAATATTATATACGAGAGCTATCTTAAATACCATGCTTAGACCGAATTACCAAACTCTACGAATCGTTCTTATAAATCTAAGGTAATCCAATAGAAACAATTATTTTGTCAATGCTGACGAGACGCGATTAAATCCTTGAAACCGCTTGTTAGTAATATGTCTCTAGAAGTATGCACTAAATGACTAACCCGAAATGTAGCTATACTTTAACTCAACAAAAATAATCAATCAACGTTCAGACAAATTTGAACCGTTTTTAAATTTTTTGAATTCAATGAACCTCACTACCGCTTAAACATTAACAAAAATACGATGATTTCCAAAAAATTAGTTTTAGAGATTTCTGGTTTAAATGAGGAACAATAGAGCTCAATTTCCTGCATCAAGTCGAAGCAAACTTAGGTCTAGACTCTATCCATCGGCAAAGTTTGCAAATCGAATGAAAAACAAGGATTTGCCGAATTGCGAACAATGTAACAAACTGGAAGGTGTGCAATATATGCTGATGGAGTAAGTCTCTCGAAACTCCTTCGAAGACCTTGTTTAAAGTATTCGTCATGAATTCCATTGAAGTCGGGATAGCACAGTCTATATTAGCAGAACCAATATCACTAACTGCCCAAATACTTGTGGCAGGGTGCTCATTAGTATTGAAACTTGCATTTAATTTTTATGATCTTCTATGAGGCTGACATGCCATGTAACAAAAGCCCTTTGGCAGGGTTAAAATAAATAAATAGAAAAAAAAGGTGGAATAAACTAGTTTAGTAATTTACTAGATTTAATGGGCAATACCTGTGATACCTTTAAAATAAGTGACATTCTTTCACAGCGAAGACTGATTTCCATAAACAAAGCTTAACTCTCTGTTAAGCCTTGATTATGATTAAACAAGGAGTAAAAAAAGGAACACCTGAATTTCCTCAAAAATGAAGTAAAAGATTAAACAGTACATCGTACACAACAAAATCTTCTAAGAACAATTAAAAATACTTAGTTTGAATAAGCAGATTTTAGATTTACGCAATAATAAATCCCAAGACATTCGCCAGGACTCCAACCTGGGGCCAGCGGCGTATAAGGCAGGGTTACTACCCATTATGCCACTCGGCTGTCAAACCTACCACACAAGTAATCTACGGTCCCATTTCTCGTAGAATTGAAGCATCACAGCAGTTCCGTGCTAATTACTAGTATATGTAATCAGCTCGCAACCTACACATTTACTCACGAAGCGATTAAAACCTAGCCATGTATGAATTTAGGGTGGTTGCCAACATGGTCGAAATGTTTCTGAAGTAATATAAGAACCAGTAATAATTGCTTTTTTGATTACATTGGAGCGAGTAAATTTTTTGAAGATGTACATATCTCATTACACGTTTACACTGCAAATGTAACAAAACATGATTTAAAGGCCAACTTGGGCTTTTGTAACAGTAAAGATATATTTAAGAAGACTCAACATGTTAAACTTAAAGTTAACAATCTTAACATGCATGTTGTAATCTACAACTAGCGGAATATTTTATCACAATTATCTATTGAATTTACTGTACGTTATTCAGATAGATGACAAAAAACCTATTTGAATAATTTAAGGCTTCGAAAAGAAGAAATCAAATTATCACAACTTTTGTAAAATAAAACAACAACTGCTAGTATTTGATTTTATGAAAAATAAAGTTCGTTGTAACATTAATTTAATTACATAACTGTCATTTTCGATTGAAACATACTATATTTGGAGATAAGCAATTAATAATAAATGAGTCTGTTTGGAGATTCAGAATAAACCTTACTGATAACTCACTTGTATAATTCGTAGAGAGGTGAAATGGTAATCCAAATCCGATGAACGTGTACCGTGTGTAATTGCAGCTTGGAGAATACATCCCTAATAACATGACCTCGCATAAACTGTTTATGTATCGACAAAGTAAAAATTGATTTGTTAAGCAAAAACGACTGTGTCTTCTTAAGGGTACTCCCGTTAAGGTTTAATATATAATTTTAGGATGTCTTCCCGTATTGTAAAAAATATTAAATGTCAAAAAGGGTGCAGGCATTTGAATAGGTATATACACAAATATATTATATACACGATTAATGAATGCTGTTTCACAGGTTACCACGTTAACTTATTTGTGTTATGTTATGATTCATTAGTACTTACCACAAATCAAATGTGTCAGCTATCGTCCTACAATTTACTGAATAGACATTATAATTTCTAATCTTTATCTCTATCCTATTATCATGATAGTTTTAGTTTCAGAAAAGCCAGTAAGTTGGCATAAAAAGCGATGGTAATAAGTTTGGAGCTTTCAAACTCGACTACAGTTCTCTTCAAGCAAACTTTTGAAACAGTATTTCGGTAGACATATTACAACTGTTTTCTAAAATGTATTTTCAATAGGATTTTCTATGCCTCTACATCCAGCTCATTCAAAATCGTCGTATTTATGGTACATATGCGATGAGAGAGCAGTTGTGGAAAGGTATGCATGTGCAGTTCTCAGAGTTGTGTAAACAAGTTCTGAGTTAGTATGTAACATCATTACCGAGAATACTACAGCAAAGTCGCCTCTTCGACGTTATTAAAATACTACATTGGATTCCGTCTAATGAAATGTGTAAGCCTTTGTTCTAAATTAAGGCAGCCTGGTATTAACTGAAGGACATACTTTTACAAAGTTTCAGTAAGCTGCTTTGTCGCCATTTTGTTCTTACCATAAATCTTTAGCATATCAATAAATGGCATATTATTTGCTTGCGCTCCTTCATGGAGACGATAGCTTTACGCTTTGCTTTATATTTTATACTTGTTTAATTTAACTGATACAAAAGATAAATCTTCTAAACTGACTGACTATATTTCATTATATACATCTTCATTATAATTAGTATGGTTGATTTTCAAATATATAAATAACAATAGTAGTGTGAAACTACAATTGGTTTACTTTAAGTCGCTAAATAACACTTAAACAAAAAGTCATAGAGTTTTAGCTTTCTGAGTTGATCAAAAAGTTGCACCTTAAATTTCAACATTCTACTTCACAAAAAGTCAATTTTGCTTGAGAACTTTCATTTGTTCCTTAGTTTTAAACTTCCAACAGCTTCGGTACAATAAAATGTGTTATAAGTCTCTTCGATTAAATAGTATAGGATCGAGTAACAATATCTTCTATTTCTAAAAGTTACCTAGTGTACTAGAGTAAATACTGTTCTGTACTTTCCTTTATTACAACAAACAATCAAAGCTATACACTAAAACCCTATGACATCCGTGTCTTGGAAATTACCCTACTTTTAAACGTTGTAAAAGAATGAGTCTGTTAAAAGATTATAAACGTACGTAAAGTTTTCCACACGAATTTTTGAACATTAATGCAGGATCCCATGTTATGAAACACGTTAAAAAAATTGATTTATTTTTCTCCCAAAAAGTAACAAAAACATTGCTAAATCAAAGCTACATTATACTTAATCATAACATCTGGAACAAAATAATACGTAAATAAATTGCATGCAATGTATTTTATTTTATTTTATTTTTATTTTTACATATTGAGGAAGACTATCGATTGGCTTAATTACAATAATATAAATGCAATAGCGTTGTTATAATCATTTACAAGTCTCCACAAATAGAATCAAGCTATACAATGTAAAACAATCTTATCCACTAGATAAAAGTGTCTATTAAATCAAAATATTATATTACAATTCAAATAACCTGTCAATATCGTACTCATTTGGAAGTGCTTAATGAAAGCACTATATGCGCTCATCAATCATCAAATTACAAGAATTTAGAAACATATACGCACACACACCCCAGTTACTTAAAAACCAGTCGCTCAATAAATTTTTGTACCTCTTACAACGTAAAATTAGACCAGAGGTTTATAAAGCGGGAAACTAGCTTGCCTTGTTTACGGAGTCACCAGGCCACTTCCTAAAAACTATTTGATCTGAAGAATTGAACAATATGAAGAGTAAGCTGCAATAAAATTACTGCATTAAGTTTTCCTAATGGAGAAACTATCATAATTTAAACGTCTTTAGGAGTGAACATTCAATCTAAACCTTCATCACTTTTGTGGTGATGGTGCTTCTGCACCAAACAACTCTTCGACCAGGGTCCCAGTAGACTCATAAAAACGCTATCACAGTAAATAAAAGACCAGCACCAGTTGTCAAATATCATCTTTTATTAGGAGATGATTCTCAGCAGATTATAACAAATTTAGGTCTTTCATTGTTGTTTCCCGAATTTTCGTGACTGTGTTAAGCAATAAAAGTTACGCGTTATTTAGCTTAGCCTATCCTTTTGATTTGACCGAAAAAAGGAGCAAAGTAAGGAAACGGTACGTAGTAAAAGGGTTTTGTAAATTTTCACAAGTTTTTATAAAAGTTACGTAACTGACACATAATATTAAAATAAGGGTCGAAATCGTAGTGATTCCCGATATTTTCATGCCCATATTTCCCAGGGGTGTTGTACTACGCTACGTACTCACGTTAAAATATTTGTCCCAATTTTAACCACTCGTTAATATTTGCAGAACGCGGTTGTTTCCTTTGATTTGACGAGGTTGAACTTACTGAGTCGTGAAATGTGATTGTTGTTTTAAATGTGCTTCATTTTTGTTACATTTCTTTACATGAATATCTAAATACGTGTAACTTAATTTTTTATTGGAATTTAGTGCGTTCGTCGTCTATTATGGCACCTGACGGAAAGTGATGATTTTGAAGATTTGATGAAGATTTTATGTTTACTCCATTATTCGTTTCGATACGTTAAACTTTTAGGTGTTAACCATGAAGGGGTGAAATGACGGTCGGCGTCTGGTAATCCGATTTAGGAACAGGGGTCGATAAGGTCAATGAGAGCATTCGCACGCTCAAGCTAGCACTTAGCACTGGTTTGAAGACATTTAGCTCGTAATATAAACTAGTTCTACCCTTTACAACTTTTACAAAACTGAGAGAATCCTCAAATAAGCTACAATCGCATGCATGTCAATACCGTGCACTTTCGCGTAGAGATAAATTTGTAAAACTATGAAGTTTCTTTGAAAGCCTTTCATTACAAGTAGTAAGAAATAAACAATTTAACTTAAGACCACGTGTTGAATTATCCTAATTGTTAATAAACGAATGAATATTTAGTATTATATAAACATAATTACAAACTTGAATTCAGACTGTTTCTTTATATTTCTACTTAATTAAGCTACACTTCTTACGCAATCAATACAAGCAAACCTTTACAATCTTCAAAGGAGTCTCAATGTCCACGAAAGCGATTTGTTCACGTTTTAATTACCTTTATACGGTGCTTTCCTACTTCAGCTATGCGCTTACTTTAAAATTCAAAGGCAAGGATGTATCATACCAAATTCAGATAAAGCGCTAAATTGAGATAAATTGGGACAAAGATGCTTGTTTGGAGTTGTACCTCTATTTGTTGGTGTTTAGACATGGCTCTTTATAAATGTTTACGCTGAAATTGTCTTATTGCAAGTGTATTAAAAACATGTTAAAATTATTGTTCAGTAAAACCAAAGTAATTCATAATTGTTTAAATAGTGTCAGGTTAATATTTGTTGTGCGGACAAGTCCGTCAGTCGAAGCGACCGGAGGATGCCCTTGGCTGGGGTGATGATAGTGAAACTATTTTTGTATGCTGGAGAGCATTTTGCAATTGACACTTCATGGTATGTTGGCGGGATAGAAAGCAGTGCTATTATGGGATGTAAGAATATCCTGTATATTCAAGTATTGCGGAAAGTAACTCTATAATAGTTTTACTATGATATTATCTTTAAAACTTCGTAAAAACTATGGGTGCGAATGTAAAATATGTATTGTGAACCTAGGTAATAAAAGATGTACTAAAATGTAATAGTAACATTGAGCATTTTCAATTTCTTATAAAGTATACAAACAGTTTTTGGAATGAAATATCTTTGGACTATGTTTGGGTTCGATTATGGCATATGGGATTTCCAAAACATTCGATTTAAGTTTTTCTTATTTCTAGAATTGATGACATGGTTCTTTAGAACAAATACCACTTCCTCTTAAAGTTTTGGATTTTCTCGTTGTGACTCATCTCGATGAATCACCTTCTACAATGTTAGTAATTACTTCTTAAAAACCCCCATGAAACACAAGATCATGTTTAACTTGAAAACTTCAATACAACTTGGAACTAGGATGTAATATATGCAGCTCTTACTCGCAACAATGTGGAATTCAAGTGATTCACTAATATCAGTGTTTTGAGTAATCTTTGAATACTCAGTTTAATTGGAAGTAAGAACTAACGGCTCTGTTGCTGAAAAACTTATATGTCAAAGAAAAGAATATAGTTAGAACGTAGCGGAACAGATATACTTTTTCATATGTTTTCAAGTGAGACCCATACAAGTCCGTTCTCATTACTTCGCAGTCATGTTTTTCGTTTATAGAAGTATTCTTGACCAAAAATAACACATTCTTAAATTCAACAAGTATTTCAAGAATAACTAATAAATAAAAATGGCGAAGAATGCAACATGGATAAAAGCCGCGGGCTGAGCGGTGGGCTGATTCTTTTGGGAGCCCCTTGTCCAGCATATTAGGGCTGACTGACATGCGACTGATGTTATACTTTTTGAGTTTCACTTGCTAACTACGACCTCTCATTTATTTTGATTTCATTATTTGGCTCGGTAGAACAAAAAAACACAGTATGGTTATAAGTAACTAACGATTACTGGTTCAGTTACAAGTAAATTATCTTTAAATCAATTTTTTTTTAATTAAATTGTACTAATGTAATTTTTATGTATTAATAAAGATTTAACTTTTAAATTTTTCATTGCTGTAACTATCTTAATTGAGTTAGTATTGGTGGAAATTTTATTGATTTGTTATATTATTTATATTAATTTATTTAACTGTATTAAAATATTGTATGTTTCCTAAATTAATAAATGAACCTTTATTTACCAACAAGCCAAAAATATTAACCAGTTAATTATAGAAAACTAAGGTAATAAAAAAGCTACAGGTCAAATGCCTAACTAGATTAGACAAAACACAAAGTCGCCATAAGTCGGACAGAATTAGCGCGTTTAGTCTTAATTGACAGACGCAACGCAGCATTAGTTTGTACGCAATGACACTTAGTTGAAATGGCAATTTTTTTAAAACCTTTACCAATCAAACGTACCACTATGTGTTTTTTACTACATATTCATAAACCTTGCGTTGAAATTCAGATCCTGTGAAATATTTGTTAGTGTAATAATACAAAAACAATCCTGGAAATGTTATTAAACGAGGAATTTTTCATATTTTCTAAATAACGTGCACGTTTTAACAAAGTCTTACAGATAACTCCCGATAATGGCAAGGTGTAAACAAAGTAGGAGTAAACAATTAAGTGGTTTACAGGAAATGCATTTCAAGCGTTTGATACCTTACCGGCGATATCTTGTATTTAATCCGATATTGTACTGCACTGCAGTGTACGATATGCACTGGCCTATCCCACTATATTCTTCGGTGCAGTTGAACTTGGAACTGCACGCCTATTGTTTGTGCATTACTTTACCTCTCAGCTACGACTTCTCTAAAGTCGACACCACTATTTTAACTTATTACGTCTTGTCCTATCTATATGTAAACTAGACACAATATTGTAGCAACGAACAGAGCATTTAATTTATTAAACAGCATTAGTATTAATTTTATTTTTTATATCTAACTATTTATTTTTGTTCACCCTAGTAACTTGCAAATGTTGTGCAGGTAAAAAAAATATCTAAATTTTTTTTTATCAATATTTTATATTTACTTTCAATGAAATATTTTAACGTTGCCAAGAAACATATTAGGAGAAATGTAAACAAATTTCTCTTCTTCATAAGTTCTCCTTCCTTTGCAAGTTGACTAAGGCTCTTTACTAGCTTATTAAAGAAGGCATTTGATAAAACACAGTAAGTGCAAGTTTTTTATTGCGGTATAGTACGTATTTATAACCCTACTCATATTTAATACAAGTGTAGAAGAGCTTACAAAAATATTTCTTCGCTCTAACCCATTAAAACCCTACTATATATAGGGTTCCCTAGTTTCCTTTATGACCACAGTATTAGATACTTTTTAAAAGGATTAGATACTTACTTAAAAGGATAATTTTTGTTTATTTATTGTCAGCATGTGGGCCAGGCTAACGCGTCGTACGCATTCTTACTGATTTTCTTGCTGGTTCTTTGGCAGTAGATGACCCTACCGAACCATTGGTAGTTTCAATATACAGCGTCCTCAGCCGAGGTACGTGCCCTTTGCCCCATGTGAATAAAATTTTTATTATTTCAAATACATCTTATTTACATAATGAATGTAAAAAAACGATGTAAAGTTATTCATTATACAGATATTCTTAAAATTGTCTTAGTCAGATTTACTAATAGCGTTTCAATAAACTTAAGTACGTTTTGTTCATACGTTGGTGGTCAATGTGACACTCGAGTGACACGTGATGGCCACATGCCAAGTATAGAATTACGCATTTTAACATTGCGCAATAAAACGAAATATTAAAAGGAACTTATTCTTTCAATAATATGTTATTTTATTTAACTTAAAAACAGGCCAAACTGAATTTGAAATAGTGCATCTAGTAAAAGGATAGTTTTTATAAATAAATTGGGATTTACAAAGCAAAAGCAAGTAAGCAAAAATACTATTACTTTTTAGTACAACACACAGTGACACCACTCTTAAGTAGCGCGTGTTCCGTATATTGTATCCGTATATTGTATTTGCAATTTTAAAAGCCACTATTTGTATTGAAAATGTTCTAAGGTTTAATTTTTTCTCTAAAAAATATTTTCCTATATAAAGTGGAGTCGTGATATCATTACCATTTTGTTGGTAAAGTCAATAATGATTGTGAGTGAGGTACAATAAGGATAGATATTTTTATTTAATAAATATATATCTTTCTACAAAAAATACATTTTGAGTTTTATTACGTAACGGCAAATGTATATTTAAACCCGTCTAAAAATCTAAAGTTTGTTCATCTTACATGATGGACGTAGCTCAATAATGTTTTAAATAAATGTCTCGCTATCCCTAGCAGGATGAAGCCTGCACAATACAATATCACCGGGAAATCCCCTTTCAAAATTCTTGTACACAAAGTACAATTCAAAACAAAAGTGTCCGTACGTTCTGTTATATACCAGGATTGTTACCCTTAGTGCAATCCTGGCTGATGCTGAGCCGACTAACTAATCATACCAATACAAGGATCTTTAGTTCGGTTGGTAGTCAGTCTGTTTTGAACTCCTCATGGGCGCGGTTGTCAAAAGGTCCCCTTTTTGTAATTAAGTTCTTACATTCATTAAACTCTTTCAGTGAAAAAAAATTCCTTTTTTTTAAAAACCCAACTGAAGGGGACCGGATAACATTTGGTGGCAGCGGTGGTATACGAAAATCCCCAGTCCGCCTTAAAACAGACTCCGAAGTGTTAAAATCTGTGTGAAACAGTGTTCAGTGAAATCTAATATTTGGTTTGCCAATAATCATATTATTATCCTATGGCAAATATTAAGTGTCAAAGTTCAAATACCCAGTGAAACAACCAATCTACTACACGTATTCTGCTTATCCATACGTCCAGTCCAATCGAGTCAACTGGAGTTGGCTTCAGATCCAAAGGAAGGTTTGAAAAATTCGTATTAAAGTGAATCAACGATACGCCAAGTCTACGTGACGAACTCCTTGTCCGTTGTCCCGTCTTATCAGCTTGCGGAATGCAGCCAACACGAATCATACTGATCGCCCACGCGCTTTACCTGCAAGTCTTTGGTCATGGATTAGACTAGTCTATTTTTTGAACTTGGGAACTAAGTGTAGGGTCGTTCCGTTTGCGGACTTTATTAATATTGAATTAATATTTTTTGTTTTGATTTCATACTTTCTTTTGTGTCCCAATTGTATACTGTGTAATATTATATGTCCAATATTTCGTTTTCCTTCCCGTTATGCCTAAACCAGATAAATTAAACATCGATTTACCTGAAATAAATACAGGATCCAGCGAAGTTGAATCACCAATCCTATCTCCTAGAATTACTAGAGCAGCTGCAAACTTAATTTCCCTAGAAATGGATTTAATACTTTCTTTAAATTTATTAAATCATGTTTTCTGGTTTTATTTTCTGGTAGGTCTTGGACATGATTAACGAGTCTAAACGATTGATTGTTGGAATTAGAAGGTCTAATCTGATTAGGTTGATTTCAGAAACGGTTATTATAAAAATCGCGTCTTTTACAATCTGTAGCGGCAAAATAGCCCGGTTTATTTTATCTTATTTTAAGACATATTTTATCTTCCCGATGATCAATTAACATATACCCCTATTCTAAAACATCAGATCAAAACAAATAACAACATTCTCATTCACACTAAGTCCTATAGATTCCCGGAGGGTCACAAAAAAGAAGTTGAATCCCAAATTGGTAAAATGCTTGATCAGGGCATTATAGAACTATCATCCTCACCGTGGAGCTCGCCAATTTGGATAGTACCCAAAAAGGCAGACTCTCAGGGTCAACGCAAATGGCGAATAGTTATCGACTATCGTTCACTAAATAGCGTGACCATCGGAGAAACTTATCCTATCCCTCAGATTTCCAAAATCCTTGATCAATTAGGTAACAGTTAATACTTTTCAACCCTCGACCTTTCTTTCCGGTTTCCATCAAATCCTTATTTCTCCCGAAGACGCACCCAAAACAGCCTTTTCTGTGCCTCAAGGGCACTTCCGATTCAACCGAATGCCGTTGGGGCTCAAAAATGCCCCTTCAACATTCCAGAAATTAATGAATACCTGCCTTTCCGGACTCCAGGGTTCTCGACGCTTTGTTTATTTAGATTATATCATCATTTATTCGCCAGACCTTAATTCACAAATCACTAACCTAAAACCTGTTTTTGATAGACTCCGTAACTTCAACCTGAAACTCCAACCTGAGAAATGCGAGTTTTTAAGAAAGGAAGTAGCCTACTTAGGTCACATTATTGGAGAAGATGGCGTGAGACCAAATTCAAACAAAACAAAAGCAGTCACAGAGTTTCCTATTCCTAAATCTCCAAATAACATAAAATCATTTTTGGGTCTGGTATCATACTACAGAAGGTTTATACCTGACTTCGCCAAACTTGCCAAACCTTTAACAACACTCTTAAAAAGGACATTCCGTTCAAATGGTTGAATGAACAGCAACTTTCCTTTGAATCTCTCAAAGCTAAACTCGTTTCTGCTCCAATTCTTGCTTACCCAGATTTTACTCAACCATTCCTTCTTACCTGCGATGCTTCTAACTACGCTATCTCTGCCATATTATCCCAGGGTCCCGTAGGACAGGACCGACCAATCGCTTTCGCGTCTCGCACCCTAAACAAAGCAGAATGCAATTATAGCGTTACTGAGAAGGAATGCCTTGCCATCATCTTCGGAACTAAGGTTTTTAGACCATACTTGTACAGATATCGTTTTAAAATCCTAACAGATCATAAACCGCTTCAGTGGTTATTTAACTGCAAAAATCCGGGCTCCCAACTTATCCGATGGCGTCTCAAACTTGAAGAGTTTGAATATGACATACAGTACAAGAAGGGCAAAATAAATGCCAATGCTGACGCCTTTTTTCGTTTTCCGGTGAATCCTATTCAACCCGAACAAAATACGGACCAAAACTTCATTACAAATAATCCTTCACAAAATATAGACAAGAATCTAATGGATTTACTCTTCTCACCTCCATCTTTCAACCCGGCTGAAATCAACCTTTCAATCCCATACCTCATAAATCCCTCTGAAGATATTCTACCTTAAAATGACCTTCCTTCCAACCTTCCTGGAACCATTCCTGAACAACCAACAGCTGCAAACAATGCAGAACCATCCACAAGTCTTTGTCCAGAACTAACCGTTGACGATTATCCCACATTCCTGAAAACAACATCAGACAGAAAAAAATCCTTCAATACAAACATAGAAGAATTCAACGATAATCTAATGAAGTCTTCTTCAAAGGTTGTTCTTATCCCTACTTCTATCGATGTAGACGAATACAACCCATACATACTAGAAATTGTAAGCAATCCAGAATTTAGTACATCGGTATTATAATTCTATTAATATAATAGTAATATAATTCCGAAAAGGAACTCTTATCGTTTCATAAAATTGAAACAAACAACAAGATATATTATTTACTATTCACTAAAGTCCATCATTTTGATGTTAGTTCATATCCCGACATCTTCAAAACTGTGCAAAAAAATTAGAGATGAACTAGTCGTCCTTACCGACGTCCAGGAAATAGGCATTTCAGATTTAAGGAATCCTTTTGAAAAACATTCATTCCTCAAAATTTATAACACTCTAAATTATCTATTACACAATACGCAAATCAAGATTAATATATACCATAATAAAGTGATATATCCAGTTCCAACAGAAATAAAAATAATTCTTTATGAGAACCACGATATCCCAACTGCAGGAAACTTAAGCTCTACGCGCATGTATAATCGAATTAAAGAAGTATATTATTGGAAAGGAATGCGTGGCGGTATAGAAGACTACGTAAAAAATGTCAATCCTGCCAAGAAAACAAAACTCTCAGAAAATTAAACCGTGCTCTTATGCAGATTACTAGTACATCAACCAAACCGTGCCAACGTTTATCCCTTGATATTGTAGGCCCCCCTCCCGGAGGCGGGACCTGCAAAATTAAAATACATACTCACAATACAAGAGGATCTCACCAAGTTCTCCTCCGCTTACCCAATCCGCAGCACAACCGCGGAAGAAACAAGTGAATGCCTAATCCAGTATATTTCCATCTTTGGCATCCCTAAAACGATATTAACAGATCAGGGTACTAATTTCACTTCAGATCTCTTTAAGAAAATTTGTGAATTTCTTAAAATCAAAAACGTATGGGCTTCTCTTTACCATCCTCAAACCCAAGGTGCTCTAGAGCGCAGTCATTCGACACTCAAGGGATACCTCAAATCGTTTGTAAATGAAGATCAGACATACTGGCCTCGTTATGTGTACACGGCCATGCTTACCTATAACACTTCTGTTCATAGTACAACCATTTTACACCTTACGAACTCATGTTTGGAACCAAACCACTTATTCCTAACTCTATTTATAATGACTCCTCGGAAGCTACTTATCCTGACTGTGTACGCATGTTATAAAACCGCTTAAGATATTCACGACAAAAAGCTTTAAATATCATGAATAAATCCAAAGGAATATCGAAATCCTATTATGATACACGTTCTCGTCCAGTTAACTATAAAGTTGGGGATTACGTTTACATAAAAAATCATATAAAATTGCGTAAAGCCTTATCTCCACTATGGAAAGGACCTTACAAGGTTGTGAAGATAAACGGCAACAATACACTTACCTTGTTGATTGGTCGACGCCACGTGACGCACAACTATGACGAGATCAAGCCTGCTGATATTAACACTAGAAAATAGTTGTCAACATAATGTCTAATCTACTTTGACTAGATTAAACGTCTCACCTTAGGTTAAGCACTAAAATTTTTTTTATTCATTAGGTTATGTTTTGATAGATTAATATAATTAGACTCTTTTTTTTACCGCAGCTATAAGTAGCTATATTCATTACAGTTCAGTCCGAGGTCAGTCCTATCAAGACTTCATCCAGCCAATCACCTCAAGTTCCGGCCTTTATTATGATGATCTAGGAAAACTTAGGATTAATAGTGTACTCCTTAAAGTTATCATACCTGTAGACATTTCACATTTTAATTCACATATAGAAAACATTCAGATTGCATTATCACAAACAAAACGACTTTGTTACAACACTCATATTGTCGAAATAGATATAGAATGCCGCAGTTTATTATAACCGTTATGAGCGCGAAATGTAGATATGAACAAAGAATTTTCCTCTGTCTCCCATCTGATGGACAATAGAAGCAAACGCAGTGCATGGGTAGGAGCTGGTGGTTCGATTTTGAAGCACATTTTTGGTGAGGATGATGGACTTAGATATGATAACGCTATAGAAATATTGCAGGAGGATGAAAAGCAGTTAGTTTCGCTGATGAAGGAAAATATTTTAATAACCAATTCAATTTTAACACGTTATAATAAAACTTTAGAGAAAATAAGAGAAAACGAAAACAATCTAAACAATGCTATCGACAAACTCTCGCTTAGGTTAAGAAATGTAACTGAAACGACCAATAAGCTTATAATATTTAATAATGTCAACGAAATCTTGGATACACTACAAGAAGCAATTTTAACTCTATCTTTTCAAACGCCATTTTATTCAGTTACCAAAATACCTTGCACCCCGCGATAATGACCCCAAGTCAGCTACATCGAGTGCTTGCCGATAATTACCGACACCTACCGCGTGACTTGGAACTGCCTGTAACTTTAGATATAAGCACTATTCACCTAATTTTAAGTATCTCTAAGATAATTTGTTTTTATACTAATGGTAAGATTATTTTCGTGTTACAAGTGCCACTTGTTAATATTCCACAGTATCGCACTTGCAATACCATATAATACCAAAGATCCAAATTCTTTTAGCCTTATTATGCCTGATAATAAATACATAGCAATGACCAAAGACAAATCTCATTTTTCACCTTCAATAGTCTAGACATTTGTAAACAAATAAGCCTAGGAAACTATATTTGTGACAATGACAACGTGTACTCTACTAATTATTAGCTAAAGTGATCAGTGAAAAACCTTTATCATGTGAAACTAAAATAATATTAGAGAAACTAGACGTTTGGAAGCCGTTAATAAACAATAAGTGGATTTATGTACAATCCAAACCAAACAAAGTTTCAATTGATTGTCTTAATTATAAGTTATATGAAACAAGTGTCGTGGGCGCAGGTATACTTTCAGTGCCTAATGATTATATTGCCTACTGTAGAAGTACTACATTAATACCTAAATATAATGTTTTAAATGTTACTTCACCAATCAACCATGTTCTGGGTTTTGACCTGATTAATGACACATGCCGTAATGTGGCCAAGTTAAACGAAATAATCATGAATAATGTGTCCCATATTAATTTTCAAAACATAGAACTCGACGACCTCAATTCCGACAGTAAAATCAAAATCAAAAGCATCCTTAACAATCTAAGGGATTTAGACCATCCTTGCGAACTTCAAGTTGTTAAGTTATTTAACTTTACTTTTAGTTGTTATTATAATTTTAATACTTTATTTTTCATTTAGAATTTATAAATTATGTAAACCTGGCAAAAACCGTAACCGCTTCATAGTACCGTTTAAAATTCGCGAAAATCTAACTACCCTACCAGCCACGGAAGTGGATGACGCTGATGATCTCGAAAAGGTTACCAATGTCCCATCGCCTTCCATTAGAAGGAACATCTAATCCTTGTTTCATAAACTTCGAATTGTGTGTCGAAGTTTATTAAATATGGTGGGAGGTGTTATATACCAGGATTGTTACCCTAAGTGCAACCCTGGCTGATGCTGAGCTGACTCAGCATCATCACTAATCATACCGATACAAGGATCTTTAGTTCGGTTGGTAGACAGTCTGTTTTGAACTCCTCACGGGCGTGGTCAAAAGGTCCCCTTTTAGTAATTAAGTTCTTACATTCATTAAACTCTTTCAGTGAAAATAAATTCCTTTTAAAAAAAAAACGACAGTTCCGTCTCGCGTATAGAACAATTGTCAACTGAAAATAAAAATACAAGAAAACCAAAACACATTTGACAAATCAGGAGAACGATTTCTTCCAGATAACTTGCAGCGAAGGGATAAAAAACTTTGAGCAATTTGTGGTTAGCGATTGCATTGGTGTTAAATAAAGTTCATAAAATATAAATAATACAAAATATATATTTGACATAAGTGTTGTACACGTATACACGAAAATAATACTTATTGATTGAAATTTATATTTAAGAAAAATACTAAATATTAATCAATATACTATAAATCAATGTGGTAGATAATGATTCTTGATTTTTCGCTTGAATATGACTACGTTTTGTGCGCGGTGCAGATCGGTTGGCTGAGAATTCCAGAATTTCTTGCTTTTAAAATGAACGAGTTGTGGTAAAACTGAGTGAGAGTGAGTGACCCTCATGTCTATATTCAAGGCAAGACTTTCAATAACTTGATAAAATGGGATTAAATAATATATTGCATGATAAAGACAGTATCGGAGCGTTCCTGCGACAACGAATGGTTAGCCGAGCAAGTAACCGCAAGTCCCGATCACAGTGCACAGTGTCCTTTCCCAGGGTAACGAAATAGTTCTGCCCGAATTAGGGGCACCACTCCGCGTCGTCCCCAAACCCCCTACCGCGGGTAGGAAGGTTTAGGAAATTAATCTTCGTTGGTAGATTCATAGTATATATATTTATATATTTCTGTCCCTCCCCCCGTCCGCCGCTATGACCTCGCCAACTCGCACGGAAGCCATTCAGGCTCTTCTTGAATTAGCTCCATCCCTGGGAGCTCAACGCCCTCAAAACTTTTTCGATGTACTAGTCGCCAGCCCTAGCTGCCCTCCTGCTCCTCAGGCCCCTCTGGTCCTAGGCCTTCCCGCGTCCCCCATCTCCAGTGACATGGAGTGTGAAACGGACGCCCGTTCGCGCCGCAAGCGCACTGCTCCCAAGAGCGCACCTGCGACCGAGTCATCCTCGGATGCCACCCCAACAGGCTCTGAGGCACCATCATTCTGTTGAATCACAATAACTTTGGTCCACGTAGTCTAAAAAGGGAAAAAAAAGACAGTACAAGAGTGGTTTTAGTGGATATGGGGAGAAAACTTTTATGTCTTCTCAGAGATACCATTGCAGCAAAAATTCTCCTGCTAAACAATGACTGATATCGTTGTCATGGCTGTGATCCTAGAAGATCTGAGTAAAATGCTCGATGACCTACACAGAGTCTCCCAACAAGTAGGTCTTAAGTATTCGCGCGCACACGCAACCGGTTGGTCGTAAGTGCGTCGCCGAATTACGATGTCCGCGAATACGCTCAAATGTGTAAACTGTAACTTTGTTATTCCTGAAGTGTTGCCGTTTATTCGAAATAAACGTGATGTGATGGACAATGAAAGTTTAATCAGAATTTTTATCTCTGCCTTTGCGGAGAAAGAAATCGATGAAGCCAAAAAGTTATTGTTTACGACGGTCAAAACAAAACAAAAGTGCATGTCTAGATGTAAACAAAAGAAGGAGGACATCGACGATATTAACACGGTATTTAAAACTATTGATCCGGAATGTTTACCGATATTTGTGACCTATGATTTACATACATTACCGCCCATCTCGTTCGATCATGTTGATGTTACGAAGTTGCTTAAGGGTTTACTCATTCTGCATGCTGAAGTTCATGACATCAACAGTAATTATGTTACAAAAGATCAGTTTGAAAGCATTAAAATTCATTTAAAAGTCGCCAGAACGCCCGTATAATTATTTAGTACAAATGTAAATATGAAAAAAGAAGAGTATGTGTTGGAGAGCGCACCGTTTGACTTACCGCCGTACGTATCGCCGCCGAACCAGTCAGCTGATAATGACGTCACCCCGCCGCCACTGGCCGCCGAGCTCGGGTCGAGCGCGCGAACAGTCAATAATAGTGAAATGAGCAATACTCTGACATATCGACCTCTCTTTCACTCTAACGTAGACCATAACGTATTGCAGAGAAATGCTGTTCCGCTCGCTCCAATGAATTCTACAATATTGGATGTCAACACTACGCCGCCACCGGCGCCACCAACGCAGTCGACTCAGGATAATTTTATAAAGAACTCGATTACTATGGCAGATATTGTTAGAAACGAAAGAGAACACGAAAGGAGAACGATGAAATTTAGTTCAAAAAGAAGACAAGAATGGCAGGCACAGCATCTACTATCACCGTAAACTTTAAAGCAGCAGAGTCTAAGATCCCTCTATTTATATCGAATGTAAACAAACAAACAATTGAGAGCGATATATGTGAATATATAAAAAGTAAAACACAAGAAAATGTGAAGTTAGAGAAAATTAATATGAAGACGGAGAGACCATACAATGCATTTAAGGTTTTTGTATCAAAACATAAACTTACAATGTTTTTTAGTGATGATCTATCTGAAGGAATTACGTTTCGGCGTTTTATATACTTTAATAGAACAAAAGTCGGAGGATGCCCTCCGAGTGTAAAGGAAACATATGATAGTCATAATGAATAAAGCAGAAGGAAGAGTTATTTTATCTACATTTAATTGTAAAGGTCTTATTAGATCCATGAAGGCTGTGCGTGCATTATGTAACACTGCGGATGTGATCGCTCTTCAGGGGACTTGGTTGTGGCCCCTTGATATACCGTGTCTTGGAAATATGAGTGACGACTTCGCTTACACAGGCAAGTCAGCAATGGATACTTCGGCCCGTATCATAACTGGGAGGCCATATGGTGGAATGGCCTTGTTATGGGGGAAAGGAGCATTCCAAACAGTGACAGCAGTACAGTGTAGTAGTGATCGTTTAGTCGCTATAAAAATTGTGAATGAGAATCGTGCAATATTCGTTTTTTCTATTTATATGCCACATGAAGATAACACAAGTGCTAATTTCGTGGAGTTCTCGCAGTGCTTGAGTAAAATGATTGTGACAATTGACAGTAGTGGTGTGGAAGCCGTATAATGCTAGGGGACTACAACGCGCATCCCGGAGAAAGATTCTGTAACAATCTGATTGATACAAGCACGGAACACTTGTGGTCATTTGTCGATTTAGAACTTCTACCTGATGACACGCATACATTTGTTTGTCAGGCAAGTGGTTCACGGAGATGGTTAGACCACTGTTTTGCAACTAGCGTGGTAAGAGAAGCTAAGTTACCTTTAGTGACTTGTAATAAAGTGAGATGGGGAGAAAGAGATAATGATCAAATTTTAAATTAATATGAATATTATAATACTGAATTAAAATTAATAGATTTTCCTGTCGAATGTATCAAATGTTCTTATAAAATGTGTCACTGTATACTGCTGATGAATTATATTGTAACTTAATTAACATACACGGAAAGGGTGCTATATATTCGTATGTAGGCAGGAACTTCGTTAAATCTCAGAAACGAGTAACGTGGTAGAATAATTATGTAAAATGCGATCATGAAGAAGCTCGATATCATTACCATATATGGTTGACAATTAATGGTATAGCAATTTATGGGTATGTATATGATAACATGTGTAAGTATAGAAGGATTTTTAAGTCGAAATTAAAATATTGTATTAAAAATGAGCAACAGCTTAAAATGGATTTGTTAGCAAATACGCACTCAAATAAACAGTTTGGCAGGTTTTGGAAATATACAAATAAGATAAATGTCAAACCTAGTCAATCGATAAGTGTTGACGGTTTGAGCGAGCCTGCCGACATTGCTAATCTATTTCAGTGCTATTTTAATGTCAAATCACCCCTCTTAGGTGAGCGACGGGTGGACGATGCTGGGGACAGCGGAGCTCCAGATATTCCAGTTATATTTTCAGTTAAGACAGTTGAGTCAGTTATTAAAGGCATGGTGAGAGGGAAGTCTCAGGGGCACGATGACCTCAGCGTCAAACACCTTAAGCACGCTGGGTCGCATTTACCTAGAGTACTTGCCTTGCTCTTTAATTTATGTATTAGTCATTAAGTCCATGCCTCAGGACTTAATGCGCACCAAAGTCATACCCATAATTAAGAACAGGACGGGCGATGCTTCCGACGGATCCAACTACAGGCCCATATCACTTGCTACAGTGGAGGCTAAGGTACTGGACAGTTTGCTTGACAAGTATTTAGCCATAAACTTGAACCTTAATGACGCTCAATTTGGCTTCAGGCCGGGCATGTCTACAGAAGCTGCTATAATGTTTCTCAAGCAAAGTGTACAGTACTACACTACTAGAAAAACACCTGTCTTTGCATGCTTTCTGGACCTGTCGAGAGCATTCGACCTGGTTTCATACGATATCTTATGGCGAAAGCTACGTTACGATACCACATTACCTCCTGTGATTGCAGCATTATTTAAGTATTGGTATCGCAGCCAGAGAAATAGTGTGAGGTGGGACTGAGCTGACTCTGAGGTGTATGTGTTGAGTTCTCCCCGGCTCTTCAACCTATATATAAATGGACTATTGATGGGCTCAGCAGCGCTAAAGTTGCATGCAATATTGATGGGGTTTGTATGAACAACATCAGTTACGCTGATGATATGGTGCTGCTGAGCCCATCGATTGGAGGCCTGAGGAAGCTGTTGGCAATATGCGAATATTATGCGATGACCCACTGGCTCAAGTATAATGTCAAAAAAAGTGAAGTGTTGCTATTCAAATCTGAGGCGAAGAGTTACCCTGAAGTACCTGAAGTTTCACTCTGCGGCACGCCTTTAACTAAAGTGAAAAAATTTTAATACTTGGGTCACTGGATCACCGAGGATTTAAAAGATGATGAGGACATGGAAAGGGAGCGAAGGGCGCTGGCTGTCCGCTGTAATATGCTAGCTCGAAGGTTTGTGAGGACAACGCAACCAGTAAAAATTGCGCTTTTTAAAGCTTACTGCCAGAACTTTTACACAGATACACGCGGCGCGCATACAGCGACATTCGTATCCAATATGATAACGCTTTCAGGGTTCTGTTGGGGCTGACGCGGAGGTTCAGTGCGTCAGGAATGTTTGCAGAGGCGCATATGGATGACTTTTATGCAATTATAAGAAAATGCTGTGCCTCCCTAATGACCCGTATTCGAGGAACCACCAACTGAATCCTGGGAGTGTTCGTAGACCGGTGGGACTCTCCAATGCTGCATCTATGGTCGCAGTTACACACCCGTGTAATTCAATATAACCACTGAAACGTCCAGGTACAGATTGTAATGACGCGCTATCTGTCCGCGCTCGGGGCAGGTCGCCGTTGCGTCGAGCGTCCCATGCAATCATCTAGTTTAAAGTCTATTTTATAGTAAACTACGGCAGCTATTGCTAATTAAAAAATACTTTTGAAAATCTGACACTATACAGAAACAACTTATCTGTAAACTAATAAACGATGCTTAATTTTCAAAGTATAAAAAATATTGAACTTGATAGTATGGTTTAAATTTGACAAAATTATTTGTTTAAAGAAAACTTTAAGGAACATTTTGTAATATATATAAAATTTTACCTACGCATCAGTAAACTAGATTAAATAATATTTTTTTTGATAAAATATCAAATATCATTTCTTGGTGTGTAAAATGTAGCACAGTAAACGAAAACAAACCACCCATTCCCACATCAGTTTCATATCGCCTGCCGTGGATGAAATAGCGAGAAAATGGACGACCATATTAGGGTTTTGACACACTGGGCGACATTTTAGTTGATATTTAAAAAATAAAGACAAATATTATGTTTTGTAATATTTATTTGGAATAACCTTTAAATAATTCTTACATATGACAATTACAACATAATGAATAAATACAATTACAACAATGTAACAATGTAGAAACTTAATCATTGTGACATGTGTGTTTAATGATGAATTATGTTTTTTAAATGATAAATTAAATACTTTATCATATCTATACTGTGCACGCGGCTTCACTCGCGAAAAATTTCATGTTTGATAATCCTGTCATTTTTTTTTTTGGGATAAATAGAATTCTGTGTATCAATCCAGGTATCTACCTTAGTTTCATATTCCATCAAAATCAATATTTAAAATATTTACATTAAAAAATCTATAAAAAAATGGTTTGCTTGGTAAAAAAACGCATTTATTACTTTTCTTTCCATTTTAAATCTCTACTATCTTCTAATATGTTCACTTTATTTGTACATCGAAAAGGATAGTTTCAGTGACATGCACAACGTAATTATCGTTTTAAATATGTAAAAGATAAAAATATTTCCGCGAACTTTGTTGACCTAAATTTTTGTAAGATTCTCCATTCTCTGAATCGCAAACAGACACACAGAGCTATTTTGTTGAATACTGCACCAATATGGGAACCATAATGCACGGCTGTCCCTTTGGAGATATCCTCCTGAAAAAAAAATAAGCGATTGAATATAAACTATAATAAATATAGCAGAATATATAAAAAAATACCTTAAGGAAATTACGTACTTTGTTGCCGTTTGCTATCATCAAAATCATCTTTAATTTACTCATGATTCCTCCATCTGTACCAAGCCCTTATTTTAGTACTTAACAAAATCGTAGGCGACACGGGCGGCGCTGTTGGTGCCCACCTGAAGAAGAAAATATAAAATCTTATAATCCTACCTATATTAATTATATTTATTGCGCTTAAATCTATATTTATATTAGTTATGACTTGTTCTTCCAATAACAACAGGAAATTTGATTCAAATTGCGATAAATCATACAAAAACTTAATTATAAAATACGCCCACAAAAATGGAGTAGTTGCATATCCATTTTATCGCATGTAAAAATATCGTAATAAACTTGGGATACATAATATAGTTCGATATTTCGAAAGATTGAATCTTGAGGTTTATTTAAACATATAACACTAATAATATCACATAATAAATAAATGATTACTTACATTTTAATCACAGGTTTCAGAATTATTTATAAATTCTCAAGCACTTGAAAATTTACGTCCTTAAAAAATTTATTTTTAAAATGTCAGCCTTTCAAATCTGTGCTTCTTTACAATCAAAAGATGCGTAATTTAATAAAGTACCATCTAGTATATTTTACTAGAAGCTTTACGAAACGTTTCATTGATAAAAATGCGTTAAAAACGAAAAAGTACTTTTTTTTTCTACTAAGCTGCTCTAGTCGCCCAGACAGTTGACGCATATAATTTTTAGGCTGCTCTAGTCGCCTGGACAGTTGAGTAGATAATTATTTATTCTAATTTAATATAATTATTTTTTTTATCACTATATTTTAATTTTGAATTGATGCATACTTACAATAAGAAGTCAAATTGTTACTAACAAATTATGGATAATGGTCTGAAATAAATGATTTATTATTATTATTTTTTTTTATATATTTTCATATTCTCGGCATTTACCGGTATTTTAAAGCCATGCTGCCAAGTGACCTAGTCACGTTCCGGCATGTTGTCTTGAGTAGCCATTGGAGGAGAATAGGTCCGAGTAATTGCGCAACGTATGAGAGCCGTTTGAACTCGATGGGTTATGATGCACCGGGTGGCTCATCCTGGAGGGCAGCGGGATCCAAAGAAACGGTACACCGCTGGCCGACCGCAGGTTGTAGGGGGCCCAACTAACGTTCTAGCCATTCGCGAAAGGCTGCCCCACCGCCTGTGTAAAATCCCGCGAATGCTCCATCGTGCCGGTTGGGCGATCCCCGTTGGGTTTTGGGCGTCCCCGCGGTCTTCATATGACTCCCCCACCAGTGGGTCTGACCACTCAAGCTGCTTGGTTCCAAACGTTACGCTTCACTCAACTTCTATTCCTCTCCCCTATTCACCCTATTCACGTAATGAAAAAGTCAAAAAAGAAAAATAAGTGCTGACAGCGGATAAACTCCCTCTCCCTAAAAGTACACTTCTCGAACATCCGAGGAATGCACTCAAATTTCCACGATGTCCACCACCACCTTGAGACAGAGAGGCCGCACTTATTTCTTTCTGACAGAGACGCAGATCTGTGATCGTTCAGATCTGGCATACCTGCGTTACCCAGGCTATATCCTGGAGACCAAATTTCACCCCAATGCGGGCGTGTGCGTGTATGTTAGAGACGAGATTTGTTGTCGGTGTCCCCAATACTTGGAAGTTCCGGATTTTTCTGTTTTATGGGTCTATGTAGATACTGGCCTGGACCGAACTGTAAAGGCCAGTATTTACCGATCACACACGGGAGCTCAGGAGACAACTCGACTTACTGAATATCTCAGTGATACTGCAGATAAGGTCCAACGACGCTATCCCTCTGCGCAGTTGGTGTTCCTTAGGGAATTTAATGCCCACCATGGAGAGTGGCTGTACCCGTTCAAGGACACCGACCACGCTGGCAGAGAAACCTATTGGTTCGCAGTAACTCATGGTCTCTCCCAGCTCGTCCACGAACCTACGCGCATTCCTGAAGTTGTTGACCATACTGCGTATTGCTTGGACCTTCTGCTGACAACAGATCCAGACAGATACTCGGTGTCCATATCTCCGCCATTAGGAACATCCGATCACTGTCTGGTGAAATCTGTGTCGCAAACCGATACCAGCCCAAAAGGCAAAAGGCGAGTATGGCGGTACAAGTCAGCAGATTGGGATGAGATTCGTCACTTTTTCGCCTTTTATCCTTGGCGGCAAGCTTGCTTTACTTCTGTCATCCATCATGCTGTGCCGATGCTGTCTCCAGTGTGATATGTCAAGGTATGGAGTACTTTATACCGTTCTCTGATGTATCCCTGGAGTCCAAAGCCCGCCCATGGTTTAATGCTGATTGCCTCTTAGCTGAAAAGCGAAAGCATGTAGCATACCAAGTCTGGGCTAGCGCTCGTTGAAGCAAAGCTATGGATCTCCCAGCTAAGAAGCAGGCGTACAATGCTGTTGCCAAGTCCTGCAAAAAGATGATCAGAAGCGCTCGTTTCGACCACATTGGCCATATCGGGGCAAGTTAGCATCGTATTCCACGGGGAGTAAAGCTTTCTGGTCCCTTGCCAAGTAGGTTGAGATGAACTTCTGTCGCCCATCACTGCCACCACTGCAAAGGCCTGACGGGTCCTTGGCCCACAGCGCAAAAGAGAAGGCAGACTTCGCAAATCTCTTCGCGGAATGTTCACGTCTAGATTCCAATGGTAAAAGCCCACCCACGTTACCCCCATTCGGCCCCAAGGTGGAAACCGTCCAAATTCACCAGAAACAGGTACTCAAATGCTTACAAAATCTAGAGGTGAATAAGGCCAGTGGTCCGGATGACATTCCCGCAGTGGTTTTAAAGCACTGTTCAGCCGAGTGGTCTCCTGTTTTGACACGCCTATATCGAATCTCTCTAAGGACTGGAAACGTTCCAAAATCATGGAAGAAAAAAGGGCAGTCGAGCCAACCCAGTCAACTATAGACCTATTGCAATCAATTCCAATATTTGCAAAATTATGGAACGTTGAACCATCGTCTCCTGACGTACCTAGAGACCAATGAGCTCCTCAGTGACAACCGATATGGTTTCTGCGGAGGACGCTCAACAGGAGACCTTCTAGTGTACGTCACGCATCTATGGATCATGGCCTTGGAAGGGCACGGAGAGGCAATAGCCGTATCCTTGTATATCTCCAAGGCCTTTGACCGGGTATGGCACGAAGCCCTTTTGAGCAAGCTTCCTGCGTATGGCATACCATCTGGACTCTGGGACTGGATTTCTGATTTCCCGAGGGAACGGTCAATTCAAGTTGTCGTCGATGGCTTCTCATCGGACCTAATGGCGATCAACGCCGGCGTACCTCAGGGATCTGTTCTCTCTGCAACATTATTTTTGCTGCACATTAATGACCATCTTTTATCGGATGGCATTATTGGTTACACCGATAACAGCACTGTTGTAGAGAGATATGTGTCCAATGTGCGAGCGAGTCCAAACCAGATCCAAGTTCAGAGAGAGTCGATGATCGAATGAGTTGATTTGACACTATGTAGGGTTTCCAATAGGGGTGAAGCCAACCTTGTCAAGTTCAACCTTTCCAAAACCCAGGCGTATCTCTTCTCCGGTAAAAAGAGCACATTCAACTTGACGCCCACTTTCCAAAGTGTATCTGTACCGATTACAAACCAACTAGGGCTTCTAGGCATGACCATCACGTCTAAACTGAATTTCGGTCACCAGATTGAAACCATGGCACAGTCAGCTTCCATAAAATTGGGAGTCATCGCAAAGGTCCGGTGGTACTTCAACTCCGAACAGCTGCTCAACCTGTACACAGCCCAGGTTCGATCTTGTATGGAGTAGTGCAGCCATCTTTGGCATGATTCCGCAAAATACCATCTTAAAGCGTTGGATTCTGTCGACCAAAGGGCCCGTAGACAGATAAGTTTTAAGTTTCAAGTTTATTTTATTCAAAAAACAATTTTCATTGTATCGTCCCATGCGACGAAAAGAGTAACATATGCAAAAATGCAACTTTACAGTACAGCCTTTCAAAGTTTTCTGAAAATTAATATGCACATAACTTTTCTTTTACAAAAGATATCCTAGTTTTTTTTTTAGAAGACCTCTAGTTACGCTTAAAGCTATATTAACCACTGTAAAATTGGCTTGAAATATTGGAAATTTATTAAATTTGGGGTTATATTCTGACATGTACCCTTTTACGTCTTAACGTGGCTCAACTTCTACAGTTGTATGTAAGGATAGAACCATTTTCTCGGGTATCTTATACCAGAGAATTGATTCTATGTAAACTTATGACCTTATTTGTTGGACTATCAAAGGATGTTTTCCACTTCTTAGCTTGACAAAAAAAAAAATACATTTAATGTTTATAGTCACTAACACTGATTTAACAAAAATTATAACTTATTTTATTGCCTTCCCCCTCAATTTAAACCCCTTTGTTTGATTTTCTCCATAAGTATCATATCAAATAAAATAATATAGTATTATTGATAAACTTTTAATAGGAAAATAGATAACATAATAAATTCTTCCGAAAATCAAATGAAAACAAGCACAAAATTCTCAAAAACAAAAATAAAATATTCTTAAGCATTAAATTAAATTATACTGTTTCATTGTCAGTCCCATTGTTTGTCTCATCACTATGCGGTATTTTCAAAATATTGATGGTGCTCCACTGGTATTACATTGGTTTTACACATGCTCATGAGGTCTTTATACTTATCAAGGGGGATATTCAGGGGCCGCCTGTAGGCTCTTATCAAATTTATATTTGAGGAGCTATTTCTCGTACTCCCACCTATAATTTTTGTTTCGTAGTCTTCAGAACTCATGTCATACTTATAAAGAAGCTTATTTGGTGCTTCCGAATTTACATGAACTTCTTTGATGCTGTTCCATTTAACTTTTTGCCCCCTGATATTTTTGATCCATACTTTATCACACAGTCGTTTCTTGAAGTCATAAAAGTCATCCTGTGTCATGTTTCGTACTGTGTACGGCGATTCTGAACAGTTTTAGCCCATCTCACCAAAAGTTGCCATTCATTGGGAGTATACACTTTACTGGTCCTTGACGCATTCTCAATAGTTGAGTGCACACTATCCCCTTCGTTCTGAGTGTGTCCTTTTTCCATAAAGCGGTGCGTGATTCACACTTTATACTTCATTGCTGCATATATATAAATTGAATATACATACCGATTACGGTTTTGGCCCGTGGCAAAATACAAACTCAGTTACGCCCTTGCCAGCATTTGCTTTAATGAAATCAATCAAACAGCTACTTACCTCGTTTGCCCCGCGTTTTGCTACCGTCTCATCCCACATATAGCAAACCGCACGTTTTTGACCCATGTCATATATCGTAAAATTGAAACAAGACAGTTTTTTCTTGTAGTAGAAAATACTGACTTGTCCAAATGGACAAGTCAATATCTTTTCAAAGTCAAAAACGGCGCGTAATGTATAGCCTTCTGAGATAATAGCCTCAGTTTTATTCTTCTGTTTTAAATCTCTGGCAACTTTCTTTCTCGTTTGATGCTCCTCAAATAAATTCTTTTGTTTTTGGGTGGGATGGGTCATACTACGATATGTGTGATAATGATCGCATTGATCTTTTTTTGGGCAGAAAAAGCCCAGATTGAAATTTGCATTTACAATATCACGGTATTGTCTTTCAGTCTTTGCTTGAACTGAATATTTCTCGGTATCATACCACTCCTTGTACATGCTTAACATACGGGCGATACTTAATGAACCATCTAAATAAAGTTTAGTTGTCTTTTCTCTGAGGTAGTGTGACTCCACCGGTTGAAAAGCTCTAACGTGGTCGCATACACTACTAGTCATCTCATCAACTAAAACTTTTTTGTGTTTTGCATGTCGTCCTCTTTTGTCGACGTCTACGTAAGCAGTGCCGTCATATTTAGACCAGGCATTTATAACAGTTCTACCACTTACTCCAAGTGTGTTTAAAAACATCGTTTTACAATCTTCAATATTTTCTGTTCGGTTTTCTAAAACTAGTGGGAAGTAATATTTGAACGAAAATCGTCTATTATTTGGTTTTGCGTTAAGGCAGCGTTTTTTCTTTTCCTTGGAAGTGTACCGTACAACGAATAAACATTGCTTTTCCCTGCTAGATAATGACCAAAATTTTGAAAAGATAGCTCGTCGTTCAGTTCAGCTAGGGTCATGAAGCATTTCATGCGACAACTGCACGGCAACCTCATAGTTTTTTGCTCAACAACATTTCCTTTCCGATTTACGAAGGCCTTACCTTGGTTTGTGCGTTCTTTTCTTTGGACATCGAACCACTGAGAAGGATTTCGCTTACGCTTTCTTGACTGACGCTGCTTTGAACCTCCAGCAGAAATAGAATCCTTTCAATCTTCATGCAAACAACAAAAACATCCTTGCATTTTTTACTTGAGTGACTGTTCAAGGGTGAAGGCATTGGTGTAGGTATATTGAGACAGTCGAAAATATCTTCGTCTATACGTGGAAGTGGTGAATTTTCGTAACTTATAGTGTGTTCTATAGTAAAAGGAGAAGGCTGAGTCTTGCTGCTAGCTGCTGATAGAAGTTTGGGGCGCGTGCTGGGTGTGACATTTAAAACCACTGATGGTTCCATTTGAGCAGGTGAAGGCACTAGGATAGTGTTAGACTAGTTAGTTAGTTAGGTAGTTAGTTAAATCTTGTGATACATATGTTTTAGTCAAAAGTGTATTATTTGGAACAGGATTACTTAAATTGATGTCATTAACCTCCGTAACATGTCCAGAAATATGTATTGAATCCAAGGAAGACGGTTCAATTAAGCTGTTGGAATTAGTCAAAGCACGTGAAGAATGAGGGAGAGGTTCTGAAGCGTTACTTGCAGAACTTTCCTCACAGTAGCTATCATCGAGGATATGTTTAAAAGCTTCATAGGTTTCTTCGGCCCTTTCAGGTAATGGTGACTCACACAGTCGCCGCTCTGCAACAGAAACAATAATAGGTACCAACCACTAATAAACACTTACCGCAGCACTTAGCTAGAGTTACCAACTTAGACTAGTAGGTATTTATATAGAAAAATAAAAATAAAACCCCCACCAATCACACCAACTACATGGCGCCAAAGTAAGCTATGGCTAGTGTTATGGGTTACCATGTAGTGAACTAGAGGGGAACCAAGAACACATATATAAATAGATAAAAAAACACCCAGACATGGAAATTTTTTTTGTTGCTCCATGCGGGAATCGAACCCGCGGCCTCCAGGGCGGCGCACTTCGGTGTAGATAACTGGCGCCTTAACCACCGCGTTACAGATTCTCTATTATTATTAGTATAGTAATAGCCTTCTCAAGAAACCAAGTTTATGTTTTATATTTTAAAAATATTCTTTTGTAACTTTACAGGTTTAATTTATTAGCTGTGTTTAATATTCGTATTTGAAGATTTATAAAATAAATCTAATATACACAAAAAATCTACAAGAAAAGGATTACAAATTTATTACATACCGCTAAAAAAGAATCTATGTTTACATGTAACGCCAAATACGATGTACGATTTCCAACGTAAATGGTTACGAGTGAACATGCAATTGTTTGCTTTTCTATTGAACCTAATGGATTAAAGAGAAGCTATTTTCTGTGTAAGTAGTTGTTTTAGAAAAAAAATGTTGGTTCCAACGAAAACGACAACATTGACATATATAACCCTTAACGTTGTAAATAATATAAATATGAAAAAAATAACTTGAAAATTAAAATAACACCGATACTTACTATACACTGTATAGTCTGATACATTATTTACTTACCATAGTTTATTTCACCTTATTCCACTACAGTTAGCGGTAAATTCTCTTGAAAATCGTCATGCCTGGATTTGTTGAACACTAAATTTAAAATTTTTTTTGAACGTTGAGTTTGCATTTCTATAAATTTTGTAAAAAACCATACGTTTTTAATATTATATAATACTTTGAGTAGTGAAATAAAAGCAAAAAATCACTCATACACAGAATTGAACAGAAACGCGTCGTTCTCCGACGAAAACCAGTGACAAGTGACGATGCGTCGGCTGTGAATCCGCGCGCGCGCCACGTATATGTACCTATGTGTAGCATGATTCTGTTTTCGTCGTAACCTGGCGATTAATGTCTTTTTAGAACAAAATTATCTCATGAACGAAAGTGAATTTGAAAAAAGTAAAAATAGGGTTATGTAGCTCAGAAAATGGGTATAACAATAACACATAAAAACTAATTTCCGTTTATGTTAATATGTAACTCTTTTCGTCGCATGGGTCGGTATGCGAATGTATAAAATAAGTTACAATACATATTTGATTTCATTATCTAAAATTACTATTTATAATATTATTTACATTAAATATCATTTCTTAATCAATCATAACTATTTAAAATCATCTAAAAAATAACAACATTTTTCCAACAAGATGGCTCTAAGCTTATTTTTGAAAATTGGAAAACTATGCGTCGTCTTTAATTCCATCGGCAACTTGTTAAATAGTAGTACCGCCTGGTATACAGGACAATGCCTCACTATTGTCAGTTTGGGTTCGATCATAGCCTTAAAGTCTTTTCGCCTTGTGTTTAATCGCGCCACTCTTTCCAGTTTGGTTTCATTTAAAATCACATTTCTCATAAAATCCGTCAAAAGCTTTAAAATATATAGGTTGGGCACTGTTAGTATGTCTAGTTTTTTAAAATATTCGCGGCAAGATTCCCATGGTGCTAGTCCAGTCATTGTACGCACTGCCCTTTTTTGAAGTCTGAAAGCTTTTTGACTATTGTATTTATAGCTGTTACCCCAATATTTAATGCTATAACGCAACTTAGACTCGACTAATGCATAGTAGACCATTTTCAATTGCGAAGTTGTTAGTTTATCTCGTAAGCTACGCAACGCATAACATGATGAGCTAATGGCACTTTCTATTGCCTTAAGCTCCGCTTTCCAATTTAAATTTGAGTCTATATGTATACCGAGGAACTTAGTTTCAGTAACAGTTTCTAAATTTTTCTGACTTGAATATATTTCTAATTTGTCTTCATTTCTTGAGGTGGCATTAAATAGCATAATTTGTGTTTTAGCATGATTCAACTTAAGGTTGTTAACCAAAAACCACATTTTTAATTCCCTCAACGCTAAATTGATTTCTTGATTTAGTTCGTTTAATCTTCTACTAGATGATATGGCATTTGTATCATAAGCAAAAATGACAAGGTTCATACTAGGGAATTTACTATTTATATAAGTTACGAGATCATTGATAAATATTATAAACAATACAGGACCAAGCACTGAACCTTGTGGCACCCGTCTTGCAGATTTCACAAGCTTAGACCTTTGTGTACTTTGGATTTTTTTATTAGTCATATCATTTACTTCTACAAATTGTTGTCTAATATCGAGATAGGATAAAATTAAATTTAAAAAACTGCCATTAATTGAATAATATTCTAACTTTCTGATTAAAATGTCATGGTCTACCGTGTCAAATGCAGAACTCAGGTCAAGAAATAAACTAGCCACCTTCATTTTGTCATTTAATCTACCTATAATCGCGTCCAACAGGTTGTCAATGGCATCCCCAGTTCCTGTGCCCTTCTGGTACCCAAATTGCTTTAAATTTAGTAAACTAAAGCGACGAAAATGATTCATAAGCCGTGTTTTAATCATGTTTTCAAAAATTTTAGATAATACTGATAACTTTGCTATCGGGGGCTATAATTTAAAGGGTCTAATCTAGAGCTTTTTTTATGCAGCGGTATTATTTTTGCTATTTTTAGTTGTTCCGGGAATACGCTATCTTGTACGCAAGAAGTGAAAAAGTGCTTAAGTGGTTCCGCTAGCATACGTATATTGTCTTTGATAATTGCGATCGGTATGTCATCATACCCGCTGGATTTTTTATTTTCCATTTCCTTGATAATTTGAATAATTTCAACCACCGATATTGGACTAAAGTCCGATAAAATAAAAGACGATATAGGACTATAAGTGACGACAAACTTACTTTTTCTAGACTGCAAAGTCTCGAGCATCGTCGAAAAGTTGCTAGTCTATCGGTTTTTTACAGATTGCACTTTGGAGAGTGTGCGAATGCTCTTTTTCAGTTGATCAAACCTTCTGCCTTTCTCCACCGGTCAACCAGACGCAGACAGAACTTTCACCCGTTTGTGGTTAGCGTGCCGATGAGCCGAAGTAAACGATAGCTCATTTTTGGTTCGTGTTGCCAAAGAGTGGAACGATTTGCCTGCGTCTGTTTTTCCAGACAAATATAACCTGGAGCTTTCAAGTGTAGAGTGAATAGGTACATCTTGGACAGGCGTGTATGATCCTCGTCTTCATCGTCACTTTCCATCAGGTGAGATGGAAGACAAACGCCTGCTAATTATTAATAAAACAAATTTAAAAAAACTCGGCTGGGCAGTATTCGAGAAGAAGATTTACGACCAATATGTGTTACCAATAATGATGCTCGGAACCGAGACGCGGCCGCTATATGCCTTATAAGAAGCATAAAGTCAGCTATGCTATATTCACAGGTGAACCAAGATCACCGACTTATTCTGGAGGATTGCTACTCTGAAGTGGCAACGGGTTGCAGAGCAGATGGCCGTTGAGGCAGCAAAAAAGACCATGACCTGGAAAACGCAGTTTGGGTAAGATAGACCGACGGTGTTGTGAAGGTTGCTGGAAGGCACTGGGTCCAGGCCGCACAAATCCGAGTGGTATGGGGATACTTGGGGGAGCTGATGTACCTGCAGTGATGATCAAAAGATCGTTTCGATGTCCGTGGCATTTCCCCACAGTAGGATACCATAAGCCATCACAGTATGGAATTAACTTAAATATACCGTTCTCGCTGCATGCATCGCTGTGCTAATTTTCTTAGCCGCGAACGCTGCAGAACTAACTGTACTCGTCAGTTGAGAAATGTGGACTCCCATTGAAGTTTTGTATCTATGGTTATGCCAAAAAAGAAGTATTAATTACTAGGTTCAAACTGTTACCATTAAGTTGCAAGTTTGATTCGACTTGGTGCCGAAAATTTTATACATTTTGTTTTTTTGTCATTAAATGACAGATTATTTAAATTTAACCATTGCACACGGTTAGAGTGAGCATGATGTTTGTATGATGTATGATGTTTCATACAATATCGTGATTCTTGCCTACTATATTTTATTTTATTTTTTTATGATTAACCTCAACTGTCTGAGTTCTACTTCTCAGGTATGAATGCAAAATATAGAGATCAGTGCCGTTCACACCCAAAGCATCCTGTGATTTGCCTCACAATAACTTCGAACAGTTCAAAATCTGCTTCTGTTATTGAACGACCTCTAAAAATCCCAATTGTTTACCCAAATTGTACGAATCTCAGCGCTTACAAAAAACAATACACAAAAATTTTCTTACGGTTTTGTAGAGCTAAATAATTCAAGCGTCGGTTGTGACTAGATGAAATTTAATCTTCGTGTACTCGTATTTTATTGTTTGCTCCTCCATAATATTGCTGATTTTCAACTGTGATATAATTTTTGAAATCTGTTCAGTGTGCATGTAGTGTATACCACAACACGTTGTGTGCGTTTAAGCGCTGGTTTCGCGAACTTAAGGTCCCGGGATCGATCCCGAATACTCCGAAACTTACCATTAAGCTTTTCCAACTTTAGTTCATTAAAATTTCGAAAGTATGTTTGCGAATCCGAAGGAGGCGACTACTATGAACTATAAATTGCCTTAAACAATCATCTTTTGTTGCTGATTCATCTTTTGGAATTTGTAAATAACAACCAATGCGTGACGGTCGTAAAATGTATAAAACATCAAAAACGTTGTATTCAGGATAACCTTAAATAAGAACTCATTTAAAATACATCAAGCAGAGTTTGAATGCTATAAAAAATACGAATCTTCATGCTGCAAGGCAGTAGTCACAGTGTGTATTAAGTAGCATTCATTTGTTTCATCACGAGGTCTTCGTAGAAGTACAGTGGTGCCGTGATTATTCTGAATATATTACTGATTTTAAAAAGATCTTAATCAATATAAGGACTTGTTTAAACTAGACTTTTTTTAATTAAATCTAATATTAAAGCACTTAAACAACGTTACCCGTTTGTGAAGAATACACTATAATTACGATTTTGCTGTATAAGATTCATTACGTAATATTTTTATCTGTTAAATCTAAGATTATATGAATAGGTACTTGGCATGTACTTTCCTGACGTTTAAGAACTGAATCTATATATAAACGTTATATCTAACTATAATTTAAGTTGAGGAGGTGTTACGGCAATTTAATAAACGGTTGAGATTCACGTTAAAATCGAGTGCAGGATCAATCAAAATGAAAACAAAATAAATTATAGAAATATTTACGAGTAGTATTCATCGGAATACCCATAATTCAGAATTTAAAAATCTTTTCTTTGGAATCCTACCATACCCGAGTTGTTAGAATTCTGGAAAAATACATTTCTGCACGCCAAATATAGATTTATAAGTTTCACAAACATTGGATTTACTCGTAAGCTGTGGGAAATATCTTGTTAAATTCCCAGTAATGAATTTATCGTCTTATAAGTAAAATAAATAAAAAAATATTTTCAATACAAGAGGCCCGGTGCCTTTTCATTCGGGTAACTCCTTATCCCTTAGAAACTTCCAGGTAAAATGCCTTTGATGGTGCTCGACAATACACATTTCTTACGGTAAAGATATTTTAAAAAGATTCAATTTCATAAAAAGAACAAAATAACCAAAATCTCTTTTCAAAATAATAGTAAAGTTAAAATTTTTATGTTTCTTAACCATTTCGGGCGAGATGGAGAACATAATTCTAAAACTAAATTGAAATCAAGCAACATTAAGGTAGTAACTTTTGTAGTTTGATTAAGTAATTGTATTCATTTAATTACAAAGCAAGAATATTTTTCAGCTGTTTGTTAAAAAAATATGATTGCTCTTTCAGAATAAGGACGAAGAATTGTAATAAACGAATGAGGTTTATATATGGGTATTTACTTGAATGTTATTCAAGTAGGTAAGCTTTTTTAAGTAATGAAATAGAAGCCTCAGGCAAGGTTTTAAAACAACAAATTTTGCGATGCATTTTGAATTGCAACACGAAGATTTCTTTGTACATACAATGCAAAAAATTATATAGCAAAAGAATGCCATTATTTACTTGTATGCAATCTTTTCTTTATAAATCGTGAAGATAGCAGATATTTGCAGTTGTTTAGTGTCAAGTACTTACCATTTGTTTATGTGACTGCAAAATGATTGAATAGGCTAACATCACAGTATATTACCAAAACAAAATGGAAAGTGAGCTAAAATATTTAAAGAAACAACTGTTTCATTGTGAGCAATGTCATTTCAAAGCTAGATAAAATCGACTTTATTTTATTAAAATTAATATCATTGTCTAATATTGCTTATATTAACGCACTAACTATACCTACTTAGGACTTTGTTCTACAGAACACACTATAGAACGCTAGAAATTAAGTATAATAATTAAAACGACATTCAAATAAAAATCATGCAATGTACCGTACACATTATTAATAAAAAGGAGGCAAAATAAATTATCCATCATGTCAGAGCCACAACACGACCCTATTTCATTAAAACAATAATCAATTAATCAATCAAAGACCTGTATTTCATACCAGTAAATTAACCGCCCTGAGTGCGTGCTTTCCGGCTGTGACCGGTTTTCCGGACTCCGTGACGGATGCTTTCCGGATCCAAGGGGCTTAATTGTGGAGGTTTTTAGATAATTGTTATCTTAACCTCTTGTTGAAGGATTTTTCAACCCGAGGCTCTTAATGTTTCCGGGAACTTGGAAATAGGATTATATATTGGTTTACGTTACCAACTCGAACGATTTCAGTAAATTTTCATGAGTGTATTAAAAAAGTTTTTTTGTAAATTACGTCATAGAATTTGTGGTTATGGCAAAAAATTATTTTATTAATAAAATGACAAAATAACTGCTTCTTTATAACACGTTATTTTTGAGTCGATTTGCATTATCTCAGGAATTTGCTTCAAGCTATATACTTACAAACCATGGGACTTAGCGCACTCCACCTAATTCACAAATATATTAATATACAAATATATAAATAAATTAATATATTGATTAATGCAAATATATTAACAAGAACAAAAACGATTGCGAAAAATATAGTTTAAAGTAAAATATGTCAAACAACCATTGAAAACCTAAACCACAGTAAATCAAGACTTGCTAAAGCTACAGATGAAATTCCCAAACAAAATTAAGGCATAACATGTTTTCGTATATCAATGTTCTCATAAAGTTGAGGTAAAAATGTGTATCGGAAACATATCTTAGGAAAAATGGACCGTAAACTTTAATGCTTTCATCCAGAAGCGTACCGTTATATTTTATATTTGAAAACATTTGCTTCCATGACTGTGCTACATAAAAAATTAAGAAGTGGTATTTTTATTAAATTTAATTTACCTTGTGCTTTGAATATGAATATCTACTATTTTACAATAACCTTTACTGATATGAAATCCGTTAACGTTTTCAAAGTGATAAATGTATTTTTGATCTAGGTACTCATCACTGTTAACTGGAGGTCAATCAGATATTGTGCCAAACATGAACCTTGGCGTCGAAGCCACGTCGAAGATAAAGTCTTTCTAGTGAGTAACTACTAGTTCTGTTGTAATTTAGAATTTTTAATATTAATTTTTGACCTTTGAAACCTTTTACTTAAATTTACTTAGATACTTAGACCTTTTATTTAAAACCGGGAATTGATTGTCTCGCCGAGGAACAAGAAACTTGAACAAGCTATAAGCATATGAAAGAGTGCATAACTTACAAATGATTTATTATTATTAGAAAATACAGCTGTGGCATTTGGTTGTACTTGCAGAGATTGACCGATCGATTTCATTGTACTCTTTAGATCAAGCCTAAACGGATTTTATAATAGTAATAGATTAGATAATAGTAACTCAGTCTACAGTTATTTGAACTTTTTTCTTTAAAAGAATAAACGTTGATCTTACTTATTACTAATTATTTACTTACTAATTTTGTAAGTCATAAAAAACATAAGTGTGAATAAAAATCTCCACTGTTTAAATTAACAACCATCCACGTAATGATGAAAAACGTAAGGTTTTCCTTTTTCAAATTATAACTTATTATTTCAAATTATATACTATTATTGACTCATGAATCCTCAAATTATATTTAAAAAAATTTATATATTTTTTAAATCAGAATAAAGATTTTTTAAAGATGTCTTTCCGTTGTTATAAAGATAATTTAAACAAAAGCTAAGGCTAAAACTTATTTGACAAAGAATTCGACGAATCTACTTCAGTCCTGATTTGTTATTTGAGCTTAACTTCGTAAATATTAATAGAAAACTTTTTTCTTTCCAAGTAAAAGTTTCCTTACAATTATCTTTTATTCTTCGCTTCACGAGAACAGTATACTAGTTTTATAGAATGAGCAACTTTGTTAATAACTCGGCATTGTGGAGATTTGTACTTAGCACAAGGGATTACAAATAAGCTTACAGCTTTTATGGTGATAAGGGACGAAGGCTTTAAATTATATAGTAAGGTAATATACATATTTTTTGGTTTTACAAATGTGGAACTATTTTCATGGGGCAGTGTTATTAAAAAATGGTGTAAATAAAAGTGAGTATATAACGCTGCCTCACAGCTTGTATATCAACATCTAAAGTCCAATGGTATTTATTTATTTGTCAAGAAAACCAATAGCGATACAATTTATTAATTACACAAAATGCAACATCTATAAGGATAGCTAATAACAGGTTTTCCTTTATAACTAAATATTATACAAATTATAATTTAATGAATTTACGGGATTCTTACCACGATTTTCGATTTTTATTTCGCGCGTCCGATATTTCGATGCTGTTCGATGCCGATGATGCGGACTGAGTCCACGATCATGAGTCCGCGATCATGGTGCTTGCAACAGCATCAAAATATCGGACGCGCGAAATAAAAATCGAAAATCGTGGTAAAAATCTCGTAAATTCATTAAATTATAGTGAAAATAACCGCGATAGTTTAAAACAGTTATTATACAAATTGTTGACTTAACAAATCACAAAATTTGAAACATATTATGTAGGTAGTAACTTTTTATTTTTTATTATTTTTTAAGAGTATTTGTTAAATATTTTGTACAAAAAATAAAAATATTACTAGTACATAGCACTGATATATCATCAACATCGATATTGTATCTGCTTACAAACTCATTTACAAACAATTCAAGAGAACGTTCAAGTTTTTAGCATTCCTAACCTATCATTCATTTCTGAAGTATCCAGGTTGCTCACTTTGTACATTAATTAAACATTTAGCTCCTTCACTGCTTCTATAGCGCATCTTTTGAAACTAGACTTCGAATTCACAAAAGGATCAGTAGAGTGAAATAACTTATTATAAGTTGCCATAATGCGAGAGACGACCTCATTTTTAGCGTAATTCATGTAGTGTTTAGGGATGTAACATAGTTACATGTGACGAGTGCGAGTTGTAGGTGCTCGGAAGCATATTTGTGAAACAAGATCTGGGGAGTCTACGACGCTGTTAACTACATCATACAACAGGCACATATCCAGGACTGTGCGCCTTTGTTCCATAGTGAGTAGACGGAATTCGGAGCAATCATCTTCATATGTTGCACGGGTTTTGCCACTACGAAAATTCAAATGTTTTAAAGTTTTATTATTATTATTATTGAAATTTAAAAATGCACCTGACAAATAAGCTAACTATACTGTTTTGAATAAAAAACAAAAGTTGTTATAGATATATATATATATATATATATATATATATATATATATATATATATATATATATATCTATATATATAGATATCCCTTTGGGCACTTTGTGGCTCCAACGTGCCGTATAGGTAGTAATTTGTTGATCCATTTTCACTTGTTGATCCGGGTGTCTTTTGTTGATCCAATGCCAGCTGACCATAAATATGTAGCTCCGTTCGGAGCCACAAGTGTCATGATAAGTAATAATAATTATTAAGGGATTTTTATACAAATCTACCTTTTTGGCGTATGAGCAGTTGTTGATCCAATTCAAATGGACCAATCAGGGCGCAGTATTTGCCCAGGGCTTCCTCATTGGCACGTTTGGGTTACTACATTACTGGCTATAGTAACTTTATAATGTCTAGCTAGTATTTCAAATTCTCCTAAAAGTAGTAGAGAATCTTGTCTTAAAAAGGTAAAACTCACAAGAAATCAGTCTGGAGTAACGTGACTCCAGATCAAACCTCAATACTATAATTTTTTGGACGGGACTCTTTCCTTTTGTAACAACGTTACTGAGCGAGTGAAGAGATAGTACACAAAGGTGCAACAGCCACAGCGGAGTAGAGTGAGTAAAGTAGAAGATGATGCTCGAGTGAGTAGTGAACTAGCAAAATATGTATGACGCATTGACTACAACGGAGTGCAGCAAGTGGTATACGAGGCAGCGATCGACTAGAGTGGAGTGCAGCGAGCGAATTACTAGTGGAAGACGCATCGTTTACAGAAAATGCCATGAGAAAAGAACCAGAGGATGCTGACGCAATAACCACAGCAGAATGGAGTGATTGGTAAACTAAGGGACTAAATAACGACTACAGTGAAGTGCAACGAGTGAAAACTGGTTCAACACTCACTCCACTCCGCTTTAGCTGTTGCGTTGTCATGTAATGCTTTTTCACTTGCTCCACTCCGTTGTAGCTGTTGCTTTGCCATTCAGTTGTTCTTCACTCACAGCACTTTGTTGTAGTCGCTGCATTGTCCTCCGTTGGTTTACTTGTCTCTCCTCTCCACTTGCTGTTGCATTGTCATTCACTGAACGACATGATACACAGAATACCAACGCAATAGCTACAGAAAAGTAAAGTAAGTGGTGAACCAGTGGACGACGACGCAGTGGTTACAGCGGAGTGCAGCAAATAGTGAATCATCGGACGACGACGCAGCGGTTACAGCGGAGTGCAGCAAATAGTGAATCAGCGGACGACGACGCAGCGGTTACAATGAACTAGAATGAATGAAGAACCGACAATTACAAAGGAGTGAAATAACGAACAGCATACAACGACGACGCAGTACCTATAAATGAGTGAAGCGACTGAATAAGCAGGCATGAAAGTGCTTATATGTGTTTATTTTGTTGATTTCGAATATAAAACTTTATGTTGATCGAAAGAGATTTTATTTTCATTTTCGAAAAATAATAAAGTAATTATTGTAGTGTTGATGTTTACAATAGAAAAAAGACAATGGTAACTCGCAAGGAGTCATTCATAATCATCTCATAAATGTAAGTAGGTACTAGACGAAAGGGGCTTTTCATGATATCTTATCAAACCTAAAATTGTAAAACTATTTCACTGTTATTTATCCATCATTTTCATTAAAAAATAATGAAACAGCTAATATTTTTTGCATGATCGGAGTGTTGGTGCAGTGGTATTAATTATAAGAAAATGTATTTATCTATTTCAAAAAACAAACGGTTATATCGGAAAACATTGTTACTTAAAATATAACACTTATATAAATAAGCCACTGTTTCTCTTATAACACAATATTAAATTTAATGCAGTCTTATGCATTTTTTCTTCTCAGAGTTTTAACAAAAATATAGAAATATTTTTTTAACAGAACAAATCCCGGATCTATATGTCCGTGCCTACATATGCCCTATATAACTATTTGTCTGTAACTTTTTGCTCCTTATGTTGTTCTTATTTCGTGTTGTAGTGTAATATGTTGAATAAATGTGTGAATTTGAATTTTGAATTTGAGATGAACGACGAGATGTGACATGGACCAATAGACCCAGTAGGTATTTTATTTGAAATAAAAAAAGAGAAACAATAATTGTGGCTAGCATTAATAAAAAACTAAAAATAATTGTTATCTTGAGTACTTGGTGCTCTTTTCAGCTGAAACAAACCTTTCCGTGAAGCCCATTAAATTAAATTGTACACTTGTCTTTAATTCAAAGGAAATATTGCGCAAAGAGGCAGAGTTCTTGGATTTTATATTGTTATTATAATTTTTTTTTGTAAATATTGTTGATGCAAGTATTAATTTGCATCCAAGTTCGTTTATGCAGAATTGGCTTGTTGTGCAATACTTGTTCGAATATGGCTTTTCCTGGATTTTTTTTTCATTTTTATAAATTGTTTTAGATGTCGCATTACTGCTTCAACCTCATCGCTACTCCATTTGTTATGAGTTTTCTTGCGTCTTATACACAAACGATATTGCCATTCCCCCGAAAGGCGTCGAACTCGCCCTTTTTGCCGACGACACCGCCCTTTACACCAAAGGCCTCAGTGTCCCGGGTCTCGTCATCAGACTCCAAAATGTCGTAAACGCCCTCGGTGCGTGGTAACAAAAATGGCGCATCGATGTGAACCCAAACAAGAGTTCTGCGGTTTACTTCCTCTGCAAACACCGTCGTGTCGCCGACAGTCTCCACGTTCGAATGTTAGGTATTCCCATCCCCTGGAAGCGCACTACCAAATACTTCGGCGTCACCTTAGACCAGACGCTTTCTTTCAAGCCACACGTCGATAGAGTAACGAAACTCGCCCATTTTTACTTAGGCCGCCTATATAGTGTGTTAGGTAAAAAAAGTGAAAGGTCTTTCAGAAACAAACGTACGCTTTATAGGACCTGCGTTAGACCCGTCATGACATATGCCTCGCCAATATTTGCCCACGCCAAACCCACCGTCGTGCACTAACTGCAGTTAGTTCAAAATCTCTTTTGCCGCGGGGCCACAAACGCACCTTGGTACGTGCGTAACGCGGACCTGCACAGAGATCTTGAAATACCTACAGTGCAACAGCACCTCAAAAAACACTCTGAAGCATTCTTCAAACGCTCCGAAACCCACCCCAATCCTCTAGTTCAAGATTCAGTCTCGTATACTACCTCTATCATAGATTTGAAGTACAAAGTCGCTAGACCGAGAAACGCGCACACGAATGCAGCCACGCAACTAACACTAGATGTCGAAGCTCTTCAGGCCGCAACTTCTAATTCTAATGTAAATTCGAATTAATTGAATTTTTATTTTCATTTTGAGCACCTTCAGTGCTATGTATTCACCTTCAGTGCTTTGAGCACCTTCAGTGCTATGTAATCCCAGCGGGTGACCCCCTGGGCCCCGCTAGCGCGACCTCTTTCTCCAATTGGTCGTCGCTCAGATGAAGACTGCGTGGTCAAAATTTGCACGAGACATTCAGGGGTTTTTTAAGTGGATTGTGCTCATTAGGAGCTAGTCCCAGATGCCTTGTAACGCGCGCGAGAGGTATACGGAAATGCATTTTTGCCTCCTGCCCAAACGGGGAACAAAAAAAAACTAATAACAATGTATGAAGCGTCACAAATATAAAACTGGATAGACCAACATGTGTATGCGCTTAAGGTGGAGTCAACAATGTATTAAGCATAACAAATATAAAAGTAGATGGATCCACGTATTAGTGCATGAATGTCAAACACGTTTTTTTAAATAAAATGGTTAATATAGTGGTCAGATTTTTGTATATAATTCGGAGCCAAGAAGTATGGACGGTTGCAAAAAAAATAACCGTTAACGGATCCAACTTGTTAAGAAATCTATAAAAAAAAACATCGAATATATCGTTTTTTCAACGAATATGATTGGCCACCTCATTGAGTAGAAGGCGACATCGCCACTCCATTCGAAAAATATGAAAGCGGAAAAAAGTTATTGCACTCTAAAGGTGGAGTCAATAATGCATTGCTGTACTACTGGATCAACCAAGTGCGCAAAGAGGTGTTTATATAATAGGTCTTTACCTATGAAACTGCCGTTTTGCCGTACTGGCCATTTCAAATGAAAATATTTTTTTTTGACTGATAATTCTAATTTCAAATTAATTTTATTTGACAAACATGGATTTCTTTTTCTAAAATTGTCATTTGTTTAATAGTTAGTGTTTTGTTTTCAACGCATTCGAACATTTTTCGTCATCATGGATAAGTTAAAAGTTCGAGTAATTATGGAGTATGAGTACCGTCGTGGCAGCAAAGCGGCACAAGCGGCACGCAACATCAACGACGTTTACGGAGCGAACACTACAAACGAACGCACCACCCGTTATTGGTTTACCCGCTTCCGTTCTGGAAATTTTGACTTGAAAAATGAACCCCGTGGTCGTCCGAAAACTTTGGTCGACAATGACGAATTAAAGGCAATTGTGGAAGCTGATGAAACTCAATCCACGGCTGAATTAGCAGCAGCATTCGACGTTAGCATCAAAACAATATTGGTCCATTTGCGTCAAATTGGCAAGGTAAAAAAGCTTGACAAATGGGTACCCCACAAACTCAATGACCGCCAGCGCGAAGTACGCGTGGAGACGTGCCTTGCACTGCTCAGCAGGCATACAAATGAAGGAATTCTGAACCGCATTGTTACTTGTGACGAGAAATGGATCCTGTTTGACAATCGTAAGCGCTCAGCAAGTTGGTTGGACAAGTTGGTTCAGCACCCAAACAATACCCTAAACGAAAACTTACCCCTAGAAAAGTGATAGTCACTGTTTGGTGGTCTAACGCTAATTCATCACAGCTTCTTGACAAACGGGACAAGCATTACTGCAGATGTGTACTGTGAAGAACTGAACACAATGATGGAGAAGCTCGCACGTCTCCAACCAGCTTTGGTCAATCGTTCGGCTCCACTGCTCCTGCACGACAACGCCCGACCTCATACTGCACAGCAGACGGTCTCCAAGCTACAAGAGTTGGGGTTGGAAGTTCTCCGTCATCCGCCGTACTCACCAGACCTTGCGCCTACAGACTTCTACTTTTTCCAGAATTTGGATAACTTCTTGGCGGGAAAAAAATTCAATACCCGAGAGGCAGTACAAAATGCCTTTGAAGAATTTGTTGCCTCCCGTCCAGCTGATTTCTTCAAGAAAGGCATCAATAAGCTACCAATGCGTTGGCAAAGATGCATTAATATATACATTGTTAGATCAACGATGTACTGTAGGTAACTTAAGGCATAATCAAATAAATAACCATCCAGTATTTTAATTGTTTATGGTTGACTCACTTCTTACGTAAAAACAGGTGTTATGAATTTATGTTAACAGTTATTGGATTATTAAAAGGCAAAAAGTAGTTGTAAATTAGACTGAATACCCAAAATATCGACCTAGCTGAATTTATTCACACCAGTCCATCCAGGGCCTCTCCAATACTACAAGGCAGAAATGATCAACCGAATCAAGGAATAAGACCAAAATTTTATCAAGCTGAATTATTAAGAGCTGCGCCAAAATCGCCACCCAAACTAATTTCAACGCTCAGTAATTATCTTAAGAGACCATTTTCTGAAGAAATGGCCTGGTCTGAGGCAAACGACCCCATGGAGAATAAGCGTGCGCGTTTCGGACAACCGCAAACTCAGGAGCCTTGCGCCAAGTGTATAAAATGCGGCAGAAACGGACACAAGTATCAAGACTAGAGCATCGAGCCTGCAACATTTGTAAGAAGGTTGGGCATACATCGAATAATTGCTAGTCAAAAACATCACCAACCAACACTATAAAATCAAACCAATCTAAAATCAATATATATATATCCTACAGAAAATCTGCGCAAATTGTGTGCCCGTTCAAATTGTATGGTATCATACTATAGCACGTGGTGTGCCAAGAGCCAATAGTCAGGTAGAAACTAATGTGTTCTATATGTGATCCTGGGCGTCATAGTTCAAAATCAAAATGGAACTTGGGCTGCCAAACTCACTTATCGGTATGAAATGCTCTCCCCCCACCATTCAGCAGCTCACATTAACAGACGACAAAATTAACAGAGATGACATTCGACATGACGCAACTTACAGAATAGCCGAGCAATCTACAACGTATCAAAATCACGAATCAAAATCTTTGTCACAAGTTACCAATTGGATGTTAAATCATAACCTAGAATTAAATTTAGAAAAAACTTAAATCATGCCATTCCAACCCTATCAAGAACAAGCTTTACAACTACAGCCAATTCTCAATAAAGTACTGTTAGAATGTATTCAAACCTTTAAACTACTTGGAATTCATATTGTCAACTTCAAACAAGATGTAAAAAGCACAAAAGCCAAACTATCTAGTTTCAGTTACGCTCTTCAGGAAATTAAAAACAGTACTGATATCTCTACCGCATTGACCGCTTACTACGCCTGTACCCACCCGGGTCTTAGTTAAAGTGTGACCTTATAGGGAAACATCACAGATGCACAAGAGTACTTAAAAAAAATATTTTAGAATTCTGACTAATATAAAACAAACTGAAAGCTGTAAGCCATATTTCCAAAAACTTCGAATCCCAGCTTTGACTAGTATTTACATTATGGAAATGTGCAAATTTGTGAGGAAACATGCCCACCTACCTATACACTATTTTAAAAGAAACCTCTTGCCAATATTCACTAAGACGTAGCAGGGAAGCAAGATTAGTATGTCCCTTTTCAAAACTAGCAATGTATAGTACAAGCTCATTTATAATCTATAAAAATGTATAATCAAATTCCGTACTACATAACGGAAAAAAAAGACACCAACTGACATTTCAAAATATATGACCTTAATTATTATGACTAAATATTTCTTATAAAAAATGACATTATTTAATTAATTTTATAAACGAAACGTCGGCCTCTCTATTGCTTCACCCTAAGGGGTACACATGTGATCATAAAATATTGAATACCACTGTAAATTACCATGTAAATGCAATAAATATATTGAGTATTGAAAATTGCTTCAACGAAAATAAATTGAAGGTAAAATTTCCCTTTAAGGAAAATGATTGAATGAAGTAGGTTTTAAAGATGTCGTTCATCAACTCTCGTTCCGAAAAGTGAACTAGTTCCATTTACATAAGGTCTGCCTCCCATAAAGAGACTCTGTAAATTTATTTTGAAAAAAATATACCCGTGAAGTTTCTTACCAGTTCTTCTTTACGAAGGTTTTTCCAAACTGATGGTAGAGTCATGTTTTATTTGACGTCAATAAGAACAAGTAATTGTCAATGTTGAGAAATAAATATTTCATTCCTAGTCTTCATCATCTCTTTCCACCAGGTGAGATGGATGAACTATAAAAAATACACGCGTACTCCCGAATCCCCCAAATCCCGAAAGAACTGCAAAGTTCCCAAGTAAAAAAAAATTGCCACATTTCAGGCAAATATTTTAATACAATATTAACAACCATTGTTTGTATTATAAAAACAGAAAAAAATAATTATTTGTCTCAAAATTATAACGAATTTAATAATTATTAACAACTTAATTTTTATATGCGTTTTTCACGCGGTATCACAATATTTAAAAAAAATCTGGAAAAATATTGTACCGAAACGAAATTCGAACGACTTCACACTCATGTTTCTCTACGACAGACCTTAAAGAGATGCTTACGCCTATATTATTTTCTCGAATTTACTCCGACATGGAGAAAACTTTCTTACGCGGGACTGATGAGCAGAACTGTGGAACGAAAATACCGCGCAGTAGTGATCGAGTTCATTTCGTTCACCGTGAGTGAACAGTTCATCGGAACGAATCACTTCGGAGTTACTCAAGTCTGATTGTAAAGATACTCAATGGTCAAGCAATAATTAGACCCCAATTAGAATTTCTTGGCCCATTTGGCCCCAATTTAAAGGCCCATGTAGAATTTTTAAAATCCTAGGTAATGATCGATATGAAGTGATTAGTCTAAGTCCCGTACATAAAAACATACCATTAATTCCAAAACCAAATAACCTTGACAATGTATCTGAAAATTACCGTGATAGCGACTAAAAGTAATAAAGAGCATTTAGCCACAAAAAGAGCATTTACTATCAAAAGAGCTATGAGACTAAAAGCCACAAATGAGCCTACAAGCCACAAAAGAGCCTACAAGCCACAAAAAAGCCTATAATTCATACTATGTATTCAATATTTCCACGTATTATATCTACCACGTCTCCTTTCATAAAAAAAAAACAATCACAAGGAACAATAAATAAGTTACACGCTCAGAACACGAGTGTCCTCACAGAATGGCCGTGATAGCGCATTGTTAGATCAACGATGTACTGTAGGTACTCTGGGGGTACGGTACCCGGGATGGACCTAATCTAACCTAGGGAGGTCTTCCTAATCAACAAAGGAAAAACACACTTTTAACTTTAAGTTACTTTTATTTAAGATGAATCTATTTTATAATAAAATACAATGATAATTATTAGACTATTTTGGGGACGAAGTCCGCAATAGAATTCCGTAAAGGAATTCCCGTCAAGGAATCCCATCCAGGGATACCATGGAACAATCTTCCATATTATATATATTTTACATTTCACAAATAAAATCAAATAATGACAAACTTATAAGTTGCCAGTCATAAATGTCGGCAAGTTTGTTTGTGCAATAACCTCTTTTATTAAATACGGCACAAGCAAACGTGCAGTACCTTAAGGCATAATCAAATAAATAACTGTCCAGTATTTTAATTGTTTAAGGTTGACTCACTTCTTACGTAAAAACTGGTGTTATGAATTATTGTTAACAGTTATTGGATTATTAAAAGGCACAAAGTAGTTGCAAATTAGACTGACGTCATATTGTCCATGATCCACTTTTCGTAATGAGTTGTGTTGGCAGAAAGAGTCAGTCTGTGTTGAAACTTTACTGAGTGCACATCAAATAAAATAGTTGTTTTATTCAATTAAAAACCCAACCTACCAATACTCTAACATATATATAAAAGGAATGTGTGTGGCAGCAGCTACACGTAATATTGTAAATATACTCATGGACAACACCTAAATTCGGCATCATACAGATGATATTTTTCTGCTCAGATTCATAGCTCTAGAGTAAATCCTTCCTAGGTTATGATGCGTTTTAAGGTACATAATCTATACAATCGACACCGACAAGCGAATGATCTGTCACATCGTGCATTTTTTGAGGCACTAACTTTAACTTTTGCTGAAAATAATTAAAACACTGAGTCAGTATATTTACTTTGTACCAAATTATGAAATAACAAAATCCGTGAGAATCGAACAAAAAATAAATTAATCATTATTGACTACTTTTATCATCAGATCTGAATGGGGTATTAGATGCTTTCCGATCTTCATGTTATTTTGACCTAAACTTTTTATTGACTTGCTTTTTAATGGGAACAAAATGATAACTATATGAAAAATAAAAATTTTTGTTTACTTCCAAGAAATTTCCTTATCATGAATCAGAAGGCAGTAGCAATGAATCGACTTGAATTTGTTGGTAAATTTCCAAATCCATCATTTAAGTATCTTACACAAGTTTTCGGGCAATTATTTTGGATAGATTTTGAAGATTCGAATGTAAGTGCCGGCTATTCTTGATTTTTTTTAAAGGAGATTTTAGAAGACTGTAATGAATCAATAATGCTTTTTCAGTAATTCTAGCGCCAACTCGAATAAAATCGTTCGTCAATGGAGCAGTTCAAACGCGTAAATGTAGCATACGAACAAATTTGCTTCCGCATTCGTGAAATTAGTGAAGATAATAATTGTAAATATAAGGATTTATTCAGAAATTTATAACAAAAAAAAATAAGCTAAAAGAGACAAAAGTCGGAGGACGTTTGGAGTAGTACCGAGCATTGCCTATTCATGACAAAACCAAACCACCACTGATTTTCAGCCTTTTAATAGGCTCTTATGCAAATCACTTTTAAGCAAGCTTCCAGTGTATGGCATACCACCCGGACTCTGCGACTGGATATCTGATTTCCTGAGGGAACTGTCAATCTGAGTAGTTGATGATGGCTGCCCTTCTCATCTAATGTCGATTAGAGCCGGGGTACCTCAGGGATTAGTT